>OV656760.1:13750000-15000000 GCA_927399505.1 Luperina testacea | reverse complement strand
AGCGAGATCACTAGCAGCATTGCCACGTTGAATGGCAATGTTAATTCTATGGCCAAAGAACAATAAAACTTCAGTCAATAAAAAAAAAAACTGTTCCATACATTTGACCGCCTAGGTACTCGTATTGCACTTTTCAATGAAACCGCTGGGTTTTTTTATTACCGACGAAAAATTTCTACGCAGAGGGAGTTCAGAATTTATTTTTACAATTTACACAACAATAATGCCTGCCTATATAAAAACATAGGTCAACAAATAAATAGCAACAAACATTGCAAATGCTAGGCTACATTTTCCAAAGACTGATTGCATTTAGGTACACTTGCTCTAGGCTTGGACGTTGAAGTAATTTCGGTCGCTCAAACAGATTGAGTAATGATGGCCTGCAAGATCATTGGCTATGAACGATACAGAGTGATTGAGATAGATTCATGGACTGTACACGTTCTGTCCAGTTGCTCCGGAGGGCATATACCTACCTATAATAATACAAGTAAATTAGATAATATGTTTCATGTTTATTACATGGGACTCGGCGAAATGTGTATATAATAATGGTCCTCCAGACCTCAGCGGAGACTAGCCATCTACGTGGCAGATATTATAGTGCTCAAGTGTGTTCGCAGACACAGATGCATTTATTCTTTCCTCACTCTCATCGTCCGATGGGAGAGATCAGACGCAGGAGCAATGGCTTAACGTTCTTTCCGGAAAAAATTGTTAGTGAAATGAAAAATAGTTGGTATGTGAAAAAAGTTTATTTATAGCTTTTCAAAATATTCCCCCGTAACCCTAATGCACCTATGCATTCGAGTGAACCAGCTTTTAAAACATTAAAAAAATGCATCTTGCGGGAGGTCTAAAAAAATCTCATGGAGCTAAATCTGGGCTGTACGGAGGATAGGGATAGATTTTTACCCCCGAAGTAGGTACTCAAATAGTCCATGGTTCTATAAATATGGTTATATATATATTTCAACACATTTGCTCGAAAAATGCATTTACAAAGCCTGTATACATTGTTCGAAAGTTAAAAATTACGCACCATACAACGGAACGTGCGGTAAAATAGGTACTCTCACCAAAGTACCTATTTTACCGCACGTTCCGTTGTATAGCACCGTGCGTTTTCTTTACGGTTTTTTTTTAATTTTCATAAAAAAAAATATAAGAATTCCACCAAAGAGTTTTACATTATGAGAAAAAACCACCTGACTGATCGAACCTCCTTGGAAGCGCTTTTGCTCAATACGTTGTCTCACTTTAATACTAAAGAGTAAACGAGACGAAAGATGTAGTTCTAATTTTCACCACGTGCATGTGGCGCCATTTGCAAATTCGCGCCATTTTCATATTAGAAACTCAAAAATTGTTGCGACTTTCCCACTGTTAAATAAACAAAATAATAATATGAGTTCAACATACTAAGTGTGAAATTAATAATGTCAGTCAGTCAGTTAAGCTTCCAAAGCAGCAAATTTCACTGAATTTCAATAATTGTTCAAATTTTACTATTAGTTTCCAAGAGTAGTGACCTATCTGTTTATTTTCTTATTTGCTATTAAAAATAGTCAAATGAAAATGTTTGTTTAATTACATACTGTACTGTTTTCTCGCAAATGTGTTGAAAAACATTGTATGACACACGTGCAGAAATTGGTATTTACAAACTCGTGACTATGGTAAGCCCTCGACTTCGTCTCGGGCTTACATTCGTCTACTCGTTTGTAAAAACCAACTTACCGCACTAGTATCATAAATAACTATTATAGCAGCTGGTGTGAGCGAATGAGGTATCCTTCGCGAAGCAAGCTTCCTAACTTTGGTGTTCATGCAGGGTGGTGGAAACTGCCTGTGATCCAATCTTTAGTTCACCCTGAATCTCTCGATGTGTAATGTGTCTGTTATCCCGCAATAGCTACTCTACCCTGATAACATTTTCATGAGTTACTACAGTTGTTGGTCGGCCGGGTTTGCCAAACCAATAAGAAATTGTTGCTAACGCAGGAGCAGACTCCCCAAATGCAGCTTGTAAATTTTCTTGAGATTGCTTGAAGGTTAACCCCTCGTTTATAATCATAAAAAATCATAGCACGAAAAGCTTCTTGCGAGACGTTCTTTGTTGCAATCAAGAGAATGACAGCTTTACTTTTTAAAAATATTTAAAAAAGGAACTACACATAGGCGGCCAATGATTTTCAACAAAGAGATTTGTATTGAAATTAGCCATCAATTCGAAATAGTTTCTAGAAAAAAGAGATTGTATTTATTCCGTAGCTAAAAATTTTCGGAATAGCACACGTATCACACTGCCTACTTTCAAACTCCGGGCTGTTACTGAAAAATTCTTTATGGAAAAACTCAGAAACACTTTGCCTGGCCTGTGAATCGAACCCAGGACCCCACGCGCTTGCGACCACGTGACCATACGAGACTATAGGTACATGTCTGCCTAACCCTTTGGGGAATACAGATGTGATTTTATTTTACTTAAGTTTCTACTTCAGGGGACAGAAAAATGGGTATAAAAACCTTTCGTATTGTTGTGCTCTGTTCAAAATGTATTTTATGCGTATTGCAGAAATAAATGCGTGGCAGAAGGCAAAAAAGGAAAACTAAAAAGGTTGCATTTTATTTATTTAACAATACTGGCTGCCTTACTCTGGCTTTGTCTTTCTTTTTCCCAAAGGATTTTTGACATAAAAAAAAACAAACATTTTCGGCGCGAATTTTCTGTATTTTATTGTTTTGTAGGTTGGAAAAATTGAAAACAATGATAAATATTTACTGCTGTTGTGTACTTTAAAGTAAGTAGGAACGTTCCGTAATTCCTTCTGAGTAGACTGATGGTTTACGCTGTTCTATGACATCATTGAATGAGTGATAATATTTTTCTTTAGGCGTACTTACGTTAACCTTCAATAAGTCAATTATCGTCTTTTAAGGTAATTTTCCTAAGTTCTATCCTACTAATATTATAAACGCGAAAATTTGTGAGAGTGGATGGATGGATGTTTGTTACTCTTTCACGCAAAAACTACTGAATGGATTTGAAATACCTACTTAATTTCTTAAACATGTACCAAGCTCTTGAAATTATGGCTATTCTTTTGTTTTTATGCGGGTGAGGATGTTTATGTCCCATATAAAGACATTTTAATAATCTTGTCCCATCCAATTCAATACTCGTAGTAGGTACCTAAGTTGTAGCAGTTTATTTATTTATTTATTTATTTTATAATTTATGTACACACGCAGTTGTTTTGTTTGTATGAGCGAAACTATCCTTTTCAGTGTAATTACTTTAGAGTTCAGTAGGTATAAGAAAACTAATTTTAAAATGCCTAAAGCATGCCTAAGGCATTAAGTCCGCCTTTGTACCTTTTTTGTGCGAGAAGTTTAAATAAATAATTTTCAGCTATGGAATTTTGAGGACGGTTCTGACGATGAGGATAGCATGCTAATTTATGGTATTAATTGAGTTATTGCCTAAATCTATCTTTGTTTTTCTTTATTAGAAATATTCTGTCCTACGTACAGTCAGGGAAAATAATCGGTAAGAAAATTGACATCCTACGTCAATTAGCCATGTTATATCAATTTCATACAACTGTCAAAAAAGACAGTTGTGTTTTGAATATACGCACAACTTAAGTATGTAATATTATTATTAATATTAAGTATGCTTTGATACAAATTTTCTGAAGATTTAAGATTTATTTTTGTTTGTTAACAGTCGCTGATAACGATCATCAGCTTGGTCCTGGCACTACTGAGCAGCCACACGGAGTCATCGCCGTACTTAACTGGTGGCTTGAGGACGTTTGCTCTCGAGGAAGTAGTTCCACTGAGCATCAGCTTCTTTCCAGAACAACTCACTATACAATGGGTCTCAGGTATGCTGTCAAATCCTATAAACAGGAGCTGTATAATTTTTTGTGAGTGTTAAAAAATAATAATGGATAAATTATACACGTATTTAACCAACATAAGAGTAGTAGTGGCAAAGTAGAGTGGTGTTGGCTCAGTAATAACGGCCCCGACTTACGAGTTTTAGGTCGTGGTTTGGAACCAAGTCGGGGGCGTTACATAAGTAACCTAATTCCATCATCGCTACTCTCAAAAAGGTGAAGGAAAACATCGTAAGGAAACCGGTATGTCCTAGAATCAAAAGTTCGACGGACGACATTGTGACACCTATTGGTGGATTGCGACCCACACCCTCTCAAAAAGAGAGGACACAGGCCTCTGTCCCAGGAGATACATTAAAGGCTGATTATGTAATTGTAAATTACATTAATTATTTCTGTAAATTGGTTTGTAACAAATAAACGTCAAAATAAATTAATGAGGGCAGCGTTTACTATTTCCTAAATGACACTCTGAGAAACTGACTACTCTGAGAAACATGGAAACAAACTCAGAGGTCACAGTCTCTTTTATGAAGTCCAGACATTATCTTGGTAGTAATTATGATGGTGATGGATGGTAAACTAGTCCAATTTGTATATTGTTGATTATGGTCAATTGCCTCGATGGTCTAGTGGATTCTGGGTTCAACTCCCGGATTGGGTTAGTTAGTGTTACTGAGTTTTGCCCTAGGAAAATCTTCTAAGCAGCACGGACGGAGTCTGCTGGTCGATTCTGTAAAAATCTCACCGTGAAAACATAGGTGAAGTGAGTTTGTTTTTGCTAGGAATCGACACTATTGACAGATCACTCCACGCTCACTTCACCTAAGTTTTCACGGTGAGATTTTTACAGAATAGCACCGCTGATTTGTGCCTCTAGTTCAAGATGTCTAATGTAAAACATAACTGTTCACCGATTCTGTAAAAATCTCACCGTGAAAACTTAGGTAAAGTGAGTTTGTTTTTGCTAGGAATTGACACTATTGACAGCTCACTCCACGCTCACTTTACCTAAGTTTTCACGGTGAGATTTTTACAGAATAGCAACGCCGTCGCAATGTGGGAGTTAGTTTCCATCTCTGCCTACCCTCCTGGGAATACAGACGTGAGATGTAACGTGATGATTAAGGTTCTTAACCCTTTCAGACCTGATTTTTTGTTTTTTGGAATTTGTAAGAACCGATTTTATTCATGTTATATTAGGTACTATTGAGTATGGAAATATTGAAAAAACTGATATGTTTTCATTATTTTCCGAGAAAATTGATGTTTTTTTTATGTCCCCAAAAGTGAACATTCGGCCTAAGTTATTATAACAACTAATGTGGGGGCTATGTGTAAAAAAATAATAGATGAACATTTTATAACGTTTTTATTAGAAAAAAAAATATGAAAAAATTTTACAAAACTAAGTTCAACTTCTTCAAAACAAAAAACCAGTACTTTTTCAAAACTGGATAATTGAATCATGAAATCATCAAATGACCCCTTCCGCTCTGGGTGGAGCGGATGGGAGTGTCAGACTCTTACTGACTAAAACCCACCCGTGTTCCTTCCTTAGCCCTTTATGTTCCGGGCTAGCGGTAACCCTTTCGGACAATCCCGCTGACCCGGCAGGCTTCGGCCCTGACGAGCCCCTTCAAATGATGCTGATATCTCTTTGAGGCGCGCGTGGAACACGTACACGCCGTCCGGCATGGGCCTGGTCCTGATCGGAAGGTGAGCTACCCATTACTCTCCGCCCGCAGGCCCGCGCCTACGGTGGCCGGGAGTCGTCGCGCTGCTCCCGACGCCCGGAGCGTCTCCCGCGGCGGCTGGGATGGGAGGCTATCTCCCTCAGCCGTACCGCCGCCTCCTTCGCTAGCATGACTGCTTCGCAGAAGGAGGCGACTGCCCCCTCTCCTTCTCGCCCCGGACCATGGCTTGAACCAGGCCCGGACGCGAGAGGTCGCTGCCCCTGCCGATCGCCTCTAAGAGAACACGGCGGTGCTCCGCCCAAGCGGGGCAGATCTCCACCGTATGCTCCACCGTGTCCTCTGGGCGATCCTGGCAATGGTGACACCCGGGCGTTTCCTCCCGCCTGATGATGTGCAGGAACCTCCCGAAACTTCCGTGTCCGGTGAGGACCTGCGTCAGGCGGTAGGTGAGGGCGCCGTGACGCTTCTCTAGCCACTCCTCAAAGAGGGGTCTTACCGCCGCTATCGTGGCGTGCCCTGCGCTGGGTTGCGACAGTCGCTCTTTCCATGCCGCCATAAGATCGCGCCGAAGGTCCGTCCGCTCCGCCGTGATTTGCCGCGGAAGCGGGGTTTCTCCCCGGCGTAGTGCCTCCGCGCGCCACTCATACAGGCAAGCTAACATACCTTCGTCTTCATTTTCGTCTTGATGTTCATCGAAGGGGTCAGGTGGGGTGTACTCTCTTTGGTTCTGTGTTAGCACATCAGCACCCAATCGAACATGTCCCGTACACGGGATATTACTATTATTTCCTACTTCCTCATCATCCGAAGACAACTCCAAGTCCGACAGGTCCATGGTCCATGGTCCATGTTCCAAAAGTTTCAAAGCGTCCCTCGAGAACATGATTTTTTATCATAAATACGCCTGTAAAAAACCATTATACGATGCAAAATTTATTATATGAATGTATTACACGTTTATCAAATAATACGCCTTTTGAAAATACATATAACTTTAGGTAGGGATTCACTAAATGTCTATGAATGTTTGGAAAAAAATATCCAAACAAAACCTATTGTCCGCGTTTGTAGACATAACGTATATTCGCAATTTATTATACAAAACACAAAATAATTGTTTGTAAAATATGATGTTATTTGCCTTTGTAACATAACTTATCGATATATATTTATTTCAAGGCATAACTTACTAAATAACTTAAAAATTATAAAGGAAATAAATCACTTACCTACACACTTCAAACTTTCGCCGGCAACTGACCGAAACAGACTAATTATTTCATACACGTATTAATAAATGGCGTTAGGGGTATGTTTTTTAAAGATTTATAATATTCGCAAACGACAACAACAGTTTTTAGTTAAGTAATTTTTTATTTTATTAGGATAATTTTACAAAAAATTTATGTCCTCAATTGTGCACGGCAGGTCTGAAAGGGTTATGACACTCTTAGAAACTTTAACTAGCTTCCAAACAGAACGATATTCACATTAATGGCATTTTAATGAGCTTCATTAACGAGACTATCTCACCCTACTTACCAATGCTTTTGTAATTAAATGATTTGTAATAATATCACGCCTGTATTCCTCGAAAGGTTCAGCAGAGGTTTACCTATAGTACACCAACATTTTGCCTGTAATAAGGAGCCTATTGCCATCAAAGGGGTATAGATCTAGACTCTGGGCTGCTGCTGAGAAATGCCTAATGTCAAAACCCAATTACACTTCACCTGACCCGGGAACCAAACCCAGGACCTAATGCTCAGAAGTAGTGTTTGCGACTACTGGGCCAACCGGGCAGTAGCTATACTATCTCATCCTACTAACTTATCAAGCATAGCATAATCAGCTTTTTTTTTCTGGATTGGAAATCATCAAATGACCCCTCCCGCTCTGGATGTAGCGGAAGGGAGTGTCAGACTCTTACTGACTAAAACCCACCCGTGTTCCTTCCTTAGACCTTTATGTTCCGGGCCAGCAGTAACCCTTTCGGACAAGCCCGCTGACTACAGTCCTTTTGACCACAATCCCGCTGACCACAATCCCGCTGACCACAATCCCGCTGACCACAATCCTGCTGACCACAATCCCGCTGACCACAATCCCGCTGACCACAATCCCGCTGACCACAATCCTTCTGACCACAATCCCGCTGACCACAATCCCGCTGACCATAATCCCGCTAACCACAATCCCGCTGAACACAATCCCGCTGACCACAATCCCGCTGACCACAATCCTGCTGACCACAATCCCGCTGACCAGCATAATCAGCCTATAGTGTTCCCACTGCTGGGACACAGACCTCTCTGTGAGAGGGAGCGGGGCTGTAATCCACCACGCGGGCTATTACCAATTCCTCATCCACTAACTTACCGATCCTTTCGTAATTAAACAACAACTTGTAATAATTATTATCTTATTTCAGATACGGAATACATTTACAAAGAACCAGGCCTCGGGGTCTGGAAATTCGATGTGTCTCAAGAGAGTTACTCTGCAGTGCTAGATGAACATGATCTGGTAAGAGGAACTTAGGAACTGCAGATTTTAATACTAAACGATTATTTCCTTTGAGATTTTTCATACTTATTTTTCAAAAACGCTCTGTATTTGGACATTGCCGCCGCATGTGACGGTCACCGCTCTTGTAGGAAACCATAGCTTTAGTTTTCTAATTTCATCGAACTTTTCCTAACAGTAGTTTCATTGGTTATTGTTTTTTACCACCACCGAATAACTTCAACGTATAAGTTCATCAAAGTGATGGTAGGTTCTCAATCTTATTTTGCTCACCGCCCTTGAATACTTTAACATTTTTTTTCTACAGCCCAATTGTTTTTACTTGCCATATGTCGTGAATTTGAAACACCTATTGCCAAGATTATATTTAAACGTGTTATATTATATAGTCGTAACATAGATGTAATTATCATTTTCTCTGGGTCTGCTACTGTCCCCCTGAAAGCCTCAAACGCCCACGAGAGGGCGTGATCGCCCTTGTTAAGAACCTATGGTGTGGATGGTTATTGAAGCTTTTCTAACATTAATTGTTTTGTTTTAAATATTGTTGTTTATTTCTGTTTACAGACTAAGATTCGCAACTTCACAATGTCGACGTTCTCCCAGGACATGAAATATTTGCTGCTAATGACGAACAAACGGAAAGTGAGTTTCTTGTCTATTTCTTTACATTTCATAAGGTTAAAACTGAAAGCCATTAAATACCTAATAATATGGTTTTTTAATTACCTACTTTACGAGTTTACGTATTGTAGGTACGTATAGACTTTCCTTGCTTTTGTCTCTCTGTACTCAGAAATATTCTGGTGGCCTGTTAAATTCAAGGAAAAAAATAACACCACATAGTTGATGCGTACGTAGGTCATCGCTAGAGCTAGTTTTATCATAAGGAAATTTAAAAATACCCCAGGTATATTAAATTGGTATTTTGTATAATTAGAAAAAACATACCTAAGTTTATTTGCATTAACAGGTAGTCAGCTGCATCCGGTTAGACTGGAAGCCGATCCCAACATACCTGGGAAAAGGGTTGGCAGGCAGATAACGATACCTACAAAGTTAAATCGAAACTAAAACATTTACGTACCCCTTTATTTATAAATGTTGCTTAAAGTTAAGTACCTACTTATTAGCGACTGTTTAACCATACATTTTTAACTTTTGAACGTCACTTTAATCATCGTTTATAAATAAACCCCGAAATAGTTGCAATGGTCCTACCATTGCAACTGTTTCGGGGTTTATTTCAAAATTTTAATCGAAACACACAATCCGAACACCGAAAGTCAATCATATAAAAAAAAACCATGAGACAATAGGTAATCGTAATCAATTCGACATCTTGACCAATCGATTAGACAAGGTTTATTACGTGAACTCCTTTAACAATGCGTTTACCGACAAAAGAGGTTCTTTCACCTTCTTAAAACTGGATTGCTTCATCTCTTACTTTCGCGCCACTCTGTCGCTGCCATCTGGGACTCACAGTGAGGGAATTCTTGCTCCATTATGTTGCCCTGGTACATTCCTGTAGTTTTGCAATACTGCGTAAGCACATTTTCTACGTGAGTAGGTATTACAGTAACAATGAAATTGATACAAATCTATTTGCTGGTTATTTAATTTAGTACCTAGTGTAAATAATTATTTGTATGTAATAAGAATAACAGTTAATTACCCTTTACATAATACTTAATTTATTTTGGGGTCAACGACCGCTGGTAGTATTAACAATAAGTCAATAACCAGTGGGTCATGAAGTTTAATTGAGAAAATCAGTTTTTTTTGGTGTTGAGATACCCATAACTTTTGAACTGATATTTCAAGCAAATACACTACATACGGTCGTTGACCTCATAATAAATGATTATCAATTTTTTTTTGTTTTATCATGTGTATATAAATTCCCATCACGTACGCGGAGTCTCGCTAGCTAGTTTAATTAGACCCTGCGGTGCTATTCTGTAAAAATCTCACCGTGAAAACATAGGTGAAGTGAGCGTGGAGTGAGCTGTCAATAGTGTCAATTCCTAGCAAAAACAAACTCACTTCACCTAAGTTTTCACGGTGAGATTTTTACAGAATCGACCGGCTGTATATGAAATAAAGGAATTCCTTTGCTTGTTCAAAATAGCTGAAAATAAGTTTCCATTCGAATGATGATGAGAATATGAGAATGTTGAGATGGATGTGTGGATCGACGAGAAATAAATAAGTGGAAGTTTGAATGTGGCGCCAGTGCCAGAAAAGTTGGAAAGAAATCGTTTGGCTTGTTATGGGCATGTGGTGAGGAGGGAGGAAATTAATTTTGACTAAGAGTGATGAATATAAATGCTGATGGATGGAGAATTGGAGACTAGAGGGAGAGGAAGGCCAAAGGATAGATGAATGAATTGTGTGAAGATAATTATGAAAGCAAAGGGAGTGAATCTTAGCGTGACAGTTGACAGGGGAGAATGGAAGCTGAAAATGAGTTGCGCCGACCATAACATGGAACAAAGGCAGGAACATTATTCGGATGCTTCCTAATAACCTATTATTTAGACGTCCATACTTTATTATTTAGACGTTTTGACTCAATACAGACATTTACGGTATCACGTTCATGGGCAATTTTCAGTGCAGGAAAATCAAGCATACATAAATGAATTCTCAATTTTCACGCTGAAAGATTTTCATTCATTTTAATTTACAATTTTCTTTGCGAGTCATTAGCGACAGCGTAAAAACTACGATGAAAATTATGAAATTCTGTCCAAATGAAACTGATGATAATTTATTTATTTAGGTATATATACTTTATTGTACACCAGAAAATACATAACAAAAAAAATACAATTATGAATACAAAACATACAATGGGCGGCCTTATCGCTTTCTGCGATCTCTTCCAGGCAACCTTGGAATGGACAGTGAATGCGTGGATATAAAAAATGGGGTTGTTAATGGTGCAACATAATATACTATAATAGATACATAGATATATACATATATATATACTGCTGTATAATAGATACATAAATAAATACATACTAAATATAGGTACATATAAACAACGAAAATAAATGATGACTATAAATTATAATCGTCATTGGCGTAATGTTAAGCCAAGTAGGTACGTACGTACTTTCGCACGTATCCGGTACGTCGGCGTCGTCGGTATAGCGTGTACGCAACGTATCATCAGACGGTCGGTACGGTCAGCAACGACAGTTTATTAACACCATTGTTTTACATCTAAATTACCACAAAAAGATTAACTGATTTTCAGCACTTTTCACAGTTTGTATTACGTAGTTTCATTTTACATACATATACTTATTACACAAACTTTTACTTTGTGTGTAGGTGTGTGTTATCTATATTTTAGCAGATTAATTTGTTCGTAAGTAATTTTTAGTGCTGTAGAAGGTTTTGTTCGTCTCGGCTTTCTTTCGTGGATCTTTGTCAGTCGTTACGGTTCGTCAGAAGACAACCATCGGAATGGATCCAGTAAGTGGGTTAAGGAAGTCAGATAGGCAGTCGCTCAATGTAAAATACTGGTACTCAGTTGCATCCGGTTAGACTAGACGCCGACCCCAACATAGTTAGGAAAAGGCTAGGCAGACGATGGTTTTACATATAGGTACATAATAAGATTTATTTTTTTATTTTTGAAGTGAGTTCTGATTAAAAAAAAAGGAAGTATTCATCGACTTGCTCTGCTGGCCATTTACTTTAATAATTAGTCGATGTTCGTGTCTGAAAGTGAATACTCGGCCTTAAAACAATAGTGATACGCACTAAAGTGTTACAGACGCTGTTTGGGTCAGACGAATGAAGTATTTCTGGCTAATAGTACCCTCATTAAATGTTTCAGCTTCGTCGACCAAGTATGCAAATAGAGAAATTGTTTTCTATACATAAATAATAGTTTAATCGGTAATGCGCGCGGATACAGCATTTTTTTTAAAGTCTAGTTTTCTATAGGTAAGTCAATGCAGAAAACTTTGTAGGTAGGTACTCAATTCTATGTTCGATAAACAATAATTAAGTCAAAGTGTATTATACTGTGCAGTAAGGATAAAAAGTTGGTTTGTTACAGTCATGTTTGGGTGCATGTATACACATTGTGTTGGCAAAAAAATTACATAAGTTGTTACTTGTGTTAAAATGTCAAAAACACGTAGGTACCTACACATACATTTTTAGTCTTACAAAAACACTATTTGACGTCATAATAACATACGTCAAATTTTAATTAAAATTCACTCCGTTTTGTTATCAGAATCATTATATCCGCAACTACATGCTACTAGTAATATTATACTTACTTACATGCAAACATTCACCGGCTACTGGCCAGACTCCCTTCTCTCAACACTTGCGACACATGTTATCTAATAGTTTCGGTCAAGGTGTGCCTAATTCTTAGATTTAGTATTACGAAGCATACATACATAAATACATAGGTACATGCACGTTTTTGTTTGTTGTTTAGACACGCTTGGTTCACGACCTCGCGATCTCGCGTTGCATCTTTACCTACTTAAAATGTGAAAATCGTGTGTTTGCGTGTCTGGTTCGTGTTTACGTATAAACTACTGTTCCGATTTTCATGAAATTGAACTTTGAGGTAGATTGATACCTGGAAAGTAACGAAAGTTTAACCCACCCTTAACCCGTCTGCCTTCAAAGCCAGGCACAGGGGTGATCGACGTCAAAAACAGGCCCATTAAGTAATAAAAAAAGAATTAAAAAAAAGTTTACAAAATGACAGACTTGTCTAATAAGAAACGTAACAGTAACATTTAAAAAGCATTTAATTTGTGAATTGCGCTTGATTAAATAACACCAGTCTAGTCTACTTTTTAATTACAAGTTATTAAAATAAGAACTGCGTATTTGATCATATAGAGACCACGTGTGAACAATAACCATTAAATCCAATTCAATGGATTTGATCCAATTCAGATTAAGAAATAAGTGTTTATAATTTTGCAATAAAAAAAAATATATGTTTTTTATTGCAAAATTATAAACACTTATTTCTGCGTATTAAAATAAACACCCGGAACCAATTTAAATTATTGTTGGTGGAGTTTCTTGCCCATTATTCTCCATACGAAACTGCCTTTTGGAAGGAGCGATTAGAATCAATTTGTTTATTATTCTACATACTTTACTCGCACTTTAGAACGTCAAAATTTACAATTATAACGTTCAAAAGTTCCTTTTATGTGCCTATTTGAAATAAATGCTTTGTTTTTTAAATTTTTTTTTTACTTACTACTACTTGGAATTGACGTGGTATATAGCACAAAAATTTAATTAAACAATTATGGTCTTATACTTTTATCACATAACGTTTAAAAACCACAAAACTAAAACACAAACCTAAATTAATAAACATTCGATAAAAAAGGAATAATATGTAAATACCTAATTAAAAGGAAGTGTAGTTATTCTATATTCGCCCAACCGTTAGCACAAAACGCATACAACATCTAAGTAACACTCGCAAGTTAATTATAGCCTACATCGAACGTAGTACGGTCCGCAACGAGAGTCCTTTGACACTGTTACTTTTACCTTTATATTAATTATCATTGAATCCAGCCTTACTAATGGCTATCGTATTAGTAACTGGGATTTAGAGGTCAGATAGGCAGTCGCTCCATGTTAAATACTGGTATCCAGCTGCATCTAGTAAGACTGGATGCCGACCCTAACATAGTTGGGAAAAGCCAGGGCAGATGATGGTTAATTATCATATAATTGATACAAAGATATTCGATACACTGCTTTTCAGCATGCCATGTAATATTACATGTCACTTAGATAACACAAACTCCTCACGAGTTTGCGTAATTGCTCAAGTTACGTCTATGTATACGCATCTACCGATTTTATTATGTGTTCAATAATTATGATGTTGTTATATCACGGCTTAAACTTAAAAACAATGCATAGGTACATAACCTATTTATAACCTACACGTTGTAGAATTAAAAAAAAAATATTAGCTTACTCTGTCTCAGTTCGAACATCTTTCGCTAGGTTAGCGTCCTCTTTCCAGTTTTGACGGAACCTATACAGCTCGTCATGTGAAACGTTATAATGGAATAATAACAGTGGCTTATAGATTACTCGTAAGCCCAGTTTTTGGCAGCTGGTGTCCATCCGACAACTTCCTTATACAAACTTTTCATCCACCAAACTAAAGCGCGAGTTACTTTTTGGCAGACTTCACACTATACAACACTGGATTTTGTTGCGGCCAACTTAAAGACTAAATTGTTTATCAAATTTCGTGGCTGACTGTATCAGTCTAGCTAGTTCATAATATAAGTAAGTAACCTGTAATGTGTACGTGACTTTACAATACAACTTTCTATTTCAGAAATACAGGCACTCGAGCTCCGCCGAGTACTGGATATACGACCTTGAGACCAAGTAAGTATTCGAAATAAATAACTTAGTAACTTGTGTATTAAGTAGAACGCACATGTGTGGCTTTGGTCTGGCCATTTAGCTGCCGATGGGTCCATTTTCATATTAGACTTCATACTTGTATACGCAGTGTATCTACTTGTATTGTATATATACTACAGTTTGACAATACAGGCTAACCGGTATAGGGCAACAACAACAACACCAACAACAACTCACAACAACAACACAACAACAACAACAAAACATGAAAATAACATTTGTAACATTTTTCAAATTTCCAACACATAGTATATCTAAGCATAATTAGCCTGTAATGTTCCCACTGCTGGGACACAGACCTCTATATGAGAGGTAGTGGGCCATAATCTACCACGCAGAACAAGTGCGGGTAGGCGGGTGTCGCATGTCTTCGAATTTTTGGTTCTAGAACCTCACGACGTTTTCAGTTTAATATGAAAGAAAAAACATATCTTAGAACAAGTAAAGTGTGGCTGGTTTTACCGTTCAGTAACGCTCTGTGGTTTTTTTACCGTGTGGTATTTTTACCACACGGTAAAAGGTGATAAAATAAGTACTTAGTAATACTTATTGCTAACTGTCACCACTTACAGGGTTATCAACTTATTATCAATCCATTGCCTGTAAAATATGGCAAAAAAAAATAGTATGGGGGTTTCAAAAATATATTTTTAGTGCATACTTTGCCAAGAACACGTTTTTTTAAATGCCTCAAAACTATTAATAAAAAAAATCTAAATTAAGGTTACAAAAAACTATAGAGATGTATACTGCTGGCCCTATTGCAGTCATCTCGCCATTTTGTATTGAAATGCTAAAAGTCGTTTCGTCTACTATATATATATTTTTTAAATGTAGTCTTAGGCCTCTAAAATAGCAGGATACTATATTATTTAGGGTGGCAGGGACATTGGCGCGCAAACTGAAACTATGAATTTAGCACACAATTCTAGACTCCCTTAGCGTAGAAAATTCCTACGCGGTCAACATTTATGGACCAGCAATTTAAAAAATTGTTTTATATACTTTTAAGGTAAGAGTAGTATGTTTAATGATTACGACTGAAGGACATGTATCCATGGTCATGAATAAATTTATAAAAAAAAAGTTATTAAAAAAAAAAAACGTCAAATTTCAACTCGGGGGGCTTTAGAATCATGTACTGAATCCATAGTAAAGGGTTACGCGTTGAAGCTCCTGCCAACCTGTATAGTAAAGAGAGAAACCATTAGGAAGTGGTGAAAGGCGGGCGTTTAGGGGGACTTTTGTAATGTTGACGTTCGAAAAGTGCTAATATTCAAAGTGCTGATTCTCAGCCTAGTTTGAATAATTGACTTTTGATTTTAATTTAGTAGGGTTGGCAACCCTATCAAATGTATGACCTAACCGTTATCGTAGAACCGTAGGTAGGCAGCTATTATGTTCCCACAAAATCATCCTTCCTTTGTTTAAGCTATTTGACATTGTTTTCTGGAAAAAGAACTAGATGATGACAATGATCATAATACTTAATATTACAGTTCATATCGTTTATTAACATACTTTGTTTAAACCGTTTGTGAGAGTGAAACAATCGTAACTCCTACTTGCATTTTATAACATTAATTCTATTAATGTTATAAAAATTCACATGTAACATGTCATTCAGTAATGTTTTATAAACAATAGTATCTATAAGTAGGTATTTAATACAATTATTGTAGAAATACCACATCCGCTTATGAAGATGTCTGACCGTCGCTCGTGTCTAATAACATAGCTATTTACAAATTATTATGCTTCTAAACAACAGTTAATTATTGTTGTTGTTTTTATTCTAATTTTGTTCACTGTAGGTAGATATTGTTCGGTTCCTGAGGTTTTCTTAACCAGAGTTTATCTATTCGTTAGTGCTGTGCTATTGGCTCGATGTTATATGTATACATATACCTATTTATATGTTACATATCGCGTTTTTAGACTTTACAAACGGTTGGCTGACTGTTGCCTGACTTACCTAAAATCAGATATCTTTTTTTGAGCAGAGGTGACCCGAGCAACGGTCGCGCTCGCGACTTACGATTTGTAGGTCGTATGTTCCAACCTTGACAGAATCTTTATTTTGAGTAAATTATTTCATCGCCACTGCTCTCACTCTCAAAACGGTGAAAAAAAAACATCGTGAGGAAACCGACATGTCCTGGAACCAAAAATTCGAAGACATGTGACAAACCCGCACTGAGCCCGCGTGTTGAATTACGAACCATCCCTCTCATAGAGGGGGCTGTGTCCCAGCACTTGGAACATTACTACCCCTGTTCAAAACCCGTTGCGTAGTTTAAAATAAAAGAACAACGCAGTCACACAGACATGCTCAAAATGCAACTTTGTTTTATACAATGTATCTACAGATTGAACGAATGGTTTGTCGACAATGCATTTATTCCCTTTGTGACATACAGTTTTCTATGGGAAATAAACTTTTTTCCGATATACGGAAATTGTATTGGCGTGACTACTTGTTACGCATTCAATGTTTTTGATTTCTTGTTATGATGCCAAAGATATAAATGCCGAGAGAAACACTTTATGTACAGACGCCAGCACGTCAAGCTACTACAAACTGTCAAATTTCTTTAGTAGATTTTCAACTTTATCGCTAAAGCATTAGGTTCAAGTTTGATTGGAAAAATTTGTCAGTTTCGGGTACCTTGATGTGCTGGCGTCTGTACCTATACAATAGGTTTTCTCTGGTTATTTTATTATTTGCTTCTGCACGCGCCTTTTGTTTTGAATTTTCTTGTTCCCCCGATCCGCCCCATCGCATCGCATCGCCTGTCCGTACTATTACTTCGTTGTTGCTTAGCGTTATTTCTGACTTATTCTTTTTGCTCCTGAGGGTCCTAGCGTGATGTTACATGCCTTCTAGCCTTAAGAGTTGGCTAGCAAGTGGAATATGTGGAATTTAATAGAATATTCAATTCATGGATATATTATTATGGATATTGTTTAAATAAATAAATATGTTGAAAGAAAAAATTGGTGAATATCATGTTAAAAATGGAACACAAAAATTAAGTTTGATTTCTTTTTGTTGGCAAGGGGGGCGCAAGCTGATTTTCGCACCCCAGCGACCAATATGGTTAAGACGGCCCTGATTGACAGAAACTGAACGATGTTTTAAATAGATACGCTAAAGGCTGAACGTATTTAGTGATTTGTAGTGCAAGCGGGCCGTAGAATTAGTTTTTGCAGTTAGAACTTTACTATTGCCGGAATAAAGTTTGAAATTCAAACATAAAGATAAATCTTGTTTTGTAATAACGGCGGTATTTATTCACCTTACTAATAAACGTTGTATAGTTACACAACGCGTTGTCTTCTTCTTTTGAAAGTCAAATATCGACGACTGAAAGAGAGAAATCGGTGTGTAACTATTTATCCGAAATAATAAGTTTATTATAGTCCGCGCGGAACTAGTTGGCCGCTGAGGTGGGGACAAGGGTAAGGCAGCGGGTTTCAACGCACGTAGTGAGTAATGCGCCCCCGCCCCTCCGTCCCACCGCTCACATACCTAAGGCGCGGCCAACTAGTTCCGCGCGGACTATAGTAGGGGGGGTCAGTGTTTTAAAAAACTTCTTTCCCTTCTTTATCCAGATCGATCATAAGACTGGGCCGTAACTCCCTGGACGTGGTGATATGGGGCAGTGGACGTTCCCTGGCATACGTCAGAGAGAACAACGTGTATTATGTCCATGATGTGGACACCGACAATGCTGTGGCTCTCACTAAGGATGGCAAGCCCGGGGAAATATACCATGGTGTCGCTGACTGGCTTTATGAAGGTGAGCTGTTGGGGTCTTCTTAATCGTACGATGAATATGAATATTTGTGAAATGTTTATTAAGTTTACGATCATTCAACACGTGATGGTTATAACGAGTTGCTAAATAGAACTTTGGATCATCTGGAATAAATTCAATCCCGCCATGTTTGAATTCCCGGATTCGATTTTTTGAAAACTTTGTGTGACGGCTGTGTTCGGCGCTGTAATAGGTGTCATGGAGTTGCATTATCAAATAATAATAATAGAAGTTGAAAAGACTGCCAATTAAAAGGAACACAAAGCCAGCTGACCGGTGCCGGGTCAGCGGGATTGTCCGAAAGGGTTACCACTGGCCCGGAACATAAAGGGCTAAGAAAGGAACACGGGTGGGTTTTAGTCATTAAAACCCACCCGTGTTCCTTTCTTAGCCCTTTATGTTTTTACAACACTCCCTTCCGCTCCACCCAGAGCGGGAGGGGTCATTTGATGATTTCCTATCCAGAAAAAAAAAACGCCTACGCCACTGCTGACCAAAGCCTGCTGGAGTACCAACCACAAAACAAATTAAGTTATGTTTATTTAGCAACTAATATCCTAATGTTTATTTTCAGAGGAGATGTTCAACGCAGCCGAAGCCATGTGGTTCTCTCCCAGAGGCAGCTACTTAGCAGTGGCTTCGTTCAACGATAGCAATGTCGCGACAGCTACGTACCCATACTATGGACAGCCCTTTGACGTTAATAATCAGTATCCGGAAATAGTACACTTCAAGTATCCAAAGGTAAACTAGCACAGGTTATAATGAGACGGATTCACTGCTTACCACAAATATAATTTAATAACCATGTTCCTAAGCGCAAATTGAAACCATGAATTCAGCATGTGATTCTAGACCCCTGGCGTAGAAATTTTCGTCTAGATTTAAGCGAGAAACTTCTAAAGAACTTGATTCTTAGTCGAATGTCATAATTTGCACATTTTAATCTTATTTTCTAGCATGTTATCTCTAACAATACTAATTTTATTGTCAGGCAGGTCGAACAAATCCAGTCGTAGGGTTACGCGTCTTCAAACTCGATGACCCTTATGGGGAACCGTGGAACATTCCAGCACCCGTCGACATAGTCGGAATAGACCACTACCTGGGAAGGGTCAACTGGGCATCCGAACAAAACCTCGTAGTATTATGGCTTAACAGACGACAAAACGTCAGCGTACTAGTCAACTGTGACTTAGAAAAAGATAAGTGCAGTATCGTAAAGGAGCATTCCGAATCCAATGGCTGGATCGATGTAACGAAGCCATTCTTCGACAGAACTGGAAACAAGATGCTGGAGATCCAAAACTTGTACAACGGTGACCAAAGGTTCCCGCATGCGGGTCGATTTAACTTCTTATCTTTGACTACTGAGGACTTGAGTCCTGGGAACTCGTCAGTGACATCGATATTAGGGTGGAACCAAGACACTGACACTGTTTACTATGTGGTGTCTCCAGGCAATGTGCCGTGGTTGAGGCAGATGTGGGCTACCTCTGGGGGAGTTGTGCGATGTGTGTCGTGCAGGGAGCCGATGTGTCACCACGTGTCAGCGTCGTTCTCGCCTGGTGCCAGCTATGCTATTGTGACGTGCAGCTCTGCTTTCAACCCTCCGAAGATTTTCTTATATAATAGTGCGGTAAGTTTTGGTTTACCTGTAGCGTTTTTTATCTAAACTAATAATTATAAAAAGAGAAAAGATTTAATTTTTTGTATGTTTGTTTGATACGCTTTGGCGCTAAAACGGCTGAACGGATTTGGTTGGAATTTGGCACATGAGTAGACCATGACCTCGATTGGGACATAGGATACTTATTACCTCGATATTCTCACGGAATTGAGACTTATGCGGGTGAAACGGCGGGGCGCAGGTAGTTTAAGTATAAAATACAAGCGCTGGTGGCAGAGCCTGGTAGTTAAGCACAGCAAATTTTCTCGAAATCGAAACTAATACTCCGTCCCTTATCAAAATTGTATTGCAACTTTCGGGTAAGCAAAAAATTGCTTATTATAAAACACTAGCTTCTGCCCGCGACTTCGTCCGCGTGAAATTTCTTGTTACTCCGACCCACCCCGTCGCATCGCATCGCCTGCCTGCGCTATTACTTCGTTTTTGCTTAGCGTTCTTTCTGACTTTTTTCTTTTTGCTCAGCTTCTAAAGGTCATAGCGTGATGTTAAGCCTATAGCCTTCCTCAAGAGTTGGGCTATCAAATGCATAAAGAATTTTTCAAATCCGACTGGTAGTTCCAGAGATTAGCGCGTTCAATCAAACAAACTCTTCAGCTTTATAATATTATAGTATAGATTATCTTTATTGCAGACCGACAGCTTCAAACTGATCAAAGATAATATAAGACTGAAAGATAAACTGAGGCAATACAAGTTGCCAATGATACTCTTCAACGTGGTGTCACTCGGAGAGAATCCTCTGGCACACGTCAAACTTCTGCTGCCGCCAAACATGAAGTCAGGAGAGCAATACCCCATGATAGTCAGGGTCTACGCGGGCCCTGGGACCAGCAGAGTTATGGATAATTTTGATTTAGGTAAGTTATTATTTATTACTTTTATTTGTCTAGATTTTGGTAATTACAAAGACTCAATTAGAGTCTAAAGTTGGGCCAAATGGGTTTAGGAATTTTCGTCAAAAAGTATTTTTAAAGGTCCTAGGTTCGTCTGTATCTTCAAAATTGCTTAAAACTACACCGTGGTAGGGCGGTACTATTATTATTGCTACTATTCAAAGCATATAGTTTTGGACATTATCTATTCAGTGAACTGATGATGAACGTAGGTACCTACATCTGCTCGTTCGTAGTGTAGAGCACCTAGTTTCAACCAAAAATATTTCCTGTACCACATATAACTTTATAAAAGGCTGAAAACATAAAAAGTATACACTTCCTTCTATCTAACCCATAACACAACCAACATACAAAGTTGGTTGTTCAATGTCTGAAAGTTAAACATTGGTTGAAATGAGGACACATGCAGTTCGAGTTGATGACGAGGCCGCAACTTCAAAAGTTATTTCAAAATTTTCCGTGCGGCACAAGACCTCATCTCTCTTCGTACGTTGTTTCTGCAAATAGAATAATTTTGCGTTGTGGTGCACTTGTTTATAGATGAAGGCTTTTTAAAGTGCTTCAGTTTTTAGCTAAAGACTGAAAACATTAAAGCCTGAAATACAGGCTAACTCTAAAAAATATTTAACATGTACAAATAAATACGTATAATAAAAAATAAAAGAAAAAGGGAGAAGCTTATTGGGCATCAAAAATTCGTCGGTA
Organism: Luperina testacea; assembly: GCA_927399505.1. Classification (NCBI taxonomy): domain Eukaryota; kingdom Metazoa; phylum Arthropoda; class Insecta; order Lepidoptera; family Noctuidae; genus Luperina; species Luperina testacea. Next base: position 14,978,280 of record OV656760.1, on the reverse strand, counting down.
TCGCTTTCAATGGGATAAGTGCCCAAAAAGCTGGCAAACCTTTATGAAAATACTTAAATAATTTCAAATATAAGGTATATTTCGGAAGTATGCCGTTGCAAATCGAAAGGTTTTCATAAAGTTTGTAGTACCCTGCTTTTGTAGGTACTTACTTATAAGATTTAACCTGCCAGGCATTTCTTAAAGAGGCAAACGAATTGCCATTGGGTTCTAAAAAAACCCTTGATAATATATATTTTTTAATAACAACATTTGCGGTAAACGGGTAAAATAAATGGTTCTGGAGTTTAATTCTGTCTATCTCCATGGGATGCCAAATGACTCTGCACCCACGTCGGCTGGAATACAAAAAGTTCACCTGTTTACATGTCGTACAAACAAAAGCTTAATACAGGGCTTCATATCATATTCATTATTTGTGCCACTCCCTTACGTTAAACTTTGAAGTCTAAAATACCCGGCATTTCTTAAAGAGGCAAAATAATTATACTATGTGGTAAATGGTTCTGTAGTTTAATTTTATTCTCCCTGCTCCATGCGAAAAGGTGTAAGAAAGTGCACCTGTTTACACATTGCCCAAACAAAATACTGGATACAGAGCTTCACAACTTTGTTAGTGCCACCCCATTTCATTAAGTTTTAGAGGCTTAGAAAGCTTAGAATAATATTTATTCTACCGTTACAGAATACTACAATACGTACTTAGCAACGAACAGGAGTTACATCGTGGCGTCCATCGATGTGCGCGGCTCTGGTGTCATGGGCGTGGAAGCCATGCATGCCGTCAACAATGCGCTCGGAACTGTTGAGGTGTCCGATACTTTGGCTACCATCAGGTAAGAAAGGAAGAAGGCTATTTGTTTGACATTGAAGGATGGTTGGTTGTATATCATCCAGTAACTCGATTCCTATCGACCCTTTGAAAAATGGCACAGTCAGTATTCTATAGACAAATAATGTAATCATATTAAAGATATCTACTTCGGCTTACCTCTTACAAAAATTGACCTTTCGCTACTTATATCATCATCATCATCATCGTCATTGTCAGTCTTGCTCCACCCACTGCTCGTATAGGCATCCTTCGTCCTATGCTTCCCTGGTGTGTGCGACTTTCATTCAGGTCTTCCCCGGGATCTTTTGTATGTCGTCCGCCATCTGGCTCTGCCAACCAACCAACCAATCAATCTTTTGGCAACCATTCCGTCAGGGCTAAGATTTGATTGATCATTACCATTAAGTATGATTAAGTGTTAAACCATATAATTCCATTTGGGACCTAATTCTTGGAACAATACGTTTTTTTGATTGCCAAAAGGACCTGCTCATTTAAGAGCGTTTACGCCGTACGGCATTTCATACAAACTTTCAAAGCCTTATTTTTCGGAATGAATGAACCGATTTTAATGAAACTTCACACGCATAAGCAGGATACAAAGGTCTAAAAAGTTAGTAAAGAACATTTTCGAAAAATAGTGTTACAGCCAATGATATTTACTAAAATATCATTGGTTACAGCCAAATTAGACCGATTTTAAATTTTCCATAGAAACAGAGATGTCCAGTTATCTTTTTTTTAATAAGACATTTCGAAAATGTTCTTAACTAACTTTTTAAACCTTTGTATCCTGCTTATGCGTATGAAGTTTCATTAAAATCGGTTCATTCATTTCGAAAAATAAGAGCTTGAAAGTTTGTATGAAATGCCGTACTGAGTAAATTGTTGGTTGTGTTGGTATTCAACTTTTGATGATGTTTAAGTTTTATTAACTTGTCAAAGGTAATGTATTTTTCATAATAAATAGGTGTCGTAAAGTGGCATAACGGCCTGCATGCATATAAATTGGAGCCATTAAATAAAAAAGCAATTGTTTGGCACATGCATAACTGTGATTATTGACGGAAATAGTAGTTAACTTGAATAAAACAATAGTTATGACTATCCAAAGCCATAATGTTAGTTGAAATACAATTCACCGATAATTCTTACTTACTTTTAAGTGTGTAATTCGAAGCCGTTCAAGCTAATGACCTAAAAAGCCAATTAACTGGCCTCTTCTTAACACTACCTACGTTTACGTCGCACTGCGTCTTTGAAATAAAGCAGGAACCTTAGTTTTACTGTTTGTCCCTTTGACACCTTTACAGGTAGATAGAGACCTCTTTTGTCAATTATTTATTCGATTTTTAGGGTTCCGTACCACAAAAGGAAAAACGGAACCCTTATTGGATCACTTTGTTGTCTGTTCGTCCGTCCGTCTCTCTGTCTGTCAAGACCCTTTATCTAGGGAACGCGTAGAAGTATCGAGTTGAATTTAAAATCTTATACTCAGGTCTACAGTCCCTTGAAGTTGTGAAAAAATCAAACTCCTAGGTTAACGTAAAAAAAAGTTAAACAAGACTTAGAAGCGTTCCTGCGTTATAAGCGACGCTATAGTATGATCAGTTATAACGTTCCCACTGCTGGGATACAGGTGTCCTCTCTGTGAGAGGGAGTGGGCCATAAACCACGAAAGTCCAGTGCGAGGTGGTCGATGTCACATGTCTTCGAAGTTTTGGTTCTAGGACATGTCGGTTTCCTAAAGCGCCTGCCTGGGGTCGAACCTCATCATCTGCCTAGCCTTTTCCCAACTATGTTGGGGTCGGCTTCCAGTCAAACTGGATGCAGCTGAATATCAGTATTTTACATGGAGCGACTGCTTATCTGATCTCCACAACCCAGTTACTGGGTAATACGTCGATACCCCTTGGTAAGACTAGTTGTCAGATTTTCGGACTTCTGACGACCCGTAACGACTGTCAAAGATCCACGAATGACAGCCGGGACCAGCAGCTTAACGTGCTTTCCGAGGCACGGCGGGGTCTTGGTATGTAAAGCTGGTCACCCATCCAGGGATTAACCGCGGCAAGCGTAGCCTATCCTGATCGATCGATCCGTGCGGTTATTACTTAGCCACAAGACCCTTGCCTGGGTTCGAACCTACGACGTACAATTCGTAAGTGGGGTCCATTACCACTGGGCGCGTCGAGAGAGCAGCTGTGGTGGTACTGCTCTCTCGACGCTATAACATCTATTATTTTTTAAGAATACTTCGTTCATACCTTCCTGGTAGCCATACCATAAAGAGTACCATTCTATTTCCTCAGGAGTTTAATAAACGTATACTCGTTCATCGACCCTGACCGCATCGGCGTGTGGGGCTGGAGCTACGGAGGGTTTGTGTCAACCATGATGCTGATTCAAGATGATGTAAGAACGATCAGTTGTGGTGCTGCCGTCGCGCCTGTCACTTCTTGGATGTATTATGGTAAGATATTTTTGATCTATCGAACCTATTGAAGTGCTTATTACAATTTGAGGTCCTTTAGATTTCAATAGAGAAAGTTTTGAGATATTACTTACGTACGTGTACTTGGCAACCGTTGCGTAAGACGCTTTCTAGCTTGGTAGAAAGAGTCAAGGTGATTGGGACAGACGATGCGGAAGGCGAAGAACCGGGTGTAGTGTCGCAGCTTGAGAGAGGCCAGAGTCTACCAATGGATTGCGATAAGTTGAATGGATAGAAGAGTTCAACAGCACCTATTGCAGTTAGGAGTCTGCTTTTTTTAAATAGGTCTCTGTCTAGACATAAGTAGGTTCAGATAGAGACCTATTTCTAAAACGTGGAAATACAATTTCGATAAACCTATTGGATGGAGAGTTAACCAAAGAACTTTTCCATATACTGGAATTGTCCTGTACTGAGTCTCATTATCAAACCATCCAAGAGCATGCAGATTCTATTGCATCCATACACGCTGCTACTAGGATTTTCTACCAAAAAAGTCTAATAAAACCACTATCTCCTTCCGTTTTCAGACACAATGTACACAGAGCGCTACATGGACACGCCGCAAGCGAACCCGTTGGGCTACGAGCGCTCTGATCTCATCCGAGAGGCGCAGAAGCTGCGCGGGCGCCGGTACCTGTTAGTGCACGGCACTGACGACGACAATGTGCATTATCAACATAGCATGATGTTGGCTAAGCAGCTGCAGCATAGTGATATTGACTTTCAGCAGATGGTAAGGAAAAGTGTTACGAAGTTTCGTGAAATTATATCCTAAGAAAGTTTGACAACCAGTCTTACCAAGGGGTATCGTATTATCCAATAATTGGGTTGTGGAGGTCAGATAGGCAATCGCTCTATGTAAAATACTTATATTCACCTGTGTTCGGTTAGACTGGAAGACAACCCAAAAATAGTTGGGAAAATGGCAAATTGGTTGATTTGATATTGAAACCAGTAATATTCAATAACATAACCCTTGCATAACAACCGGTATTGGTGCCCAGGCCAACTTAACAAGTCTGCGGAAGCATACGGTGGTCGTTGGTAGTATGCTAGACGCAAAACAGATGAAGCAAAGTTTTCTAAGGTGTTAGCCTCTACTTTCTAAAGTATTCGTCACAAGAAGCTATACATTTTGTAAACACACATTCAGGGGTTCGCAACCTTTGGATCAAATAAAAAGAAACAGTTTTGTAATGATTTTTATTTTTATAGAGGGATATAATTATATTAACACACACATCTAATTACTATCGTCAGACGATTCCCAGTATTCTGCATCTGCATTTTGCAGCATTAACAGCGTCAGCGTGAACTTACTTCAGAATGATGGCCAAAATGTTTACGTTCCATGAGTTAGACGCGTTCGAAAGCATTAGACGACAGCGCTATATATCGCTAAAATATAACCCTACCAAGTGGAATTGCTCGTTAGTTTCGTATTACACGTAGGTATGTTACTTTGAGTTGATTGAATTTGGGATCATTTATTGTTGATTGAATTGTCGCTACGTAACATAATAGAAGTTCTTTATTTACAAATTTTATAGCTTCTCGTGACGGATGGTATAGTCGGTTGGTAGATTGCATAGTATACAGTCCGCTCACAGTTATTTTACCTCTGACAGCAGCAACTCGAGAGTAACCTTACTGTTTAGGGTCTCTTCAATTAAAAGCGGACTGTATAGGTTATGATATGGTATAATGAACAAACAAAGGATTAAAATTACAATAAATGAAAATGGTATAAAAAATGGCGGAAGGCCCGGTTCGCTTGCGATGTTCACAAGATTGTTCTGCCGCCGGCCGCGCGCTCCCGGCGCGGCGCGGCGGCGGCGAATGGCGCAGCCTTGCCGTCCCGCGCCTCGCCTCCCCGCACGATGTTCGGGTGCGTTCGCGCGTGAACATGCTCCCCGGGTTGAAGGAGTCTTCAAGAAAGTGGCAGCGGGCAGATGTTGTTGAAGGCCCGCCGAATTGTCCCCTTCTTAGTTTTCAACTCGGCGACTCTCGCTACGCCGTCGGATCCCGGGTACGTCTGTACGACGCGACCCAGCAACCAGCAGAGAGGTGGGAGCGCCTTATCCTTCACCAGGACGAGGCTCCCCACCTTAGCCATCTCTTCGTACGTGAAGTGAGTAAGAGTAAGCAGTCTCTTTAAATGATGCTTAGTGGATCGCACGGCGGCCTCAGCTACGCCATTGAAATGAGGGGAGTAGGCTGGCACAAAGTTGAATTCAATTCCTTCTTGTGCGACATCACATGCAATGTTTGAGTTCTGCAAGAAAGTACGAAGTTGATTACAAGAACCGACAAAGGTTGTTCCGTTGTCGGACAATATGCTGCGAGGCTTGCCACGGCGCGCAATGAATCTATTCAAAGCAGCCAAGTATGCTTCCTTGGTGAGATCCGTGACAAGCTCCAAGTGAACAGCCTTGATAGCGAGGCAGACAAAAATACATATGTAGGACTTTATAAGCCTGCAGCCTCTTCCCTTCCGGTCAGCTATCAGTATTGGCCCTGCATAGTCAACACTTGAATTCAAGAATGGAAATTCAAGCTTACTTCGTGAACTTGGAAGTTGCCCCATTATTGGTTGTACATTTTGAGCCTTATGCCTAAAGCACACAACACATTTTTGAACAGTAACTCTAGATAAATTTCTTCCCCCCAAAGGCCAATAGTTTTGCCTAATGTTTGCCAAGAGCAATTGAGGCCCAGCGTGTAACAGCTTTCTGTGAACAGTTTGAAACAAGATTTTAGTTAAATGATGCTTACTGCACAGGAGTATAGGATGTTTCACGTTGTAATCGTAAGGAGAATTATTTAACCTGCCTCCTACTCGAATAATACCGTCTGAGTCTAAAAATGGTGATAAAGATATGAGACGATTTTTATGAGACAGGGATTTTTCTGATTTCAAAATAGAATATTCATCTGGAAATATTTCAAATTGTGCATTACGTAAAATACATTTTAATGAAGACTGAATTTCCTGATTAGACAGCCACCCTACTAACTTGTTATCTTTATTTTTTAAATTATGAATGTACCTTTTGATATAAGCCACAATTCTTAGCAAACGATTGAAATCTGAATATTTATGAATTAATTGTTGTATTAATGTTTGACTCTGAATATGACTATTGTTGGACTGAGTTACATAACAAGTTAGTTCAGGCAAGTCTTGTTTAGAAATGTCGTTGGGCGGTTTTGGCCACTGACATTCATCTTGCAATAAAAAAGAAGGGCCTGCCCACCATAGACAAGAGTCGCTGATATGATCAGCCTTCACCCCTCGAGAAACTAGATCCGCGGGATTGTCTCGTGTTGGCACATAGTTCCATGCGGATCCAAGGGTGGTCTCCTGTATCTCATTGACACGATGCCTGACAAAAGGCTTGAGTTGTTTCGATGGTGCGGATAACCAGCTCAACACAATTGTTGAATCACACCAAAAGACACATCGGCTAACTGGTATAGTAAGGGACTCTTTGACCTTTGTACACAATCTTGCACCTACCAGCGCTCCACATAGCTCTAACCTGGGCATCGTTGTTGGTTTGATGGGGGCTACACGATTTTTAGAAGCTAGTAAGCGTACTGTTACTGCATTACTGCTGTCAATGCTGCGTATATAGACACAAGCACCGTATGCCTTTTCACTGCTATCTGTAAATATGTGTATTTCATTAATTTTACAGTTGTCACATATTATCCATCTAGGAATGTTCAATGAATTTAAATGTTTCAACGCATCTACAAATTTTGACCACTGATCTGCTATGTCCTGAGGAACCTCGTCATCCCAGTCACATTTATGAACCCACAATTTTTGCATTATAATTTTTGCTTCAACAACACATGGACCTATTAACCCCAATGGGTCAAAAATTTGGCTTATTATAGATAAAATGTGTCTTTTTGTTGTTTTGTGTGTCTCAATATTAATGGAAAATGATAAAATATCTAATTTGCAATTCCATAGTAATCCCAAGGTCTTTGATGTGTAATTATTAGACAAATCTAAATCAAGGCAAGTGTCATCTTTTACATCTACTATCTTTTTTAGAATTTGAGCACTGTTTGACTGAAATTTTCTTAAATTAAAATTAGCTGAGCTTAATATATTTTTTATATTCTGACAAAGCTCGACGGCGCCCTCTATAGTATCTTTTCCGCATAAAAGATCGTCTACGTAAAAATCCCGTTGAATACTACTCTTGACATGCTGATTGTCTGTGGCCTCTGCCAGGCTCACTAGGCACTTGGTTGCTAGATAAGGCGCAGACGCCGTTCCATATGTGACTGTGTTTAATGTGTATGTTCTGAGTGGCTCTGATGGGTCTTTCCTAAATAAAATGCGTTGTAATGGTCGTTGGCTGGGATTTAACTCCACAGCTCTATACATTTTTTCGATATCCCCTGTGATTACATATTTATGTTGTCTAAATCTCAGTAAGATTGAGAGTAGATCATTCTGTACAGTGGGACCTACATATTGGATGTCATTTAGTGACAATCCTGATGTTGACTTTGCTGATGCATCAAAGACTGTTCGCAACTTTTTAGTTTTACTGGATTCTCGTAACACCCCATGATGTGGCATGAAATAATTAATATTATTTTTATTATTAACTGACAAGTCGCTATCCTCAGTCATATGACCTAACGTTTCATATTCATTCATAAAGTTAATGTACATGCTTTTATAAATTGAATCGCGTTGAAAACGTTTTTCTAAAGATAAAAATCTACGTTTAGCCGCAGCGTATGAGTCGCCTAGAACGCTAGGATCTTCCTTAAGTGGCATAGTAACAATAAACTGGCCATTTGAGCCACGGACAGTATTTAATTTAAAACTTTCCTCACAAGCACGTTCCTCTGCAGAAAGACAATGCTTAGGTGATATTGTATCAAGTTCCCAAAACTTATTCAGATCTGGACAAGTAGTTATATTAGAAAAATTACAAACATGTGTCTGTTTATGCAAGCTAGCAGGTACAGTACCTGAAATTAACCACCCTAATTTACTCTCACACAACTTTGGTAGATTTTTTCCCAGATTGATGTGATTGGCCTGAATAACATCCCAGAATAGTTCAGCTCCTAACAGAATATCAATGTCTGATGGGATATTAAACGATGGATCCGCTAAAAATAACCCTGAAGGAATTGGTATGTTATCAGTATTTATATAGGATGCTGGTAATCTCCTTGTAATCTCAGGTAGAATGAGGCAAGTTATGTTAAAGGAATAATATTCATATGTAGACTCTATAGTGAGGTTGCAAGAATGTGTACTGTTACTGGTCAAACTATTTATACCTGTTACCCTGGAGGTAGTACCAACTCGAGACAATCCCATGCTACTGCACAGCTTGTCAGTGATGAAGTTGGCTGTACTCCCGCTGTCGAGAAGAATTCTGGCGTTGTACCTTTCGCCTTTATCGTTCACCACCCTCACCACAGCTGTGGATAGTAAAACATGTGTCTGAGAAGTAGGCTGTATATCTGCTGAAAGTGACACATTATTAGTGGAGACACTAGGCATTGGGTTCTGCACTTGAGTCTCTGGCTCATCTAAATGTAACAAGGTATTATGACGGTTTTTACAGTACTTACAGCGTGTGAATCTACAACGCTTTTCTATATGGCCACCCCGTAAGCAATTCATACATACTTTGAACTCTTTTGCTTTCTGTACTCTTTCTTCTACTGTTAATTTCTTAAAAGCCACACATGAATAAAGATAATGAGTTTGAGAACATAACGGACAAGTAATTTTATTTTTATCTTTCTCATTATTCTTATTTTCTTGTTTCTGTGAGGTAACTGCAAAACTTTTAGATTTATTATTGCTACTTAGTTGCACATTATCTAATTTTTTATTTTCTTCTAATGTCTCTAGTAAATCAGCCTTATTATTCATAAATGTAGAAAATTGTAGCAACGTTGGTGAGTTACCTAAAGTGTTGCGGTATTCCTCCCAGTCCCTACTGGTAGTAGCATCTAATTTGGTAGACATAAGATAGATAATCAGTGTATCCCTAGTCGGCTCATTTAATAATGTCAATGCCCGAATGTTCTTATTTGTGACATCAACCAGGCGGCGTAAGGCAGCACTGGATTCACTGACAATAGGCTCTGCATTAAATAAAGCTTTGACATGATTATTTATTAATAAACGACTGTTGTCATACCGCTCACATAATAAGTTCCAAGCTATAATATAATTTTCATTTCTGAAATCAATATTTTTTATGACTTCACCAGCCTGTCCCTTTAGTGAAGCACGCAAATAGTGAAATTTACTTATTTTATCGATGCTGTTATTATTATGGATCAATGAAAGAAAGGTGTCTCTATATTCCAACCAACACTGATAGCTACCATCAAATCGGGGTAGGTCAATTTTAGGCAAACGTATAAAGTTTTTTGTCCCACCTGTCACCTCGGAGCCTGATACGGAACCTGCACAAGTCTTGTCCTGCTGTCTTTGCTCCTGCTCAGCAGTGATGACTTTCCGCGCCGTGGCAACCAAGTTGTGGTAACTTTCTTCGAATTTGAAGCGATCAGCGTAGGCGTCGTCTGGATTGTCCGACAACAGCTCAATCTCGGTCTGCAAATCATTAAACTCGTCATACAACTGTTCAAATTTGCTAAATTGACTTTCCAAGTCTAGTACTTGCAAGTCAGACAATTGATCACTATTTTCCAAATTATTGAGATAATTGGTGAAATTAGTGAGCTTCGCCTTCATCGAACTGCGTTTTTTAATGAGTTTGTCAGCCATCGTGCAATAAGAAAAGACGAACAATAAAGTTCAAGCACTTATAAAAATCGGGTAACAATGCAAATCGGCAAAAAATATAGGCGCACACGCTCACACACCCAGCTAATGCGGTCTAACAGCTAATTACATGCGTTAGTTAGCCGTTATCTGTCCCGCATGCAATTTGCGATAAAAGTAAGCACGGATTTCAAACAATTTCGTGAAAAATTGTATGCACAAAATGGCGTCAATGCGACCGCACCCCGCTTGGCAAAGCGAAGTTAATTAATATTATGCACGTGCGAAATGATTAGCTTGTGCTAACTCAAATAGAGGGAAAATGGATGAATTAGATTTAAAGGTAGATTGCAATTATTGCAGTGTGAAAATAAGGAAAAATTGGAACGAACTCACAACACGCCCGTGTCCTTAACCGACAATCTGACCAGCGATGCCGCAGCACAATAGATGTGCGCACGTGGTGTCCACTGTCTTCAGCTCTTCACGGGTTGTAGGCAGCGATGATGCCACGCCGCGATGTATCCGCGAACGTGTCTTCACTGGTGACTCATTTTTCCAGGTCCTCACTCGTCGCAGACGACGATGATGCCACGGCGCAATAGATCGGCGCACGTGTTTTTAATGGTGACTCGAACTCGATTGATTAAACATTCAGTCAGTCGTTGAAGACAGCGATGCCACGGCACAATAGAGCGGTGCACGTGTATTTCACTGATGACTGGATATTTTTCAATCTTCGCTCGACGAAAATAATGCCACGACACAATAGACGCGCACGTGGTTAGGGCTCCGCTGCCAATTTCTTGAAGTTTCTTCTCCTTACCGTTCTTCTTTACCGGTCGAAGGACCAATGTTTGGGGTCTCTTCAATGAAAGCGGACTGTATAGGTTTTGATGGTATAATAAAGAAACAAAAGGAATTAAAAAACTACAATAAAAATGGTATAAAAATGGCGGAAGGCCAGGTTCGCTTGCGATGTTGACAAGTCACTAGAATTAGATTGTTCTGCCGCCGGCCGCGCGCTCCCGGCGCGGCGGCGGCGGCGAATGGCGCAGCCTTGCCGTCCCGCGCCTCGCCTCCCCGCACGATGTTCGGGTGCGTTCGCGCGTGAACACTTACTGTGACGTGAATAAAGATCATATTGATTTTGACAGACCTGTCAGTCGCAGCAACCCAACAGAAACCTTATTAGAATGAGAATAAAGATCATCTGTGATTTGGACAGTGATGCTAAATCAGAGGTAAAATAACTGTGAAAGGACTGTACGGGACAAACTGTGAAAAAGATCACACAGTCTTGTAAAAATAGAGAGATTTACTCGTTCTGGAGTGCGATTCTGTAACCATCTCACCGTGAAAACTTAGGTGATGTGACCGTGGAGTGAGCTGTCAATAGTGTCAATTCCTAGCAAAAACAAACTCACTACACCTATGTTTTCACGGTGAGATTTTTACAGAATCGACCGGCAGGACTACCTTTACTTCGTATTTAATAACTTTAGCAAATGGCTCTTTTTGTAGAGCCTTTAAATTTTAAATGAAGGTTTGACACTCAGGTATTTGGCCTAGAATATTAAATAGGATACTAGATATTAACCCAAAAAGAAGGTTTGCAAATACTTAAAGTTCACAGACAAAGCCGCTGGGAAAAGCTTGTAACTCTTTTTGTATTGACAACTTTATTGTATCAATGGTTTTATTTCCAGAGCTACGCGGACGAGAAGCACTCGCTGCTCGGCGTCAGTCGACATTTTTACCACATGTTGGATCACTTCTGGACTAAGTGTTTCGAAAAGGCGTGATTGTGTGACGTCAATCAGTGTTGTGTTCAATGACTACTACTTGTGCTCGTGTCTCGTGTTCCACGTTGTCATATTGTGATCTCGTTACCGTCGAAGATATGAATTTTAGATTGTAAGTCTAGCTAGAATTCTATGTAAGCATTATTTTAGTGATATTTATAAAGATTTGTACGCTTAAGAACAACTGCTGTTTTATTTCCTTTTACACAACGACAACATTAATATTTATTTAAAGGAAACTTTTCCTTACTGCAGGTAGAGACTGATCCTTTATCCTGCGAATCGCTAACAAAAACTGAGCTGTAAAGAAAATATACTTTATACAAATGGTGAAAACAATTACTCAGTGTACAGTCGGCAAACTTGGAAGAAGTCTAGCAATTAGTGCGCCGCAAAAACAAAGTAGAAAAATCACAGCAGCGCCAGAACGCTCCCGTTACCCTGCCAAATAAAACATTAACCGTTTCACTTGGTCTTCTACAAAGAACGTTACTTTACACATTACCTACTTGTGTGTATGTTTCGTACATTTATATTCTGCGGTCAAGTTTTGAACGAAGGTTTTTATTGTTGTTGGTAACTGTACCGAAGTCTCGAGCTCGGGAAGACTAAACTCGTCAACCACAGCAGCGTTCAAACTGGCATATCAAGACTAGAGTAGGTAGTTTCTTTTATGGTATTTAGGATAAGTGTCCTGTAAAAAGGCGAATACTTTCATTGGACTGTAAAATCTCATCATCATCTGCCTAGCCTTTTCCCACCTATATTGGGGTCGGCTTCGAATTTTAATTGGACTGTTAAATATATTTGCATTATTTTTGATACATAGATAAAGGATACATAAGCATAATTATTAATTAGGTATATCAAACCTGTAAGCACATGTTTACCTATAATTTTCTGCCCAATAATATTATACAGGCGCGGATACAGCGAGGCAACGGGTACAGTTACTCGCTACTCCCCCTTGGTTTCGACCAAACTGAGTCTAAAACTCTAAATTGGGCATAAACATTGTTTTATAACCTGTATTTTGACTTTATATACAGTATATTACTAAGATATATAACTCGCAGTCATCCTCAAAAAGGGGGGCACATTTAAATTTACAGAAAATAGGTGCCGATGGATTTTTTAAAAGGGCTTTCATGGCTTGAGACATTCACCTCCCCGTCCCGCATCCTCCCAGAAAGAAACATTTGCCCGCCTTGAGCGAAAACCTAGATCCGCGCCAGATATTATAAGTAAGTTGAAGTAAAAACAATAGCTGCATTGTCTAAACAGTTTATTGTTAAGAATCAGCATTGCCATACAACGTGGCAATGCTGCCAGTCTTTTGGGCACGTTTCCTACTGACAGCGATGCGGATGAATCTTTTGATGCCCTTTGATTATTTCCCCTCCTTTTTATTTACTTGTAGGTACATATTATTACTATTATTTTAATACTGTTAGCTTTTAAAGTTATGTTTCCACGAATAAAAATTGTTTATTGTTGCTTTTTTATAGTATGCCAATAGGCCAGAAACATGCATCGTGTAAATGGAGCTTTATTTTGCCAGACATGGCCCAGTGCCCGACAGCAGTTGGCATAAACTTAAATGCTGCACCTGGAACTATTTTGACAATGACAAAAATAAACTAAACAAATACTCTATGACAAAGTGAACATGTCACAAGTTTCTCTGGCACTTCAGACGTCAGTGCTCCATCCAAAAACTCCGTACCGCATTAATTTTAGGCATGTGACGTGAATTTACAGACTTTTAAATTTCGCTTGTACATATGAAAAATTTCAGTAAACTATTTTTAATAAGACAGCTATGGCCGAAGACTTTGTTTCGAAGGTATGTGTACTCAACATGATAAGTCAACATCGGGTTGGCATCCACTGCTGCACTTCCCCAGAATTTTCATTAAAATGCACACGAACTTACAAAGAGATTGACAGAAAAAATAATGTATGATAATATTAACATCATTATGGGTAGGTATGCTGATGCTCATCGGATAAAGTGAAGTGCAGGCGACATAGTCGGCTGGTTAAGCGGAGTATGTCGGCTTGGTACCTTATTACTGACTGCAGAAATCTACTTAGGTTTTTATGTTTGCTTAGACCATAGGTTCTCAAAGTGGGCGATAACGCCTCCTTCCCCTTTCTCGTGGGGAGGGGAGCTGTAGAAAACCCAGAGAAAATCATATAATTATCCTTCTAACACACACAATAATATAGATTCTTTTCCTTTTTTCTTATCTGCTTAGTACCGAGTAATAAAAACTGCTACTAATTATCGTAGTTGTCTGTTGAATAGGAGAGACCTTCTCCTAAGTTGCGCCAAATCACCCAGTTCTCCGCAGAGTACCGTCACATTGAAATATACCTACATAGTTATTCAGTGTCATTTTTAGGAAGTCTAAATCGGCGGTGGCGTCGGATGCGATACAATGCCCCAGGGCGCCGACGATCAAAAGCCCCTTCGCTGTCACTGACTGTGAGCCGAATTTAGAGGACCGCGCTTTATGCGCCATAGACCCTTGCGACGTCGAAAAATGTTACCCGGAGCCCCGCGTCGTTATCATAGGCGCAGGAATGGCGGGTCTGTCAGCAGCAGCCCGGCTCTCGCAGCGCGGCATCAACAACATAGTGGTGCTTGAAGCCTACGAGAGGTTCGTATATAAAAGGAAAATGTAGTTGATACTTTACTTACTTTAGTATGTTAGACCTACTATAAAAATGCCGATTCTTTCCAGACCCGGTGGACGTATTCACTCGTGCTGGCTTGGAGACATCGTTGCTGAATTAGGATCACATTGGAAGCCAGATAATAGCTTCACACATCCTGTTTATATGATGTCCGCCACCGAAGATCCTCCCCGCCCCGGTGTGCCCGGCTCTGCACATACTCGTGGTCTCTTCAACCGAATTGTAACGGGTAAATTGGCGTTACCACCCACAGTAGCTGCATACCATAAATTTCGTCAGATAGAACAGGAAGCGGCGCAAATATACTGCCTCGGCGGTAATAAACAGGCAGGTTCTTTAATAAATTTTATGAGTCTGCGCATTCAACAAGAACTGCACGAGTATCCCGAGGATCAACAACATGATGCAGCTAGAATAATGTTCGGGCTATGTCACATGTTGAGCGCGCGCTGTGGGGACGACACGGCGATGCTGTGCGCCGATCATGTCGGCTGCTTCATGAACATGCCCGGCGGCGAGGTACGTGTGCCTTTGGGGTTAGTAGGTATACTGGCTCCGTTGCTACGTCAAATACCAGAAGGAGCTATTCGTTATTGTAAGCCGGTAAACTGTGTCTACTGGGGAACATCACAGAAAGAAGGTTTTCGAGCCTGCGTATGTACTGGGGATGGTGATGAATTTCCATGTGACTACGTCATCATAACGGTGTCTCTCGGAGTGTTGTATAATAATGCCATCAAAATGTTTTGTCCTACGCTCCCAGCATCAAAAATAGATGCCATGCGCTGCCTTGGATTTGGATTTTGTAATAAAATTTATATGGAATATTGTCGCCCATTTTGGTATTGGCATAAAGGAAACTTGAACTTCACATACTGTTGTAACGAGCTTTGTGATCGTTCTGATTGGACTCGAGGAATAACTTCAATAGAAGTTGTGCCAAATAGTAAGCATGTCATGTGTGCTTGGGTGGTAGGCCAAGAAGCGTACATGATGGAAGGGCTTTGTGACAGAGATATAGCTGAAGGCTTGACCGAAATACTACGTATCTCGACGGGAAACCCCAGTATACCGTATCCAATGACAATTCTACGATCTCATTGGACTTCTGACCCCTTCTTCTGCGGGGCATATTCTTACGACAAATATGGATCTGACGGGGACCTACAGCGGTCGTTGGCGTGTCCGTTGCCGGGGCCTAGTGAGCCTATTCCTCCTATATTGTTGTTCGCTGGCGAGGCGACGGTGCCCGGCCACTATGCCACCGTGTCTGGTGCCCGGCTGAGTGGCGTGCGAGAGGCTGAGAGAGTGCTGCAGTTAACTCTGCGATACAAAGGTCCGCCTTTGCCTGTGGTTGACAAAAAGCCAAAACAGAAAAAACAGGAAGCTAAACAAGCAGGGTAAAGCTTGGCGTGTATACCGCGATTTTTTTAAATCTAATCCTTTGCCCCTTGTCAGAAAGTGAGAAATATATGTAAAGTTTCGCGTTACGTTTCTATTTAACTCTTTAATATTTTCACCCGGAACTCGTCTACGTAGCTAACTTATCTCTGACAACTAAGCGGGACTTGCTAGTGTTGTTAGTTTTGAAACTAGAATGAAAAACTGAATTTTTTTTTTTTCGTTTTAATTAGCCTTCCCCAGAAGTGACCCTGTTTAGAAAACGAATCCAGTACATCAGTCAGTATTCACTGCCTTTAACCGGTTGAATGCCGTAATTACAGAAACAATTAAAAAGCCATTGTGTTTCGCGTGGATCCACGTTCTGACATACGAAGATACATGGCACAACCACTGGAAAGCGTAAAGCCTCTCAAACAAACATGGTGAACAATAGCTCAATCAACCGCATACTCCGCCACTATGCCATTAGGTTTGCACAAACACTTTTACACGTCAATCATATATTTTTTAAACTAGATGAGATCGGCGTTTCCTATCTGACTACTCTGAGAAGAAAGGCCGAAACAAACTCAGAGGTCATAGTCTCTTTTAAAGTCCTGACATAACCTTGGTCAGGTTATATGAAGACCATGTAGGTCGATATCTAAGATGGTCTTTTGAGAGCAGCCGTGATGAAATAATTTACACAAAGTAAAGCGTCTGTCTAGGTTCGAACCTACGACCTCGTAAGTCACGTCCGTTACTACTGGGCCTCCACTGCTCCGACTATATACAAAAAAAGCTCAAAAAAATAAACTCAACATTGTGCAGACGCCAGCACATCAGGCTAAGTCAAATTTTCCCAATCAACTTTGAACCTTATACTCTTCAGCGATAAAGTTGAAATATTATTAAAGAAATAAATTTGACAGATTGTAGTAGCTTGATATGCTGGCGATTTTGATCAACATACTCAATCTGGTATTGGTAACACTCAAACAATTTGCATAGGTCTCGAACGTTATATATAATGGAGTATGCGGTTGATTGAGCTATTGTTCACCATGTTTGATGATGAGGAGAGGCTTTACGCCTTCCAGAGGTTGTGCCATGTATCTTCGTATGCCAGAACGTGGATCCACGCGAAACACAATGGCTTTTTTAATTATTTCTGTAATTACGGCATTCAACCGGTGAGGCAGTGAATACTGACTGATGTACTGAATTCGTTTTCTAAACAGGGTCACTTCTGGGGAAGACTATTTGTAAATGACATAGGATAATGACTTTGCAACAAAAAGTCACGCTAGAATAAGAGACAAAAATATATAAATTATTAACAAATCTGAAAGTACAGGAGAATTAGGTCAAAGTAAAAAAAATCTCCTTTGAACGGTGACGAATTTTCCCACGCTTTTGTTTCAAGAAAATGAATTGTTTGAAGCCAGTAGAATCTACGGTTGAGGACATATTATTACGAGCGGCTGCGGATTCCGTCCCCATACAATACATTCCGTACATTAGTATTCGGAAGAATAAATTCCGACCTTTTGTCCCATCAGCGCGGATTTTACCCTCCACAAGCTTGGGATTTTGTTACGACATTATCACAGTTTGTTTTGTCGTGTTGTTTCACATCTAAAGTTTCATCTGTTACAATCTACTTAACTGTATCAAAAGCGCTTCGCCCCCACCACTACCCGTTGTACAGACGCCAGCACATCATGATACCTGAAACTGTCAAATTTTCCCAATCAACTTTTAGCCCTATGCTTTAGCGATAAAGTTGAAAATCTATTAAAGTTTGACAGATTGTAGTAGATCGATGTGCTGGCGTCTGTACAAATGCCGTGAACCCATTTTTGGTATAAGACAAGCATAATATCAGCAAAAGTTGAATATGTTTGATAAAGGAGTTTATAGAGGTTCATAATTATAAATAATCAGTCTATAATGTTCCCACTGCTGGGACACAGGCCTCCTCTCTTCGAGGTGGGCTATAATCTACCACGCAGGCCCAGTGCGGGTTGGTAAATGTCTCATGTCTTCGAATATTTGGTTCTAGGACATAATGGTTTCCTCACGATGTTTTCCTTAACCGTTTTGATAGCAGTGGTTTAAAAAATATTTACCAGTGGCGAAGGTTCCATACAACTCGATTCCTACCGGCTTCCCTTTTAAAGATGGTACAGTCAGTATCAGGGCCGTCTTAACCATATTGGGCGCCAGGGTGCAAAAATCAGCCTGCGCCCCAATTTTTGTATTTTATTTTTTTATTTAATAGTTACTCTACAATAAAATTAGGTACATTTTCAAACATCAAATTCAATTTTTCTGGCTTTATAATCGACAATCTTTTTTATGATATCGTCTGTTTTGTAATCAACTTTCAATTCGATAGGTATACTATAGCCAAAATTGTCAATCTATCTTAACTTGAGTCATAGTTAATCGTAAGTAGTTTTTTATTCATTTCAATTTCGAGAAGGTTTACACATACATGGTACGTGTAGGTTTAAGGATTGGCTTGCGCCCCCTAAGACCCTGTTCCCGGGTGCCACGCATCCCTTGCACCCCCGGGTAAAGACGGCCCTGCTCAGTATTCTATAGACAAATAATATAATCATATTAAAGATAATCTACTCCGGCTTACCTTTTACAAAAATTGACCCTTCACTACTGTTATTTACATAAAGTAAAGCGCCTGCCTGGGTTGGAATCCACGACCTAGAACTCGTAAGTCGGGGTCGTTACCCGGGGCCGTAAGTCGGGGTCGCTACCCGGGGCCGTAAGTCGGGGTCGCTACCCGGGGCCGTAAGTCGGGCCACCATTACTCCCAGTAGAAAATAGAGGTAGTAGAGGTTAGCAGTGCCCTTGTGTTAAAAAGGTACATTTTTCAGTCTTGAAAAAAGAGGGTTTTGTGGCTAAGTAATAACAGCCGCACGGGCCAATAATCAGGTTAAGCTACGCTTGCCGCGGTTGGTCCGTGGATGGGTGACCATCTTTACATACTAAGACCCTTCCGTGCCTCGGAAAGCACGTTAAGCCATTGGTCCCGGCTGTTATTCCTGGATCTTTGACAGTCGTTACGAGTCGTCAGAAGCCCGAAAATCTGATAGTCAGTCTCTCCGAAGGAATATCGTATTACCCAGTAACTGGGTTGTGGAGGTCGAATAGGCATGGTAGTTGCTCCATGTACAATACTGGTATTCAGCTGCATAGAAAGAAAGAAAAAGAAAAAAAATACGCATCCGGTTAGACTGGAAGCCGACCCGACCATAGTTGGGAAAAGCCTAGGCAGATGATGATATCTCAGTCTTGAATTATTCGATCTCCCATGGATCGCTTCTCCTTTACGACCCCCACTGAGAAATGGTCTACAATTCATAAAAAAAACAAGACCGTCTAAAAATAACAGACCAATTTAATCGAACCTGACACCAGAATCCAGCTTATAAATTACACCAAAGTGGAATGTTCATTTTGTCAGGTGAGTTACACAGTAATCTCACTAACTGGAATTCTTCGGGAATATAACTCAATTATCCCTCGATAGAGGGAGCTTCCATACGGTACGATCGCAGCCTCGTAGGTGCAATTTTATCTACAGACATTTTTCATCACATCAGTCGCTGAATACCGAAGTGCAACATTAATTTCAATAAAGTTTCCTGTTAAGGCGACTACATGACTTAAAGAGCGGTCTTTGTCGGACTCCATAGAAAAGAAAGAGAAGCGCGATGACACAATGCTGGTAATTTATTGCAAAATATGAAGCAATTATTTAATTACAAAAAATCTATTGTTTGGACTAAAAAATTTGTAAAACACTAGTGTTTTAGTATGTTGCTTGTAGAATAATCTGAGAAAAAATTATAATGAATGTTTGTATATGAGTATGGTTTTAATTGTGAAAAGAAAGTTTTTAGAGGTATCTTCATGATTTTTCTATCGTATCAAATTAGTTGTATTACATTTTCAACACACTATCTACCTAGCATATATCCTGAAGAATATCATATATTTTTCTGATTTTGTTTACTGTAGTCGATCATATACTTTTATTGTTTCTAAAACTTGAGTTTTTTTGTGTTTATGTCCTGTAAGCCCCTGAAAAGAGTTATCCTTTTTTTCACTTTTCTTTCCTGTATATTTTGTGACGATGGAAAATGGCTACAATGTAAGAGGGGCCATCAATAAGATTTGATCTGTTTGCTAAACTGGTGATTATGGTTTTAGTGGCTTGTGACCGTTCATTAGAGAGTTGTTAATTAGGTCTAGGTTCGGTAGTGGACGCTTAATGGCTTATGTGATGTTGATGATGTCACACTGTCCAGCTTATCTTTGTGTATGTAGTTCATGATAAAAGTAAAAAAGTAGGTTCAACAGTTAAGACGCGTATTGGCCTGCGAAATTAAATGAGTTCGAACTCCATTCTTTGTATTGTTGTCCTGATCCACCTGGTAAATTCGAGTTAGAAACTGTCGTGGTTAAAATATTATTTAGATATTATGGAAATTTTCGTAAGCTACCAAAACATCACTTATTCATTTTGTCTTCTTAGTGTAATGCTATGAAATATTAAAAGTGTTTCACCACCCACGCATGCAATTATTTTATAATCCACCTTTGTGTGGCCTCGAGGGAAACATCGCCTGCATAACAAATATATCGACGAGTCCTACGAATTGATTCCGCAGTGATTGATGTTCGCTGTTCTCTTCTACTGGCTACAAACGCTCGCTTCAAGAGTCTTTGATTCCACGTCACTTTACTCAACACAATCAATAGGGTCTAGGGAAACAGAATTCTCTTTATCGAGTTCTCTTCAGTGGCTTATTGGGTATTCGTAGGATATTTATTATTTGCTAATGTGGAAGCTAGTTCAGTTGAGCAGAAATTATTTGCCTTGAGCAAGTAAAATTAGAACTTAAACCTATGTGGTGGTTTGGTAACACGTGGTTGCAAAAACAAGCAAGAGAGTAGCGGAAAATTATATCAAAATTATCAAGAGAATATTAATTTATGTTGTAATTAAACGTAGCTTCTGTTTTCGAAACTCATAGCAGAGCACTAATTATAATTAAAGTAATAACAGCAGCGGGAAACAACGTAAACTGCCCGCGCTTCTTGGAAAACAGAAAATGAACATTTTCCAAGAAACGCGGGTAGTTTTTCGTATAAGTAAAAATATGACCTTGCCAGCGTTGAACGGCAAATATCTGATAATTCGGCTCTATTGAGCTTTACGGATGTAATGCGAAGAGGTTCGCGGAGGGCATTAACACCGTCGCAATGAGAGGGCGGCGCGCGCCCGAGCCGCTCCAAGCGAGCCCGGCCAGCACGTCTCTGCAGATGGCAGGCTGCGGGAGCACGCAAGAAAGCGTCGAGACAGATGCGTGACGCAGCGCGCAGGACCAACCCCCCCCTCTCCCGCCGGGCCCCGCCGGCGGTGCGTGCCGCACCCCTCGGTCCCTGCTCCGCGCGACACATCTCACAGAACACATCGATAATCGCGTGGTGCGTGAGCCCTCTGCGGGCTCGGACGAGGGTAGGTAGCTCAGCGCGCGGCGTGCGGTGGCGCGGCCGTGTGTGCCGGTGCAGGCGGTGCGTGGCGCGCGCGTGGCGCGGGCGGGGCGCGCGCGGCGGCCCGGGCGGCAGTCGCTCGGAGGCAGGCGGCGGCTCGCGTCGCCCTGCGCTCTCTCGCTGCACCGCTGCATCGCTGCGCTCGCGAACTCGCGACAAGGTACGCGCCGCGACACGACACCGCACGCTGCACACGTTGCACATCACACTCGTGCATTTTTCATTCATCCCTTCGTAGTTTTTTTGCTTTATTATCTGCCGTATCCTAATCCGCGTAAAAATCTTCTCTGGCGCGCGCATAATGCCTTAAATTATATTCAAAATTCAGTTAGATTTTGAAAATCACGTTTGATGGTAATAAAAAAAATTGCTCGGGTAAGTAAAACTTACTAAATATTTTCTGCGTCTTCCTTAAGGCTGTAACGAAATAGAAACAGCCATGCGTACGCTCTCTAATGGCAGCCGAAATATAATGCGAAGCTAAGCGAATAAGAAAACGTGGTGAAAATTAAAATTTTCTTTGTACAAATATGTAGGAAAAGGGAATTATTATGGATGTCATTAATGTTATAATGGTTTTCGAGACGCAAAGACTGCGCTTCGTTTTATCTTATAGAAGATGTCATGAGGGAGAAAACAGCAAAAGCACTGGCCTGATGCCAAATGTCGACCGCGGCACACATCTTTCAGTAACAAAATATTTTAGAAATATCAGAGATATAATGTCTGAACATTTAAATGTCTGTAGTGGACTGAAAATGTACGCTCTCGAAAAGATGGGCTCTGTCATCGTTTGTTCGTTTGATAAATGAACGTGCCGGGACCAACACGTAGCCTACCTTAGCTAACTAATTAGAACAGTTAGCTCTCCCAGTGATCTGTGACTAGTTTCAATATGAAAATGTTTTCCACTGAAACTGAAAATATCATTAGCTAATTCTTCGCATCTTTAAAAATCTCAGCTTGATATGTATTTCACACGTTTTCGCAAAATGATTCTAATAGCGGAAAAATAAATCTCTAAAATGGCCACCTCAGCGCAATTTTAATATTTTCTCCAAACGTACGTTTTCATTTCAGTTGATTTTCTTTCATGAATATTTTTCGGCGTGACTCGCTCGGTCTTCACGCCCAAAATTATGATACCGTGCTTGATGACAAACTTGGAGATAACAGACTCGACGTTTCGACAATCGTCTTTCGGATTTTCATATTATTTTCCTTCAAGTTTTCATTTTTTTGCGATTGCTTTGCCGGCTACGACCAATAAGATTTATTTACAAAAAATTGATATTAATAGGAAGGAACATAAATAATTGTAAAATAAGTATAACTTAACACGTAACAAAACATCACGCCTTTTTTCTCGAAGGGTTAGATAGAGGTTTATTACACCCACGTTTCGACGGTTGATAGCCATAGGCTGGCCCCTATTAAATGAGACTTAATCTCATCACCATCATCATTATTTCAGCCGAAAGACGTCCACTGCTGGACATAGGCCTCCTCCAAGCACCACGAGGCATAAAAGCGAGAACTGGAATGAGAAAAAGAATTAGGCTTAACATTGGCTCCGATAATGTCGGAGGTAGAGAAGAGAAAAAAAAAGAAAAAAAAAGCACCTCCACTTCAACCGGCAGATAAGACCTAATCTAACTGTACCTAAATTATATCAAATATCCAATATACATATATATCGAAGATATTTGAAAGTTTCACTGAAGATCGAGTGTCAAATCTGTCACGGTGAATATTTGGCACGCGGTGACAATGTGCCATGTACAGCCTTCCGTCCACTCACTTTGCTTGAGTACCACCTCTTCTTATTGAACAAATACAAATATTATAAACTGGATTTAGGTTGGTAATAGTTAAGTTTCGGCGGACCAGTAACTTGACTATTACCTACCGGTCAACTTTTAGATGGAGATAGATAGATAAACAAAAATAATTTTGGTTTCGAAAATACTATAAATATACCCATATAATATATTCGAACAATACTTATAAAGGTATTATAAATAAACAGGATGCAGAAAGACTTCAGGATTTTATAAAATCCCTTACGATTTTACTGTATTTTTTTTTTAATGTTGTTCTCTTGATTAAAGGGGCTGGTCGTTACGCGAACTCAATTAACTCATACGAAATGAACTGCTGTTTGTTTTGGTTGCTTTTAAACCTGCAGAGAGCGCAGTAAAAGCATAAGGGAAATACTTGGACATGCTTGTAGTTAGATTTATTTCAATATAAACAGGATTTCATCCGTAGTGTGCATAGAGCCTTATAATATTATAATAAAATGTGTTTACTGTACCGTAAATCATAAAACAGCAAACAATTATCAACTATTCCGTTATTGTACGTTTATTAGGAAACTAATTTGTAGCACTGCTGGCATAATATATTTTGCAAATGCATATGAGAGCCCCGCTGAGTTCTCTCCGAACTTACAAGTTGGCCGTCTAAGTAAACATAGAAGTTCCCGACTTCGGTCGTAGCTCGTAAGCCCCTAACACTCAGAAATGCCCACTTGCGAATTCCGGAAAACTAATAGTCAAAGGCAAATTGTCATTTCAGTTGGGGAGTTGCTGACGTTTGGGGCAATTTGTGAGTTATCCCCAAGAGATGCAATTTCCCCCTTCCGCCTAATTGCTCCCGGGGCTTGCTACTATACAAAGCTAGTTAGGAAACTGCCTCTCGTACCACTTGTGTCGCCTCGACCCCAATCAATTATGTGCCCAGTTTGCCCACCGTGCCCGGTATGACCGACGCTGAGACAATGTCACGGTGAGATTCATCTCACCGCGCTCACCGCACACCCTACCCCTTTGACATTGGTATATTACTTTATAGTGGTGCTTGCCGGCTTCAATCAAACCTTTAAAACACTCACTTGATTAAATTCCTTTGGAATTCACTTTGTATTTTATTTTGTAGCGCAGTTTATACATTTCTGTTTCTAATTAGGCGTGTAATGTGTAAAATATCGTTCTAACGTGGATAGCGAACACGTAGTACAGAATGCGACCTCACATTTTCCACCAATGAATCGCATACGGATTCATTAGACGAATAATTTTCTGTAAACGACATTGTGACGATGACTATGCGTCGTGCCAGACACAACAATGAATGGCTTACACATGCTTCCTGAATAGTGCCATATAATTAAATGCGAACAGAAATGATCGGAATTGGGACTAAAATAGTCCCAGTGCATAAAAACATTGTTAATCACGAGTGCCCACACAAATAGCAATTAACTAGTGTAAATAAATACATTATTGTAAGCGTTAAGCACGCCGCTATTCAATACACATAATTAAATTTTGTGCAAACCTATTGGTATTTTGATTAAGCGTAAATAAAACTATTCGTTCCCATTCACAGTCCAGTGGTTTACATGTTCAAGAGACAGAACATCTGTCAATAAGCAATGTTAATATGTAAGCTACTTATGACCGTCGCGTTCAGGTTTCATGAAACCATACACGTTTTATATCGCTCGTCATATAATCTGTCACATAATTAATTTACTTGTCATTGCTTCATTTTTAATTCTTTATACCTTTTGTGGTATAGTAATTTTATTCTAGATGCATTGTCTTCACATATATGTAATTATATATAAATATAACATATAAATAACATATAATTATATATTAATGTATACAAAACATTTTAAAAGAGTAACGGTGGAGTTTTTTTTTGCCAATTATTCTCCATACGAAAGTACCTTTTGGAAGGGGTGACTAGAATCATACTATTTTTTGTATATTTTGACGTTTAAAAGTGCTTTTTATTTGCCTATTTTAAATATAGAAAGAAAATAAGTATATTTGACCCAGGATAAGTAAGGCACACAATATTCACATAAAAAAAAATGTTTTGACTTTGAATTTATTCTGATTAGGCATGGCCTTGTCCTTCGCGTTATGAATGTCATTAGTCTTACTTACTTTCTTCAAGATCATTGAGAACTCTTTGGGCAGTTCATTTAAAAGCTATATATTTCTTGATGACAATATAAGTCTTGCTCAAATACTTGAGATCCTTTTTGTTTTTACACGAATTGTACCCAGGATTTTTATGACTTAATTTAAAAGAGAGTCCTTGAAGTTTCCTGCCCGTTCTTCTTCATAGAGATCTACGTTTTGGATTGGGCTACTAGCTTCAACTTTCTAAGTGAGCGACATTTTGACAATTCAAAAGCGCCTGTAAAACGAAATAAATGCTTTGAGTTTGAGTTTAGTTTTTTTTTTAACTATTAGAGGTTTATTTATAAACCTTGCTTTAAAGTTAAGAGATATTGAAATGTCAAAAAGAATATTACAGATTAGACTGGGGATTCTACCAAATGGATAATGATCACGTCTCAATGACAGGCACCATAACCCTCTGTTTTAAAATTAAATCACAATAAAATGAAAACATGTAGGCCTGTAGATATAAAATATAGTTTAATTAAAATATACCCATTGATCGTTTTAAAGGAATTCGAAAACCATTTAGCACAGCGTGTAACGGAGTCGATGCCTTTCTTTTTTAATTTCTCTTTTGCTTTTAGGCATAGGTATTGAATTCCTGCAGAATTTAATTAAAATCTGTGTTAAATTAAAGGAACTATGAGGCAGTGATGTAGTAGTGTCCGCTCCACTGAATGGGTGGTCGAAAATGGGTGAAATTATAGTGGTTATTGGTTTTCTGCCTCCTAAAATAGATTTCTTCAATATATTTTGGTTTTCACTGCGTGAAAATGTATTGATTATACAAAGATATTGAATGAACTGCTCTTAAATTACTTAGAAAGTTTTCTTTCGTTTAATTAAGGCTGATTTTACTAATAGTAGAGCTAATCTGTATAGAGTAAGTAATCAATATTGGCAAGTCCTTTCAAATATGTAGATACTTACCTACCTACATAGTACGCGCTTTGACGTGGAGTTGCGGGCACCAGCCTGTGTTACCTATTACTTACCTACCTATCTTGTTCATACCGACTCGAATTTGTGATCGTGATCAGCAGTGCGATTCTGTAACTATCTCACCGTGAAAACTTAGGTGAAGTGAGCGTGGAGTGAGCTGTCCATAGTGTCAATTCTTAGCAAAAACAAACTCACTTCACCTAAGTTTTCACGGTGAGATTTTTACAGAATCGATCGGTAGTATACAGTTAACATAATCAAACTATATCCCATCAAAGCAATGTTGCCGTATCATTTTCCCAGTCGTCCCTATTACGAACGGCACTGCATCACCACTAGACTCGTCGGCACCACTCGGCTCCACTCAGGCCTCGGCGCTACTCGATCACAACGCTAATTTAAACACCGATCTGTTACTTACACCTACGTAGTTAACATACATTTTATCTCGTTAGTCACAGCGAACGTTTTTTTTTTCACGAAAAATCCCTCATCATTTTCCGAATCCAATTTATCACAAACTCACTCCACATACGTTTGTCGCTGTTGTGACCTGAATTTTTACTAATGGCCGCCAATAATGAAAACAATACATAACGCGTTATGAAAATAGTTAGCGACTGGAATGCGTATTATCGCAGAGCCCTCAACCATGGCGAGCTAATATTCAAATAGATAAATCAAGTGTCTAGTCCTGCCGGCTTTTTGCACGGGGAAGATTGATGGCGAAATTTTTGCAAAAATTCCTCTAGATGTTGATCGTCGGCTATTACGTAGAGAGGGCTTTTGTACGAATGATAATACGGTCCGAGGGAGCGTCGGACGATGGGATTGCAGAGACGAGATATGTTCCAGTAGAAAACTGGCTTAGTCACGTCCGCAGAGCCGGGCCAGGCTTGAGCGATAAACAATGACTTATACACCCCAATTGTATATCGATAGGTGTTTTGTATTGATCACTTCTTCATAATATCATGGTTGCTGCGTAATCGCGTCATTTTTATGATAATCGAAACCTCATACCGTTCTCAGAACGTCATAAATGTCAAACAAAATTGATCTGGATTTCAGTAGAAGTTACATGATTAGGTTGTTCGAATGGCAAACGTTGCGTGACTGAAATCTGCCTCCTTTATCATTTTTACTGTCTAAAAATAAATACATTAATGTTTCTGGAAAAAGTCGTACGTTTGGAAAGTATTATTATATTTAGGTCCCAAAAGCGATATTTATTTCACTAGCATACCTACAACCATTAAGAAATCTGAATAGAATACATCTATCTGTGCATCATCTGCCTAGCCTTTCCCAACTATGTTGGGGTCGGCTTCCAGTCTAACGGAAGCAGCTGAATACCAGTATTTTACATGGAGCGACTGCCTATCTGACCTCCATAACCCAGTTACCGGGTCATACGATACCCCTTGGTACGACTGGTTATCAGACTTTCGGGCTTCTGACTACCCGTAACGACTTTCAAAGATCCACGAATGACAGTCGGGACCAATGGCTTAACGTACTTTCCGAGGCACGGAGGCGACGTGGTATGTAAAGATGGTCCATGATCGATGATCCACAGACCAACCGCGGCAAGCGTAGCTTAACCTGATAGATTGATCCGTGCGGCTGTTATTAGAATAGAATAGAATACTCTTTATTATGTACACCATATAAATACACACACACACACACAAAACACACAGACACACACACTACTACTACTACTATTACTTAGCCATAAGCCCCTCTAATACATATTTCTATATCCATTAAATAACATTGAAGTTCTGTTTGTAATGTCAAAATAACTGATTTTAACTATTAATGCTTAGAAAAATATATACGGTACTAAAAACAAAAAAAAAACAATTTATAAATTGTTTGTCTATCTGTCGGTATTCCGAGGAATCTACGAAACGGCTGGACCGATTTCGATGAAAATTGGTACGAGGATACTTTAAAGCCTGGGAAAAGACATAATACATAAGCTACTTTTTATCGAGATACCACTCGGGTGTGACCGCGGGTGGAAGTCAGTTGTTCATAAACTTTTCACCACATACATGACTCACTTTCACTCACATCCTCTTAAGGCGAAAGCGCCAGGGTAGCCCGCGAAATTATTTTTTTTTAGGTTTTTTGCAATTTGCTGGTCAGTATTAAGTTGTACGTTGGTTAATATATGATTCGCGGCCGTAACAAGTATGTATTTACAGAATTGTAATCATTAAACTAACTCATTAACACAACTCTCTAAGACCAAGTAATCCCACAGAATTACTATTTCATGAAATCTGAACTTTTTGGGATTATACTAACCTAACAAGTTGTATTACTGATTGTAATGATTATGATTCTGTAAATACATATTTGTTACGATCGCGAATCATATTTTGATCGACGTACAAGTTGTACATCGATATTGCGTTAATACTGACCAGCAAATTGCAAAAAACGTAAGAAAATTTGAATTTCGCGGGCTGCCATAGCACTTTCCCCTTAAATATAATTCTAATGAACTAATCATTACTTTTTGTTGCAGGTGCGTCAGTTCTACGAGCATTGGTGTAGGTGAGACGATCAGTAGTGTTAGTGCTTAGTTTTCCGTCAGCCATATTTAAAGTGCCTAAGTTACATCTGTTAGTACATTTATGGACAAATAGACGGTGTAGTGTAGTGAACTTAAACTTCTGTGCAGAATTTTCTCGTGAACTTGTATTGAAGTTGGAAGATAGTGAGTTTTTTTTTTATCCTCAAAGCGCTTCTGTGTTCCCCGATTATGATATAAAGGTAAGTTATTTTTTTGCTTCAACAATTTGCTTTTCCATTTCCACAAGAATGGAGAAGTTGGTATTAAAATGTCTTTTGTACAAACTGTGATTCTACAGGTTTTGGCTGCGATTATGTTCTGCTCATTTTCGTCGATCGAATTTTCGGTTTTAAAATTCGGGAATTCGCTTCAACTTTTGCGATATCGTGCCACTTTCGAATACTCCAACCGATTTTAGAGACATTTTAGCAAACGATGCTTCCTGGCAATCTACGGAAACTCCATCAGTTTTATTGCCTTCGTTCAATGATTTTGCGAGGCAAAGATTTTGATGAATGAGGGCCGGAGCAATTTATCATAACACCGTAACTGAACATTATTTATGCGGCGCAGGATCCTCATCTGTATAACTGTAACCCATAAATTAAAACGAAAACTAGGTCACAACTCTGTTTACTATAAACAGCGCTTATTGGCAACCATATTCGTATTTACATACTTACGAAATATTCTTCTGGCTGTTGTAAAACATATTTTTTTATTTGAGGCTGAGTTTTGAGTAGAAAGGCTCTATCTAGCCTATATCTAACTTTTCCATCTTAATTATAATACTTTTTCAGTGCAATAGTAAGTGCATCCAAACTATTTTGGTTACCTACAACCAAAATGTTTTGGATGCATGCTAGTTGTTAAATAATAATATAAAGCATTAAATTGTACTGTAGATCTAGGCTAGGTTTATATCAGACTTCAACATTCATATCTTTATTTGCGTTCCATAATATTTAAAAATCTTACAATAGTTTAAAGCTCAGCTGGTCAATTCTGTAAAAATCTCACCGTGAAAACATAGATGAAGTGAGTTTGTTTTTGCTAAGAATTGACACTATTGACAGCTCACTCCACGCTCACTTCATCTAAGTTTTCACGGTGAGATAGATACAGAATCGAATTGCTGGTACAATTACGACAGCAGTCCCTATAGAGCACAGCAAAAAGTCTTCTCAGTCTATCGCAGTCCACTGCTGGACATAGCCCTCTCCAAGGCTGCCCCCCAACACTCTGTCCACCACCTTCTGCATCGTCTGTCCCAGACACAGCAAAAAGTATGAAATTAAAAATGAAATTAAGAATGACAACCCTAATGTTTCTTCAACTTCAAAATTGGAAGCACTATGAATAAACATGGTGTGTAAAGAGCCTTTTACACAAATATCCTCAGCCATAAAAGCTTTATTGCAATAAAATGTTTTGTCTATAAAACTTAAAATAGAATTAATTTCCTCGCTATCTATAATAGAAACGAATTAGATAGTTACTACTATAAGCTATTATAACATTGGCTGTGCTCCAACTCTCTGCGACACTGGCCTTACTAGTGGTTGCTCGTATTAATCTAAACATAGTGTAATCTTTCTTCTGCTCGTATCGTTCAATGTCCTTATCGTAGTAGAAAATTGTCTTTGGCTTGCTCCAGGTGACTTTATCTATACATTAGCACGCTTGTAAAATATTATAATTAGTATTATTTCGTCTGGGATAGATCTAAGATCATAGGGGCTTGTTTCACAGTCTCCGAATAGTCACCATTCATCAGATAAATTCGAAAATGCAAACGAATTTGAAAGGAATTCTCCTGCGTAAGTAAACAATAGGTAGAGAATTCTCACTGAAAATCTCTAAGGACCCATATACCGCATCCAAACTCAGGATCAAGCTTGGCAGTTCTAGAAATACTCAAAAAAGCTTATTTTGACGTTAGGCTTAAGGCGTGGTACCGACTAGAGATGTTACGGAAGTCGTTTTACCGGAACCGGAACCGGAATCGGAGGTTTTAAATTTGATTCATCGGAATCGGAACCGGAGTCGGAACCGGAATCGGAACCGGAATCGGAGCCGGAACCGGGGTGGAAGTAGAAGAAAGATGTGTTAAGGGGCCTTTCCTTAAAACATCTTTCTTCTACTTTCTTCTAACATCCACAAACAAAACAATAAACTGAGACTTCGAGCGCGAGCGTGTATAAAATAAAAAAACATTACCCTGGCGACACGTGAAAACTTGTTTGTAGGCGCTCTAGTCACGTGTATCGCTGCGTTTCGAACTCCGGTCTAACTCCGATTCAAAATTATCGGAACCGAAATCGGAATCGGAGGTGTAAAATTAATCGGAAGTTCCGACTTTTCGGAATCGGAACCGAAGCTCCGTAACATCCCTAGTACCGACCACGCTGTAAGGCAATCTCGTTGAGTGTTACTGAGATGACGTCATGTGACAGATATATTGACATATATGGAAATATGGTTTGTTCTTAATGTGGCACTATTAAAAATAAACTGTCTTTCCTTTTTGGATTTGGGTAGGGTGTCCAATAAAATTCGGTGGTGGGTTGTTACTTTGTTAATGTATTCATTATTGTAGGTCTTTACTATAAGTATTTATTGACTTTAGTAGGAGGTATTGTCAACCACCTTAGGTACTGCAGGTAGCAAGCATGTTGCTGGAGGTTGCTCGTATTAATCTAAACGTAGTGTAAGCTGTTGTAATTGTAAATATTACTGTTTGTATCATTCAATGCTTGCTCCAGGTGACTGTAGGTGACATTAGCACGTTTGTAGAACATCATCATTAGTATTATTTCGTCTGGGGTAGACCTAAGATCTAAAGGTTCTTTTTCATAGCCTCTGGATAGGCACATGATAAATTCGAAAAAGGCAACGAATTTGTATGAAATTATCTGCAGACAATAGGAAGAGAATTCTCACAGACTATCTGCCCTGGGTCCAAACTTCAAGCTCCAAAACTCTAGAAATACTCAAAATCGGATCATTCAGACGTTAGCATAATTGCGTTGTCAGTAACCTTATTGAGTGTTACTGAGCTAACGTCTTGTGACAGACAGACTGACACATAAAATATTTTGTAGGCTTTATTCTTGATGGTACCTGTTGGGTAATGTGTCACAAAGCAAATAGGGAACTTTGTATATGTATTAATGCTTATATGCCTTTAGTAGAAAATACTGTCAACCTCTTTACTGCAGGTAGCAAGCATGTTACAGCGCTATTAACTGCTGTAATTGGATTAAAGCGCTGTTTGCTATGTCGTACACCGCTGTGTAAGTACTTTACTTACTTAATGTGCATACCTCCCTTTATAATATTCGCGTTAATTTGAAACTTTACTAAGTAGTATGAAAGTTTTACTGATACGTTAATGCAGTTTTCGTGCTTTTGTAGACCTAAAGTAAAGTAGCAACAATTGCTGTCCAAGGCTGAGCTTATAAACGTTCTCATTATTAATAATCAGCCGCCGATACATTCGTGTCAAGTAGGTATTTAAGTTTTGTATGGAACAGTTAGATGGGATACCTTCTCGTTCCATATACCGCAGTATTTCAAGCATAGGTGTACATAGGGGGGGGGGGGGGGGGGGGGGGGCTAGAATGGTCTGGTGCCCACCCTAAGATGTTTGGTAACCTATTCGAAATTATAAGCTGGATACTTACATAATATAACTTCACACAAAAGCATTAATCATTTAAATAATCTACCACCAAGACCTACACAAACTTAATTACCTACACCTACATAATACATTCCATTTAATTACTTTTCAAATAACAAAAATAATTGAATCTGCTAATACGCAACATACTCGTAATAAGCTATTGTAGGTACATTTAAATTTCGTGCCACAGCCCACAATGCAAAGCTGCAAAGTGACAAGCAGGCGCACGCCGGAACACCGCGTTGTTCCGCGCGCTGTCGCTTCGATTGATGCATTTTTTTTAATTTAGATCTCGAAAGTGGAAAGCATTTTGTGGGGTATAAGGGTATTCTCCAAATTGACGAAAGTCTTTTAGAAGCAGAATGTTTAATAATGAAAAACATGCTAAAAGAAAAGGATCAGTCGTGGGATCGCCCGCACTTGGGGATGAGGCCCGCTATAAGGCATGGCGGGCTGATATCAGTCGAGGATGCGGCGAATGTACAAGTATCTCTCGGGGCTCTCGGGCCCCCGAGTTATGGTAGTAGAAGGAACAGTGGGGTTTAAGTCGGTAGGAGTCTGACATAACCCTCCGTTCATCCCAGACGGAGGGTTTCCATGAAAATTCTTCAACAAAAAAAAAGGTTAGGGGCCAGGCCAGGCCCCCCCTGGAAAAATCCCTAGTACGCCAATGGTTTCAAGACTCTTTGACCAGTGCGTGTTGCCAGTTATGACATATGGCACTGAAACGTGGTCCCTCACAATTGTCCTTATAAGAAGGCTAAAAGTCACCCAAAGGGCAATGGAGGGGCTATACTTGGAGTTTCCTTGCGTGATGGAACCAGAAATGAGGAGATCCGAAGGAGAACCATGGTAACCGACATAGCCCGAAGAATTGCCAAACTTTTGTGGCAGTGGGTAGGGCACATCGCTCGCAGAGCAGATGGCCGATGGGGCCGAAAGGTTCTGGAGTGGCGACTGCGTACCGGAAGACGTAGCGTTGGAAGGCCTCCCACGAGGTGACCCGACGACCTTGTGAAGGCCGCAGGAACCCGTTGGATGTGAGAAGCACAGAACCGGTCCAAATGGATGTGCTTGGGGGAGGCCTATGTCCAGCAGTGGACGTCTTTCGGCTGAAATGATGATGATGATGATGATGGGACAGTTGATATTTTTTTTCATTTACGATGTTAGTCCCATGGAGAAAGTTGTTCAGTTTGATGGTCTGTACCTACTATAATAATATAATAATAATTTATTTAAGTCAGATACAGAGATTCATATTTATGTTAGTAAATACACTTAAAATTATTTTAGTAACCAAAAATAAAATACATGCCACAATAATATTATTATAACTAAATTGAAAAATTGAATTACCTACCTACATACATAAAAACAAAATCATAAGTTAAATATATACCCTTAATATACACCCGTAAATATGACCGTACCTTTATGATCCACGCTGTATAATCTACACTAATATTATAAAGAGAAAAGATTAGATTTTTTGTATGTTTGCTTGATACGTTTTCACGCTAAAACGGGTGAACGGATTTGGATGAAATTTTGACACATGGGTAGATCATGATCTGGGTTAGGACATATAGCTAATACTTTTTATCACGATATCCCCACGAGATCGAGATTTTGCGGGTGAAACCGTGGAGCTAGTCGCAAATAATTCTGTTTATTCTGCCCTCTTTCCTACGCTTTCTCTCCGGTTCATAGAATTATATAATAATAATAAGTTTATTGATCCAAAAATATACATAAACACAGGTTGTAAAGAAGTTACATGCTAAATTTTAATCTACTAACAATGGACACAAGGGGAGAAATATAGTTGTCTATATAATCATAAAAGAAACTAACCCTGTCTCCTAAACTAGGGATGGCCTGTATCTTAGGAGACAGTGATCCGATCGATCTGAACTAAATAAATGATGGACCTTAGATTTCGAGTGTCGATGTTAATCTGATCTGATTGATGATGATGATTAGATTTATTTGAGCATGTATGCAGGTATCGAAAAAGAAATAAAAAAGTAATAAATAAAAAGTGGGGGTGTGAATGTGAGAGAGGTGTGAGTACTCGTGTTCGTGAGTGTAATGTTAGTTGTGTGGGTATGGGTGTGTGTTGTGTGTTATGAGGAGATTGTTTGCGTGGAGTGTTTTGTGTTCCTATTTAATAGTGATTTATTATTTGTTAAGCGATGTATGCCAGTAGAGCTTCGGTATTATTGTAGTCCAGTTGTAAGAGCCAGTCTGTGATTTTAGATTTGATATTGAATTTATTTAAGTTTATTATGTTTAATTTCTTTTGTATAATTTTATATACATGAATACTTAACACGTAGTAAGTAGTATAAGTAGTCTATACCTATTAGGAAGGAAGAAAAAAGCTTTCCTCTGAACTGACAATCTACTATGGGAATAACATTTCAAAGTCTCTTTAGATGCATCCACACCGCAGTTACTTTTTGTGGAGCAACGTTTCCGGCAACATCCGATAGCAAAAAGTTGTTTGTAAAGTTGAAGAATGTTCGCTAATGTTATCGTGTTGCATTCTGTTCTGTTGCTGTTGTGGATCACCTAATGTAGTCTCAAATATTTTCATGCAAAAGGTAAAATCTACAAATTTTAATACCTCCTCGAATTTAGAGTCCATCTGCGTCATTGTTTTATACATAACCACTCTTGCTTCTAAACGTTGTAATCGTTAAAGTCCAAATATCGGGTTTATGTCCCCAATACCGGCTGGGAGGTTGTCCGGGGAAGGCCGAGAGGCCATCAGCAGTCGAAGTGCCACCTGCGACCTGCATCCGAACTAATCCTTATACCTACTTAGCTCCTAATACCAGCGCTTAAGGCGCTTCTCGTGAAATAAATGCTTGTTTAATAAATCATAACATTTTCGATGTTTTAACAATGAATTAGCCATAGTCATATTTATCCTCATCTGCCTAGTTCTTTCCCTACTATATTGGGGTCGGCTTCCAGTCTAACCGAATGCAGCTGAATACCAGTATTTTACATGGAGCGACTGCCTATCTGACCTCTACAACCCAGTTACTGATAAGACTGGCTGTCAGACTTTTGGACTTCTGACTACCCGTAACGACTGTCAAAAATCCCCGAATGACAGCTGGGACCAACGGCATAACGTGCTTTCCAAGGCCCGGAGGGGCGGTATGTAAAGATGGTAACCCATCCACAGACCAACCGCGGCAAGCGTAGCTTAACCTGATCGATCTACCTGTGCGGCTGTTATAATAAATATCTACAAATAAACAAAAGTCATAAAGTAGTTTAAACATAAGTCAAATAATAATCAAACAGAAACAAATAAATAAAATCAAAGCTTAACTAAATAAATTGGATAATCACAATCATGTCAAAACTTTAATATTTAAATTAAAATAAAAAAGGAAGAAAGAAAAACGATTTATTAGGCCTAGGAAAAAACAGACTAAATATTAAAACACAAACACAGAAAAAAAAACAACCACAGTATATAAAACATTTAAAAAACATGAAGTCCTGTACGAAGCCAAAACGTCAAAAAAATCAAAATTGTATAGAAGAACAAGTAGATAACAAGAGAGCATTCCCCTTAACAACGATCTCTTAATGGATTCGGATGTTCGAAGCATTGTTACTGGTTATTACTAACCACATATTTTATGGTCTCGTCCGCTTCGGGTATTTAACTCACATTTACTAGCAAGTATATTATGTGCGAATTTATCACCTGTGCACTTATTTGCTGAAGTTTTGCAACTTTGTTACTATGAGAAGAAAGGAATTTTGGCTTTTCATCTATCTTTATGACAATCGGAAACGGTGTAACATATTAAAATGAAAGTACTTTTCATGAAACTCGTGATCGTTTTTAGGGATTCGTAGGTACCCAGAAGGTGTCAAAGGAATCAAGCCTCC
Organism: Luperina testacea; assembly: GCA_927399505.1. Taxonomy (NCBI): domain Eukaryota; kingdom Metazoa; phylum Arthropoda; class Insecta; order Lepidoptera; family Noctuidae; genus Luperina; species Luperina testacea. The sequence continues at coordinate 14,941,551 of OV656760.1, read as the reverse complement.
GCTGTCCGTCCCTCCGTCCGTCTCTCTGTCAGCCGGCTGTATCTTATTAACTGTAATAGGTGACAGTTGAAATTTTCAGTGTGTTTTTCTATTGCAGATATAACAAGTAATAAACATAAAAGGGGGTCTCCATACAAGAAACATGTTTTTTTTCCGGCGTTTCGACCTTTCGTGTGCGAATTCGACTCGCACTTGGGTGGTTTTTATTAAAATTATAAATTCTAGAAAAATCAAAGCTTTTCATTTAATTAGATTTATTATTAAAAGCTAGGTATTCAAAAACAATTTCATGTAGGTACCGCAAAATCGCAACAATAAATAGTCATTCTGCAATCGTAAATAATGAAATTCTACGAATGTACAGACGCCAGCACATCAAGCTACCCGAAACTGTCAAATTTTCCCAATCAACTTTGAACCTTTTGCTTTAGCGATAAAGTTGAAAATCTATTAAAGAAATTTGACAGATTGTAGTAGCTTGATGTGCTGACGTCGATTGAATCGAATATGGAAATCTGATTCGATTCACGATATAAAGTGAACTGCTGGATTATTAATACTTATTACTGTTTCTGATTTGTTTATTGTGGGCGGTAAGTGCTTTGAGCTTGTGCCTTCATCTTTTTTGCTGCGACTTTATAACACATGCATCTAGCGGGGTAGACAAAGGAGTATAATATATAGGCATATTTCACTAGTAATGTTAAAAGTGTCACGGTGAATCTATTTCTATTAATTAACCGGACACAAATCCAAATCTCCGGGCTGTTACTAAAATTGGGTTGTAGTCGTCTTACAGTCTAAGCAAAATGGGTATTGCACATGTTTCTTTTAAATATTGTTGAAAAACCTTTTCGAGAGGTTGCAGAACGCTGCGGAACAACAAATAATCAATAATATTCTAAGATCATTGATATTTTTGTTAAAACATGTACGATATTAAGGACTTCGAATTTTAATCGTTGCGGATAATAACCGTCACTCTGTGAACAATACTAATTTTCTAGAGTCAGCGCACTGCGGTAAAAAATCGCTTGAGAAATCACTTGAAAAGTTATTTGCGTTTGCGATTTAAACATGCGATTTAAAAATCGCATCGCAGTGCGTGCTTAGCCTAATGTGCCTAGCACTAGGAATGATTGATCCTGCTAAACTAGAACATAATTATATTATTATAGTCATGTTCACAGTTTATTACTTGTGCAACGTTGATATAAGGTAAATATTCTACTTACGTTAGAAATTGTATGATACTACAGACTTGAAAGAGTAATAAATGTTAAAACAGCGATCACTAATCCCAGATTGTAGCATCATTGCTTCGCCATAGAACTAATATTTAACCCACCCGCGACACTACTCACAAACCAAGTATTTCCCAGCTCACTAGGTAATCCGTTTCCCAATAATTTAGCGAGCAGCCTCACTTGTCCAGAAAGCTTAATTAACCTTAATATGATACAAAGGAAACCGTATTCCTGTTTACACAATCACATGAGTCCTTTAAATAGATTTGTTTGTGCGACTCGTCCACCATTTTGGAAACATTTTAATTGACCTATTGTTTTGGAGCTAAAATTAGGTTCTGTAACTCGCTTTCTGTTTGATTTATTACGATACTTCGGTGTTGTCGCGACTTTTGTTTGCGTGTAGGGGATAAAAAGAATAGAGGATAGAAAAATCTGTCCGTTTCGATCATTATTATTAAGTTATTATTATTATTTTCGTTCCATCATAGACCTCATCCATCGCTTTCCATCTGGCGTGATCGAGGTCAAGAGCAGACCCATTTAGCAATAAAAAAAAAGTGATTTTCAAAAAATGAACGTTTGAGGCGGCTACAAAATAGACTCCAGTATACATATCGGTGTATGCTTAGTTTGTAATATGACTTCTGCTACCTACTTATAATGATTCGGAATCACTCCTACTACACTTAAATATTTCTTTTATTTCACTAGTTTCTAACTTATTTAGCACCGACCGCGCCATGTTATGTTATTTTAAAAAACGAACAGTTGCGGCGATTGCAAAATGGACTCCATTGTGGATGGTTGTGGTTTATCTAAGCGTGGAAAAGTAACAGAGTTACTTTCGAATTTATAATATTAGTATGGAAGGTTTTATTAGGATAGGACTCATGAGTGTTAAGACAAAGTCACACATGCTCGTTTGCCCGTATTAGGGAAATTCAAATGACGTCGAAATCGGACTCCTTGTGTAAATAACATGACGTGTGTCCGGAATCCGAAGCTTTGAAATTGTGGGGTCTGAACGATGAAGCTGGTCAAACTAGTGCAAAGATACTCAACATCGTTTTGCATTTTGTTCGTTAGACTGAGGTTCCATAGGCATCCGAATGCGGGTGCACTCAAAACAAAGTGTATTGTGCCAGTGCATTGGTGTCGTTCAATAGATTTTAAAACTAGCATTGAAAATAAGTTTGCTCTTTTAACGATTAGGTTATTTTGCCAACAGCATCCTCTTAATTAATGCATTGTGTATGATACCACATGCATTTCAGTGTCCATGAAGATGATGATAGAATTTTTTATTTTGTTTAAAATACCTACTAGTTATTGCCCACGGCCTCGCCCGAGTGGAGGTCGGAAATTATCCGGTTGGAACGTACTACCAATATAAAAAATATCCTCTGTCATCCTAACCCATGTCATGGTCTATCCGTGTGCCAATTTTTATCCAAATGCGCGCGCCTCAAAGAGACGTCAGCACTAACTGACGGGGTCCGCTAGGGCCGATGCCTGCCAGGGTCGCGGGTTGTTCGAAAGAGTTACCGTGGCCCCTGGCACAGATAACTGAAGGAACACGGGTGGGTTTTAGTCAGTAAAAGTCTGACACACCCTCCCGCTCCGCCCGGAACTGGAGAAGTTATTTGACAATTTCCCAACCAAAAAAAAAAAAAAACTGGTTCCGTGTAAAGGTGACAGACAGACAGAGTTCCTTTCCGGATTGATAATATTGGATATAGATTAAGTACCTATTTACTAGTTTTTTCAGTTCCGAGACTCTGAAGCTTTGGTGTCTTATGTTTCAAACTCAAACTCAAAGCATTTATTTCAATTAAACCATTTACAGGCTCTTTTGAATTGTCAAGAACTCGGTCAGTCAGAAAATATGAAGCTAGTTGCCCATTCCAAAGCGTAGGTACCTATGGAGAAGAACGGGCAAGAAACTCCATGGACACTCTTTGTAAATGATATTTTACAAAAATATTAGTTACATCATTACTTTTGATTTTAAAATTATATAATGTGAGAACGATGTAAAAAATTAAGAAAGACACGTGTTCAAAGCGTCCAGAGTACAACAAATAGTACCTACTTAACAAACTACAATCCAAAAGGCAGCTAAGTGATGACCAATCCCAACTGACGGCGCCCGTTCACGAACATGACGCATAGATCAGCACCATTCAGCTCAACCATTTTAAAGGGAGCTAAATGATCCAACACACACGCCACCGTCAGCGAGACATTTGAGTGAGCATGACATACTATCAGCTGCCAGGTCACATTCGAGTCAATGAAAGACATATTATTACCCGGTAAATGGTAGCTATAGGGTACATAGAACTCACATCTGTGCTATGCAATTATACAATACAAAGGAAATTGATTTTATACAATGCAAAGATAGTCTTACACACACAAACACACTCACAAACTTTCGCCTTTATAATATTAGTGTGATATATTTCTTCACTGGCTCGCTACCATACCAAGCGCCATCGTAATTAGCCTGCTTCACTTTAAAGTCATCATGGTGTTACGATATATAACTACATAACGCACCTCCGATAAAATAGGGTTACAACTCGAAAAAATCATTTACAGGTATTTTCAGGTTGTTTTTCAGAAAAATTGAAAAAAAGCGTATGCCTATTTTTTTTGTAAGCTTTTCAAGTATGTATAATTTTGATCACATATTAATAGTAGTGTAAAAATAAAGACTGATTAACAAATCCGTGAATTTATTTTCGCTTTTCTAAAAATCCAGACTTTTCGAGTTGTAACCCTATTTTATCGGATGTGCGATATTACTAACAAGGTAACTATATATATACTAATTAGGTAACTAACTCAGGGAAATGATCGCTAGTTAGTAACTGAACGTTGCACCGAAAGCAAATAAAACGGCTAGCCAGTAGTCACACGTAATTTGTCAGTGTTTGAGTAAACATGGTGAGTTTGCTCAAAGTGATATATATGTTTGGTAGGTACTGGCTTCGTTCCTCGATGACATACACTACACGGCTACATAACATCGGCGCTTATATACCCCAAAAGGGTTAGAAGAGATGAAATACATACAGGAGGGGTTCAGGGGATCAGCAGTGTGATTCTGTAACCATCTCACCGTGAAAACTTAGGTGAAGTGAGCGTGGAGTGAGCTGTCAAAAGTCAATTCCTAGCAAAAACAAACTCACTTCACCTAAGTTTTCACGGTGAGATTTTTACAGAATCGACCGGCAGACCGGAATAACTCACAATTTAAATGTGACAAAATAAATTAAAAACTAGGTAATTAACGTCTAACCCACACCAAATTCCGCGAAATAACGGTTTTCAAATAGTTTAATGCGTGCGTTAATTATACGGAAAAAGTAAGAAGTATTATACTTGTACGTATTTTTGAAACAATTGGTATTAGATGGCTATTTTAAATATGTAATACCTATTTTATGGCTGTTTTAATGTGTGCGCGAAAGTAAATGTACTACAAAATAATCATTAAACTTTCCAGGTTCTAATCTCACCAAATGCATGCAACAAAATATCCTTTGTGCTCACTAGTTCCTTTAGCTGGAGGCCTACCACGAGCTCTTAACGCGATCCATTTTAGGACCTAAACTGAACTGTTCTTCTAATTCGTACCATGACATCAGTTTAACGATTCAATTTAGGCCTTGTCATCTGACAGCGAACGGGCCAGCATGCGGTAGCAGCGGGCAGCATTATATACGTTTGTTTCCTTCAAAAGAACTGCTAAAGGAATTATCTAGTCTCAGTACTTAGTTCCTTTAGCTTTTGCAAAGGAACTACTGATCCCAAAATTCTCAGTAGTTCCTTCAAAGGAACTGCTATAGGAACTAGTGAGCAAAATTGCAGGAGAAAAAACAAAAAAGCTCGTTTTCCGCCAGTGCCACGAGAAAAATTAACTGTCCATTTTAAAAGGCGCGTATGTAAACTCCCTGACAACTAGACAGACACTGAGCGAACTTTTACTTCGCCGTCCAATTTCATTACAAAAGTTAACCCACGATTTTAATCTACATCATATACATCCCTAGATTCCCTAGTCATTTATGAGCTGTGTAGATTATAAAGATTAAACATTCTTATACCTTTGTTCGCGTGCAACGCCTTTATTTGTTAAGTAAAAGTATTTCGTGCGAAATGTTATCAATCACTGGTTTCAAATTGTAGTGTTGAGCAACACGTAATGTTCTGATTGTAAGTTAGAGGCCTAGCACACCCCTAGATTTCAATCAGAGACGGGAAATGAGCAGTAATGCCTGTTATAGCACCCGAAATACCTCGCGTACGGTCAGCTTCAAAGTAAGTGATACCAGCGGGGTAATTGTGTAACACACTATAAGTATACAGTACCCGGCGATAAATATTGCACATCGACCTTTGGAAAGAGATAATCGGCTAGTTTCGGCTTCGTAGAGCGTTATCTCTGTCGCACGAAATACAAACAGTCCGGTATCTATTAGGAGCTGTTAAAACAATTATGATTTGCTTCTTTTGATAATTATTTTTATTCTTTGTATAAAATGAAAAAAAAAGGTAAAGGTCGATGTGCAATATTTATCGCCGGGTACTGTAGCAATGGCTTTCATGTTAACAGTTCAACAATATTCATTGCGTTATTTACGTTGTTGAGCAGACAAATTTTTCGAACATATGAAGCAATGGAATAACATTATCCTTCAGATTGAGAGTGGTAGTATGTCACGCCATTCGGGAGCTGTAGACCCAGTTGTGTTACAATTCAGTGGATTTTTGTATAGAAACTTGTTTAACGAATTTGGTTGGAAAGAAATACTTACTTCAGAGAAGAAATAAAGGATTGTATGTTTTATCATTTTAATCAATTAGAAATTCTCGTTTACCACGAGAGTCTTCATTCTGAAATTCAGAAATGTTTTCCAAGGTAACACCCATTTTATCTATGACCTATTTACATAATTTAATAATAATATGTACAAGTATATAAAAGTGAGGTAAAGAATCACAGAGCATCAAAAAATTCGTCCGCATCGCTGTCAACAGGAAAACTGGCAGCATTTCCACATTGAATGGCAGTGCTGATTCTGCCAAAAATAAAATTGATTGGGTACAATCAAGTTAATTATGTAGCATAGGTACCTACTTATAACGTTAAAAGCACTTTTAAGCTCACGTAAGCGATTTCTATTCTGTTCTAGCCACGGATAAGAAAAATTGTCATAGTATAACAATCATGGTTCTGCAAAAGTAGAATGTAAGGTTCTTTCAGGAGAGTAAGTAGAAAAGTTGTAACAATCGGTAGGAATCCTCATCACAATGGTCAGACAGTCAGACTACTTTACTTATAACAAAGACTGTGGTACTTATAACAAAGACTGTGGTTTCAAAGACAGACGTTCGATTGCATTGATGTATCCGATACGAAGTAGGTACCTATGTAGGTATGTACGAACATATCGTTTTCATGTCTGAGTTGAGCTTTTGACGGTCCTTCTTCCATTGTAAAATTTTCAGGAATTCTTTGAAGAATTTCTGAAATTACCGTTTTAGAAAAAATGGCGTACTTAATTTTTTTTTTTAATAAAAAACTTTGCCCCACACTAGGAATTACTCCTGTATCGTGGGTGCGTTTACAAACATTTAAATTCATATACACAAACAGCCAGACCCGGAACAACTACCTGTAGGCAATACAAATATTTGTTCCGTGCGGGAATCGAACCCGCGACACGCAGCGCAGCAGTCGATCGCTCAGCCATTGCGCCAACCGTGTCGTCTGCGCCAACCGTGTCGTAAAATGTTTTATTGCAATAAAATTGGTACGGTAGGGCATTTCACTTGGGAAGATTCTGGCGTAGTGGGAGTAATTTAGGGCATGTACACTTAGTGCAACAAAAAAATGGTCACTTTTATTATCTACTTGTCATTTTCTATGGTTGTCTGTTTAGAAGAAAGATAAAGAAAGGGAAAACGCATATAACGACTCTTGCCAAGGTACGGTGAGTAATTATATCCCGAGTACTTTTTTCCATTGGAAAAGTATTTGGTATAGGTAAGTATTTCAGGCACAGAACTGCGTCGTAAATCTACATTTTCGGTGGTTAGATCAAGGTAAGAGCAAAAAATTAATCAGAGGCCCATATTATTTACCACATTTCTACAAATTAATCGAACAAATATGTTAATCTAGAAAATTACAAGAAAAGGTTTGTTATTAATAGGGGAAACCTTGAATTACAAACCTTAGCACACTTCAGCAACAAATTGGAGATGTCAAAATATGCGCATTTCATTTTGGCACAGCTACTTAAATATTGGAGCGTTTCCTAAATGACATCAACAGACGCGTCTTATAAATAAATAAATCAGATACAAGCTAAATATAGGAAATGTATCACATGCCTAAAATATGCAATTTGAATATTATTAGATAGTCTTCAAAAGTGTAAATAAATCAATTAACACCTCGTTTTGTTCTTGTAAGATAACATAAGCACTGATTAATGCTCACTTTGAGTAAAATCTAAATAATAATTTTAATTCTAGCAAGCGAATGTACTATTCGCGTAAACATGGCGGTGAATATAGTAGAATTATTTTTAACCTGTAGAACATGTATATATATACCTATATATTTACATTTGATCATGTAGGTACTGATTTCATGGTAGGTACAGACCAGCACTCAAGCTACTACAATCTGTCAAATTTCTTTAATAGATTTTCAACTTTAGTGCTAAAGCATAAGGTTCAAAGTAGATTGGGAAAATTTGAAAGTTTCGGATAACTTGGTGTGCTGGCGTCTGTACATACCTAACAGTTGATGTCCCCTCTCCATGCCACACTAAATACATGAGTTCAGCGGGATTGTCCGAAAGGGTTACCGCTGGCCCGGAACATAAAGGGCTAAGGAAGGAACACGGGTGGGTTTTAGTCAGTAAGAGTCTGATACTCCCTTCCACTCCACCTAGAGCGAGAGTGGTCATTTGAGGATTTCCCATCCTGAAAAAAAAAAAACCCTAAATAGTACTAAATACAGTGCTCAAGGTAACCCAAATAGGCTAAATACGGCTATGCTGATATCTATTAGCTTTTCCCAAATAGGATGCAGTTGGAGCCATGACATACCGTTTGCCAATTGCCTTGACTGCAGCTTTTACCGATATCAAGAGTGACTTATGAGTTTTAAACCATACGATATCTTATTTTAGCTATTACTAGCTGCTGCTTGCCATTTCGTTCGCGTGACATTAATACCTTTGATTTTCTTTCTTTTTCTAAAATAAATCCTTTAAGTTTCCAATTTTCAGCTATATTCCAGTGAAAGTCACGTCAAAATCGGTCCAGCCGTTTCGGAAATTAGCCGGAACAAACGGACAGACAGCAATTTAAAAAATAGTTTTTTTGGTTTTAAGTACCGTTTTCATATTTATGCTCTTAGTAAAAAGCTGTTATTTTGATATTACAAACGGACACTTCAATTTTGTTTATTTGTAATTAGCTGCGCCCCGCGGTTTCACCCGCGTAAATGTCGATTCAGTGGGAATATCGGGATAAAAAGTAGCTTATATATTAATCTAGGGTGTCAGCTACCTCCATACAAAATTTTATCAAAATTAGTCCAGCCGTTTGAGCGTGAAGATGTAACAAACATATAAAAATACACACACACACTCACAAACTTTGCCCTTTATAATATTAGTGTGATTAGAAACACTTTATTTTATTTATTTGTAATATATAGGTATGCACGGATGCGATCTAATGTGATGACATGTCTAAACATCGAAATTTCTGTGCTTTATCAACGTTAAATATAATGTTTTATAAACATAAACCATCCAGAATAAATTAGATCCATTGTGTAGTTTAGAAGAACAGACAGACATAAAAACCGACATTGTTTATACTATTTATAGATATAGAAGATGCTCTGCAGTAATGTTATCTATCGATTGTGGATCATTATGGTGAAATTTTCACAAATCACTCCCACTCATTAATCTTATCGCACCTTCGCTCGATCCGGAAACTACAACGGCACAGTTTACCCTAATTTAAGCCCCAATTCGATATGTTGCTTCAGGCCCTTCGCAACAAATCGAATATTAAACAGATTATGATCATTCGTTAATCTCTAGTTACTTACCTACTGTATTTGTTCAGTTTGTTAGTTGTTTTAATCAGAGTCGACCATTGAAACCGATAGCCTATATACATACACTAACTTTTCGCCAGTTATGTTTAAGGCGAAAGCGTCAGGGTAGCCCGCGAAATTCATTTTTTTTTACGTTTTTTGCAATTTGCTGGTCAGTATTAAGTTTTACGTTGATTAACATATGATTCGCGGCCGTAACAAATATGTGTTTACAGAATTTTTATCTCTTCATATAATTATTAAAATAAATTGCATTGTGTTTTTAGTTTGAGTTTGTTCCTATTTCAGGAGAAACACTCCAAAATAAATAGCGCTCCAAAAAAAAACCAACAAGCACGTAAAACCCACAAAAACGGCAATTACAGAAAGTTAAACGGCGTCAATATGTCAAATGACACTCGGTATCGATGGGTAAAAAGCCGAAATAATCCCCGATGTGTACTCCATTGAACAATGAGCAGTATTCGCTAACGCATTGTTGTACTCTACGCAACTCCAGAGAGTATTGTTGTAATGTATGTATCAGCGAATTCAAGCTCATTCACATGAAAAGAATTTCTCGCCTCGAATAGGCGATGTTTGAAAGAAGATACAGAAAAAATCGTGAATTCAGTGAAAATGTACGATACTTGCATGTTAAAAGTCGAGGTGCGCCTTGCCTTTGAAAGAAACAAAAAATCGCATCGTCAACTTTCCGAATCATAGTTCAAGAAAATTCGCCAGACGAGTCTCGTGTGACATAATCGTAGGCGAGCGGTTTTGAGTGTTATATTTGCCTGGCGAGTCTCGCTAACAAGACTCGCATGGAAATTCTCGCCATTTTACAGATGAGAAACTCAGCTCGTGTATACGAGCCTTTATTGTCCGGAGTGACGCAGTGACAGTGTACACTTGCTACAGCTCTCCTTTGGGTTGTTACCCCAATAAAAGCGGAGAACGCCTCAGCCTGATAAAAGGGCGAGCATTCGGTACGTTTCTGCCTTTATCTCGCGTTTAACTGTTTAATTTTAATGGCTGCGACCTTTGTGTTGCTTTGGAATTGATAAAGGTTAATGATTAATGTTGTCTTTAGTTAGTTAAGTTCAATTTAGGGTTGTTTTGTAGGAAGTGGTGCAAATAGGGTATGGTTAGGTTAACTATGGATAAATTAGATGTCTAAACGTTTTTAATTTTATTGGTAACGCTGAAACTAACCTAGACCAGAAAAAACTATCCATCTGTTAGTCACCTAGATATTTGATGCACCCGGAAGTCAAACTCGAGACTCGTAGGCGACCAGTTTCGAATTTAGATTTAGAGATTATGATGTGATAAAAATATTATCATATCATAATATCACTAATTATCCCGCGACATCGCGGCAGGCCCAGACAGACGTGGCGGGATTAGCTGGACTCTTTAATAAAGATTGGTCCTTGGCAGCACTGGACAGAGAGAGGTGGGAAGAGACTAGTGAGGCTTTTGCCCAGTAGTGGGACACTAACGGCTGATAAAATTGTATTATATATTTGTATTTGTTGGTATATTGGCGTGGCTAGCTAACATAATATGGCAAATAATTTAATTTAATGTTCTGTGTCCTGTAATATTAATTACTTTGCATATCTAGTATTGTATACTATCAAGTATTTTCTAACTGAACAGACAGCTGTGCTGCTGGGGAGTTTGTTGCGCCACTTCTTCTTCCCAGCGAAAGCGCTAGGAAGTGGTGAAGGGCGGGCGTTTTGGGGGATTGTCTTTTGTAATTTTCGTTTTATGTTTTGTTTTTTTTTTTGACGTTCGAAAAGTGCTGATTCTCAGCCTAGTTGGAATAAATGACTTTTGATTTTGATTTCATAAAAATAAATGTCACCGATTGAGTCGTTAAACTCTCCTAACATCTCAATATGCTTACTGAAAATCCAAACCATAATTAGAATACAAAAAAGAATATTCAACAAAAATAACTCAGTCAAGACGTCGATACACAAAAGACTGCTAAGACTACACAAGTATATGTTAATATTAAGTATCTGAAGATATCAAATGGAAGCTGTGTATCTCCCCGCGTCCGGAGTCTTGCCAAATATCGTTTATTTCATCCCATGATTGCGATCAAATATATTGTTCGTGCTTTTTCCTTGTTGGGATAAGCCTCATATAAGATACAGTGGTATACTAACAACCAAGATACGGCCTTGTGACCTTCATCGATAGAGTTATTAGGGGAATGGGCATATTTTGTGTATTAAAGGATAAGTAAGTAACAAACCTCAAGGAATCTGGGGGTCTAAAAAGGCCACTTTGGCAGAATCATAAAAGGATAACATTATGAATCATAATGGACTGTTAACTGTTAAGTTAATCGTATCAAATCCCATTGGTGAAGGTTTTTTTTTTGTCTGGGCAAAATACTAATCAATCTATACTTACGTAGTGCAGTGAAAAAAAGAAAAACACGGACTGTCTTCGCCATATTATGATTCATATTGTTATCCTTTTATGATTCTGCCAAAGTGGCCTTTTTAGGCCCCCTGGACGTTCATTAAATTTTCATAAACGCTTAAGTATTAAAGATCACTTCGTTTTCTGTCCGTATATCTGTTTGTCTTGACCCTTTTTCACAGGAACGCGTGGAGGTATCCAGAAATTAATATCCTAGAACGAAAATAGTGTTGCTGTAATATAATAATATTTTTTTTTAAGGAAATTGTTATTACAAATATTTGCATGCTTATGTTTAATCTTGGCAAAACATGTTTGCACTATTTTTGTACTGTAATCCCTTTTTTTACCATGTTTTACGCAAGTTAATATATTATTACATATTATTAAATACATAGTTCTGCGGTCCCTTGGAGCTCTAAAGAAATCAAGCTTGTAAGTCAACGCAATAAAAAAATACGGCCTTTTATGTTATGCGACATATTTTCATACTCACAAATTAATAAAAACCTATAAGGGGACCTCACGTTGACCTAGAATCATTATTAGCAAGAAGCAAGGTCACACAGCCCAAGAAGAGGAAAAAGTTCGACAACTGTTAATTTGTAGTTCTATCACATAAAAAAATTGCGATTCTTAACTTATATTACAGTTAGAGATTTGACCGTGACGTACCTATATCGATATAAGGAGAACATTTTTCAAGTACAAATTGAGCTATGAGCACAAAATATGATCTCTAGTGGTAGTAGTAGGTCCCTTGTAGTCATTCAAATCGATCATTTAAGAAAAATTGAAACATCCATCCATCCATTACATAGATCCATGGAATGGATGGAAGAGAATGGAAATTTCTGAAAATTGGCAACAAAGTCGACCAAATCTGTCGATATCCTTTTTCATGATAGGTACTCATAAAGATGCATGCAATAAACTCTGCTACTCATTTTATTCATCTCAGCGCTGAAGACAATCTCGATCAAGAAGCGTTACAAGCGTTGAAAGCGTTACAAGCGGAAGGTAACATTATCGCGTAAAGTGACGGAATGGCGGTATGAGCGCGATGAGTTCGATCGTGAGGGCTCTGTTTACAACACAATAGAATACGATACTGCACTAATACTAGGAGAGAAATAAAAGGAATAGTTTGAGTGTTAATATTTCTGTTTGTAGTTGCTAGGGAATAAGATGTGTACTGTATCCATTTGTTGTTGGTGACATTTTTTTTTGTATAGATAAAGAGCCATTAAAGTGGAAAAAATTAAATTCTCGGTTGCCAAAGAAATGAATATCGTGCCAGAAAAGACAATAACAGCTTGTAAGATGTAGGAATTTATTGATCTCCGATCTCATCGTACCCTTAACACTTTGACAGCAGTGTTTTCAATAAAAATGTGTAATGGAAAATGCAGTAAGTATACTTACTTAATTCACACGTTTAACGTCTCAATAATAAATATAATTTACTAAGCCACACACACCTAGAAAAAGTCTTATTCTGAGCATAAATTATGAATTTTTGACAGTGTTTCCATACTGGAACTGTCAGACGACAATTTTAATTCACGGATAAAAGATATCTGACTTTGGTAAAATAAGCCCTAGTACCTAAATAATATAAAATCCGAAAAAAAAAACTCTCAACCATTAGCCCCTAAACTATCCTTAAATAAGTGCATGCATACTCGACCTGTATGCATTATGTGCTCAAACGGTGAGCAAACATAGCTGCAAAGCGCTGCGAGACTCGACCTTTAATTTCACATGCAGCCTGCAGCCATTAACTTGTACAAGCTGACTTTGAATTCATAGGTATAGATTACCTCCCTGAAAAATCTTCTTTTGGTGAACATTAACTATGGACTGATCAGAAAATGCAATATGTACGTGCAAATCAACATGCAAATATCCTTTTTTATGAAACAAAAAAATGCTCACGTTAAAACATAACCTAACCTAACTTTACCCCTTTTTTTTTGTTTCCGGGGTGGAAAATCCTCATCGATGTCCGCCGCCCTAGAGCGGGCGGCGATGTCTGTCAGACTCTTACTGACTAAAAACCATCTCGGTATTTCATCTCACACCTACGCCGGGGGTCGCGTGAACGTATGATCCTTCCGCAGTGGGTGCCGGTCCGCCGCTATGGGCCTCTTCAGGTCGCGGGGGAGTGAGGTGTTTGACTCCCCTGCGACGTCTAAGAGGGGTGCGCGTGGAACACTACGCGCCGCCACCTCGGGTCCTGATGTCCTCGAGCCTGTCGCCCCTGGACCCATTAAGGGGGGCTGGAAGAGGGCGTTGTCCGCCCTCCGCCGACGCCCGGTACGCCTGCTGCGGGCCGGGTGAGTGGACGAGATCTCCTTCTCTCTTTCCGCAGTCTCCTTCTGCGAGACGACCGTTTCGCAGAAGGAAACCGCCGCGTCCCAGAACTCTTCGCTCCCGACCATCGACTTGACCACGGCCGGCAGCGACAGGTCACTTGCCTACTTCTGAGATGAGGGCACGGCGCGGCTCCTCCCAAGCGGCACACTCTGCCAGCTTACGCCACGCCGTGTCCTCCCGGCAGTCGACGTAACCTTACTTTACCCTACCCAACTGGCGCGTCGCAATTAATTGTAATTGTGTTTCAACTGTACTATTTCAGAGTTGGTGCCGCAGTAAAAGTTGTTTAAATTCAGGACTTTCACCCACCGAAAGATTGCCAATGAATTCCAAGTCAGTCTAAACGTGTACACACCCTGTATAATGCACTTATTCCACGCGACAATTCACTTGAAGGTGCCACCTCTGTAATCGAGTTGAAAGCTTTGAGAATTGAGACGAGGGTAGGTACCGTACCTACAGACAGCAACAAAGCTCCCTGACCAATACTTAGTAAAGTACAAAATAATCTTGTCACTAGATCAGTTAGTTCATGAATAGATGTAGTGTAGGTAGAATTTTATTAATTTACTAATCGACCTTAATGTCGTGAGGAAAGTTTTGAGTACGAATTCGAAGGAAAAGAAATAAAAATATTTTATTTGGGACACGCACAGGAAATACAAACAATAAAAAGAACATTAAATCTAACAAAATAATGATTACAATAAAAAATAAAATAAAAAAGAACATTAAAACTGTTAAGTTGAAAGGGGTTAAACTTGGGGTTTTATTTGTAGGGCTATAGGATAGGTGAATACCAAAGAAACGATAGATGAACTTTGTTAAATTTAATATGGCTATATGGAGTGAATGCCGAGATGACGACAAAAGAAAAAAAAGAAAGAAAGAAGAAGAGAAGAAGAAGAGGAGAAGAAGAAGGGAGGAGAAGTATGTAAGAAAGAGACATATTGCGTCGACCCTAAATAAATTGAGAACACGTTCCAAACAGTCGCTACGAACACGTTCCAAACAGTCGCTACGAACACGTCCCAAACAGTCGCTACGAACACGTTCCAAACAGTCACTACGAACACGTTCCAACCAAGTCGCCATTTTTCTACGTTTTCCAAGTCGCCATTTTTCTACGTTTTCCAGGTGTAATATGATACGCCTAGTTTTGATTCTACGATTGTACTCTTTTGCAGTTTCCCTAGGAACATTCTGGATGGTAGCAACCTAAATATATTGGGGTAGGGGCAGGAGAATGATTATGACGTTGCAGACTGTACATTTAATTCTGATTATTTAAGCAAACTATCTACAGACGACATAACATATATGAAAATGAATACTTAAATAAATTACACTTGGGAAGCAATAATGTAATTTGAAACATGAAATATCACATCGGCTTAACTTTGATACTTACTTTAATGCAAATTAAATTAATATTAGATACGAATATTTATGCAAATGTTTAATAAAAAGACATCTGCCGCAATAACTCATACGATGTTATTTATGACGTCAACTTCCTAAGTTACGTGATAGCCGGAGAGCCGGCTGTATAAAAGTCCTATGGATCAGATACATGAATCATTTTTGGGGTATGAACAATAAAACCATAGGTCTAGAGGTCGACACCCCTGAAGTTGCTTGATTTTGCCCGCATGCAAAATTATGACGTCACTTCCGGTTTTTATTTTAGGTGTAATTGTAATTTATGAAATACATCAAGAAAATTTATGTCAAACGAAAGTTTTTGATGAGTAGAATAGAAATGTCAAGGGTCGACAAACTCTATTTATTCGCTACCCTGAGTCGACCTCCGTTAAAAATTATTTTTTTTAAATTTATCTTAAGCCATCGAATACATGGATTTGCTTACGATTTTCTGAAACAAGAACCTCTTAAATGACTAAATAAAATTGGTCGACACCTATTATAAATTATTTGCCCGGATCTGACTGTCGACTTAGTTTGAAGAATTAAAGAGCCTATGCTTATACATTTCATCTCTATGTATGTTTAATTATTTAATTATCTACATGACGGAGAAGGTATAGTGTGTCTCGTTATTATCAGCCATATTTAACTATTGTGGGCGTACAGTGGGTATGTGTTGGTTATTGCGCAATAGAAAAACCGTTTGCAGTTCAAATAAGATTATAATTTCACGAACAATTTAGTCACACTAGCAAATTACACACTGTAGGTACACGACACAACCAGATACGTAACGCTGGACAGTTTCTAAGCACATGTTGTCCGTACGATGTCCAATGTCCAAGTCCAAAATCCAAAGTGAGCTCCACATCGTTCTGTCGAGCTGTTTTCTAACCCCCACGGACTCAGGCTAGACTCTGTCAAGCGCCACCAGATGGCGCTAGCGTTCCGAATAGTCAAATGCATGACCGGATGCGACATACATATCTTTTCCAAATATGTACATTATACTTCTAAAACTTTTTTTTTCATAGAATTTATTTTGTATTTCTACCTTAAGTCCAGGTACCCGTTAACGTTTTTTCTTTTGTACCTGTAACGTAAGCTAGGTTCGGAGTTACTCCGGCATTAACAAAAGAACACGAGTAGGTAGGGAGAGCCCGATATTTTTCAGCCCTAAGTTTGGGACAGTAGTGTTACGAGCTTGGGGTTCGTGACAATAAAAACTGCCGATTTAATAGCCAAAAAAGTGACACTTTAATCAACACACTAAATTACACCAAAACTCACAATATATGTGGTAAAGAATGGAGAAATGTACAGTAAGTATTTCAAGAAAATTGTAGTTATGTTACAATTAATGAAAAAAAAAGTTATTAATGTATTTGGAAAAGATATGTAGATAATTGAACATGTATAGACGTATGATGGAACGTATGAGTTAGAGCTCATTGATTTTTGAAACTAAGTCGACAGTTGGATGTGAGTAAATAAAAGGTGTCGACCAATTTTTTTTAGTAATGTTAGAGTTACAGAATTAATAAAAAAAAAATTATCAATGTATTTGGAAAAGATATGCAGATAATTAAATAATTACACATACATAGAGATGAAATGTATAAGCATAGCTCTTTAAATCTTTAAACTAAGTCGACAGTCAGATCCGGGCAAATAAAAGGTGTCGACCAATTTTATTTAGTCATTTAAGAGGTTCTAGTTTCAGAAAATCGTAAGCAAATCCATGTATTCGATGGTTTAAGATAAATTAAAAAAAAATAATTTTTAACGGAGGTCGACTCAGGGTAGCGAATAAATAGAGTTTGTCGACCCTTGACATTTCTATTCTACTCATCAAAAACTTTCGTTTGACATAAATTTTCTTGATGTATTTCATAAATTACAATTACACCTAAAATAAAAACCGGAAGTGATGTCATAATTTTGCATGCGGGCAAAATCAAGCAACTTCAGGGGTGTCGACCTCTAGACCTATGGTTTTATTGTTCATACCCCAAAAATGATTCATGTATCTGATCCATAGGACTTTTATACAGCCGGCTCTCGGACTATGATAACAGCGACGTCAAATAATATTTGCAATTCGAATGTTACATATAAAATTATTCCATAACACAGATAAGAAGACGCAGAAACTTAAAGACGTGGGTAGAACAATAGTATAGTATTTGGTCTTACGAACCGATGCGCGCTTTACTTGTGGTTACCGGCGGAAAGCGTGGGAGCTCTCGGTACCGTCCAAGACAATGGTGAAATCGGAAGTGTACGTGTGTGTGTGCGTTACTTGTCTTCACGCACACATTCACGCCGTGACGTGACACACGCACAACTAAAGCTCACATCGCTTCGTGCTGATGGTGCTGAATCTTTGCAAATAAACGGGCTTAAAACGAAGCAATAAGTTTTATGCTTCGTTTTCATCCCCCGTGTTAAAATCCATGTAACACTACCTGTCAGTGAAATATTCACGTAAGTATGCGTCCGGTCTAAACGCACGAACTGGGTTGCTCTCGCTGCTGTCGTTCAAACAATCTGTGATAATTTCCTGCGGGCTCAAAACAACTGGCTTTGACACACCGCGGTTCTGTGCGGTGACGGAATAACATTATGCATTTACTTTTGTCGAAAAGCTCAATGCTCAAAGCAGATTGTGGTTTGTAATATGTTAGATTAATATTATTATATGGTGTAGGTACATAATAAGGAGTATTCTATTTTATTCTATTCTATTATTAAGAGAAGAAACTAGGTAGGTATTCTTTGTACATCATCAGTGGTAATAATTTGAGATTGAGTTGAGAGCGCCTTTTGTCGTAGCAGTAAGGGTGATTTTCGTAGCGAAGTGTTTCCACTGATGTGCTTGTACGTGTTTGATCATTATGATAAATTATATTGTTTCATAATCATTTGAGTTTATTGTTGAATGAAAACAAAGAAAAATAAACCCGCCAGGGTTGGATCGGGGTGGCTCAAGAAAAGGATGCTTGGAAAGATTTGGGGGAGGCCTTTGCTCAGAAGTGGGACAGCGTAGGCTAATGAAAAAAAAGTCGATAAACGTATTTTTCTTTCTTTCTGTTTTACGTTAATAAGTGTAACATGTCATTGTATTATCTTCTAAATTACACGGGTGTGCAAATCTCTAACTTAATTGAATTACAAGAAGTCTGTTCGATGCACAAACTTCGGAAAAATTACCAAGGGATATAATGGTACCCAGTTGGGTTATGGAGGTCAGATAGGCAGTCGGAACATGTACAAAACTAGTATTCAGCTGTGTCCGGATAGACTGGAAGCCAATCCCAACGTAGTTTGGAAAAGGTTAGGCAGGTGATGATGATGACATTCGGAAAAATCGGATTGAAAAACTCTAACAAAACATTCGCCTGGTAGCTAATTAATAAACGGTAGTCTAGTTCTTTTAAAAACACAGCCGTATGAAAATAACTACCTAGTTTTTGTTAGGATAACGGTAACTGGTGTTCTGTATTCGCCGAATATTGCATAGGGGTGCTACGTAGACGAGCAAACACTAACGATATACCGAAGCCCGTATGCAGCTAACCGATAGTTGTTTCCCGTTGTTTGAACACATTTATACTCACCATATTCGTGGACTAAAAGCCACTTCTAAATGCCGTTTCCATGAATGCAGATTTCACATTTTGCATAACACCTGCATATTCTCTACTGGTTGGTTTCCTGATAAAGGAGGTCGTTTTGTTTTGTTCGGCGATAAGGAGCACCACAAATTGTAGCGTTTATTCATAAAACGCATGTTTATTTGTTCCTTATGATATCTAGATTACAGTGGTAGTAATAATTATACTTCGTCTAACTGGAATGCTAAGAAGTACGATCATAACCTAAAAAAAAACAGTGGCACTCCGGAAGTGCCAACAGAAGTGAAAACAAAATACTTTGCCATCACTCACTGACTTAACGGATATACATTAAAACTGAGTACATCCCGAGGACAGCCGAACACATTCGAAGCGGGTATTTTTTAAATCGACTTATAAACAAAACACTCGCGGTGTCGCTTACGGTAACAGTGGCGCGGGTTCAATGGTTTTTTACTATCTCAATAAATGCCCAACGCGCCTAAAGCAGTTTTCACTTCAAAAATCACTAATAGAGCTATTGTTTAGTAAGTAGGTTGGCCTCATCGGTATTATAATTTAATAAAATTTATTTATTTTAATAAGCAAGACAAAAGTGTCAGCGAGAACAAAGACAAAAGGATTCTTAAATGGAACCTAAACAGTAATGCGGATAAATTCTTTCTATTTGTATTCACATCTTTAATCAAAATACCCAAACAAAATCACAGATTACCCTTATTTCATCAACATTTCACCTTAACGACATATTTGACGCTCGAGCCCAAAGAAAATGGCTCACTCGCTCCAAAACTAGTTTAACCCCATTTCATCAAAGTCCTTAAGGCCGGTTGTTATATTTATGTAAACGTTCGCGTTACACCGACTTGGAGACATTTAACTTTCCTTTTCAGCAGCCCTAGACCCGCCTTCGTACCCTAAAACGTCGTGCAAACACAAAATATTAAGTAAACAGTAAATACGTACCGTGACAATCGTGCTTAATTAATATTACACGGTAAATCGTGTCGCCTGTTATAAATCGCCTGCATTGTAAGTCGGTTGAGCGAACACATGCACCGTACATTTATCCAGCTTCCTGTAGTTAATGGCGGCATTAAATCGCTGTTGATTTTGGCCAATGATTTGCGTGTCGAGAGGAGGGATGCGGGGAGTGACGCACGCCCGGGCGGGGGTGCGGCCGTTACGTCACGCGTGTCGTCACAAATCCACTGCTACGCGCTACGAAGGCTACGAGCTACGAACGAGCTACCGCGTAGCAATCAAATATCCCATATACCCTTTAGCTGATGCTGACGCTATTTTTACGTTATCACAAGTTGACACGAGATTCTTTCAGATGAGGCAGCATATTTTCAGGCCATAAAACAGTCCCCCTTATATTATGCACTGCTATGGAATACTAAACGCTGAATCCAATCAAGTTAAGAGGTCGTTTCAAAACGGTAGTCCTACCATGTAGAATGCAAGCAATATCCATTACTCAAATAAATATCTATACCTAGGTGAGTGATATAATCGTAGTCGTTGCGGTTGAAGCCGTATGATTTCAATAAAAGTATAGTTACTAGATGAAAAATGCCAGAGAGAGATAATTTTGCATCGATTATGTTCGTATTATGTACGTATACGTATTGGAGATATTCGGAACACGATCGAGCTGCCACCTATCACGCTGAACGTTGAAATTGTCGAAAGATGTTCTGAATATCAAATTTCTACCTTCCATGTGCCTTACCCTACAGGTGAGGGAAATCATAACTTTTGAACCGTCTCAATTATTAGACTCATTTGCCTAAATTAAAAGAAAATGTGCTAAGTAGGCATTTTTGTATGATTATATTATCTGTTTTTAACCGACTTCTAAAAGGAGGTTCTCAATTCGGATGTTTTTTTTAATTTTTATGTATGTCCCGAACATACATAAAAATAAAAAAATATAAAACTCATAACTCCGTCATATAGACGGATATGCAAAATTCTTTTTTTGTTCAAAAGAGGTTTATTCCGAAATTCCCATTTAAATTTCGTAAAGATGTGATGATGAGTTTCGGAGACAAACAACAGAACTCTTCAATAATGCCAGCAAATCAAACGCGATTGCTGCTATCGCATATGTATGGATTGTTTACGCAATCACACAACATAACATCACGTCTGTACCCTCCAAGGGGGTACGCAGAATTCAGAAGTCACAGTCTCTTTTAAAGTCTAGACATTATTCTGGTCATGATCCTGGTCCAGATCATGTGAGGACCATGCAGACCAAGATGGTTGTTTGATGAAAGAGCCACATATATTTGAATGGACCTGTCTTGTCTGTGCACGCTAGAGCATTATATAGTAATTAATTTAGTTTTATTCAGAAGAATAAAACTAAATTAATTAGAAAAAGACACGTAATGCGCCTTCCAAAGCATGGTACTTGGACATAGACGGGGAAATTGAAACTATGAATTGAAGTTGAAAAAAAAAAAAAACAAACAATAAATTATAGTAATATTACTCAAAAATCAGTTAATAGTACTACATACTCATATACGTCGTATGAAATTAACAAAGAGCATGGCATACGGTCACGCAACTAAAAATGAGGTGACCCGCACGAAATATTTACACATTCCTAACGATTTGAGTAAATAGCTACATACCGTAAACACTGATTCGGTTTAACTCTGCGTTAATATTTAGGATGTTTGTACTTCAGATTTTATTAATGTTTTGAGTATATTTACATTTTGTGTTTGCATGGACATGCAAACAAACAAACGTTTATTTATGCGTTGAGCGTTTCATCTTTTATAACAGGAATAAGTATATGACTTCATTATATATTCTTAGGATGTAAATAAACGTAAATAGTGCTGGTATTTGAGCCTTTTCTATTTTATCTCTAAGGTCGTCAAGACATGGGAAAATCTGGGTACTGTAAGTATGATCGTTGCGTGTTTTTGTAATAGAGCACAAGCATTTGAGACTTTTCGAATTTATATTATATCTAAAATCGACAAAACCTCGGCAAACCCAGGGTTAGGTGACCAACAGAGGCCATCAAGATTCCGGGAAAAATATACCGATACTGATAAAAATAAGAAACACGTAAAGAAGTATTATCGCAATCGATTACTTATAGGTATCACTCAAGAAATTCTTCATAGATAGAATACTCTTTAGTTTGTACACCATATATGAATTACAGATATAAAAGTAGAAATTAACTAGCTACCATTTCTAAACATCACAAATCTTTATACTAAAAATAAATCTCAATACTAAAACATTGACAATATTTCCAATAAACTGAGCTCAATAGGAATCTATCAGCACCATTTTTAGCGAGACCCTTGCTTGCTTCGTTAACAGTAAATTGTTTACCCAATTAAAAGTTTGTAAAACAAACACGACGAACCGACCCGGCGACGGTATATTTATACCTATATTAACCATCTTTCTGCTATCTAAAATGATCTTTTAACAGCCTCATAGAAAGATTGATGTTCTTAATTTAACTATTTGGTACATAAAAGAAATAAAACTACGGTATTATGACTACGTACATAATGTCGTGAATCTCGTAAGAAGAGTTTCGAGTATGAATGTGGATGACTTTAAGAGTAGGGGAAGAACAAAGAAACGATGGATGGACTGTGTGACAGATAATATGGCTAGAAAAAGGGGTGGCTACCGAGATGACGCAAGCAGCACAAGATGATTAAGCAGTATGGAAGAAAAAGACGTTCTTACGCTGAACCCAAATAAATTGGAATAAGGTCAGGAATGGTCAGGGGCGGATCTACTTAAAGGCTTTTTGGGCTGTAGCCCAGGGCCCCGTGGATACAGAGGGCCCCCAACCGAACTGAAAACAATAGACGATATTGTCAATAATAAAAAATTATCTAGAATTTAAAAAAATCGGATCATAAAAACATGGCAATTGGTTGAGTAATTAGGTAGGGCCCCTAAGCAGTATTAGCCCAGGGCCCCACAAATTCAAGATCCACCCCTGGGAATGGTGAAGCCTACATGACACAGTATGTAAAAAATGAAACAGTTGCTAACAACACGTTCCAATTCACAATTTTTCTTCTTTTTCCATGCGTATGATACGGCTAATTTGGCTTCTACTGTTTTTGCACTGGTCGTCTGGTTGAATCGTCCGATTTCAGACATAAAATTCGACCCCTAATGCATGGGACAGAATACTGTCATTGGAAAAATGTGGCTATACAACCTCTCATCGTTCTCTGCCAACCCTTTTTGAGAATGCCGGCGTGACACACATCTTACAACCTGGATGAATGTCGAAGAAACGGGCGGTATGCACGGACCGGAGCACGTGGCGTCGAGTTTACGTCATACATATACTTGTAAGTATATGTATGGAACGACATAATGTGACGTAGCGCGAATGTCGTATTAGAGGATTAGATTATTTTTAAATAAATGAGTTATGAGTGATACCATCGAGATCTATATAAAAGCATTTTTCGAAAATAATCTCTAAAGAGTTAAAGTATTCATTTGTTTTCCATAATTTCTTTATGAATGACTAGCAGTGCCCTGCGGTTTCACCCGCATAAGTATCGATCTCGTGGTAATATCGGGATAAAAACGAACCGGGATGCAATCTATCTCTCTGCCAAATTTTATCGAAATTCGTTCAGTGTTTTAGTCGTGAAAAGGTAACATACAGACAGACAGACAAACAGAGTTACTTTCGAATTTATAATATTAGTATGGATTCTTGAACTTCAATCGTACTTATGGGTGCGGAAGGCATTTACAGAACAGATCATTATGCTTAACTCATGGTTGTAGCTGAAATTGCTAGCTGTAGTAAGTTGATTATACAAAACCGGGAAATCATACTGACATACAAAAATAATGATAAAGATTAATGATGCGATATTTCGCAACCGTTCCCAAATAAATATGTTATTTGTTTCCAAATAAAGAGGAATGTCATCGTCAGAGCTGTCAGATAATTACGTTTACGAAAAACATGGCAATTTGCTGATTTTGTAAATGTAAATGTCTTGTAATCTTTTTTGATTATCTTTTAAGCTAGACAAGTCGTCGCGTACCTGGGTTCTTAAAAGAAATGGAAATAGAAAGTTCAAATTAGGGTATTCCCCCAAAATAGCTGTGTATTTTCATGTTTAAGAAGAGGTGTACACAGAATTAAATATTATAATAAAACAAACAGTAGACTACTCGTTATTTTTAAATGGCTTTTCAGTGAATTGACGCGTCAATAGGTTTATTTAAGCAATGGGAGGGTTATTTTTGACTGGTGACTAAATTATTAGATATAATTTTTGTATGCAGACTGAGAATGTCATTAGATACGAAGTTTAATTTATTGCCATCACCTTGTATATATATAAAAAAATCACATATTCTGCTAAAAGTAGCAGTCGAGTCAGGTAGATTTTTTGGAAGCCATCGAGTACATAATGTGACACAAATTTTTAATCTTGAAAAACAGCTATTCCTAATGACCATAATATTCACCATTTTGATAAAATTCTCCCCCCAATAATCATCAAAATTGCCTGCAAAATCATGAAACCCATGTAGGTGTGTCCAGCTATAATTTTCGCGTGCAATTTAAACTCGTCAGTGGCCATTAACCGACCACACAACGTGTTGCGAAACCGCTGATCTATCGATACATCCCTACCCTAGTGCGGATAGCATCAATAGTCATTATTTGAATGGACAAAGTGTGTATTGTGATTTTACATGTAATTAACGACTCTCCCCTGTTTCAAGGCTCGTACACACAGGCGCGACGCGACACGCGACACAAAGGCACCGCAAGTCGCGCAACGAGCGGTGCCTTTGTGTCGCGCGCGATTCGCGTCGCGCGTCGCGCCTGTTTGCAGGAGCCTTTACACGGTTTTTACGACTTGAAAAATCATCGAGATTTCTTTATTAGAATTTTAATATTAATTTTTCATACACATAAACGTATCGGGGTAAATTCTCTAAATTGTAATGAAAACCGCATCAAAATAAGTTGCGCAGCTTAGCAAAATATGGCAGTCGTCACACACACAGATATGAAAAGCGATTTTAATTTATAATAATATGTATCCTACATAATAAGCATAATCTTTCTATAATGTTCCCACTTCTGGGACACAGGCCTTTCTGTGAGAGGGGAGTAAGCCGTAATCCACCACGCGGGCTCAGTGCGGGTTGGTGGAGACCTACAGAGCATTATAATTATACTGAAGAGAACTCGTGATGTATGGATTTACAACAAAATAATAATGAAATGCTGTGATTGAAATTAATACTCTGCCACAAATAATTACTTTGAAGAAGCAGACCAAAGTATGGATTTGTGCCTGATTATCATCATCATCATCATCATCATCAGCCTATAATGTTCCCACTGCTGGGACACAGGCCTCCTCTCAGTGAGAGGGAGTGGGCCGTAATCCACCACGCGGGCCCAGTGCGGGTTGGTAGATGTCACATGTCTTCGAATTTTTGGTTCTAGGACATGCCGGTTTCCTCACGATGTTTTCCTTCACCGTTTTGTGAGCAGTGGTGATGAAATAATTTACACAAAGTAAAGCGCCTGTCTGGGTTCGAAACTACGACCTACAACTCGTAAGTCGCGGCCGTTACCACTTGGCCACCACTGCTCTGATTCACTGTGCCTGATTAATGGCTATAAATAGTTAGATAAAACGTTTTATCCAGTGCAACAAAAGACACAATACAGGTATATAAAAAACATCAAAAAAGGTGAAAAAAAAAATTAACAAAGATTAAAAAGTTAAATTGAACCATAGACACCTATATCTAGGATCGCCCCTTAATATATCGAACGCAAACATAACTGGCAAAGGCTTTAAAGTACACCTCTGTCTAACCTTTCAAGGAATATAGGTTATGTGAAAATGACACATTACATCACGCCTGAATACCCCAAGGGTCAGGGAGAAGTGTAACTACCACAGATATACGATAGATAGACCCTGATAACGCAAGTATCACGATCTGTATGAAAACCACAGCGTGCCATTTTTTGACTACCTACTATGACGTCACAATCACTATTTAGTGATGGGAAAATCAAATTGATTCAAAGCGCGTGCGGCACTCGTCTCGCCCCACCCGCGGGGCCTAGCACCAGCGCTCACGCTCACCCAGCCAGCAGTACTACAGGACTTTTTTTTTTTTTTTTTTCTCCAATTTTATCATGCGATCAGTCTTCTAGACTATAAGCAGATGAGATGACTCCATCCGTCGGCGTGTGGGGCACCACTCCCATTGGAGTTTGCCCTAACTCTTTAAGTCAATCTTCGGACTGACTGTTCTGGTCGAAGATGTCCCGTCGCTTTTTTAATCGGCGGATGCTTTCTGGAATAGTAAGCTGCCCCGCAAGCTTATTCGGATGCTTAAGTAGTCGGCATTTATACTTTTCTCCATGTGTATTTATTTCCTCGTTGACCATCGGAATATTGAGAATTTCATAACTACTACTACAGGTACTACAGGACTGAGCGCGAAAGTGGCGGCTTACGATTTTTGTACGTAAGCTGGGCACGCAAAGTAGTTGCTCTTGCGACTCTTGCGTTATCTAGGTGTATCTATGTATATCTGTGGATGTGGTACAGACGCCAGCACATCAAGCTACTACAATCTGTGAAATTTCTTCAATAGATTTTCAACTTTATCACTAAAGCATAAGGTTCAAAGTTGATTGGGAAAATTTGACAGTTTCGGGTAGCTTGATGTGCTGGCGTCTGTACGTACCTATAGTACACCCACATTTCGTCTGTAATATTTAAGTCCCATGTAATAGGGGGCGAGCCTATTGCCATCAACCAGGCCGGGATCCAGAACTCGGGCTGCTACTGAGAAATTCCAGATAGAAGAACCCAATAACACTTTGCCTGACCTGGAAATCGAACCCAGGACCTCACGCTCAACAGTAGCGTTAGCGACCACTTTTTTTTTTTTTGTTTCCTGGGTGGAACATCCTCATGGATGTCCGCCGCCCTGGGGCGGGCGGCGGGGTCTGTCACTCTTACTGACTAAAAACCACCCCGGTGTTCCATCTCACACCTACGCTGGGGGTCGCGGGAACGTACGATCCTTCCGCAACCCCCGACTGGTCCCAGAGCGGGAGGGGTCATTTGATGATTTCCCATCCTGAAAAAAAAAAAAAAACCCCGACTGGTGCCCGCCACTGCGGGCCTCGTCTGGTCAGGCCGCGACCGCTAGACTGACTAAATAACTGATAAAATGTGGGTTAAATTAACTTCTGACTACTCGTTCGGAGCATACGGGCGTTCTGTTATAATCACACTATCCATACTAATATTATAAATGCGAAAGTGTGTTTGTCTGTCTGTTACCTCTTCACGCTTAAACCGCTGAACTGATTTTGATGCAATTTGGTATAGAGATAGTTTGAGTCCCTGGAAAGGACATAGGATAGTTTTTATCCCGATATTCCCACGGGATCAACAATTATGCGGTTAAAACCGTGGGGCGCTGCTATTAACAAGATTATAAAGGCGAAAGTTTGTGAGTGTGTTTGTATGTTTGTTACTTCTTCACGCACAAACTGCTGGACCAATTTTGATTAAATTTGGTATGAAGGTAGCTGACACTCTGGATTAACACATAGGATACTGCTAGTTATAAATAACTACTACTATATTATTATTATAAATAACTAGCTGCGTCCTGCTGTTTCACCCGCATAAGTTTCGATCCCGTGGGAATATCGGTATAAAAAGCATCATAAATGTTGATCCTGGTTATAAACTATCTGTGTGCCAAATTTCATCCAAATCCGTCTAACCGTTTATGCGTGAAGAAGTAACATACAGACATACTCACAAACTTTCGCCTTTATAATATTAGTGTGATGTAGATTGTACTAGTGTTGTACGCACACACGATAACACGTCACGTTATCAACCTCAAAACTGATTTAGTTGAAAATAACAGTGTAACCCACTACCGGTTAACGTTCCTAATTAACGTAAATAACCCAACGTAATAACATACGTTTATTAATTACGCAGGGAATTCCATGTAGTGAAGGCTAATTGAATGAACCCCTGTATTAAAGGCAGACACGCGAAATAGCGATTTTCAACTATTTCTATAAAACTGATTACTTTATTTTCTCGAGTTTATATTATAAGGAACGCCCAGCGATTTCCGTTTTTAAACTTTCCTGAAGTGGCACGCAGTGGCATTTTCAAGAAGTTGTTGTTTAGTTTGTGGTGGTTTGAAGTGTTGTTTTGTTGTGCGCTGAGATGGTGGTAGCCATTAGCACTGGGATAGCCGAAGGTTGGCACCAAAGCTGCGGGTGTTTTGCGGAGATTAAGGTTTCCCCAGGAGGAGGGCCTCTGGGGACTGAGGCGGTTGAGCATCTGTGAAGAGGAACCTTCATTGGCGGGCTCTCCCTTTGCTGGCAGCCACTTGCGCACTTGCCAGTTTGGGCGAGGAAGGCTTGGGGGTTTTGTGGCAACCCCGGTAGATAGCTGGGTGCCCAAATTGGCGGCTGAGTGTGTACTCTGTAATCTTGGCACCCCCCGGGCAGTGTTGCCCCAAAGTTCCAAGACTTCCTCTTCTTTTGTTTGGTTGGTATCTATTTGATTGTATTCATTATGCATTTTGATTATGGTTCACGGAAGACAATAAAATATTTTGTACTTGTTTCTCCTGAATAAATACAGCCTATCAAAATAGCATCTTCTGCTTATTATTCAATTGCTTACTTACAATAATATTTACCAACGTAAAAGCAATTGGATGAGCAATGAACATAGTGCCTAGTGTCTTCTTTAAGAACTCTCGATGCCTTTACTGCATCAAGGGAAGGCACATTATGTTGTAGGCTTGTAGGTAAGTACTATTGACCAGAAATTGCACAATCTCTAACTTTCACATCGTACTATTTCGTTACACTTAAAATAAAAATCAAAATATTTTATTTCACATAAACCTCCATGACGTCGCCTTAGAGTGAAAACCTCGGGAATGCAATACTTCGTAAGTAGCATTTTATGCATTTCGGACAATCTTATAGTATCGAACAGCTCTGGGTATAAAAGCGGATTAGCATACCTTCACCTAGCATATATCCTGAAGAATATCATATATTTTTCTGATTTTGTTTACTGATAGTCGTACATTATTTCTAAAACTTGCGTTTTTCATGTTTAGGTCCTGTAAGCCCCTTAATCAAATAGAAAACGATCTACAAGTATACAGTCTATAAGGCCTACAATCTATTCGGGACCTAAAATCAAAGCCGAAACAATGGAGGCTCTCATATTGCTCTGGTGCCAAAACAATTCAAATTCAGTTCCACAAAAAAGAATGCGGGACCGAATCGACACTAAATCCAGAAAAAAATGCATGAATTTTTGAACACATCCTTTCAATTCCTGGAAATTGGCTTCATACAGCCTACCGCAAAAATATCTAATATTCTTTTAAAAAAATAAAGATTTTTTTGAGCATGGAGGTATTATTACAAGAGCGAGCAAAGTCAAACAATTATCGAGGATCAACTTAATGTTTTACCGATCTTTATTTATTACATTTACCAATTGAATATAACAGGGCAACAGCCTTTACAAAGTGTCATACGAAAAATAAAACAAGGGTACCGTGGTTTGTTAATCCCCGGTTCATATACTTACAGCCCAGCACATGCGAACGATCAGTAATTAATTATGTTTCATTAATCACCACTGAACGGTGATCTTTCATCATAATCCCCGTTCTGTATAGGTAAGCCTTTTTAATGTGTCTTATGAATCATACATGTAGGTCTTTTGAAATATTGCCTGTCATGTCGGATTATAAGATTGAATGTGTATTGTTGGCGAAGTTTCATTTACGTTACGTGTCACAAATGCATAATTTATGTGGTCATTATGCCTGTGGTTTTTTAATGTGCAGACGTATTATGGCTTCGATTGTAATATACACTTAACAATAATGTTTAGCAAAGCACTTTCTATGCTGGGTGACAGGTAAATCAACGCGCATACTGGGACTATGAATTTAGCAGAGGACTATAGGGCCACCAACGAAAAAAAAAATTAGGGTGAAAAAAAACAGTGGCACTCCGGGAGTGCCGACAGAAGTGAAAACAAAACCCAAACAGAATACTTTGCCATCACTCACTGACCTAACGGATTTAAAACCGAGTACATCTCAAGGACAGCCAAACACATCCGAATGTAGCGCGGTGTCGGTAACAATGTCGCGAGTTCAATGGTTTTTTTCTTTCTCAGAAAATGCCCAACGCGTCTAAAGAAGTTTTCACTTCAAAAATTTGCTGTTCCATACATTTTGACCGCGTAGTTATTGCACTGTTCTATAAAAAAGCAGATTATTTTTTGATAACCGATGAAAAATTTCAACGGGTCTGAAATCATGTACCTACTGAATACCCATAGTAATGGGTTGCGCGTCTGTGTAGGGACACAGACGTAACAAATTTTAGAAGTTGAGATTATACAGGGTAGCATCTCAATTTAAAAAGACTGTGACTGTATATATACACCATCATATAGCGTGGCGACGCGTCGCCACGGCATGCGTCGCCACGCCAAAAATTTGTTTTACGTGCGGCTATAGATGTTTCACATCAAAAATTTGTCAGTCTCATAAGCAAGGAAATATTTTTCATAAATGGTTCAAAAATGCAGGTTAAAATTCGAGACGCACGATCAACGGAACTGAACTGTAGTTTTGCCTCCAATGGACAGCTGTGCCAATAACACAGCTGTACGATCTCTGCATTTCCTAGAATCAACCCGGGCGATATCAACATGAGTCAGTCCTACTAAATGGCGTGAAATTGTACAAACATTTTAACGAAGTATTTGGGATAGTCAATACTTAATAGGTAATTTGTTTATGGATTTTCTCTTTTGTTTCTTTACCTTATTTAAAGCTGATGTTTCAAAAGTCAGCATACCATAACATCACGCCTGTAATCTTCCAAGGTTCAGGCAGAGTTGGTGGTGTATACAGGGTGCTTTAATCTGAAGAATAATTATGCTAGTTTGACATATTTTCTATACACAACTGTCAGCTGTCAGACTGCAATATTTATTCCTCAGTTGAAATAAAAGTAGTCTGTCTATTGAAAAATCAGCCTTTAATCAAAATATCATGCAGATTCAAAACGAATTTATCGTATAACGTCTTTACTGGATACTAAAAACAAAATTAAAAGCTAGGTATTTATTACAACAACAAAACATAACCTCAATATCTATTAGATATCACATTAATCCTAAAGTGTTTTGAAGTTTCAATTAGCGGGACGCATTCAGCCTCCAGCACGTAAAAGCCATTACTCTCCTTTGAACTGGCGCAAGTTAAACGAAAAGGAAACAACACACAATCGCAATAAAGTATGGCACAATTTAAACGAAGCACAGGAAATTGTACAGATTTTTTGCGTCCTTATCCGATCTCCGCGTGGACCTGACGTGTGGTAACCAAAATAAACGAAGAATTTGTGTCTCTAATACTGAACAGACATTTGTACGACAACGAAGCTGTTTGTAACAAAGCGCAAAGTTTCGCTCTTTTATTGACTTGGCTAACTTGTATCAGTAGTCTTGTGCCATGTGAATATTATAGGAATATGAACCTTAATGTGCGAAGTTCGAGTTATGTTCGTATCGGAAACTATGGGTAGACGAGGGTCTGAGGACCTTTGGTGTATCAAGGGACCTACCCCTACTCACACAAACAGACAAAATCAAACTGGTTGCTAACTAAATTTGATTTACCTATATTTTTAAATTTTTTATGACATTGATTTTTACATTCTGTGACTACTGTAACTCACACACTTGTTAAAATTCTAGGAAAATCATCTACTTTTACAATATTTGTAAATATGTGACCAGCATGTATCTATCACATAATTGATTTGCCTGTTATTGCTTTATTTTTAATTCTTTTTACCTTTTGTGGTAGATTAGTTTTATTCTGGGTGCACCGTCGTCACATATAATTATACAATGAGTGTATACAAAACCTTGTAAAACATTTTAAAAGAGTACCGAACGGTGGAGTTTCTTGCCCATTTTTCTCCATACGAACACTACCTTTTGGAAGGGGCAAGAATTCTATTTTATTTGTAATGTTTGACATTCAAAAGTGCCTTTTATGTGCCTATTTTAAATAAATGATTTGACCTTTTTGAATTTAACTTAAGCACCACAGACGTTTATTTCATTGTAATCTACGTCATGTTAAGATAGTTAACTAACACCTCCTTGAGTTTTTCGCGACCTAAGTGGTATACTGATGCATTCACATAAGTTTTGAAACTCGCGTTCTATAATTAAATACAGCTTCTTAAAAGCGAGACGTGGTAACCTGCACCTCATACATGGAGAAGCACATAAACTATACATATTATTTACAATTTTCACCGTAACTCTTTGGAGCTGGCGAGTGCATGCGAAAGTTTTCAAGCGCTCGAGTGTTCTGGCGAAATATAAGTTTGAAACGACTCCCCTAGACACGAGCACACTCTTTCTAAACGGCGAAGAGCCCCCAGTTACCAGTGTTTATACGAGAATATGAAAAGATATAAAAAAGAAACGTGTAGTCGGGTTTTGAAAAACGCCGCAAACGAGACCAAAAGCTTTTAAAGCAATAACTTAAAATGGAAATATATATTTAGGTTTCGTGAAATTCGCTAAGCTCGCCTGAAGATCGCGGCTGCATTACTGCTCAGATAGATACTGAAACTCTTGTATGTACCTATAGGTACTTTATATTTTTCAGTGAACTACTAGATTCTGCGAGACAGATGCGAGTACCGTTCGACCTGTACCTACTAAAGTTTTATCTCATAACGCGTCTTCATATTCACGTGCGAATTCTCAAGGGTCGCGTGCGGTAATTTTAATTAAGTATATTTACTGAGACGAGCGCCGAGCGCCCGGGCATGGTAATAAATGTTGGCCGTAAAGGTAACAAATGTTGGCGGGGAGGGTCGGCGGCTCGAATGAGCTCGTGTGAGCTCGTGTGAGCTCGCGCGCTGCGGAACTGCCGCCTCCCGGTACGACAGGTGATATCCACCTGCGCGACTCCTTCCTTCCTGCCTCTCAATAGCTGTAATATTTGAACGTTCTCTTTTCTCAAGCACTAAAATATTTTATCTGCAAATGGCCGTAAATGAAAATTTTGTTGCCACATTTTGTAGTGCTTTCGGAAAACGATATATCATATTGGAAAATTATTTCTCGAATACGCTACGTATTTTATAAATTGAATGTTAAATAAAGAGGGATTGCCTTAAAAAGGGTCGTCTTCACGATAGCATTTCAAAAGTAAGCAATTGTCGAAAAAATATCGATTGCGATTCGGGTCAATCTCGACAAGTCAGCGAAGATTTAAATCCTTCAAATTCTAAGTTACGAAGGCGAGCTGGGAATTTAGAAATTTTCTTGCACCGTATTTGGGTCGGGTTTTGCTCGGGCGAATTCGGGGAGCTTCCGAAAGTCTGTGAAAATTGAACGCAAATCCGATTTGTTCGGATCTAGAACCGAAATCTTCGTAAAATGTACCTATGTACATTCTTGGTGCCCTCGTGGCAATAGATTTGCTTTGTCAACTGAGCTCGATATAGTGTGGTGTGAATATTTTAAAATAGAATTATTCAAGAAGAAATAACTTACTCCTGCTCGTTGTTCACTTAAGTGTAACACAGTTAAGTACTGCAAGTACACAAATAACTCCATCGCAGCGGCATAATGAAACCGTTCCCACGTAAGAGGAGCTTGCTAATTTTAATTCTACAATACATTAATTCTCCTTCCTGTAATTAAAGTTGTCGAGTAATATTAAGTCGGGAACGTGTATTAACCGCCTGTAGGTACGTATAATGTAGGAAGGCTACGTGGCTCGTGGCTCATATCCTTTACTAAGTTTAGCCCCATAAATTCTGAACTTGGGCACGTAGAGAGAAACTATGAAATGATACTAAATCTGTTACTCAAGTTGCGGTCTCAGGATATGGTTGAATGAGAAAATGGTAAGTAGCTGCCGTGTTGAGAATAATGGCGATGGCGGGGTTATGTTATAATTTATACTGAATATAAATTACAAGCGTTGGTAGGTGTATCCGCTTTCTCATTTTGATTTAGACGAGAGAAGCAGATAGTTAAGTTAACTTGGATTATTAATGAGGCTAAGAATATTACAACACACTAACTAACTAAGATTTTAGACGAATTTATTCCATTTATTTTTATAAATCAAGATAATATTTACATAAATAAGCTAGTACATGTATATGAAAAAAGAATCACAGTACATTAAAAAATTAATCCGCATCGCTGTCAACAGGAACAGTGCTCAAATGGCTGGCAGCATTGCCACGTTGTATGGCGATGCTAATTCTTTGGCCAAGAAATAGCTCAGCCATCTGGTCACGCGAAGAGTCGACTAACCGCTTGGCGATATCTCGAAAAAGCAAGAGGGCACTTGGACCCCATGGCCCTAATGTTTGAACCCCAAACGAACATATACTCGTAAGTCGTAACTACAACTTACATATAACTCCCAATCAGGTTGGAGCATTATCGCCGTTTGAGATTTATCTATACCTACATATTATAAAAATTAAAGTCGCTTTTCGTGTGTGTCTGTGTGATCGCGTTTTTCTTCTAAATTACGCAACGGATTTTGATGCGGTTTTCACCATCATATAAAGAACATATTCCGGAAACATACAAACTTAGGTACATATAATAAAGAAATCTCGCTGTTTTGTCAAGTTTTGAAAACCGTGCGAAGCAGGAGCGCTAGAATTATATAAATTTATTCCGGAAGGTTTATGTGTATAATAAATTAATATTAAACTTATATATATATAATAAATAAATCTCGATATTTTTACAAGTCGTAAAAACCGTACGAAGCAGGAGCGAATCGCTAGAAACGCGCAGTTAACACCGATCTAGAATCTACAATAACTATTAAAATACAGCCATTAGCTACTTTTACTGTATAAAACATAAATAGAAGGCGTTGTGGTAATCATACAGTTTATTTTACATTACTCGACTTATTTTGGTAAATAAACTTTGTGTGAAAATAACGATTTTCACTTCAATTTTATGTGAGGTTGAACGACTACATATTGATAAGATACATGTTTTAATAATTACATGAAATACAATGCTTTGGAATGATTTATTCCGGTCTGATCCCTTGAACCCCCTCCCCCCCCTCCTCGGTCCCCTGCTAGTTCGTCTTCTGTTTTAATCTCTGTCTTATAGGGGTTTGTAGCTAAGTTCAATCACTGGTTTTCCCTATCTTCCTATACGCTGCTGAGACGTGGACGCTGCGAGACATCGAGAAGAAGAAGATAGACGTTCTGGAAATGTGGTGCTGGAGAAGAATACTCGTGGTGTCGTGGACTGAGTTTCGCACCAACACCTCTATACGCCAAGAACTCAACATTAAAAAGCGTCTATCTGTTATGGTCCAAACGCGCATCCTCAAATAGTTCGGACATGCTCGATGCGTGATAGACTCTATTGAGCGCCTTGTCGTGCAGGTTAGAGTGGAGGGTACTAGACCACGTGGACGCTCACCCTCATGGGTGAGCGTCCATGGGTCAGTCGATCTCATGATCGACTGACCAAATTAAATTCGCAGTGGGTGATCCCTTGTATGAGTGCACAAAAACACCCGAAATCGGAGTAGGTGGCGAGAAATCGTAAAGCGAATCACATCAGCTCCTAAACAAGAAACTACATGAGGACCACGACCGCTCTGACAAGAGTGCTACGAAGAAGAAGAAGACCTAAGTAATAACAGCCGCACGGGTAGATCGATGAGGTTAAGCAACGCTTGCCGCGGTTGGTCCGTGATTGGGGTTCTTTACATAAAAAAACCCCTCCGTGCCTCGGAAAGCACGTAAAGCCGTTGGTCCCTGCTATAATTCGTGGATCTTTGACAGTCGTTACGGGCCGTCAGAAGTCCGAAAGTCCAGCAACCAGTCATACCAAGGGGTATCCTATTACCTAATAACTGAGTTGTGGAGGTCAGATAAGCAGTCGCTCTATGTAAAATATTGGTATTCACTATTCAGCTGCATACGGTTAGACTGGAAGCCGACCCCAAAGATGAAAAAGCTCCGCAATCAACCGTTTTAACAAAAACATGTTATCGAAATGGTAATCTTGGAAGCTTGGTAGTAATTTTTGTTTTCGCGAATGAGATAACCGAGTGATGAAGAATACACTTTACGATCCCAGTTACAAGAAAAAATCAACCATTTTACGATGGGAAATAAATGTATAAGTAGTACATTTTATTTGCCGTTAGCCTCCTAAATATCCAAGGGTAGTTGTAGTTTATTAGATAGTACTTAAAAATAGTAATAAATATAAAAATGGCCGACTTACCAAAGGAGTTTATGGGCACTATCAAGTCAACCGTAACGCTGTGTCAGTTGACTTCCGACTCGGATACGTTGTTACACGATTTTATATATCGAGACTCAAGATTGATATAGGACTTTGCCTAGATATAGGTAAAGGCATAGGAAGACATGACAGAAAATCGATCAGGCAGCTAAGGATGTAGACTGGTTTTGAAATGACTGCCTAAAAAAATCATACAGTCGTATTGAGAATCTCGTCCTTTTTGAAGTCGGTTAAAAAGTTGTATCTATCATCATATGCCTAATTTTTTCCCAAACATGTTGGGGTCGGCTTCCAGACTAACCGGATGCAGCTGAATACCAGTATTTTACATGGAGCTACTGCCTATTTGACCTCCACAACCCAGTTACTGGGTAATACGATACCCCTTGGTAAAACTGGTTGTCAGACTTTCGAGCTTCTGACTACCCGTAACGACTGTCAAAGATCCAAGAATAACAGCCGGGACCAACGGCTTAACGTGCTTTCCGAGGCACGGAGGGGTCTCATTATGTAAAGATGGTCACCCACAGACCAACCGCAGCAAGCGCAGCTTAACCTGATCGATCTACCTATGCGGCTGTTATTAAGTTGTATCTATAACTAACACATTGTGTTTGTGTGTGCCTGTGTGACCGTGTATTCTTCTAAACTACGCAACAGATTTCTATGCGGTTTCTACCATTTAGAGAACTTATTCCGGAATGCTTATGTGTATAATACATTCTTATTAAACTTACATGTAATAAAGAAATCTTGATGTTATGTCAAGTCATCTAACGTATGGGTGGATCGCTACTTTCTTTATCAAAGTAAAAAAATGAGGTAGGACCTTACCCAGATGTTGGCATGTAACACATAGGGAGACATAAGGATTCCTATAACAAATAGATAAGTCAACTAAGCATGTAAACTGGTTTAGAAATGTCTGTCTAAAAGTCTTATGGTCAAATAAACTAGACCGCGCTTTTACTCGTAATAATAAATAGAAAACAACTATTAATATCTGACAAAATATACCTAACTTAATAAGCTATGAGAAGTCATTACCCACTCTAATCACAGTGATTGCGTAGGTTAGCGAAGGGCCCTCAATTAGATAGAGGGGTATAATCCAGGGCAAGCAGAGGCCCAAAACTGTTGGTCCAACCTACTTACACGGCTTACTCCTGCAATTTTATCTTCATTAATCTGAAACAAACCTTTTAATTTCCATTTGTTTTGTACAAACTCGCCTCGTCTCGCCAATGACTGGGAAAAGAAACTTCTTGCAAAGTTTGTTATTTTAATAAGCGGGTACCTAGGTGAAAATTTAAATAAATTTGACGTTGGTGGATGGTAGTTAGTCTTGATGAAGTGCGACCGCATTCTGAAGCGCATGTTTATTGCCTGAAGTTCTTTGTAAATAATTAGGCAAATGACTCCTAAAGTTTGTGTGTGCTTTCTTAAAAATCAGTCTCAGAGAGCATCTAACGAATACATTGTGTCGTAGTTTATTTATTACTTTATTAAAACTTTTTGCACAAGTAAAAAAATAC
This sequence comes from Luperina testacea, assembly GCA_927399505.1. Taxonomy (NCBI): domain Eukaryota; kingdom Metazoa; phylum Arthropoda; class Insecta; order Lepidoptera; family Noctuidae; genus Luperina; species Luperina testacea. The sequence continues at coordinate 14,903,262 of OV656760.1, read as the reverse complement.
TGTACAAAGGCGGATTTAATGCCTGAGGCATTTTCTATCCGTCAAACTTAGGGTGATGCAGAGACAAAACATGGCAGGTGTTGTTCGAGTCAGCTTACTCATTCATAACACATTGATTTTAAGATCTTATAAAAGTTATTTCTAAACTTTAAGGTTCCCTGGAAAAATACCAGAGACAAAAAACACAGAACTTCCAATAAAAACATAGAAAGTTTTTCGAAAAAATATTTGCTTGATCAGACAAAGGAAGGAAACGATATTGATTTAGAAATTGAAGAAATAAGAAAAGATTCTCATTGCACTCACACTTCAATAGACGAGCGAACATCTTCTGTGTGCGAAGCTTCCCAGTGAACAAACAAAGTAATGGAAACATTCCATTTTTCAGCGAAAAGCCCGCGTTTCTCGCCGAGAATTTGAGACTAAACCCAGACATGTTTAACACAAATTGTAAAAAAAGGGAAAATATATATTCCCTATTGTTGTTGTACGCGGCATAAAAAGTTGACTTGTCACGTCTTGCATTTATTATGTGCTTTCATAAAACTCGTCTGTCGTTGCTCTCGGGTTCACTGATCCTAGCAAAAATAATAAAAAGAGCATAAAAAGCAGACAGTTTTGCAGTGTTAGTTCACACGCCGCGCATAGTTTGTTCATACAGCTGATTTCAAAAACAAAAGATTTTCGTGTAAACTATTCAAACGTAATGGATAATCGGAAATTTACTCGAGGCATGCAGCCGTACATTAAGCAATCTTTTCCTGTATCAAACTACCTGTACACAAAGGAGAGGCGAAGTCTTGATAAATTTAGAACAAGAGCTACTTGCGTGCACCGGCTAATAGAATGCTGAACGATGAGATTGCATCTTAATAGCTTTAGGTGCTAGAAGATAACCAGCTCTTTGCAGCACGCAGCCTTGGAGGCAGCATGAAGTCATAAATATTGCATAGAGGGGACCACCCCCGTAATTTCCAGGAGCCTTGTTACTCTAATTAAGTTTAGCCTTGCTTTTTATCGCGATCAAATTACACTTTGTTGCATATTAAAGCGTGCACTTAAAGGTCATGCATATTAGCGGCTTACTGCTTACCTATGTACATATATTTTACACACCACCTTTTAGTTACGTTCTGTACCGCAGTTATCTATACTTCTATACTATAATATTATAAAGCTGAAGAGTTTGTTTGTTCGTTTGTTTGGTTGAACGCGCTAATCTCTGGAACTACCAGTCGGATTTGAAAAATTCGTTTTGCATTTGATAGCCCAATTCTTAAGGAAGGCTATAGGCTATTTAACATCACGCTATGACCTTAAGGAGCCGAGCAAAAGGAAAAATAGTCAGAAAGAACGCTAAGCAAAAACGAAGTAATATCGCGGGGAGGCGATGCAATGCGACGGGGTGGGTCGGAGTAACAAGAAATTTCACGCGGACGAAGTCGCGGGCAGAAGCTAAATAACAATTTAAAACCCGAATAATTTTGGTTTCGAATTAACTGGAGAATGCAAGCGTGCATTACATTAAACATGCATATAACTATTGTATTAATTTTAATTTACTTCCGTAATGATAATGAGGATTTATTTGAATGGCTCTCAGATTGAAACCGTGAAATTATTTGGGTGATTTCGGGTGAACTATTATGTAAACTATTGCATGAGTTGAATACGTAAATCAGCACACGGTGTATCTAGCACGATTGTGTTAAACTCAATATGTATTATAGGCCTGTATCTTGATAGATAACATCTTACGGATGTGAAAGAGATCTTTTAAATATTGTTTTTTTAAACGTTCAATCAAGTCTGTTTCCTGGAAGAGTTAGACAGAGGTGTTGGTACCTATAGTACACCTACATTTCAGCAGTTACGTTTAAGGCTGCGTTTCCACCAGAGATGTGCGAGGATGCGTAGCGAGAGATGAAACAAACCAATAACATCGCTTCATTTTCATAGCTTGAACTAAGTTAGCGTTGTTATTGGTTAGTTTTATACACATTCCTCGCTACGCATCCTCGCTCATCTCTGGTGGAAACGCAGCCTAAGTCCAATGTAATAGGAGGCGAGCTGCTAGACTACGACCTGCTACTGATAATGTCCTGATTTACCACTTTGACTTGTCCGGACTTTTCATAACCGACAGGTCTACGAGTATATTAGTTTCAGCAAGATTTTTGTCAATTCATTAATATCAAGATAACTCGGCTTATCCACTTATACATCCTCCTACCGATTAGAAGCTTACTCTCTGCAACTAATGACCGTCGCACACCTAGTTAACATGAGTAAATATTCATCAGCGCGGCGCAAGATAAATGAGACCCGCCACCTGCCGCCGCGCCGCAACGTGATACCGGCCGCACACTTACCGCTTTTTAATCCTTTATTACCGGTATAAAGCGGTTAAAACCGGTATGAACCGGTACTTGGCTTCACGCCTATGTCGCGATGTGGCAATACGCTTCAGTTATTAAATTCTCGGAATACAGGTGGGCAGGATGCTTGGCAAGGGGTGGTGCTTGGCAGGCGGAAAAGAGCCCTAACTGAATGTTTACCAAGAGGCGAAAGGAGGTGTGTTGGCAGACCAATTAAGAAGCTGCATGGGTGAATGACTTAAAAATACTGAGGTTAAACCCTAGATGAGACTCGCGCAGATCAGGGTAACGTGACACAAAAGTGAGGAAACTTAACAGTGGAACAAAACTGCCAATGATGATGTATGGTGATGATGGGTAATTTATAATGACCTTCAAAAATTTACGTAGTTTCGTCATAAAATTTAGAACATTAGAACGGGTAGATATTTTTATGTGAAAGAAATTTATGTGCTTTTGGTCTGGAGTTGCTTTTAAGACCAACGCCCTGTCTTGAAAATATTATTTTATCTCGTGTGTCACTTTATTTGCGAGTGCATATATTTCCCATATTTCAGCATTATTTTTATTGGCTTGGAAGCTGGAATTTTTCATATGTAGATCATTGCGTCACGTTCTAGTAATCGTTGCTAATCCAGTAGGAATCCATAATCAGAAGATGATAACAAGGACACTTTCTCACCATATAAAGGCTCGTACACACAGGCACGACGCGACACGCGACACAGAGGCACCGCAAGTCGCGCAACGAGCGGTGCCTTTGTGTCGCGCGCGATTCGCGTCGCGCGTCGCTCCTGTTTGAAGGAGCCTTAAAGTGACTCGATAATTGACACACAGCGATTATCTGAGTTACTAAACAAATATCAGTTAGGAAATATTTCTGGCTATTGACTCAATTGGACGCAAATATTATAAATATATAAATAGACACGGTCGAACTAACAATGACTCATTATTGCGCGATTTATTCTTAACCGGATTATTATAACCGGGATATTCGATAAGTATAGTGTTATTGGTTCGATATCTACACCCGTTGGTCCCGACTGACACATGGCGTTTCTTAACACTCAGATAGGGAAGAAGCATAAAAACATAACTAAATCCGAGGAAAATGAAAACTTAAAAAAAAAACCGAATACAAAAAAAAACACTTTAAAGTGATAAATAACTTTAATTTCGGAAGTCGGTGTCGTTGGTTCCGCATTTCCGTTTTTTGTCACCGACGTCCGAAATTAAGGTTATTTATCACTTTATAGTGTTTTTTTTTTTGAAGTCGGTTGTTTTTTTTGTAAACAAAGTTTTTATTTTTCACTTTTTAGTTGTATCTAGCCCACACAAATTCAATTAACACTAGTGCATTGTAGAATTGTTGGAGGTTGATACCTTCATGGTATATAGGTAATCTGTCACAGTGTTTTCGTGTGTAGCTATGACAACCGTTCCTAATAAAATTATCTGACGACTGAATTGTGTTTTTAGTGATTAATATACATAATTTATGTTATCGCAGAACCACGCTCTGCTAGACACTTTCCATCAGGTTATGGGCCCAGGAATTGCCCAGGGAGTTGTGCAGTAATTGCACGATAACGTAAATTTTAAAATTTGGAAATACGCATTTTCGATAATGACGGATGACAATAGTTCGTCAGGTTCCATTTTTGGAATCGGGAAGCTCAGGGGTTCAGAGAACTTTGAAGTTTGGAAGTTCCAAGTCCAAAACTACCTGGAATGTAAAAACTGGTGGGTGGCCGTAGAAGCCACAGAAGTTTCTGAAGAACTCAAAGATGCTGATCGACAGGCGCGTACTACCATGTGTCTACTATTGGAGCCTTCATGTTTTTCAAATGTCTACAATTTGAAGACTGCACATGAGGTATGGCACAAGCTGTGTGGTTCATATGAAGATAAAGGCTGGGGTAGACGAATATCACTGCAGCGTCAATTATGGTCATGTAAGTTGGAAAACTTTGCGAATATGGAGAAATACGTCTCAAAAGTACTATCCATAGCACACCAATTGGCTGCGATAGACGCGAAAGTCTCAGATGATTGGATCATTTCCATTTTGCTTGCCGGATTATCATCAGAGTACAACCCGTTGATAATGGCAGTAGATAATAGTGGAAAGGATATAAGCCTAGAGCAGATCAAAACCAAACTGCTGCAGGAGGCAAATAGACAAGCTGAAACAGCTGGAGCTGGTGAGCACGCCCTTGCCTCAAAACAGGAAAAGGCATCCAAAAACAATGCTCGTAAACCAGTGCGCAAGTGCTATAAATGCCATAAAGAAGGACACAAGGCAGCTGAATGTAAGAAGCTGAATGCCGGTGTGGTCGGTTTGAGCATGAGTACAGCAAATACCAAGAAGAAAAGCGATTGGTATGTGGATAGCGGATGCTCAACGCATATGACTTACGATGCTGGAAAGTTATGTAACTATAAGAAAGTAATGGGTAACTTGACAATTAAAGTGGCCAATGGAGAACAAATACCAGTTGAAGGTAGAGGAAATGCTAAGCCAAAAGTTAGTGGAAGTTCAGATTTCACGTTAGAAAATGTTCTTCATATTCCTCGACTAAACATGAACCTGATATCAGTGAGCGATCTTGTTAAGAAAGATTTCGCGGTTTATTTTGACAAAGGAGGTTGCATTATAAGGAATAAATCCGACCAAATAGTTGCGACGTGCAAAGAAGTTGACGGAATTTTCAAATTAAATGAAAAACAAAATTATGTCAATGCGATGTTGTCAAATGAACCTCTGTCAAACTTATGGCATAGAAGATTGGCGCATTTAGGTCAAAATAACATACTTATATTGAAAAATCTGGTAACTGGTATGAAATTCGATAGTAAACAGAACATTGAGCCATGTATTCCATGCATTCAAGGTAAGACATGTAAAAGTCCGTTTAAAAATAAAGGCACACGAGCACAACAGATTCTTGAATTAGTACATACGGATATTTGCGGTCCAATGGAAGAGCCATCGTTTGTTGGTTCCTTGTACATGTTGCTATTTATCGATGATTACACGCGCAAGACGCACGTTTATTTCTTGAGAAATAAGAGTCAAACTTTCGACAAATTTCGAGAATATAAGGCCGAAGTAGAGAGAGAGACTGGTAAGTCGATAAAATGCCTCAGATCTGATAATGGTACTGAATTTTGTAATCATGCCTTCGACAGATTGTTCAAGTCATCTGGTATAAAGCACCAAACGACTGTTCCGTATACACCCGAACAAAATGGCGTAGCTGAGAGGGCGAACAGATCGATCATTGAGAAAGCAAGGACGTTGCTTTGTGAGGCGAATCTTAGCAAGAAGTTTTGGGCTGAGGCAGTATATGCCGTGGTATACCTAAAGAATCGAAGCCCCACAAAGGCGGTCACGAATAAAGTACCTGAAGAACTATGGTCCGGTAAGAAAGTGAACTTAAGTCATTTAAAAATCTTCGGATGTTTGGCGTTTGCATTGAAACCGAAGCAGAAAAGGCAAAAGCTCGACATGAAGACTGAAGGTTTAATTTTTGTTGGCTATTGTGAGCTCACGAAAGGTTACCGGCTGATGAATTTGCAGACTAGCAAGATACTTATTGCTAGAGATGTAAAGTTCTTGGAAAATGTTTTTCCAGGTGATGGTACGAATGTGACGAAGAACGCAGTTGTTCCTTTGTCCCTAGAACAGGAACGAACTGAACCTGCGATATTGGATGTATCTCATGAGGTCCACTCAAACAGTGAAGACGATTTTCAGGATGCAGATTTTGGAAGTACCGAACCCGCTACGACTTCAGAGCCAAGTGTGGAGACGAGTATCGAGCCGAGATACAACCTGCGTACACGGAAGCCGGTCGACTATTCTTGTACGTGCATCAACGCTCTCGCGGCAATTGACGGCGATCCGACGACTGTAGAACAGGCGCTAGCTAGGCCTGATCGTGAGCTGTGGCAGAAGGCTATGGACGAGGAGCTGCAATCGTTGAAGGAGAACCAGACGTGGACGCTAGTAAACTTACCACGTGACAAGAAGCCGATACAATGTAAATGGGTCTTTAAGATTAAGCGAGATAGCGATGGTAAGGTCTCAAAGTATAAAGCTAGGCTGGTAGCGAAGGGATTTACTCAGGTACGCGGCGTAGACTATAACGAAACTTATTCTCCGGTAGTTAGGAGCTCGACTTTGCGACTGTTATTCTCATTAGCTGTAGAATATGATTGGGACATAGATCAGTGGGATGTGACGACAGCTTTCCTTTACGGTAAACTGAAGGAAGATATTTACATGATGCAGCCTGTAGGTGCTATAGCCAAGGGTCAAGAGACGAAGGTCTGCAAGTTAAATAGGTCGTTGTATGGTCTGAAGCAAGCTTCGAATGCTTGGTTTCATGAACTTGACCAAGAGATGCTTAGCTTAGGTTTCACGCAATCAAAGATAGAGCCCTGCTTATACCAAAAGTTTTTAGGAGATAAGAATAGGATAGTTGTAGTTATATACGTTGATGATATTTTTATTTTTTGTAGTTTTTTACACAAAAATGAAAAGGAAAAGTTAAAGGCCGGTTTATTGAAAAAGTTCAAGGTCAAGGATCTAGGTCGTGCTAGACATGTTTTAGGCATGAGACTTAGGAGAGACAATAACACTATTTACCTTGATCAAGAACAGTATGTTATTAATGTATTAAAGGAATTTGAAATGACGGATTGTAAACCAGTCATTACTCCTATGGAAGTTGGTCTCAGATTGGAGAAAGCTTCAGATTCCAGTTGTAGGTTGCCATATCAGAATCTGGTAGGATGTCTGAACTATTTAGCCCAAAATAGTAGACCAGATATCGCGCATGCGGTTAGCGTTCTAGCACAGTTTAACTCGTGCTACGATGAAATTCACTTTAAGTATGCTAAACGGGTGCTTAGATATTTAAAAGGGACGTCTGATTTTGCACTTACTTTCCGAAAGTCAGGTAAATTAGAACTTCTTGGCTACGTGGATGCGGATTGGGGTGGGTCATATGATAGAAAATCCTTTACGGGTCTAATGTTCATGTTAGGGGATAGTTTAATAACGTGGGAGAGTCGCAAGCAAAGGTGTGTTGCTCTGTCCTCTACCGAGGCAGAGTACATAAGTCTTAGCCAAGCTTCAAAGGAAGCGATTTACTTAAGAAGTTTGTTAAAGAGCTTATCAAATGATAGTTGTGACAAACCCGTAGTCATTTATAATGACAATCAGTCTGCACATCACATTGCGAGAAACAAGATGAACCATAATAGGACGAAACATATCGATATTAGGTTTCACTTTGTTCGCGAAGCGATATCGAATGAGGCGGTAGAGGTCCAGTATGTACCTTCACAGGAAATGGTGGCAGATATGTTAACAAAGTCTCTGTCAGGCCCAAAGATAAAGTTAGCTTTAGCGAGATTACCCATTAAGAGGGCGGGTAGTGAAAGTGGTGTAACTTAGTTTTTGATATGTTGTATTTGTTTTGTACAAATAGGTTTAGGGTTTTATAATGGTATAATCTCTGTTTTGTTTATTTTTTTATGTTTTAATGTAATGTGTTGATGTGGGTACTGTCGAGTACAACGTATTAGTGTACACTTTTGTACAAAGTTGCATACACACTTGTGCATGTTTTGGTACTAGTGACCTGGTGCGATTTAAGTGTGCATGTACACTTGTTAGTCTTAAGGGTGCGTACACATGTGGCAGATTAAGGGTGCGTGTTGGAGGTTGATACCTTCATGGTATATAGGTAATCTGTCACAGTGTTTTCGTGTGTAGCTATGACAACCGTTCCTAATAAAATTATCTGACGACTGAATTGTGTTTTTAGTGATTAATATACATAATTTATGTTATCGCAGAACCACGCTCTGCTAGACACTTTCCATCAAGAATTTATTGAAGACACCGACTAGAACAATCATCATAATTCGCATAGAAATACTACTGTAGTTGCAGTACATCTATGCATATAACTTCGTATATATTTATAATTATCTAATGTATTATATACTATGACCTTCCTGAAAGTAGTTATGTAGATCAAATTAATGAAAGGATTATCAAAATTGCTATATTAGTTTTTGAGAAAATCGCGGGCATATAAACATACACACATACATACATACAGGTCGAATACAGAACCTCCTTTTTTGAAGTCGATTAATAAAATATTGGCAACATTGCTCACTCATGTGTAGTGAACAATATGTGAGACTGGAAGATTCTGTTTTAGAAGATACGTCAATGCAATGGAGAGAATATTTAGTCTGGCATCGTATCGATTTATGATAATATTGGCATGGAAATGTCCCATTGCAGGGCAAAGGCCTCTGCTCACACGAAAAAGCTTAAGGCTCCTACAAACAGGCGTGACACGCGATATAATCGCGCGCGACCCAAAGGCACCGCTCGATGCGCGACTTGCGGTGCCTTTGTGTCACGTGTCGTGTAGCACCTGTTTGAAGGAGCCTTTATGCATTAAGCAACACGCTGGCTCAATTTTTGTTAGCGATTTGATTGGAAACCAGGTTTCATCACGTTGTTGGAGACTGAAACAGGCGTTCATATACTTGTCAGATGACGTCTACCTTTGGTATATGAACGCCTTTATTAATTGGTTACGCCCTTTCTCAGGCATTTGTATGTTCAAATGGTATCCTACTCCTCACGCATCTTCTAGCATCCGTACCAAACATAAAGATAAAGATAAAGATAAAGATAAAGATAAAGATAAAGATAAAGATAATTTTATTTGTCAAACATGCGTTTACATAAACTGAATAATCAGACATGCAAGATATTGAATTAATTGATGTTGTGTGCGTCCATGTTTTGCCAATAAAGGCGTACAAATTTTGTAGGTATATAAAAATAAAAAATAAAAATTACATTTAATTAAATTTTACATGTCATTCTAGATTTCATTACAAAATACAAAAACAAATAAATAATAATTGATGTCCAGATATTATAGTATAAGTATATTATAGTCAAAATAGATTAAATTATGTCCAGAACATGCAGTCAAATAGAATCATTCAGAAGTCAACTAATTTAAGAATCACATTATTCAATTTTTATTCTTAACTAGGTATATTAGAAGTCGAATCAGAAAAGTCCTTTTCATTCAAAAAATCTATAACATTGTAATACACTTTACTAACTAAAAAATTTCTCAGCTTATTTTTGAAAAGTGACAAGGGCAGTTCTCTCCAACTTTTAGGTAGTTTATTAAATATATTAGGAGCCATACAGAAGACACTTTTGCGCATGAGGGTTGTTCTCGTAGTATGAGAGCATATCCTGCTGTTGTCGCGCCTATTACGTAGGACTACTTCATCCAATCGTATAAAACTCAAATAATTATGTTCATAAAAATACCTAAATGGCAACCCAAAACTTACTTTGCATTTCTTTAATAAATTGCATTGATTGCACTCTTCTAGTACGATCCACTCCATCGGGCATGATATGGGAAGTTTTTCGAATTTCCCGCAACTACAGAGAACCCTCAGACCCTTAGGGAAATCAACCCTTTGCTGTATGGTGTAGCTATTGTCAATTTAAGTAAGTGTGTACAGCCAACAAAAGAGATAAGTATGCAGGATCGTCAGATATATGTAGTTGAAGTTTAGTAAGAAATCGATGGATGTTATCGACTGAACTTTGATTTGGTAAATGAGCTGTTAATTTTCTATTAATAAAAAAAAAAATTCGGGAACATCATCGGTTTTTACTTAACTTCAACTACATATATCCGACGATCCTGCATACTTATCTCTTTTGTTGGCTGTACATTCAGGAGGATGTTGTTATCTCTCTAACCAGCGGGGTAATTGCGTAACACGCTATCAGTAGCAATGGCTTTCATTTTGACAGTTCAATAACATTCATTGCGTTATTTACGTTGTTGAACAGACACATTTTTCGAACATATGAAGCAATGGATTAGCAATATCCTTCAAAATTATTCAGATTGAGATTGATACTGTTGGATTGTTTCTTGCTTCTGCGATGAGAAGGTATTTTTTTTATTAAATATAAGCCTTTTAGGCTCAGCGCAGACAGAATGGAGCGCAGCGGAGAGGATTTTATTAACGCACTTGAAAATAAACTTTAAAATTATTACAATAAAGTGCATAAATACTTGAACCTGACAAAAAGTGCTCGCGCGTCCTCGAAGATATGCGGGAATCAGCTCGAACATACGCGATCCGTAAAGAAAATGCCCGAGACCGCGCGGGGATTATTCCTTTCTGTCTGCGCTGACCCTTAGTCTGACAAACAAGGGTAGTCGTGAGTCTCGTATTTGGCATTTGTTTATGTTTTGTATGTTCGCTTGCCAGTCGGCAAAGGCCTCCAACTCCATTCCTCCATTCCTGTCTCTCTCTGGCGACTGTCCAGTATTGTCCCAGTGACTGACATCATCCCACCTTTTCTGTGGTCTACCTCTCTATCTACCTTTCTTCTGCCGTTTCTAGAGTACTTCTAGGTCTAACATTACTATTTTGCTCGATTTGTCCGTCCCTCTTATAATTCGTCAAGACTATTTCTTGCCGGTCGATTCTGTAAAAATCTCACCGTGAAAACTTAGGTGAAGTGAGTTTGTTTTTGCTAGGAATTGACACTATTGACTGCTCACTCCACGCTCACTTCACCTAAGTTTTCACGGTGCGATTTTTACAGAATAGCACCGCTGTGTCGTCATGATACAAAGTATGCACCCCTTTTAATGAGAAGACGTGCGGTCGTGGGATCGGCCGCACTTGGTGATGGGGCCCGATAGGCAATGCGGGGCCACCCTAACCAGTCGAGGGTGCGGCGAATGTACCATCTATGTATCTCCCGGGCTCCCGACTCATGGTAGTAGAAGGAATAGTGGGTAGTTTTTTTTTTTAAAGGGTGTGTTTTAGTCAGTAAGGTTCTGACACTCCCTTCCGCTTCACCCAGAGCGGGAGGGCTCATTTGATGATTTCCCACCCTGAAAAAAAAAATAGGGTTGTTTCCTAAACCTTGGTCTCTCAGAAGGTGTGGAGTGGCTTAAATAGTAATACAGATGGATGAAATAGGCATAGCTTTCCAAAAAAGAAGGTCAGTCAAAAAAGAAACACTATCCACAATAAGTCTCTCAATTCGCCTTTGTATCTTATTCATGGCTGCACCAGTGAACCAATTTGGTTGTTGGCAGAAAGATAACTTGGCATCTCAAAAAGTTCATGTATAATAAAATAGATGTCTGGGAAAATCGAAACTTCAAACCTGAGCCAAGATTTCTAGAACACACTTTTAATATACTGCGGTGCTATTCTGTAAAAATCTCACCGTGAAAACTTAGGTGAAGTGAGCGTGGAATGAGCTGTCAATGGTGTCAATTCCTAGCAAAAACAAATACACATCACCTAAGTTTTCACAGTGAGATTTTTACAGAATCGACCGGCAGATCACCAAATCTAATAGTTATAACTGGGTTTGCTATCCAGCCAGCAACCTAATTGCGTAACACACACATTCAATTACAATCCGACGGTTATTAAGAAAATTCGTAATCCATTGCTTCATAGGTTCTGAAGAGTTGTCTGCTCAACAACGTAAATAACGAAATGGACGTAGCTGAACATCAAAAATAAGGTAATTGAACCCATAGTTTAAACTTGACAAACTCGACTGATGATAAACAAATTATCATTAAACCTTTGAAATGTGGTAATGGTCCATTTTATACAAAACCTACAAAGCAAAATATACAATAATATTCAACTAGTTTTCGATTCCAATAATTTCCGCTGCGATCGTTACCGGCTGATATAATTAGCCGCACAAAATGTATTGTGGTAATAATTACGAGTTTCGGGTCCCAGGCGACGGCAGATAGCAGCCTTCATTAGCACCCAAACCTATAGCCTTGATTAATGGGAACTGGGATACGGCAGGGACGCATATGTTTCATTGAAAGATGTATTTGCACGGGTTGAACTTTCCAGATGGGTTGAACGTATTAAGTATGATTGATAGAGCAAAGTTGGTCAAAGAAAACACTAGTTTGGTTTTCTCGAAATAAAGACACCCCCTCCCTATATAATGCCTAATTTTAGCCGAGTCTCCAACAGTGTCACACATAATTTTTTGAAGTGTAAAGTTCCTTAGGTGCGTTGGGCATTTTTTGAGATGGGAAACACCATTGAACTCGCGCCACTGTTACCGTAAGCGACGCCGCGCGTGTTTTGTTTATAAGACGATTAAAAAAATACCCGCTTCGGATGTGTTCGGCTATCCTCGGGATGTACTCGGTTTTAATGTATATCCGATATGTCAGGATGTCAGTGAGTGATGGCAAAGTATTCTGTTTGTGTTTTGTTTTCACTTCTGTCGTCACTCCCGGAGTGCCACTGTTTTTTTTTTTGTTACTTGCCTGTTGTATTGGTCAAAAGCAAATTCATCAATTTGAATTAAAACTCATTCTAGCGTTGTAACTGGTTAACTGATTTATCTTTTGTGTTTATTACAGGTACTTCCCGAATCCTGTGATCATCTTAACATGCTTCAATAACGATCGTTTTATTTAACAAGGTAATATGTGGATGAAAACCCTTCCCCTTGCAAAGTCAAAGTCTATGCGTATAATAGGACACGCTTTGAAGAATCAAGTGGAAGATTCTAATAAAAAGAAAGAGTTGCAAGATGGGTTGACCTCTTCTAATCCGGGCCCGTCATTCCGGGACCCAGTACGTAATGGGCCGGTTCATTTCCGTCTCTTTCTATTGATGAGGCCCGTTTTCTGTTAGCTCACCTACTTCTTGTAGGTAGTTATATTTTCTCTATGATGTTGCTATGCTATTGATTTAGAACTGAACTAAGGAACGACTTTTGTTTGAACATGCCATAGTGTTTGTGTCATTTTACCAGTCCAGATACTTGGGACGCCATGCCTTCTATGTAATGGGTTTGTTTTCCGCACTTAGACCTTCAAGTGGACCATTGTGCGTGAGACGCCATGCCTTACCTGGGCAAACCTGTTAGAGGCCATAAATGTGCAAATCTGAAAAATATCATAAAACAAACAATAAACACACCTAATTACACACACACAATTAATTAATTGTGTTATTATCTGCGCATAATGTAGTGCAAGCTGTGCTTTTCTCTATGTAATGAGGTGCTTAGACTTAAGTTTGCAGTGTATAAATTATAAAGTAATACTGTACTCATTGTTGAAAAGCCTATTAATAAATAAATAGCCTAACATTACGCCTGGTTTCCACGGAAGGTACAGCGGTGTACCCATAGTAGGAGTACAGCCACTTTTCGCCAGATAAGTTCAAGTACCATGGAGGTATCAGGGGGCAAACCTAATAGTAATCTAAAAACATTTTTATTACGAACTCGAAATTCAGATAACGGCTAAATAGCAAAAGATTCGCTTTCTGCATAAGGTGGACGAAAAGTGGCAAAAAGTGGATAAACGAAAGTGCACCTTTTTGAGGATTACACACTAGCACAGTTTCCATTTCAAAAACAGATGTAGGACGTAGCTAGCATTGTTCAGTAGTGTTGTGGAATATGCAAAATGTACTGTATTCTCTCTTTGTTTTCTGAGGGTAGTTTTAGGCGGCAGGTCGGCGAATCGTGTTACGTTCGAGCTCGTAAATAAGAATACTTCAGACACATGCGGGTGCACTTTTATTTTGGTGTTGTATCTACATATTTTGTCACTTATGCATTTTTTACTTTTTCTTTTGATTTTATGGGATGGTATCTTTTGGGAAAATGAAAATGATTCTATAATAATTTTCTATAGTGTGCGGTGTGAGTAGGTGTTTTGAAATTATTTACAATGAAAATTTAATTTTGTCACAAAATTAAAACGATTTTAATTTACAAAAGCTGACGATAAATGAAGTCGTGACAGTTTTAACCACGAACACATTTTGTTAGCACATAAATACAATTTTGTAACCACGTACTAGGTAAATAAATTACACAATGTATCGAATGAAATTATAGGAATTTCTTGTCACAAAAAAAAAAAAACTCAAACAATTTATTGTACAACGAAGGTGCGACCTATTCTGTAAATAATTATCTCACCGTGAAAAGTGAGCTTGTCATTCCACCAGATACTACGAATTGACTCTATTGACAGCTCACTTTACCTAAGTTTAAGGCTCGTACACACAGGCGCGACGCGACACGCGACACAAAGGCACCGCAAGTCGCGCGACGGGCGGTGCCTTTGTGTCGCGTGTCGCGTCGCGCTTTTGTGTACGAGCCTTTACACGGTGAGATTTTTACAGTCCAGTACTAACCCCACAAGATCTATATTATGTTCAACTCTATCATCGAAGATTTTTATAGTATTACTAGCAGCCCGCACCCGCATAAGTGCCGATCTCGTGGGAAAATTGGGATAAAACCTATCCTATGTCCTTCCTTCCTTTTGCCAAATTTTATCGAAATCTGTTCAGTGGTTTAGGTGTGAAAAGGTAACATACAGACAGTCAGACAGACAGAGTTACTTTCAAATTTATAATATTAGTATGGGTTTTTTAATTTATAAATAATACACACTTGTTTTTCCAATTCACTTTTCATATTGTTAGAATAGTCTACATCGGCTTGACTTGCCATAAATAAAAATAGAACAGAATAGAAATTTTACAAATTATATCCTTCCTTCCGCGTACTACGCAACTGACTTGCTTCCTGAAGAACATCACCAATGAGGTCACTATAAAGAATCTCAAACATTTGAACAACGAAGATAGGATATATTTGTAAAATTTCTATTCTGTTCTATTTTATTGTTTACTGTATGACCAGGACGACAAATCCCGTAGTTAAAAACTTTCAAAATCTAGTCGCAATCTCATCTCAGTGACAATCATGTCAAAAACTTCTCAAAAATTTAGGGAAATTAAAGGTGTTTTTAACAGATTGAGACTGAGATCTGACTGTGAACGTGAAGATTTTTACAGAATCGACCGGCTGTAAAAATCTCACCGTGAAAACTTAGGTGATGTGAGTTTGTTTTTGCTAGGAATTGACACTATTGACAGCTCACTCCACGCTCACTTCACCTAAGTTTTCACGGTGAGATTTTTACAGAATAGCACCGCTGCTGGCTGGGTGAGCGTGAGCGCTGGCGCATCACTAAATAGTGCTTGTGACGTCATAGTAGGCAGTCAAAAAATGAATCGCTTTGTTTTCATAGAGATTGTGATACTTGCGTTACCTAGGTCTATCTTACTCGATAAATTAAGTATTATGACCGACTAATAATATCGATAATTCGAAATAAGTTAAGTTATTTGCAAGATAACATCGTAACCAACAGTTCATGTTATTGATCTATCTTACCGTTAGTCCGAATCATCCCACTGACAGGGCAAATTCCTCTATCCATGACTACTAACTGTTTCGTTCTAGGGCTAATGTGGACCACTGGTCATCTACTAATATTACCTTTGCTTAATTTTAATAAACACTGCAAGACTTATATTGAGCTACTTCGGAAAAGCTAAATTCTTTCCACTCACAAAAAATTTGCCATCTTTCATCTTTATTCAAAGATAAGGCCACCCCAACCACCTTGTGCTTCCCTGAAAAAAGTGTACAAATCATAAATATTACACAAGGAACGCGTATGGGGTGCAAAATGCTGTCGTTACCTCTTATATTAAAGGAGCAGGTTCGATTACCAGTGCAGCTGACAGTTATTATGAGGCAGCCCGACTAAGATTACGCACGCAACACATGAAACCTTTTTAGATACCTACAACCTGTTTATATTGTGCAGCTAAAAAAACTGAAATGCTTCGAAAAATGTTTATTGAATCGATTTTGCGAAGGAAAAGTTAAGTTTGTAATGTAAAAAATATTTATGTAAACGAGCACACGTTCCTGGATGTGTGTTATGTCATTTGCATATGTAGGTTTGTATGTGTTGTGTCATTATCTCCTAAATGGGAACATCATCATTAATTTGCGGTGGTCACGTTATATGTCGGTTTTAACGACTTCTCGTAATGAGACCTAGCTAAATGGCTAATAATGTTTTTAATGGTTTTCATCTGACCGACAACGGAAAAATTGAGAAACTACGATTGCAATGGACTATTAATGATTCTGCAGTTGAAAATGTTGTATTATCTCATAAATTCTTCGAAGAGTAGAAAGATAACGTATTTATATATTATCTGCATGCATAGCGCGTGAAGACCAACTAGAATTTGAGGGTCGAGAAGTTGACAACACGAACTTCAAGTCGTTCGTGGTGCATGTTCCGACACATCATCTCGAGAAGTTCCTCAAGGAAGAGTTCTGGCCGAAGGGTGGTGTACCGCCGGTTTCGTGGCCGGCTACATGACACCAGTCAGCGAAACTCGATACAGACACTTCGTGTGCGTTAGTTTTAAGTTGTTAGTTTTTAGTGTAAATATAATGTTGTATGTACTTATAGTATTTTTAAGTCATATTAATATTGTATTGTATGTGTTTATATGGGCCTTGATGCCTGAAATAAATGGATAAATAAATAAATAGCAGTATAATAAAGCCTATAATGTTCCCACTGCTGGGACACAGGTCTCCTCTCTTCGAGATAGAGTGGGCTGTAATCTACAGTGGTCGGAGTAGGTAGAGCTGTTTGGGGTGAATGACCGCAAACATTGATGTTAACATGTATATTATGCCTCTGAAATCCCGGGATATTGAAATTGTCGATTGATTTAAGTGAGTTACTATGGGTAAGTGGGCAGTTATGAGCAGGTAGTAGGTGAGCACCCAAACAGAATATACATACTTACTTATATACACACACAGGGATCCTGGAATGTTGTTAGAGGTAGCTTCGTGAAATATGAATTAATTAAGTAAAACTGTTAGAAACAATTACTAAACATACTTTACTGCACAAGGAAATATTATTATTTATTCCGAGAATTCCCGGGATTCCGGGAAATATTTGGCATATCCATGTTATGTCCGCATGTCGCAAGTAGCAAAAACAGCTCTACCTACTCCGATCTCTGGTAATCTACCGCGCGGCCCAGTGTGGTTTAGTAGATGTCACATGTCTTCGAATTTTTTGGTTCTAGGACATGCCGGTTTCCTCATGATGTTTTCCTTTATCGTTTTGAGAGCAGTGGTGATAAAATTATCTGCATTATACATTAAAATTTATGAATAACCTTCTAAAACAGCTCATTCATAAATATTTATACCAAAATATTGTGCAGTATTTACACCACAAATATCATTCTGTTGTTTCATTCATTGTTCATATTTACTTGGCCGAACATTAAGAACTTCATACTCGCGAAATATACGTATTACGTACAATATTTCATTTGGCTCACCTCGCGTGCTACTCACACGAACATTTTCCCTCCAAACTTCGCCCTCCATTCAAAAGTTTTTAAATCTATTAAACAAGTTATAGAGTTACCTACGTATTAACGTGGGATGCTTATAAACACAACATGCAATCTACTCAGAGAGTGCAAACTGTTGCGTAACACGCACGTCACACGCAACGCTAACGCCGTGACGACACGAAACGCAAATAGATACCATAACCATCAGGAAAAGATTTGCCTTCAATATTTATGAACTGTATTTTCGGTGACACTTTCATTGAGAATTGCGCCGTTGAGGACAATACATAGTAACCTCGGCCTTTACAATGACGACAGCAAGTTACTACCCTAGCTAAGTACGTAAGCCGTAACTTTGTTAGAAATGCTGACACAGCGGTCGACCGAAGTCATTTGTGGCGACGCAACGAGAATTTTCCTAAGTGACACTCAAAAAGTAAAAGGTTCATCGCCCTGCAAGCTACTGCGTCTGTGTTGAGCGCTGGGGCAATAAAATGCGAGCTAGGGAGATAGTGTCACCACACGGATGTTTAGTATAATGCGAGCTAGGGAGATAGGGTCACCACACCGATGTTTAGTATAATGCAAGCTAAGTAGATAGAGTCACCACACCGATGTTTAGATAATGCGAGCTAGGGAGATAGGGTCACCACACCGATGTTTAGTATCATGCGAGCTAGGGAGATAGGGTCACCACACCGATGTTTAGTATAATGCGAGCTAGGGAGATAGGGTCACCACACCGATGTTTAGTATAATGCGAGCTAGGGAGATAGGGTCACCACACCGATGTTTAGTATAATGCGAGCTAGGGAGATAGGGTCACCACACCGATGTTTAGTATAATGCGAGCTTGGGAGATAGGGTCACCACACAGATGTTAGTATAATGTTCATCTACTCCCGTCCGATGGCCCCCTGCCATTCGAATTTCTGAAGATGTTTCCTAAGGGATCGGGTCTGAATACATAGCGTCTGAGTCCTCCCTGAGCTGTGTTTTGGCAACCCTGCTCGTGCCACTCGGTTCTCGAATTTACTTTGAATAGAAATTACGTAATCGACAAAATTTTGACGCAGCCTGCGGCGTCTTTCCCTCCCCTCCTTTATCGACGCAACATCGCCATTGCATTAGACTTTCCCTTCAGAATACCGACGCGCTGATTTAATTTTCTTTTGACCTGCAAATTAGACCCGTTATCGACAGAATGTAAATTAATATTGTACAGGTAATTGAATGATGTTCCCCAGTTAAGGCGATCTGAGGGCCTAAAAAGGCCACTGGCAGAATTATAAAAGGATAACATTATGAATCATAATGGACAGTTAACTGTTAAGTTAATCGTATCAAATCCCATTGGTGAAGGATTTTTTAGTTATTTTTTTTTTGTCTGTGCTAAAATATCAATCAATCCAATTCAAATCCAATCCCAATCTCTTTAATTATACCTACACACGTAGTGCAGCGAAATAAAGAAAAACACGGACTGTCTTCGCCATATTATGATTCATAATGTTATCCTTTTATGAGTCTGCCAAAGTGGCCTTTTTAGGCCCCCTGATACTGGATTATTAATACTTTTAGAAGATTTGTCTGTGTGTGTGATTTGTTTACCACAGCAGTGGTAATTGGAGAAAAAATAATTTACATGTCGCTACATGTGGCAGGCTGATGTGACTAACTAAAATCATTTAAAAAAAATGTAAAATGTTAATTTAATTGTGATTATTTATTATTATTGTTATTTTGAATTGAATTGAATTTGTAGTATTGTGTATGTAATGTGACTGTATGAGTGTATTATTTCTATTATAAGTCAATGATACTCGAATTAAAATGATTTTTTTATTATTAATACACTATCGATCAGGATCTGTATAATTTTGAAGGATATTGCTAATCCATTGCTTCATATGTTCGAAAAATTTGTCTGCACAACAACATAAATAACGCAATGAATGTTGTTAAACTGTCAAAATGAAAGTCATTCCTACTGTTACGCCCTTACTAATAAACGTTGTATAGCGTCTGTATAGTAACACAACGTTCTGTCTTCTTCTTTCGAAATTCAAATTACTGACGACTGAAAGAGAGAAATCGGTGTGTTACTATACATCTGAAATAATACGTTTATTAGTAAGGGGTATAGTGTGTTACGCAATTACCCCGCTGTTTCTCAAATGCCTTCTTTAGGTATTTACCTTTTCATTCAAACCACGTGTGTTTAAACCACGGTGGCTTCGCATCACACTACAATAATTTGTGCAAATCCAAGCAAGATTGCAATTTGCAGGACGGTCGTAAGAGGAGTGGTCTCGTCTCACTCTCACGTAAAATAACCTTTCGGTAGACAGAGAAAGTCCATTAGGTTTTATGGGCTCCACTCCGCAGGACGAATAGCGCTCGAAACGTTGAAATTAATTAAATTCTCACCTAAACGCGACTCAAAAGCAAATTGTGCTTTCAAAGATACCTATTTTTTTCGTCAGTTCTTTTTCTTGAAGGAATAACGTTTTCAAGCTGATTCTGTGAAAGATTTTGAATCATGATTATTTTGGGCCAGTGTTGATCTTTACGGATGTTTCCTATCTTGATGATTGACACTGGATTAAATAAATCTACAATATTATGAATTGTAGTGCATGTTCCTACGGAATCCCCCATATCTCTCAAAGGTCAAAGACCCCTTTGTAAGTAGATACACGTTCCTGGCACCTCTCCTAGCTTCGACATTTTACATAAGGTAAAATTATCAAGATAACTTTTAAGCTTCTAGTGCACTAACGGTATAGGTTTACCATCTATCATAATAAGAATTTATTACTTTGTTTCTTTTACAATGATTACGGTGAAAGAAAACATCTTAAGGAAACCGGCATGTCCTACAACCGAAAAATTCGAAGACATGTGACATCTACCTAGAGAATACAATCCCGGGATCCCTTATCTCGGGATCCCGGGATCCCGACCGTTTTCTGGCCCCGAAAATCCCGGGACTGTACTTGGCTAATCTCGGGATTTTCGGGATTGCCACAAACAAGTCTAGTTTGTATTCCGTAGTCCGTTGCGCCTTGAAAATAACCTTGCCTACATTATTTTAATACATTACGACAAAAAGCAACTCGTATAATACGTAGGTACCCACTATTTACTACACAGGTACAGTTAGAGAATACAATCCCGGGATCCTTTATCTCGGGGTCCCGGAATCCCGACCGTTTTCTGGCCCCGAAAATCCCGAGAACCTGAACGAGCGTTTTCAGCTGCTGCTTATGTTGGCAATAAACTACGAAGCAGGCTCGGAAGTCAAACATTGGATGCTTTGATATTTCTGCGATTATATTTTCGAAATTCTAAATAGTTATTATGTGCTGTTTTTTAATTTCTTGCAAAAGTATAGTATTTTTTGGTTTGTGTTTTTTCTTTTCTTATTATTATTCTGATTTGTGTTGTGCAAAGACATTAAAGACTTTTTTTTTTAAATTACCGGTAAAATCGCATTACTTTGTTCCAAATTTTGATTTTTTTTTCTTTTTCGCTCCATGTTTCTGGTCTAATCAGCTCTTAATCTATTTTGATGAAATCGGTATATAAAAGAGGATATAAGTAAACGTTATAAGTGAAAAAAGGAAAAATGTTGCTGTGTTTTAGTACATTTTTTTTTGTCAAAATTTGGGCCAATGTTTTACTTTGGACGTGTATACTTCGACCCACTGATTTTTTTGTTTCCCAATCGCTAGTTTTCTCAAATATGGAGTAAATATATCAATAAAACGAAATTCTATAGGAAAGAAAACACCATTTTATGTCGGAAAAATCAAACTATATTAAATTTTTCAAGATAAAACTATGAAAAATAATTTAGGTCACAAACTTACCTAATTAATCCGCTCCAGAAGAAAGTTTGCACAGTAACAATTTGGTAAAAAACCGACAAGTCGAAACCTGCTCCATTAGCCAATAAGCGCGTTACTTTAGAGAATTAATGACTGTTTTACCGACGAGCCTACATTGCCATCTACCGAATATAGTGTGAATTTTTGCAAAAATTGACAATATAACAGTGTGGCGGGAAGTTTAATCTTTTTCCAAGTTAGGGCCAAAGTTACTCCCCAGGGCTAAAGTAATGTGATTCTACGGTACTGGTTTTTTTTTAATTTTAGCCAATTAGAAACCACATAGTCTAATCCCGGGATAGGCCCGGGATCCCGGGAAAAGGCTTCAAAAATCCCGTAAGCCCGGGATTGAAAAACATACTCGGGATTGTATTCTCTACATCTACCGCACTGGGTCCGCATGGTGGATTACGACCCGGGTCCTCTCACCGACAGGCGGCCTGTGTCCCAGCAGTGGGAACATTATAGGCTAAACTATCTAACTAATTTTCCCAATCAACTTTGAACCTTATGCCTTAGCGATAAAGTTGAAAATCTATTAAAGAAATTTGACAAATTTTAGTGACTTGATTTGGCGCCTGTACCAGAGGGCTTAGACAAAGTGACATTCTATCGGCGATGACGACGATGGAAAGTCAAAAATGTATCGGACTGACGTTATCTAAGCTACCGGAAATCTTATGTTAATCCTGCTGAAAGTCTTTGTAGAAATAAGCAACACTTTGAAAGCAATTGCCACTTGTCTAGGCCCTCAGCGGGGTAATTGCGTAACACACATAAAAGGACCATTTATAGCAATGGGTTTCATTTTGACAGTTTACCCACGTTGTTTGCGTTATTTACGTTGTTGAGCAGACGAGTTTTTCAAACCTATAGAGCAGTGGATTAGCAATTTCATTAAAAACTCTCAGATTGGGATTGAAACTCTGTTAGAGTGCTAGGTATTAGTGTATGAAAGATTTGTATTTGTAAACGCACCTACGATCCTACACAAAAATCTACATTATTTTTTTACAAGGTCTCAGTAGGTTTTAGACTACAATAAAACCTGTTTTAATTAAATACCTAACACATCGACACTAACCTCTTTGAAATCCTACGCGGATATCGTAATGACTTTCTTCGCATTTCCTCAGCGAACCTTTAGAAAACCAACGCCGCTATGTTTTAACGAGGCAAAACCTTTTGTCGACATCTTTCACTGCAATCCAGCAATCAGCCGACTATTCATTTTAGGTCTATTCCGGTGATACGCCATCAAATTGCTGCAAGGAAATTCAACCTTCATTTCATGAAGTCTGAAGAGGTGCCCAAATGTGCACGACCCCTGCTTTCAAAGTTATTTTATTGTAAATTACATTCGGTTTGCAATTAAAACTATGTACAGACATGAATAATTCATAAGGAAGCTATTAGCAATTTCAGACCGACATGTGTCATGTCATCATGTGTGAGCACTACGCCCAATTACTCATACAATGTAGCGGAGTGCGGTTTACAAGGAACATAACTCTCTCTTTAGTTATCTCCGGGACTCCGGGCCGTAACAGATCCGCTATTGTATGCCCGTCATTATGATGCGAGACGTTTTCTCACTGTTCGGGCTTTACTTCAACACACCGCTACGACCCGTAGCGAAACTTATTCGATTTCAAAACCGCATTAAAACGCGTGACGGAGGTACACACTTACATTTTATTTGAGTTGAAAACTTTGTTATTGTTTTCAAAGTACTTAATACCTATCTCTATCATTTACGAGCGGCTGTTTGTGCAAATGCAAATTTCATGTTTAATCACTTCTCCCCGAACGGGCCCAGCTTTTGGGTATTATATCAGAAAAGTTTACTCGTAAAAATCTGGCATACTGGGGCTAAATCGTAAACCAGTAGAGTTTCAAAAGCGGCCACTTTTTAGCAGGAATGTCTCCGGCGGCCGTGTCGAACTTCCGAACTTACGACTCTAATTTTAATAAACGTGCGCGGCGGTTGTGGCACCCGAAACTCATTTGTTTTGCTGTGTAGGTAAGTTGTTTAAATTATAGCAGACCAATACAGCGACGCCGACGGAAAAAGTTGGCAAAGTTGCTCCTAGGCAGCCAAGTTTATAGCGGCGGTTGGCCATGCGGACTTGTCAATAAATCTCTACTCTGCGGATTTCGATTTTCTCTGTATTTCAGGTCCCAGAAATATCTTGTTCAAGTCGGTGTCACGTTCCGAGGTGCATAGCAAAACTAATAGGGGAACACTTTATCGCCAAAATTCCAGTTTCGTGAAAATTATTACTCGTACTTGGTTAGAACAGACATTGGTTTAGGTGCTCACCGCAGCCGCATACCGGCGACATATAAATCATAACTTAATTCCAAACAATATCGATAAATTATCACACAAGGGAAAATAACATGCATATAAAAAACAATAAAATATTGCCGACAGCCGTCAGTAGGACACTTAATTCAGTAATGGATTCTTTTGTGGGTGTGTTTCATTTAACGCCTGCTTCGTATCTTCATTCTCCATGCCTCGGAAAGCTCGTTAAGCCGTTGGTCCCGGCTGTCATTCGTACACCTTTGCCAGTCGTTGTGGGTAGTCTGAAGCCTAAAAGTTTGACAACCAGTCGTACCAAGGGGTATCGTGTTACCCAATAACTAGGTTATAATAATAATAATTTATTTCAGATTTCTCCATATAAATTGTTAGTAACACGAATATACTTAAGAGCTAATGTTAGTAAACAAAACAAATATAATAAAACATAGATTTTAGGATAATCCGACACCATAACGCATGTAGGTATGCTACTTCACTGCGTGCAGCCGCATCCAGCGCTCAAGCATCGGAGAATCCCACCGGTCCGTCAATACGCTCAAGATGCTGTTGGAACTAGCTCGCAAGCGAATTGAGGTCGATGTGCAACGTTTACGCATGATTGTCGCAAAGCAGGAGGTCAGATAAACAGTCGCGTGCATGTCGCGTGGCCATTTTTAGGATTCCGTACCTCAAAATAAAAACGGAACCCATATAAGATCACTTCGTTGTCCGTCTGTCAAGACCTTTTTTCTCAGGAACGCGTGAAATTAATATCAAATACTCAGGGCAGCAATCCCTTGAAGCAGTGAAAAAATCAAACTTCTAAGTCAACGCAATGAAAAGACACGGGCGTTTATATTCCGGAATCATAACCTATAGGTACTTCCCGTTGAATCATGAAATTTGGCAAGAAGCAATGTCATTTAGCACAAGTAAAGAAAAAAATTCCGAAAACCATAAATTTCTAGTTAAATTACAAAAAAAAATTAAAAACTATGTACGGGATCCTCGGTGCGTGAGTCCAACTCGCAAGTTTCACAAAAACCAACATCCAAGTAGTCAATACCACGAGCAGAGATGGAATGAATCCCAAATCCAGTATCAGACATCACAGTCATAAGCAAAACATCATCTAAACAGTCCATCTATGATCTCCGCATATCCAAATATTGAAACGCATCGAACCATCCAATTTCCAAAACAATAACATACTCAAACGCATGTGAACATCGCGTTATTCACTCTCTGGATAGTTACGAGTAGCATGTTCGCATCACGGTCAACAAAATAACTGGCCCGCAAGCCTGCAAACTCCACAAATTAATAAATTGGCGAGTCGACCGAACTACCGATTCATATTTCACTTAGATCTTTTAAACTAGGCAACGGATTTTAATGCAGTTTTCAGCAAAAGATAGAGTGATTCAAGAAGAAGGTGTAGGATATGTATAATACATGCGTATTATAGTAGAGAAAAGCCGAGAAATTCAAAGATTTGTAATATGATGTGGTAACAAACATATTTTTGTGCGCTTACTTTGCATACGCTGGCTAAACCTTACGGGATAGATCAATTTAATGTGCTACGGAATTGTACCTATATCTTAAAAATATCGATAAAAAAAAGTCCGCCATTGTATGTTTATCTCTTAAGGTAACCCACAGTAACCATTTTTATCTATTACATATTACAAAAAAATTATGGGTTATTTAGCAAGCTATTTTAAACAATACAGTATTATTCCTTATCCAATTAAATACATTAAATACGTTGTGCATTTTATGGAGGTCAAAAATACCCTTTACAGCATATCTGGTGATGCGGTGCGGTTGGATTATATGCGGGAAATAGATATATGAGCAAGGCGAGGTATGGTACGCCAAAAATATGTTCAATCAGACGAGAGCAAAGAAAAGCAATCCACTCACCATGCAATGCCGCCACGATGATCTGCCTGACGATTTCTTCTTGGAGAGGTAGGTAGGTACTTGAGGCAGCCGGCAAGCACAAGCGGTGGCTAAGCAGTCCAGATGAACGGGGTTTTTTTATGATAGTCGCGGAAGATGATAATTATATGGATTATAATATGGCGGCGGAGCGGCACGGAGCGGCGCGGACGCAACACACCTCAGCGAAGCGGTGATCGAGAGACGACCATGAGACGACTGACTCGCTCGCACTCGCATGCATAATATACGCGCGACCGATGAGTGAATGGATGCGATCCCCAACTCTCGCCGACCGAACTATTTCGGCGCGACCATCCTCCCCCCTTTGGAAATCCGTAGGATTTTCGAAACAAAAAAAAAGGAGAGGTTAAGGGAAGGATCTTAGAGTAAAGCGGAGCGAGATCAAATGGATTGAAGTAAAGTTAAAGGTTACATACAAGAGGTGAATATTGAAGGTGTGGATTAAATTACAGATATACTAAATTACATACTTAAGATTAACGAATTTATAACTGTGCTAGTTGATAGATTAAGTTTAAATTATTGCGAAGGAAGTGGGCACAACTTAACGACGGGGCGTTTGAATGTCCCTGCTGTAGTGCGTACTAACGCGACTCGCACGATTCCATCTTTACCCGGATATACTTGTTCAACAATGCCGGTAGGCCAACGAAGCGGCGGTGAATCATCCTGGTGGATGAGAACAAGTAAACCTGGCTGTATAGGTACATCAGGAGTATTCCATTTTTGCCTCAGTTGAAGTGTATGCAAATAATCTACATGCCATTTTTTCCAATAGCTTTGGACTAAACTGTCCAACAGTTTTTTCCTATTATGAAGACTCACAGATGCGTCAACCTCATAAGCAGGCAACGACTGCAAAGGGGTTGTGTTTAGAAAATGCGCAGGAGTTATAATCGTGTGCGGCTGGTCAGACAGCGCACACAATGGACGAGAATTTAAGACGCACTCAATTTGAGTTAATACTGTCAACAATTCTTCATAGCACAGTAATTGTTGCCCAATGCAACGATACAAATGGGTTTTTATGCATTTTATGTTGCTTTCCCAAATTCCTCCCCAGTGGGGGGCGCGAGCAGGGATATTACGCCATGTAATTTTACGATTATTAAATTCAGTTTGAAATGCGGTAGATGTATCTTTAGAAGAAAGGAAAGTGTACAATTCGTCCAATTGACGCTTTGCACCGATGAAATTTGTGCCGTTATCGGAATAAAGAACAGACACTGGCCCTCGCCTAGACAGGAAACGCTTGAAAGCGTCAAGAAACGTTTCTGAACTCAAGTCTGAGGCAATTTCAATGTGTATGGCTTTGGTAGTCAAACACACGAAGAGACAAATGTACGCCTTTTGGCTTTTAACGCCCCTCTTTCGCGTGATAGTAATATTTATAGGACCAGCGTAATCAACGCCAGTGTGAGTGAAAGCCTTAGCTTCTTGCACTCGAGAAGGGGGTAAACTTGACATCATAGGCGTAGGATGAGAGGGCGCAACCTTAAAGCAGAAGTTACATTGGCGTATGCGTTGTCGAATAATGTTTCGAGCGGAAATGATCCAATATCGTTGTCTTAATAAAGACATAAGAAGATGTGAACCGGTATGACAATTGGATCGATGACAATCATCTATTAGTAGATCGACTACGTGATGTCGACGAGGAAGCAACAATGGATGCCGACATTCAAAAGGTATATGAGCATTTGTAAGTCGTCCACCCACGCGGAGCAATCCGTTGTCATCAACAAACAGATCGAGCTTTCTTAAAGAAGGCGAAGGTAATCTACCCTTTTTAATATTTTTGATTTCATCAGCAAAGTGTTTGCCTTGCAACTCGCGAAGAATCACGAGCTCAGCGGTTTCAAGGTCAGAGACCTGAATTACCGAAGCGGGAGGTAACTTACGTAGAAAGCGCAAGACATATACCAGAATGCGTAATAATTTTTTCCATGACGAGACTCTGAGAGCTAGCTCCAGAAGTATCGAAGTATCCAAATCAGGAATTACTGTTAGAGTAACAGAACTCTTTGCTTCGGGTATAGAACCTTCAACACATGACGGTTTGAATGGTGCAATTGGCCATTCAGCGATTGGATGGCAAATCCAAGGTGGACCGTGCCACCACAGCGGATGATTAATGAGTTGCGAGGGTAATAAACCTCTTGATAAACAATCACTGGGATTTTCTATCCCACTTATGTGAAAAAAGCGGTCAGGAGATAAATTTTCCTGTATCTCAGTCACACGGTTGGCCACAAATACTTGCCACCGGTGTGGAGATGAATGAATCCATGACAGAGCGATCGTAGAATCACTGAAAGCGAAAATCTCTTTTATCGGATAGCGATTATCAAAAACTGTATGTACTTGTTTTACTAGTTTAGCCAGAAGTAGCGAAGCACACAATTCAAGCCTTGCCAGCGAAACAGTCTTTAGCGGAGCCACTTTGGACTTAGCGCATACTAAATGAATGGATATATTACCGTTAGGGTTCGTTACGTGCAGGTATAGGACGCATCCGTAAGCCTTCATACTAGCGTCCCCAAAGCCAAGCAAGTTTACGACACAGCCGGCCGCGACACCCAAGTGACGAGGTATTTGTAAATTAGATAATAACGGTAATTCAGATTTGAGTTTAACGAAACATTCAGTAATGATTTCGGGGGGCTCTTCATCCCACCCCACCTTAGCAAGCCAAAGATCCTGTATTAGAAGTTTTGCGTAAAGAATAACTGGTGCGACGAACCCTAGCACGTCAAATAGGCGAGCAATAGTAGACAATATGGCACGTTTAGTGTTACAGGTAGTCGCGGAGGATGTGGCGAACGAGAACACATCAGAAGTAGGTATCCATTTTAAACCTAAGACCTTCAATGTATCATCATCATCTGTGAACTCGATCACAGCACGATACGACTCCGGCAAGTGAGCGAGAAGTTCCGATGAGTTGCTTGCCCATTTGACGAGATCAAATCCGCCGACCTTGAATAAAGCGAGCAGCTCGTCCGCTAAACGAGTACCATCTTCAGCAGAGGGTACAGAAGTAGTTAAATCATCCATGTACAGTTCTCTCATGGCGACATCTGCCGCGAGAGGAAAGCGTTCGCGATAGTCCTCAGCCAATTGACGGACGGTACGCATCGCCAAAAATGGACTCGAGCGGAGGCCAAAAGCCACAGAGTTAAATTGAAAAATACGAATACTCTCGTTATGATTAAAACGATATAATATTTTTTGATATTTACGATCGTTATCTGACAGTAAAATTCTAAGATACATTTGACGTATATCAGCGGTGATTGCTACCTTAAAATATCTAAAATTAAGCAAAAGCGAAAATAAGTCTGCCTGCAAATTAGGCCCTGTATGCAACAAGTCGTTGAGCGACTTGCCGCTATCAGTTTTAGCGCTTGCATCTAAGACAATGCGGGTTTTTGTTGTCGACTTGTCCGGCCGTACAACAGCGTGGTGCGGGATGAAGTAGCCTTCATTTATAGCGGATAAAGAATAAGGTATTTCCGAAAGATAACCCTTATCTATATAATCATTAATTACGTCGTTATAAGCTTGACGTAAAGCGGGAAGCGAATGAAACTTGCGCTCGAGCGCAGACAATCTACGCTGAGCGTGAACGTAGGAGTTACCTAAAGACGTAGGTTCGCCTTTAAAAGGTAACGACACAATATATCGTCCACATGAATTTCGTGAAACGGTCGATTTATAAAAATCTTCACATTCTTGATATTCCGGACCTTTTTTATTAACAGTAGGTACTTCCTCTATTTCCCAGAACTTTAAAATTAAATTATTTAAATTATCTACTAATGGGCCGAAGGACCAGGCTACACTGTCATGGTGGAGAGAAGGTACCTCACCCATGACAATATAGCCAAGCGTGGTTTCTAAAGCATGAGGTATGGAGCGAGCGGTGACCTTACGATCAGCTGATTGAGAGGTAGATGCTGGTATAACCCTTTTGCCGAGCAAAACAAATGCGAACATTTGCGTACCGAGAATCGCGTCTATGTTACCTGGTACATCCCAGCATTCATCTGCAAGCGGTAAACTCTTGAAATGATCCATCACGGACCTTTGTACCGCGCGAACAGGTAACGGATCAGCTATATGATCAATCACTAACATTGTCAATTCGTATTGAGCGTCACTTACGCGCGATTGTATTGTAAGCGACACGTAACCCTTAATTGGAGTGGAAATAGTACCTACTGATTTTAAGGATGAGTTAACAAGCGGTTGAATATTTAGTTTTAATTTTCTACAACATGCAAGAGTGATAAGATTATTTTGAGAACCACTGTCTACTAAACATCTTATGACAAAGCGTTTTCCATTTATCGGAACATAAACTTGTGCCGTTGGTAAAACAACTGACGTATTCACCTGGTCACAAGCAAAATCTATATTATTATTACGCGACGTCAACGCGATCGAATTCTTAGAATTAGTACATTCTTTCAACTCGGCACACGAAGATGTCACGACCGGCGGCGGCGGTGAGGCGATTGAGTTTACATGCATACACACCGGCTGCGCGCCGCTGGCGCCGCTATCCAGTGCGCCTGCACCAGACAGCGACGCGGCTCCTAACACATTAGGTTGAGAATGCTGCGAGATAAACTCGCGATTATTAAAATGCAACAATGAATGATGCTTTTTGTTACAATGTTTACAAGTGTTTGTAGAACCACAATTAAATGTGGTATGTTTATCACTAAAACAATTGATGCACATTTTATTATCTTTAATAAACTTAAAGCGATCTTTCACATCCAAATTTTTAAATTCGAAACACTCGTATAAATGAGTATGTTGTGAGTTTTTACAAAAATTACAAGCGGGTATATTACTAACTTCCCTTTTTTCTGTTACTGCAAAGCTATGCGAAGTTTTCGATGCAGAAGATCGCGATCGATTTTGTATGTTAGTACCCTGATTATTTTGAGGTGATGTGTTCTGACGAACAGTAGTTGTTCTTTCAAGAACCTTTATGTGATGACGTACGAAATTTACTAAATCATCACTTGTGGGTAAATCTTTATCGCGGATGGATAACTCGAAACTTTGTAGTACTTGAGCGTCTAACCTTTTTAAAACGAGATGAGTAAACATGAAATCTGATAGATCGCTAATGTCTAACTGTCTTAACGCGGACCAAGATGAATGAACCTTTTCAATAAAATTGTTTAATTGAACGGGTGAACCCGAGGTAGGTTTTATGTCGAGTATATTATTTAAGTACATAGACCCAAGTAACCTCTTGTCTTGGTATTTTGTCACTAACGAATTCCATATCGTAAGATAGTTAGACGCATTAGGAACTATTCCCGCGAATACATTTTTTGCGCTGCCATTTAATTTTCCTACCAAATACTGTACACGTTGATCATCAGTCAGATGTTTGTTATCATGAACGTTAGTTTTGAAGCATTGATAAAAGAGTGGCCAACTTTCCGGCTGGCCAGAAAAACTTATTAATTCCAATGGCGGTAGGCGGCAAAAGTATGAATCGACCGCGGGCTTGCCTACATTTGCGCGGTTAGACTCTAATAAGTTATTACGTATATATTGAATTTCTGAATATAATGTTTCGAAAGAGCTCCAATTACTAAAACTTATTTTACAATCAGGGTCTATTTCTAACAATAATGTATTATGTTGATCACAAAGATCGTTAAAGTTGTTATATAATTTTTCGATATTCGAAGAAGCGGCTAGAAATTCTTGTTTACTTCTAGTATCAATATTTGAAGGAATTATTTTCTTTGCAATCTTGAATAAGCCATTGATTTTTTCGAAAATAGTTTCTTTTTTTGCAATGATCATTTTCAATTTTGCTTCCGACGCCATTTTGTGGCGGCACCTAAGTTCCCGAATATAGCACAGTTATAAACGCAATAGGGATTACTTAGGTAGGGAGATAGGGATTATTTTAAAAGGTATGTACTGGTTCAGTCCGACTCGAAATGGACCAAAAATTATGGTGATGCGGTGCGGTTGGATTATATGCGGGAAATAGATATATGAGCAAGGCGAGGTATGGTACGCCAAAAATATGTTCAATCAGACGAGAGCAAAGAAAAGCAATCCACTCACCATGCAATGCCGCCACGATGATCTGCCTGACGATTTCTTCTTGGAGAGGTTGGTAGGTACTTGAGGCAGCCGGCAAGCACAAGCGGTGGCTAAGCAGTCCAGATGAACGGGGTTTTTTTATGATAGTCGCGGAAGATGATAATTATATGGATTATAATATGGCGGCGGAGCGGCACGGAGCGGCGCGGACGCAACACACCTCAGCGAAGCGGTGATCGAGAGACGACCATGAGACGACTGACTCGCTCGCACTCGCATGCATAATATACGCGCGACCGATGACTGAATGGATGCGATCCCCAACTCTCGCCGACCGAACTATTTCGGCGCGACCAATATCAATAAAATAAATATCTTAGAAGATATCAGATTTAAAAAGCGGGGGCAGAGCGGCTGGCGGGGCGGTACGAAGTTCACCGGATCAGCTTGTTTTATACTATACACGTGTTTCTGTGATAGTAAATATTTCTTTATCTCTTTCTCATTTTTTTGAGAACCAAATGATACACACTGTTTGAATAAATAAAATTCCTGAACCGAAATTCGATAGCAAACCGATGGCTTATCGCATATGGAGTTGACTGGCGATCTTCTTAGTCTGCAGGCTAAAATCCTGTTACGTCGGGCTTTCACAATTGTGGGGAACCGATTCCTGTTTGAAGCACACTTCGTTGAGTTAACGGGGAGTAATAAACTGCAATATTCACGGTGTTTATAACAACTATTAAATTACAGCTAGGTGGTTAACTGAGCTGTACCTAGTGTATTTTCTAAAGGTGTTGATTTTCTTTTCCTTTATTGGAAAGAGTTTGGCGATGCATTTATGAAAAGATTTGAAAGAAAAGAAAGAAAATACGTTTATTTGCGGCAAAGATGACACATAAAAATATAAAACACAAACATAAGAAAAACAATTTGGGAGAAAGTATGCGTAACATCTACGCAAAGCGGCCATCGCTCAGCATAATGCTAAGATCCTATACGAGACAGCCCCAGCGCAGGTTTTCAGTTACAGCTGGTGTTGACGTGATGACGTCAGTCAATGCAGCATACGATTAGATATTAATAAAAACAACAATCAAAATAATAAATAAAATATACATTACAAAAAGTTGGTAGGAACATGAAATATATCAAGAGGTAACATTCCGGGCAACGACTCACGCGCCGCCGCCGATTATTAATAATAAAATTGTATAATATTATATTATTATTATTATAACCGATTTGTTAAAGAGCAAGGTTAGTGCGGGCTCAAACTAGGTGAAGGATTTATTAAAAAAAAATTCATGATTACTTCTGCACTGAAGCCAGAAAAAAGTTATCTTTTCAGAACTAAGGTACAATCGGGCCATTAAAAACTGAAAAACCATTTTCCAGATTTTGGACAAGAAATACCAGTGCAATGCATCAGAGAAATGGAGAAACTTGCACAGAAACTTAATCAAACGTTTAAACCGAGTAACCACCAATCTGACTTAGTGTTTCTGCTGACCGAGCTACGATTATTTCTTGGAAAACTGACGGAGGTGGAATTGAAGTAATCCTAAATTCCTAACTTCAAAAGAAAAGAGGTCTTCTTCTGTTTTTTCCTATGAAAAATATTTTGACGAACTACTTTATTTTAATCTCTCGCACAGTGACATACTTTCTTTCCTGGCAATGTGTACTTATATTTTATTTACTAGCATCTGCCCGCGACTTCGTCCGCTTGAAATTTTATGCTCTCCCGACCTACTAAGTCGCATTGCATCGCCTGCCCGCGGTTTTCGCCTAGCGTTCTTTCTGGCTTTTTTCTTTTTGCCCAGCTCCTAAGAATTGACCTATTATATGTGGATTGAAGACCTATCGTAAGAATGGGGAATCAAATGCAAAAAGAATATTCCAAATCCGACTGGTAGTTCCAGAGATTAACGCGTTCAAACAAACAAACTCTAAGGAAACATAAAAACAGTGTAGAAAGGGATAAAGAAAACAGTACGACGGACCACGGTGGAAGGGCTCGGGCCTAGTCTGGCGCCACAATAAGTCACGAGCGGTATTTACATAACAGAATGCATTTAGGAAATGAGATAGCTCGCAATACCATCTTAACTTCATCGGGAAATTAGTCGCCAGTTCAGTTGAGCGGAGTAAGTTGTGATCGCCGGTATTCGCACGTTAATCAGATGCCGAAACCGAACGCGTGACTTTCCCCTTTTTTTTCTTGCCCCTCCCTTTATCACACATTTTATTATTCAAAATAAGGAAGTGGTCGAGCGATGTCAGGTTGACAAAGTTTTTATTAGACTTCAGTCATAAATTGGCGCTGAACAAACTTCCATTTAATGAAAGCTTACTTTTATTATGCTAGTAATGTGTTCTAGAATACGTCAACGTTTATTTTAGGTTAAGATTTGCGAGTGTAAAAAGTCTGACGTGGGTAATGAAAGCCGGCACGCGAGACGGAGGAATGTAACAGATTATTTAGTGATAAAGAAGTTAGTTTAATTATTGTTCGATAAGGGTGGTCTTGGACATGCGATGCTGACGCTGCGTGCACGCAACTGAGCCGCCGCCGTGTTCACGCTATCGGAACAATATCCGGAGCACACAACGTAGCCGGAAGGTCTTCATCTCCTGTGTAGTTAGGTGACACGATAAGTGAACCTTATCCTAACTGAGTAAACTAGCTGAGAGGGTTATGGCTTGCGTGTTCTCTGAGAAGCTGAGCAAACAGTTAACTCAAGCGATTATCTATAACAAACATGATTGCTTTCTCTTTAGTACATAATGAATCTAATATTTCTAGTGTAAGGTATCGACACTTTTTCGTCGGTTTTTCTTATATAACAGAGATTTCGCACTTCACACCATTCATAGCACAACTAGCTTCTGCTTCAGAATTGGGTCCAGAGAGAAATAAAAAGTATCCTATATGTTAATCTAGGTTATATACTACGTGTGTGCCAAATTTCATTCAAATTCTTTCAGCCGTTTTTGCGCCATTTAAGGCTCCTGCAAAGAGGCGCGGCGCGCGACGCGAATCGCGCGCGACACAAAGGCACCGCTCGTTGAGCGACTTGCGGTGCCTTTGTGTCGCGCGCGATTTTATCGCGTGTCGCGCCTGTTTGAAGGAGCCTTTAGTAATAAATATCCAAACACCAACTTTCACATTAACAATATTAGTAGGGTTCTTTATTACAAAATACAGCAACTAGATATATGAAGCAAAAACCGAAATAGCTCATACATGAAAGCAAGCACGAAAATAGCAAGCCATAACACTTCGAAATTTACAGTTATTAAGTATAGTCCCTTTATAGACACAAATAAATTCAGCACGAAAGCTATCCAGCTGATCAGTCTGATAAACTAAGCACTGGCGAGCTATATTTATCCTTCGAGCTATATCCGTACATCTAACCTTCACCCGCGGCTTGACCTGTGGCTCGAAGGGGTTCAGGTAATAGAATAACGTTATCGGGTGAAGACGTAGATTATTTAGCAAATGGAATATTATCAACCCTTCCACTGCTGAATTATCTATGCGTGAATCCCACTCCTGTTGCTTAATTTAGTCGAGGTAAGAAATGGCAAACATGGCGCAATTTCTTGTGGAACAGACAGGTAAATAGGTTTCTTTTTTGTGAAGGGCATCTCGCATGTCAACCTAGAAGGTTGACCGAAGGTGGTGAAAGGCTGCTTAACCGGACTATTATGTGGATGTCTTAAAAATACGGCCTCCAGCCATCAACTTTAAAACTAAGCGACTAACCGCTAAGGGCACCTCTTGTGGGGCAAGGACCTCGGCTAAGGCCGTCACTGGGGAAGGGAAGGTAAATAGGTATTTGGACTTAGTGATCGACAGAGTGAGAGTAATCTGTGCTCAAATCACGCCGTATTTGGTCGTTGGTCCCTGTTCTAGCTAATTTATCATTCATGTTGTTGGGTTAAATACATGAATAGTAGTTCTTGTAGTAGATGTCTTTGTTCGTGTATTTATTAGAATACAATCCAAAACAACAATACAATTACATGTATATAAAAACGATCATATCACAAATCAACCCATTCACCCGAACATTGTCACTCCATTTCCTACCTACTCCATGGACGAGGGCTATCAAGATTTCCAAGGCGACGCTTTGCTATTCATCATCGAACGTCCCAGCTGATCGATCGTTGCCACGATTACGAGACCCGGCCGCTTTGCCCTGACACTCTGTAACAAACAATCTGCCGATATTGGAAATTGTTTAGATTTTACTTTAAAATTAGTTTGTAGATTGAGTTTTTAGGGTTTCGCGATTGGAATCGAAGAATTGGAAACTTTTTGTGGGAGAATTTTGCATCATATTTAAATTTTTTGGGAACTTTTTCGGCACCAAATATTGTTTTCTTTGAAGCATGAACTGTAACTTACTGATAACGATTCGCGTCTCCCATACGTACATACAGATAAAAAACACTTTCTCTTTTTCTTTAAAAGAAAAAAGTTCTAAACAAAAAACAAACCCTTATCAGGGTATCCTGTTCTAGTAAAACTTTGACTTCGTAAGCCAGAAAATAGTAGTGTTTTTTTAAAGTAGCTCTTTTGTAGCGTGCCATGCTAAACATACAGCTAAGGAAAGAAGGGCAGCTCGCATATTCAGTTGTTTAGCAATTCTAATTCAGTTCCGAGTCCTATCAGTGTTGCCATTGTGAATAAACTTTAAAGGGCAACCCCAACACGCGAGCTTTTGGACAAATAAGCCGTTAATAATGGTAATGTGTCACAGATACAAGCTCGAAAATTTCAATTTATAATTTAGACCTTTTTATGGGTTAATGGAACAATTTTAATGGACTTGAGTACATTTATTACTGCATGAAGAAAAACCTAATGAATACATTTTAGCAGTAGTGAAAACAGAGTTTTGATACTGAAAACCTGCACGGTTTGTATATGTATAAGGAAGTTCGGTAACAGTAATAATTTAGAGAAACACAGCAAAGAAGCTTATTATAGAAGTACCTATAGAAATACTTACCTATGTTCTCCGAGACAATGCGTGTTTAAATGCCGTTTAATATTCTTCTTACAGTTTTTTTTCTGTACAAGGGTAATACGCCAGTGTTGTAAGTAAATCTATTTGTTAAAAAAAACTGCATAGCATGGCAAACTGAACTGAACTGAACAAGCCATGATGCTAATGAGCTACTTGCTAATGAGCGTAAGAAAAACGGCTAGACTAAGGCATAAATAAATAGTAAGGGGTGGGATCTTTTAGTAAAATAATTAAGGGGCTTACAGGACCTAAACACAAAAAACGCAAGTTTTAGAAACAATTAAAGTATATGATCGACTACAGGAAACAACATCAGAAAAATATATGATATTCTTCAGACTCTAAGCTAGGTAGATAGTATTTTGAAAACATAATATAACTAATTTGATACAATAGAAAAAAACATGAAGAGACCTCTAAAAACTTTCTTTTTACAATAAAAACCATACTAATATACATAAAATCATTATGATTTTTTGTCAAATTATTCTACAAGCAACATACTAAAACACTATCGTTTTAATTTTTAGTCCAATCAATAGATTTTTTGTAAATAGATAAATTGTTTCATATTTTGCAATAAATTACCCGTGTTGTGTCATCGCGCTTCTCTATGCAGTCTGACAAACCGCGCCTTAGGTCATGTAGTCGCCTTATACCAGCCCTTTTGTGAACCAGCGTCTTACACTGCCATGTACGAGTAATTGCAGAGATAGGTATTTTCTCATACAGAGAATGATATGACTTTGATCACTGCGCTTGGTTGCTGCGTGTTTTCATTTTCATTTCAGATGTTTTAGACTAGGTTTTTGAATTGGTGTAATCTAATACAACTACTAACGTGTGTTGAAAGTGTGTGCTACATTTCATGTAACATTTTACCAATTTAATAAGATAGAGTTATGAGAGAAAATGTCATATAAGTACCTACAACGATATTTTATTATTGTTTTTGAAAGTGAAAACTTCTTTAGCGGCGTTGTACACTTTTTTTGTAATGTGTAAAAAATGTTAAACTCGCGTCAGAATACGTGCTGATCGGAAATTCGTAAGACGGATGGCCGTAGCCGGTACCGCGCGTTTTTGTTTATAAGACGATTCACAAAATACACACGTAATTGTTCAAGTTTTCACTTCTGTCGGCACTCCCGGAGTGCCAATTTTTTTTTTGTAATTTATCCTACACTATCCCACGGAGGAGCAGTGGTGTTCCAGTGGTAATAGCCATGATTTACGAGACGTGGTTGTAGGTTCGAATCCAGACGGGCGCTGTACGCTATGTAAATAATTTCATCACCTCTGCTCTCAAAACGGTGAAGGAAAACATCGTGAGGAAACCGGCATGTCCTAGAGCCAAAAAATTGAAGACATGTTACATTTAACAACCACAGAGACAGAGAGGAGGCCTCTGACCCAGCAGAGTAAACATTATTAGCTGATTAGAATACACTGTCCCACCGCTAAGCAAAGGCCTCTTCTAAATTCTTCCAGACATGTTATTGTTTACGAAACAATTATTTAATGTGACCCATAAATTTTTAACGTTACTATTTCATAAAATAAATCTCACACATTGTTATAGCGGTCGTAAAATTATTTTAGGTACCATGTAATGGCCAAACAATTATGTATTACAATAGTGTTAGTATACATGCGATTAGGTAGCCCAGACTAGTGTGAAACTAGAGTGCCTAAAGTATTACATTATATTACATAAGCTTTTGCGATTGAATTTGGTAGCGTATGTTAATAAAATAACAATAGAATGGAGTAAAATAGAGCAAGTGTAGATAATAGTTGATAAAGTGCAGAATAGGAATATTATGATGGCAAACATGAAAGAAGGTAGCGGTTGATAGTTTCGTAAGTAGGTATTACAGTCCCATGATCAATGTGGGGTAAGCACATAAACTCCCAGAGAATTCTGCAAAATATAAAACATAAACCAGAAATCCGCAGTAACAAACAATACAAGAGCAACTGCAATATTCCAGTGAAAACTAAAACAGAACCATTATCTTAAACGAAAAATATGGCACAAATGCTTGCACGGAAACTACTAAGGAAACTACGCTGTTATAAACAAAATGCATAAGTTATACAAACAAAATTCATAGGTTATATGTTTAGAATACGGCGTCGTATATCCCAGTTTACATTATATTACACAGGCCGTATTACCGGCATTATATCCAACCAGCATGTTCAAGCTACGCGCCTCAAGAAGCTCACAACATTAAACTACTAGTTCCGCAAGATTTTAAACTTTGATACGCCATGTTTTACCTAAATTACGTACCTGTTGATTAGGATCAATGGTTGTAAGTTTGTAATGTTAAGGAAAGCTGCATTATAGAACAGCTAGCAGCATTATACAGCAACTAGCGACCCGCCCCCCTGCTTCGCACAGTGTTTACGAGTTGACAAAACTTGCATGTTATATATAAACTTATATATAAAACTTTTGGCATAAATTATCTAAATCATAGTGAAAACCGCATCAAAATCCTTTGCGTAGTTTAGAAGAACAACACGGTCACACAGACTAGACTGATTAAACTTATAATAGACTAATTAAATTTATAATATTGCCAGCGACCCGCCCTTTCTTCGTATGCAATGGTGGCAAGTCAAATCATCGAGATTGCGTTGCTATTATACCTAATTTAAATATTAGTGTATCACACATATACCTTCCGGAGCAAATTCTCTAAATGATGACGGAAAACGCATCACAATCCATTGTGTAGTTTAGAAGAATTACATAAGCGGTCTACTATGTATAGACAATAGGTTCGGATATTGTGGTGCCTATAAAATGACCTTATTTATTTAAATTGCTTCGTATGTCTGAAGACCGGAACTTATTCGATGTCTGAAACTTCGATAGTTGAATTCGATTTTCCACTTTCTCCGCCGAATAGTTAAAAGTTTCCCCAAGCTTTCCACGCACCACATATAGTATAGTCAGTTAGAAGTAGGTAAATATTTAGTTCACAGAAACACCCAGCTTTGTTTTGTGAGTGGCATTGTAATTAATGTTGCTACTATATAATTTCCCTTAAGGCCGAACATAAGAATTAACAAAAGGACCTAAATAAAAGAAAACAAATTACAGCCTCGGTGCGTCTAAATAGTGAAAAGTACATGGTTGATACTTAAATAGTGAACAAGGCCCCGCGGCCGGGTGGCGACCCTGGCTTCTTCACAAACGCCACATCCGGATACCGAATCAGAGTGAACACGCGAGCCGGCTTCACAAAGGGTGTTAATTTAGTTGCTGTGAAAAACCTCCGCGAGTTATTGCGCTGAAACGTGCGGAATTAGCATTTCCATTACTACACTAAATGCTATAAATCAATTTCACGTGCGGACTGTGCCTCTTATTCCGACTACCCCTTTTAATATTCCGTTGCATTTACATACTCGTATTAGGCAGCGAAGGACGATTTTATGACAGATTTAGTGGCTCTCGTGTTTACCTTCAATCCCAATCTTGTTGTTTGTCTTAGTTCTACGTATATTAGAGGGTAGTTCTAGGTACGTTCGTATGGGCAGCGTTTGTAGACACTAAATTAAATTCCAGTTCTGACCGCTCGTTAGAGCAGATTGAAATGTCCGTTTTATTTATTTTCCTACCCACATGCAGAAACGGGCTTTAAGGCACCTGTCCTGCCGACGAGGAAGCAACTATCAACGATATTAACTTAAGAAACGTACGAAAGATTGTAAGTCCCGTGTATGAAAGAGATACATATATAAACAAACGACTTCGCGGCAAGCCCAGACGGAGATGGCGGGATGAGATGATAAAGATTGGTCCTTGGCAGCTCTGGTCAGAGAGAGGTGGGAAAAGAGTAGGAGGCCTTTGTACAGCAGTGGCTCATTAAAGGGTACAAAAAAATGTTCATCACATACGCGACACGACAAGATCTATCAAAGAGTGTACTCGCTCAGCGACACTCTCTTGGCGGGCAGAATACTTCCTGAGAGACTCACGCTTGTTACATACACATCCCAGCGAGCCTTCGCTCGTCGCCGTCTTCACTCGCTGTTCGTTGCCGTCTTCACTCGCTGTTCGTCGCCGTCTTCACTCGCTGTTCGTCGCCGTCTTCACTCGCTGTTCGTCGCCGTCTTCACTCGCTATTCGTCGCCGTCTTCACTCGCTATTCGTCGCCGTCTTCACTCGCTGTTTGTCGCCGTCTTCACTCGCTATTCGTCGCCGTCTTCACTCGCTATTCGTCGCCGTCTTCACTCGCTGTTCGTCGCCGTCTTCACTCGCTGTTCGTCGCCGTCTTCACTCGCTGTTCGTCGCCGTCTTCACTCGCTGTTCGTCACCGTCTTCACTCGCTGTTCGTCGCCGTCTTCACTCGTTGTTCGTTGCTCGCCAACTCATTTTAAGTTACTAAATCTACTCGCTGGTGGGCCTTAGACTGAAAACTACATACCTTAAGCTGAAAATACAGGGTCAAATTAAATAAGCTAGCGAAACTCCGCAGACTTGTATGATAAAATAAAAAAGAAATTAATTTGATTATGTTTTTTTTTTGGTCATCAACCGCCGATAATGTGTACCTAGTCACTTTAAAAAATCGGTTTAAAAATCAGTTTTTTTTTTTTTTGTGGAAACTTTACAGACGTGATGTGTATCGATATCTAAACACGATAAATCAGATTTTATTAACTCTCACTTTAAGTAACACTACAAGCAGGCTTTGGCCTCAAAAACATCATCAAATCTTTTTTATTATTATTTGTCCACGTCTGTGGAGTATCGCTAGCTACTTTAATTTGACCCTGAATATGTATATTAAATTAAAAACAGTGGCACTCCGGGAGTGCCGACAGAAGTGAAAACTTGAACAATTACGTGTGTATTTTTTTAATCGTCTTATAAACAAAACACAAACAAAATACTTTGCCATCACTCACTGACATATCGGATATACATGAAAACCGATTACATCCCGAGGACAGCCGAACACATCTGAATGTAACGCGGTGTCGGTTATGGTAACAGTGTCGCGAGTTCAATGGTTTTTTCCCATCTCAAAAAATGTCCAACGCGCCTAAAGAAGTATTCACTTCAAAAATCGTGTCTAAAAAATAATATAGTCACTATACGAGTACGTACCATTTTACACACACGCAGCTGTAAAACCCAAGTAAGGAAATTTGCGGTCTCCGCTCTTGAAGACGAGTTCGCAAACTGGTCAGCGGCCACCTAATGACACGAGATAGATAGAGGTTTGGAAGTTTAATTAGTGTAAGCTTCCCCGGTACACGTAACTGTGTGGCGGTACTGGCGAAAACTTTCTTAGTCTGTGGATACAGCTTGGAGGTAAACTTGTATTGCAAAAAGTGACATATAGGTGTTTTGGTGTTTTATATAGCTTTACTCAGTAAGAATTTAGCGCCTAGATTTGTAGTTGAGCTCTTTCTAACTTGCTGTGAGTTAGGTGTTAGTAAGCCTTAACTTTTGGCATTGATATATTGGGTCCCCACCTATGAAATTGGCGTTTTTTTCTCACAAATAAAGAACCTTGTCAATTCTATTATTTAAAATATTCATCAATTGCTTGATATTCTATCGGATTATGAACATCATAGACATCTACCAATAGTAAAAAAAATCTTAGTACATATAGTTTTCTAAACATAAAAAATACCTTAAAAATGACTCCTTTTTTGTTAGTAGAAATGACCATTATGTATTTGTTTTAACTTAGCCAAAACTTATTTTTGTCGCTTAATCTAAGTGGCATACGTTATCTTAGTTTTTAAACATTAGTGCATAAAAGTTTTAAAACATTAGTGTTCATGGTTGTTAAATAAATTAAGAAAATGTTAGTATGAAAAATGCAACTTCTTTAAAATTCTCCATACAAA
This sequence comes from Luperina testacea, assembly GCA_927399505.1. NCBI lineage: Eukaryota > Metazoa > Arthropoda > Insecta > Lepidoptera > Noctuidae > Luperina > Luperina testacea. Next base: position 14,860,292 of record OV656760.1, on the reverse strand, counting down.
ACGCTGATTTCATAGGTGGGGACCTAATATTAAAGGTAAGGATAAACAAGGTAACAGGGACATCGATGCGCACCCCGATACCTAGATTCAGTAGGTATCTACCTACATGATTTTGAACCACCGCGCACCGGCGCGGCGGCGTTGCAGTTTCTCGATGTTTATTAAAAAAAAATGCTGTTCCATACATTTTAACTGCGTAGGTATTCTATGTAATGTAGGTTTTCTATGAAACATTAGTTTTTTTTTTTTTTGATAACTCACGAAAAGTTTCTACTCTACTACGTTTACAATCATATTGTACTGAATTCGTGGTTACAGTTTGTTTGCGTCCATTGTCCCTGTGACCCTGTAATGGTATTCTGTAAAAATCTCACCGTGAAAATTTATGTGAATGATCATAAAGTGAGCTGTCAATAGTGTCAATCCTAAGCATCAGGTGGAATGACAACTCACTTTAATCTCACTTCACCTAAGATATCACGTTGATCTTTTTACAAAATAGCACTGCTGTATTGAGTATTTTTAGGGTAACCATGATTTAAGCATAAGAATTCATAAATCATGGTTTACCCGAACAAATGACTATTGGCAAAATTATTACGATCAAAAGCATCTTAAAGTTGCCTTCGGTGTTTAACAAACCAGCGAGCTTTTAAAACTGACGGCGCCGCTTGTATAATGACGAATCATAGAATCTGCCGACGACATATGGTAGGTATGGAATAACAAAAATACTTTTCGTAAAAATGTCGAGCGTAGGAAAACATAAAGTAGATGCTAATAAACAATTTGAGTACGTTTTTATAATGTGTGTTTACATTTTTATGACGTCGCTTTTAAAATGCGGTAGCGGCCGCAGAACGTCATTTTTATTGCTTTAAGTCACAACATTACAAATTTCTAATTTCCTGAAGATATAAAACGTTATTATTTTCCATCATAATCACTGGGTTACCTCCTAAGATGCGTTTTTATGAGTTTAATAAAACTTATTACTGTGGCCGCACGTTCAAGTCGTATCGTCGTTAAAGTCGTGTGACATGACATGTAACGACTTTCATCTTAGCTAAAGTAATAATTGTTATATACCTAGTTGATGTCAGTTTTGTACTAAGCACATGTGAATTTTGTAGAGTTTCTGTTACTCTACAACTGTTGCCCACGATTTTGCTCGCATTGTAGGAAACACTTCATGGATCGGATACGTACGGATAATAAAAGATCTGTGCTGAATTTCGTATCAATATGATTGCTAGGTCTGTCGTGAACATCAAGCATAGAAATAAACAAAATATTCTTGCGATTTTATGTGGAACAAGAATTGGCGGGGTTTTTCAAAAGGTCTTCTTTGTGCTTTTATTAATTACTAGCTGTGCCCCGCGGCTTGACACGCCTACGTCTCAGTCCCCTGGAAATATCGGGATAAAAATTAGGTATCCTATGTCGTAATCTAGGTCACGGTCTACCTATGCGCCAAATTTCATCCAAATGCGTTCAGCCGTTTTAGCGTAAAAGCATAACTAACTAACATACAATTAATCTAATCTTTTCTCTATATAATATTAGTTTAGACAAGAAAATCTATCGTAAAACGCGATAAAGTAATTTTAATCTTGTCTACGAACATCTCTCTGTAACAAACTGTCGATAGAGACAGAGTTTCAGTTTACTTTATCGAATATAATCCTCTAGTCGTCTCTGAAGACACTCGCTGAAAGGAGGCTCTATTCTTAGAGTTGTGTTTGAGCAATATTAATCAAAGGCTAATCTAACATTTAAAGGTCAAGATCAATCAAGTGAAGTAACAAGTAACATGGATTATTTTGAAGTGAACTAACAAGAAAGTTCTATTTATAGACTGATTTAAGGGGCTGTCTAAACATTGGGGTCGCGCTCAGTTTTTTTGCGCACAGTTAGGCGTATTTGTACATATTAAAAGTCAAGCAAGCAAACATAAATATGGGGAAACAATTTGTGTATTGTCAAATATTCACAGAAAAGACTTATTCAAAAATATTTCATAAAAATAAAATAATATCATGATAAAACAATCTTAAAACCAGAGCTCGAAAAAATATTTTTTGTCGTATAATTCTCAAAATTTTAAGCGTAAAAGGAATTTCATCAACTACAGTAATACCTAAAAAACATTGCAAAAACATTGCAATGAGCCGTGCAATTATTTTTTAATTTAATTAAAACTACAAAATTACTTTATTTTTGTGGTCATTCGATTCAACTAACATCAAACTCATCGCTGTTCAAAATTAAATCAAATCAAATCAAATCATTGCTGCTGAAGCTGTTTTGAACCTTATTTGTTGCCGCGATGCGCTATTGTGGTGTTCTTCCGCTTTTTGCTTCTTACTGCGCCTAAAGGGGTTATTTTGGGCGTATTTTGTTCCAAAAATATTTATTACTCGTATAAATATTTTTGGAACAAAATTTTTTTATTTCATAAATTATTGCTATTTCATAAATTTTCAGACAGACAGACAGACATCACGAATCCATAAGGGTTCCGTTTTTAGCCATTTGGCTACGGAACCTTAAAAATGTATTGATACGTGCACTATTTGACAACGTTACCCTAACATGACCTACGGAAAAACTTCTTAAAATATTGAATAGTTACCTTTTTTATAAGCCTCTCTTATCTGAATTGTATTTTAGAGTTATTCCGGTCTGATCCCCTGAAACCCCCTCCACCCCCTCTTCGATCCCCTGCTTGTTGGTCTTCTGTTTTTTCCATCAGTATGTTACAATTCAGCATGTTTCTTGGCAAAGGCCTCTAGCTTTTTCCAATGAATTCTATCACGAGCCACTTTCATCTAGTTTGTCCCGCTGTAAGTTTTATCTCGTCCTCCCATTTCCTTTGTTGTTTTCCTCTTTTCCATTTACTATTTCTGAGATACCAATCAGTTATTAATTTACAAAATTTTTCCTGTTTTGCTCTCATCATGTGTCCAGTCCACCTCCATTTTTGCTGGTCAAGATGTCTGTTACTTTTGTTTTATCTCTTAACTGTTCTACTGTTATCTTATACTTTGTTCCATAGATCTTTGGCATTATTGCAGTTTATTTCTGTGATGGTTTGTGTGTGTGTGTGTGCCCATATTTCGCGTCAAAATGTTACACGTGGTAAGATACAGGTTTTGCACGCACAATGTTCCATTGAAGGACTAAGTGTGGAAACCAAACCCATAACATAGAACATAATAAATAATAAAAAAAAAACACTGGCACTCCGATAGTGCCGACAGAAGTGAAAACTTGAACAATTACGAGTGTATTTTGTGAATCGTCTTATAAACAAAACACGCGTGTTAAGGTGTGTTCCTTATTTTATAGGGTTTTTTGCAAATCAGGTATGATGACCAAAGTGACTGGTTTATTCTTCTCGTGAAAGGAATTTATTCAGATTTACAAATAAGCACACAGGATAGACTTCAGTTCGTGGTGTTGGTCGCGGCAGTGGTAAGAGAAGCAAGCCGCTCGCATGGAGCTCGTCGTCAGTTATATATCCGTGGTTCAGCGCCATCTCGTCGTTGTTGGATGAACTACGTAGTTAGTACGCGAGGCCCTCGTAGTTCTTCCCGATGTGCATAGATGGCGCTGTCCTCAACAACGCGCGTCTTACGTTTTACGTCTTACGAATTTTCGATCAGGGTCACGTGACCTGACGCGAGTTTAGAAGTTTTTACCCATTCCAAAAAAAGTACACAGCGCCGCTAAAGAAGTTTTCACTTCAAAAATAATAATAAAAATCTTTATTTATCTCCACAAATAACATATCAACGTGAGTCACAGTCAGACAGAAATTTTGGCAAAGTGTGTAATTTGTGGGAGATCTGAAGTCTAAACTAAGTCTAGGCCTGTATTTTAGAACTCCAGCTCCCCCATTAAATTATGTTGCTCAGACTGTCGACGTCGTGAGTAAACAGATATGCGAGTGGATGAATGAGCTAATATGTGCATGCTTGCGCGCATTGTGTGCTTGTGTGTGTGTACGTGTATGTGTGTGTGTATACGTGTGTGTACGTGCGTGTGTCAGTTTGAAATACATATATACAGGTGTTGAACACTATTCTTTAAATGGCAATACCTAGACCTCTGGACCAGTATTTTCTCCATCCGCTGGCTATTCTTGTGGTTATTTCTTCATTTGTTTGGACTTCATGAGATATAAGTTGACCCAGATATGTGGACTGTACCTACTTCTAAAAGTTACCTACTTCTTTAATATCAAACACCATTTCAAGCAGATTAAAGGCTTCTACAAACAGGCGCGACACGCGATATAATCGCGCGCTACACAAAGGCACCGCTCGTTGCGCGACTTGCGGTGCCTTTGTGTCGCGCCCGATTTTATCGCGTGTCGCGCCTGTTTGAAGGAGCATAAACCTTGCCACAATAAATCACCGACATAGCCTAATCATAGAAACTAATCAAGCAACTGCCACACATGTCTTGCAGCTCCTCAGCACAATATTACGCGCGCACATGTATCATAACCATTCTGACAGCTGTAGTGCCAGCGCCGCACTGAGGCAGCGTCACATATCCATCACGCGGGCTATCAATCATCTCGACACTCTGTGCACTTTGCTCTACTCTTTGACATTGCAACGTCAAATATGTTATTGATATAAAGGTGTAGCTTTTCTGTCGGGAAGTGAACTAGGGATGGGACTGTTTTTATTTGGTGGGTTCCGTTGGGGATTTTTTTTTAAGCAATTAATGATTTTCTTCCAGCGCAATCTATTTGTGGTTACTATTAATGAACATAACATAACGTCACGCCAGTATTACCCGAAGAGCTAGGCAGAAGTACACCTGTAGTACAGACGCCAGCACATCAAGCTACCCGAAACTGTAAAATTTTCCCAATTAACTTTGAACCTAATGCTTCAGCGATAAAGTTGAAAATCTATTAAAGAAACTTTACAGATTGTAGTGGCTTGATGTGCTGGCGTCTGTACAACCAAATTTCGCCAGTATACGGGCGAGTCCATTGTCATCAATCAGGCACAAATCTAGGCTCCGGGCTGCTATTGAGAAATTCCAGATAGAAAAACCAATAATACTTTGCGTGACCCGGGAATCGAACCCAGGACCTCATGCTCAGCAGTAGCGGTTGCGACCACTATGACAACGACCAGACCACTTCTAGACATATAATATTATATAGGTTACAAACAATTAAGGCTCCTACAAACTAGTTTTAGGGCATTTAAATAAATAAATAATAATCAGCCTACAATGTTCCCACTGCTGGGACACAGGTCTCCTCTCGGTGAGAAAGAGACCTGTGTTAACGTTAATCAATTTATTCCTGAAAGGTCTCAATCAAGCGTTTAAGATAAGACCAGTAATGGGTGACCCTTTACCTTTCCATTGTGTCAGTTATGAACGCATTTGTAATACAATACAATGAGTGTTCAAAATAGCCCTGATTGTCACAAATGACAGTAATTACCCCGTTCAGTACTAAATTCGCGACAAAACCCTACACGTATCAGCGTGCACGTATCGAAAATGAATGGAATGCCGCCCCAATAATCCAAAATTGATAACTGCCGTTCTAAAATGTTCACGAAACAGGGCTATATTGTTCGCACGCCTCGCCAATAGAGCGATTCGAGCAAATTATTGGCGTGTGTAAAATCAATACAAGACCGGGAATTGATTGTGAACATTTCCAATTAACAACTTTGACGTTGGTATTATGAAGAAACGCGAAAACAAAAGTTTTGCCACTTGTGCAGGCGTGAATGTACGAATGTACGGCGCGAAACGGTGGGGGAATTAGGTATTCGTTTTACGAAGCCCAAAAACAACGTGAAAAGTTTTTTAACTACTTTTACTCAACGGTTTCGAATGCATCGTTTTATTTATTACTTCGTCCACGTGGAAGTCGGGTATTTTTTTTTCTTTCTTTAAAAAAAAGCCCCGCACTAGGAATTACTCCTGTATCGTGGGTGCGTTTACAAACATTTAAATTCACATACACACCCAGACAGCCAGACCCGGAACAACTACCTGTAGGCAATACAAATATTTGTTCCGTGCGGGAATCGAACCCACGACACGCAGCGCAGCAATCGATCGCTCAGCCACTGCGCCAACCGTGTCGTCAAATATTATCCATACGGAACGTGCTATCGGGGCAAAAAGCCTACTAGTAGACTATGCCCTTCCCCAGGAGACCATCTAGGTATCTCCTCGCCAAATCTTATCGAAATCCGTTCAATGGTTCAAGCGTGAAAAGGGCATACCTTTTCACACCTGATTTGATTTCATGAGTTTTAATTTTTTGCGTGGAACCGTAATCCTTTTTCTAGAATAAAAGTATCGTCTACCAGTGAAACACCCGTTTGCTAGTAAAAGTCCCGTCAAAATCGGTCCAGCCGTTTCGGAGATTAGCCGGAACAAACAGACAGACAAAAATGAAAAAAAAAACAGACACTTCCATTTAATTTATTTGTAGCAGCATATTCTTCGTTTTTTTAGCATCAAAAGCGGATTATAGAAAGATACAACTGTAACAGGAATTCTCCCACTGTTGCCACTGATGCGGGATCCTGTAATCGTTGACGAAGAAGAGTTGAAGTGAACAGATCCAGCAATTTAAGGCGGAGATTTCTTGAAAACGGCCAAAAAGTTGGTTTTTTAAAGCAGTGTATCTCATAAACCGTAAATAATTTTGAGCAAAAAAAGAAGATATTTTCAAGTCTTATTCTATTACAGTGATGGAACTCAAATCATAATTAAGCATACATTAATGCATCACAAAATCTTCAAAAACTCCTCTTAATTGTCTTTAAAAGCAGTTTATCCCTTCATTAACAATTTTAATTATAATTTAAAATATACCATTAGGTATATTTCTAAAGGCTCGTACACACAGACGCGACGCGACACGCGACACAAAGGCACCGCAAGTCGCGCGACGAGCGGTGCCTTTGTGTCGCGCGCGATTCGCGTCGCACGTCGCGCCTGTTTGCAGGAGCCGTAATGCCAAACTGAATTCAGTGATGGATTATTTATTATTATATTAAATAGTTTTTGTATAGATAATTATTTCATATTTTGCAATAAATTACCAGGGTTGTGTCATTGCGCTTCTCTTTCTTTTCTATGCAGTCGGACAGTGACCGCGCTTTAGGTCATGTAAGCCCCTTAAATACTACTAAGTACCTACTCGTCGCAGTACGAGACTGAGTTACACAACTAACACCTCAGACATTGTGTCCGCTCTGTTCTGTCAACGGAAAATTTCGTTGTGGGGCGCTGCAACATTGTTACAGTGCCACAGTGCAATACTTTTTTGTCGAAAATAATAACTTTCTTCACATTGCGCTAAACGCGTGCACTCCGCGATGCCGCGCCCGGCTGTAAATTACATTGTTGTTTACATTTGCCTATATTATTACTGAAGAAATGTAATGTACATTTTAAAATTAAATCAAATGCCTGGCCTTTTCCCAACTATGTTGGGGTCGGCGTCCAACTAAAGACCAGTATTTTACATGGAATGACTGCCTCTCTGAACTCCACAACCCAGTTACTGGGTAGGTACTTAATACGTTACCCCATGGTAAGACTGGTTGTCAGACTTTCGGACTTCTTGCTACCCGTAACGACTGTCAAAGATCCACGAATGACAGCCGGGACCAACCGCTTAACGTGCTTTCCCAAGGCACGGAAGGGTCTCTGTATGTAAAGATGATCACCCATCTACAGACCATCCTGACATGACCTAACCTGTTCTATCAACCTGTGCGGCTGTTATTATTTAGCCACGAGCCCCTCACACATTTTTTTTAGGTTACATTTTAAAATCCTAATTTTTGTAATGTATTGTCCTACTACTCTACTATGATTTGAACTGCCCCGTTAGTCTCGTGGTTGCTAGCGCGACAGCAGAGCTGTTGGGTCCTAGGTTCGACTCCCGGGTCGACCAATGGGTAAAAATTTGGGTAAAAATGGGTAAAAAAATGGGTGAAAATTTCTATTGGGAATTTCTTAGTAACAGCCAGGAGTTTGGAACTTGGCGGGGTGTTACCCCCCCATACCTCGGAAAGCACGTTTTAAAGGGCTTACATGACCTAAAGCACGGTCACTGTCGGACTGCATAGAAAAGAAAGAGCAGTGCGATGTCACAACGCTGGTAAATCATTGCAAAATATGAAGCAATTATTTAATTACATAAAATCTATTGTTTGGACTAAAATTTAAAACACTAGTATTTTAGTATGTTACTTGTAGAATAATCTGACAAAAACTCAGAATGATTGTATGTATATTATATGGTTTTTATTATCTTCATGATTTTTTTCTATCGTATCAAATTAGGTGTATTATGTTTTCAACACACTATCTACCTAGCATAATATCCTGAAGAATATCATATATTTTTCTGATATTGTTTACTGTAGTCGATCATATACTTTTATTGTTTCTAAAAATTACGTTTTTTGTGTTTAGGTCCTAAGCCCCTTAAACCGTTGACCCTGCAACTGATCTCTCTCCGATCGTGTCGGATTGCAGGCCCATCGGACTATGAGAGTGAGGGAAGAGAGAGTGCACCTGTGTCTGTGCGCACATTTTGTGCGGCCAATCGCAACGGAGACTAGCCTTCGGCGCGGGAGATATTATTCCCGCGCCGAAGGCTAGTCTCCGTTGCGATTGGCCGCCGTGGCCGAAATACGGTCTGGAGGACTTTATTTATTTACTATGATTTCAGTCTTCAAGCATTTTAGGTACCAGGGAAAAGACTCTGTTTTTAATAGAAGAACTATCTTTTTCGACTCACTAACTAATTTCAGCAGGTCTTTATTAAATATTAATTAATAAACCATAACCTATAACCATACCCATTGCCATAATAACCCTTTAAAGTTCCTGCCGGGTCAGCGGGATTGTCCGAAAGGGTTACCGCTGGCCCGGAACATAAAGGGCTAAGGAAGGAACACGGGTGGGTTTTAGTCAGTAAGAGTCTGACACTCCCTTCCGCTCCACCCAGAGCGGGAGGGGGTTATTTGATGATATTTCATCCTGAAAAAAAAAACCCTTTAAAGTTAACTAAACAGTAAACGTTAATTAAAAATAACAAAGCAAGTTGCTGCACATACTAAAAGTTAGTCGGCGATCTGAAAAAAACAAAAAGTCCTTCGCTCCATTCATGGACTTTAGTTCTATTTACTTAACAATTTGTAATCCTACTATCGAAAGTCAGTTTCATCAAACTCAGATACTTCTAATGTATTAGGTACTTATCTCCTTTGTATGTATTTTGTTTACGAACTCACGATAGATGAAATTGTATGGATGAATTAGTACCCGTCAATCATGATCACGATTGAATGATTTTATCGAATTTATCTTCCTTAATAAAGGTCAAGTATGTATGTAGAACATCAAATGTAAATATAATATTCTTCAGTAAGAATATTTTGTTATTTACTTGCATAAAAGGTTACAAAAAATATTAAGTGGACGACGAAATGTCGTGATTTCTGTTCTCATTTGCAAAACTTGCCACTATTTGTAACTTTAAAATATGTTTTTGATTTCCAGAATGTTACTAAAATGTACCTCATTATTCTATGTACCCCTACTAACTACGTAGCTGCAGCTCCACAAAGGCATTACTTCGTCAACAATGTTCGCAACTGTAATACTGCGCTAGACAGACGTTGCAACAATCTTTGCGCGAGATTGCAAAAAGTTCAACAACTATTTGCTTTCAAGAGAACCTCGCCAATACTTTATAGGCAGCTGAAGTTCTTTTATCTGTGCAACAATAGCACTTTTGTACATACCACTGTCACACACACATATATCACGTATATATTTCGCCTCAGAGATGCCGCTAGTCAATATACTATTCAACGTTTACCCACCCGCCTCGACTTACACGCAATTCTCTTTTTGTTCTTCTCAAATAAATTCAACCAGTATCGAAATTCGCGAGATGAGACCGCGTCTTTTGAATGAATATTAGAACGTAAGCTATCGTCTAGCTGCTACTATTTATATTGCCAACGTGAGATAAAAAACATGGCGAACGCGACTTGAATTGAAAATGGACTGAATATCTTACTAGACGCTATCTCTCATATACCTCGCGGATTTCAATTCAGAGGTAATTGGATGTGCTCTACATAATGACTTAATCTAAACTTGGGAGTCTTGATAACTGGCGTTTAGCAAATTAACGTATTACGGATGGAATTAGTAAATATCCTATGTAGTGGGGATTCACATGGTCACTCATTGGTTCGACAAGCACGTCCACAACACTGATCACAATGAGCTTTGCACGAGGAAACTTGCATCAGTTCCGAAGAAGGATATTTATCTCGACACAATAGGGAGCTCCCGCGGGATCTACATTCCATATTTCATTCTGTAATAGAATGTTATTCTCTTTGTTACTCAATCATGTCTCTCCGGATCGATAATTTTGTCGAAAGAAAATGGTGTTACAAAGTTTGAGAGTTTTCTGAAGACATATTTGTAGTGGCGGACGAAGTTTAATTCGGTGTGTTAGATTGAGCGTTAGTTCGTGGAAAGTTGTTCGTGTAGATAGCTGATGAGGCTGCATTGTTTCGTGTTTTATGCCACAACTGAACAAATGATCTGGGGGCCTAAAAAGGCCACTTTTGCAGAATCCTATAAGGATAACATTATGAATCATAATGGACAGTTAACTGTTAAGTTAATCGTATCAAATCCTACTTTGTCTGTGCTAAAATACCTACCGATTAATCCAATCCAAATCCAATCTCTTTGATTATACCTACGTAGTGCTGCGAAACAAAAAAACACGGGCTGTCTTCGACATATTATGATTCATAATGTTATCTTTTTATGATTCTGCCAAAGTGGCCTTTTTAGGCCCACTGAGCTGCCAGGGCCAAGTTGGCGCGGCTTGAAACTCGCAGCTGGTCAATTAAACTTGGTCAATATGCGGCGGCCGCTAGCTGCGGCTGGACTTCGTGTTACAATGCAATCGCTATCAGATCGGAACTTTAATTGATTATAGTTTTACATTGAATTTGAATGGAGATTGATGAGTTTTATCAGATAGTTGTTAATTAAATAAAAGCTTACCTACTGCATTCTTTTTCAAGGGAAACTGTTTTTACCGCATAGATATCAATCATTTTAAACGACAGGTTCATCACAAAAAAAAATCTAAAATTGAAAGATATAACATAACATTATATCCCGATTGTAATGCCGGTTTAGGCACGTTAATACCACCGGCCACGTTTCGTCAGTTATGTCAGTAAGTCCCATGTAATAAATAGGAGGAAACCTTATTGCCATTAACTTAAACTCAAAGCATTTATTTCAAATAAACCTATTACAGGCACTTTTGAATTGTCAAAGGGTCGGTCAATCAGAAATATAAAGCTAGTTGTCCGTTCCAAAGCGTAGTAGGTACCTATGGAGAAGAACGGAGAAGAAACTCCACGAACTCTTTGAAATCAAAATAATATACACACATCAAAAGTGTCTAGGGATCAACATATATTTTTGCAATAACTTTTCTCCTGATTGATATTAATTAAAATTTTCTTTAAGGATTCATCAAATAAAGTGTTTTCGTTTGTCAGAGTAACGATAAACCAAGTCACCTTTGCATTAAAAAAGAAATTTGCCATTTTCCTAATAAAGGGATTTTTGACATTTGAACCACTAACATTAAAGTTCGAAAGAAAGACTGAAATAACAGTTTTCTTTAAAATTTTATTGGGTAACTTAAACAATTAATAATCCGTGTTTCTACCGCGAACACTAACAACACAAGAACATCGGTTTGGCATACTCAAAATGAGTTCATCCAAATCACGCTGTGGAATGGCCGCCCATGTTCGTTGCAACAACAAAAAAAGGTCTTCTTTAGAATAGAATAGAATAGAATAGAATATTTATTTGCCAGAAACATGGTGTTTACATAGGTGTTCCTAAAAATGCATAGTGCTACATGTCTCACCGTTTTAACGGTATGCAAAAACAGATTATAATTTACAATTAAAGGCAGGCACAAAATACCAATTTAAGTGCATTTGCATTACATTCTTTTTAAAATTTAAATATTATTACAATTAGTATATTACCTATATAATACCTAGATACTACATACTTCCATTTTTACTACATTATTATTAATAAATAAAACAATACATTTAACAATTATTATCATATAATTTAAATAATTACTGATGCCTATATTTTGATGCTTGATCAAGAGAAAAAAATTTACAGGGACATTTTGCAAAAAACTCGTGAATTGAATAAAAACATTCCTGCAACAACCACTTCCGTAGTGCCGAACAAAATTTTTTGAAGGGTAGTTGGGTAATTGACTTCGGCAGAGCATTATAAATTAGGGGAGCCATGTAGATACAACTCTTCCGGAAGAGTTGCAACTTAGGAACTGGTATCTCGAAATCTAAATGTGCAGCTTTCCTTTTATTTGTATTATCCCTTCTTTCGAATAATGCAAGATTGGATCTCAGAAACTTGGCAACTTCAAAGATATATATGCAGGGTACAGTCAAAAGGTTATGTGACTTAAATATAGGTCTACATGAATCAGACCATTTCATATTAAAAATTGCGCGGATACACTTTTTTTGAGCAATGAAAATTCGATCTATTTCTGATGAGTTACCCCATACAACTATGCCGTAGCGAATGACTGAACAGACATAAGCATGATACACCATTATGGATGTTTCTCTCGACGTTACATTTTTTACCTTTCTTAGAGCAAAAACAAATTGGTTGATTTTCTTGCTGAGTATCTCGATATGATTCTTCCATGTTAAGTGTTCATCAAGTGTTACGCCAAGAAACCTTGTGTTATGTACCTGATTTACGCTAATATTATTATGCGCAACATGAAGATGAACGGGTTTACTTTTCCATGTTTTAAAGTGGAGTACATTCGTTTTAGCAATATTTAACTTTAGTTTGTTGATATCTAACCATTTTATAATATCATTCAATGTTTGATTAATTTCATTGTCGTAGTTTTGTTGATCTTTACATTTAATAATAATTGTGGTGTCATCAGCAAACAGAACACACTGATGTTTTATTGATTTTGGTAAGTCGTTTATATAGAGAAGGAACAATAACGGCCCCTGCGACTGGATACCCTCCATATTCGGCAGAGCTCTTCTCTGTAGCATATCCCATGCATGCTCAATCGGGTTCAAGTCTGGCGACTGAGCAGGCCAGAGCAGGATATTGATGTTAGCTGCGGCGAGAGTCTGTCTTACAACTCTTGCGGTGTGCGGTCGTGCATTATCATGCATTAACTGAAATAAGGGACCGATTTGCACTTGTAGAGGAACGATGACGTCAGATACAATCGTCTCAGCATAAATTTGAGCGTTGAGGTTGCCTCTGATCCAAATCAACTCAGTTCTTCCGCCGATCCAAATACCCGCCCATACCATGATGGTTCCACCACTATAAGGATGGACTTCCTGGCAGGATTTTAATCGCTGTTGGCGTCCAGGGGTTCTCCAGTGTCGTATACGTCTTGTATCCGGTCTCATACCAAAACGAGACTCATCAGAAAAGCACACGAAACGCCATTGTTCTTCTGCCCAATTTCTGTGTTCAAGAGCCCATTGATATCGAATCCTACGATTGTGCATTGCTATAGGTGGTACCCGTAGCGGTCTTCGGGAATGAAGGTTCACTTCATGCAAGCGGTTTCTGACTGTTTGGTCGCTAATTAAGTTCCCTGAAGAGTGATGAAGCCTCACGGCTAACATCATGGCGGTTATTGTTGGAGCTCTTCGAGTTAAGATTTGAATGTATCGGTCTTGTCTCCGTGTGGTGCAGCGATACCGTCCTCCATGGCGCTCAGCCACGGTACCAGTGCTTCGGTAACGTGTCCAAAGTCGACTGATAACACTCTGACTTGTATTCAAAGCTAAAGCCACAGTACGTTGCCGGGAACCAGCTTCTATCATTCCCACGGCTCTGAGCATTTCTTCCCTGCTTAAATGACGTCGCCGCTCCACAATAACGTTGGTTTTAATCAGTAGTAGGGAAACAGTAGCACTAATAATGTCTTCAATGCGTTGTATGTTTTTATAGGGAAAATATTGACAGCTGATTTTCATCTTTTACTCGAATTTGATTAACTCTTCCTGTTTCAAATTACGAAATGCACCAAAAAGGATCCATATAAATTTATAAAATCATAAATTTATTACAAAGCCACATCTCAATCTCAAGAAATCCGCATAAAAATGCTTGATCCCTAGACACTTTTGATGTGTGTAGTTACAAAGTATTGGTTACATCATAATTTTTAACTTGAAGTTAAAAATTATGCATGTGAGAACGATGCAGAACGTTAAAAGCGCCCGTAATAAAAAAAACAAAAAAAACATTAAATTAAAATAAGCCTTGGCAGCAAAGAGATGACCAGTCCCAACTGACGACGCCCGTTCACGAACATGACGCATGGATTAGCAACATTCAGCTCAACCATTTTGAAGGGAGCCACCATCAGCGAGACATTTGAGTGAGCATGACATATTCTCAGCCGCCAGGGCACATTCAAGTCAGTGAAAGACTTACCCAGTAATTGGTAGCTTTATTTTATAGTATGTAATCGGCTTCACAGATATATAAACCGACTAGCTTTAATTCTTATGTGGGTGCCCCAATTCGAAAAATCCCCAAGTCCTAGTTAGGGATTTTTGACACTATTAACACATGTTGATCGGCCGTTTTTTCTCTATCGATACGTCCAACAATTTTTTTGTTATGATATCCCTAAGTGGGTTTTTGAAAACTATAAAAATTAAAATTGACGATACTTTCAGTTCCAAAAATCCCCAAGTCCTATAAATCCCTTAGTCCGTAAGTTTTTACCGAAAAAGGACTAAATTAAAATCAAAATTAATATTTAAAAATTTTGCAACATTATGATGCAGGTTTAAACTGGTCGTTTTTTTTTCTCTCTGAGGTGTTATTAAGGCGAAAGCACCAGGGTAGCCCGTGAAATTCAATTTTTTTTAGGTTTTTTGCAATTTGCTTGTCAGTATTAAGCTGTACGTTGATATGATTTCCCATTGATAGACATTTTGCTCTCATAGAAAGACAAAAATTAAAACATGAAAAAATATATAAACCTGTAAGTTACTTATGTCAATTATGTAGTAAACAGTAGAAATGCCAAGAAATTTGAAGTTGTATTTTTAGAAACCTGATAGAACGAGGGCAAATAGATAAGAGAGGAGGAGAGCGAGAAGAACAACGAGGTAACGAAAGAATATTAAAAGTTAAAGATTATAAAACTTACTATAATGATAATATTAAACAAACAATACCGGGAATTTCAGGTTGTCGTCGAGTTTTATTTAAAAGACAAGCAAAGCCAGCCTTTTCTGATTCAATGACTGGCGATAACTTTAGTTTATTTTTTTATATAGAGTAGGTATATCTAGGTATCTTCGAGATGTTCCTGCTGATTGTTATCGAGATGCTATTAAAATTAAAGAAGCTAAAATTAATGACATTAAAAAACTTATTCGATTTGTACCACAAGAAACAAGAAAATTCTATGAAACTTTGATTATGGAACAGGCTAAAATTAAATGAAAGTCAAATTGTTGAGGAATTGGATGACGAAATAGAGTAACTAGCCTAGTTATTATAAGGCTAATATATATTAATCATTTTTGATTAATAGAATACTGTTAAAGAAGCTAATTTTGTTTTGTTAAATTCCTTAGTCCTTAAAAAGAGGGAAAGATAACCCTATGTCCTGTTGATTTATAATAAGTCCAAAACTATTTTTTTAAAATTAAAGTATTATAAAATGCTTTTTATGTTTTGTTTTATATACTAAAATAAAGAGTATATTGTGTACTATAACTGAATGGTATTTTAATTTCAACATGTCCTGTGGTTTGTTTTCAAAAAAATTAAATATGTTTATTTTTCTTATTACCAAAAACTGAAAAAGTGGACTTAGCCATTTCTCGATTTGGAGCACCCATGTGCATTATGGCGGCTCAGCGTGGCGGCCAATCACATGTCAACTTTATTCCATTTACCTATTCCCCGACTAACTGTGCCCCGCGGTTTCACCCGCGTTACTTTGAGGAAAAAACCCACTAAAATAATATTCCACCCCTCATGACCGGCCGCCTTGCGGAGTTATTTTAAAACTATGATATTTCCTAAGATATTCATTGAAATCAAAAGATGTCAAGAGCAATTTTGTTCAATTTGAATACTTGTGATGAATAATGTATTTATTTCGATAAGGATTAATATCACGTTTATAAAAACACCTTCGCAAATAATGCATTATTTTAGAACAAATTTGATTACCATAAAAAAGGTTATAGTGAGTCAACCTTAAAAGATAGACATGTGCTGCCGCGGATGTTTTTTTAGAATTTTTAAATGGAAATAATTCCGTCATACATGATTTTTGCGTAACTGTAACCGTTTACGCAGCGTACGCAACGAAAGCTCTCAAAAGGAATAATTTTTCCCGTTTTTACAACATTTTTCTTTGATGTTCCACTCCTATTGGACGTCGCGTGATGTAGCCTATAATCTTTCTCGATAAATGAACTATCCAGCACAAAAATAATTTTTCAATTCGAACCATTAGTTCCTGAGATTAGCGCGTTCAACCAAACAAACAAACTCTTCAGGTTTATAATATTAATTAATTAATAGTACCTATAGATAACAAATAATGAGGACCATCAATCTATAATATGGACAAGCACAAACTATTAAAATTACGTGCTTTAATGCGACTATCACTTCCCGAGACAACTCAATTTAGCGCCTGTGCCTACGTCGCAAGCGACGTAACTTGATGATACTCCATTTTTTATAATAATAGTGTTTACTTGCAAGACCCGGCCGTGGAAAATAGTTTCGAGCTAAAAACATCATCTTGAAAAGCAATCAAGTAGAAATGAAGTGTTTATTTATGTACCTAACCTAATGTTTTAGACACTTTTTACAAGTCAATATTTTAAAACTAGATGGCGCCGGCATTTCCTAGCCTCCTAGATCTACGAGTTCAAAAGCTAAAACAAATTCAGAGGTTAGGGTCTCTTTTATAGTCCAAACATTATATTATTATTAGGATTTTATGAGTCTAACCATGCAGGACCATGTAGGTAACTGCTATCATATTATAGGGAAACGTATCTTATTTTCTTTTGGATTACTATCTAATCTACATGAGAGCGCAAAATACATCAGATGGCCCTCTACATTTCTATAGCAGATATAATAAGGCGAGAATTGCAAGCACGGCGAGCAAAACATCTTAATTACACACCAAAACCTCTTCCGTTTCAACTTCGACCTTAAACTCAAATTAATATTTCAAAGGATCTCGGGCGTAATGGGAAAATCTCGAATTGATTAACATCAAATCAAAGGGGAGCGTAGAATAATACACAATAAAAGTGCTGAAGTATGTCATTTAACCGTATCTGCCGTCCTCATTCCGATACAAGGTAAAAAAGGAGCCTGGGTTGGATTTTCCGATTCATATCCTCTGGAATTTTACCGGGCCGCGTATCTACGTGCGGTACGAATTTTTATTTCATTTGCTTCCTACTAGCAATACGAATGCATGGTCCTGTGAGCACTAATGAACCTGCCTTCAGAGTATTCAGCCAGCTGAAATGCGCGCCTACACAGATACTTTTGCAACTTAATGAGCACCTGTGCTATTCTATTTTGTACCTTATGTCCTTGTGACTAGAGCTTTTCGGTTTAGCTTTTGGTATGCTCCAGGTGTAATTTGATGTTTGTGGGGCTAAAAGGGGAGATTATCGGGGAAGCGCGTACGTTTCCATAACAGCGCTCGGGTGAGTGCGGTATGTAACCACCTCAAGTGAAAACCGTTAATTGTAATGAGACAGAAAAATTAAGGAAGGAGCTTGATTCAGAGGAGTATTTAATTAGGTTCGATTCACAGAGAATGAGAGTTCTAATTGATGTAGTGATATTGAGCTTTAGCGTCCCATTATCCTGGGCGCGTGTCGTAAGATAAGGTTGTATCTCTATAAGCCCAGGAAATTACTTGGGAAAATAAGAATTAGTATTTCAACCTATCTGAGTGGCCTTTTCTCTTTGTTATTTGTTTTTTTTTTATTGCGAATGGGCGCGCTCTTGACCTTGATCACGCCTGATGGAAATCGATGGATGACGTCTATGATGGAACGAGCGTGCCCAGAAGATGCCTGAGGCACTGGAACTCCCACGCATCGACGAAACACAGCAGGCTGTTTGATGCCGGACCCCGGTGGGAGGGTGGTCGCAAACCAGGCGGGCGTTAGCCCTACCACTGCAAGGGAAGAATTGGCCAGTCAAATAAGGTGTTGAGTGTGACGTGTCCAGGATGTGCCGAGCGCTTGGTTCAGTTGAGTAACTGGCGGAACAAACTACGCTACACGAGAAGGCTTCTTCAAGCATCCCCAAAAGTTTTTTCATATTTCCCTAATGTTATGAATGGAATAAGTTGCATCCTACAGAGTGGCAGGAACCCGATGAAACCCCCCCGATAAGAAACCGATGGATGTTCTCGAATTATTTATCAAATTAAATTTCAGTCGACAACATCCGTCGGTTTCTTATTAATCTTCAACTATATCCGACGATCCTGCATACTTATCTCTTTTGTTAACTGTACATCGACGCGCAACCTGTCACCATGGATTAAATACATGACGCTAAACCACCCTGCGCTAAAATTTCCGTAGGCTTATAGAAGAAAAAATTGGTGTTCCATACATTTTGACCGTGTAGGTATTGAAATTTCTATGAAACAGCAGATTTTTTATTTAAACCGACTAAATATCTACGTTAAAGCCTGTGCACACCACGTTTTTTAAACGCGCCGTTGACGCGCGTTTGTAGCGATACAGACGCGATAAGTACGCGAGTCAGACGCAGCCTGTAGACCTTCTGTAGGATAAAAGCGCGCCGTCGACGCACGTTTCTAAAACGCGCGTCAACGGCGCGTTTAAAAGACGTGGTGTGCACAGGCCCTTAGACTCTAGCAATCTCTACTCGATTCTAGAATCATATGTTGAATTCATGGTTACAATTTTCGCGTCGATGTCTCTGCCATCCTGTATGTAACACTAGGTTTTGCCCATGACTTCGTTCTCGTGGCTGTCAACTATACCATAAAAAACTCGGCAATAGACTGAGTAGCTGTCTATCAAAGAAAGAATATTTGTTTACCGGATCAACACTTCCAGAAATCATCTCTTATAAACAAACAATTTTGCCTGTTTATATTTATTTATTTATATACTTTATTTTACACCACATAACATGAAAAAAATACATCAAACATTACAAAATATACAAAAATATTTATATATAATATTTGTTCAACCAATTTTTTTGTTTGAAATATAAATACCTAACCAATAAAAACATAAAAAATAACATAACTAATTCTGTTTTTATTTTCCACAGGTACGTAACACATTTAAAAGATTGATGGCAGCCCGGGCAAGTCGGAAAAAACAGGTACTGGCAATAGGAATCTTTTTCCTTGATAACTGTGCTATATTTAGATATTGTTTTCGCATAATGAGACAAAAAAGCAACCAGTAACCTCGTTGTAACTATTTACATAAATTATTAAACGTAGATTTAGAATAATTAACATTTAATTCCACACTGAGACCAAATTACAGCTAAACACTTTTGGCGCACACTCTCATTACTGAACACCGCTATTAATTTAATTTTAATACATGCATGTAATTATTTTGTAGTTAAGGGTGCAACCATACAATTACTTAATAGGTAGAATATACCAGTAACCCGTATCGTGCATAAATTAGGAATCCTATTTCTATTACGTGTGCAGCGTGCAACTTGAATTTTAGCATGGGCAATACTCGTAAACGGGAATGCGCAAACAAATGGATCTAAGTAACGATGTACGTGTAACGTGTTATTCAATATTTAATAGGCTTCGTTAATCTCGATGCTGTCGAAACACACACACACATAAAATGATGCCTGTATTTCTCGAAGGGTTATGTATTAGAGGTGTTCATAATAGTACACCCAGTAGAGACTATAGACATACCTACATACGTCAACGGGTCGTGCATCCCGCCCCATACATTCAGTCAACTTTACTCACTTATCATCGATGTCTATACTTCCTTACCTACTTCTGTTCTGTAGTTCTGATTACACTTACAGGGTGTTGTTACTCACAATTCGATATCAACTATCAACTCAGTCTATCGCAGTCCACTGCAGGACATAGGCCTGTCACAGGCTGCGTCACAACACCCGGTCCTCCACCTTCCGCATCCAGTCTGTCCCAGCCACCTTTTTAAGGTCTAAAATTCGATGGCGGCACGATAACTATGTTCTTACTAACCCACCCAAGTTGACAAATAAAGGCTCCTTCAAACAGGCGCGACACGACACGCGACACAAAGGCACCGCAAGTCGCGCAACGAGCGGTGCCTTTGTGTCGCCCGCGATTATACCGCGTGTCGCGCCTGTTTGTAGGAGCCTTAAATCATTTCTCTATGCTAGGAATTGATTTACTTGAATAGTGCAACAATTCGAAATTGAACTCGCGACATCTTGTCGAATAGTTTACAGCTAAATACTTGTTGGGCTATTGCTGCTGATTTTAACAACTTATTCCCAGAGACCGTATTATATACCTACCGCTACTATCAACCAGAAAAAATGAAAAAAAGGGAACAGAATTTCTATAAGATAAATACTTTCCTTCGTATCACAGTATAATACGCTCACACTGTAATGCAAAAACACAACACACCCGATTGATCGCCGCCATTGTATGCTTCCGAGCAGTTAGCCTGTTTTACGAGCCTTTGCTTCAACGCTTCGGCCAACAGATAAAGTTTACGAGGCCGTGTTAAATAACGTAATGAAACTCCCCTAAACTAACCACCACCAACGTTACTACATCAATAAAACTATCTGCTAATGTCTGATACTATGTTATGTGGGGTATTCTATTTTCAAGTTAAGGCTCGTAGACACAGGCGCGACGCGACACGCGACACAAAGACACCGCAAGTCGCGCGACGAGCGGTGCCTTTGTGTCGCGCGCGATTCGCGTCGCGCATCGCGCCTGTTTCCAGGAGCCGTTATTGTTTTCTTGGTTTTTGTACTAATTAAGACACAAATTGCTACTGGTAGGGGTTTGATTCTCACTATTTAGCTTTTGCTGCTGGGGAGTTACTTGTAGAAAGAAAGAAAATACGTTTATTTGCGGCAAACATGACGCACAAAAATAAAAACACAAACAACAGAAGAACAAAAATAAAAATTTGGGAGAAAGTATGCGTCACATCTACGCAAAACGGCCAACGCTCAGCATAATCCCTATACGAGACAGAGCCCCAGCGCTGGTTTTCAGCGACAGCCGGTGATTGACGTGATGACGTCAGCCAGTGCAGCATACGATTAGATATAAATAAAAACAACAATCAAAATAAGAAATAAAATCTGCCACTTCTTCTTTCAGGCTAAAGCACTAGGAAGTCGTGAAGGGTGGTAGTTTTAAGGGACTGTCTTATGTAATGTTGACGTTCAAAAAGTGCTGATTCTCACTCAGCCTAGTTATGAATAAATGACGTTTGATTTTGATTAGGTAAGTATTGCGGTTGAGCTTCATAAAACAGTATCTATAGAACCTTCACAGCTAAACTGCTGGTAATCCTGAAATCAAAGAATTCAATGTAAAATAAAAATACCGACTTTAAAAAAAAACATTAGGTACCTACAATGTGAAAAATAACTTTAATTTCGGAAGTCGGTGTCGTTGGTTCCGCATTTTTGTTTTTTGACTCCCACTTCCGAAATTAAAGTTATCTTTCACTTTGTAGTGTTTTTTTTGGAAGTCGGTTGTTTTTTTTTTTGTAATAGTTTTTTTTTCCTGCTTTAGTTGTACCCACCTACCTACCCCACACAAATTCTTATAACACTACTTGCTATGGAATATCAGTGACAGGAAGCTATTGAACAAATCTGCGTACCCCTTTAGAGGGTACAGGCGTGATGTTATGTTGTGTAATTGCGTAACCAATGCATACATATGCGATAGCAGCAATCGTGGTTGAATTGCTGGCATATATAGAAAAGTTCCATTCTTTGTCAGTCGTTACTGTAGTCAGAAGCCCGAAAATTTTACAGACAGTCTTACCAAGGGGGTCGTATTACCAGATTACTGGATTGTGGAGGTCGGACTCGGACATGCCGTCGCTCAATGCAAAATACTGGTATTCAGCTGCATCCGAAGACTGGAAGCCGACCACAACATAGTTGAAAAAGGCGAGCCAAATGATGATGATGAGACAGCAATAGCTACTGAGAAGCCACATAAGTTTATTATGTATGCGGCTGAACATCGTAACACAGTATCTATAGAGCATTTTTCCTCTGCTCTTAACAGCCAATCTGCTGGGAATCCTGAAAACAAAGGATCCAATATGAAAGTAAATATAATGTAGAATGAATGCCTCATAATACTTGTAAATATATATACGGTCTACTAACTAGAACGAGGGGAAATTATGCGCCTGTTCCGGGTAAAAAATATACATCAAACAAAAACATGCCACAATACAATTTTTAGCATTCAGGTAATTCCACAAAAGGTAAAATATTCGCGTCATAATATTTACCTCATACGGAATTCATGCCTTAAAACATATATATTTAAATCCGTCATTAGCATAAGTCCCGAGGTGCCCACCGCCCGCCGAATGCGCTCTCCACTGCAACAGGGTTGCCACTACGAAAATCTAAAAACTGAACCGACGTAGTGCACGTAGCGTAGTTATGAATTTGTTGCCACTGCGAAAATCTAAAACCTGGACGGACGTACCTTATGAATTTTGCCGCACATTTTTCTTTGATGGCGTTTCGACAGTTTTTGAACGCAAAAAGGTACGAGAATATAATTGGGAACAGCTACCGTGTATATTAACTTTGGATTCTCAGAAATAGTATTCAGGCAAAGGAAATATACCAGGCTTTGGTTTGTCAAAAATCAAAGCACCTGAAAATCCAATGATGCCGCCGGAATATAAGTTTTCATCTGCACAACGTAGTGAAAAGAAAAAGTGTTGATACAACCCATTGCGATAAGCTTTTACTAGTATTAACAACTAAGTGCGAAATCAAAAGCTGTCAGTGCCATCATTGTTGTTGAACTGTTGTTGTTGTTGTTGTTGTTGTCTGTTGTTGTTGTCATTGTTGTTGTTGTTGGTATTGTGGTCGCAAGCGCGACTGCTGAGCGTGGGGTCCTGGGTTCGATTTCCGAGTCAGGCAAAGTATTGTTGAATTTTTCCATTAGGCATTTCTTACTAACAGCCCTGAGTTTGGAAGTTGGCGGTGTGATACCTCGTGCCTTGGAAAGCAAGTTAAGCCGTTGGTCCTGCACCTGATATCTCTGCGGCTGTGTCGGATTGCCGTCCATCGAACTATGAGAGGGAAGAGGGAATGCACCTGTGTCTGCGCGCACACTTGTGCACTATTATATCTCCCGCGCCAAACGCTAGTCTCCCTTGAGATTGGCCGAAATACGGACTGAAGGACCATTTATGTTGTGGAATATTGACACTGACATCTCTTGAACGGATACTAAAGCAGTGTTAATAATCTCAGATAAATTACATTCCATCGATCAGTGAAATGTATTCTAAGTTGATTTTTGAGTGACCATTTGTAGTAATAAGGTCCTAATCAATTTTTGGTTGCAATGGAATTTGAACTTTGTTAAGTAAGTATGACATTTAGTTTTTTGTTCCATAACTTGAAATTATCTTAAATTACCAATGCAAGATTCATACCAATAGATGTGCTGTCCTTGGTAAAATTCACCCATAGTAGCTAAGTTACAGATCAAGATAAAAGTGTTTAAAAGTCCCATAAATTCTAGACTGTTCTGTTCGTTTGACACCCTTAACCGCGGCCCAGAGCGCTGATTGTTTCCTGTAGCCAAATTGCGGATTTAATTCAATATTACACGCCAATTAACATGAGTATGCGCTACTGTTTTGTTTAAACGATCCATTAGCTGCCTGCCAGATTGTAATGAAGAAACTTTAATGTATGGAGCTTAATAATGGCTTTTTTTTTTTGTGGATGGGAAATCATCAAATGACTCCTCCCGCTCTGGGTGGAGCGGAAGGGAGTGTCAGACTCTTACTGACTAAAACCCACCCGTGTTCTTTCCTTAGCCCTTTATGTTTCGAGCCAGCGGTAACCCTTTCGGACAATCCCGCTGACCCGGCAGGCTTCGGCCCTGACGGGCCCCTCTGAATGATGCTGACATCTCTTTGAGACGCGCGTGGAACACGTACGCGCCGTCCGGCACGGGCCTGGTCCTGATCGGACGGTGAGCTACCCATTACTCACCGCCCGCAGGCCCGCGCCTACGGTGGCCGGGAGTCGTCGCGCGGCTCCCGACGCCCGGAGCGTCTCCCGCGGCGGCTGGGACGGGAGGCTCTCTCCCTCAGGCTTAATAATGGCTTATTGCATGTTTTAACAATACAGTATTGAGTGCTTGCATTACAGCACGTGCAGTATTAACTGTCGCGTTGGTCTCGTGGTCGCAAGCGCGACTGGTGCTCATGGGGTCCTGGGTACGATTCTCAGTTCGGGCAAAATGTTATTGGGTTTGTCCATTAGGAATTTCTCAATAGCACCCTGGAGTTTGGAGTTGGTGGTGTGATACCCCCGTGCTTCGGAAAGCATGTACAGTACCCGGCGATAAATATTGCACATCGACCTTTTTACACAAAACCATTTTATACAAAGAATAAAAATAATTATCAAAAGAAGCAAATCATAATTGTTTTAACAGCTCCTAATAGATACCGGACTGTTTGTATTTCGTGCGACAGAGATAACGCTCTACGAAGCCGAAATTAGCCGATTGTCTCTTTCCAAAGGTCGATGTGCAATATTTATCGCCGGGTACTGTAAAGCCGTTAGTCCTGCGCCTGATTTCTCCCCGGTCTTGTCGGATTTCCGTCCCATCGGACTATGAGAGTAAAGGAACAAAGTGCACCTGTGTTTACGCACACACTTGAGCACTATAATATCTCCTGCGTACCTGGTTAATCTCCGTTGAGATTGGTCACCGTGACCGAAATCGGTCAGGCGGATTTTTTTATTTATAATGATTGAGTGCTTTTATAATTATAGACTAGCAACCTGCCCCTGCTTCGCACGGTTCTTACAACTTGACAAAACATCGATATTTCTTTATTATACGGATGTAATTCTATTCTCCTTCTTAAATTCTTCTTTCTATTCTTTTATTTTTTTATCTTTTCTTTTTGATTCTTTTTTTATGTATTATACACATAAACTCTTGTACGCGACGATACAACTCTCTGGATTACAATTTCTAAACGATGGTGAAAACTGCATTATTATAAATCGATTGCGTAGATTAGAAGGAAAACGCAGTCACACAGATAACCACGAAAAGATTAGCGACCCACCCCTGCTTCGCACGAGTGCAATCGAGATTTCTGTGCTATATCTAAACTGAAGATTAATTTGTTATACACAATAACAATCCAGAATATATGCTCCAAATTATGGGGAAAACCGCATTAAAAGCCATTGGTACCGCTGCCCTTGTTCACCAACTAAACTAAATTTAAGTTCAGTGCATCTTTTTCATTCAATTTCTTTGAGAAAAGGACAAAAGATAAATTTTAGTTTAGTCCTGTCAAATTAATGAGCGCCTGACACTACGCATACAAGCTTAGACGTGATTAAAAACTTGGCTACTAAAATTAGGTCAATTTACGTCAGGCGCTGATTAATTTGACAGGACTAAACTAAATTTTATCTTCTGTCCTTTTCTTAATTAAAATAGAAAGAATAAGATTCACTGAACTTATATTTAGTTTAGTTTGTGAACAACAGAATCGGCACAATTGTTTAGTTTAAAAGCTAAGCGTTTTTGTTTTATAATTCGTATGAATATAACTAGAAAGGTCTAGGAATGAAAATGTAAAATTTTCTAAAATAATCACCATTCAACATATAAACGAATTAGTAACACATTCATGAAGAAAAACCTGTTCAATTATTTTCCATGAAAATATAAAATTCAAACAATGAATGCAAATTAATCCATAAAGTTTCACTTTCATGAATAAAGTTGTCGCATTAAAAATACATAGGTAGGTAATGTTGGATAAATTCTCTCCAGTTTAGTTAGATTTTGGATAAATTATCTCCACTTTAGTTAGATTTTGCATAAATTCTCTCCACTTTAGTTAGATTTAACCCTAGAAGCCTAATCTACGTCTGCGAGGCGTACACGAAACCGAATATCGTTTGTCACTTTCTAACGGTTGAAGCTAGCGCGTCGTGGTCTTTTGCCAACTCAGTGACCACCAGGAGCCAGCGTATGGTGCCCATATCGTTAAGGTAAGTCCCACCATTTTTGATTTATCGAAGTATTGCACGCCTGCGAGACGTATGTTTAGGCTTTGCGTAACTTTTAACTAGGTTTATGTGATTTCACTTTTGTTCGTTTTTCGTATATTGTATGTCTATTTTCGGCGTTGTTTCAGATAATATAAAATATGTCACGTCTAGTCTTCGAGATTAGACGGAGACGATATTTTAGCAATCCTAAACGAGTCACGCCTTGGATGTAGAAGAGACTAGAAGCTCCGACGTTGAAAAGATCTTTGCGAGAAAGTACCTATAAACCAAATTCTCGTAAAACCTACAGATTTTAATAAAGAAAATCAAGAAGAAGAACCTGAGCCTATAAAAAACGTAAATACTGCGCTTTTTGTTCCTGTAAAAAAAGGAGAATGTCCAAATTGGTTTGTTATAAATGCAAAACATCTGTGTGTGGCGAGCACAAGGTTGATATTTGTGTAGACTACTCTTAAAGTTTACCTAGTCTTTTGAAGTGTGATTAGTTTTTATATTTGCTCTAAGAATAACTAATTAGCGTTAAAAAAAGAAAATTTTCTATGAAAAAATAATATGTTTCTGTTGATTTTGAAGAAGTTGATTTTTTTGTTCCAATTTATTCACCTAGTTTTATTTTTGTAATAAATAACTGTGATTGTAGTAATTATTCATAACAGTGTTGTTTTATTTTTAGCTTATATACCAAATTTAAATTTCCACTACAAAAAAAAAACAAAATAAGACTATTTTTACATTAAAAAATTGAATTATATGTGTACGCCTCTGAGACGTATGTTAAGGCTTTGTGTACTTCTGAAATAGATTAGGCTTCTAGGGTTAATGAAGAAGAGTGTTTTCTTCCAATTTTTAACATGACGGGAAAGAACATGGGTAATGAACTGAAGGCCGATTCCCGTAATATTTAGAGGTATTTTTGACAGATTGAGACTGAGATCAGACTGTGATCGTTCTTATAATTACGAGAATTGCCCCTTTGATATTTGAGAAGTCTGGAAAGCGGAATTCCGTCATATTATGACGGCCGTCGTGAAAATCTAAGTAATTTTTACTGGCATTTGACAACGCTTTGTATTTATTTGGACAGCCCTTATTTTGTGACCTTTCACCGCTTTCTTAGGAAACCAAAGATTTAGTAATAGCCTGGATAAAAAACAAATATGTAGAAGCAAAGAAGTATTGCAGATACAACACACACACAGATACATAACTAATTATTTTTACTTTCGTTAGTAAAGGTATATATGCAAACAATACTATTATATACCTAGATAGCTATTCCCAACTGCAGCTATTTAAAACTCAGCTAACTCCCACAGGGCGGCGCGTCCATCTTTCCTTGTAGCTTGTACAACACTTTACATACCTAAGTAAAACAGTAGACAAAGCGTGTAATGAAAAACTACACTAACAAAGTAAAGTCAACGAGATAGCACGAAGCTGAATGTATCTACTTAAAGTTTTTAAAGTGAAATTCACTTCAAGTTCGTACGTAACTGCGCTCCGAGGACAAACACGAGATACTAAAGAAAATGTATCTGAAAAGGCGCTCCCACACTCGCGCCGCATGCATTTGTGTAATGAAAGCCGCTTAGACGCGCAACAGGTATCATAGCTAATATCACTGCTTTCAAACACGCTAAAGAGCTTAAGTTTTTTTATTCAAAATCACATTGGCAAAGCACCCACGCGCCGCGCCGTCTCCGCGGTAACGCTCCAGGCGTCATCTCTTTACGCCTCCATGCGCTTACATCGTCTCATTTCATATTCACATTACCAATATTATACCACTCTATGCGATCATGATCTTCATATCATATCAGGTTTTTACATCAACGCAAAAACATATTCCGTTTATGACATCATTCTGTTGTAGACACAATACACAGCTGCGAAATTTCACTGTTTGAAATGGACCGTGTTAACTCTGTTCACAATAAAAAATGATTTACTGCATGCCGCGTCACGTGTCCGGATAGAATCATTCATGCTAATTCTGTCATGTTTCAGAGGCTGTAAGCTTTTGTATAAAACACTTTGGGAAACTCTAAAGCGCTCTAAACGGGCGCTGCATTGTGCACATGAGGCAATACGTGCACGAGAAACAGCCAAGTGTACCGTGAATTATGCTTTGGGCTCACATTCGCATACAGAAACGGTCCAGCGGATTTGGAATGATTCCGAAGCACATACATACAAGATAGATTGATCGTTCGCCAACAGCACTAGAAATAAATTGTATAGCAGTGGAACATCTTTCAGAGATCACAAAAGGCTGCAAAATCAATTCGCCCGGCGACGCATGTAGTTGGCAATATTTCAAATTCTCTTTGATGCAATATTTCCCTTCCTCTCTTTTCTCCGAATTACGTAACCGAGGAAACGTGCTATCCGCATTTTGTTAAGTTGACATCTCAAGAAATTTGATATTAAATGGTTTTTGAAATGTACACACAGCACAGATATGTATTGCGCTATCGTGCGGTAAAGATGTTTGCTATAGAATGACGTCACCTTTTTAACGATGTCGAGGCTTTTTAGGGTACCGCACCCAACGGGCGCCAATGGGACCCTATTCAATTCAATTCCTTTTATTTGAATCAACAATTGGATCATATATTAGCATTATGGACATTGAATAAATATTATTAGAAAAATAAATAAAATAAGACAGAACACAACATATTACTAAGCCTCCGCGTTCCGTCCGTCCGTCCGTCTGTATTTGTATCTCATGAACCGTAAAAGGTAGACAGTCGAAATTTTCACAGAGTAGGTATTTCTATTGCTATAACAACAATTATTAATAAAAATAAAATAAAGTTAAAAATTATAAGGTCTCCGTACAAGAAACGTGTTTTTTTTTGCCTTGTGGTATCCAACGGAACCCATTGTGTGCGAGTTCGACTCGCACTTGGCTTTCTTTAACAATGACTTAGAATACGGTACGAATAATTCTCATTATCAAGAACTTTATCAAATAAAAAAACATAAAGCTTGCCAACTATTTACAGAGAGTTTTTCCTAAAACCATACGCTAAAGATAAAATGGTTTGAATCTCCATTTATCATATTTAACGATAATAGCTAATAACCACAAGTCAGTTTAACGTGAAATATTAATTGAAATATATTATACGTGAAATTAAATTCAACAGATTATGTAAATGGCGCGGATGTGGTTAAAATTATTGCATTCCGAATTAAATTTGTGAATTGTAAATGACTAATTCGCTGGAGGAATAACAGAGAGGTAAGAAGGATTAAAATTGAAGAGGGCTATTATGAGGGCTTTTGACTAAATGGCTGTTTCAGTCTTGCCGAAGAAACTTTTTGGAAGGATGACAATTTCTTACCGTTCGAGTTGGGCCTCCTTCATTAGAAGGCATTTTCAACGGTTATTTTCATTGTTTACAACTTTGGTTCTCTTACAGCTTTTGGTGATTGACTCGAAAGGAGCAAGAATAACCAATCATCATTTTCTTGTCCGTATCCTTATTAATTTTTGGGTCGTAACATGTATTTTTCTTCCATACTTCTTTCTCTATTAGTCGACTTCTCAGTAGTCTGACATATCATCTTTTACACAGTTCATCCATCGTTTCTTTGATCGGGATGATACTTGCTCTTATAGCACACCCAAAACTATAATCATCACAATATAACCCATGTTCAAACTGGAAAATAATCATTTAATTCTTCAGTTTCAATTCATTAATTTTCGTAGCAACGGCGTAGCCAACTGCTACGCGGGTAACATTTCTACGAAATGGTCTACAAATATTACCCCAATTACGTAGGTGCACTTTGCAACTTACATCGCTCCTCTTTTACGCAAGCGGTCTAATAAAGTTGTTAGTATTCCAGCAATGGACGTCGAAGTGAATCTGTCGTTGCCTTTTGTGTTCAGAAGCCATATGCTTAGTCGAACTTTTGACGAAAATTGCACTCGGAGAGTATGCAATTTTCGTCTACAATTTGGCCGAACTCTGTCTGTAATCATGACGTAAGGTCTTGGAATCAGTTATGCTTCAAACACACTGAAGACTTCACGGAATTGCTCTTTCTTAATAGCATGAGCTCATGAAATGTTTGCTATTTTGGTCGAACAACTTGGCCAGACTTGAATCTAAAAATCGAAAAATCACGAATATTTTCCGAAGCCTTGTACGGATGTCGTGTCTAGTGGGCAACTGCCCGACGATTCATGTCGGGACATTGTATACAGGGTGTGGCGTAAATAGTGGTCCACCGTTAAGGATTTGATATACCAGACAATTTACTACAACATATTACAATTTTAACCATTTTTACCCAAGGGTTCCGAAAATATATTTTTTTTGTTATTTATTTATAAAATTTCTACCTTTTGTTACAAATTTGGTTGTAGTTTTTACAAAAACCATTATATTTTCATTTTGATTTCTGTTATTTACTGCTGAAATACTAGAGCTATCGTGTATAATGATGTTTTTTATGTAAATTTAGAGCTTTTGAAGAAAAAGTTAGTTCTTCTTTATTTTAACCATAATTTTTCACATAATCATGCAACGTCAAGAGCGATTTTTGTAAAAAAAAAAAAATACTACTAAAATGGTTAAAATTGTAATATGTTATAGTAAATTATCTGGTATATCGAATTCCTAACGGTGGACCACTATTTACGCCACACCCTGTATATGCTAGTTGCGCGGTATACCGCTTACGTGATGCAAGATTTTGTGTAACGTCAGTGTGATGCGTAGTTCGCATGTGGCGATGTAGATGTGGCGCCGCCAAAAGGGCACAAATTCTATCGTCGTCAGTTTTTATACGTTATTGGTGTCGTAGTGCGAATAAACGGCGACACGCTTGGTTTGTATGGAAAGTGTTGACAATGCCGCCGCCAGCAGCGTCGAAGCCTCTCTGAGCTCTGTGGGTTACACCTGACTTTGTATCTATACGGTCTATTGGCTGATTGTGTGTGTCATCTTCGACTGATCTGATACCTAATGCCTATATTCGTTATAGTCCGCGCGGAACTAGTTGGCCGCGCCTTTGGTATGTGAGCGGTGGGACGGAGGGGCGGGGGCGCTTTGTCATTACTCAGTACGCGCGTTGCTAACAATAGGCGACCCCGCCGCCCTCACCCCCGTCCCCACTAAAGGCGCGGCCAACTAGTTCCGCGCGGACTATAGTACCTAAGCCGGGGATTATTAGGTCCCTAATGAGTCTATCGTTCACAATTACTATAAGTACCTGCTGTTTGATCGCTAAATAAAGCGCTCGCTAATGACCGCTTGCAGGAGACAAAGTGCACTAACGAGATATTATTTTATAAAGCAGAATTCTTCCTGTTGTGTTATTACTATTATATTTTTTTTAAGGATTAAGTTGACTGCCGATAAGTCAAATCCGACCACAAACGATGATTAGGGCCATTTTTCTTTGACATTTTCCCATTTTATTGAGTTACAATTTTTAATCTTGTTCGACTATGTTTTTTATTATTTAAAGCGTTTTAGTAAAGGGGACTACATGACCTAAAGCGCGGTCACTATCGGACTACATAGAAAACAAAGAGAAGCGCACAAAAAGCTTGTAATTTATTGCAAAATATGAAGCAATTATCTATTTATAAAAAAATCTATTGTTTGTAATATATATGGATATATGGATATATATGGATATATGTAATATATATGGATATATGCTAGGTAGATACCTAGTGTGTTGAAAACATAATACAATTAATTTGATACGATAGATAAATATCGTGAAGATACCTCTAAAAACTTTCTTTTTACAATAAAAAACCATACTAATATATACATACAATCATTCTGATTTCTTGTCAGATTATTCTACAAGCAACATATTAAAGCACTAGTGATTTTAATTTATAGTCCAAACAATAGATTTTTTGTAAATAGATAATTGCTTCATATTTTGCAATAAATTACCAGCGTTTTGTCATCGCGCTTCTCTTTCTTTTCTATGTCGTCCGACAGTGCCCGCATTTTAGGTCATGTAAGCCCCTTAAATGCGAACATACTTTGAACAACCTGCTAACGTATATTCCCGAACGCTACCTTGTAAATTATCTGTGCTCCCGGGAAAAAGTCAGCTAGATGGATAAGTTTTGATACTGTACTATCATGACACAATTTCACAACAAAACTTTGTTTCATTGGAAAATTCTCTCAGTCAAAACTAACAGTAGACCGTAAGTTTTTCCAGTACCGCAAACTTATCGACAGCATTCGCCCCGACCGGTCTTATCTCTCTGATTTATGAAGCTTATCAGTCGCGCTCCTCGCTCTCTGATAGTGAACTAAACAAAGTGGTGCTTTGATCAATCACTTAGTTGCTGGCGTTTTCAATTTGTCCATTTAAGCATTCCCTTATCAGCTACAAGTTTCAAGAATACAAATTCGATTAAGGGTCCGCTTTTTAGCCACTGGTGGCACGCTTTTGAATGAATTACCTTCTTAAATATTTTTAGAATGGGAAGCGAAAAATATAGTGGCTTAATTTCTTTCTGAGAAAAATTAGATCACCCAAGTTCGTGACGACTGTTGCACTTTGCTTAGATATCATGAACTTTTGATTCTTTAACAATGTTGTGTAGGAGTCTGTTTCAGACTTTGTTTAAAACTTGCAGGCGACGCGAGAATTCTTATCCATTGTTGCCGATAGGTCCCGAGTCTTTACACTCACACTCCCTACGGGAAGAACTTAAGAGGAAATTTGGTCGGAGAGACTTTTGAAAAAGCCTAAGTAAAAAGTAATATTTCGAGGTTTAGCTATCGCCTATTTCCTCCTCCAATATTGGACCAATTTAAAAGATATTTCATAAACTGAATAATAAGGATCTTAAGAAAACATAGAGACATACAAGTAGCTAACATTTATTATTCTGTAAAAAATCATTGGTATATGGTTATTAACCAGAAAGAAAACAAGCTAGAGCGTTTCTATGGAGAAATGACCACCCGCATTTCCTCTTAAGTTGTTTTAAAAAACTGCGGCTCACCTACACCGAATGGTAAAACAATTTTTAAAATATTCTGCGAACGCTGTAACTGGTGGCAGTATTACGTATTACCGCTTGAGCGGTCGTCTCCGAGGTTCCGACACTGCATACAACAATTGGTTGTAATGAAATTTGTCGAACAACGCGGCATTCGGCGCACGTCCCCGTACCGGCGCCCGTTCAAATTGACGCCTAATTAAATTACAAGCCGCTGCAGCCGCGCCGACACGGAATTCATTCCGACCTCTTAAACTCCTCTTTTACAGTTCAAAAGACGATCAATACGTCTGTACAGATGAATTTACAGTGAGTGAGCAAATAACAACACAATATTTCAAGATGTTCTTCACGAAAAATGTCTTGTTTGAGCTTGTCTTTTGATACTGTTTGACCCATAGGGAAGTTTTTTTACTGTATGGAAATGCAATGTCCGCGCCCTCGGCACGGAGTCTCAAGTCTCAACGGACAGGAAGCTTTTATCATATTTCCATTCGCATTCCACAGCATATGAGTGCATGTGACAACACAGATAAAGCTCTTTTCCGTAATCTCGGTGGCTCGAGAAAATCGGTCGCGGGACGCGTTCCATTGTTTTGAAAACAAGGCACCCGCGACGCTCGCTGACGGCTCCGACAGTAGCGACTGCATTATTTCAACGATGTATTGCAAACTGTCCCAGACTTTCTACTAAGAAACTAGTAAACAATGAAGTATCGTTTATTACACCACCAACATAAATTTTCATTACAAGTAGGTACGTCTTTTCAAGGAAAATACGGGCTTCGAGATCGCCTCGAACGGGAATGTTATTGCTTGTAAAATTGAACTGGGGTGTTACGTCATCAATTTTTAAATTATACAAAAACTATTTCTAGTGCTGTTACATTGAATTATTGGGAAATGTTTTGTTTAAAATATACAGAACAGGGGGAGGCGTTTGTTCAGCAGTCGGACAGTGTAAGCTCACACAAAAAAAGAAAGATGGTGACATAAAAGAATACCTAATCTTTATTATGTACACCATAAAAATTACATATATAGGTAAATGTAAAAATTGTTTTACCATGAAAAATTTTTAACGTAATTTGCGCGAAAAATATCTTAATCTACGTAATTAACTTTTTACTGACCAAGAAATCCTTGAAAATTATAATGAATGGCCTCAGACCAAATAAAAATCAAGACAGAGGGCTGTCAACAGTATAGTGAAGCCGGTTTAGTAAACATTGTGTGCACATAGTGAGGTGTAGTTTGATTATAAAAGGATGTAAACGTGTGCGTGTGAGCGTGTATGCACAGAGCGGAGGTGTTGTTTTTGCATGCTTCCTGTATTATTCGCAGCGCCATGTCTTGACTTTTTATTTGGTCTGAGTGAATGGCTTACTAATTTCCTTGACAAACAGTTCATATCTCCCAAACTATATATACGTACATAAAAGTGGAAATAAACAGATTTTTTTATGTAAATGTCGCCTCCTTTGAGTCATAGTGGTGCTGATAACACAGTCTCCTGGGAGCGCGGCTGTCGTCTGATCCCAAGATGTATGCAAAATTGCCAATACGTGCTACAATATTGAACAGAATTACGTTTTTAATACTTATACATTTCTACATTCCACTTGTTAATGTAACATTTTTGAATTTTAGAAAATTTTAAAGTTTATCGGTATTATATTAGTATTATTTATTTAATAGAACATTTACAAACCAAAAGATTAATTTTGCCAAGTTTCAAATTGAAACGAGACAAGCAATGAAATTATTTCGCAATAAAACCTTTTTCATTCAAACCTATTTAAAAAAATGTTGTCCACACTGGCCGTTTGAGATCGAAAACCAATCGGATGCCATTACAGTATCTTTTTTAATTTGTTTGTTTTTTACTGGCAAATGGCCAACTATTATTTTTTTCTTCAAAAACAGTCATTATTTTCTGACGTTATTAAACAAAACCTTTTTTTCTCGAAAAATGTAAGGCATCTTTCTTACCGTGTCTTCAGCAACTGGTTATTTCAACTTTTAAGCTTCCTAAGGTTTTCATCTTTTGCATTGTGTAAATTTTTCATGCATAACTTAAGAAGAAGTGAAGTTTTCGCATTTTTATATGTATTTAGTACAGAAGATAGTCAGAAATGCATAAATTAATGTAACGGACACGAATTTATCATACTTTGAACAAGGCTGAATAGCAATTACGTTTTAAGATGAAGACACAAAAAAAAAACAAGCTTGTTCTAACTTAATTATTTTGTTAATTAACATAGTATCTAGACCAAACTTGTTTCGATAATAATTACTTAAACGAATATTTCGCTACTAAAGTTTTTATAATGTTGCATACTGTGGAAGATTTACTACCAACTTAGTGCATACTTACCTAGAAAAAAAAAACACTATTATACGTTAAAAATGACGTGTTATGATATTTTAAAATTAGATGAGTTCGATGTTTCCTACCTGACTACTCTGAGAAGAAAAGACCGAACTAACTCAGAGGTCATATTTTCTTTTAAACATGAAATATGCGAAAAGTTTCAGCTGCGAAGGTAAATAGTTATAATTTTGTTACAGAATTCATTCCGAATTACTAATTCAAAGAACAGCACATTAAAACTGGTACAACTTATCATAGAATTATTTTGATTATGAAGCGATGCACATTATACAAAACGTAGTTTTATATAATAGGTACTTATTTCAAATTAAATTTTGGTAATCTGTGCTTGACTATTACCTATCTACATAAGCTATTAAATACGAAAATTAAACTCATTTTTAAATAAATTATTTAATGTTGGATATCTAGGTACGTAATAACAATTACTAAACAAAAACAGCCGTCAAACTATGTAACAAATACAAATATAACTTGAGATAGCTAATGATAACATCTGACCACGTTCAGTCTCCGTCCAAGTTGTAACAAGGAAGGAATGTTCCAATGTTCGCGGAAACCGATTAATTTCAGATTCAGACATTTACGCAGAATTATGCCTTATTCAATGACAATAGGAAGGAAGGGCCGATTAGGGTGCGACTACACTGAGCACAGTGAGCACGAAGATAAATAACGCATTATTATGTAGTCGGGTAAAGTTTTTTGCTTTAACACGTCATGTATTTTGGTTTAATGTAAAAATGTGGAGTTGATTTTGTTTCAGGCAATGAAATATATTTCTCTTGAAGTTAGAACTTCATTACTACTTAAAAAAAAATAATCTTGGCACAAGTCCAACATATTTCATGTAATAAGATAATTTGTAAGTCCAGTCTACCGCAATTCGTACAAAGAAAATAATAATTCATCAAAATTGCAATATACTTACTACTAGAGACCAGGGACCCTAAAACGGCCACTTTGGCAGAATTATAAAAGGATAACATTATGAATCATTATATAGAGAAGCCAGTCCGTGTTTTTCTTTTTTTCGTTCACTACGTAGGTATAATCAAAGAGGATTGGATTTGGATTGGATTAATTGGTATTTTAGAACAGACAAAAAACAATAACTGAAAAATCCTTCACCAATGGGATTTGATACGATTAACTTAACAGTTAATTATCCATTATGATTCATAATGTTATCCTTTTGTGATTCTGCCAAAGTGCATGGCCTTTTTAGGCCCTCTGATTATATGCAAATTAAAATACTCAAAATATGCAACAAAATCGTCAAAAAGTGCCAAAATATGAAGCTTCAAATTTAAATAAATACTACAAAATGTTTTTTGTTAACAAAACAGTAAAGGTACAGACGCCAGCACATCAACCTACTACAATCTGTCAAATTTCTTTGATAGATTTTCAACTTAATCGCTAAAGCATAAGGTTCAAAGTTCATTGGGAAAATTTGACAGTTTCGAGTAGCTTGATGTGCTTGGCGTCTGTACATTAAAAAAAATATTCTTCAAAATATATGATGCACTGATCCAAGTGCTCAGTAGTAAGATTGTGAGTTCTATAACAAACTTTTTTTGAACATTGTAAGTACCTACTGACATCATATTTTTAAACGGTTTTATTTAGCTCACCCCGTTTGTTTTATTTATTCTTGGGTCATATTTATTTCATCTTAGATAGGAAAAAAAAATGATCTATGATGATATGCAAATTCGAAATATTCACGATCAGTAGATTCTATGTAAAATATGCAATAACCTGAAAAGAAGGCTAAACATGCAATATTTGGCTTGTGTAAGTATGCATTCGCATAAAATCCGGACTCTGCTTATTACCTTAGTCTAGTCTTATTTTTATGAGAAATAGCTCTCCTGAAAACAAATTAACGACCTAAAGACTATCTTTAAAAAAAGAACGAAAGCTCAAGTAAACTTATAGCACCTGAGGCAAGGCTATTAACGCTAAGCTAGATAGCCCCGCGTCGCGTTCGGTAGAGCGAAGGCTAATAGGCCCCGATTTTAACTAATCACTTCATCGGAACATCGGAGCTGATAACTTATTGCTTACTTCGATCGCCCACCCCTTCACCTCCCTCTTATGGTACTTGCAGATGCTTGATTAATTGTGGATGAAACTTTTGTAGATTAATGAAAGTTTTTCCTGAAAGTTTTTATTTTTCACTTTTTTTCAATTTGTGTGGGGTAACTACAACTAGTACCTACCCCACACAAATTCGTTTATCACTACAGATATTCTATTTCACGAAGTCCGTTCGGCTTTGATTGTAGTAGTGACGTATCCCGACAAGCGCGCTTATGTGTGTAAAAGTGGGTAACGTTTACAAAGAAATCTGATATTTATGTATATTCAAGTCGAGATTTAATAATCGAAATAAAATTTTGGTTTTAAAAAGTTTTAGTGCATGTGCTTGTGCACGCTTGACTACATTCATAGCCAAACGGACTTCGTGACATAGAACATCTGTACTAGCTATGAATCAGTGACGGGAAGTTAGGATAACAACATCAATGCATACTAAGTGGAAAAAATACGTATCATTGAAGCTAACTCAAAAAACTACCCAAACAAAGTTAATAAAATTTATATGGCACCACCCTTGAGGCATGCATACCCTATCCATAACAAATAAAATTTGAAACCGATCCACATTTGCCGGAGATACCTATCGCATAACATACATACAAAAATAATACAGTCGAATTGAGACTCCTTTTTGAAATAGGTAGGTTAAAAAGATCAGTCGTTGTTATAAATATAACTTGTTTTAACGAGGGCTAACACTTTTGTAAACATTAGTAACTCTATTAACTATTCTTCATGAGTAGCTCTACTAAGCTTAAACATTACCACTTCAATAACAGATTAACAACAGTTTTGAATTAACATACCCAATTGTGTTCGTACTAATCACAATCGGTAAATCAATTGCCATACTATGTTATAACCGGAATAATAATGAAATAATAGCAATGCAATCTGCATATTCAATTAGGTATAACTGAAAATTAGAACTTTGCTGAGTCCTTATGTAGATAATATCCATATCAAATAGATGATTACAATTCTGAAGGCAGATTCTCGTACTGAAAAAGGTTCAAATGCATGTCGCGAACTCAATTCAGCGATACCCAATGTAAAAGTAAGTTACAGGTTCTTTGACAGGTTGAGACAGACTAAAATGCAAACGTTCTTAGATATACGAGAATTGCCCCTGTGGTTTATTTAATACAAGCTTCTGCCCGCGACTTCGTCCGCGTGAAATTTCACCCTCCCCCATTCACCCTCTTATGGGTGATATTTCGAAAACCCTTTCTTAGTGGATAGCTACTCTTCAAAATGAACACGCCCTCCAAGTTTCATGTCTCTAGGTCAAATTGATACGTTAAAGAAACACTGTACACGCGTACTTGAAGGACAGCAATGTCGGAATAAATAAATTAGAATTAATTAAATAAATAGAGTATCAATTTACGATTTTTAGTGAATATTTTAATATTAAAAAAAAAAAACATTTTATTTTCGAATGGTAATATTTTTTTTAGCATGTATGGATGCTATACTATTGCGGGTTAACGGGAACGCCCTCTGTTAGTTAACATACTGTATACAAAGTTACTTAAGGCTAGAGATAAATCTGATCTGTAAAATCGATGACAGAATTTGACCTTGTTTGTTTGTTCAGATTTGTCTTCCCTTACTGAAGAACATACAAGTGTGAAGAATATCGTACACAGGCAAGCAACTGATATAACTGTATTTTCACTTAAGCGTAAATTGTACTGTTTTTATTACCATCATATGCGTCTCTTACTTATAAAATAATATCATTTTTATCTCTATTCCCGATTTGCAAAAACATCATGATAGGCAAGCAAAACAAACTATTTTAACGCAGACATTTTAACATTTTGTTTGTTAATTTTGTTTATAAAATGCCATAACACGAAAACATAATTAAAGAGCTACGTACACTAATTGAAACACATTCCAAAGAACTTTTAAAGAACGTTTATTACCAGTAGGTAGTATCAGTGTTAAAACGCTTTTGAGAATGCAGGAATGGTAGTGGCTTAGCTGGATAAAAT
Source organism: Luperina testacea (assembly GCA_927399505.1). Taxonomy (NCBI): domain Eukaryota; kingdom Metazoa; phylum Arthropoda; class Insecta; order Lepidoptera; family Noctuidae; genus Luperina; species Luperina testacea. Next base: position 14,820,238 of record OV656760.1, on the reverse strand, counting down.
AATTTTACAAATGCTTACAGCAGTACTAACAGTTTAGCGTTTTATTGAAGCATTCCTGTCGCATCGTTCACTGAATGTTTTCGAATAATTTTTTTATCTCTAAGTAACAATTTTTTTCTTAATATTCGTTCTACACTAACTTTTGCCTGCGGTTTTGACTTTGTTTCAATATTCATATTCAATTATTGCATTCCATATTATAAAAAAGATGTTACAAGATTGGGGGGGGGGGGGTTGGGGGTTATAAGAAATAGATTTAGGTTTCAAATAAATCACAATCAACATGATTGTTAAACAGTTTCATTTGTATCAGAATCGCAATAAATTCACGCCTTGCAATTACCGTCGAGTCGCGATGAAAGATTACTCGTGGCGATTGCTATAAATTATTTACGACTAGCCGTGCCCCGCGGTTCCACCCGCGTAAATGTCGATCCCGTAGGAATATCGGGATAAAAAGTAGCCTATATGTTATTCTCGGGTGACAGCTACCTCCATACAATATTTTATCAAAATTGGTCTAGCCGTTTGAGCGTAAAGAAATAATAAACATATAAAAACACACACACTCACAAATTTTCGCCTTTATAATATTAGTCTGATTGCATTTATTCAACTGTTTTATAGTTTTGTATACGAAAAGAGACAAAGCGATTGTGTCAAAGTGGGTTTTTGCTGATCGTAATACTGATTGATGGTGAATTTCAGCAATGAAACTGAACGCGATCAGCACATCCAAACCGCGGTCAAGAGCTGTCAATATTCTTTAGCAATGATGACAGTGATAGTTTTTGAACCGGGCTTAGATGTGCTGGTCGCGTTCAGTTTCATTGGTGAAATTCGTCCTAAGGGGTTGCGTCAAAGTGGTGTTTTTGCTGATCGTAACACTGGTTAAATAGCTCTTCGTCTTTTACGTTTATTGATTGTTTCTTTTCATAGAAAAGCTTCGTAAAAATAGTCGGCACCATATCCTCATTACAAAGTTCACTTAGTAACGGCGTGTTAATGCCTGGCTCGTCATAAACCAATGTTAACAGCATAACACTGACACAAGGAAGCGTCTAGACGCGGTAGGTACACCGAGCTATTTATAGCTACAAACTAAATATAATTTAAACAGACAGCTTTAAGTATAAATAGCTGCTGTTAACAGTTAATTATAGCTCAAACAAAGTGGCTGGCATTTAGTTCGCTAATGGGTATTTTTCGTACAACATTTACAATGTGGGTTGGGCCCTAAAGACCACTTGGACACTGACGGTAGATAACAGCTACTCAAATTACGAAATACATTAAGTTGACGTGTTGACGTGTAATATTATTGTAAAAATATAATTTAAAAGAGTGTCCATGTAGTTTCTTGCCCGTTCTTCTCCATAGGTACCTACGCTTTGGAATGGGCAACTAGCTTCATACTTTCTGACTGACCGACTTCTTGACAATTCAAAAGTGCCTGTAAATGGTTTAATTGAAATAAATGGTTTGAGTTTGAGTGATTATGATCAATTTATTATATTTGAGTTTTTTTTAAGCAAATCTTCATAAATTCTTTCTTCAATTTCAGCTGAAAATGCTGAGTTACTTACTACTACCTGTTTAACCAAACATTAGGGTGTGTTACCCAGTAACTGGGTTGTGGAAGTCAGATAGGCAGTCGCTCCATATAAAATACTGGTATTCAGCTGCATCCGGTTAGACTGGAAGCCAACCCTAACATAGGAAAAGGCTGGGCAGATGATGATTAGGGTGTAACTCCAGTATTTTATAAGCAAGAACTACACCTTTTGTTGACTCTAGGACAAACGCAGTTTACTGAAGTATCGGCACGACAAAAGCTGGACATCGTTTTTTTTAATGAAAAGAAATGAAGAAAATTAATTCATTTATCACTCCGTGGTAGACATTTTATACAACTGTCAAAGAACGGCAGTTTAGATTTGAATAAATGGTCAATTTATCTGTAGTCAATTTGGAAAATAATTAATTTCCCTGACTTTACATGCGACGATTTTGTAGCTGCTACACCAAATTGAAAGTACGTAAAAGGTAATAAAAATTTCTTTATTTGGCAAATCTCGAATTCCCAGAGATAGACAACATCACAACATAGTTGAATTCGTTGAACTTCCACAAAATTGCATTCACAGAATTTCAGCAGTAAGGTTTCGCCTCCGTATGGTCACTCGCATACTTAGTAGCCACAAAATGTGAGTCATCATTAGCTAAGTGGGATCTCGCACAGCACCGCACCCTGCACATAATGTTGCCGCGAAGTTTACACCCTGCACAGCGAAACTGTCGAATCACCGCACTACTCATTCTTATAGAAAAGTTTTTATAACCGGGAATCGGACACCAGCAGCAGCAGGGTAATTGCGTAACACACTAACAATAATTGCAATGCCTTTCATTTTTTTTCAACAACATTCATTGCGTTTACGTTACGTTGACGAGCAGACGAATTTTTGAAACATAATAATTATGAAGTAAGGATTAGGAATTTCTTTCAAAATTCATCGAATTTGTTTTTCAAGCAATTATTATGCAGTACGCAACTGGAGCTGAATACACAAAAAAGAAACTTCTTTATGAACAGAAAAAAATATCTTCTGGAAACAGTTGCTCGCAACTGTTTCCAGAAGATATTTTCACTAATATGGCCTTAAAGTGATTTTCTGTTAGGTAGTGTATTAATTGTTATTTTAGGTAGTTACAAACATACTGTTTTAGAACCCGTACTGTTATGAAATAGGTCTTGCTCAAAAATGCAATCGTTATTGAATTTTTCTTCGGTTTCTTGAAAAGTAACACTAATTAAAATTGGCGCATACAATTGAATGCTCCGTAACATCAATATCTAACGTTATTAATATGACAATCATGTCAAGCAGTTACGCGTATTGTTGGCAAGTATAAAAGCAATAATTAGCTTTATTGACACACAACATTGATCCGTATGCTCCTCTAATTAATGTTTACTTTGGAATAGCTTCGCCAAACCATTGAACATTTAATGTCGATAGTTAATGTTTGCACATAGTTATAGCTAGTAATAACAACACATTATTGCTTTGTTACAGGTGTGTGAGGACCGTAGCGTATGTAAACAGAGCATGACATAAACAACACAGGCGCCTGGTGAACGTGAGTTATTTTTAATATCAATCAAAACAAATTCCTTTGACTTTTTTATTAGGATTTTTATGAACGTGTATACATGGGGAAATAGATATGTGTGCAGGCAGTCAACAATTATCTATAGTATGTTCTAAAAGTATTTGATAAAAGTGTAAATACGCTATCATAATCAGCCTATAATGTTTCCAATGCTGGGACTCTAAGCCCTCCTCTTTTTAAGAGGGAGTGGGCTGTAATCTACCACGCAGGCCCTGTAAGATTGGTAGATGTGTGATGTGATGTGTGATGTGTGTGTGTGTGATGTCTTCGAATTTTTGGTTCTAGGACATGCCGGTGTCCTCACGATGTTTTCCTTCAACGTTTTGAGAGCAGTGTCGATGAAATTATTTACACAAAGTAAAACGCCTGCCTTGGTTCGATCCCACGACCTACAACTCGTAAGTCGGGGCCACTGGGCCACCACTGCTCTACTAACTCAAACAGACTATACGGATTACAAAAGCATCTATTGTCAATATGGTGTCTTTTCAACTTTCCAAATACATCTGTATGACTCTACAGTCCACTAAAATGGTCGCAAAAAATGCAATTTGTGGGGAAAATTGCGATTGCTGCACACTTCATTAGCACGGCAGTTAATTGCCTGCTCACTTATCTCTTTCGCCTACCGTACCTAGGTGCTGCAGTTACTAGCTAGGCAGCTACCTAGAGTACCTAGTTCTGTACGAAAGAACTCATTTTAATTTCAAGCCGTCCCGCTGCCGCAATAAATATTGGCCGCTATTAAAAAAAACTAAAAACCGTTGGACCGTTTCGTTTCATTTAAATACAGAAGCTTTATTTCATGGACTAGTGGATATGGTCGAAAATGGTACGATTTCTATTGTGAACTATATTTAAATGTACTTGTGGTTGCGGGTTAATAAAGGGTTATTGAAAGGAAACTATTTTTGTATTCAGGCATTTTGTTCAATTGTGTGGATGCTACTGTTTTGTAACTTTAACTGTTGTTTTAACTTTACAACAAACAACATAATAGCAAAAAATCAGTACGGGTTCAAAAAAGGAGTATCTACAGAAGACGCAGCGCTAGACCTAAATGAATTTGTAGCAAGGAAAATAGAAAATCAACATAAATGTGTGTGTCTATTTCTTGACTTCTATGAAATCTATTCATTACATTTCTTACCAACTATTTTCAAAATGAAAAAACTTTACAAACCCGTTACTTTTTCTTTATCGGGTAAATGGCAACACCAGCCTAAAAAATATTCGACAAAACCAAGAAAATAATATAATTCGATACGAAACATACGCGCAAAGAGCCATTTAACCACGTTCAAGTTGATGGCACCGTACTGAACGTCACAAAGTTATACGGGCAAAAGTTGCAACCATTGTGAACGTAGGATAATAAATTATTTATTCAGAATAAAAAGTGACCAGAACTGTGGAGTTGGAGTACCCACACTACCTATCTACCTGTTTAAGCTGGTTTTGTACCCGTCATAACGTTTCGGCCACAGCCTTATATTGGTGTGCATACTGACCACGATTTATGCACGTATGCATAATTTGTGGAAATTAGCCGCTGCTATTGTTTTTGATAATTAGAAAATATTGCTGTTGCAGTTGAACTGGAACTCGTTGTTATAAATTTGTTAACGTATTTCATAAAGAGCCTTAAGATTGATATTATTAACAACCAACAACCCGCCCCTGTTTCGCACGGTTGTAATGACTTGACAAAACATCCAGATTTCTTAATTATAATTTTGTAAGATAAATATTAATGTATTATAAACATAAACCTTCCGGCATAAAATCTTTAAATGATGGTTAAAACCGCACCAAAATTTGTTGCATAGGTCACACAGCAATCAGTATAATCAGCCTATAATGTCCCCTTTTGTCCCCTGTTGGGACACAAGCCTCCTCCTTTGAGAGGGAGCGGGCTGTAATCTACCACGCGGGCTCAGTGCGGGTTGGCAGATATCACATGTCTTCGATTTTATGGATCCAGATGCCGGTTAGCTCACAATGTTGTTCCTTCGCCATTTTGATTTATCTAATCTATGCTTTAATTGACGTCGCTTTTCGTGTGTGTCCGCGTTGTTCTTTTAAACTACGCAACGGTTTTTGATGTGGTTTTCAATTCAATCCGGAAGGTTTATAAGTATTGGACATTTATATTAAACATGCGAATGATAAGGAAAACTAAGTTTTGTCAAGTCATAAAATCCGCTAGCAGTAAATAAAATAAAAATATCGTTCTGTTTTATAAAGTGTTGCTCAATGTAGCATATATGTGTCACAGTTACTATACGTGCCGCTTTTAAAGGGATTTGCGTCACACCAATAGTTTAGTCTGTCGCAGGTGACAGGTGCTGCCTACCCATGTTCAGGATACTCTGGACTCGTGCACTGAATATATTATTAAACCCAAGTGGGTTTCAAAGTAGTTATAAACAGGAATTTCATGTGAGCGTAGGGTACAGGCGTTTCTATATTTATTTTGGCATAAACACCTCAAACACTGATTAACTCATTACGACTATAAATGAACGGATTTTGTTAATTAACATTAAAATTAAAGTTGTTTACAACCCAAGTGACATTTTGACGCATAACCCCACCACCTACACGATATTCTCCCGCGTAAGTATAGGTACTTACGCGGGAGAATATCGTGTAGTGTAGGCACTACCTACCCATTTATTTCCGTTCCACATTTCTGACGCACGAACCTCAAAAGAAAACAACCCAAGGAAATCACCATAGAAGAGATATTACACATTAGCCGAGAAGATATCACGAAACTAGTTCAGGTACGAATCCGAATAAATTGCATCGAGTAACCGATAGACGCGTTCTTGTAAATTTTTTATGGGCTCGAACGATCCGGGGCTCGGCGCGACTAATAAATTGGGATCGGACCCGCAGGAGGCTGTTTGTTCTCGCCTCGGTCCCGAGAGCCCGAGATTCGTGTCCCGACCAGGCCATTAAGCACACCCGCTACACGGTCACAATCTTGTTTACCAATACAATATAGAGAACACCTATAGATCTTTTATTGGGACTAATCTTCGAACAACCACGTTTTAGTGTAATGCCGAAAACATTACACGATTTTCTCGTACGCCTTTTTCTAGTTGCTCGTTTTGACACTTTTATAGAAACACGACAACATTTTTTATTTATTTATTGAACCATTTATGTACATATATTTATACAGACAAGAAACAGAAAAGAACAGAAAAAGAAAGACTTCAATGCCCATGCACACACTCTCATGAAGATCGCAGATGCTACACTCGAAGTCGTGGACGAATATGTTTACCTAGAACAAACTGTCCAGTTGCTTAGGTCCAACTTCGAGAAAGAGGTCAATCGTCAAATCACACTCGGCTGGGCAGCGTTCGGGAACCTACGCAATATCTTTTCGTCCCACATACCGCAGTGTCTCGAGACGAAAGGTGATACTTATTTCTAAAGAAATCTGTTCCAGCATATACCTGCGATAGGAGATGGACATTGTAAGAGCAACGTATGTAAGATTAGAAGGGAAAATAAAATCAAAAACAATTCTCTAATTTAAATATAAACATACTACATATATGTGTCAGAAGTATGTGTATATATAAATACGCACATACATCTAAACTAAATATCACTAAAATATATACAAATATAAAGTAATACAAATAATAAATACCGAACTGGAAAGATAGTGTTCTTTCACTTTTTTAACTCAATTCGACATAATATTCAATCGACAATGAACATGTTAAAACACTTAAAACCGTTGAATTGGATTAGAATACCGTAAGTGCAGTGGTTAAAGTGTATTAAAGGGTGGTAGGTAATCCATTTTGCTGTAATCCATTTTCCTGGCTTGACGGTCGCCACCTGCCCAGTCAGATAATCCGTGAACACACTTTTATGGGAATAGCCGCATATTTGTAGCACTCTTTTAGTTTGCCAACACTTTTTACAGATATGTTTATTTATGGAAAATGGATTTATAACTGTGGAAAGAACAGTACGTCGTGGATGTAGTCTTCTACATTGGTTTAAGGTCGCCATTGAGAATCTTTTAAGCCATTTGCTACATTTCAGATCTACGAAATTCTTACAATCAATCTCATTTTATCACTGTGTAGGCGCACACTGGAAAATGTAAGGTTAGGAAAAACTTGCATTGCTCGAACAGAGAGAGCATACCCATGCACTGCACTCTTTAATTCGAGCGATATTTTATCCAATGTCAGGTGGCATTGTGTTTCTGTAATCTACTACCACGAAAAGTACTTACCTACCAACGGCTTAACGTGTTTTCCGAGGCACGGAGGGGTCACGGTATGTAAAGATCATCCACAGACCAACCGCGGCAAGCGTAGCTTAACCTGATCGATCGACCTGTGCGGCTGTTATTATTTAGCCACGGGCCCCACGTGTAACCTAGACAGATAAATAAATAGGTAACAAAACTAAAGTACTTATATACGTATATATTATTAAGTTTTTTTAACTTACTAAACTTTTTAAACTCAAACTACAATTAGGTGTTTATTTATAAACGATGATTAAAGTAAAATGACGTTTAAACGTCAAAAACATATGGTTAAACAGTCGCCAATCAGTACTTAACTTTAAGCATCGTTTATGAATAAAAGGTAATATATCGTGCACGTAAAACTTTAATATGAACTCGTAATGGACAGTAAAAAGGTAAGTAAATCCAATAGAACTATCACAGCGCAACATGTTTTCTCATGCAGCTGTGTTTGCAACAAGTTGTTGATCCTCGGTACCCAAATATAGAATTGTAGGTATAAATCTATATTTAGATGCGCTAGAGATGTACGTACTTAGCTATAATCTATGGTACTATTATAACATCAGCCAGGTGATGGTCCGTATAGTCATGTTAATTTAATAGTTTATGATCATAGAAGCCAGTCGATCTAGATTTATTAGGTAATAGGCAAGTCCGTTCTACATATTATTTAGATGGTGCGATATTATATAGACACTATTGACAGCTCACTTTACCTAAGTTTACACGGTGAGATTTTTACAGTCCAGTACTAAACCCACAAGATCTACATTATGTTCAACTCTATCATCGAAGATTTTCATAGTAATACTAGCAGCGCCCCACGGTTTCACCCGCATAAGTGTCGATCCCGTGGGAACTATCCTATGTCCTTCCCCGGGATGCAATCTATATCTCTGCCAAATTTTATCGAAATCTGTTCAGTGGTTTAGGCGTGAAAAGATAACGTACGGACAGACAGACAGACAGACAGAGTTACTTTCGAATTTATAATATTAGTATGGAAGTATGAAAAACAAAGAAAGAAAGTTTTACGATAAGTACTTAATTGAAATTGTATACTAAAATTACATGACGATTTCGTCGTTATTCAGTTTTCATTTGTATATGTACATTACCTTACTCTCAAATAAACAAATACATTAATTTTACAGCTACAAAAAAATGCATAAAAGTACACATACATAATATGAAAAACAACATCATAATTCGTTTTTTACGTCTCACTCTCCAATCGCTATTTATACGAACATTATTGCAGGTAGGTAGGTATAACCTACTACGCGAAATGTGTTATAAAATTGTTCGTTATAGATAGGTACATAAAACGTAATAGAATTTCAGTGAGTCCTCCGGTGTTATTATTGGTTTTCCCCGGGGATATTTCAAGATCTGACGCGTAGACATTTCTCTTCATTGAAAGTGTTGACGCCGTTCTTGAGATGTACATTTTGATACCCCTTTTTATGGGAATACTGAAATATCTGGAATTGACGACAGTCTGTACTGCGAAACATTATTTCGATTTTATATTTTGTACTGGGCCATATGACTCAATGGTAAAATAACAACTGTTGAAACCCTCTTACGTAGTGCGTCAGGTATGCTCGCTGATACGCACACCGATAATAATTATTTCGCGATCATGCGGAAGAAAGCGGCATCGATAGTACGCAGAGTGAGAGGAAACTGAAACAGCTTTCTGAAGGTATCTGTGGCAAGGCTAGAAGGAACGGAGGGAAGTCTACAATGGATAGGTTTATACACACACAGACAGATGTCTGACAGATGTTTTTTGTAATGTTGTGTGCCTCAATGTTCTCAATGTAGTTTTAACACGGTGGCCTTCGAAGCCTGAAAATAGTTTTTTTAACGCAAAAATTGGGTCAAAGTCTAATTGAAATTACTGAAAATGTTCATATTTGCAGTCACCTCCCCTCTCACCTCGAGGGCATTGCAATTTGCTCCAAAGCCCCGAAATTATTATTAGATATAGTTGTTAGGCATTAGGCGAACGCTGGGGAAGGTATTTGTTAGCAGTGTCCTCCATAACTATTGACAGTGCAGCGAATTTATTCAGCTGAAAATGGTTTACATGATATTTTATGTTGTCATAAGAGCTGTAACTTCCTCGTGATACATGACACATAAGATGTCGGCAACTTAAAGCTCCCGTGGGAAATCAATAAACGCTTGCACTCAGTTAGTTTTACAGATAACATGGATATTAACTCACTTACTTGTTGACTTTTACACCAACGGGGTGTGTCTGTATTGGAGCTACACATTACTGAAGTGTCTTTATGTCTTTGTTGCTACTTAGGTGCAACAAAGACAGACATTAAGATAGGTATAATTCATGTGTGTCTTGTGGTCTGCAAGAAAGATTTTTATTTACTTCTTTAGGCGCGTTGGGCATTTTTTGAGATGGGAAAAAACCATTGAAATCGCGCCACTGTTACCGTAAACGCCACCGCGCGTGTTTTGTTTATAAGACGATTAAAAAAATACCCGTTTCAGATGTGTTCGGCTGTCATCGGGATGTACTCAGTTTTAATATATATCCGATAATTATCTCAGTTAGTGATGGCAAAGTATTCTGTTTGTGTTTTGTTTTCACTTCTGTCGGCACTCCCGGAGTGCCACTGTTTTTTTTATATTTACTGAATGTAAGCCTATAATGTTCCCACTGCTGGGACACAGGCCTCCTCTCTTTGAGAGGGAGTGGACCATAATCTACCACGCGGGCCCAGTGCGGGTTGCTAAATGTCACATGTCTTCGAATTCAACGAGTCGAGTTCGAGTGAGATTTACTGAATAGTCATTTGAATTAGGTTCTAACCTAACAAGGGTACAGTCACCAAAAGAGATAAGTAACCAGCGTCGTCACATATAGTTGAAGAATCGGTGGATGTTTTCGAATTAAATTTAATTTGATAAAGGAACTGTTTGTTTTCTATTAATTTAATTAATTTTATTCGAACTTCCTCGAGGTTACTTATCTCTTTTGGTGACCGTACAAAGTTTTTACTGAATAACTTATGAAAAAGACAGATCAGCAGAAATTGTACTTCCACCGTCCCTTCGAGCAAGCTTTTATACATACTTTTTATCTCATGTGCCTTTTTTTAATTTCTAACGTCACTATACACTATACCTAATGCTCTTTTCTCTGAAACAGACGATTTTTTATTTGATAACCGACGTAAAGTTTCTACACTAGGCGGTCTAGAATCATGTGCTAAATTGCTTACAGTTTGTGCGTCGATGTCCCCCCCACCCTGTATTATCGTGGGCGTCGAGGGTCCACGTACTTATATTATGTATGGAAAAACGTGAGCGTTGTAACGTTATCGTGAACAGAAATGTAAAAGCGTCTTCAATATTTCCATACATTTTACTTTCCCGTGTTATCGTGATGCCGTGACGTCGACGTGGACGATAATATCGTCACGATAGAAATCAGAAAAGCACACTATAGTAGTTAACTAGTTATAAAGAAACAGAATACTTCCTCTAACGTAAGGAACAAGTCAGTATTGTAAGGTAGCAACCCAAAACAGCTCAATATTTTATAACACTTTTCAATTTCCTCTTAACATTCGAACGAGCACTGTGCCACTGCAATTGCACTTTAATTATCTTCAGAATCTTCCGCCATAGCGGTGCCGTGGAACGCTTTCAAACAAATTGATGAAATATTGCACTGTAAAAGAAAATTTCATTTTGAAAATTGTAGCAAGGAAATTCCGTAGAATTATAAATATTTTAGTGGAGCTGCATTAATTAAAGATGCTTTTAGTACCTTTGAAGTGTTTAAAGTCATATTTAGCACAAGCAGCTTTTTGGGGACTCGAGTTATTTCATATATCGTCCAGCAAGCAATGGTAACACTGGTACAGCTCAGACTTAGACTTTTAGGATTGCATTCACAAACGACCAATTACATGATACACGTATCAAACCGGAAAGGGATCGGCAACGTATCAACTCGAGTCGTATTCTTTGTATGAAACTCCCTACTGCAACGCACACTAATCGGAATCGTAACGTAATCGCCTCGCCTCGAGACAAGCTCACGAACCGCGGTGCGGTGCGTTACGGCTCGTCGTCCCCGCGCTTACGGCTCGTCGTCCCCGCGTTTACGTCTCTCCGTACCCGCGCTTACGTGTCTTCATCCACCCTTGCCCCTCTCACCCCTCCGGCCTGCCTGCTGCACTATCAACCAGCGGTCGGCGAGCTGTAAGCGCAGCGTCGCCTAGCCGTAGCCGAGTCGACGTATCGGAGCTTCTGATCCGCTTTTGTTACCTACGTGCTTACGTTAGGTTGACGCCTGTTTGACGGCGAGGCAAAAGACGATACGGTGGCGATCCCTTTCCGATTTGATGCGTGTGCTAATGTTGAAGGATATTGTTAATTCATTGCCTCATGTGATCGAAAAAATTATCTGCTCAACAACGTAAATAGAGCAATGAATGTTGTTCAACTGTCAAAATGAAATCTATTCTTACCGCAATTATTACATTAAGAACGAAAGGTTTATTAACATGAGGATTTATTATGATAAGGGATGACGATGCATATTTTAGCACGTGGCAAAAATAGTCGTTGATTCTGATTTATTTTTTGTACGTAGGTACCTACATGATGATACAAACCTTAAAACTGTAATCACACTATTATTTTAAAGGCGAAAGTTTGTGAGTGCGTGTGTTTGTTACTTCTTCACGCACTAACGGCTGAACGGATTTGGATGAAATGTCATACTTTTTATCCCGATATTCCCACGGGATCGACACTTACGCGAGTGAAATCGCGGGGCGCAGCTAGTCCTGGTTATAAAGCCTGTGCTTTCAGGCGTTACTCAGACACTAAGCAATTAGGTTGAAGCTATGTCTGTTTGATATAGGCAAACACTGATTGACTTAGGACGTCGGGTGTTGCATCCTAATTCCTGACTGTCTTGTGATTTAGCTACCTGAAGGCACAAAACAGATCTAAATAGACGGTATAAGTAGGTACTGGATGACTTCTATATTATTTGGAATAATTTAAATTACACTAATTCTTTCTTGTGACATATTTTTGTATTTTTATTTAAACCCACTTGTTGAGTGTCAGCACTCTTTTACTTGTCTCTGTCTCCCAGCTATACAGTATGACTATACAGTATACTAACACAGGGCGTTCCCGTTAACCCGCAATAGTATAGCATCCATACATGCTAAAAAAAATATTACCATTCGAAAATAAAATGTTTTTATTTTTTTTTATATTAAAATATTCACTAAAAATCGTAAATTGATACGTTAAAGAAACACTCTGTACACGCGTACTTGAAGGACAGCAATGTCGGAATTTATTTAATTAAATAAATAGAGTATCAATTTACGATTTTTTGTGAATATTTTAATATAAAAAAAAATAAAAACATTTTATTTTCGAATGGTAATATTTTTTTTAGCATGTATGGATGCTATACTATTGTGGGTTAACGGGAACGCCCTCTGTTAGTTAACATACTGTATAATATGTATTTGCAAGAAATGCGTGTAATGAACATTAAGAATGTTAGATTAGTGGAAATATGAACAAAAAAAAGAGGAACATTTGCGTAAAAAATTGCAACCTTTAAAGACACTTAGATAACGAAGCCGAGATTCACTTGTACTCTCCCCATCAATGTAATTATGTAATTTTTTGGGAACCATTGGTTATGGAGATATTGAAGGTCAAAGTTCCAATTTTTACTAACGCGACGTTTTTTTTACGAAAACAAGTTTAAATAACACAACTTTAAAGCAATGTTTTGCGTGTGTTACATTGCGCACTATCGCAAACAGCAAATTTTCATACCAAAAATAAAAGTTGTTTCCCAGCAATTATTTTTGTGCAATGTTATTGAGTTTGATGTACAGAATGCGTTGTTTACGGCTATGTGATGGGTCTTTTTGCATCCTGTAGAATCGGTATCCGCAGATCAGACAATGTTTATAGTGGCCCCAAAAAGGCCATAACAGTATTTTATTCCGGCTACCATTGACGCAAGCGACGATGACAACAAATCATGACCCTTCGCTTGACAGCCAGTAAAAATGTTGGGGTAATTTCATTTGAATTGCAGATTTTATTTCCTGTAGATTGGTGGATATCCTTGCGTAAGACACGTGTATAAATAGGTCCCTTTTTATCTCGAGTGACTATTGTATTTTATCTATGTATTTCATGAAAAACCCAAATATATAACAACGAGATAATACCAATTCATCCAGCTCCATATCGTCATTAAAAAATTAAGTACATATTCCCATTCGCAACTGTTCGAAATATGTATTTGTTTTATCTTAGATAGATAGGGTAAAACCGGGATAGATGCACCACTTTTTGAAATAGCCTCCTTATTTAAAAAATATTAATTTTATATGAATAATTTCTATGAATGTAGTTAGCTTAATCATTTATGTTGAATCACAGTTATTTTTTATTTACCTATCAATTACAAATTTTGCAGAATTTAGCTTTTTGTGGAACCCTTTTTTTGAGGATAGTTGCCTACCTGTATGGATAGTTGCCCCACCATGAAAATACTAAGAAGGATAGATGCCTGCAGTGCAGGATAGATGCCTTTTATAATGTGTAAACGAAAAATCCCACCAAATATGAGGTCGTTCTACTCTTGAAACAGCAATCGTCTCCAAAAGACATGGGTCGTATTAGGAAAAACGTTTTTTATTTTTTTAAATCTTTTATTTGTTATCGTTACCTATAAGATAATTGTAATATGAATATGACACAAACAAACATAATAAAATTTTAAAAGTATTTGTTCAACAAAAGTATTAATTCTTAATTGTTATTATAAAATATAATTATTAAGTGTTAACAGGCATAATCGAACTTAAAAAAAAAAATTAAAACAACATAATCTCTCAATACTACTCAAATGAGGTTGATCCGGACAATGCTTTCAGTTTTCCACATCTTGAGCAATAATTTCTGAAAAGTCGGATAGATGCCCTTTGGGGCACCTATACCTCGAAAAATCAGGGCAACTATCCTTTACGATAGGGATAGGTGCCCAAATATTTTTTAAATAAATTAAAAACAAAAGAGCTACTATTAACATCCAGATGAACACTTAATGAACCAGTACGTTGATGGAATAAAAAATATATTGAAATTTATAACTAGTTATAAAGTTATACAACGGCAAATACTAACTTTTAAATCTTTGACGTGTTTGTGAAGTTCGCCGCGGAGATGATTGCATACACGAGCGAAACGCATCCTCACCATACGACAGTCCGGGGACAATTGAGGTGCGGGGTGATTGCGGCTCCTACTTGTACTATTAATTCTTAGTTGCGAGTTTGGGAAGTTAGATTTTTTGAGAATGAGGCATCTATCCCACTGCGGCATCTATCCCGGTTTTACCCTAGATGAAACGTTTATTCAGTGCAACAAAAGACACAATACAGGTATTAAAAACATCAAAAAAGGTGAAAAAAAATAAAAAATAATAAAGATAAATTGAACCATAGACACCTAGCTCATAAACATCTATAACTGTCGATCACTACTGGGCGGTGTGTGTCTCATGGTTGCACCAAATGAGAGTCCAGCTCAGCATCTTAGTCCGTATTCGTCATTCTCCTTGTAAAATACTAGTATATTGATACCTAAAGACAACCCTGCCGTAAGATGGTGTTGTAAAATCACATGTAGGTAGCTATGTGATTTTACAACTCCATCTTACGGCAGGGTCATCTGAGACACTCCTATGAATGCCAAGAATATATACGAGTACTACATAACCATACCTACGTATCCACGTATCCATTTCTTCAAAGATTTTCTCCGTATCATGTCATAATATTCGTGCCGTCTCCCCCACGTTAGAAGTTTTCCTTGTTTGTCAATTTCCGTATTGGCAGCGGAGGGAACCGCTCAACTCATTGCAAGCTAAATTTGTTTTAAATCGTCTATGTGGATGTGGATGCTGCATACCCAACGAGAGTATCAAAGCAATTGAGATAACTAAAAGACTTTGAAGTGACATTTAGACTGGGAACTAGACATACATTTTGCATAAACGCTCCTTCAAACAGGCGCGACACGACACGCGACACAAAGGCACCGCAAGTCGCGCAACGAGCGGTGCCTTTGTGTCGCGCGCGATTATATCGCGTGTCGCGCCTGTTTGTAGGAGCCTTTAACCTTAACCTTCGGAGAAACATGATATTTTTGAAGAAGCCTCCTCGTGTAGCGCAGTTTGCTCCGCCAGTTACTCAACTGAGTGCTCGGCGCATCCACCGGACAGTCACACCCAACACCTTATTTGACTGGCCAATTCTTCCCTTGCGGTGGTAGAGCTAACGCCCGCTCGATTTGCGACCACCCTTCCACCGGAGTCCGACGTCAAGCAGTCTGCTGTGTTTCGTCGATGAATGGGAGTTCCAGTGCCTTAGGCATCTTCTGGGCACGCTCGTTCCATCACAGACCACATCCATCGCTTTCCATCAGGCGTGATCGAGGTGAAGATCGGGCCCATTCAGTAATAAAACGACGACTTTTGCATAGCTGACTTAATAATTTGAGCTTATGTTGAGCTGAGCAAATTGAAACAACTTTTACGGAACATTTCGTGTTTATTTCATCTCATACATTTTTAAATTTCTCCTCGTTTCCAGCGCTTTGTAGCGTTTGTCATCACAGGAGTCCCGTTTATGATTATCTTCGGATATGAGTCGGTTATTATGTTTGTTTGGACGCGCTAATCTCTGAAACTACCAGTCGGATTTGAAAAATATTTTTTCATTTAATAGCCTAATTCTTAAGGAAGGCTGTAGGGTATTTAACATCACGCTAGAACTATTAGAAGCCGAGCAAAAAAATAAGTAAGGAAGAACGCGCAAACGAACTAATAGCGCGGGCAGGCGATGCGATGCGACGCGTTGGGTCGGGGGAACAAGAAATTTTACGCGGATGAAGTCGCAGGCCAAAGCTATCATATATTTTCTTTTATTGATTTACGTTATTGCAACTCCATCTCTCCAATATAATTAATTTTCTTTACGATTCAAATAAACAGAAAACTTATGTATCTCAAAATTGATGGTGATCTCATAGGGTTAATATAAAACAACAGATTCAAAGTTGAGTTAGCCAGTCCCCGAGGATGGGACACTTGCAAAGTTAATATGGAATATGGCGTTAATTTTTTTTTATGGGACACACCACTAAAAATTGAATCCGCTAAACTCGCAGTGGATTTATTTAAAGCATTATTCACCCGTTCGAGCACTCGGAGGTCTATTAACGTGGCTTGGGAGTTCAAACTAATGATCTGGAATCAAGAGGTGGTATCGATTGCTTCTCCTACATCAGGATTGTGTTATCCGATCGCAATTCGACAATCTCGATTTGAACGTTCAGTTTCATGTCATTTGAAATGTTATTACAATAGTGATCCGAGATAAGTTTGAGACGAGGATGCTGGGGGATTGAGACAGGCTAACGATCTTGTTACTGACTAAGCCAGCGAGCTGCACCGCACGGCTCAGGGTAATGAACCACGAATGCACAGCTCTTGTAGGTACTTATGTCTCCCTTCAGAATATTCACTACATCATCCCACTAAACAATATCTCTGACGGCGATATTTCTTTATTAAAACGATACTTTAAAGAAACTGTTTTCAATGTCTGACAGTGTATTTAAGTTGGAATTATCAACACTCGATTAAATAAATATACAAATGAAAGTGAACTATTTTATTAACAATCTCGTTCTCAAATTAGCTGCTCTAAATCAACTTCGGGAACATTATAAATATTCAACGCAGAACTCGTAGGTATAGAAAAATTTCACTCCAGTAAAGGTAGCTGTTTTAATAGTGGACTAAGGCTCCTTTAAACAGGCGCGACACGCGATCAAATCGCGCGCGACACAAAGGCACCGCAAGTCGCGCAACGAGCGGTGCCTTTGTGTCGCACGTGATTCGCGTCACGCGTTGCGCCTGTTTGCAGGAGCCTTTATCATACATTTTCATTTTAACGGAAAACGAGCGAGGAGTCCTAAAAACTTTTAAATGACGTATAACGTTATACTAAACTAGCTTCTGCCCGCGACTTCGTCCACGTGAAATTTCTTGTTCCCCCTACCCACCCTGTCGCATCGCATCACACGCCAGCGCTATTACTCTATGTTCTATCTTACCTTTTTTTTTGTTTTTGCTTGGCTCCTAAGAAGCCTAGCGTGATGTTGAATAGCTTCTACAGCTTATAGCCTTTCTCAAAAATTGGGCAATCGAATGCATAAAAAAAAATTCAAATCCGGCTGGAAGTTTCAGAAATTAATGAGTTCAAACAAAAAAACAAAATAACTCTTTAGCTTTATTATTAGTATATTTGTAGATGTCTCAGAAGGTGCACAAATAAATCCGACACATTGTGCTAAACGCCCACAAATGACATAGGAAACCCTTGAACCACAAAAAAGAAAGTGTATTTTTATTGCTCTCCGAGTTACAAACACACGGTATTATTAAATTTTTATAGACCTTTTTGCTCGATTGTTTGTTTTTATGTTCTTTTCTAAATATTACATTTCCCTTACACTAGGCACCGTCATGGCGGTCAACTTTTTGTTTTTAATGCATAAATAGAGATACGAAAATAGATGTAGGTATTATTTTGTTCGTTTCAGGTACAATCGAGAGCTTATAACTGCTATAGATGTTAAAATATCGCTGAAATTACCATCAGGCTCGACATTTTACGCAAACTTTGTCATGAGTAGATTAGCGTCATTCATATGTAAATGAGTAGGTACTGTAAGTTGACTGTGAGTCTGTGCCCAGACACCAGCGCCGACTAATCCATCGTATTCACGATATGCGTGACAGTGAGGGCACGTGACGTGGCACGCGGCTTGAATGGCACGCCGACGTGACACCGACCCGGCCGATTGTGTGCGCTCTGCATCCACACGCGAGTGCATTCGACTGGCATTCACTATACGAATCAATAATTATAGCACTGCCAATGTTAATTAAAAGTATTCCTGAACAAATATGCGCAATCACAATACGAAAAAGGCGGAAAATTCGATATAACAACATGTTATTGGATTTACCTTGTACCCGAGGTGTGCAAGCGAAACAAAAAAACTTTTCAGTGCAAGTTTAATAACACACGTGTGTTGCGAGATTTTCATAAAAACGTCAAAATAAAACAAGGGAAATTCAGGCGCATCGGTTTAACTCGGTGCCGCTTGTTACGCGAATTTCGTCAATATACAAAGGTATTCTCGTAAATAAGGACACACAAAGCGTAAAATGAAAGCAAAGGAAAGCACCAACATGATTTAGAGAGAGGTAGCCAGATAATAATATTCAAGAAGCAGATTACCATAACTTTGCGGAGAGATTGGCTGGGCCTACTGTGGATCATTATTTAAATCACTGGCTGCATGCAAATTACTCCGATATCGGATAAACATGAATTGAAAATTAAACAGCGGTAGGCATTCAATCGCATTCTGGTAATCCGTGAAACAATAAAGGAATATTTTCGTTGGATCGCTTATTTTTGGAATAAGTAATGGATGTATGCAGAACAATAATTGATAAACGGCACTCACGACTCGGGTTTCAGTATATTAATTAACAATTTTAATCCTTGACTTACTTTATATTTAACAGACATCGGTACATACATCAGCATCCTTTTGTAGCGGTTGGTTGTAACGTTAGGTGGAAAACTCAAATCGCCTTTTGACCCCTCGGGTCTTTTATGCTTCCCCCTCACCTGCTCCATTTTGAGGCTGCCACACCCGTGTTTGAGGTCAATAAAGGCCTTTGTGGAACCTTTAGAATACAGTTCAACCTGCTCGCATTTAACTCTTTCACTTTGTAACCTTAAATGGACTCCGAATAAATTAACCAAAGTTTTTACCAATTGGCTTCGTGAAATACGGATTTCAAAAGTTATTTAAAAAAGAGATCTGTATGTAAACATACAAAAGCACGTCGTTCTACTTAACTACAAAGAAAATAATCTTAAAAACGTGGAAGATGAAGTTTTAAAGATTTCAATCAAGTCGAGTCCCGTTTTACTTCAAAAGACTTTCTGTAGTCTTGTTATAAAGTATAAATAGAGCTCAGTCGTATTCATAGAACGAAAATCCCGGCAAGCCCCTTTACAGACGAGACACTCCCACGGAAAATAAATGTCGCCTACCTACGCCTCACCTCGACGATAATACGTTTTTTAAAGAAACCCTTTTTTGATCAATATTTTTGGCTTATTCTTGCCGATATCAACTACTATATTATCGGAAAAGCGAGACACGAATCGAGATATTTTATGACTTCTATGCAAATTTACGACACAGCGAGAATTCACGGATCATATTAAGTACATGAATCACATTGGCACCGATCTCACTGAATACAAAGCTGTGTAATTCAAACTGAATTATATTGATTTTTCATGCCTCTCATCGTGGACGCTGGCGTATGTAACCGAGGCGACTCATCAATTTTAAACTGTAACCAGAGGTGCGTGTAAACGAATATGTAGCAAGTAGTAAACTATCAGGCGATAGAGCGGCAATCAATCACTTAGTTACTGAGTAACGTGTTGCACAAGTTTGTAAGCGAGGCTGTTCATCCGACGTCTTCTCCGAACAAGTCGACCGCGCCAACTGAATCCCCAGAGAGTCGAGATTTATAGAGCGGACACTGGACCAGCTGAAAACCATATTGTACACGCCAGGATATTAAACGTCACCATCTATCAATATTACACTGCATATTTCGCGAAATAGGTCAAATATTTAATTATGTCAATCAACATTTAATTAATAATGCGGTTCTTAACAACACGCCTTAAAACCAAAATAAACAAACGTCAAATAAATTCAGCCGAGTAGACACTACAGTACAGGCAACGAGCCAGATAAATTCATCAGACTGCTTAAACGAACGAACATCCCAAAAATCTCTATTTACCTACAATATCAAACTGAATGAGAAAACTAAAATTGTTTTCCACTCATTCCGAAATTACAGGCAGAGAGATAAAACATTTTTTTCTTTGACATTGCAAGTATTTTAGTCATACTGGGTCAATGTCGCTACGACTTTTCGATGATCTCGATCGCAATATTTCTTTTATTCATAACTGGATTCTTTCCATTACTCCATGGACTATGAATAACGAAGAATTCCAAGCTTGGTACAGGTGCGAGGATGGGCTGCTCGCCAAGTGAAATTAAATTATTAGTTGGAGGAGCGTCGAGATCTTGCACTGATATCGTAGTGGCGATCATTTAGCCATTTAGCCGCCGCATAAACATCGCAGATTGAATTAAAGAAATAAAAGGTGAAGAAGTTTTTACTTCAACCGTTTGTGAAGCCGTTGGCTGAAAAGTTCGCTAAAACAAAAAAAATAAAAATGTGTTCCCATCACAGCGGTGCGATATCAGTTAACGATGCAGCGCGTTTTTTTTTTTTTTTTTCCCGAAAAAACTGACCTCAATTTGGTTGGTCTGATTTTGGTAACCTTTTGGTTAGATACAATGTTCTTTCGAAAAACGGTATAGTGATTGGTTCTCGTAACAATTCCAGGAGATAAAAAAATCCATGGGCTTTGTTTTGCCTACGAAAGCATTGTAATTGTTACGTTTGAAAGTATGTTTGGTAGTCACGTATTCGCCTAGAATTCTCAGAATGCTTTTCAGAAACCCTGATGCCAAGTCAGTAATGCTACCGAGCTGGATTGACGCCCTAATTGGTGCACATAAAATATCAAAAGTAGGCAAAATAAAAAAGTTTTGCTGCAGCCTTGCAGGCCGTAATCACTTTAAATTACGGTCATAAACATCCTTCTAATGAATTCAGTAATTTGCATTTATAGCTACCACGTTTAAAGTTTCCACGTTTTCATTCATTAACAGTTTTTGCTAATTGTTATAATTTAAGTTTTCGATGCTGTAGCTATAGGAGGAATGGATTTCTCACTGATCAAACACCATTATTTGATCAGGTGCAAATCATTTAATTTAAGCAATATAGAAACTGAGAATGCTGGCTCATAGACGTACTACAACCCAAAATCATACCCAAATAACAATTAAAAAAAATATATATATAAAAACAAATTAAATTTAAAAATTTATAAATCTAATCTATATAAATAAAAATGAATTGTTGTTCGTTAGTCTGATTAAAACTCGAGAACGGCTGGGCCGATTGAGCTGATTTTGGTTTTAAAATGTTTGTCGTAGTCCAGGGTAGGTCTAAACGGTGAGCAAATAAGGAAAAATTGCGAGTAAGATAGAGTAAGACGACAATTCCATTTTCCCATATAAAAGTTGGTCGTGTGTTTGTGACTTACTAAATATGCCTCCAATAATTAGGCGGTACGAAGTTCGCCGGGTCAGCTAGTGTGAAATAAAATATTTAGATTTTTATTTTAAATGTAACAAAATAGTACGATGTGAAAGTTAGAGATTGTGCAATTTCTGAACAATAATACTTACCTATAAGCCTACAACATACTGTGCCTTCCCTCGATGCAGTCAAGTCACCGAGAGTTCTTAAAGAAAACACTAGGCACTATGTTCATTGCTCATCCAATTGCTTTTACGTTGGTAAATATTATTGTAAGTAAGCAATTGAATAATAAGCAGAAGATGCTATTTTGATATGCTGTATTTATTCAGGAGAAACAAGTACAAAATATTTTATTGTCTTCCGTGAACCATAATCAAAATGCATAATTAATACAATCAAATGGATACCAACCAAGCAAAAGTAGAGGAAGTCTTGGGACTTTGGGGCAACCCTGTAGT
Organism: Luperina testacea; assembly: GCA_927399505.1. NCBI lineage: Eukaryota > Metazoa > Arthropoda > Insecta > Lepidoptera > Noctuidae > Luperina > Luperina testacea. The sequence continues at coordinate 14,797,902 of OV656760.1, read as the reverse complement.
TAGCTGGGTGCCAAGTTTACAGAGTACATACTCAGCTGCCAATTTGGGCACCCAGCTATCTACCGGGGTTGCCACAAAACCCCCAAGCCTTCCTCGCCCAAACCTGCAAGTGCGCAAGTGGCCGCCAGCAAAGGGAGAGCCCGCCAATGAAGGTTCCTTTTCACAGATGCCCAACCGCCTCAGTCCCCGGAGGCCCTCCTCCTGGGGAAACCTTAATCACCGCAAAGCTTTGGTGCCCTCCCAACCTTCGGCTATCCCAGTGCTAAGGCTACCACCATCTCAGCGCACAACAAAACAACACTTCAAACCACCACAAACTAAACAACAACTTCTTGAAAATGCCACTGCGTGCCACTTCAGGAAAGTTTAAAAACGGAAATCGCTGGGCGTTCCTTATAATATAAACTCGAGAAAATAAAGTAATCAGTTTTATAGAAATAGTTGAAAATCGCTATTTCGCGTGTCTCCCTTTAATACAGGGGTTCATTCAATTAGCCTTCACTACATGGAATTCCCTGCGTAATTAATAAACGTGTGTTATTACGTTGGGTTATTTACGTTAATTAGGAACGTTAACCGGTAGTAGGTTACGCTGTTATTTTGAACTAAATCAGTTTTGAGTTGATAACGTGACGTGTTATCGTGTGTGCGTACAACACTAGTACAATCTACATCACACTAATATTATAAAGGCGAAAGTTTGTGAGTATGTCTGTATGTTACTTCTTAACGCATAAACGGCTGGACGGATTTGGATGAAATTTTGCACACAGATAGTTTATAACCAGGATCAACATTTATGATGCTTTTTATACCAATATTCCCACGGAATCAAAACTTATGCGGGTGAAACCGCGGGATGCAGCTAGTTATTAATAAAAATTATTCAATTATTATTTTTGTCCAAACCAAAAAATATTAAAAAATATACCTATAAAAAAATCTATTCAATAATTATTCGAGAAACAAAACATAGGTATAGAGTTTTGAAATAAGATAGAGAAAGATGGATCCTATATTTGAATCAGTATGAAGCGTTAACTAGCACATTATGTAGATGAAGAAAAAATCCCATAAGTCCAGCATAGCCGGAGCATCTCTTGTCTCGATAAAAAGATTACAGAACTGAAATCTGCCAACTTGACACCCTGAACGTCAGAGTATAAATGAGATCAGCATCATCTATATTATCTACGAGTATATAATTCTATTATAATAATATTATAGAGGTAAAATTTGTTTGTTTGTCAGTTTGTATGTTGGGAGTAATCTCCGGATTTAATAGTCGGATTTGTAAAATTATTTTTGCATTTGACAGCCCAATTCATGAGAAAGGCTATATGTAGACTATATAATAAAAAAAAGACAAGATTAAAAAGTCTAGATAGAAACAACGCTAAACGAAACGAAGTACTAGCGCGGGCAGGCGATGCCATGCGATGGGGTGGTTCGGAGAGCAACTAATTTAACGCAGACGATGTTGCGGGCAGAAGCTAGTCATGAATAATACGTAAGCTATACGCTTCGTATCAATTAGCTCGCAAACTAATTGATACGTGGAAGGCATTTACGCTGAAAGCTTTAATGCCGCTCTCGCCCGCAAACATTTATAAAAGCGCGCGAGAGCAAGCAGTGTAAGCTAAAACATTAATTAATTACTTACTATTATTGTATACAAGCTCTTGTAACTGAAAAGATAGCTGCGCTTCTGTGGAGTTGGTTACGCCACTTCTTCCCAGCTCAAGCACTAGGAAGTGGTGAAGGGCGGGCGTTTTGGGCGACTGTATTATGTAATTTTGACGTTCAAAAAGTAGGTACTGATTCTCAGCCTAGTTTAAATAAATGACATTATTTATTTTTATTGTAGTTATCGGTAGATGTATCTTCGCATAATGGCTCCATAGTATCGTATTATTTATCATTCATACTCAAGCCATGTCCTGATTTCACACCGTGTTGCTCTACATAGCCCCTATTTTCAAGGGGTTTTTGATGAAGAGATGTCGTTGTTTTCACTCACGGGAAAACACGCAAGTTATGGGGACTTAGGGGAGAATGTTTTGTTCGCTGAATTCTTTTTCTGCTTTTGACTTCCTGATACTGTTTTTCATGTTGTTTTCCTACTTAGCGGCTCGGTTAGTTTTGAAGTAACTTTTAGAAAGTCGATATACGACCCTATTATCTACTACTCACAGTACAATTTAACGTTGTATTACATTTAAGATTATAACACGATAAATCCAATACTTAGTTCGTTTATAGTAGGTAGGTTAAATAGGTCAATCTCTCCACATAATCCTCTATTGTATTACATACCCCCTTGATGTTTTTCAGCCGGCAAAAGCCATCGGCATTTCCGGTTGGGTGAACTACACCACTGAATGGCTGCAAGGACCATTGAATTTGGGAACTTGAAACGGATCTATTAGGGGAGATGTAAATGTTAACGGCAGAAATATAACGTTTTACGAATCTGTAAAAAGCTTCTCTAATAAACTCATGAGTATTCATAAAACGTAATCACGCGTAATAATTATTATAGCCACTGGTATGTTCACTGGAAGTAACTAATGTCAAATCAGGTACCTATATAATTCTGAAACAAAAGTCATTAAAAGCTGGTATATAAGCTAGCTAGTCCATTTTTTCACAATAAAATCATGGCGTTAAAACGAAACACATTAACGGAACAAGGTTTAATAGGTTTTATGGCATCATAAAAAAAGACGAAGCGAAGTAACAGCGGCCCTAGAGTGTACAAATTGAATTAGATCCTGGCGAGGCGCCAGGATGCGAACCTTGACACACTATAACTAATCTAGATTTAAAAGGACAATAACACAATTAGAGTGACAGCGGCAAGTTGCAGTTGTCTGTGAAATCGGGATTATCTCGCTGTAACTGCCCGGAGAGAATGCAGCGATCTGCAGCTGTTTACACACGTTTTACAGCTGCTTCATTCACTAGATTGAGAATTTCATGAATAAAAAAAAAATCGAAACTCTTTCCAATACCTGTAGGTAATTGAACACCCACCTCCCACTCAGCGACCACGCTTGCAACCAATCCATCAAATTAAACAATCATAGTCGCACTACGTGCTTTCCAATATCTGTACAAACACCCCGAAAATTTATGTGAGCACGAAACAGCACAAAGTTTAACAATAAAGGCACATAACTGTGTGTGACCGTGAGGTCTTAAACGGAATCGTTCCGGACAAGAGGTTGTCGACGAAAACTGTTCACAGTGGCAACAAAGTTGTCGAATGGCTTCGGAAAGCTCCGGAGTAGGTACTCTTGAACGGAATCGTAATAAATCCTCACTTACTTAATTAATGCTATAAATCCGTCCCAGCATTCCAGGTGGAGCTTGTCGCAATCCCACTGCAGACCGCTGCACTGTACAAAGTGTTATATACATATTTTATTTCCTTTGCGGCATTGTTAGCTTAAAAGCTTTGAAGAATTTTCTGGGTTGTTTCTAACGTAAATGTCCTGTAATGAGCTGCAGCCTCCTAATAAACGACATATAGGAATATCTTCGAGATCATGATCTACCCACTAAAAAAACAATTACCTACCTACCTATTTTTAAGACCAGAATGTTGTTATTTGTGCACAAGAAGAAAGTTGCTCTGACGTCTTTTTGAACTCTGTATCTTGTCCATAAATTGTATACAAACATTATTTTACTTCCATTCCTGACCATCCGCATTGCAGCCGAATCCATTTTAGAGCCTTCTGAGGCTATAAAGGCTTTATTTAAACGTCTGCAAAGCTAATTATAAGAAACATGTTTAATGCCCAAAATTGGGGTTCCCTCTCCGCACTTCCATGCTTGAGCCTATTACACGTCATTAATCTGAGCCGGCTGCAACAACTTTTCGCTTCGAAAGTTTGCTTGCTCCTCGTCTTACCGGACTTGACTTAAGTAGTTTGACTACAGCTTAAAGTTTTGTTGAGGTAAGAAAAACTTATTCCCTCGATAACTTGGAATTGATGGTACTTCGATAATATAGGGTGTTTAGCAGTAGCCCCAGATTAGCGCTCTACGCTCTAGTTTATCTCAAAAAGGAATAAATATCAGCAGTACTATTGCCAAATGTCCACGAGGACGCACGACGCCAGGCGGCTTACGGGCATGCTGCCCAAGTCATAAGGTATCGCTGATAATTTACGAAGCAGTAATTCTTACAGACGTTTTTTTTTTTCGATTTATTTACTATCTGTTAAGCGCATTCGCTTCGCTGTAATGATCGACTGATCTGAATATTCTGGTAATAAAAACGGCATCTATCTGAAAAATCGCATCGAGAGAGCAGTTGAAATAATAGTTAAAAGAAGTCGTAAAGTTGGCGTGGAGCGAATGTATAATAGTAGAGAGTGTGCGCGAGAGTTGGCGGAGAGCCAACACCCCACACCGCTATGTATTGACAGGCCACGTCAGCAAAAACAATTAACAAATTATCTATTACCCCTCCCCGTACTTTGAAGATTGCCTTAATTTCAAACTAATGACTTTATTTCTGATTAAAATGTATCTACATTATTATCTTTCAGCTCTACATATCGTATTTCAACGACTCACGAAAAGCATCGAAAATAACAAAAGGTTCCTTTCGTGGATTTTATACAATCGTTTGAATAAACTGTAAAAATTAAATCTAGAGGCGTAGAGTGCAGTACAATGTGAAGGTTGGTCTCGTAGCAATTTTTCAAGCGGATGCGCGTCGGCTGTGGTCGGGCCGTAGCCGGCTCGCCACTGTAACGGTCCTATGAACTGACCAGGCTGCACGCATTGCGGTGCTGTTTCTGTTCTGTTCCTTTTCACCGCATAAAATTGAAAATTCAGCTTAAACAAGAGCAGTTACGCCGGTAAATGCCACTTTTATTTCGACTTGCCGAGCGATAACCACAACAATCGGTTGGATTTTGCTCAGGTACAATCGTATTGAAGATAATAACTTCTGTATTTTATCGCATTTGCTTTAAAATTAGGTCTAATTTTATATGCATTATCGTAGCTAAGCCGTCGGCATAAATCGACATTACTACGAAAGCAGTTAATATAACATGCGATTATGCTCCACGCTTAGCATGATTGCATCGAAGACCTTAGATGGTAATCAGGATTTAAGTGAAAACTCCTTTTTATCTGGAAATTGAAATAAGATGAAAATCTAAATAGAAAATTGATTTTAATTTTCTTTTGAAGACGTATAGCTTCGAAGTCTTTATTGATTGGTGAAGACAGCGCGGACTTCTTGAACTTCTCATAATTATTTACGTTGTTCGTCAAAAATGACGAATTTTCAGGAGGATTTTCTAAAATTTTATACAACTTTCAAAAATCCTTCTTTAGTGCTCACTTTCGTTATTACATACCCAATATAAAGGAACTGGTGCGCAAAATTTGAAGTAGATGTCCTAGTCGATAATCTAAAAATCTTTGTGTGCAGTGATGGGGCGGATTCCGCGCACGCGGCGCAGCGGAGCGGCAGGCGGCGGCAGCGCGGCGGGCGCGGCTGCGTAGCGCGGCGCGGTGGCGGGTGCGCGCGCGTCGGCGCCGGCGCATGCACGCCACCGGCCACACGGACCGCTCGGGCGGCGGCGGCGGCGGTGGCTCCTGGCGCCTCCCGCCCGACGAGACCCTGCAAGTCGCCGACCCCAAGTCTGCCAAGGAGGAGGTGAGATTATGCACTACTTTTAGAATAGAGTATTGTCATTTATTGTTGCTGCAGGTGTTTAAGGTGGAAGCGCTAAGGTAGCCCGCGAAATTCAAATTTTCTTACGTTTTTTGCAATTTGCTGGTCAGCATTAAGTTGTACGTTGATTAATATATGAATCGCGGCTGTAAGAAATATGTGTTTACAGAATTATAATCATTAAAGTCATCAACACAACTCTCTAAGACCACGTAAGTCCAAAGAATGATGATTTCATGAAATAGGTATTCTTGAGACTTACGTGGTCTTAGAGAGTTGTTTTGATGACTTTAATGATTATAATTCTGTAAACACATATTTCTTACGGCCGCGATTCATATATTAATCAACGTACAACTTAATACTGACCAGCAAATTCCAAAAAACATAAAAAAAATTGAATTTCGCGGGCTACCCTGGCGCTTTCGCCTTAACAAATAAAGTTTGTCACAATTTTTTAAAAGCACCTCTTCTACATACACAAAGAAAGAAAAAATTATAAATAGAAAATACAAACGTTTAAAAAAGGTACATTAAAAACATACAAAAAAATAGAGAAGAAGACCCGTGGGAGGCCAAAAAGGCTCCTATGTCAGCATAATGCTGCGATAAAAAAATGGGTACTCTGATAGGGCCGCCATTGTAATATTATTAAATAAAGTTGATCAAAATTAATAAACCGGTCAAGTGCGAGTAAGACTCGCACACGAAGGGTTCCGTACCACAAGGAATAAAACGCAACAAAAAAAAACCTTTCTTTAAAATAAAATAAAGTTACAATTTAAACGGGTACACCGTTTAAATTGTAACTTTATTTTATTTTTATTATTTCTTGTTAAAGTGGCAACAGAAATCCATCATCTGTGAAAATTTCAATTGTCTAGCTATCACGGTTCATGAGATACAGCCTGGTGACAGACAGACAGGCAGACGGACACGAGTCTTAGTAACAGGATCCCGTTTTTACCCTTTGGGTACAAAACCCTAAAAAGTAGCTCTACAACATATCTTTAGGGTACAGTAATAAGAAAAAGAATATTCTAACATGGATAGGATTTACAGAAAACTAAACTTTCTATTAGCTAACACACTGCTGGGCAAAGATCTACCCTAAATTCTTCAAAGTATTATTTTGCTGTGCCAACTCAAACTACTCAAAAGAAAAATATCAGATATTCGGTGGAATTATCTGAGGACTGGTTTTGAAACAATTTGACAGGAATTCAGGCGAAAGAAGCCAACAGATTTTTTTTATTCTCACACTCCTAAATCACAGCTTTTCAAGGAAATAAAACAAATAACTTTAAAATGCAAAATTCATAAAAACAATATTCAGTGTTCGGGCGAGCAATCGAAGTTAAACATCCTTCGTCGACGGAATCGTCGGAATATCGCGTCATTGAACCCGACACCTTCCGGCGCCATAAATCAATTCCCGGTTTCTTTGCCTATTTTTAGCGACGCTCGAGACTGTTGACGAATGTCATATTACTTAGCCATCCATACCTCTACCGCCCCTTCATTCTTTAAACCAAACGAACAAATATTTTTCCAGGACTTATACCAAGGAGATGGCCACAACTGGCGGAGCATCATATTTTCATTGATGGTCATCAGTTTTGTCATCGCCGGTATTGTCACAGCTATTTATCTATTAGGGTAAGTCACCATTTTATATTGTTCTTGCTCTACTTTATCTCGGATCTTGAAAAACACTTAGTTAACTCTTTTATAAATGACTTAAGTATGCGAAAGTTGGCGAGGCAAACTTTGATAAGAGAAGTTTTGTTGAGAAGAAAGTTAATTCTGCCATTGTCATCGTTTTAAAAGCTGAAAAGTGGGAGTTAACTTGCGAATAATCAAAAGATGCTTTACATTTGGCCAGGTATGTGGACGAGTTATTATACTGGTCGGGCCGCCGCATGCGGCTCGACGAGTTCCTGCATGGCGACCTGACGGGCGAGCGGCTGCCGACCACGTGGGTGAGCTCGCACCAGCTCGTGTACCAAGCCGACGACGGCGGCTTGCTGGCGCTCGACACCTTCAACAACACGCTCTCTGTTCTCGTCACCAATCACACACTAGTAAGTCAGGTTTTATACAACGCTGTAACATATTATGTCTAGTCTAAACGTTCATCTCATGGTCTATTCCATGTAAAATCTCCGACTATAACTAAATTACTTTCGAGGAAATGGGCTACAAATCAATGTATTGCAGCCCTAACAGCGCATTTACCTAACTTCTGACTAACAGCATTTGTAATGTAACATTTTTCAACAAAAAAACAAATAAAAGAAATGAAGCTCTTTATTTTTTTCATACCTCTGCTCTCATGTTAGTACCCAAGTTCTGTAAGTGCGGACGGTATACTTCGATGCTCTTTACTGTAAAATTTATGGCGACATCCCCGATTCTCCATAATGGCGTTATTATGCTGCGGGTAGCGCGCTTCGGGGAATGAAAATTTGAGTATGCCGCTGACTTTACAGAGGATATTTCGCATTATGAAGGAATGAAGACATTTATGAACATTACTGAAGTTAAACGCGGAATTTGTCAGTTTAGCTTTTCACTTGACTCTGTTCCGCGACCTTTACCGTGTCGGGTACTTATCGAGTCGGTGCGCGTCCCGCACGCTCTATTATTACATCCACACTCGCTCCTGAAAGCTTCGCTCGGACCGCACTATGGCAGTGTGACCGAAACTCACCCCTCGTCCGCAAAGTATATTTTACGCTAACCCTAAGAGGTTTTTTCACAGAGTTGACCCGGACTTTTGTGTTACTTAAAACAATGCATTAATTTATTACATTTTTGTTGTTATAAAGCTAATTGGCTACAAACGAACTTTACAATTTGATCACAGAGGCAGCTAAATGTGCGCGGATACCAGTGCTCCCCGAACTTGCGCTTCGTGCTCTTTCAACACAATATCAAGGAGGTAAGTATAGCACTCCACATTTAACCTTTTAATTGTTTTCATTTTCATATACAAAATAAACAGGAAGGCCCTTATCAAGTCGGCACCTCGCTCGGACATAGTTATTCAACTTGTATTATTTCGCAGGTCTACCGACGGACGTTTACTGCGCACTACACCGTTTATGACGTCACAAATGAGTGAGTACCTTTAGATATTTGATGCCTGAACGTCGTAAAGGTCTCAGTTAAAGGCACTCCGAAGTTTCCATAATTAAATTTCCGACTGAAAATTAAATTCTCGTCCCAAATTGGTTTTCAGTCACCGCATCTTCCGCTAAGAGTGGCGTTTGTTTGGCATATCAGAGGACGTTCAGCCCTTCATTTTGATGTGCACATTGAATTTTTGGTTAAAAATTGTTCTAAGAAAGAGGCTATTGCATAAATATCGCCGGTGCTGTGTAAAATGTGGGAGACGCGCGCCGCGCACGTCATGCCTCGTCTCCCCCTGAAGAATATAAAATATCTGCACGATCTCAATTTGTTTCCTTTACACATTTATCTGTTTCCACTAGAGTATCAATAGTATCTGCAGTATTTCTTGCTATTGCGGTTATTAAATATAGATGAATTTATTTACAAACGATGAGAGCAAAGGAAATTACTACATTGGGTTAAAGAAATAAGCTTGAGATATATTGAATGCAACTACATATAAGCTGCTGCTGCATCCGCTACAATAAATTATATTCTGAATCCCGCGGGCAACTCAACATTTTGCTCTCTCTTGCCAAACAAATTGACGATAAAATATAATTATTGGTCTATAGACAAACGTAAACTTCACAGAATAACACTAATATTATAAATGCGAAAGTTTGTGAGTGTGTGTGTGTGTGTTTATATGTTTGTTACTTCTTCACGCTCAAACGGCTGGACCGATTTTGATAAAATTTTGTATGGAGGTAGCTGACACCTTAGATTAACATATAGGCTACTTTATATCCCGATATTTCTACGGGATCGACATTTACGCGGTTGAAACCGCGGAGCGCAGCTAGTATTATTTAAATATTTATTTGGCTTCTTCACTAAGTCGAAAAACCATTACTTTCTTATTATTCTGAATCTGTTCAGCCTGAAATATTCGAGCTGATATATAACGAAAGTGACGTCGAAAACAATTTAAAACTCATATTTCATGGGACATTACCTCAAAAAAAAAAGTTTTAAAAGCGTATCCGCAGGCGACTAGCTTTAAAAAGCCGATATTAAAGAGAGTCGTTTCTCCAGTTTGTTTTTTTCTTTTAAATCATATCTCTTTTGTGAATTTTCTTTGCCCGGTCGTCTCGCGGGTGAAGAAATCGATTTGACGATAGGTACGTGAATGCGATTTCCAATTTAATTCAAAATTTGCGAGTGGAATTTTAATGTGGGAGGGGAAGGGAGGATTTAGGTTGGGGGTGGTAATACTTCACGGCTTCGAATGACCGCCTCGCAAACTTACTACACCGTCGAGAATTTAAGATACACTTTGAGTTAAAACTTTAAGCTTGTGACGAAATAGAGCTATATGTTCGGATTATTTTTTGCCAACCAACACACCTGTTGCCGCGGCTCCTCGCGGGAACTGAATTCATATCATAACGATATTCGCCCCTGTTCTTAGATCGGTTACTTTGTGTGCATTCGATTTCGTGGGGAACCTTTATTGTAAACGGTATTGGAGTTTGGAACTTGTGTGATGCAAACATAAATTTTAAATAGGAAAGGTCTTTTATATTTATTTCTAATGTAGTGGGTAAATAATGTATAATACTAAAGATTAGGGATTATACAAGGTCAAATTACCTGCATAGAAGTCATGTCGTCATCATGTATGACTGCCATGCTGGTAATTTAGCTTTGTACGTTGTCGTTAAGTTGGTACACTGTTCGCATATTCAAATATAGCTAAGTAATTAATTAAAAAAAACGTGCTAATAATTTCACCGGCTGCTGACAAATTAATCCTCGAATACTCGTGAATTCCAACGTAAATCGTAAGTGCCTATCGTAGAAAAGAGCCGGCATTCCGAACGGATTAATTAGTTTTGCTTGCAGAAAATGCGGTGGCAATCAGACTTCGCCTACTTTATTAGATACCTTTCTATTAAATAAAGTGATAGGTCTGTTAACATTGAATAAGTTATTAAAATTTCAAGGTTGTTGGAAAATAACTTTGATAGTCACAGTCTTAATGCAATCATGTATTAATACCAACACAAGCGTCATTTAAAAGCTTGGGACCTTTATTTAGGGTCCTTCAAACAAGCGCGACACGCGATAAAATCGCGTGCGACACAAAGGCACTGCAAGTCGCGCAACGAGTGGTGCCTTTGTGTCGCGCGCGATTAGGTATATCGCGTGTCGCGCCTGTTTGTAGGAGCCTTTTTCAAACACTGGACTGAAACAAACTAATCTGATGTAACTTTGTTTAGTTAGTACGAAGCCGCAAAGTAGGTATATTAGACTACAACTTTGAATATTGCTACCACCTACTTGCATTCTACAGTCAACTGAATAGCTCCTTGTAAAACGCTCATTTCTTTTAAGTTTTTCTTGAAACTCGTCATCATTACCATCATATCCTTACAGCCACCACATCCCGCTGTTTGGCGAGGGCCAGCGCAGTTGGGAGTGGCAGCACGCGGCTTGGCTGGGGGACGACGGGTCGCTACTGCTGGCGGCCGACAACGAGGTGCTGGCGCGGCCCGGGCCCCCCGCCCGACGAGCGCCCCTGTTGCGCCTTACTACCGACGCCACGCCCGGCAGCGTCTACAATGGCGTGTCCGACTTTCTCTATCAAGGTGAGTACAGAATGGAAACTCAGTTACCACGTTCAGTCAGTCAGTTAAAGTTTCCAGCAAGTAACTTGAACATGCGCGAACTTTGCATTTGAGTAGGTAAGTACTATTAGTTATGCTGTGGTATAGTTTATTCATGAACGTCAAGCTTGAATACATGAATACTGATGCAGATAAACACAGTTTCATAAAATTACGATACATTCAAACTCAAACTCAAAGCATTTATTTTAATTAAACCTTTTACAATCACTTTTGAATCTACAAGGAGTCAGTCAGTCAGAAAAATGAAGCTCATCACCCATTGCAAAACTTCGTACCGTTCGTCGTAGGTTCCTATGGAGAAAACGAGCAAGAAAACATCATGGCCGCTCTTTTAAATTAAAATATTGGTTTCATCGTTTTCTTACAGAGGAGGTGACGAAAACGCCGACAGCGACGTGGGGCTCGGCGGACGGTACACTGGTGCTGTACGTGCAGTACGACGACCGCGCGGTGTCGGAGCTGCGCCTGCCGCGCATCGCCGACTCGCTGGGCGGCGCGGGCGCAGCGCGCGCGGGCTTCCTGCAGCTACCCACCAGCAACGGCTCAGCGCACATTGTCTTCCCCGACCAAATCACTGTCAGATATCCCACGGTATGGATTTTTATCGTCTGCTCGTTAATGTCATCCTAATTATATTTTTGGTAAAATAATCTCTCCATTACAGCCCAAAAAAATTAATATATTAAGGTACGTGTGACTTAATACACTACATAAGTCACACGTATTGTATACCTACTATTTTATAGCTCGTGTGACCTAAACCCGCACGTCACGTCACGCTCTTCTGTATAAAAATGGACTACTTAAGTCACAGAAAAGCGTGACTTAAGTGCGAGTTTAGGTCACACAGTGCTATAAAATATATTAATGTAGGTATAATCCTTTTAAAATAGCAAAACCCAACTAAATAAGTAAGTAATTATTTACTATTTGAAGCTTGCACAGCCCATTTACTCGTAATTGTAACATATGCCAGTAACACACTTAGAAAGGATCATTTTCTTTTGCTTAAATTCGATATCCTCTTTAGGAAAATCATCTATCCCTTATCATCTATAGGCTGAACTTGCATATTTGCCCAGTTTTAGCTAAAGAAATAGCAGCGGCAATGTTAGCCCAGAGATAGTTGTAGGTCGTAGGTTCGAACCCCGACAGGCGCTTTACTTCGTGTACATTACTTCACTACTGCTCTCAAAATGGCAAAGAAAAACACTGTGAGAAAACCGGCTTATCCTAGAACCAAAAATTCGAAGACATGTGACATCTACCAACCCGCAGTGGGCACTGGTAGACAACGGCCCATTCCCTCTCACCGAGATGAGGCCTGTGTCCCAGCTGTGGGAACATTATTGTCTGATTATGAGGTAAAGAAATACTTATATCGTGATTTCTTCTTACTTTCCAGCCTGGCAGTGCGATACCAAAGGTAAAGTTATGGATAGTAAGTGTTCAAAACGCGACCTCGCCACCGAGATGGGAAGTGAGGCCTCCGAGTACGTTAGATGGAATGTACGTATTTTATTACCAAGAGTACAGACGCCAGCACATCAAGCTACTACAATCTGTCAAATTTCTATAATAGATTTTCAACTTTATCGCTAAAGTATAAGGTTCAAAGTTGATTGGGAAAATTTGACAGTTTCGGGTAGGTTGATGTGCAGGCGTCTCTACTTAGACATGTTATAAAATGAAGGGAAGAAGTTTTAATATAGGTTTTGTGCTTTCAGGGAATATTATCTCATATCAGCCCAGTGGGTGGGCAAAGACAATTCTCATGTAGGTGTAGTGTGGATGAATCGAGCGCAAAACCTTACAGTTTATAGCAGTTGTTATGCTCCTAACTGGGCTTGCACTGAGGTAAGATATTAACACCTGTTTTCATCGTTCCAATTAGCACTTTGTCGACGACTTCGTCCGGTATCCAATAGAAATCTTGAAAAAATCTGGCCTTTGGACTACGTTATAAAGGCAACCTTAGCGCGAAATTTCAGCTTTCTAGGTTCAATGGTTTCGCCTAGCCGTTGATCAGTCAGTGAATGACTGATCAACGGCCAGGCGAAACCAGGAGTTTTCTTTTTCGACATATTGATTTTCCATTCACCTTCTGTCTTTTAAATAATTGGTTCCTGTTTCAGACTCACTCAGAAAAAGCGACAGACGAGCCTTGGTTAGAAGTCCATCAACAGCCGGTCTACTCAGAAGACGGCAGTGCGTTCCTCCTTCTAGCCGCGGTGCAGGAAGGAGGGGGGCAGTACTACACGCACATCAAACACGTGGACGTACTGCGCCAACGCATGGCCGTCCTCTCGCACGGCAAGGTCGAGGTCGCAGAGATCCTGGCATGGGACCAGGAGAACCATTTAGTTTATTATTTAGGTAATTCTACTACATGAGGAAAAGAGTATTATTCTAAAGCTGGTTATCCACATGTTTGCACACACATTGTATTCAGCCCATCTGCTTTGAGTTTGCATAAAAACGGTCATATTTCAAAGCCGATGGGTGGAGCACAATTGGTGCCCCAACGTAGTGGATACCCGGTTTAACATGATCTCCTCAAATCTTATTTTCTGATTTAAAGGTTTAGACAAAGAAACGATACCAATGCTTAGACTGCATCCAGATTTGGTGAAGGAAGCAAATCAAATTAAGTATTTAGACTGAGTGCAGTTGAGTGTTCTTTTTTGACTAGGTCCAGTTTACTAACCCAACGTCCTCTTCACTGGTTACTAACTCTCATGACCCCCCATTGGTGTTTTGGATCAGGGCATGGTTTTGTTACTGTGGAACTCCTGGCGTGTGTTTGATTGTGGGTTTTGTTCGTAACAGGCAGTGCAGACAGGCCTGGTCAGAGGCAGGTGTATGTAGTTAGAGACCCTTCGTACGGGGGAGGCAGTAACTCGGTGAAGGCACGAGCCGAGCGCGAGGAGCCGCGCTGCCTGACGTGCGAGCTGGCGGTGTGGCCGGCGCGCCTGCACTACGCGAACTGCTCGTACTGGCGCGCGGCGTTCTCCCCCCCGCGCGCGCGGCTCGGCATCACGCACTACGTGCTGGAGTGCGGGGGGCCCGGGCCGCCGCTCGCGGGGCTGCACGACGCCAGGACGCATAAGCTAGAGAGAATTTTGTACGATACGAGGCCTTATAGGTAAGCAACATCATATATTTTTTCTCAAAAGGCCTTCAGTTCTTGATTAAAGCTTTTGAGGAAAAGTCACCACATCTTTGCCGATTATCATATTCTTTGAAAATAAATGCAAGGTGAAACTATAAAACAAAATTGCCATTTTTACTCTAGTGCTTCTACGAGTAATTATTTTGATCGATTCTACTTACAATGAGTAGAAATAGGCTGATGATGAATCCTAAAATACCTATGTCTTTTCTTAGCTCTTAATAAATGAGTAATAAGATTGAACCCTGCATTGACCTCTATGCCACATATACAAAATATGAACTGTATTCTTCAGATCAGTACGACTGCGCGAGCTGGCGCTGCCAACGCGGCGCTCGTTCGAGGTGGCGCTGGGCAGCGGCTCCAAGGCGCGCGTGCAGCTGCTGCTGCCGCCCTCCTGGAGGGAGGAGCTCAGGGACGCCGCCTTCCCCGTGCTTGTTCATGTGTAAGTCCTTTACTAAGTTAGTTACACACATTGTCCAGGAATTGCTCTTTCACAGCAATGAAAACTTTTCGTCGTTGCGCGTGCAAAAGTCGCTATGTGTTTTTAGTGAACTTATTTGTGCTATATGAATTATAACATTTAGCGTGTTTATACGGAACTTTCGATGTATGAATATCACATAGCTACATTCCTTAACTCTTTAAATATTGCACTTATCACATAGCTCTTTATACATGTATTGAAATAACGATTAAAATTGCATAAAGAACCGAAAATAACATATAGCGGCTTTTGCACGCGCAACGACGTTTCATTGGATCTAATCTAACTAGCCTATTATGTCCCACTGCAGGGCAAGGCCTCCCTCTCCCTTTTCCACACAATTCTGTCTTTTGCGAGTGCCAGTCAGTCCCTACGGTAGGAGTCAAGCTCGCTCCGCCATCTTCGTCTTGGCCTGCCACGATGGCGTCGTGCGTTTAATGGGAACAAATCGGTGGTTCTCTTAGTCCAATTGGATAGCATAATAATATTTTGTTTTTTTATATTATGTATTAGCCAGCTTTTTTTGTATCTCTTTCTAAGATTTATTCCCATCTATCATACTGGTGCATCTTAAACAGGTGCAGAAGCACCGGGGTGGATGGGAGTCAGTCCGTCCTAATATACCTGATTTCAAATGAATCAATGCAGAGTAGGAGGAACTGCTGTTAAACCTGGTATCGTTTCGTGTGTGCTTTCAACTTGGAAAATATCTCATAGGCTATTAATTTATCATGTTCATATAGAAATTTCATCTTTAGGCGGTTCATAATGCAAAACTTGCCAAATAAAATACAGTTTTGGCACAAAGTTGTTGTTCTGTTATTAGGCCTTGGTAATTAACAGGAGTTGTTGCCAGACATCTTTGAAACTTGGCGGCACTAAAGACTTGCATTAGTCAAGTAAGCGCGAATTTGGCTTCAAAATGACTTGCAATTTTAAAAGTGCAGGTTATTCCTTTATAATTTAAGTAATGATGCCGATTTCCAAATTACTCGTAATTCGTGAAATAAGTATTCAGTACCTAACATAGCAAAAGCATCGCATTTAAACACAAAAAAGCATGGATGATAATGGTGCGGTCTTCAGCTTTATGACTTCAATCTTCAGAAATATTAATGAATAAGAGAATTAATATTGAGAATTTATATTTTTAACGTGACAACGTCTAATAAATCGATGAAGCTGGCTGCACTCACGAAAAAACATGACTCATGTAGCGTTACCTCGCGGCCTCGCTCTGTAGCGTTCCATGGCGGCTTGAAGTGCAAGCGAATATTAACAAATGCAATGCAACTATTCCATCAGTATTTTCTTATGACGTTGTCACGTTCAACTATCATCAGTAAATCGACTTTACAGACAACCGATTTTTTTTTTATTTTGTTTTTTTTTTTATATACCTATCTTATATATATTTTTTTTTGAGAATTTATATTTTTATTATATATTATTAATATTAGTATTCTATTCTATTAATGTTGATGCATATTGTTACAGAGACGGCAGGCCGGGCAGTCAGCAGGTGACGGAGGAGTTCCTGGTGGACTGGGGCTCGTACATGTCGTCGCGCAACGACGTGGTGTACGTGAAGCTGGACGTGGCGGGCGCGCGCGGCCTGCCCCGCGCGCTGCTGCGCGGCCGGCTCGGCGGCGTCGAGGTCGCCGACCAGTTGGCTGTTATTAGGTAAATACTACGGCAGCTGAGGGAGCATGCTATATGTGCTATAATGGGTATCCTGACACTTTTGCCAACTACCGCTATCGTGGAAACGAGAATGTGGATCGATTGTTTCCGTCACATATACTCTACTATAGCTTCTGCCCGCGACTTCGTCCGCGTGAAATTTCTTGTTACTCCGACCCACCCCGTCGCATCGCATCGCCTGCCCGCGCTATTACTTCGTTTTTGCTTAGCGTTCTTCCTGACTGTTTTTCTTTGTGCTCAGCTCTTAAAGGTCATAGCGTGATGTTAAATAGCCTATAGCCTTCCTCAAGAATTGGGCTATCAAATGCAAAAAGAATTTTTCAAATCCGACTGGTAGTTTCAGAGATTAGCGCGTTCAACCAAACAAACAAACAAACTCTTCAGCTTTATAATATTAGTATACATAATCGTGATGTCATACCATTATGATTTCTTCAAACAGGCGCGACACGCGATAAAATCGCGCGCGACACAAAGGCACGGCTTGTTGCGCGACTTTCGGTGACTTTGTGTCGCGCGCGATTTTATCACGTGTCACGCGTTTGTAGGAGCCTTTATTATTGTACCTATGTTAAACAAATTAATAAATGATTTATGACTTACGATAAAAATACAAGAAGACTAGCTTCCCTCAGAGATCTGTGAGGGGTGGCCTTCCTGCATTTTAAATTTTGCATCAGTTTCAATCAAGTTCTGACTAATACGTCCCAAATTCAACCTTCCTGCCAAAATTACAATCCATCCATTCAGAGCTAGTATCTACTGCACCAGCAGCATACCAACTAATCCATCCAATATCCTTTATTTTCCAGATATTTATTAGACACGTTCAAATTCCTGGACGTGACGCGCGTGGCGGTGTGGGGCTGGGGCTACGGCGGCTACGTCACGGCGATGCTGCTCGGCTCGCAGCAGTCCACGCTCAAGTGCGGCATCGCCGTCTCGCCCATCACCGACTGGCTCTACTACAGTAAGTAACTGACTACCCTGGTCATCGTCATTATCAGTCAGCCGAAACACGTCCATTAATTACTCTTTCCCACTTTTTCGTGTTTAGAGTGTAGTGTTTATCAGCGGAAACTTGTAAATGACCAATTTCATATTTTTTAAGAACATCGTAATTTTTTATGAACTCTATACATCTAAAGTACCTATACAAATAAATAAAATTTAGGTGTATATTTGTAGGTAATGTCAAATATCAGCTTTTTACTAAATGCATATGGAAGTATATATTTACACATAAAAAAAAATAAGTGTTTGTCTGTTTGTTCCGGCTAATCTCCGAAACGGCTGGACCAATTTTGATGTTATGCTGATGTAGGGGCAGGTAGGGAGAGGATAGAGTAACTTAGGCTACTTTTATTTTAGAAAAAGAATTAGGGTTCCGAGCAAAAAAATTAAAACTCATGAAATCCAATCAATTAGTTTACCGACATGCAGGCAAATGAAGTCGCGGGCACAGCTATTCGTAAATAAGTTAGCTTTAAGTATTCCGAACAGAATAAAATATGTAAATAAATATGCCTTCCCAAGCATCACTATAATGACCGGTCTCGGTGGACCAGCGGTGCTATTCTGTAAAAATCTCACTGTGAAAACTTAGGTGAAGTGAGCGTGGAGTAAGCTGTCAATAGTGTCAATTCCTAGCAAAAACAAACTCACTTCACCTAAGTTTTCAAGGTAAGATTTTTACAGAATCGACCGACTGATGATGGCCCAACACTATATAGGTAGGTTCAGCCAGTAAGCCTCATAAATGATAAATGATTTTATTTCTGTAAGTAGGTTTGCACAAACACTTTTACACGTCAATCATAATTTTTTTAAACTAGATGAGGTCGGCGTTTCCTATCTGACTACTCTGAGAAGAAAGACCGAAACAAACTCAGAGGTCATAGTCTCTTTTAAAGTCCAGACATAATCTTGGTCAAGTTATATGAAGACCATGTAGGTCGATGTCTGAGATGGTCTTTTGAGGAAAGAACCACACAGATTGAGAGGACATGTCCAGTCAGTGCACGCATTTGTCAGAAATCATGCAGCTCAACTCAAGACTGCTCAACGATTCGACGAACAATACCAAAGAAAGGACATTTGGGTGGCCACATAAATTACTCAAACTGCCAGACCATATAGAGAATAATAATAAATATAAAATGACTAAAATAATTAATGACCCACATCGTCTTCACATTCACAATAATTAAAATAATGTAATACTTTAAAAAGTAAGCAAATGTCAGTTTAAAAAAAAAAATTATATAATAATAATAAACATAATTGGAAATCACTAATTAAAAGCTCAATGCAAACATTAATATTGCGATGTATTCATTAGTACAAGTAGCACGGGATGTGGACCTAACAAACAACAACTTCCGTTTTAGAATACTAATTGGAGTTCTAAACTAATTGATATTCAATTAATTAATGTTCTGGAACTTTCTTGAAAATTCCTGTTATCTACGGAGTGCCAGTTAATGGGCTTGCATAGATACAGTCAACCGCACATAAGTGGTAACCATAGAAATACATTAGCTATAGCGTAACTCCGCAGACGTGATGCGGGTATCGATATAGAAAGATATAGAAATATAAAGATTTCTTACAATTGCTTAAGCAAACTGAAAAATTATGTTTTAGGGTTGATTTTCGTAGTGCCACTGATGTGCGGTTGTTCGTTATAGTACTGTGAAAGGATTTTGTCAAGTTTATAGCTACTTATAATGCCGCAAGCTTATCTGGCCTACTGGCAGCTTCGCATTCACTGAACTAATGAAATCACTGAAAATTGACTAGATCTTAGGAAGAGATTAAAGACTCCTACAAACAGGCGCGACACACTATATAATCGTGTGCGACACAAAGGCACCGCTCGATGCGCAACTTGCGGTGCCTTTGTGTCGCGCGCGATTTTATCGTGTGTCGCGCCTGTTTGAAGGAGCCTTAAGGCTACGTACTCACTGACAGGTGGCTTGCTTAGCGCCAAGGGCCTAGTAACTTAACATCCTTACATAAACGCTAGGTTACTAGCGAAGGCGCCAACCGTGCAGTGCGGCCGGTTGCGAAAATTGTAGAGCGTTTGTTTCATTCGCCAGGTGACTCGCTAGACTCGCTGACTCCCTAGACCTTAGGGTCCCCAGCTAGTAGATATCTGCGTTTTGTGCACAAGTTTTCAAATATTCACTTTATCCATTCACCTCCCCAGACGCAGCGTTCACGGAGCGCATCTTGGGCCAGCCGTCAGTGAACTACAAGGGCTACGTAGAAGCCGACGCGTCGCAGCGCGCGCACCACGTGCCGGCGCACGCGCTGTACCTGGTGCACGGGCTGGCCGACATGTCGGCGCCCTACCCGCACGCGCTGCAGCTGGCGCGCGCGCTCACCGACGCCGGCGTGCTGTTCCGGTATCAGGTACACTATCTGTCGCGCTAGCCTCGGCTGACCCACTGCAGGGCGTTGGCTATACTCCCTTTTCCACTTTCAGTAAGGTAAAGGGTAAAATAGACTTTTAGAGACCAGGAGACCTTTTTTAATGTGCCATTACAATTTGGACCAGCATCCTAATAGCGTAAATACACGATTAATCTCAATCTGAATAATTTTGATGGATATTGCTTATACATTGCTTCGCATGTTCGAAAAATGTGTCTGCTCAACAACGTTAATAACGCAATGAATGTTGAACTGTCAAAATGAAGGCTACTGATCGTGTGTTACGCAATTACCCCGTAGGTCTGAATAACAGGAGAGCCCAGTTAGAATAACTGGGGTCTTGTTTAGCCAACAGTCGCAAAAGCTCCAGGAAAGAAGTGTTTCTACCTAGCAGGGCGACTGGATACAGAGGAGAACGTATAATACATACTTACAATATACCAACTTTGTCTAAATGCCGTTGAACCTGTGGTTGACGTGAAATGGTCTATTTGGACCGAGGAGTTTTACTTTGATACGCAAAGCCTATTTTCCGAATTTCAGACCTGTGGCAGGAGGACAAATTTACTTGCCTTTCAAACTTAAATTCCTTGAAAGACACAAAGAAAATGCATTATAGTCCGCGCGAAACTAGTTGGCCGCGCCTTGGGTGGGGACGGGAGAGAGAGCGGCGGGGTTGCCTATCGTTCGCAACGTACGTACTGAGTCATGATAAAGCGCCACTTCGTCCCACCGCTCACATACCTAAGGCGCGGCCAACTAGTTCCTCGCGGACAGTAGCACAGAGTCTAACAGATTGTAAAGTCTGTTAGATTTTGCTAGAGTGAACCTCCTACAGTGTTCCTAGCTCGAATCTTTTCATTAATTCAATATTCATACCTAAATGATCGTTCCCAGGCGTACGCGGACGAGGGTCACGACCTGAAGGGCGTGATCGAGCACGTGTACCGGTCCATGGAGGACTACCTCCGCGAGTGCCTCTCCCTCGACCCCGAGGACACCAAGCTGCCGCCCCCCGACAGATAGACCTCAGCTATTGTTACGTTATATGTAAATATGTACATGAGACATAGTGCTTTAATCAAATGTGTTCCCCACGGCTCGGCGACGACGCGACGACGCGACGCCTCGAGACAGCGACGACATGACGTGTGTGTGCGACCTCTTGTGATTAGTATTAGGTACTTATGAAATTTGTTATGATGAATAAAGTTGCATGAATTGAATTACTAAAAAACACTAGTCTTAGTAACATAATTAGGTTGATTTTATAATAGATAGAAAACAGACGACGGGCTACGAAAGTAAGATAAATTCTTCGAATTCAATATTTCCTCATCGAATCCATGATTCAGCTTCAGCACCATTCGGCTAAACTATCGTACTGTGTCTTTTGCTAGCTCCTAAGAGCCTAGATAGGGAATAAATTGTAGACACGAAAGAAGTCTCGTTAGATATCAAACACATTTTGTAACTTGACGGCACCTCGACATGAGACTACTTGTCACAGATCGTCGTCACGACTACAACCCCGAGCTTGTTCTATTAGGCTTTTACTACTATTTTCTACTGCGCCTTTACTATCAAGCTCTTTTCTATTTTATCTATTCCTATAGAAGTGTCCACTTGTACTGTTCTTAATGTTATATTACACAGTTATAACAAATTGTTCAATTTTACGTATTGAGAGCTGACTGACAGAAACACAAACTCAATTACTTGTCGTCAAACATATTATTAGTTTTGTAAAAATGCTTTACTTCGATTATTGTTGTTAAACACTTAAACTACGAAATGAGGAGCTTATCATTTAGGGAAAATTTACTAGGCCTTTTGAGATTAACGTTTGTGTTACAGATGTTTAAAATGTTATGTTTTGTAAAATTATAGCGCTGTTGAAAATACCTCATGCGACAATGTACATAGAATAATTCTAATCATATGTAATTTGATAGAATGAAACGCGTTTTATAGTGACTTATAATGTTTAGAAATGAAGTGACCTTGATCATCCCCTAACCTTAGCTGCTTTGGCTCCATCACATCATCATTTCCTAATCTTCCTAGTCGATAAGAGCGTCCGGCGGAGAGGGTCAGCAGTCACAATCCCTTCAGCTGGCAACCCTGAGCCACACAGTCCCGATACTTCGTAGTCAGTGGACATCACTTCACTGTAGGACTCAAACAAAACAGTTGAGTATTAAGCTTGTACAAAATAGTCTATAAATTGAGCTAGAAAATTTGCCTTTCTGATAGATATTTCAGTAACAGTCTCTAAGTTTTTAAATGAAGATGTTTGAAGTTGTGATGTCTATGTTTGTACATAGAGGGCAGATGGAAGGTAGGGTGTCGCAGTGCGCGGCCGGGTGTCGACGACACTGTCGGACACTGTCAGACACTGTGACACATTGTTGTTGATTTCCGTAACTGTGACATAACTAGATAATTCATTGTTGTTGTATAGAGATAATAAACGTTTGCCGATATTGTTAAGTGTTATCGGATACCTGCATAGACGCATATCGTACATTCCATGTTTGTGAAGACTGCCAATTTGGTCTAAATTTTACAATCATTGTAATAATTAAATACCTACGATACGTCGATGAGATTAATTTCAATTGCCGTTATGGTCTTAAGGATGCTGTGATTCTTCTATTGCATAATTGTAACGATAATGGATTAATTATATTAAATAATAATTATAATGTCTCCATCTGACATTGCGTAGGGCCTAGTGAAATCGAATTCGTTGTAATTATTAAAAATAATTATCATAAGGTTAATGTTAATTTAGATATTTTGAAAAATTCTTCCATTATAAAAATAAACAAAATTGCTTTGTTCTCCAATTATGAAACAAAACATAGACAATATAATACGGGCTACGTGTACATCACACACATATGAGATTTTATAGTTAGATAAAATACGAGAGAGTTCGGTAACCGGGTGCTTTAAATTTTACATCATGTTGTACGTATTGATTTCATTAGCGAATGTTCTCTAGTTATACATGGCGGGGCGAGCTGCGGCCTGCACGAGGCGCAGCCGGCCCTCGCGCTAATTAAGAATACTTTCCATTTCTCATAAGTTAAATTATGGAATATTCAGCGGATAACACCAATTAAATTCATATTATAGTATTTATATAAAGAAACGACCTACATTTGCGACATACATGCCGGGTTGTTACTAAATCTTAGCACAATGATGGATCTAATCGTTTGCACGCCGCTTCACTCCTGACTTTACTCCTTTCAAAGTCTCTAGTCCTTAGTCTTTCAGTACAGCGAAAGCTTCCGTATCCTTGTCATAATCATGATGCAGGAAAGTAGGAACTATGTGATGACTATGTCAATTATTTCACTTTTCCAACTCTGATCAGCTACGTAATTGTTAATTTTGTTTATCTAAAATCCTTCGATAAAATCTCTATATAAATTTAGATTTTCGTCCTAGTTTATCCAGATTCAATGGATGTGGTATAAATGTGAATCAGTAATGCTGTGTTCTTAGGATCCCTGCATTATACGCTACACTGCACTCAACCTACACAATGACTATTATTATTAGATAGGTATTAAATTATGATTTGGGCCACTACAAATTAACTTACTAAGCAATACAAAAACTAAAGACGTAAGGGAAAGTTGAAATTAGTAGAAACATTTGTCAATTTAGCTAAGCAATGTAACAAAGTAATAATGTAGGATATCGATACAGAGGGTGTGGGTGGAGTGCAGTTGAGATGCAGCGTAGTGTCCGCCTTGTATCTTTAGAGTGCCGCGGATTGCTCCCTTAGCGGTTAGATTGAAAACGAACGATAATGAATACAACACTCTGGTATACTGAAAGACGTGTTGAAGAGTTACTACCAGCGATCTAAAGGGTCCCAAGATCAAGGCATTCCAGTTGAAATATTCGAGCATATGAGATGTTGTATTCAGTACCGCGCCGTTCGATGGCCCTAGAAAATCATCTAAAAATCTACGTTATTGTTAATCAGTGTTATAAATCTTATCGTCTCGTTTAAGAGTTACAGTGTTGTATAGATTGGTATGTTTAATTTGTAAAAATTCTGAGATTATTCTGTTATTATTGTAAAGTTTCTTTGAATAAATAAAATTTTGAAATTTACATAATCGTTCATATGGCAGTTTTATTTGTGGCAGTAAAGATAGTAAAATGTTACTGTGCTTGGTCTGGTACTTCGAAATGTAGAGAACTGGGCGCGCTGTTCCGGAAGGTACGCGACCACATCTCGGCGCTGCGGAAGTACCTCTCGAGGTGCTCGTCCTTGACGTTGAGGTCGGCGGCGCTGAGGTGCGACTGCGCGCTGCACGTGTTGCCGCTGTACGCGCCGTCCGAGAAGCAGTTGGATCGCGACACGTTGCGGATCAGCTCGTAGTGCGAGAAGTTCATCGACATCAGCGACGCGTTCTCCGTGCCCGGCTGGTAGCTGGAGCTCGTGCACATGTCCATGAACATGTCCGTGGCTCCCTGCGCTTCGGGGCCCATCTGTCTGCTCGTCGTGTACTCACCGTTCACTAGCTTGCTCTTCTTCAGTCTACCCAACACCAAGTCTAAAGATCTCACGGCCTCATTCACGTTAAACGACTTTCGTTTCGCCGGTTCGCTTTTAAGTTTCACGGCCGCTGTATTATTATGGGATCTGGTCTTATTGACATACTTTTTGTCGTTGAGTAGATCGCCATTATTTTCCATGGCTATGAACGCAGTAATTTAGATCTGGCATTGCATGTTATCGAGAGAATTATGATCGATACTTCGTCTGAGCTTCTTCTGGCTATAACTTTTAATTAGATATCACATTTTTTGCGAGCAATCTAGCAAACTGTCGACTTTGACAATGAATATCGTGATATCGTGTCTTTGGTTTGATAATAAATCAGAGAAAAGTATCTAATAAATAGGTTTCATTAAGAACTGTGTTTCAAAATTCGATATTTTATTTGGACACAGATGGCGCTATTAGGTAAGTATACGCCATCTGCCTGTACGACTTGACATTACGTGAAGCGGCTGTTGCGTCCCCTTTGGTGAGACTTGAACATAGCATGTAACTTTGATACCGCACGTCGTTTCATAGATGGCACTACTATTTGAAATTCTAGATTGTAACTGCTTTAAAAAAGTTAACAGGGTTAGATACGTTTCATAGTAAATTTTAAACAAAAAGGGTATTTAAAAAATATCGATGATGTAAATTCAATTAATGTACTAGCGAATGAATTGATAAAAACTCTGAACAGTCATCATCACATCAATAAATGACCGCAGCATTTCTACTAGCGTCATCTACATATCAGTTGCGTATTACGCCACGACGTAGCGGCGTAGCGTCTTGATAGGTGGTGCTACTGGTCGTAGCACTCGTAGACCCGTCGTAGCAGCTTTCCCCAAAATGCTATTATTCAAATAATTATTAATAACTTCAAATATTTTTTTATTTAAATAAAACAAAAATTTATATGCAAATATATTTATTATCCTAAGTAATCGTTCTGTATAATTTTAGCAGGGAGGTATGCGTCGCAAAGCGCGGCAGTGGTAGGTGCTAATGCTTCTATTTCAGCCTTCATACCGCTAGATAACATTACTGTCAATTCTTCTTTTATTCGAGCACCTGAAAATTGTTATTGTATTGATGAAAACTTTTTAATTTGCGTCGATAATATAGCTTTTAAGACAGAAAACTATGTTATAAAATTGAAATTATGATTTTCTAGATTCTACTAAGATTTTCTTCAGGATACACGCAATGCTCTAGACTGCATACACTTTTAGTCGTCAGGCAACCCCCCTAAGCAAATTAAAGATTATGCTCGAATCTTTTAGGTTTTCGTAAACCCAAATTTTTCCGTTATTCATGAAAACTTACCAACAGGAGTGTCCAAATAAGGTCTTTTGACTAGATTCGTCAACTTTCGTTTATCTAGTTCAGTGAGTGGCAGACGTGCTTCATTCGGGGCTAAAGTCACAACGTCACTATGACGAGCTCCTAACATTACTAGGGAACTGCAGGCTAAGGATGATGAAAGGTGAGATTGGGCCTGAAAGTACAGAATTTTAGGTGTCTTAAATGGTGGAATTTCAAGGAGCATTATCTCTAACAGTGGTATTGAAATTGTGATGATCTTATAAGATGATTTGAATGCAGCGAAGCTCAAAGGATGGGTAATGTTATATCATTAGAGCTCTTCGTTTTTTCGAATGACACGCCTTTTCCGAACCGCATGTTAGTTCTTTAAGAGCGAATTTCACCTAACTTTTAAGTACACCAAGAGTGTCTTCCTAAGAATAAATTTAAAATTTTTGACAGTTTTCCCATACTAGAAACACAGCTAGAACGGTGGGACGTCAATTTTATTCTACGGATAAAAGTTATCTGATTTTGGTAAAATCAGACCTGTCATAATTAAAGTTAATGCTAAACAAAAATCGTTGTGTATGTCAATAGTTATTCTAAGCTTAGAGGTTATAAACAGATAGTAATATACCAGAGATCCGTATTTGTAGGTGAGAAATATTTCGTAGCCGTGAGGATCGGCATCAACCAGCGCCAGCGCACGCAACTTTAATTCGATGCATAAGCGACATAACAGTTGACGGGTGCACACGTCGGGATAGCCTTTTCCCTAGAAATATAGGGCATCATTAATGCAATATTTTCTGTATCCATTTGATTATTGTAAAAACAAAAGGATTTTCGAACATGGTTTTTCGAACATGATTTTTTTTTTCCTTTTTAATTCAGGACTTTACTTAATTTTAAAATTATTGTAATGTACATATCAGTAAAGTCAAAGTCAAATCATTTATTTCAAACAGGTAAATAAGAGATGGAAAATTGTTTATTCTGTAAATAAGACATCGAATCACTTTTACATATTATTTTAAAAAAATAAGCTAGATGGAGTCGATATTTCCTATCTGACTACCCCTGAGAAGAAATGGCAAAACAAACTCAAGGGTCAAACTCTCTTTCAAGTCCAGGCCTTGGTCAGATCACGTAACACTATGTAGATTAGTGCCCAAAATGGTATTTTGAGACAATAACCACACAAATCCGAGTAGACCAGTCCAGTCAGTGTAAGCATTTGTCAGTAATCGTGTAGCTCAACTCAGAACTTGAGGAGCTCAACGACTCGACGAACCATGTACCTACTGAAACTGCCAGAGTATAGTAAAGCATAAGTTCCGCGCTGAAGAAATCGGAAATGATTACCACTGTAGTAACAGTTTAATTATATTAGGTACGTACCCACATATGTGTACCTAGTCCCTAAGTTGTAGATCAGTAGTTTTATCTAACAATACATGCAAATTCACCTTATGCTCACGATAACAAACCTCTAACGATCGGAAAAAATACATTAGAATTATCACAGTTTATCGTTAAACATCAATATGCAAAAATACTGCATATAGTAAACAGCTGTCGTTATTATAAATCCCGTTCGGTGTCAACGAGAGTATTATCATGCGATTACAGCAAATCATCGGACTTGCCGTCGGCAATTACATATATCTCGTTTGCTTGTTAGACAAATCCAAGGATGGGGGATGTTAAGTGCGCTGGATGTTGAATATATTAGCTTAGAAATTATATATTATTAAGGTGTAGTACATTGTGGTAATAGTCGGTGTAGTTGAGTTTTCTTGCTTTATCTTTCGTTTAATTAGAAGGTAAATCTTCGCGAAATACTTGTTAGGAAAGTGCGTGTTTGTCTAGGTATACGATGACCCGGTAATTGTAACTGTGGTAACTTTTCTAGTTTAGGTTAGTTTTGTGAACATACAACTTGTAGGGAGGGAGCTACACGTGTCCAGACTGTAAAGTGTGTGTGTGTAAAGACAATTTTAAAAAGCATCTTTGTAATTATTTTTTATGAAAAACATTTTTTTTTAACAACAAACGATATGAAACGTGTACAATTTTGATAAGTTCATAAAACAAGAATGGTATACTAAGTACCGTTATAATAATGACTGGTCCCAATCTAAGCAGTGCTCCTTCGTCTAACAGCTTTTGAAAAATAGCATCCTTCTCCACCACCAGAATGTACTTAGCAGTAGAATGGAACTCTTTGATGCCAATAATATCTTGCGGTATTAAGACTCCTTGATTGGAGGAACCATGAAACAAAAGAACAACGGATTTAGAACGCGATTATGACTATGGATAAAAATGGTTGTGTTCATCAAAACTATTACAACACGTCCGGTGTATCAATTGCCAAAAACCATCATCATCAAACCAGCCTCGAACCTGGTAGAATACTACCAAGACAATTTTTGTTTAATTTCACCGGATTTCGTTTGAAAAATATATTATGTACATGTCATGTATGTATCATCATCATCATCATCAGCCTATAGTGTTCCCACTGCTGGGACACAGGCCTCCTCTCAGTGAGAGCGAGTGTGCCGTAATCCACCACGCGGTCCCAGTGCGGGTTGGTAGATGTCACATGTCTTCGAATTTTTGGTTCTAGGACATGCCGGTTTCCTCATGATGTTTTCCTTCACCGTTTTGTGAGCAGTGGTGATGAAATAATTTACACAAAGTAAAGCGCCTGTCTGGGTTCGAACCTACGACCTACAACTCGTAAGTCGCGGCCGTTACAACTTGGCCACCACTGCTCACATGTATGTATACATGTATGTATTGTACCTATGTATAAATGGTAATTAATAAAGAGTTAAGCAGTATTTAGTTTGTTTCTTTTTCCCTAGTATTGCATGCAATGGGTTAAATAAAACTAAGTTAAAATAACTTACCTCCAGAAGCAGTACAATCGACCACACTGCCATCCCGATGGTGCATGGTCAGAGGGCCAGCAATCAGGCCCTTAGCCGTGGCCACAATACCCAGGCTCCAGGGAGGAGTCTCCAGCAAGCAGCACACATCTCTTACAGCCACGTCCAAGTTGGCTTGATTACTAAGTCGCACCACATTCTGATAGAACAGCTCTCTGATAGAAATAGGAGCATTATAAATCAATGATCTTTACATGTACCTGCACATTTTTTATGTTAGGTATTATTATTTGGAATGTATAAATCACTTCAAGCTTCTAAGTTAAGTTAATTTAATAAAAAAAACTGGCCAAGTGCGAGTCGGACTCGCACACGAAGGGTTCCGTACCACAAGGCAAAAACGCCGAAAAAACACGTTTGTTGTATGGGAGCCCCCCTTAAATATTTATTTTATTCTGTTTTTAGTATTTATTATTATAGCGCCAACAGAAATACATCATCTGTGAAAATTTCAACTGTCTAGCATGCGGTTCATCAGATACAGCCTGGTGACAGACGGATAGTGGAGCCTTAGTAATAGGGTCCCGTTTTTACCCTTTGGGTACGGAACCATAAAAATACAGCCAAGGCCGGTAGAGAGACCGTGTTTTCTGTCATTGTAACAGTTTTTTTCGAAAACTCGATGTGTCATAGAAACACTCGAACTATGTGCCTATATTTACAGCTATCGCAAACAGACTTACTTAGGTTTTTTTTTTAAATATCAAATTCTATGCTACCGTAATTTTTTATATTGCTACTGTTACTTACCGCCTGGTGACAGTTAAATTCTTAGAAAGTAATTCATGCACTTTTGTTAACACAAAAACAATAATATTAAATCTTTTTTTGTCTTCGCTACTGGAATAACAAAGCGTCGTCTTCTTGGCTTCATTGAACGATTTCAATGTTACTCTAAAATCATACATAAAAAAGAAATTGTGTGTAGTCTTACAATAAGCCGACGTTCGTACGGACGTGAAAATATCGTGGCGGGATTTTATCGCACACTGGATTTTGAACTCTCGGTGTTGTTGTTGTTGTTTTTGTTTTGTGTTTCTGTTGCATTGAAAATCCAACAGAACGCATCCCAGCGCGTCAAAAAGCAGCGCGTTGAAAATCCCGAGCACAAAAAAAAATCGCCGCGGGAAAAACGCGTCCGCGCGAGCCTGGGTTTATATTAAAAAAAAAACTTTAATATTATATAGAGATAAAGTTTGTATATTTGGATGTACGAGGAAACTCTGGATGTACTCTGGAAAAATTAATCCGATTTCGAAAATTCTTGCTTAACACCTGGGGGCCATTCAAGTATTACGTAAGCACTACACTGGGTCTTTACTTTGCTTATTTTTGATGACATGGTGGATGAGGGGTCTGGATGGTGAGACAGCAGATTTTTTTTTTCCTTTTCTGATTTTCTACAAAATTTTGTCGATTTTGGTTTGAACACATACTATGGCAACCCTAATTGTCTGTGCTTGAAAACGGAACGCATTTTCAGGGATTCTACTGGGACATATAACTACTTCTCATGAATCAATAAAGAAACCAGAACATATTAAAGAATGCATGTACCAGTGTTTTCGTAAGCATGGGAGAAAGAGAAGAGAAAGTAAGCAAAGCTTTACCCCCCGGTAAGAGCTTTGCTTACTTTTGCTGACGAGGGAGAGGGGGGAATTAATAATTGCAAGAAATCTACTTACGTAATACTTGAACGGCCCCGACACTGTTGCCAAGTAACATAGGTTAAGTTTTATAGTACCTAGCTACTTACAGTTGACTACAACGCGAACAGAGCTATATTAAATCCATTTACTAATATTAAAACTGCAGAGTTTGTTTGCTTTCTTGTTTGTTTGTTGAAACGCGCTAATAGTAAAAATACGCTAAATAAATACGCTACCAGTCGGATTTGAAAAAAATCTATTTGAATTTGATAGCTCAGTTCTTGAGAAAGGTTTTCTAGCATACGCTTTAGCCCTTTAGGAGCCGAGCAAAAAGAAAAACTCAGAAAGATCGCCAAGCGAAAACGAAGTAGGTAATAGCGCGGGCAGGGGATAATATCACGCGGACGAAGTCGCGGGTAGCTAGTAATTGTCTAGTATCTTCATACCTATCTAAATCATAAATGCAATTGCTCCACAGTTTTTGATTTCTTATAACAAGTTTGGGCGTGTCCCCGCTCTCTGCACATTGGTTGATGTTGTTAAGAATATCCTCCACTTTTTTGATCAGCAACTTCCTTGCATCATTTGTTTCCTTCAATAGGATGTATGAAGGCTTAAGGGCAGCTGAAAAGCATTAAAAGTTTAGTATATATTGCTGAAAAATTAACATGACCATAGGTGCAGATGAATTGGCTTTAATTTACCTTTGGGCCCTTTTAAAAGTTGCTGGACTTCACTAAACTCTAGCTTACGTTCAGGAAGAAACACAACTCTAGCAGCACCCATTAATTTCATATCACTACTACAAAGCTTATCAATTGCAGCCGCCAACTTCGGATCTTGTTTGAAAGCAGACTCTGTATTCAACGGAAAATCCTTGGTGAATGCCAACAACTCCGTATTCATTAAGTCCATCCTAAAAAATGACGTCCCAAACAACCATTGAGTACAACAATAATTAACAAACAAACTCGAAGGAGCTCTATTAATGTAAACCACCGGTAAAAGTGACGATGATCCCTACCTACCTAGTGGCGAGATGTTTATCAACCGCAAACAATAACAGCATCACAAAACGGAGCTCGTAAAAGGGCCACGAGACAATAGGGCAGTTCCTCGAGTGTTTTTATAGCAAAGTCGAGCGAACAAGCGAACGGGACGAAATCATCGTCGGTGGCGCATCCGACTTGCGCTCACTGAAAAAATGACACAATAGATTTAATCGAGAGATAGTCGAGGCAGGCGTCTCGAGGAGCAGATGACACGCCGTGACGACCTCACAAAGGGCGTGAAATGACGTCATAATAGCCTCGAATTATCGCCCCCTCTTGTCTCAGGGCAAATATTTAACAGCAGTCTCGTTTTTATCCTCCTTCTTCGGCAGGAGATCATAAATAACAGGGTTATACGGCAGACAAATGATGCGGACCGTTACCGCAGCGCTTTGTTACACGGTGACATATTGCAACGAGCTGATGTTTATGTCTTATTATGATTCCGAGATGAGTTATAGTTGGTGACGGAATTCTTGGTAAGTGGTAACTTAGTTGTGGGACACTTTCTATGGCGCACCTGATAGATTAGATAGAAGATCAGTATCAAGTAAGTTGATTGACAGTGCGTTTTTTATTTTGTTTTACCTAATCAGCCTTGATTTGTGCGCAATCCGTGGAAAATTGAAATATTTCCTTAGAAAAAAAACTTTTAGTCAGATAGCATCTGCTTGTCCATCGTTTGTGCACTGAAAAAAAAGAATTGTTGAATGTACTAAAGTAGCGTAGGTTGAGTAATGAACTGCCATAGTCAACCCTTTTCATAGTTAATTTTACCTTTTCATAGTTAATTTTACTATAACAAGAGTGAATTTAACAAAATCCACTTTGTTGATTTTCATAATCAACCAGTTCTATTTGGTAAAATCAACAATTTCGTGTGTAGGACCTATATAACCCGCGGATTTGATAAAATTTACGCGGAATTTTGTAAAATCAACCATTCTTTTTTTTCAGTGTGAATACCACAAAACCTCGGTTCCCGCTACCATAAGTGGTGTACCTACGAATAAAATTGATGTCGTTTAATCATATTTGGAAACGAGACAAGAGCGCCCTAGGCTTCTAGCCATTTTAATTAGCCACTTGAGGTGTGAGAAAGTAACTACTAAAAACATTTCCCATTGGCTCCCCAAGGCGTTCGATAGCATCAGCGGGTGACAGCCCGCACAAATACCATACAAATTGCTCGATA
Organism: Luperina testacea; assembly: GCA_927399505.1. Taxonomy (NCBI): domain Eukaryota; kingdom Metazoa; phylum Arthropoda; class Insecta; order Lepidoptera; family Noctuidae; genus Luperina; species Luperina testacea. The sequence goes on along the minus strand of OV656760.1, from coordinate 14,764,838 downwards.
GCTCCTTCAAATTGATTGTTGCAATTATTCGGCGAACCCTTTCGCGACGCGGCGACTGCGCCTGCGACCACGGGGAGGTGAGAACGCACTTATCTATCAGCTCGATCGCTAGGCGAACGACCCAACTCTTTGACAACGGTGTGAAGTAACAAGCCACTAGATCTACAGTTGGGAGCAGTCGGGAGGTCGCCGGTTGTTCGCCATTCTTTTATTTATAAGATCTTACCGTTTGATATAACGCTGATAAGGTGCCGTTTCTTATTATGATTTACAGTTTACACTCAAGTGTTTAACGATATTTTTTATCGACAGAATCTTTGCAGCTTTAGGGTTAAATTAATGGGCAAATAAATTATTGGCAGAATAGTGGTGTATTGAAATCACACTGACTTATAAGTTTATTAACTTTAAATCTAACATAAACTGTGTGTTTTTTAAACTTCAAAGTTATATGAACTTCAACTTTCAGGTCGATCCCAGCTAACAATAAGTCCGTGCAAAAATATGTTTTTATATTGCCAACTTCCCACAAAACACGACCTCTAGTGCGGTCATCGGAGCGGCAGTAAAAGCAACAGTTATAAAAATAGGAAACAGTGTCGTGGCATTGTATGCGCACGAGTGGCCGACGTGGCAGCCACGGGGCGCCTGCCCACAATGGACCACCATCGCGGTATCTCCATCCACGATACGTTGCCGCCTAATTGACTGCTCAAATGCTATTTTAATACTTTGTTATTGAATGCCGATTTGTGTATTCTGATCTCATGATCGGAAGTTGTTTTTCGGTAGGTATAATGGTCGAAAATCTTATCGTGATTGAAAGAAATGACCGTAGGTATAGCGTTTTATTCAATACTTGCTTTCATAACGACCGATGTTAAGTTGTGATTGTGAAATATCACATTCAATAACTCAGAAAACTTCTAAGTAAGTTTCGGAAGAAAACTTGGCAATTTTCTCCTAAAGCTTTAAAAGCTTTTACTAACATACTATCCAAATGAAAATAAGTGAAATCGCAATTCAATTACATAAGTACCTACCTGCAAAAGTAGGTAATAGCAAATACAAATTAGATCTTAAAATTAAACATAATGAATCAGTAATAAGTAACCAGTAGCATTATAAAACTACCCACATTCCCACACGCGATCTCGCGGTAAAGCAACAGTTTCTCATACTAGAGTGGCTACTTACGCTTTGTGCTCGAAACAATGCTTACAATGCTCACAATTGCTCACAAGTTATAGAAATACGTCTCTACAGTAGTATTTGTATCTGAAGAGGCTATAAAACTAGGGGCCTATTTAATTCATTGTTAATTATTTGGCCTGTAAGTGATCGGAGTATGATTTCGTTCCTCAATAATGGTAGTATTGTCCAATTTTTATAAACTTATTAGTTAAGTCTACATACTTACCTAATAAGGAATCGTTTTGAAAGAAATTAAGTTTCTTCTATAATATCTCAGAGATTTAATAACTAAAAAGACTTTTTCAAATACTAAATAGCTGCAAAATCCTAATTAATATTTAACTAAATTAATATTTCGAATAATTTCGTAAATGTACTGTTACCTTTATTATTGCCAGTTGCAACTATTGGCAAAAATATCGCTACAAAATACGTAATCTATCAGAAAGTCCATCGGAAACCCACGATTTTCTAATCAAAACTTTAGAGTGTTTAAAACTATACAAAATAACAGCTTCCCTAACCTCGGCAGTGAAGTGGCATCCCGCCGTGCTCCAATATTGTCGGGGCTGTTCCGTTCCCACCCCACTCCACTCTTCTCCGGACATTTGCATACGACAAAGCGACTGTCACACATTAAACTGTATAATTACAATACATTAGATTTATAGGCCAAAAACAATAGCCCTCAACTACATTCAACCCTTTTTTCTTTAGCGACGAAACGTTAAGCTCATTTAGGGGGTAATTAATATGAAAGTTTTCATAATCCCAAGCAATTAAAAAAGCTTTTATAATTCTATCTATGAGCAAAAAATTAACAATGATGTTTTGACCTTTATTTATCTGTTTGTTTTTTGTTTCTGGATGATTTATTTTTGAGATTATTTCATTTCCCAATATTGTGACATTTTGAATTATTTATTTATTTAACCACACATAAATAGGTAAACAGACAAGAAAGAAAATTAGTTACAAAGTTGATGCTTATTTCCAGAAAAATCTCTTCCAGCATACCTGCGATAGGAAAGTAGATAAAGAGATGTAGACAGCATGTGTAGGTACCTACCTAAGAGTAAAAGAAAAAATAAAATAGATACATGAAATCAAAACAATTAATAAAATAAAACCAATAATTTACTTACATACATACAAACTTCTTAAATAAATATCACTAGAATATGTTGGAAATTAAAAGATATTCTAAAGTACCTAAAATACGTATTACGCAGAACCCAAGAAATAACTTATAACATTGTAAGATTATACGTATATGCGGTGTATGTAAGCATGATAGTATTGCTTACTTTTGCATTTTTATGCTGATCTTAATTGATCAGTGTTTTTTACAGGCAAGCGACGATCCTTAATTTCTTTTTATCCAGACATTTTTATTTTTTACCCATACACGCTCCTCCTCGACTAACATTAAAAAGTCAATAATTATCAGGCTCTACATAATATTGTCACTTGTTTAAGGAAAACGTCGATAATTACGACTTATGAATTATAATGCGATTGAGATTCTGCGTGTGCGGCATTAGAAGTCGCAAGCAGGTGTCACCGCAGCTGCGTTCCCATGCTACTACTTACAAACTAAATCTAGACTTTTCTATTACAACCTAGTTCAATACTCTGCACAGTGTATACTAAGTAATAGATATTAGCTGTCTTTTTACAATAAGGTTAGGAACTAGTTTCAATATAAGCTTGCTATAAATTCAAAATTTCGTCAATTAACACGCGCTGTGTTAATAAATAATGGACATAAATGATTGCGTACCTGAATATTTTCACAACACTACACCAAATAAATGTTTTTAATAATAAAGCTTAGCTGATCATAAATGCATTACAAACCCACTTTAACTATTTTTCTGTAAAATGAAACCTAGACAAAACTGAAAAACTGGTTATTTTTATTTTGGCGCCACAAAAGAAAAGAAACGAGTTTTTTTTTTTCAAGAAGTCAAAACAAGTTTGTCTATACTTAGTTATAATATTCCTGATATTCTCGATCTCCACGTCAACTTCAAAATCTAAATTCAAAAAATTGAACGCGCCATACCTACTCTACATTATAGCCAGATTGATTCAACACGGAACAAAATAAAAAGATAATTTTAAAATTAGAACACAACAGAAATTTATTTTATTCACAGTGATTGTCATGTAGGTATTGATAATTTGTTAGCCTAACATTGATTTTGTTTATTTACAATTAGCAAAATAGCAATACCAATAGTGACAAGTTCAACCACCCAGAATGCTAATGCATTTATCGGCGTATTGCGATGTCCCCAACAAGATGATATCGGCCCAGCTGTCGCTGCCACGTGCATCCGTGCAACCCAGGTATTATTGACATAAAATGGTTCTGTCTGGTGATAATTTAACTGAGGTTACGGTAATAAAGAATTTTTGTCTCCAATCCAATTTGTTGCTGAATGTTGACGTTTGACGTTTTATTTATTGGGTTATTTATAGTTTAGAACTTTTATAAAGCAAGATACTTATTGCTTTTTAATATTTTAGAATAATGGCAGACATTAACAAAACTTTGTTTGTTTTAGGTTTCATTAATACAAATCATCGAGTGTTGTTTCAACGCTTTGGAGACTACTTTATGACGATAATTGTGCAATGCGGTGATAATACCTACCTATTAAAAAATTGTAGGTAAGATATACTCTGATTTTTTATTTGCTAGACTAAAATGACAGCTGCGTTCAACCTTTTTTTTGTCAACATGACATTATTTAATTCGCTGTCATTTTGGTCTAGCGTATTTCAAATCGGAGTTTAGTAATATTTCGACGCCCTGCATTTATGGTATGACACTTTTTTCTCAAAACCACAGTATACACAAGAACACCAAACACTTATAGACTAATAACATCAATTGTGAACAATCGTCGCTATCAGAGGGGAGGCTAAGCCGTTCATATTATCTGTTTGCTTAACATTCATGAGGTTCACCCTCCCTTACCGCCGCCGCCGCCACTACTTACTGCTGGCAACACATTTGTTTTACTAAACTACTAATATAGGGAAATGTATGACAGAATATTTTATTTTATTTATTCACTCCAGATGTGTGGCATAGAGTAGTTTATTTATTTCCAAAATTTTTATTAGCTGATTAGTTATAAATACTTACTCTATTCATATTTTAATAACTTCATTTAATTTTTATCCTATTACGAGGTAAGTAATTAAATTGATTAAATAAAATTAAATGAAGTAAATGAATTATGATGCTTAATTATACAAGCACATCTAATCAATTCTCCTCTTGATTGGTGAATTATATTTTCAGCTAAGATAATGTCAACATCATCCTACTGCTTGTCTTTGACAGGTCCTAATGAGAAAAATATCGTAACCTTGTAAGTATGGCTTTAAAACGATTTTTTTGGTAAACATTGCAATATGGTGTTAAAGTTGACACAATTTAAATGATAGCTTTGAATTTCCATGCAAAATTATTCCATTTAATATAACGTGTTCTATCTCCACATAATTCCTACTGTCCTAAAATGGTTATTATATGAGAGCCCTCCCACGTCCGTGCCATCAACATCAACATGCGTTTTTTTATTTGACCATCAATTGTGCATCCGTCGTCGAGTGTCGAGGGAGGGCTGCATTCCCTCACACCTCGCGTCAGCTGGCGATAGTAGCGATCCTCACCCTCTGAGCATTCCTATTAACTTCAATTGAGCCCGACAAATTTACATCGAGTTGGAGGCCAGTGAATAAGCGGGTAAGGTGACAGAAATCGATAACTTATAAGGAGCCGCTGTTTTCACTCTTTTTAATTTTATGATTTATGTAAACACAGTAAAATGGATACCGATACTAACTTACTTATTGTTTACAGTTTATGCTTACAACAGACCCAAATTAATCATTTTACTTGTAGGTATTGGTTTTTGTGTCCTCTAAGTAAACTATACTTTTTTAGCTCGACACAAATCTACATAGGTACGAAAAATCAGGTAAAAAATGCTGTGACAAGCTAAAAACAAACCGTATATCTATAACTAATTTTGTGACTTCATTATTCATATATTGGACTCACAAAATTAGTAAGTAGAAGTCACCTAGCCACAGTCGACAGCACTACAAATACTTTTTCTGTGGCAGTAAAAGCGCTAACTTCATGGGCCCACGTCAGCCCGTGCGGTATGCCATATGGCCAGGGTACGCGACTCAAATCGCTATTATATTGCTTTTAATTGATAACAATTTAAATATATTTGGTGATTCACACTTACAGAACTCATTATTATTCATCGAGTCATTATCTCCGTGTTCGCGTTTTACCAAACGATGGTATCTTCAGCACGAATGTGTTTTACCTTTATGTTTTTATCGTCACGCCACTAATTTAATGTTGCTGATGTCATTGTTTAATTGTTAGTGGTTTTTAATTGTATCGAGGCCTACTAAAATTTCTTTAAAGATAATTTAAATCCAGTCTCTTATCTCCAAACGGCTGGTTGAAATTTCTCGTGACCCAAAGGCTGGCTCTCACCTTAGTCAGAGGCTAAACATTGCTATACAACGTGGCAATGGAATCAGTCTCTTGGGTGTACATTACCAGTCGACAGCGATGCGGAGGACTTTTTTGACGTCGTATTTTAGTTTGTTATTATTTTTTTATGTTATTAATTAATTAAGAATAAGTTGTTTTTTTTTTTTATGTACAGTTAGTTTCAATTCTTTGAAATTAATTAATTAAATACACAGTCTCTAAACTCAAAAGCGCAACTTTTGATGAAAGAAACAAACCTAATACTAAAATATAAATACAAAAGAATATTTCTAAAACAGCAACAATTTTCATAACAGAGATCGTTAAAGGGAATTATGGACCTATAAAGTTGTTTCATTTTGTGGAAATATTTTATTATTCAATAAAAGTGTGTTTGCAACAAAGGCACATTGAATCCCTGCGGTTTTCGGAGCCCGTAAATCAGGAGCAAGGACCCTTGGGGCTAGGAGGAGAGGCTTCTTGAACTGTCAAGGCCTTGTTGTGGTCATCCGCATTTCTCCGGCGAGTGCAAACAAAGCTTGTTCGCTGGTCAATGTTGTTGTACGAATAACAGGGGGCCTAAAAAGGCCACTTTAGCAGAATCATAAAAGGATAACATTATGAATCATAATGGACACACGTTAAACGAATCAAATCCCATTGGTGAAGGATTTTTTTTATCTGTGTTAAAATACCAATCAATCCAATCCAAATCCAATCCTAATCTATACCTACCTATAGGGATTATACCTACATACGTAGTGCAGCGAAAAAAGAAAAACACGGACTGTCTTCGCCAAATTATGATTCACAATGTTATCCTTTTATGATTCTGCCAAAGTGGCCTTTTTGGGCCCCGGATTGTTTTGAAGATGATTTCATGTGGATTGTATGGAGAGGGACTACGTCTATTGCTGCATTCGACTTTAACTTGAAAAATTGATAACAGTTTGGTGATCTATTAAGCTTACATAATAGCTTTAAGTGTGCAACATGCTTAAAAAACGCGTATTTAAATTACACGTTTTTTCTATACTAATAATAATTGATTAAAATAATAATAAGCAATTTAACTGTATTTATTTTTGATGCCCTTTGATTATTTCCCCTCCTTTTTATATACTTGTACAATGTAGGACATATTATTATTTTAATACTGTTAGCTTTTAAAATACTGTAAGTTATTATTTTGCGTGATGGCTATTATTGTTTTAACTAACAATAGTGCCGGTTTGCACATTTACACAAGTCCGTAGAAATATCTTCTTTAATTTTTTTTGATTATTTTTTTCTTCTTTGTATCATGTTCATGTGTATAGCCCATGTTACTATTAGGTACATGCGTAGATATCCGTGATTACATGTGTCGCATTTTCTTTTACTAGCCCAAATTACGATCTAATTATACCTACCTTAATTGTACTTGATGTGTTACTTATCTGTCTAATATTGTTCTCAATTAAAAACAATATTAAACAATGAGCTATTATAAAAGCATAGAGCAACAACAGCGGCATACAATTAGTAAAACTCGCGTGTCGATAGGATGGTCAGATAGCGAGGCAATTCACAGACCATATTGCCTCCTGTCATTTACATAATTGTTCCATGTACGAGGATGAAAGCATCGTATAAATCGTGACAATGTAGCCATGTTGATTTTAGTAAAGGGCTACTTTTAGCAATTGAATTCATGACATTTTTAAACCTTTATTTGAAACTAGCAACATAATGAGATCTCCCATCGGCAAAAACAAACTTCCATTGGTATTATTTTATTATTATATTATATTCCATAGGTAGGTACTGTTTGGTAATGTCAACGTCATGTCATAGTTGTCAAACTGAATAGGTATGGACTTGACAGATGGTTGGCTCAGCCCTTCAACTTCACGATGAACAGAGTGCACACGTCACTTATTTATTTTACATACTTATGCGAAATTAAATACATAGTTTAGAAGTGTAAAACAGTGTCCTGAATAAATTATCAAATGCATAAGGTGGGTTTCTTCAAGATCCCAAATAAATACATACAAAACTTTTATATCATAGGGGTATGAAAGTTTCTAAAAAAGTCATAATTATTTAATTTCTAAAAAATCCTATGTGCCCACATTCATTATATTATTTTGCACCCTTGTGCAAAGTGATATGATTTTTAATAAGTGATTTCCTATTTTTTATAAAACAAGCCTAAGCCTTGATTTAGTACGAAACAACTGGAGGATTACCTACAAAGAAATAGAGTAAAATAATATTTTAAAAAACCTACAAATCGCATCACACAAATTATCTAAACAGAACACTGTAAAACTGAACTCGCTTTATCTAAATAACGAGGGGAAATACGTAAGGATTTGTCAATCACACTGTTAAAAACCAATGACGAAGCGATAAGAGGGAATTACCTTACTAGGTAGTTCATATAGGTATAGGTACCTCCTGTACCTTCCTACCTACCTGTCTACTGTGTAGCAGCCAACCTACATAGAGCGCGATCGATTTTCCGTCAACCACCGACCAATGGTAGGGCTGGAAACACGTATTAAAGGAAAGACAAAGATTACAGGTTACACGTGTATAGTTTTAATTAAAACGAAGCAACATCATGTAGACAGTAGTAATTAATGAGAAGCTATTCGCAATTAGTGCTTTTCACTTCCTGTCACGACTAGAAAAACAAAGATAATGCGTAGTAAACAGCGGGGTAATTGCATAACACACTATGAGTAGCAATGAATTTAATTTTGACAGTTCAACAATATTCATTGCGGCATTGACGTTGTCGAGCAGACATATTTTTCGAACATATGAAGCAATGCATTAGCAATATCCTTCAAAATGATTCAGATTGAGATTGAAAGTGTGCAAATTACGCAATTAGGGTGCTGGTACTAAATTTACAGTCAAAATACATTAATGTAGTCATTCTTCTTCCTCTTAGTGTGTCGATGGCCAATATACATATATACAGTCAGCCCAGAATTTGACAACGAGGCCGACCTTGTGTAGCGTCCATCAGCTCCCCTAGCGTGCAGACAACAGGACACGCTGGTTTCGATATTAACCACTCCGTCCCGTCGCGGGCCGATATCGGCCCATTACAATAGAAAATTAATTGTATCTCATTAAGAGATTAAGTGCCCCATTGTTTGTGGGACAGAACCACATTTACCCTCCAGGGTGGGGTCATCTGTGATTCGTCAGAGCAGGTTTTCTTTGCTACGGTCTACCGGAGTCCGTGGTCTATTTAAAGACGTCCATTTGTGGTAATTTGCATCATTTTAAGGCATTGCCTGACCAAGATTACGTCTGGACTTAGAACCTCTGATCTCTGAGTTAGTTTCTGCCTTTCTTCGCAGTCGTGTAGTCGCAAAGGAAACTCCGACCTCGTCTATTTTTATGTGTAAAGGTGTTTTTCAAAATTATTAAATATTACAAAAAAAAATCATTTATCACTTATAAAACTACTTTTCAATAGCAACACAATTAGAATTCCTGAAAGATTTCCTTTGAAAAATAGCGTTTTGAAAATGTTTTAATAAAGAGAGTTGAAGACAAAAGAGCTTTGACCGCGCACCTCGCAGTAATCCTTGTGCCACATTCAATGGGCTAATTGCACCACATGTGAGATAAACTCATTAACAAGGATAGACGCGAGATTCCGCTGCTACCAATGCGGTGCTTATCTGTGGAGATTGAGGACATGGTGAAGGGCGCAAACGATTTTGCGGTTTTTTTGTGTGTTTTGTAATCGTTGGCACAATTATCCGTCCTACCCAAAAACATTTGATATAAAGGAATATTTAAAATTTTATAGCTAAACTCTGCACATGCGATAGGTATCGATATCTAAATACGATAAAAAGATTTGTTGTTTAGTTTTAACAGGTCAACGACCGCTGTTAGTATTGTTATTTGAAATATGAGAAAAACTGTTTCCTTACAATTTATCGTGGTTAGATATGGATAGCGACCACGTCTGTGAAGTTTACACAAAAAATAAAAAATTTTTAGTCCATACGGTAGATTTTTTGTAAATTGATAATTGCTTCATATTTTGCAATAAATTACCAGCGTTGTGTCATCGCGATTCTGTTTCTTTTCTATGTAGTCCGACAAAGACCGCGCTTTAGGTCATGTAGTCGCCTTAAAGGCAAGCACGCGAGTTTGACTTTTGAGCTTCATCATTAGCTTGTCAGCTTTGCTAATTCACTCCCGACCTCCAAGTCAGAAAATTAGGCTAAATCAATATCATAGCTTCACAAGTTACCCGCTCCGCTCATCAATGTATCTCAATTCAGCACACGTACAAAGGCCTTTGAGGCGCGCGGGGGCACAGGGGCGGTTGGCGGGGGCGGGCGGCTGCGAAGGGCGGGCAGCCCGCATGATCGCGCGATCGCACCCATTTGCGGCTCGTTACACGCCGATAGCACCAAACAAAACACACCCCAAGTAATTAGGAAAAGCCTTTTCCAGATACCGTAAGCACTACTGTGACTTGTGGCTAACTTCCTTTACTCGTTAGTGTTTTCGTAACAACTTAAAATACGTTTCTGGTATGTTTCACAAGAATATATGAATGTTAGATCATTGTTTTAAGGAAAATGTGGGATTCTTCTGATTCAGAGCGTTTCCGGAAAGGAGGAAAAATAAATTAAAACTAAAACTTGCTCTACATAACCATATTTGGATTGGACACGGAAAAAAGGTTCAAAATCTCATTCGCTGTTAATTTTTGTTAACTTAACAAATAATAGCAACTTTTACGTTTTTTAACGTATATAGGTAACCTATTCATAATTGTAGTTAAAAAATGTTGACCTTCCATACAAACTTTCATTGCCTATTTTACCCTACTGTTACATTGCCTAGGCGATGAATATTCAAAAATCCTTCCTTAGTGCTTATTACTTTCGGTAGTACCTCAGGAACTCTTGTGCAAAATTTCAAGCGTCTAGACACAGCGGTTTCTGCTATTACTTGTCTGTCAGCGAATGAATTTAAGAATATTATTAAGTAGATAACATTGCCTCTTTAGAAAGAACACAACATAGATGCAGTAACATAATAAGTGAATCCATAGACAATGAAAAGTGAAATTTTATATGCCATAAAAATAGACAAAGGAATCATTTGAGAGCGTGAATGGTGTAAAACGTTTATGGCCCCTGACCACAGACTGACCATTATGTCTCTATGGTATTTATAAAGAAATGGCCCTCGGTACGTAACACGTATTTTAGAATATTTAGCTAATGTCCAAAGCTATTTTGTTTTGACCACGAGCGCCTTTTCTATTAGTTTCTAAGAACATAATTGGATTTTCAAGGGGCTATTTAAATATTTAGCACTAACCGTGGTACTAACTATTTTCTCATAAATGTTTGTTTATATACGTTTAAGTTGTTTGTTGCATGCGCTTCATTTAAAATGTTGATTAAGTATGAATACGACGGATATATGGCAGAAATAGATAAAATGCATGCGTATTATAATTGTATATTGGGCCCACCCACTTGAAAATTACCTATGTTTAACTACTAACATTTTTGTACTACAACTATTTACTATGTTTAACGAGACCTTCAAAATTGTTAAAGACAATATTATGAATACCCAGTTAAAGCCAGGAAAATAAATTGTTTATCAAACTGACTAGGTATCAACTTAAATTGTCCGTATATTCAAATCACAACTCTGTCTTTGACAGATGTATAAAACGGTTATAACACCGCAAAATAACGCAGTGTGTCAATTTAATAAACAATTACTTTCTTGGCTGAACTTATTAATGATGATGATACCACTTTCTATCTAAAACTTTTTGTACTATCCATAAACTAATAGACTTCGGTTCAAAGATCAGCCCGGGATACGAAAGGATGATGCATCCACGTAGGGTGCAAGATGCGTCGTGTGCCGGGTGGCTTGCCTGAACACCTGGGCAGAGCGACTACCCACCTTTCTATCACAAACCAACTGAGCTCTATGTATCATGTCATGTCATTCAGATCATCACATTAGATTATACCTAACTAGTTTACACTAGTTTAGTTTTTTTTTTTGTTTTGTGTTTATTTTTGTCGGAGCTATTTGTTATCAAGTTTACCTACTTTTATTAATCTAGTTGCTGGAAAGGGCTGCAAATATTAGTATGGGAAGTTGCATTTTCTTCAAATATGTTTTCACACTGAATGTCCTTAATTTCAGCAATGCTTTATAGTATGTCAGATAGACAAGCAAGATAAAGATAATTTATTTATCAAACATGCGTTTACATAGTTACATACAATAAATCAAACATGCAAGATCTTAATATAGGTAACAAGTCCGTACATGTTTTGCCAGACGAGGCATAATTTTTTTTTTATTCATCAAACAAATAATTAATTTAAAAAAACAAAAGACTGGTTCACTAACATTCATTGTTAAATTTTATGACGATATATTATAATAACACTTGTCTGTTAATAGATTTCAAATCTTATTTTTAAATTGATTTGTTGTTATGGCTTTATATGATTGTGGTATATTGTTGTATATTTTCGGGGTCATACAAAAAAAGCTTTCACCCATGAGGGCAGTTTTTGCCGAGTGCAGGCAAAATTGGCTAATTGTCACGTCTGTTGCGCGAAAAAGTATCAGATCGTCGTGGAAAGAGTTAGGGGTTAGACTTTACAAACGATGCAAGTTTAAAAATGTATACAGAGGGTAAAGTTAATAATTTTTTAAACAATGATCTGCAGCTTTCTGTCGATTGTAGGTTAAACATAGCCCGAATACATCTCTTTTAGACTTTAAACGCTATTTCTTTGTCCGTAGAGTTATCCCAAAATATGATACCATAGAGCAGAAGCGATGCCACCAATCCATGATAGGCCATCACTAAAGCATCTGAGCTAAGTTCTGAGGACAGTTTTTACAAGACATACGCCAACGAGCTCAATTTTTTGCTTATATATTTGTCGTGGATAGATAGCGCCACAGTACAGCGAACAGCGCCTTCTAACAATTTACAACTCATAAGTCGCGGCCGTTCCCACTTGGCCACCACTGCTCTACTTGGCCACCACTGCTCTACTTGGCCACCACTGCTCTACTTGGCCACCAGTGCTCTACTTGGCCACCACTGCTCTACTTAGCCACCACTGCTCTACTTAGCCACCACTGTTCTACTTGGCCACCACTGCTCTACTTGGCCACCACTGCTCTACTTGGCCACCACTGCTCTACTTGGCCACCACTGCTCTACTTGGCCACCACTGCTCTACTTGACCACCACTGCTCTGGATATACACAGATTTATGAGCTAGCTCAAGTGGTTACAAATTAATAAAGTCAGATACATACCTACTTGATTACCTTCGTAGATATTCCGTCATAACCTGTACTGTTTCTGGATGTTAATGATTTTATAATGTTTTATGTCTATATGTATATCTACTGGGGGCAACATAAATTGAATCTTGACGTTTTGTAATATTGACTGCATTATTTCCATGCATGCATACATTGTTTTATTTGCATTATTTTTGCATGGAATGTGTTGAACTTTGTCTACGAAAAAGTCGTTAAATGCGTTTTTTATTTCTTGAGGGTCATTTAATAGGTACTTTATTATCTACATTGATCTGTCTAATGGATTCCTTAGGAAAACACGGTTTTCATTTTTTTACTATATTCCAGGTAGTTTTTGACTTATTGGTAGTAGTACCTACAAGTACAAGGTAATTAAAAGGAATCATTCCACATGACATTTTTGGGAATGATTGAGATCAGAAAGCATCGCTTTCCATCAGGCATTGAGGTTAAGAGCGGATACCTACATTCAGCGATGAATGCAAAAAAATGATGACAGAAAACAGTACTATGGTACCTATGGTTTGCAGTTGCGTAGAAAGTTGAAACCTAAAACAGAAACCACATTGTTTTAATACTTTTTTCCTTAAAAACACTTTTCCTGTCGAAGCCGCTGATGATAAATGACTCAACAATTGGCGGGTTAATACTCTTTAACAAGTATTGCATTAAGTTAGGGTGTCAGTGGAAAGTGTAACGGTATTGTGCTCGCCAAAGTCCTACGTCAATCAGTGGATGCGGGCTCACAATTAAGCGCACGCGCCGCTGGGAAAAACTCAATGCGAATACAAATAAATTCTCATATAAAACCATTCAAATATATCGCGTTACATATCATAATGTAACGGTTTTTAAATAACGCTCTTTATTTTAAAAGTACCTATTTATTATAATTATCATGAAACTTAAAAGTACACGTTACTTTATTGATCTGCTGAAAAAAAAACTTGTAGATAATGTATAAATTATGTACAAGTTTTTTTTTTGTCGGAATTGCAAAATTTACCCCATTTTAATTTTATGTTTTTGCCGCATACCTATTGCTAATGTATTCTAATAAAGTTGTAATTAAATTGTAAATAAAATTGTTGTCATAAAATTACTGCAATATTTTCATTTTTAGGGTTCCGTACCTCAAAAGGAAAAACGAAACCGTTATAAGATCACTTCGTTGTCCATCTGTCTGTCAGTCAGTCAAGAACCTTTTCCTCAGGAAGCGTGGAGTTATTAAGTTGAAATTAATATCAAATACTCAGGGCTGCAATCCTTTGAAGCGAGGAAAAATCAAAATTCTAAGTCAACGCAATCAAAAGATACGGGCGTACCTATATGTTCCAAAATCGAAACCTGTATATATCCCGTTGACCTAGACTCATGAAATTTGGCAAGAAGCAATGTCGTGAAGCACAAGTAAAGAAAAAATCCGAAAACCGTAAATTTGTAGTTACTTACATCACAAAAAAAAATAATTTTAAAACTATTTACATACCTGCAAATTTGCACGGAGCCCTCGGTGCGCGAGTTCCACTTGACCAGTTTTTTTCAAATCAGTTTAATGAAGGCTTATTAATATCGTAAATTAAATTTTGTCTGGTCTATCTACCTACCTACTTACATAGATAGATGACCCCACGCATAGACGATTTACAAGAACTAAGAAAGGTTTTAAGTTTCTATTTAAGTCATTAGCTAACACTTAGTCAGAATAGCATTAATTCTATTTAAATAACAGGTTCGCTGCATTTTTGCCTCACGATCTTCAGACCACGCACCGTGGTTTTTGCGATTGCCTTTATACCACATCTAGCCCGTAATTACTTTATTAGGTACGAGTACGAGTGTTCACTTAAATTGCTAAATTAATGCTGTTCACGCGGTGAAGGTAGGTACATTTATTTTACTTGCGCGCTGTTAACACGCAGTCTAATTATGGATAATTTCCATTACAGATTTTTCGAATTTTTTCAAACATTTGCTCAAAGCTTTTTTAGCTTAAAACCTTACTGACACATCATAGTATAATAGCAAAATCAGCCTATAATGTTCCCACTGCTGGGACACAGGCCCACAGAGCGGGTTGGTAGATGTCACATGTCTTTGAATTTTTGGTTCTAGGGCAGCAGGTTTCCTCACGATGTTTTTCTTCACCTGCTGACACATTTCATTCAAATTAAGTTAGCATTTGACTATTTTATCATCTACGTAAGGTACAGATGCCAGCACATCAAGTTACCACAATCTGTCAAATTTCTTTAATAGATTTTCAACTTTATCGCTAAAGCTAAAGGTTCAAAGTTGATTGGGAACATTTGACAGTTTCGGGTAGCTTGATGTGCTGGCATCTGTACCTTCACATGGAACTTATCTTTTTGGTCCTTAGGTAAGTAACAAACCATTGTTACTTACAACAAGTTTTTTTTTAAATGTGGCACTCCAGGTGTGCCTACAGAAGTGAAAACAAAACACAAACAGAATACTTTGCCATCACTCACTGACATATCGGATATACATTAAAACCGAGTACATCCCGAGGACAGCCGAACACATCCGAAGCGGTGTCGGTTACGGTAACAGTGGCGCGAGTTCAATAGTTTTTTCCCATCTCAAAAAATGACCAACGCGCCTTAAGAAGTTTTACTTCAAAAAAATTGTTTTATCGATAGTCCCTTAACCCTTTTTTTTATGGGTGCTGGGAAATTACCAAATTACATCTCCCGTTCTTGGGCGGAGCGGGAGGGCGTGTCAGAATTTTACTGACTAAAACCCAGTCGTGTTCCTTCAGTATTCTGTGCCAGGGGCCACGGTTACTCTTTCGAACAACCCGCGACCTTGGCAGGTATCGGAGATTTTGGGATGCATGAAGAAGCCTCCTCGTGTAGCGCAGTTTGTTCCGCCAGTTACTCAACAGAACCGAGCGCTCGACACATCCTGGACAGTCACACCCAACACCTTATTTGACTGGCCAATTCTTCCCTTGCGGGGGGGGTAGGGCTAACGCCCGCCTGGTTTGCGATCTGCGACAGCCTTCTGTGTTTCGTCGATGCGTGGGAGTTCCAGTGGCTTAGGCATCTTCTGGGTACGCTCGTTCCATCATAGACCTCATCCATCGTTTTCCATCAGGCGTGATCGAGGTCAAGAACACAACGCACCGTCGACCCGGGCCTGGTGCTTACTGGACGGCAAGCTGCCCATTGCTCGCCGTCCACAGCCCGCCTACGGTGGCCGGGAATCGGCTCTCGATTCCCGACGCTCAGGGCGCCTTACAATAATACCATTCCACCATTCCGCCATTTTAAACAAGCTACTCAATGTATAATTTTCATTTCATCTTCATCGTCATCATCATCATCATCCACACCACAGCCTGACTTCACCCACTGCTAAACATAGACCTCTCTTTTTTCGTGCCAATCTCCATGTTCCTGACCAGCCTCATCCAGGATTTACCCGCAATCACAGTAATATCTCTCAAGTCATGGTCGGCAGAACGCTCTGGTTATAGAAGCGAGTCTTCTAACATTTTGAAACTTTGGCTGGTTGCAGAATGTCGTCTAATTTGCAAAATACCGGCCCACCCAAGCTGTATTCTTGTCAAATGAAAAAATATGGCCAATATAGTCACACCGGTCAACCAACTCAGCAATCGTAAACATTTCAACAACCTTTTTTTTCCTTCAAAATAAAACGGGCTAGGTGCAAATAAAATTAAAAGAACCATTCAACAGTAAACTTACAATAAAATAATTATAAAGCTTGCCGTAACCAATTATTCCACAATATAATATCCTTGCATAAATTGCTTATTAAATTACATGATAAGGCAATATAAATAAACGTTGTCTTCGTATCAATTTATTCATTTATCCGGGTAATATCATCTTATAAGTAGTCCATAAAGTGGTCACAAGTTCATAGCTCCCTGGTGTGCATCTGGACTGGTGTGCACACTTAAAGGCATAGAGTTATTGCGTAATAATCTAGGCAGGCAGATGGTCGAGCTGATTGCAACAGCTTAGATATATTTAGCTAACAGGTGCTGCCCTATTACCACGTGGTGCCCCAGGGCTGGCTTACAAAGTTAGTTTGCAAAACATTGATTTGAGTGCCAATGATACATTTTTTTAATAGTCGTCATGGAAATAGTATATATTATTATTCTAATGGATGGAATTATAATGTTTTATTAAAAATTGTTTTATACGAGCTGCTCGTAAAAATAACATGGACCTTAACGCTAGCATTATATTATGGTAATGACCATTACTCTACCTCCCTAGCTACCATTCTCTTTATGTCTATAGAACAGTGCAGAGGATACCGCTGTTATACTTTTTTTCCACTGTCCCAATCCAGGAGATAACCTCCACAGGACGAACGAGACCATAGATCTAAGAAAGACATTTCTATGAGCGAGATCTTTGCGTAAACAATGTCTTTAATTTATTTTGCTTTATCCTGGGAAAAATGAGATTTTACTCTGATTTGCCTATTTCACTGTAATCGAAGCTTTTGAAACAGACAAAGTAATTCACAAGAAACATTTCCTAGCAGCCCTAGCCAAGCTGGAACAGGACGAGCTAAACCAGTTGTCGCGATTTTATAGAGTGGACATTACATAATGGCTGCGAACGTGATAATTACCCTATCCATGTAAGGAGCGGTTATAAAAACGACTAGTTTCTCCCAGTGTTTATACCGCATCCTATTATAGTAACAAGGGCGTTTTGTTCTTTTTAAACACTGTTTATTTACAATGTCAGCACTTATGCAATTCATTTACGTTGTTGTTAATACGATAACAACAACACTTCCTAAATGTTGTTAATTAACATTATTCGGACTACCTACACCTATAAGGAATGAGAAATTAGTTTTCTTGCACCTCTGACAATAAATATTCTCACACATCTGTTTAAAAACAGACTTTATTAACGTTATCTATCATAATCGCAACGCCTCTGTTAGTCATTATACTAATCTAGTTTCATTAAAGCTCTGGTCAACGTGATAAATCGATACACCGGTACACGTGTCGTAGCAGGCGACGTATGCGCAGCCATGATTAGATACAGATAATGTTGAATCACGCAGGTGGCTTTCCTCGTAGAAAAGTTTTTGCACAGATACATATAGTAGGAGGCAGCTGCCGATGTGAAAATTGCAAGCCCCTATGTCCACTACCAGTCATAATCCAAGAATTAATAGCCAATTGCTAATGACAAAATGGAAATGCAAGCTAACGTTTGGTCAAACGCTACGCAATTACCTGCGGACGTTAGATTCGAACATCGTGTGCAAACGATACGGGCTTAGACACGTGCTGGCTGTCATGTGGACCTCACCTAACTTATATATAGAAAACGAGTCTAATGGTCAATATATTAGAATTTGCATTGGTAATAAATAAAACTTCTTTTTGATAAGAAATGATTTTGTAATAGCTATTAGCACCCACATGCAGCGTGAGTGTTTAGACAGGGGCAAATGAGACGCATAAATAATCATCACGCAACACAATTTTTGCTTATAAGATAAGGTTTTATCAAAACACGCGTCCTGGATGAATTAAACAAGATAAGGAAAAACAATGTATAAATAGGTACTTATTGTTTATTTGTTCAAGCCAAATCGCAGCAGACATCAATAATAAATAGAACAAGGTACGCAAAGCCTCCTGTGCTCGCAAAGCTTTTGTAAGCGGCGCACATGCGCACTCTCAATATGGATGGAATACCGCACAAAACGCTTTTCATTTTGTTTGAATCGCTCGCGCACTTTGTGCCTAAACGCAAGATGAGTCAGAATCAGGGATTAAGTTCAAATCAGATGGGTCACTTCATTGAAATCATTTGTAGGCACAAGTGCTTACGAATAATGTTAATCTGAGATGTATCTCATTGTTTTAACTTATAACTGATCTCATTGCAGTCCACAATTCAAGAAAGGCTCGATGGGGGTAGGTGGATCAAGGAAGGGATCTGTAAAGAGTGGTAATTGGTTTGGGCCGTGCTGTTTACGCTAGGCACAAGTCAGTAATGATGTTTGACTGTGCTCCCCTTTTGCTTTAGTGACTAACTTCATGATTTTCATCAATTACTTCAACGCACACAGCTCAAAACGATAAAGGAAAACATCGTGAGGAAACCGGCATGGCCTAGAACCAACAATTCGAAGACATGTGACATCTACCAACACGTACTGGGGTCGCATGGTGGATTATAGACCACTCCCTCTCAAAGAGAGGAGGCCTGAGTTCCAGCAGCGGAAACATTAAAGGCACACAACAACACAACAACAATACAACACAACACAACTTAAAAGCTCCAATTAAAAAGCTGCTTCCTAATAGTTTCCTTTGACAAGTTTTAGGTACAAAACTCTCGCCAAAAAGCTCTCTACTCTATGTCCTCGCGTAATTAGTAGCGGGGTGAGTTGTCTGCGAGGAATTCTTTTGACGGGAGACAAACGGAGGAGGCTTCGCCGAGCTAGCATACAATGGCGTATCGTATATCGGCCACCTGCATGAAGCGCTCCTTTCATAGCGCTGCGATGCGCGGGCGCAGATCACTGCGCAGGAGTGATGCTGTACGTGCTTGCGGAATTTGATTGGATATCGATTGCATCTTGTACTTAAAATAGAATCTCCTTATAAACCAAATACCCAACGATTATAATGAAGAGTCAAGCAGAGCTTTTATTTTTAATGTTGTATTTCTTATAGATCACGGGCTGCTGATAAGACGTATTAGTTCACGGTATAAATGTGCCATAGACGGCTTTATTTTAAACTGCAATAAACAAAACAATACAAGACTATTGTGGACAACCACAAAACATTTGACAAACCCATGTAACTGTATCGCCGTGCAACCTTTTATAATTGTTACTGTTTCTTTACAGTACAACCAACAAGTCAATAATACAATGACAATTACTAAGTAGCTACCTCATTGGGAGCCAAAAACCCGTAAACAATCGTAATTTTACAACGTGGTCGTTACAAGCATTGTGGACTGGCTCGTAAAATCGGCAGATCTCACACGGAGATACGGTCGCCCCCGAGCCTCCTGCTGCTCCCGAGAACGTCACTCATTACAAAACAGTAATGTTCTATCGATATAAAGTTATATTTCTCGATATAAATTGGCGTATCGATTTTATCGCCCGCCCGTTGCGGTTTGTGTGGGAAACGAGCGTTTTCGACGATTTACCTTAAGTATGTGAGCACGTGCTGCTTTTTGTTTAAGTTCTACAGCTGCCACCTACATTTAAATAGACGAGTGTGGTCATTTGATTACTTTAGTTGATCGTAAATAGCCGCATAGTGGTGAGTAGTTACTTTAAAAACTGATACAGTAATTTTCAATGGAAAGTTACTATATACCCTTAACCGACTGACAGTCTTGAGCCTTTCATAAAACCTACGACTTATAACTGTTTTCAAAACGAAGACAAGTATGAAAATATATTGACTCAATGTAAAATTCCCATTTCAGTAAATTTAATGTTTACTGTTGTGTTTATGCAATAGCTATAAATCAAACTCAAAGTATTTATTTCAATTAAACCATTTACAGGCACTTTTGAACTGTCAAGAAGTCGGTCAGTCAGAAAATATGAAGCTAGTTGCCCATTTCAAAGCGTAGGTACCTATGGAGAAGAACGGGCAAGAAACTCCATGGACACTCTTTTTAAAGTATACTTTACAAAAATTTTAGTTCCATCATTACTCTAGAAAAAAATCTAGTTGTATCTACCTACAAATATGTTGTTGTAACCTAGCAGGGTTCAAGTTTGAAACCTACTATGTAACATCTTGTAAACAACATGAATGCAATAAATTAATAAACAGTTTCTAGGTACCAACATTCTCAGCTACATGCCACGTCTTCTGTCGTACGTCCGCAATCGAGCCTCGAGAATTAAATAGATATTGAGTTAACTTCATCAAAATTACCTCTAACTGCCTTTGACATTATCACCAATCACAATAATAGAAGCATAACCCTCGCCAAAACAACTCATTACTATCAGGTCTATCAGTGTATCACCGCTAACTCGGTAACGCACAGAGCCACCCTAATCGACTGATTGTGGGAACGGGCAAAGACAATGGTGATTATATCAGGGTTAATAGCAGCCATCTAGTATCTGACGGAAGGGAGGGTTGACCGGTTATCTGTTAGGATTAGCCGCCGGAAAGTTAGCTTGGATGATTGTGATGTAAGATATATCCGTAATTTGTCGCGATTTGTTTGATGTGATGTAACAAATGGACGGATGAAGACTAGAGTGTTTCTGTGAGTGTTAATTTTTTGGCAATTTTAGCAATAGATACTAGAAATCATTACTTAGCCTCTAATTAAATTACCTTTACCTATCAATCAGATAGAAAGCTACCTGAAAAAGTTTAGTGGATGACAAGAATGCTACTATGACCTGAATGCAGATCTCCTCAACAAACTTGACCGTCTTCTCAATAACTGCATTCGATTCGTTTTCAATCTGCGTACCTAAATATGATCATGTCTCTGCGCATCGGTCGCTTCTAAAGTGGTTGCCCATACGCCAGCGCAGAGAGCTAAGGGCGCTGACCACCTTGTTCTCATTTCTTGATTCTCCATCTTCCCCTGCTGGTTATCTAGCCCCCCACTTTCGGTATATTTGCGCCAACCACAATAGAAATCTACGTTCATCACATAATCGTCTTCTCCAATGTCCCACTCACCACACAGACTTCATTCACTCTTCCTTCTTCGTTCAGTCTCTCTCTATGTGGAATGCGCTCCCCCAGGAAATCAGGATGCAACCACCCGATTATCCTTCAAAGTTAAGGTTCGCGAGCACATTTGCAAGAAGCTGGCAGTGTCATCACAACGGTAATATTTTCTCATTGTTTGTCTTATTTATTTTTAGTAAGTATAATAATGTATTTATTTATATATTTATTTGTGCTTATATTTATATGTAATTAGGTATATAATATATTCATAGTTTTAATAGGTTTATGCATATCTTTATACATATACATATTTAAAAAAAATATTCCGCAATTTTTCATGATTGCACCTGTTTGTATCTGCGTCACCCAAAGGTTGACTGGTAGAAAATGCCTATGGCATTAAGTTCGCCTCTTTACATTTATGTGCTTGAAGTAATAAATAAATAAGAATGATGATTTCAATTGTCAATTTCCGCGATTGCCGTCGGCCGTCGCAATCCGCCATCCGACGCTAACCTACGCGTGTCAAACAAAATCGATATTAAGTATTTTTAACTTAAAACAGTTAAGGCATATCATAAGGAAACCCACATGACAATGAACTGTAAGTGTAATGCCCGATTACAATAGGTGGTGTTGGTAGCAACACCAGCACCTGACCCGCGTCTGACGTCATACATGATAAATTACCAGTCAAATAGTCAGGTGCTGAGTGTGCTGACTTAATCATAATGTAATAAATATCTAACGACAATCAAAGAAGTAAATTCACTTGAGGCACTTGTACTGTCAGCGGGATTGTCCGAAAGGGTTACCGCTGGCCCGGAACATAAAGGGCTAAGGACACGGGTGGGTTTTAGTCAGTAAGAGTCTCACTCCCTACTGCTCCACCCAGAGCGGGAGGGGTCAATTGATGATTTCCAAACCTGGAAAAAAAAAGACACTTGTAGGTACTTGTTCAGCTGAGTTTATTTCAGTCTTTCTTTTTAGAGTAGTCGGATAGGAAACACCGAACGTTTTAAAACATAAGTTATTTTTGACGTGTAAAACTGTTTTTTGAACCATTTTACAGAAATAAATATAATTTAGGTATCAGTATGAAATATCTACAAGATTTAAAGTTAAATAAGACAATAGTTGCGAACTAAGATGACAAATAAAACCTTTGTCACGGTTAGTAAAATAATCAAAATTGTAATACACATACCAACAATAAGATCTATTTAAGTGTACCAAAACGTAAAAAGCAATCAATACACACCATACAGAAATATGGACCATAGTCCACACAACAAGAAAGATGACTATTGCTCATCACAAGGATTGCATTTTACTGAGGGGAGAATTCATTGTGTTAATATCACAATATGGTGCTGTCAGTTAATTGGAATAGATTATGGGAATGAGGGAAGAAGTACGCCATAGAGTGGTCCCAGGGGATGCTTTGCGGATGGACTTTTTATATTTTTTTATCAAGTCATCGAGTGACAATGGAGAATGGACGGATTATCACAATATTTGGAGGCGGTCGTGTGGCTGCGCTGAAAATTGACACCGGCTGTGGTTGTTCGACAATAGAACGAGTAAATAAATACGCTTAATCATGTTTAATAAACTATTTGAGTAGATAATTACTGGTAGTCTGAATTATCATTGTCATTTACCCGGCATTATGCGGTCATGACATGAAAAATTACCCATCTAGCTACATATTCCGGGTATCTAAAACAAAGAACGAACCAGGACGAACTTACTAATTCTATATGACGCGTCATCGGCCAATTAGCCACACCAGATGTCCAGCACGTCTTCCACATAAGTGACCTTACCCAATCTTCTATTCGATTAGTCCCAATTATAACCGAATTACGTGTCCTCAAATGGGCACTGAAGCCAGTAGCCGTCGGTGTGGCGGTCGTGACCCAGTGAGAGGCCCGCATGTCTGCGCATGTCTGAGCCACCAGACGGCGCGGCTCCGCTCTCAGATGACCACCAAGAACCGTCTCGAGTGATCTGTGATTCACCGTGGGAGTTACAGACGGAAGTTGAAGCGTCTATGTTGGTACTGTAGGGAAGACGCGTTTCCGGTTGTGGAGATTAAGTCTAGCAGATTGATGTATGAGACTTTGTAAAGAACCACATATTAGGGAAGGTTGCGCCATAAAATAAAAAATATATCAGGGGGTAACCTTATACGTTATCAAACACAAGTAAATGAAATCCAAGAACATTATTTGCTTGGCTAATCTGAAAAATTCACAACAATTCCCCTAATAATGGAATCACAGTAGCTGAATTATAGCGTGAAAACATACATCGTTGTCGGCCGACATTTTTATTGATAAAAAGCAAATAAAAGATGTAACAAAGCTAACAAAGCTTTGAAGATGCGCAATAAATGTGCAATAATGTGCGTTCTTGTGCGCGCTCCATTGGAACTGTGTGATGAGCGTGTCGGGCGTGACAATGGACGCAGTGACGCGTGCGCCTCGAAAAGCACACCTTGTTGCGCGCGCGCACAACCCCGACTGTACAGGACGCGCGTAGAGTATTGTTAGGATATTTTATTTAGGTACTTGCTACCTTTTAGTCTTTTAGCTGTATTTAACATTACCCTGCGTCCTAACCGAAAGCGACTGTCGCGCGAATACCCTATCCGCGGTTACCTAAATAATGACGTATGTCCTTGATTGTCACACAATACCGCGCGTGAATTGTCATATTCACATAAACAGGCACGACAACCGCGTTGTCGTTCGATGATCGTTTTCGGGTAATACGCGACCATTAGCAAAGAAACTTTATTTTAAAAAAAAGTAATAAAATATTTTATACCCAACTTTTGACCTCGTCTTTATCGCAAAATCCTATCGCGGCCACAATAAAAAAAATAAGCTCCCACATTCCTTTGTTATAATGTCCGAAAAAAACAGGCTTATCGAACGAATAATAACAGCTAAAAATATTGAATGCAGATCTTGAACGGTCCATTGTACGCTGCTTCCTTTCATATTAGATTTGTTGCTACAAATAGCGGACATGAAAAGCGTTTAAGGTACTTAATGTCCAGTAATTGGCGATCAATGAGGATCAGTGGGCACATTGTGCTAAAGTATCGAATGGCTCCACTTCTATTGTCCGAGCGCGGGTAAAAAAATATTAATAAAAAAACTCTACTAAGCCAAATAAGCACCCGTCAAGGGTCAGCGTTCAATGGCGAGTTGTCGATTTGTGACAGATTAAAATAATATCTAATGAAACTTAACACTTTCAAAAAGCTTAATAAAATGTCCGTCCTTTATTTCATAGTGACACAATACGAGAAGACTATCAAAAAGATTTTTGCAAAATTTTGAGCAAGACAAATTGAACTTTCAATACTGTTAATTCGTCATATTTAAGATTAGCTTCTGCCCGTGACTTCGCGTAAAATCTCTTGTTCCTCCAACCCACCCCGTCGCGTCGCGTCGCATCGCATCGCCATCCCGCGCTGCTACTTCGTTTTTGCTTAACATTCTTTCTAATTTTTTTCTCTTTGCTCGACTCCTCAGAGTCCTAGGGTGTTAAATAGCTGTAGCCTTCCTCAAGAATTGGGCTATCAAATACAAAAATCATTTTTCAAATTCGAGTGGGAGTTCTAGAGATTAGCCCGTTCAAACAAACAAACAAACTCTTCAGCTTTATTATTAGATAGTATAGAAATAGATTGTTTACAACAAAAATCGTTTAATATTGACACCGCAAATCTATAAACGGTTTAGTTAACATATGATAATATTTGTCATTAAATTAAAACAACAAGGTGTTCCTAACCGTCCGTCCTCCCAAAACGTTTTAAATTCAAACAGACAGTGTAAGCGCAATCACCGGGCGCGGTCCCACGCACTCTGAATAAGAAATATGAGCTAAACGGATACCGCTATTATCAAAACATTATTACAACACTCGAAACGACCCCACTACTGTAAAAATTAAACAACAATTGCCTTTAATATGCGCTCGTCTGTACCGAACTACCCTCGGCTGGTATTATAAAAAAAATATGTCAATCTGCCGTAGATCAATCATCCTTGGTGAATAGTTCGGGGGGTGAGAGACACGCTTCTCGACCACAATCAAACTTCGCAGATAATAAAAGGTAGTCTATATTTACGTAAACGCATCCATTTGATGTCCAATATTATGCGCGGGCGCGTCCGACACTGATTTCTTTTTGTTCGTTCCTATTCACTCCTTTGTGGAAGTTTAACACTTGAATGACGTTTTACAAATATCGGACAAAAGTCAAGTAGGCGTTTTGATGTGGACTTTCAGGGTATTCTTTGACACTGTTAAGAACGTACAATTACGTTTTTGATATTAACGAAAAATACAAAAGAGGATATTACATTCACTTTCAAAGAAACAGATAATATTCTAGCTGTGTATATTTATTAGCAACATGTCCCGGCAAGGGGTTTCTTTTTTAAAGAATACCACTTTACCTAAAGTTTTATCGAAAGCTCCTTACTAATGTTCACTCAACTATTGTTGCATGACAGTGTGAAATGGACCTTCTCTGGAACAAGACTCAGCACTCTGCTGACCACCATCACGGCGATGCGCGCGGGCGCATCCACGTGCGCGCACGCACCGGCGCGCCCACGTGGCCACGCGAATCGCACGCGCCATGTACACCTAACGCGCGACGCGTGCCTAAGATACCGTGAAGTCGTAAAGGTAGGGAAAGAACAGGTACCTATGATAAGAAAAGGTAAAATACCTATTGTTTAAATAAATTTTTAACTTTAGGATATGTCTTCTCCTATACGATTTGGTTCATTATTTACCTACAGGTAATTTATCTAATTCTGTTAGACATAATTATAACGTGTGAATCGATAATAGGAAAATTTACTGCAAAATGTAATGTAAATGTAATGTAATGCTGTGCTGTTTGTCTTTGGTAAAGCTTGAAGATCTACGAGTATTCGTAGCAGTTCGTAGCACATACGTAGCAAGCTACGAAAAATTAAGATTTTTCAAGAGGAAGAGGGAGTGGCCTGTTACAAGATGTAAACTACAAAAATATGTATAGGAGGACTTCTAAGGAATGGATGTAAGACTCATTCTGCTGCTTCACCCGACTGCTTCGTTCATATAGTTCCTATGAAAAAAAAATCATGTTTTAAAACACGTCACCCTTTCCTCATAAAAAAAGCACAAATTCTTCAAAATACAATCTAACGAGTGTTTACGATGCTCAGCGTTGGTACCAGTAATCGTCGTGTCAGGCGTGCACTTTATCACCACGGCTAATCGCGTCGATTCGCGACCCCTGACGAGCGCCGTCTTATTGATGATCTGTCAATGGAAATCAATGGCTTTTTGTGAGTAAAGGCTTAATATGGGTTGTAAATGGTTTTAAATTTAACCACCACAAAGTTACAAACCTCAACGTGTACTGTTTATAATTAAATACTCGTAACAATTTTAATAACGTGCATACCCGATTTTATGTCCGTCTAAACACGCCTTTATATAGTAAATTTATGGTTTTCACAGCGTTGTTAAACAAGCTAAATAATAAGTAACGTTTGTTAAAATCACATTATATTCCACTATTATGTTTATCGTAAACAAATAATCGGCTAAATTCATCAATCGTTTGCAACAATAGAATGATGGCTGGACGTGTGCCGACGTCGGACTATCCATTGATACCACCAGCTAAATGTCCATCGATGGGATTACAATAGTCTCAGCTTGTTTCCGCATCCGACTGACCACAGGGGAGCCTGATTGATCATTGAATATGAAGAATATACCTTTAATTTTACTAATCCGGAAATATTATATTTTCTATAGCACTTCCCCACTTTCACATTATTTTTAATTCGCACTTTTTACCGTGACGACAAAAGCGTTTTATTTTAGAATGGTGTTGTTGAATCTGTCAATAAAATATATAGAAAGGTAATTTGCAGATGCGTTGAATATGATACGTCGGCAATAACAGTACATCTCGAGTGTACAAATATTGTTCTAATAACAATAAACATAAAGTATTCGCGGCCGCGCCAGCGCACGCACAACCCTTTCCCACCGCTCTAATTTTACTAATGCATTCGACTAACAAAGGGGCAGTAAGTATTAGGTTAAATAAACGCATTAAAACTGTGTTTAACCTTTGAATTTACAAATTACTTTTGGATTGAGTTACCTTTTTGTTTCGATTGAAATTGAACTGTCATTAATCATCAATCAAAACAAATTGAAAATTTTAAAGAATTCTTTATGATTTATAGGTACTAACCTAAATAGTGACAATTTGGCGAGAATGGTGTTGCATGTTTTCAATATTAAACTTCATACTACATGAATATTTTCCAGATGAATCAGAAATAAAACAAACCTAAGTCCTGAGACATATTTCATTAATGTGTAATTAACCCGGCACGCGCTGAGAATCTTTTTAAGACCATCCAACTGACAATGAAAATGAAATCCGTTCACATGGTGTCCGCTGTCACAATCGTCGCTAATTGCGCATAATGAGTGGAGCAACAAACGCAATATGTTTTTTGCTATTATTTATGTGTACGAGCCCTTACACTCTGGCCACCCTTCGCAGTTCGCGGGTTGAAATAAAATTTAATGGTCCGCCGGCTACATTTAGCTCTAAGCGTTCAATGCTATGTGAAATATCGGATTTCCGGAGTTTAAAGGAATATCAGATTATCATTTGAAGTATTGGGTTGTATTTTCCTGTGAAGTATCTTTAGTTGAGCTTTTGGGCCGTCTCCCGTATGCGATGATTTATTTTAATACTCAGGTAAATGCATCGTCAATTTTGTCCACATTTCAAATTCAAATGCAATGCAGAAAACACTAATTCAAGTATCTAAAGGTACCACAGAAAGCTCGGTCGATGTTGTTTATAGATCTTGCAATCACAGACGGAGTGCTTATTTCTCTCTTTTTACAACGTCCTAGCTCCTAGCATCATCCTTGCTGGATCTTTCTAACAATTGACACTAGGCCAAGCGTTAGAATTAATCTTTCTTTTCTGCCAAGTGATATCCAACACTATCATAATATCATTTTGAACATCATCCACCCAAAACATGAATCATCCGCTCCAAAATCAATCCTATTAACGCCTTTCCCACGGTGAGCCACAAATGAACATCAATTAATTAAACCCACCAATCAAGGTTCCCACGTTATGATATCTAGAAATCACGCAACATCTTTATTCGTTTATTAGATTATTCCCCCATCGCCTCCCCATTGAAAACCCATTGTTTTTGGGGTTAGCGTGAAATGGGCCGACCGGTGAGACCATAATTACTTTCGTGATATTGCTACTCGTCAAAAATTAATTTTTTGAGGGGTGGACTACACTGTAATTTATTTATTAAGTTAGCTAGATAGTGATGCATATAATTGGAGCTTATTACGTTAATTTTTATTCAACACGTTGTGAAAAACACTTTAATTTTTTACATCTTTTTTTGACTTTTGACAATCACTATCTCAAAAAAAATCTATTCAAGTGAGCCCAAAATTCAAGCCCTACAATAAATATCAATTTTATGGTATAATGGCACAATACCAACAATGTCTACGACGTGGTGCAATTAGTATAATACCACCATATATCAATCTCTCCCATAGAAACGTTCGCATAATTATGCGGAAATGTCGCGACGAGCCCATGTTTATGCTAAATAAACTGTATTTGAAAATTCAAATGATTCAACAAATTGATCGGGGCGAACACAATGCATAAAATATTCATACATTTTTTTCATACATTCTGAAGCTCAAATAATTCGAATTTATTATATAAAATTCTAAGTACCTACTACCTACCTCTTTTTAGATTAGACTGATGTATGATTTTGACAGAATACCTAAGCACATTTGAAGCGATTACGCAGTTATCAAAGTTCGTTTCTTATTTCTTTCATCCTGAAAGATTATTTCTTCCTTCAGGTTGGAGAAAACGCATCTTGGTATGTGACTCTCTCTTCTGCTTCTCTATCTGAATAGAAGGTATAGGTACTATATGATTGATTCTGTTTCTGCGCACTTCTGATGTAGGTACCTATTTAGACACTATAACATCCCGGCTGTCCCATTTCAAAACCTAGTAAGGGACACTTTTTACAAAAATCGTTTTATTGCATAATCTTGCTAACATAGAAGGTCTCTACCAAATACAAAAACACCAGCGTTTTAAACTTACATAAAAGGAAATATATTTAAGCATCGATACCTAGTAAGTAGACCTTTCATTCCCTAGTGACCATTTAAAACCTAGTAAGTCACTTTAACCAATTCAAAAAATACAATCCATAGGCTGACCAATATTACGTTTATGCGCTCACCACCTGTAAAATTTCATTTTAAGTCCTTACTAGGTTTTGAAATGGGGCAGCCGATCCTAATCGTCAAAACGCACAGGCGGCATTGCTTCCGTTATTTTTAAATGAAAAGATATAAGATATAATCGTCCAGCTCGTAACGTAAAGCATAAAATAAAGAAACAGTTGTCATAGTCGCGTGCTGCATGTTAAAAAGCAGCAGCTATCGTCAGCGAGGCGGGGCGTAGCCATGACTGCCACCGGCGCGCGCGCAGCCCGCATCCTACAGATAACGGGCGACAATAAATTAACTAACACACACCTACTGCCTTTCACAACTATGAGTTTTCACCTTGTGTCTTTATCATTCACAATAAACGTTAGTGCCTACGTTAATAAAATCATCAATTTATATTTTAGTGCGAAATTAATGTGTTGGGAATTGTTTATTACCTACCTAGGCACAGGCATTTTATCTACTTTTAAGTAGATAGTAGTACTAGCTTAGAATAACGTACACATTTGTAAGAGCAATCAGATTTGCACAAAAATTAGCAATGAAGCAATTAAACAACCGAGTCATAAATTTTTTAATAAGATATTCTGGTTATATAATAATACACACACCGCCGTAAAGATGATACTCAAAATATAAATTTAATCCAATTGACATCCATATTGAACACCACACACAAAACATAATCAATCCAAACGCAGCCGGCCAAGCTGAAGCTTTTGCAAAGTCAAACGCATTGCGCATTTTCACCAACGCATTAGTTACACTCCACACAATCGACACTGAGGTCAATCACCATGCATTTGTTGTGTGACAGTTGAGTCGCGGGGGCGTGCTATTTGTACTAACTTCCAAATAGTTATTTGATTAACTCTCTTTCATGTATATTCGCCTGTATTCGTCAGTGTTCGTCTGTGTTCGTCAGTATGCGCGATTGTCTGCGGATTTTGTTTAATTTGATCCTTTGTTTGAACACCGTTTGTGTGGAAAGGCTTATGGGATGGGGAGTGTGGGGCACAATGCAGATATGGAGATCCGTTATCAATGGCCGCAAAGGGTTATCCGTGACGTCACGAACAGATCGCTACGTGTAGTTGATTTGGTTTATCTTTACTGGACTATATTCATAATAATAATATAATAGGATGGATTCGTATCTACCTGAAGCGAAAAGTACTTATTGTGCGCTTGACAAGTGAAATTACTGATAACAATTTTTTGTATCTTAGGCGCTCATAGTAAAAATGCATTTTATATGCACTATGGGCACCTAAGATACAAAAACGGTTTTTAACAATTCTCGCTATTCTAACATAATTGTTTACTTTTCTAACACATGAACAATAACATAAAGTCTCGCTCTCGTTCGAGAAGACTCATACACAACGAACGTACGAACGTACTACGACGATATCAAAGTCCAAAAAAGACAAAAAATTTATATGTTTTATGTATTGTAAACAACACATAAAACACGGAAACTCCCTCGTTCGTATACGAGGAAAACTTTAAATCGAATGAAAACGCCTGTGAAAATGTATCGTAGCAGCACATGTCGCTTTGATCGCTGTTGACAGTGCGCTGTGCCGCTAATTCCGTGTTTGTACACTCCCCGGCCCCCCCTCTCCCGATACCAGCCTCCACTGACAAATACACTGCACATGTAGTGTACAAATTACTTTTGTTTCGAAAATATACACCTACAGACAGTAGCTATCTTTAACAAAATTATATTGTATTGATGATATTTGAAGCTGTCCTCAACGACTAAAATAAACACCAAGTTTCGGAAGATTTGATTATACTTTGAATTTAGCAGAATCAGCCTACAACTATTCCATTTGTGTTTTGTTTTCACTTCTATCGGCACTCCCGGTGTGCCACTGTTTTTTTTTTAAGCACACGACTTTAGATAAGTACCTATAATAATAATAAGAATAATCAGCCTATAATGTTCCCACTGCTGGGACACCGGCCTCCTCTTTTCGGGAAGGAGTGGGCTGTAATCTACCACGCGGGCCCAGTGCGGGTTGCTAAATGTCACATGTCTTCGAATTTTTAGTTCTAGAACATGCCGTTTCCTCACGATGCCTGTGTCCCAGCAGTGGGAACAATAGAGGCTGATTATTTTCTATGACTATCTTACAGTACAGTCACGATCATAAATATGGACAGTTCGGCAATAATATACCTATCTGACTTTAAGATTCATTCATGTTCTCAAGAAGACACACGCACACATTTCAAAACTGCGGTGCTATTCTGTAAAAATCTCACCGTGAAAACTTAGGTGAAGTGAGCGTGGAGTGAGCTGTCAATAGTGTCAATTCCTAGCAAAAACAAACTCACTTCACCTAAGTTTTCACGGTGAGATTTTTACAGAATCGACCGGCTGTACAAAATTGTGTGATTTACCTCTACAGAGAGAGCTATATCTAGGATTGTCCGCAACTTGACAAAGATAAGCATCCCCCACAAAGTTAAGTCGCTAAATAGTCCGGTACAAGACAAGTTGCCGGCGGCGGTCGCAAGTCAAGGGGACCCAATTTAACAACTAGTTCATTAGTTGTTCACTGCACGGTTTTACCAGGAAACCTCACTGATGTAAAACATAACTTAGCCTTTCAGACTTGGTTATAATATATTAAACGATGCTAAAACAAGCCAAGACAGTATTTTAAATTCGCTGCAACTTTAAATCTTATCTGTCTCTATGCATAACCAGCCTATAATAATTCTCCCACTGCTGGGACACAAGTCTCCTCTTAATGAGATGAAACAGGCCGTAATCCACCACGCGGGCCCAGTGCGGGTTTTTAGATATCACAATGTCTTCGAATATATATCTGTCTCTATGTATTAAATATTGATAGAAGCAAATTCGCACATGGTTTTTGGTCTTACCTTCTTATAGATCTAGGCCGGAACTGAACCCAATTTTGCAAATTGGCCACTTCCTTAGGGCGGGGGACGCAAATTGTTCGCAAGCCAACTCTACTCATGGGCGTCAATTGGTGACTGAGGCGATAAATAAAGGGGACTGACTCTACGCCAATCATAAAACGATACTTGTGTTGATTATTTAATCATGTTTTTAAACCAATCATGGAGGAATAGTGCCAATAAACGGTCTGAAACTTCCATAGGTAGCTGAAAATATAATGTAGGCACATAATACGTACACAGGTAATCTCTCATCAGCTGACCCGATAAGTGCTTCTAGATTATATTCGTCTTTCTCAAACATACCAATGAAGAGGAGTTTGCTCGTCAGATAGATGAACTGAAAACTGAATGTTAGGTAGGCTGGGACAGTTCGAACAAACTATTAAAGCATAAGGTTCAAAGTTGGTTGGGAAAATTTGACAGTTTCGGGTAGCTTGATGTGCTGGCGTCTGTACTTTTGCATTTATAATATTAGTTAGGATTATAAATTTGTTCTAAATATGACACTCTTGATATGTCTTAGTCTTAGTTAAGAATTAATAAGTATTGTTTAGCATTAACAATCATAACTAACAGTGTATTTATTACTTTTTATATCTGTTTCTGATTCATGTGGGCACATAATATTCGAACGTCGATATCTTGAAAACTACTTTATAAAAACGAGCCCCTCATTCAAATATATGTTATTTGGTATACCTATTTTCATATGTGAAATACATGAACATGTGTTACAGAGCTAAAAGTGAAATTAAATTTTGGCCATATGGATCAGTCAAAGAATCAAATTTCGAAGAACTACCCAGAAACTAAACAACTATTTTTGTTTTTACCAATTTAATCTTCTTAGCCTAAATCCACCAACGAAGCGGTCCCGTCATTCACGATAAACCCTTTACTCCATTCCGATCTAAGCAACAAGATAAACGAATAAACCGGTCCCAAAATGTCCCAGTTTCCAATGTTAAGTCCGTATATCTAATCACGCTGAAGTTTTACCGGTCTAAATCCGAACATAGACTCCGAAATAATTTAGCGATAAAGCAATGTCGTAATTCCAGGATTTAAATTAAACGGATTTCATCCATTTACCGGATGGCCATGAAAACAAAGGAGAGAATTGGTTTTCTGCCGTTTATTGCCATCGTTATACTTAATAATGAACAAAGGTTCTTAGAAATCATAAATCTTTTGGTGAAATTAAATAAACTGACTCTGCTTTACAAAATATGATTCTTAATTTGTGTTTCGCTCTCAATTGTTTGATATTTTTTGCGTCAATGCAAAAAAAAAGTTTATATTCAGAGATTTTATGTATACCTAACCTTATGTAGGTAATTCAATTGAAAATCTTCAATGATTTCCTCCTAATCAGTAGAGTTTTTACACACCGCATCGCAGATTCACGATACCTACCTAGGTAGAGGTGCTCACAGCAAGTTGGCAACGGATTTCACAGAACAATAGATATTTCCTAGAAAAATGACACAGTTATGTAGGTATCACTTATTATGTAGTACCTACATGTAGGTTTTCAGCTAGTTTCAGCTGAAAGTAGTACCATATTCTAAGGTATTTCAAACGTATCTAGGTATTGTGTCATAATGTTAAGCTTAGTTTTTTTAATCAACTTCGGTGCGAGCACCAGCTTGGGCATTAAAAAAACATAAAGATGAAATTACTCTAAGCTCCAGAAACCGGATTAAAAGATTATGATTTCACTTTGTCGCCCGACAGTTAGTTGGCAAAAACAAAAGATTTGACTCATTCAAATATTTAGATAACCGCTCCAGGAATTATACGATCGTTAAATTCTTACAAAATGCAGCCGCATTTTTTTTTACCAGTTGACAAAGTTTTATAAAAAATGAAAGGCAAAACAATATTTAAACTTTATTGGTAGATACATTTGGCCGGAATTCTCGAGAATTTTCTGCTCGGCACGAGATACACGAACTTTCCAGTATTTTAACAACGTGGCTACTCTTCTACACATAAATAAAAATATATACCTATTTTTGCAACATAACAATAATAGCCAGAAAGCAGCTTTCCCATGCGCACGCGTCGTTGTAACGTGCGCCCGCATGAAGCGCCCTGCCTCATTTTATTGCAGGAACGCTCCACATCTTGAGCACTTGCCTTATATATCGTGTTCTGTCATTATCATGCTAGTGCAGCTGCCAGGGAAATACGTTGAGGCTATTTTACATTTTCCCTCGTAGCGAATTTTCTTTATAAGTCTTTGACGATAAACTACCATCAATCTGCCTATAGCCATTTCCCAATTATGTTGGAGTTCGCTTCCAGTTCAAGCGGATGCAGCTGAATACCAGTATTTTACACGAAGGCCATTTACTGGTTACTGGGTAATACGATACCTCTTGATAAGACTGGTTGTCAGGCTTTCGGACTATATACCTACTGACGACCAGCAACGACTGACAAAGATCCAAGAATGACAGCCGGGACCAATGGCTTAACGTGCTTTCCGAGGCGCGGAGGGGTTCGAGCAGTCAGGCTCAAAGAGGTGGTACGCACTACGCAGTATGCGCGCCTTCATGGAAGGACGTGCGGTTATGGGATCGGCCGCACTTGGTGATGGGGCCCGCTAGGCATGGCGGGCTGATACCAGTCGGGTGTGCGGCGAATGTACAAGTATCTCCCGGACCCCGACTCATGGTACAGACGCCAGCACATCAAGCTACCCGAAACTGTCAAATTTTCCCAGTCAACTTTGAACTTCATGCTCTAGCGATAAAGTTGAAAATCTATTAAAGAAATTTGACAGATTGCAGTAACTTGATGTGCTGGCGTCTGTACTAGAAGGAACAGTGGGGTTTTAGTCGGTAGGAGTCCGACATTACCCTCCATTCTTTCCAAACGGATGGTATCCAAGAGGATTTCCCCAAGAAACAAAAAAAGGGATGGAGGTGTCTTGATAAGTAGGTACTTAATGCATGGTCACACATCCGAACCGACTGCGGCAAGCGTAGCTTAACCTTCGATCATTATTATTTAGTCACAAGGAAAATGCGACAAGAATCGTGAAAAGACCGGAATCTTAGCTACCATATGTAGGTAGCTATGTTCAGCAGTTTACGCCCTATTAAAGTGTGTGTTATGATGATACCAATAAGCCTCGTACAGGCCCCACTCTACCTAGGTAGGTAAACTTAGCGGTGACCTATCTAAATTAGGTAAACACCCAGTGTTCTTCATTCTAAGTGGAGTCCAGAGAAAATGAAACCTTGTTTTTTGCCATAAATAGGTACCTACCTATCTAACCAAATGTTGGAAATAAAATTTTTAGCCATAAATGACCAAGTGTTTAAAATACGAAGAACCTACTTCTTAAGTATGTAACAAATATTGCTTTCAGATGGCACCTACAAGATAAGTATCACACAATGGATGGCACCATGAAGACTGTCTGTTTGCTGCGTGTAGTGACTCTACAATACTACAAAACTTTACATGTCGCAATAACACTGTAAAATGAGGGTAAGTCCTAATAACAACTCTAACGCCTAAGTGCACAATACAACAAACCATTTCCTGTTGTAGACTAGAATCCGCATCCGGCAGTCATCCGGTAAGGTTTTGCATCACACCTAATTTTATTCACAATTTTCAAGCCGTATAAAAAAGTTTAAGTAGGTAATTAAAAATGTTTTATTTTGTAAGTATTTTGATTCAATAGAAAATAATTGGTGCTTTTTGAAATCGATTATTTTTTAGGGTATTGAATAAGTTGAACTTCATACCTACATTTTTCCGGTTTTTCACGAAAAAAAAAACACTGCATTGTTGGATAATCGCACGCAATAAGTACGTATGCGTCAGCTTGATACTGTAGCCCACGTAATCCGATATTTCCAAGCCTGAAAATTTATTTTGACGCAACGTCTAGTTACTTATAACTTACAAACAAGCTTAATAACCACCTAACATTAGTACCTACTTAACATTTTAACAAAATAGGTACGTTAGAAAAATTCCTACTGATAACGATATTCTAAAAATGGCAGCGCACTGAAAATTCCCATTTTTACCTGAAAAATAGAAACGTAACATTTTGGAAAACCGTCATTGGCGTTCAAGCTCGTGTTCCGATTGGTCGGGAGGCGGTGTCATGGGACTGGGGGATTGTGATTGGTTGATTGCGGTCCCCACCTCGCGGTATGGTGGGGAATATCATCCCTGTGTTTATTTTTGTTGTTCAACTTAGTGGGCTACAGGCTTCCCCCGTGTGTAGATGTGTTGTACAAATAGTATCGATATTCGCGACAAATCGTTGACGTGTGCAGTGGCTAGATGGACTGTGATTGTTGTTTAGGACTGGACAGATTACCTGCATTGTGATTGTGAAGCGTTTGCATCTTTTCGGAGATGGTTATCCTGTAAGTATTTATTTATTATTTCTATTGAACGTTTTAATATTTTTATATAACAATAATTATTTATATTTTCGTCAAGACTGAACATAGAGCTGTTTACTTTGAACATAGAGTGCTTTTGTGATTAAGGATTATCTACCCGTTAAGATGGGACAGTTAATTTTATAGATTTTTATGTAGGCTGTACCTACTTCTGACTAGTAGTGACTAAGTATAATTTACTATATTATTTTAAATTTTTAACTCCACTCTTTTTCATTAATGTTTTATTAGGTAGATGGTTTTGTGGCCATTGCTAGTAAGGTGGGTATACCATGGAAGGCCACTCTAACAAATAAACAGTTATTATTCGTTTAATTACTGGATAAATAAAACTAACAAATATTTAAGTAATACTTTGTTTTATTATGTAACATATAAACCACTTTTTTGAATTGCAGATTTAATCAATATTGATTGAGCTTAAGTTTCATTGAACTCTTCCAAATGGCCTTGCTAAAAACAAGGCTCCTTAGAAGGCCATTATAATAAATCAGTCATTTAACACTAAAAGTTACTGAACAGCGATTAAATCTACAATAAAAAGAAGTGGTTTATATGTTACGTAATAAAACAAAGTATTACTTAAATATTTGTTAGTTTTATTTATCCAGTAAATAAACGAATAATAACTGTTTATTTGTTAGAGTGGCCTTCCATGGTACACCCACCTTATTTTAACGTCGTCGATTCCCGATATCGAAGAAGCGAGGGACCGTATCTACTGCCAAAATAGTAGCGCGAGCGATTCGCCGCCGCGTCTATGATTTCCAGATCGATGGCTGTTTGTGTAAATAGAAGGAATCTGTCATCACATGGCAATAACTACGAAATTTTAATAATTGGCCTTCGAAGGAGCATGGCCTTCCATGGTCCACCCACCTTATGGCCAACCCCTAAGACGACCCTCTGACCCAATTCAGTCTAAAGACATCTTATAAGTACCTACCTACTATAGAGCGGTCACTCACTTAGGTAAAAAAGTATAGATGTATAGATTTGCCTTAGGCGTGTTTTTGTAGTTTTTTATATCAACTAATGTGCCTGCTTCTCGACAAGTAAACAATTAAGCATCTGGAGCTGCGCGTTTTCAGTATTAGGTACCTAACCTACCTATAATTTTTTAATAACCATATTTCAAATTCTACTAATATCTACTATTCCGGGAAATACCTACGTCATAACATAAGATGGAATATCTTTTGTTTATTGCTGCTGGAAGTGCTTAACAATCCTAACTAATAGGTATTATAAATGCAAAACTAAGTTTTGTTTGTTTGTAACGTTTTCACGCTAAACCGGCTGCACGGATTTGGATGGGATTCGGCACATGCTAGCCCTTGACCTGGGTTAGGATATAGAATACTTCTTATCCCGATATTCCCACGGGATCAACACTTATACGGGTGAAACCGCGGGGCGCTGCTAGTTATTTATTATATATTAAACAACAGTAGGTACCTATTGCATCAGTTTTCAAGAATAAAGCACAGCTATGATTTCTTTAACCACTTACCTATATCTAGGAGATGAAGTAGGTACAGTTATGTTCCTCATAGTTTCTTAAGTGCACGTAAATTTGCATCTTAGCTCAGCTTTTATGAAGCAACAGCTAGGTAGGCACATAGCAATCCCAAACCTCTAACTGAATGACAAACTAAAATAATGAGGTAATTAATTACACACGGCTAATATTAAGCTAATAAATTTCCAGTACATAAGCTGACATCGCATTGGTTCGGCTTGCCGTAGGTATAATAAGGGAGGTCGCCCACGAGCAACTTAGTTGCCAAGCAACTTCTTTTTCTCTGTCGCTGTCTTCCTCGCCGAGATTTGGACGATGCGCACTTTCGTTTGAGTGGCAACACTGGCAACTGGCTAGCCGGCAACATTTTTGTCGCCGTGTGTGCACTTGCATTGCAACGAATAGACGGGCGACCGTTGCGTCCAAACCCACGGATAATAAGTCTCCCAGCTGTCGCGTCGCTACATGCGCGCACTTTCATACAAACTCGTAGACTTGATGTGAAAGACAAATTACTTAATCCCTAAGAGGTCACCTTGTACTGGAAGTGTACCTATAGTTTGATTTGTAGCCGTGTGTACCTATCTACCTTGCTAAAATTAAAGATAGAAATGTATTAAGATCAAACCACCAATTATCATTAATTTTACTACCATAGGAACAACTATGTATTAGAAGGCCACCACCTACTAGACATTTATGATCAATAACCAATTCAAAAGAATGTTTTTTTTTTTATGACACTCAGTGAAAATATATAGGTAGATATTCCTATAGATACTTACGTAATCTATCGTATCTACTCGTAAAAACGACGTGTCGAATGAATCATGAAAATAAATACCCACCTAACCCGTTGAAAATAAATTGAATAAACTATTAAAATAAAGAACAAATATTAAAATAAACTATTAAAATAAAGACTTATGAAGACGTAATAAAAGAGCGACAATCTTGACTGTAATGCAATGCAATGCAACATAAACATGTAACACAACAATTAGGCGGATTTGTTTCAACTACTGTTACATTTCATGTTATGTGTCACCAAGCTGTAGGTACCTGTAACATGAAATGTAACACTAATGAGTTGTCCTAATTTATGCAATGCAACATGAAATGTAAAGGCGCTCCCTAACCCGGGCGCATTTGCTTGTAATGTAACAATCCTGATTGCTCTGTAGCGGCATGGGCTTTAAGTATTATAGACTGTGCAGGCTGTCAACTGCTATAGGTAGTGCAGAGTGATAATTGAAACTAGCAGGATAGGTTAATGCATATAATTAAATATGTAGAAGTAACAGACTACGTCGCCGGCAAAGCTTATTATTGTGTAACACACTGACTGTAGCAAAGGCCTCTCATTTTGACAGTCTAACAACATTCATTGCGTTATTTACAATGCGTGCCACGAAAGATGAGACTTGACCCCGCCTCCCCCGCTCTTTTCGCCGCCCCTATGACGTCCGGTCCCGTCGCGCACTCAGACCTCATACCGCTAAAGATACCTAAAATCGTGTTCTGCGCAAGTCAAACCACGTGGTGTGTCAAGTCTCATCTTTCGTGACACGCATTGTACCTTGTTGAGCAGACAAATTTTTCGAATATATGTAGCAATGCATTTATGTTCCAATGTCGTGGAGGTCAGATAGGCAGTCGCTCCATGTAAAATACTGGTACCTATTCAGCTGCATCCGGTTAGACTCGAATCCCCAACACAGTTGGGAAAAGGCTAGGCAGATGATGATGAAAAAGCAATGCATTAGCAATATCATTCAAAATTATTCAGATCGTGATTAGTGTGGTAGGTACACAATTAGAGTACTGCTCTACATCTATTTTTTTTTAAGTTACCGTGCATATTAGGACCGTTAGACGAATCAACAAATAACATTTACCAAAAATAAATCGTACTATCATAAAATAAACTTGAAGACAAACTGGGCAGGGTTGGGGAAGGTGCTGGAGGGAGTCAATTGAATCTAATTGAAACTCATTGAAACTGTGACGTTGCTTTGTTGACGCATTAAGCCGCCAGTTTATTTTGAATAGGCGAAAATACTGAGCCTGTGTCGTGAGTCATAAGTTGTAAAATATATCGGGATATTCTGCTGTTTAAATAAAGGTTTGTAAAGTGGAGTCATTTTAATAGGTAACATTTGACAATTCATAAAATATTCAACAACGTAACCTTGTAACGGCGGGCATAAAATAACATATTTTTTCGTTTTGTTAGAACTGCACAATTGCTTACCTTTTTTCAATTACGATTACATATTTATTGTAATAATGACCGATACGAGTAATTTTACGATTTGCTTTCATTAATAAACCATTCTAAACATAATAAACAATTAATTCTGATCTAAAGAACTGAACGTCGTTACAAGGTTACGTCAGTTAACCATTTTTCTTTTTAAACACTAGGGATGTTACTCTAAAAATCGAAAGCTGATAAGTAGAATCGAATGCAATGATGACTTGTGAAGAAATATCACCATAAATTAATAACCACGTTGTGATTATAATAAAAAAATTATTTATTATTCTTTTAACTAACTAGTTATAAAAATACAAAAAATAATGAAATAGAAAAACTGCCTCCTCGCATTCGCCTCTAAAACTACAAGTGATTACCATGAGGAAATAAACTTTGAGGTTTTTAAAGAGTGATTTGAGAAGCTGCTAGTCAGCTTAGAAAACCCATCGAAAATTGTAATGGACAATGCACCGTATCATTCTGTACAAGTTGATAAACCACCAACTCAAGCATATAAAAAGCAAGAAATTGTCTCGTGGCTGGTAAGAAATGGTGTGGATGCAAGTCCATCTTTATTAAAAGTTGAGTTGTTAAATCTAGTAAAAGCAACTAAGCCGTCCAAGCTCCGCTATGTAATCGATGAACTAGCCCTAGAGCATGGACACGAAGTTATTCGATTGCCTCCCTACCATTGCCAGTATAACGCCATCGAGCTTATTTGGGCACAAATAAACGGTTATGCAGCGCGGAACAATACTGAACCACCCTTCAGTACTGCTAAAATGATGTCTCTGCTACAAACTGCGTGTGCAGAAGTCACTACAGAAGACTGGAAAAAAGTCGTAGAGAAAACAAAGAAAATAATTTTACAAGATTTTGAACGAGATGTGAGAATAGACAATATTATTGAAAATGAATTAATAATATCTCTGAGTGCTGACAGCAGTGATGAAGATGACAATACTTTTAACAGTTCTGATAGTTCAACTGAATAAATGCAATTTTTTTGTTAAATTGTGTACTTGTCTTATTTTGCTCCTTAAATTTACGAAAAAAATAATAATAATGGGACAGGGATTCGCCTGATGATTTTTTAAATTCGCATATGTTTCAAGTCCGTATCGATTCATTCACTTTAATCGATGTTCATAAGCAGGTCACCTCACTATGAGGATAAAACTGACAGACGTCAAATGTTACCTATTAAAATGACTCCACTATAGTTTGTGAAATGTAGGTAGGTAGATACGAACTCTACTTAATTTACACTTAATTCATATGTAGGTAAGGAGAAAGAAATAAGAGGTTTATTTGTCACAGAAACACGTGCATACAAAAAGATAATTAACACGAATAATAAAAACAAAATAGATCTATAATCTCGAGCACAAAAAAGAAATAGTCGATAGCTGCACGTCATGACTGTGACAAGAAGCCTTCCACTCAGCATGATGCTGTGCTATGGGAGACCCACAGCACAGCGCTGATTTTCAGTGGTACATAGAACTCTACTTATACCACTAGAACCGTCGCCGTCGCAAACATGATGACTGCAGATAAACAAACGTAGAAGTTAATCCCTTTCTAATCCTGTTTTTATCGATAATTTGCAAGAACTAATGAATAATGTGCTATAATAGGTACCGACCCTACCTCCCTAATCCCTACTGAAAAAAAATTAAACCCCGTTCATCTCCCATTTTGTAGACAATCTAAAAACATGTTCAAAGACTCGTCTTTATTTACTTACTCCCTCGTAAGTGGATATCTACACAAAGTTATTTGCCCAATTAAGGCGCGGCCGCCCCTTCAGACGATGTAATTCTGTAGCAATTGGCTCAACGAGGGCTTGCGAGGGGGAACCGAGCTTTCTCCGCGATTTGGATGTTTGCTTTTTATTCTGGAAGGAGCTAGATGATACGTAGG
This sequence comes from Luperina testacea, assembly GCA_927399505.1. Lineage (NCBI taxonomy): Eukaryota > Metazoa > Arthropoda > Insecta > Lepidoptera > Noctuidae > Luperina > Luperina testacea. The sequence continues at coordinate 14,721,554 of OV656760.1, read as the reverse complement.
TAAGGAAGAATGTAGATGTAATGTCTAGGGACGGGTGTTTCCACCTATTTATTAAATAGGAACCTACGTTACGATAGTTCCGGGGATAAGATTTAAAAATACAAACTTATATACCTATCTTATCTCTTATCAAATTAATTAAATATTCTGGCTTTAATTTTAAGTTTTATTTTTTTCATTTCCGAAAATAAAAGTTAGATAACCAAGCTTGCTTAACTTCTTAAATTAGCACACGTAGCTTAGGATAGGTATATTTTTAATTAACCAGTGTTTTATAAAACTCTGTCTACTGCTGCAAAATGTCCTATAACCTTCCTTTATTCCAATAGCACCAGCAACCGCGACATGTCGGAGGGCCAAACACCAGACTGGGACATAAACGACGCGGTAGTCCCGCGCGTGGCCGCGTTCGACACGTTCGGCGAGTGGTGTGACGGTCACGTGCGCCGTGTATACCCACCTGGGTGTGAAGAAGCAAGACGCCACGCCTCAGGATGGGCCATGAGGAACACCAATAACCACAACGTGCATATACTCAAGAAGAGCTGTCTAGGAGTGCTGGTCTGCTCTCAAAGATGCAGATTACCTGATGGGTCCAGAGTGCATCTGAGACCTGCGATTTGTGATAAAGCGAGGAAGAAGCAGCAAGGTAATGGAATTGGAGGTATATTTTAACTAATCACTAAACTATTCATACTTATAGTCAACGCGGAACTAGTTGGCCGCGCCTTAGGTATGTGTGCGGTGGGACGGAGGGGCGGGGGCGCTTTGTCATTACTCAGTACGTGCGTTGCGAACAGTAGGCAACCCCGCCGCCCTCACCCCCGTCCCCACCCAAGGCGAGGCCAACTAGTTCCGCGCGGACTATAGTTTACTTTTCCTGAACTCAAAGCTATAGGGTCTTGGTTAGATCTTATTTAAAGTTGTTGCGCGCCACAATTAATGCCTGGTACATGGTGACATTAGTTACCACTAGCGCCATCTGGTATCGATAAACAGAACTAGTAGTCATGATCCTTCTAGAAATTTCGATGCTAGAACTTTCTAGAACTATAGACATCTGATCAGTCGGGGCCGGTATGTACTCGAACATTCTAGATGTTTCTACAGTAGAAGGTTTTAGAACTATCTGAGGCACTATTATATAAGGCCGATATGGGCCGCGAGCAGAGTCAGTGTTGGATAAGCGATACAAGTGAATAGATCAGAAGCGATCTTCAAGTGCGAATTAGAGTGATCAATAGTGCAATTGTTTTATAATTAGTGTGTTTGAGTTGTTATTAGTGTTGCTTAATTAAAGTATAATTTTTTGGTTATTAAATCGGTAGTTTTTATTGTCACGAACCACGAGCTCGTAACAGTATAAATCTTCCTCCCAAATAAATGTATTTTGTTTTTTCTTTCCTAAAGTCTAACGCTGAACATCATTAATGCCGCAACCGGCAACGTTGGACGAAAGTTGCTTACATGCTTTTCAATCGATTTAGTGGCGCAGTATGTTACCACGTGGCAGTATCGATAAAGCCGTTTTTGACCATGTATCCTCGTTCATGTGATGATAAAGATTAGTTTCCAAATAATAAAATAAAACTTTGCCTAATGTTAATTTTCCTCCAACAGGCAAACCATGTCCAAATAGACTCTGCAGCGGTGGTCGCTTAGAAGTCCTGCCATGTCGAGGACACTGCGGTTACCCAGTTACTCACTTCTGGCGTCATACGGAACACGCTATCTTCTTCCAAGCGAAGGGTGCCCATGACCATCCAAAACCTGAGGCCAAAGGGGCCAGCGAAGTACGGAGATCCCTCGGAGCCGGCAGAAGAGTGCGGGGCTTAGCACTACTGCTGGCAAGGGAAGCGGCCATAGCAGACAAGATATTAACAGTGAAATCTGATAAACAAATGGCGCAGAAAGTTTGCAATCCACACCCACAACCGCCACCACTTATACCAGATAACCAAAGAGGTGAGTTGAGTTTCGTTTTAATGAGTTTATTTTTTTTTTTTAATTTTGACTCATTCAATCTGTCGCTGAATTTTATTTTTGCCACCGATATAACTACACTCGCTGCACGACATCAGCCTAGAACATAAGCTATTTAGTTTTAATGTTATAAGCACCAACTCTATCCACCCAACTCCTATTCTGAACTTCAAATAAACAATCTGAAAAAACTCGTATCATTTATCTTTCCTTTTTACCCAACAGTTCAACTAACTTGCACCTGTGGGCCATTCGAGTGTTCGTGTCGGTGGCGGCCCGAGATGACGCCAGAGAGCTACGCCACCACAGCGTGGACCCCCCAGGAGCCGCAGTATCAAGCATACGCACCTCCCGCGCCCCCCGCTCCCTCCCTCCAGCAACAACACTACGACCCGACCGCACTACCAGCGGACGACATCTTCCACCCAGAAGAAATCTTCCAACTCGACCAACCCATCAGATTAGACTTCCCACTAGAAGAACACACTTTAGAATCACCGCCCACCTTCGCTGACCTCAATAGCGAAAACTCCAGGCCTGAAGAAGCGTACTGGTTGGACTGGCAACGAGCTGCGGGCGGCTCAGAGTCCAGCGAGACCCCCTCCCCGGAACTGTTCGGTGGTTATCAGCAAACTGAACCTTATTGCGAACAGCAAGCATACATTCCCCAAGCGTATTACCCTGAAGAGGCGCAACAGTACTATCCCGCTGAAAGTAGAACTTCTCCTGTAATGGACATGCAGGAGCAAAGGTTCTACAGGTACGGACAGGATTGTGCGCAAACTAACTTAGATATGCAGACGTGGAACTACTCAGACTGCGCTTTCACCTCCAACGATATGTCTGAATGTAAACAGTATTTCGATGTTCAGCACCAACAAGCTGTGAACGCTTTTAGTGGACTCTTATAATAATGTTCCTGTACATAGTTTTGTAAATTGTAAATATTATAATAAGCTAAAGTAAGTTGTTAATTTTGTCTCTAAGATACAAAGATAGATTTATTATAAGCATTATGTTCCTACACTGGTTTTAAGGAAACTTATCTCCTTCATTTGAAATGTGAGAAAATAAAAAACAGTTTGTATAAAATGGTCTATTTATTGTATATAAAAATTACATTAAAATTGTCAATTTTACAGTTTTAATTTCTAACAATAAAATTGGTCACTACAAAATAGTCCATTAAGCGATCGCACGATTTATTATGCATTTGTAGAACATTCCGAAAACCTTCATACTGTCACGTTAGGACTCCATAATTTTGACGACACACGTCCGCAACCCAAGCCTCATTCATTGCAAATGAGCTTATTCGTGTCCAGCACAAATAAAACTACGCGACATACCACTGATCCATCACAACGACCACAAGCAGTTCACATGTAACTTCATAAACCGATAAACCGTCACTTTCCATCGCGAATTTTGGCTGATACCGAAATATCATAAACTTAATTAGATTCGACACAATTATGGGTACCTATAACGATATCTCAAACAAGTATTTACAAACGATTGCGTTAATATTGCAGTGTATTGCAATATCCGGGCTGGTATTGCACTATAACGAACGAACAACGCAACCGGCGTGCCACCCCGCAAAATGTGCACCCCGTATATTGCAAGACTTGTGAGCAAGTCGATCACATTACTGTCTCCTACAGTCTCAACACAAGTTATTACAGTAAATATTGAGAATCTATATAAAGGAAAATGATTTCATTGATATGAACGTTTACACTAAAAACTATTCGAAAAGAAATCTGTATCGTGGTCATAAATATTTTAATTTCTGAATATTGCTAATGGAGCCGAATATGTCCGAACGGTTTTACATGTACAAATATACGTACAGTTAATTGTTTGCATTAATTTAACACTTAATAATAGGCCCCTAACTCATTAATTACACAAAATTTTGTGAGTTACACATGTAGAACCGTTCGGCGAGGGGTCGAGGAGAGCACAGCACGCACTATCACAGCAGTCGGCATTCCGCCGCTAAGTGCCTCTAACCATATTCCTATCGCGAGTTGCGTGGAAATAGGACCAGAGACACCGGCAGCCCCACATCGGGCGCCACTTATAATAAGGCCACAAACAAATTTAACGTGAAGCATGTAGTCTTATTTTACAATAACACCATAATTTGCGCTTCGAACGAATCTAGTTTAGTGTTAGAAAGGCTAAAACAATATTCGGACGCAAGTGTCTGTGCCTCACAATTCATAATTTATATTATTCTTCTCTCTTCCTCACACCGGAGTGTAGGACAAACAAATCACTGTCAGCCCGAGTGATCACTTCACTCTAGCGAAACTATAAATATCATAAGTATATAAGCTACAATGTGGATTCGGTAAGGATTCAGAGCTCAAATAGGGGCGAGATCGAGTGTTTAAAGCATTAACATCGCTGAAGCCTATCGACAAATTGTAAGAAGATTAATTCCTAAGAGGAACGACTGTCCTACTAAATAATCACTATGACTTAGTTATCAAGATAGTACTTATAAAGGTAGGAGAATCTTAAGGAGAATGTGACTCTAACCATATTAGACACGTATCTAGCTATTAGACATATAATGCACTTCGTCGATCTGTGAACAAAGCGCTGAGTCTGAAATCAAGTACACAGCGATACCCACACATATTAATTTTTGTGCTAGAATATAACTTGATAATCACCAATAACACTATACTACAATAAAATAGCTAACATAGTTTGGTATTCAATAAGAAAAATAAATGATTCTATATAAGACGGTATTAAAGGAACTAAAATATAACACAACACAACATAGAGATAAGAAATATAAAATACGAATACATTCGCAACATAAGATCACGTAAAGCTTCAACACGACTAAACAAATTTGTACTATTGAGAAGAAATCACTGCCTAATTGAGTACGAACTTCAATAGAGGGAATCGGAGACGGTAATTTCTACGTTATATTCTAAATAGACATAGAATATAGGAGAGAGAGGGAAACACGGAGTGACCGCGTGGCGCGCGAGGTATTGTACCGCGACAGAGGCGACCGGGAGTATGGAAGCAGTACCGTGGAAGACACAGACTGGCCGCAACGTCATGACTGCTAGATATTCAGACGGCGAGTTCCTCACAACCGCGTCGAATGAAGTCGCGCGTGTAAAGTTCCATACCAGTAGACTCGACAAGCAAGCTGCAGCGCACGGAGTAGTAAAAAAATGGAGTGCTAGTACTCTTTTCCTGTTATCAAACTCTGACGATAAGTCAGAGAGCTGCGTATGAGGAGATTTGTAATCAGCATGTGATTACCGCCGTACCACGGCGAAGTTCGTTATCCAAGATGTTATCCCACTGCGATTTAAGCGTTGTTTGTGTATACGTTAGCTGCAGTCATCTTTTTTGTAGCCATATCCCAAGTACATAGCGATCGGTTTCAGAGCTGGCCTGATGCGGCTATTTCATATGTAAGTGTACAAACTCACTATATGATTGTCACTCCATTAGTTTACTAGGCGGTGCGGGTACTAGGTGGCGGCGGGTGCGGACAGCTCGGCGTGTCAGGGCGCGGCCTCCTCCGCCAGCTCGGACGCGCCGACGTCTCCCCGGGACACGACGGCCACTGCGCTTACTGTCAGCTCTAAGGGTTCTGCTCCCACGCAACGACCTACGCTGCATTCCATGTCCGTACTGTAACAATCAAATTATAGCAACTTCATTTATGAACTTAAATCTTGCATAGGACCGCATGACCTTACTTTTATCAAGGATAAATTTCACCTGTATTTGAAGAAGTTTTAACGAAATACTCCAATGAAACGTTAAGGCACTATATTTCTCGCAGAGAAAACCTCAACTAGCCGTGGTTTGAAACAGAAACTTGAAAACAAAATGAATTTCGTTCCGTTACCACTAATGTTATCGTATAACGTTCCAAAATTTGTAACGATACTAAAACCTAAAGATATCAATAATGTTACAAAAGAAAACGTTATAGAATATCATTTTCGTGTAACAATATTATAAAACGTTATAGGTATCAGTAATATTAGGCGTATCCTCTTGTAATATCGTTACAAGAGAAACGTTACAGATTCATTTGTAACGTTATTCTTCATATTTTTTCGTCATTTTATACGAGTAAGTCATGAAGTTGGCAAAGTTGAGTATCGAAATAAATAACGTTATTATATCATTATACTAATAACGATATATTGATAATATTGTTAGTGAACAGTTTAAGATTTCGTTCTGTTTGTCAGTATCGTTATAGCCAAGAAATTAATTTTGTTACGATCCTGGTGGAACGGTACAAATTATCGTTACCGGAAATACGCGTAACGTTATTTTGAGTAACGTTTCAAGTCCCTGGTTTGAAATTAAAATCTACGAAAAACTACTTTTTGGAAAATCACTATCAATTAGGATTTACTCACACAGCACTTATGGTAGAGAGATGCATCCTAGCATTCTGCCACTGTTCACTGGCCTCAATAGAATCCAGCTGATCTTCAGAGTGCGTATGCGCCGAAGCAGCGGAAACAGGATCGCTACATGACACCGGCGACTCCAGGTTGATCAGCGTTGCCGTAGCGACTTCAGCCGCTCTAGCGCTTTCCTCCGTCGCTGAACTCGTTGACTGACTTGTGTCTACTGACTTCTGTGGGTCTGTTTAGAAAGATAGACGTTGATTTTTAAAGCCTTTTTTTACAGTGATTGCCAGTACCGGGTTACATACGTAATTAAGTCATTTAATTACTGTTTGCTAATTTGGTGTTTGTTAGATACAGAGATATGCAATATACTGTAATACGGGATTTGTTTTGCTATGAGATTATTCTATTATAGTAGCATTCGGGTCGCCGCAGTAGAGAATTAATACAATAAAGAAAAATATAATTTATTTAATTAATTATGTGTATTATTTTCTTGAAAACTTGGAATTGAACACGAGAGCATTTATTTTCGATTTATTATATAACTGCAGCAACCTTTTAAATACTCAACCTGCCATTTAGCCGCGGTTGATCTCCACCATCTTAAAACTAAATTATATGAATCCAGGTGGCGGTGAAGCAAAACAAATAAGCATAACGTGAGGCTCAGCAAGCTAATGAAAACGTGAGAGATGAAGAGAAAATAAGCAAAGACCTGGGGCATGCATGTAGGTCAACCATTTCTTGAGCGGGCGGGCGTCACCGAACACCGGCAGCACACCGCCCTTCATTGCATCTGCAACGCAACGCGCGTGCGAGGTTAGACAACAACAACCGTACTATGAAGTGTTAAAGTCATCACTGTGCCGATGCGAAAGAGGGATGGTGCTATTTGAACTGTATAGCTCCATCTCTCTCGCAGCGAAACAATGACGTCATAGTACAGCCACAGATATGACCACAAGGACAAACAACGCATTCAAATAAATATATAGATGTAGACTAAATGGGATAGGTTCATAGAAAAAAACGGGTGTCACGCTTTTAGTGCCAGTTTTGTGTGTACATGTTTTAACAATGCACAACGTCACGCTGAGATTATTTCTGTTTATTTTGTTCGTATCGTTCCGACAGAGATAAGATATTGCTAGTAACTTCATCTGTATAAAATATTGTGCTTTACAGGGTGGCAGTGACATCGAAGCGCAAGCTGTAACCATGATTCTAGAGCCCCTAGCGCAGAAATTTAACATCAGTTATCAAAAAAAAATCAAATCTGCTGTTTCATATAAAAATGCAATACTCACCTTCGCGGTCAAATGTATAGAACAGCATATTTTTTTAATAAGGGTTTAGAACCATGTACTGAATCCATGGTACAGCCCGATTCAACCTTCATGGCGGCTTGGAACATGAGGCGAGTCGCTACGCAGTAACAAATTCACCGGTCAGCGGGGGTGGGGGGGCGAGGTACAGCTCTGAAGTGCGCAGCAAGTAGCGCACTTCAGAGCTGTTATAAAGTTTGAATGGAGCTGTAACAAGTTGCGCGTAGATGTTCCTGGCACTAATTGTTTAAGCGAGGCACATGAAAGGGTGTATCAAAGGCTCAGTGCTTTTAATAGGTAAGTATTTCTATTGGTCACTACTAATTATTTGAACTAACTTGGAATAAACTAAAGAGCGTGGTTAAGCACTGGGGCAGAAGCAAAAACTACACATTGATGGTGCTAGCTTAAAAACAGTGAGACACCATAAAAGTATTGTATTAAATATCTCGTGTCAGAGCATTATCCAATACAATGTGCAAGATTTAAAGCTTTTTATAAAAGTTAGCTGTGCGTGTGCACGCCACACCAGTGTAACGTTCAGAGATAAAATTACCCTCTATTTTTTTCCGGTTTTCAAGAGTCCTCGCTGTGAAATTTTAATCAAATCAATTACCATTAACCGGTTGAATGCCGTAATTACAGAAAAGCCATTGTGCCTCGCGTGGATCCACGTTTATACGAGGTATTAAAGGCCTAACAAAAAGGTGAAATTGTGTGTTTTACTTTCAATATTAGACAGTTTATGTACATATTTTTTTTTTAATCAAAATCTTTTATGGTGTCAATGTGTCATAGCGGCTGAGATCAGAGGTTTAATAAAATAAACTGTATTTTCTGTGCTTATTGTACAAAATACTCACATGTTTACTAAAAAAATAAATGAAAATCCTACCTATATGCTTCATGACGTGGATCATAGTCCGCGTCATGAGTCAAAAATCTAAACCCTAAAGAAAACTTTCAAAGAGAATACAAATGAACGGTATCACACACTGTATAAGGCGATTATTGGAGTAAAAACACATATTATTATCACCATGACCGCGAAGTTTCAATAATTTTAGAAATAAAAACATTACAAACAGTTTATTTTTTATACTTTTTAGGGTTCCGTACCCAAAGGGACCCTATTACTAAGACTCCACTGTCCGTCTCTCTGTCTGTCTGTCACCAGGCTGTATCTCATGAACCGTGATAGCTAGACAGTTGAAATCTTCACAGATGATGTACATATTTCTGTTGCCGCTATAATAACAAATACTAAAAACAGAATAAAATAAATATTTAAGGGGGGCTCCCATACAATAAACGTGTTTTTTTCGGCGTTTTTGCCTTGTGGTGCGGAACCCTTCGTGTGCGAGTCCGACTCGCACTTGGCCAGTTTTTTAAAGATTGCGGGTATCTATGTCATGTATTAAGTGAGCGGTAGCTTGTATACTCACCGGTCCTGTGTTTATGTTCGCAGCAGGGCGGGTGCGGCGCGGGCGGCGCGCGGGGGGGGCGCACGCGCACGCGGTAGAAGCGCGAGCCGCGCGGCATGCCGTAGCGGTTGCCGCTCTGTGCAACATTTTAGTGAGGAACTCGATTGTTATGTGCGGATCGAAGAAGGTCTTACAATATCGTCCATAGTAAGGACTTACAGTTACACACAAATGTAAACTGGTTCGAGACAAACTTTTACATAACAAAATACCGGAGCCTACAACCCCAATAGTACACATTATTGGAAGACAATTCAAATTGAAAATATAATGATGCCTGCCTAATATCAAATTTTATTGCAGTTACTTGCAAAAATTTGAACTTTCGAAAATAATAATTATTGTTTTAATATTTTGAGGTTCAAATTAACGTACCTTCTTAGCATAACAGTACTCCTTAGACTCGACTGTAGCGACTGCGTAAAGTCGCCTCTCACTTTCGTTCTTAGCTTGTATGCTCAGTTCGAGCGCCGGCAGGCAGTCAGAGTGCACGAAATACATTATTGATGCTTCCTGGAAACAGATTTATTTGTTTTATTATTATATCTCCATAAATGACAACATAAAGATTTGTGATGGTATCCAGTAAAAAGAAGGAACCCTCTAATTTCCGTTTAAACAGACGCTGGTGGCCCACGGGCAACGCCGCGACTTACGAGTTGTCTATTAATGCTTAAATGAACCTTTTTGGCGCAGCAGCCGTGAGGCACACACTATATTGTTTGAAATATTATTTTTATTTTGTTAATTTTGTCGAGTCCACGTATGGTCTATTCAAGTGTATGTTTCCAATTGATGTTTCAAGTTAAACAAATATCAACTTTATTTTAGTGGTAATTAAGTTCATTTCAGAGTGACTAGCACTATTTAAAAAGTTATAAAATTGTTTTAAGTTGTAGGTTTTTTTTTTAAGTGTAACTTTATTGTGTGGAATCGCGAACTGATAATAACATTGACTTTGACAGGGCCGGAATTTCGTAAGCCCAGATAGTACGGGCGCGTTTTACCGCGGCGATTTTTTTTTTGCGCACTCGAGTTTCACTGCTTGGCGCCGACAGTTGAAAATCCAGGGCGCGATAAAATCCCGCCGCGATATTTTTTGCGTCCGTGCGAACGTGGGCTAAAGGTTCAAATGTTGTACAGTTGATGTCATACGCTATTAAACTTACCTGAAGCACAGTATAGTTGAGATGCGCCGGGTCCCACATGACGAGCACGGTATGCCCGGGCAGACACGACGACAGCGACAGAGTGCCGGCCGACAGACCGAACGGCGTGTGACAACGACCGCGACATTTCTTACCGTCGTCCTTCTTAGGGGACGATCTGGAAACATAGTGGGAAATTTTAACACTGAAGTTTTGGTGCGTTAGTCTTCGAGCCCTCACAAAGAGCGTGGTGAAAATATTTGCTTATTGGTAAAAAACACCAAACAGCACGAACCGCGGCCCTGAAAAAGCTCGCAAGGGCTTCGTGCCGTATTCACATTTGTTTGGGTCGGTACGGTTCGGCACATCCGGGCGGACAACACAACAAAGCAACGACGACGTGCAAAATATGTTAAAATTACAATAAGTTTAAAAGGACTTTTTTAATTTAATATAGCCTTTTTTAGCTTTTGATACAAAAATTATTAAAACTTTAAAATAAATATTTCTTAAGGTCCATGTTGTCCTCCTTACCTGCCATCGCTATCATCTTCTCTACTTTTCTCTTCTTCTGTTTTCTTTTCCAAGTCTTTCTTCAAATCTTTAACTTGCTGCTTCAAAACTGCGTTCTCGTTTTCAAGAGAAGCCAACTAGAATAATACAATCATACAGTTTATGTATCCCATGATAATGATTGTTTTTTTTTTATAATTTACAAACAATGACCCCTAAAGGGGAATCTAATCGTTTTACTTTTTATGTAACGTCACTGCCACGAATTTTAGTTTCAGATATCATCAAAAGCAAAATATAAGAATATAAAAATCAATACTGCCGAAAGTAGCTACATACTTGCAAATCATTTATCGGCGGCATATGTAAGCAAGATATAACTACTGTGGCTCGGCGTAGAACTAAAACTAGCACTGATTTTTTAAATGACTCGGCGTAGAACAAAAACGAGCATTGATTTTTTAAGAGTCAACGCGTAATAAACCTTATAATCAAAGTCGGGTCCACGGGCCACCGGCCACAACCACAAAACGACGCCACCGGCACCGGATTTCCTGTAGTTTTTATACATTGTATATGGACTCGCCGCACACGGTTGAAACCAGTGGCCGGCACACGCTACAAATCGTCGTTCAATCGTCGTTCTAGCTTCTCGTGGCGGCGTTTGGGGCTGTGGCCGGTGGCCCGTGTGCGGACCCTTAAAGTGCAAACTAGCCGTGGAAGAGTTCAGAGAACGCCCTGGAGAATGAAACTTTTAACATCATCGTCCATTTTCATAAACATTTGCACTATAAAAGTCTAAAAAATAAAACAATAAAAATCCTTTGCTTTCAGGCTAAAGCGAACATACCTGTGTCTTAAGCAGCGCATCAAGGTCGTTGGTCTCAGGATCGGTTAGCTGCTGTATAGTGTCGCGGTACTTGCCGCACTCTCTCACTAATGCTGCCTCTCGCTCCCGCAGCGCATCTATCTGTCTCTCTTTCTCCGATAAAAGCCGACGTGTCACGTCATTTGTTGACATCGACGATGAAAGCTATAAGCGAATTGTGTGAGAAATAAATAAAAAGTGGCTAATCTAGGTGAAGAGTGCGGAAAGGAAACGCTATTACAGTGATCTAGTTTCTTTTAGATTTGTCGAAAGCACAATATATGAATGTAACTACATACTACTTAAAAAGAAAGCAATGCAATGCACAGTCATCAGTTATAAAAAACCGGCCAATATATTTTCTAAACTTATGGTTCAAAAGTTAGAGGGGGGGGGACACATTGTTTTTTACTTTTGGAGCAATTATTTCCGAAATTATTGATATTATCAAAAAATGATTTTAGTAAACCCCTATTCATTTTTAAATACCTTTCCAACAATATATCACACGTTAGGGTTGAAATTTAAAAAAAAAATCACTTCCCACTTTACATATAGGGGGGCTACCCTAATAAAACATTTTTTTCCAATTTTTATTTTACCACTTTGTCGGCGTGATTGATATACATATTGGTACCAAATTTCAGCTTTCTAGTGCTAACGGTCACAGAGATTAAGCGAGGACGGACAGACGGACAGACAGACATGGCGAAACTATAAGGGTTCCTAGTTGACTACGGAACCCTAAAAATGGCACACCCAGTTATTGAAAAAGTTCGCATCTGTAAAGAGTCGTCTCATCTCTGTCACTCATAACCATGGGAGTTATTTTGTGGCCTATTAAAACCCCTGGAATGTATTGTTTTATGCCCGTTTTCTAATGCCTTGCACACTGTTGTTGGCAATAAATCATTCCTTTCCAGGAACCCATTTCGAAATATTTCCACACTGGCAACACTGTTCATTACAAAACTCCATAGATAATATAAGCGGCATGCTTTATGGTAAACACATACCTGTTTTTCCGTGTCATATTTCGTATTAATGGCCGCGATTTCGTTTTCCATCTTGGTCTTCCATTCCACCTCGGCTTTAGCTACCGCTTCTCTGATAGCCTCTTCTTTCTCAACTTCAGCGTTCTCTTTAGTCTGCATAACGATCGCGTTGTGACTCGATATCTCGATGACGTCAGTACGCTCGATTTTCTCGAGGCTCGATTCCGAAGGTGATCGGTCCATGTTTGTTAGAGCTACTAGGCGGAACCTGGGAGAAAAGAAGTTTTTTTACACGGAATATGGATCGACTTGGAGTCGTGGGTTTGGTTTCTCGGTTGGTAAGTATTATTAAGTTCCTCCTGGCGAGTTTTTGGGTATGCACCCAATTAAATGCAATAGACTCGCCGATACATAACCAGCAAGACATAATGGTAATAAAAATACCTACACTTAATACTGCCTAGCTCTTTGGGGTACAGACATGATGTTTTATTTAAGTGATTTTAGTTTTAGACAAACAAAATAATACACATAGATGACTAGTTGACAAACACAAAAACAAATCTTACCTCGATCGTAAAGACTCAATCTCAGCCTTATATTCCAGATGCATCTTCTCTTGCAAGTCTTTGATGTCCTTCTGTTTCTGCGCTTCAATATCTTCAAGCTTCTTCTCAAATCCCTGTATTTCTTCTCTTGTCTTCTCCAGTAAATCTTTCGTCTCCTGATGTTCTTTTTCTAATCTTTCAATCTCTTTCTGGTGTAAGTTTTTGATGTTATCTGTGTCTGTTTTGAGGGTAGCTATAACTTCGTCTTTTTCGTTGAGAGCTGCTTTCATATCACTTAGTTCTAGTTCGTGGTCTACTGTGAGTCTCTGTGTTTCCTCACGGAATCTTATTGCACATTCAGCATTGCTCTTCTCCCAAGCTTCTAATATCTCTATATACTTACTCGTCATGAACTTCTTCTGCTCATTAACCTCATCTTTCATCTTTGTCAACTCCTCTACTATAAATACAATATTCACTTTACACACCGCATAAACTTTGGTTAAAAACTCTTGCAGTTTCTCCATATTTATTCTGTGCGTATCCATGTTGTCCTAAAAATTAAAAAGGCCCGTCAGAATATTGTGTAGATAAAAGGTTCTACGGAAGCTACTGGACGTCACAATCCTACACACTAATATGAAGAAAAACAAAATTAAAAAATACGCAAATGAAAAATAATATGAAACAGCTCATACGGGGCCGGTGAAGACAGGAGCAAATAAAATAATAACAAAACGGCAACCACTCAGGTAAGAGCTCCGAGAGCGGGGTACAGTCGAACAGAGTTAGGTATGTACACAGGCAAAAATGTTAACCTTTTCTCCTTTTCACTACCACAGCCTATATTAATTTGTATTGTGTGCATAATCATTTCTAAGCCCGCTTGCACCACAAATTACTACTAAAAACATATTATATATTCGGCGTTAAACATATTTAACTCGTCGCGCGTCTAATTAGCAGACACAATAGAAATTTTATTGTTATCGGTACACATGGTGTACACTCGACGTGCGAAGAGTTAAATCATCATTTTGTCTCTGTCAACTGCAATTGATTGACGGGTGTTTTAAATTCGTTTAGGGTTAAATAGTTTTAGCGACTTGTGGTGCTAACGTGTTTAAGACACTTATACTTACAAAAGACTTAACTACTCAGTTCACTTACAACATTATCAAAAACTAAAAGGGGTTGCAAAGGAGGCTGTATACTAATTTATTTGTTCAACTGTACGTGTACCGCGGAGTTCTTACGAGAGTGGCGTGTTGTGTGTCGCGGGGTAGATGTACACCTGTCGTTCGTCCCGGCCCCATTCCAAGCTCGACGGTAGCGACTCCTCGATGTAATAATCCGAGTTTTCGAACTCGTTTGATTTCGGGCTCTCCGCGGTTTCCAATATAACCGGTAGTTTTCGCACCTCGGTTACCGTCGACACGGCCATCGTTTCGGGAATGCACAGAGTCGAGATGTCGATTTTCTGTTTTTGTGTAGCACTCTGACCGCCCAGCTTTTCGAAGTCGCTGGCTTCCGTTACCGAGTCGAAATCTCTGTTGAACGAGAAAACCAAGAAGTTTATAACACTTATTTTGAAAAGATGATTCAAGATCAAAGAATCACAAAATACTCACTTATCCATATCCACTTGAATATCCATATCTTTACTTTCATGTTCCGAAGCCCGTATTCTGAAATTCATACAAAAGAATTTTATTGTATTTTAAAATTGCTCAACAACACACTATATTCAAAATCTCGAACGATTATCAAGTTTTGGGAACAGTTGAGCTTTATTTTATACCACACAAAGTTCAAATTTCATTGCAACCAAAAAAATGGTCTTTTTTTTAACCGATTTCAAAAAGGAGGAGGTTCTCAATTCGGATGTTTATATTTTTGTATGTATGTTCGGGCATAACTCCCTCATATGTAATTTTTTTTTTGTTCGAAAGAGGTTTTTGTAAAAAAGTTTTTATTACAAATCATCGTTCATCATCATCATTCGCTTGCCCTTTTTATTACAAATAGTCACTCAAAAATCAACTTATAATGCAAAACGCTAAAGTATACAGTTGAGTAAGGGCGATAGAATGTAAATTATCTGCGATTAGGAATACAAGTTTACACATTTTTTACTAAATTATCGTACCTCTGTTGGAAAAACTGCACAGTAGTATCCATGTCGTAACTAGGTATATCTTCACTAAGGTCCGGGAACGCGTTGGTTATGTACGACACATCTGCCTCCGTGAGTTTGGGCAGGTTGGCATCAAACGTTGGCGGGCCTTGTGTGGCAAACGTTGGCGGTAGCTCCGTCATGCCGGGGAAGAGACTTCGTAGGAAGTGACCTTCGAACGCTGTGTTGAATTCTTGCCGCCTGCTAATTTCTTCGTCGTGTATTTTGAGCAGTTTTTCAGCCAGGTCTGTGGCCCACTGGAATTTAAACATTCAGTTTAATTAGGTTGAATTATAGCATTTAGAATACATAGTTAATAGCAAGACAGACGTCAATAAACAATGGCTTTTTAGCCTAGATTTAAAAAAAAAACGCCATACGACGACAGTCGATTGAAGCACTGAGGGGCAATTCTCGTAATTTTAAGAATGTTTACAGTCTGATCTGTCTCATTCTGTCAAAAATACCTCTAACTTCCCTACATTTTGACAAGTTTTTGACATTTGCTTGTCGCCGAGATGTGACTACAACTAGATTTCGAACGTTTTAAATTACAAGAATTGGCCTTCTGATGTTTTGTTTACCTTAAGATGTGCCTGTGAAAAGGTCCGTCTCCTGGACACCTCGTGCACAGCCCTGACAAAAACTTGCGGAGCTCGATGTAGCTGCGCCACGATGCCGAAGTACCGCGACAGTCGGTTGAAGCACTGGAACGACAGCATCGCATGCGCATCCTGCACTGACATCGAGTTCTCGATCATTAGGACCGCCCTGCAAATTGTAAAAGACTGGTTAACTTGTGTTTGTGAAGACAAAACATGTTGGTGATAGTAGAATTTTTGTGGATACTGGAAACACTGCTTGAAATCAAAAATCAAAATCATTTATTTGCGTAAATAAAATACAGAAGGTTTTTAAAGATCTAGGTATTGATCTCTTAAAATAAAACGACTGTGTTGGCGCCGGTTACAAACTGTCAGATGCTGTGAATGGTCCACAGAAATATCGCTGGTTAACCGACTGAGAGGTGTTTGTAAAAATTATTTGACACACTTTTAGAGACTGCGGAATAAACCCAACTTTAAAAGTCTGTCTTCCCTGTCCCTTAAGTGCTTCAGAAAGCTTGCTTATATTCTGGTCGCTGAACGGAGAAAAGAACGGGCTGCGTTGCCAAATCAGCAGACAAATTCAACACACCTCGATGCCCTTAAGAATAGCTAGAATAGTTGTGGAATATAATTTAATTAAAATCTTTTGTTCGGACCCATAAGTGTAGTCATTTGGTTAGTATACACACGACTTAGAAATTAGTGTTAGTACTTACATCTACCAGAAAAACAACACAGACTATTCATTAAGACGCCACAGTGGCAGCATATAGGCGTATCCAATGTCCTAATATGGGGCTGTCCCACCTATTAGCTATAGTTTTCAGGATGTTGTTGGGACTCGCGCGCACCCTGCGCATAATGGAAGCGCAACGCACGCGCATGATAGCGTGAAAGCTATCTATTCTCGCCTCTGCGAACATGCCGGAAGCACTGCAGTAGCGCGGCAACCCCATCAACGCAAAACAAAGCATTAAGTATATAACAAAAGTCTACTTACTCTAATCTCGCCTTCAATATATGTGAGAGTTCATCCTTCGACTTGGCGATGCGCCGTCTAATGTCGATGAGCGTCTGATGTCCCTTCAGTAACTTCTTCAGCTGGCACCAGTGGGACTGGACTAGTGTTGGCAGGACGGAAGGGTCGCATGCTGTGTTTAGACGCTCGCGGCACTGAGGAACACGGTTATTTTGCTTCATTAGATAGGAAATATAGAAATGGAAGAGTAAACGGGGCCGAGCAGCTGATGCGAGAGTTATTCAAATTACAACCTTGTTTTGGTGTCTTGAAAGTGGTAATCACACAAGTCATCGTGACATTTAAGCCTTAAGCGTAATTTGAGCCTTATAACAGTGTCATAAGAGTGACGTCCACGTGCTCTAGCTACCTGCAGCCACTCCTAGGTGTGTGTGTGTGTTACCTTCTTACCTCGGAAATGAATAAGGATAAGCAAAATCAATCCATCTTATTACAAAACGAGTCTCAACCCCAAACCTTAGAGCTCGCTAATGTATTATAAACTTTATTCATAGCACGGTAAAATTCTTAATACAAAATTGACAACTTACTCGTCTCGTGTGTTTTTGAAATTAGTACTATAAGTCTATTACTATAAAAATGGCTCGATGGTTCAATAGATAATCCTTGTTTTGTAATAAGGCTGTTAAAGTATCGGTATTTATTTATTTATTTATTAAGGCACACCAACAGTTCTGTGTATAATTTATATTAAGTACCTATAGATCACAATTGTCTCGGCCTTACACAGTCGCCAATTATAGGTTTACCAGCAATCTCAGTAATAAGTGATCATCACACATAATAACAGAACTAAAGGCTAGAACTTAAAAATTATGGAAAAATATGGTATGATATCTATAATGTTGTAGATTTGGGATTTATTTTCATTTTATTGGCCCAGTTTTGCAGTTGTCAATATCGATTATTATTGATATCATTATGATGATGTCCAAAGTCATTGGTGAGGGACTTTACCAAAGAGAATTATTATCAGTCATGTATTTGTTCGGGAATAGAAAATTTACGAAATCGCGAGAGATCTCGAGTTCGAAACTTGTAGGGCAATTATAGTCGAAACAAGTACATACGTAAAACAAAAAACTGAAAGATTTAATCGAAAACTTGATAGTGTTGTGATAAAGCTAACAAAAAACAAAAGAAAACTAATTCAATTATATTTTTTTTAAATGCTTCCAGAACCTTTTAAAGTTCACCTCACCTGTATAAGCGACGCAGCCTGATCGCGTTGGTCTCGCTCCAACTTCTTCACGTCATTCAAGAGCTGGTCAAGACCATACAGTCTTTCTTCAATACCCTTGATATGCTTCAGGCCATGCAGATTGGCGTACTCCAGAATATGGTACAGTTCTGCTTCACGCTCCTTCAGGGGATCAGCGTCTAGCTGTAATTAGATTTATGAAATTAAGTAGAAATTGGTGTACAGTACCCGGCGATAAATATTGCACATCGACCTTTACCTTCTTTTGTATTTTATACAAAGAATAAAAATAATTATCAAAAGAAGCAAATCATAATTGTTTTACCAGCTCCTAATAGATACCAGACTGTTTGTATTTCGTGCGACAGAGATGACGCTCTACGAAGCCGAAATTAGCCGATTGTCTCTTTCCAAAGGTCGATGTGCAATATTTATCGCCGGGTACTGTAATGTATTTTGGGAGCAATGTACTACAATAAGCAGTTAAGTTTGTCATAATATTATTTTTTTCGTTAGCCTTGTGTCCCACTGCTGGGCAACTAAAAAAATAAAAGAAAGGAAAAAGGGGGAAAGGGGAGGGCCCCTTTCCCCCTTTTTCCTTTCTTTTATTTTTTATATGACTCTTTTTTATTGATATTGTTATAATGTGTTAAAATGGTGTATTCATACTTGACAAAAATATCGGTAAAGAAATAAAAATGTTTATTGACGTTTGTTTTAATGTTTATGTTTGAGATGCGGTATTATACACAGTACAGGTACAATTGTTTCATAACATTCATCGGATCCATACCTACTATGAGTAGCTTTTTCAATTTTAATGGCTTAAATGAATAAAAATTTAAATGTGTAACCTGTAAACATACTTTGATAAAGATTTTATGCGTTTTGATAAAAATTTAATACGTAGGTATTACTCATATTTACATAATGAATGGAAAATGCGTTTGTAAAATTCCAACGAGCTTGACCTGAAAACCGTCGGACCGTATTACGCCAATTCTCTTTACAACTTCATTCTATTTTGAACGCTGTAACGATTGCAATAAGTACTATATTTCACTGTATGTCTCTCACAGAAACATATTCGCAAAGTAGAATCTTAATATGCCATGTGAAACACCGCATACGTCATCATCTTTCTTCATCAACCTCATTTCAGAGTATACTTACTAAAGCTAATCCCTTCTGGCAATAGTCCAATATATCCTGCAAGGAGGCTTTGTTTCCCTGTGCGAGGATCCAATGCAGCAGGGAAGGCTCCTCTTTGCTTTCATATGACTGTGCCTTGAACGTGACTCCTTCATCAGACTCCTCAATGAGAGGCAAAGGCTCCGAAGACGAAGCTCCCTCGTTGCCTGATGATAGTTTTTGGTCGAACACTGTAAAGATTTAAGTATATGAAGCTGTATTGAATATTGTAGCAAATTATACATAAATATATATATACTACCTACTATCTTGTCTATCAACGAAGATACCGGCCTGTCCGAAAATAGTTCCGATGCTTTGGAATAAACCCTACCCCGAATAATTAACTTTTTCGGACGGGCAACAACACATCAGGAGTAAGTACAACTGTCAAATCGTAGTGTCATTAATTCTTAGTTCGGGCCCCGAACTAATCTTATGTCCGTGAGTGATCAGGAGTAGGAAACGTCCGGAACTTCGGCTGAAACTACGGATTTCGTACATAGACAAATGCCTCTTCTCATACAGAGATGACACGAGCATTGATCAACGCGCTTGTTCAAGGTTATCGCGCTGCGCTTGTTATTGTTTCATAGGTTAAAATCTCTTGTGTCTATATATATTTGAATGGATGTTATTTGTGTCAACCATCGAATACGTGATAAACGTGGGTTTCTGATCAAATGACTTGAGGGTTAGGTATCAAGTCTTTGATCAGAAACCGATGGATGAATTATGAATAATAAACCTCCATCCTCAATCGCCCTGCTATAGAATAGAATACTCTTTATTATGTAGGTACACCATATAAATTACAGACATAAAATATAGAAACTGTACAAAGGGTGACACAATGGGCGGTCTTATCGCTAAGAGCGATCTTCTTCTATAAAGCATCTATTAAAACATTTTTTTTCTACTAAAGATTTTACCTAAGATTCATAATAACTACTCACTATTTCATCAAAGCTTACTTGCTTTTTCGACAAAACAGAATCAAGAAAAACTCAACGCGGTGCACGTGCTTGCCGCATGTTATTATGAACACTAAATAACGATTATTTATTGTAGTTAGATTGAGGGTAAATACATACATACAGATAATTAAAACGATAACTGACACAACACAATGTAAACAAAACAATGTATCAAATGCTAATAATTTCTGAGTAATTCTACTGGGAAATTAGGACCGCCTACGAAAAGGCGCGTTTTTCCCGCGGCGATTTTCGCGCCAAGAGTTGAAAATTCAACAGTGTTTTTTTGACGCGCTAGGATGCGCTCTGTTAGATTCTCAGAGTTGAAAATCCAGGGCGCAATAAAATCCCGCCGCGATAATATTACGTCCGTGCGAACGTGGGCTAAAGGCTCGTACACACAGGCGCGACGCGACACGCGACACAAAGGCACCGCAAGTCGCGCGACGAGCGGTGCCTTTGTGTCGCGCGCGATTCGCGTCGCGCGTCGCGCCTGTTTGCAGAAGCCGTAACTCTACTGGGAGATTAGGACCTCCTACGTAATTCTTTTTCGTGAGGAAATGTTATAATGTAGGTATTGTGCTTCGTGTTTTACCAACATTTTGCTATAAATAATTGTAAGTACGGTCTATATGGTCTGTACATTGTAGTTATTGAAGTAAGTAGGTGAAATTATCGCCACAGAAAATGAACAACATTTTTTTATTGTTCTTGTACAATGACCCTTGAATTTCATATGGCCTGACAAATATTTTGCATATGGATTAATTATATTTATAACATCGAATATCACAGTTTTAGGCAGTGTCACAGTCGTGGATCTACACGCGGAGCAATCAATTATACGACCCACAACAAAGATAAGCTAAAGCACTGCCTCAGATGTGTTATAATTGGAATATTTTATCAGTCAGTGCCCTACCTATAAGGCTATAAACACAGGCACAATAATCTCTTTATGAATGATAGTAAAAAAGACCCTTAAAATCACATAGGTGACGTCACCGCTGCCCATAATCGTTTCCGCTCAAACCTGTTTGCGTTAAAAAGTCATTAGCTAAATATAGCTAGTTCGTCGTACAGCGACTCATTGACATTGGAAGCTAAATTAATTCATCCACTAGCCTACTAACATTATTAACTTTTCAATCGGTTCCTTGTTTATCACCTACAGGAAAGACGCGACTGGACCGAATGAATGAAGCAGAAACGATGAATAAATTTGTAACACGCCTGTTGTTAAAATATGGACGAAACAGAATTTCTTTTCTACAAGCACGTTTACATTTTAAACATGAACTCATTACACAATTAGTGTGATTATAACTCGGTAAATTCTTCAACAAACGTGTATTGTTTCAACCACTTACCATCTTCGTCGGACAGTTTAAACGCCTCGACGCCAAAATCTTGACAAGCCTTGGTTTCTGAACTGTTGTCCAAAGGATGAGTAATCCTGTAGGGAGGACCCTCAAAATCTGTGTCTTCGAATACATCAAAGGCCGAGAATCGATGAGCCTCGGCATTTAATTGGAGTGCGGACAGTATTGGGATCTTGCCTAGAGATTCTAAAACTTCGTTGAGCCTAGAACAGAAAATATTCAAGCACTTATTTATTGATAGACCTTCGACTGGTGGTATTCGGTGTATGTTTGGACTTCTGAGACACACACGGAAAAACCCCTTTATAGAACATTACAGACTACCTGTACCTAGATAATTATGTATTACAAGGATGCTATCTGTTTGTTCTCTTTGTTTCACAGACTAAACATCTTTCCTTTTCAAATGCGAAACTCGTTTGCGTTACGAAATATTTAGATACATCAGATACATGTGTAGAGATTAGCAAAAGCATATTCAGAATCATTGTTGTTTCTACTTTACTTATCACGCGCAGATAACAAAGATCGTGCTTATCTTCAAACTTTGGTCTAGACAGAAATATTTACAAGAATAGGCAAGACAGAAGTGGGGCGCGTCGGTCAGGGTCAATGGAAATGCCGGTGTCCGCCGACGTCCGAATGTGACCCGAAAATACTTTGACATTTACAGACCCAAATATAGCATTAACAAATGACTCGTATATTTGGGTTTTACAATTATGTTCATCTTAAAGAGAAAATAGTGTGTTGAACTCATAAAAACAAAGCAGTACATTCGTATGGGGTACCTACGTGCGGTTGCACCGGACTAGACAAAGGCGTCTAGAATCAATACCAAAGTGCTGCACTGTCCTATTACAGGCATGGCGGGCTCGACTGTACTCTACAATTTATTCATAAAATTACAGCGCTGCACGAACGCCGGTAGGTCAACTAAACACACTGGGGCATGAAATATACACAATGAGTAATTATTACGCACCTAGGCTATATACGGATTTAATATCCACGAGGAATTTCATGTGTAGTTTGTTGTTACATTTTTCTTCGCTTCAAACGAGACAAATTCTTTTATACAACAAGTAACAACGTATGAACAAATTCAAGAGATTTTTCCAATCTAACTCATTACTTTTTTACCGGAAAATACGCTATTTGTTCAAGGTAAATAGTAAAAAGGAATTGTCGTTTGAACTGGTGGCCAATTTGTTTTATTTACCTATTTCTTTTGGCGTTAGTAAATAAATCAATATTGAACTTGCTGTTAACTTGAACGGGTTACATTAATAGTTTTTGACACGTAAGTGCGATACACTTTGATTGCAGTAACTGTGTGTAAGTACTGCTTTGCTAGCATGTAGACTGCATAAACAGGTTTATGATTTATGAAAGTTTTAAAATAGACAGCATTATTACACATTTGTTCAGCTGTTCTGAATTCTCTGTAGACAGACTATCTAGTTACAGTTTTTTTTTTTTTGAATAGTCAATACAAATTATTGGCCAGTTTTAAGTTCGGGTTAACTAATCGGGCATAATTCGATACGGAATCTGACTCATGATTGATGAATTCAGCTGGTAGATAGCTCCTACGAGCTACGCTATCACTGGAACAGCCCCTAAATGACATAATATCTAATATTTTTGACATAATATAATAAATTGTGGAATAATTACTCACCCAGATAACTTTTCATGGTACTCCTCCTTTTTTAGTCGATGTTTTTTGAATGACTCTTTAAAATTTCGTGATCTCTCACAGAATTCGTTGAAAATGTCTTCCAAGTTGGCGACCACGGCCGCCCATCCCTGTTTTAGAAACGGAATCATCAAGTGAATGATTAGGTCGAGGTCGCACGCACCAATTGCTCTAGTTTTATTAATTTAAAGCAAATTAAGTCATTCAAACGTGTACCTATTGACACATTTATGCACTAGCTATCTAAGTTACTACTTAATTGGTAGGTAAATGCTCCAAGAAATCCGAACCTCTTCTACTTTTAGAAATATCTAATTTAATTTCGTTCTAATGTTTGGACCCAGGGAATCTTTTCTCGATTGCGTGACCACTTATGTATTTTACGTTAAATAGAGAAATTATAATTCGTTATTTGACTTGTAAAAATTGTTTAAACATAATACCATATAAGTACTGGTTTATCAACTCGGCATATGAATGCAAAGTAGATACTTCAATCTGATGGCCAAAAGTACCTTTTAGATAATAATATTCAGATAAGAACTATTTTATAACAACACGAGAATTTATAATTAGCGTAATATCCATTTAGTTGGATTCGCTACGACGATGATACGGTTAAAGTCACTAGCACAGTGGCATCAGTCACTTCGCGCGTGCTAATTACAGAAACTTGTTTAATATGTATTGTATCGCTCCCCAACTTTAATAGAGTTAAGAGTTGTGTAACACTTTTCGGATTTATTTAAATACATTTTCAAGGTCTACGGTTTTATCAGTCGATTTCGTGTAATAGTATAGTAGTAATAAAAATAATAGTAGTAATAAAAAGATGCTTTCTTTCTTGTTGTTTTTCGTAAATCAGATGCGTTTTGCTGAATATATTCAAGGACAAAATATGTTTCATCGATAAAAAAAACACTCCATCGTAAATCAGTGGTAATAGAGCTATTCTGTAAAAATATCACTGTGTAAACATAGGTGAAGTAAGCTCTCAATAGTATGAAATCTTCAGGTTGAATGACAGCTCACCTCACCTAAGTTGAGATTATTACAGAATATATCGGCTGGTGCTCTAGGGAAATACTGCTACGACATAAAAGCGCTGTCAGTGTCAAATTGTTGCCACTGATCTGTGGTTGACTGTACCTACTTAATCTGCCTCAAACAGGAAAATCTTTAGTGTGGTTTGAAAACGATAACATTTTTTTTTAAAGCTAATTAGGCATGTTGTAACACATTTGGATATTCACTTACTTGGTGTTGCAAATGCTGTTCGTGCACTAGCTGGTCGCAACTGCTGGACACCTCGAGCGCCAGGTCACTGAACTGCTGCGCTAGCGTCGCGCAAGATATCACAGTGTATACATTCGGCTGCAGGGCACAACATTTCTCCACCGCAACCTTTAACTCCGCCACCGATTTACCATCGAAAGCACTTCGGAATTCGCTCGAAAACTCCCCAGTGCTCAACTCCACTATTGGGCTTAAATCGCACACTGAAAATGACACAAACCATGAATAATACAGATAGTATGTTAACATCCGATGTACGTTTGTTTGTAAATAACTTAGAAAAGGATGTTGTGAAGATAACATGACAAAATAAATAAATAAAGAATCTGATGATCAAATTGAGTATAAAGTCAAAATGTATCATGTTTATTTATAGAAAGATTACCTATATACACATTTTGTTAAAAAATAAAATCCTAAGCTTAGTTAGTAATTTAGTGTAGTACAGACGCCAGCACATCAACCTACCCGAAACTGACAAATTTTCCCAATCAACTTTGAACTTTATGCTTTAGCGATAAAGTTGAAAATCTATTAAAGAAATTTGACAGATTGTAGTAGCTTGATGTGCTGGCTTCTGTACATAGTAACTAATTTTTAATTGCATAGTAATTACCCAACTGTAAGACTTACTGGACTGTTTCAAATGGCTGTCCTTGACAGATGGTTTGCTGAACATGTATATAGGATTCGTGTCTGTCCCAGCACTGTACGAGGACACCATGTGATCAGACTGTAGAACTTCGCCCCCGCTCACAAGGAGCACCAAGGAGTTTGCTGACACTTTAGTTTTCCTCTCTATTGCTAGTTTGAGTGAAGACACGCTAAAAATAATCGTTTTATTAGACAACTTCGTTTTATTAAACAACTAACTTCTGCCCGGGGCTTCGCCCGCATAGATGTCGGAAATGATTCCACGGGGACGTGCTACTGGGACAAAAAGTAACCTATGTCTATGACTGAATGGATTTCGATAAAATTTCATCCTAGGGAAGGCCCTAGGATGAAATTTTATCGAAATCCATTCAGTGGTTTAGGCATGAAAAGGTAACATACAGACAGTTATTTTCGGATTATATTATATTATAATCTGTACATCTACCGTATGTAATTTTTTAAATTAATTTTCCTCTTGTTGAAGCAAGGAATAACTACAAAAAATGCACATCTACGACGGTACTACTTGCAGAATGCGGAAACAGAGCCATAATTTTTTAAAACGCATGTTGTCTTGCGGTTTACCGCATGCGGGAGAGATTGCACACCGCGGCACCGGCAGCACTGCACCGCTGATTAGCGTAAACCATTGTCTGCAGCTGATGTATCTAATAGCATAGTAGTTCTCGTTTATTTAAAATAATGACGAGTTATGTTGCTATGAGTATGATAAATTATAGGTGCATGACTTGCAAAATTCTTAAGTACAAAGAGTAGAAAAGCAAAACCTGAATGATTACGAATTTAAATTATTTCTGTTGAAGCTTGTTCAACAAATATTATTAATTTTTAAATAAATTTGTAGAACAAGTTATGAAAATTTATATGTTCTTTATAAACATAACATAAACAACAACTATCATAGCACAGCCAGCAACAAAAGTCGTTTAACACTTCAGTTTTAAAAACATACTACCGGGACAAAAAGTATCCTATGTGTTAATCCAGGTTTTAAACTATCTGTGTGCCAAATTGTATCCAAATCCGTTCAACTGTTTTTGCCTGATTGAGTAACAAACATACAAACTACATATTACATTTATAATGTTACTAGCTGCATCCCGCAGTTTCACCCGCATAAGTGTCGATCCCGTGGGAACATCGGGATAAAAAGTAGCCTATATCTTAATCCAGGGTGTCAGCTACCCCCATACAAAATTTTATCAAAATGGGTCCAGCCATTTGAGCGTGAAGAAGTAACAAACATATACACACACACTCACAAACTTTCGCCTTTATAATATTAATTTGATACTTAGTAGGAAGTAGGATTTAAAACATTAAATTGTAACAGACATAAATTACAAATACAATTTTTTTGCAAATATATTAGTATTTACTTAAATGCTGAAAAACAGTGTATCCAGCACACATTTTCTGTGATTTTTGATGGTATGCAAAGATGGCGGTGTTAATGGACTTTTATGATGAATTAAAATTTATGAATTAAAATTTATGCTGAACATGCCTGTAATTTTTTATAACAATATTATAATTCACTAGTTGTTTTTTGTGACCAGGTCTACAAAAGATCAAAAGTTGCCTATGTCTTTACCCAGGTTATGGTCTAACCGATTGCTAAATTTCATCGTTCAGTTGGTTTAGAGTGAAAGTGTAACAAACTCACTCATAATAATGTAGTAAGGATACTTACTTCTGCAATGTGAGGCTCATGTCATATGTGGTCATTTGACCAGCATCCACATGAAAAACATACAGCATGGTGGCAGTATATTATGCACCTTCACAGCTAAAATATATCACTCCTTAGCGTAACTATTGCTTGCATCTGCCTTGCGTATCCATGGACACTACAAATTAAAATTATGAATTGATAATGTTTATTTATGAACCTAGATTAGGTAGGTCTGTAATCTTTCAGGATTATATTTATCAATGAACATAGATAAATCACGTGAGATAACCAGTTATATTAGATATTGATAAAACCTAATAAAAATACAAAATGTTTATTCATCATTATAATGTTCTTTTTAACAGACCAGGAGATATAATCAACTTCTGGGGGGAGGTATGCTGGATGGAATTACCACTAATGGCTGCCATGGCTGATGCACAATGGTCCACCTGAAGGACTAAGTTCCATAAGCAAACCCTCTTAACATACAACATAGAAAATTCATTATTATAGTAAAACTGAGATGAGATTTGTGGAGAGTCATTTCATTATTATATATACTCAATACTGCTACATTATACCTCATATTGAATATTCTGAACCAAAAATCTGCGAGTTCAATTATTATAAGTTTAATAGATTACATTGGTTATTTGAAACAATTAGATATATTTATTTAACAGTAAATCATCATCTGCCAGGTTAATTATGAAATGAGTGTAACCAATATTTTTTATCAAGTATATTTTTTTCTACACTAAAAAGACCACGCGTAATTTAAATATAATAGACAAGCCTAAAATAAACAACAACGTCATAGCACGGACTATGTGCACAATCGGTACATTTGTAAACTTTACATAATATTCAGCGTTAAAATAAGTACAACGTTTGGTGCAATATAGAAACACAATAATAGAGCGACAGACTGGATCATCTATCTAAGTAAACCAGATCAGTTTTCGCGTATGAAAAAAAATTTGAACAACAAAGATTTATAACACTTACGCAGTCCAGAAAACTAGCAAATACTCCTTAGAGCATTGCCAAGCATTCAAACAAAATCCATTAACACGTATTCCTATTCATCACGTTAAATAATGAATAAACACATTAAGCGAAATTGCACGAGTTAGTTAAGCTGTTTATAATTTTAGCTCTCGAAAATGTAAAAACACCACCATTGCTCAACTCAATAATCACTCAGCTGACATGACAGCGCACACTACATACTCACAACAAAAACATTAAACTATGTAACTCTAGTGCTGTCCTTTTCATACTTCTTACTATTTCGATTATCTGTCTCGGTTTTATGCTACAGAAACCATATTCGCCTCGTGCTTTATTTTCTACCTTTTGAAATGTCAAGCACAAACGGAAGTTCCACAGTGTTACTCTAACAAATTGAAATAATCAGATAAAATAGTAGAAAAATATCGTCAATATTGAATCTCAAAAAAGCACAATGATATGTTTTAAATAGGGCTGGTATCCGTATTTTGGTCTTTCATAATGCAATTCGTTCCAATAAATTACGCGAATAAACATTTTGATAGTATTTTACATAGATACAAAAAAAAATTTGAAAAATCTTTTTAATGTGTACTGTCTAGCCGACCAAACGCCGATTGCGCAGTGGCGCCCTCATCGTTTGTTTGGTTACCTATTTCTTTTATTTTAGAATGAAAATGCAGAAAATAAGCACGGTAAGTTGTACTCCACAAGATTATACGTTAATATTATTATAAACGGTAGTTTCACATTGATTAGTTTTATTATAATTGTTGGAGCAAACATATGTAACCTCATGTCTGTCACATTAATTTGTAGACAGGCTGGTTGTGAATTTTAAAATGAGATTGTTTTTAAAATTGACAACTGTTGTTTGGAAATCCAAGAAGCTGGATTAAGCAATAAGTTTTGGGCAGAAGCTGTGAAGACAGCTGTTTTTCTGAAAAACCGATCACCAACGAAAGCTGTTAGGAATAAAACGCCTGAAGAAGCTTGGACTGGAAAGAAACAAAATCTGACATATATCAGAGTTTTCGGATGCAAAACGTTTATGCACATACCTAAACAAAAACGCACCAAGTGGGATCCGAAGAGCAAAGAGTTGCTTCATATTGGATACTGTGAAGATGCGAAAGCATATCGTTTGTTTGATCCAGAAACCAAGATGGTACATAAAGCAAGAGATGTTGTTTTCTTCGAAAATCAATTTCAACCCATAGAGAGAAGTTCAGAAACAAAGAAAGATGAGATATCTATAGTTTTTGAACACGAAAATCCACCAGTTGTACCAACAAACACTGTGATAGAAAGTGAAGAAGAACTTCAAGAACAGAATGAGACTGTAAGAGAAATAAATACAAATGATTTAGATCAAAATGAAGAATCTAATGGCAATGAAACAGAAAGCTGTGATGAATGGGAATCCCTTGATGAAAGAGACGAAGAGGTACTACAACCAGAGCCGGTACTTCCTAGTGAGAGAAGATATCCATTAAGAGAGAGGAAACCTAAACAATTTCCGGATCACATCACATATCAAGCTATTGAAAGTGTTTTTCCACTGACAGTGGATGAAGCTTTATCACGCATGGATAAAGAAAATTGGAGAAAAGCAATTGAGGAGGAGTTAGATGCTCTACAAAAAAACAATACCTGGACACTGGTCAAACCACCAGCGTACCCTTACAACATCGTTGATTCTAAATGGATATTTCGAATCAAAGAAGAGGTGGGCGGATATAGGTATAAGGCACGCCTGGTAGCAAGGGGATATAGTCAAAGGAGAGGCATTGATTACCATGAGACCTTCGCACCAGTTGTGAGACACAGCTCACTCAGAACTTTAATAGCTCTCGCAGCTAAATTGGATCTTCAAATTGATCAGATGGATGTTAAGACTGCATTCCTAAATGGAAACTTAAATGAAGTTGTTTACATGAAACAACCACATGGTTTTGAACAAAAAGGAAAAGAGGACTATGTGTGTCTTCTGAAGAAGTCATTATACGGACTGAAGCAGGCTCCAAGAAGTTGGAACATAAAATTAGATGAGGAACTGAGGAAGCTAAACTTTAAGCGATCCTTAAATGAACCCTGCGTCTACACTAGGACTAGAGGAAAGAACATAATAATCCTGGCTGTCTATGTAGATGACATTCTGCTATTTTGGAACAATTTAACAGAAATGAAGGTAGTGAAGAAAGAGCTTATGTCAAAATTCGATATGAAAGATCTTGGCAAGGCAGAGTTGATGCTTGGTATTCAAATTAAACAAAATTTGAATAGCATAAACCTCAATCAAGAAAAATATATCGAGAAGCTGCTTAAAGAATTTGGCATGCAAGATGCAAAGACAGTTTCAACGCCGGAAGTAACTGGACAAAGGCTAGAGAAGCCTCCATCAGAACACAAGTCAAGAGATGACCTACCATATAGAGCATTGATAGGTTCTCTTATGTATCTTGCTGTGTGCACACGTCCAGATATTGCTCATTCAGTGAACAGTTTGAGTCAGTTTAATAATTCATTTGACGAGAGTCATTGGATCGCAGCAAAACGAGTACTTCGTTATCTCAAGGGCACTAAGAGTCATGGTCTAAAATATTTAAAAGGACAGAATGGACCTCTAGAAGGATATGCAGATGCAGATCATGCTGGAGAGTTTGATAGGAGATCATACTCTGGTTTGGTCTTCATAATGCAAGGTGGCGCAATCAGCTGGGAGAGCAAGAAACAAAGAACAATAGCTCTTAGTACAGCAGAGGCAGAATATGTATCGCTATCAGAAGCTGCAAGAGAAGCAATATTCCTGAGAAGGTTTATAGCCGAAGTAACTGATGGACAGGGCTACAAATTGGATGAAGCCGTGACCATTTTCAGTGATAGTCAGTCTGCCATCGCTATTGCCAAAAACCCAGTACATCACCAACGTACTAAGCATGTAGATGTGAGGTATCATTTTGTGCGTGAGGCAATTGTAAATAATGAGGTGATACTGAAGTATAAGGAGACCACATGCATGGTCGCAGATGGTTTAACGAAACCACTTCCAAGAGAGAAGTTTCAGTGGTGTGTGAGAGGTATGGGTGTGTGTGTTTGATAAACATGTATGGTGTGTGAATGGACACGAGATTAAGGAGGAGTGTTGGAGCAAACATATGTAACCTCATGTCTGTCACATTAATTTGTAGACAGGCTGGTTGTGAATTTTAAAATGAGATTGTTTTTAAAATTGACAACTGTTGTTTGGAACAATAAGAAAATTTATTTTGATAGTTTTTATTATTGTTGTCAACGTGTGTATGTCCATCAAAGTTCGCTTTCTATATCTTTTATCTTTTCTCACATATATATTTGTTTAACACCAAATAAAGGTTTAATTATTCTGCGCTGTGTTTAATTAACTGAAGACACAACAACGAGTTCCAACAATAATCACTAAAATGGATAATAAGATAACTATTTTTCGTTTTAGTGATTATAATTAAACTAAACATTGTAAAACTGAGCACAACTTAGCGTACAATATTTTCTGCATTTTCATTCTAAAATACATAAAAGAAATAACCAGACAAACGATGAGGGCGTCACTAGGCGAAAAACAAAAGCGACAGGGTAGCCCGCGAAATTCAATTTTTTTACGTCTTTTGCAATTTGCTGGTCAGTATTAAGTTGTACGTTGATTAATATATGATTCGCGGCCGTAACAAATATGTATTTACAGAATTATAATCATTTAAGTCATCAACACAACTCTCTAAGACCAAGTAATCCCACAGAATGACTATTTCATGAAATCTTGACATTTTGGGATGATACTTACCTAACAAGTTGTATTACTGATTCTAATGATTATAATTGTGTAAATACATTATTTGTTACGGCGGCGAATCATATTTTGATCGACGTACAACTTAATACTGACCAGCATATTGCAAAAAACGTAAGAAAAATTGTGTTTCGCGGGTTACCTTAGCGCTTCCCCCTTAGTTAGTCTACAGTGATTTTTCTTGTATGGTTTCTCGAAACCAATCATTAAAATCCGTGGGGGAAATTAATCTTTACTACTGACGTAGGTAGTTGCATTACTACAAAAACCGGGCAAGAGCGAATTGGACTCGCGCACCGAGGGTTCCGTACCATGTTTTTAAATTTTCATCGGCGAGACCTATATTCGTCAGAGAATTTTAACACTGCACGCTGCGATGTAGAATATTCCAGTGTTAGGTCAGCGCCATCTCCTGACCGATAGTGGAACTAATGAAACTTTTGTTAAAAAAAATGAAGCAATTACAGGTAAATCAATTATGTGATAGATACATGGTGCTCACATATTTACAAATATTGGAAAAGTAGATGATTTTTCTAGAATTTTAACAAGTGTGTGAGTTATTGTAGTCACAGATTGTAAAAATCAATGTTATAAATTTAAAAATATAAATTAATTCATTCAATAAACACCTCTTTGTCATAGGAGTGACAGACAGCCCGCTGTGCAGGGCCTGCATGGAGGACGACGAGACAGCGGCACATGTGCTTCTAAACTGCCCGGTAGTCGCCACGTACAGGGCAAAGTACTTCGGTAACCCAGGTACCCTACGTGAGACGGTCAGTAACATCAAAGCGTTGCTGGCCTTCCTTGAGGAGCTGGGGTGGATCGAATGATTGATTTTCCCACCCATACGCAAAATACGCGCATTGACGTGGAGTTGCGGGCACCAGCCCATATTACCTATTCCAATTTTCAAGTTCATAGCATTAGTAGTTATTGAGATATCCAGCTGTGACAGACAGACAGACTGAGTCTCACCATAAGGGTTCCGTTTTACCACTTTGGTACGAAACCCTAAAAAGACAGTTTTGTAGTGCCACCTAGCTACCAGACAAGAAACTATTAATCCATTGTTGTTCAGTTCTCCTATGATAGATGGCGTAATTCTCGCTTAGTGACAAACACAAACCATGTTTTTTGCAAACTCGCAGTTTGGTCACGGAATTAGGCATGACTCATGCAAAACAAGCGTGCTAAAGCCAGAATGAGCATGCAGCTTAGCATGACATTTACGATCAGGTATTTTTATTGATATTATTTAGTAGGTACATTAGGTGATTGATATAAGTTATTTTGAGATAGTAGTGGTACTAAGTAAGTAGGTAATCAAAGGAAAAACATAAGATTTTGCAGCACCATACTGTTTATTCGAAGAGTCAAAAAGCCTTTTACATAAAATTATGAATGAAAGAACATTAATTATACTGCTGAAAATAAGCCTCCCAACCCAAGTATAATTATACAGATCCATAATGTAAGTCAATTCAATGGATGATCACCTTTACAAAAGGTCTTGTCTTACTATACTATGCATTACATTTGCATAGTCTTTTCAATAAATAATTATGAATAAAACCAATAGAAACAGATCAATAACAATACATTTGTAAAGTATAATTTTAACTTTTACTAACTATACTACTAACAATATTGTTGAACAAACATAATGTATGAGTGGGCACTTTAAATTCAATACAAAATAAATCCAAATAGGTATTAGATAAAGTTTGATAGCAAATTCTTACAATTGCAATATTCTTAATAAAACAACAACACATTGTAAAACATCGTAAAAAAAAAAATGAAAATAAATGTCATAAATGCTTCTTCTAGCAAAATATCAACTTGATCTATCATTTCAAATGCAATTTTTAAATGCATGCACTTTAAGATATAAGTAACTATGTATAACATATTTTTAACTTACTAATGAAACTGAGAATATGTGAAATCCCATGACAAACCTTCTTATAATAAAACTTTTATTAAATGTATTTTACATTTAATAAAAGTTTTTTATAACCCAACTTTTTAACTTATTGTTATGGCTTATGTAGACTTGTATAAAAATCACAAAATAATATTTTAGTTACCTTATTTATAAAATATGGTCATACTCTCCTTACCAAAGTTTTAAACATTACAGATATTGGTAAGCATAAAAATATTAAAATTTGTCAGTTATTATCTAGTCATTATCATAATATGTATACATGAATAAATAAATTATCATAATAACCTCTTTTAGTTGCTTTTTAAATAGTATATCAAATTAATTTTCTTTTATCACCATTTTTGACATGAGTGATAGCCTGACCCCTGACTATCTTAAAATAATTTGATCAGAGGTAACTCATACATGAGTTTCACGTGATTATCATAACTTACATTTATTTGTCACAAGTCAATATCAGGCAGTTTACCGAAATGGTTAAGGCACTCACACAACCATTGTCATAAAGTTAAAATGGTCCCCTTAATTTATTATACTATTATGCAAAAACTAGTATAATTAATAAATAATGTTGGCTCAAAAATACTTTCCAAAGATAACAATAAAAATCTGTAAGAGGTTACAGTAAAGGAATGCAAAATATAATTAAACAACAATAGTAACTAATTGTGATTAAATCGGAATGTAACTTAATAAACTGTATAACTTGAAGTAATTGTTGCAATGTTATTATGCTAAACAATTATTATCAAAAACCACAAAAGTAAACCACCACCATCAGCACTAGATAACAGGATTTAATTAAATTTAAGATAGTGTCGGCTTCTGCCATTTATATGAGCCAGTGTACTTGAAGTCATACGAAGCAAGTTTACTATCTGCTATCAGAGGGCCTCGTGATCCATACACATATGGGACAGGTTTAATATGTTTCTGTTCTAGTTCTTTGAGAACAGGTGTGAAAATACGCCAAGCTTCCTTTAATTCGTCACTACGTACAAAATGCATTTGTGTACCAGTAAACACATCCAAAATGAGTCTCTCATATGCATCAGGGACATCGGCTTCCCTGTAGCGCATACTATATGTCAAGTCCAATTCTGTTTCCACCAGGTCGAATTTCATTCCAGGTGATTTGCTCATTAATTTCAAATATAAAGCCTCACCAGGCTGAACACGTATCACCAGTTCATTTCTCTTAGCATGTCCATTGAAGATATCACCAGGTGCATCTTTGTATTGAATTCTCACTTCTGCTTTTCTCTCGTTTAGAGCTTTTCCACAGCGAAGAACAAAAGGCACACCCTGCCATCTTGCATTATTAATCCTAAGAGCAGCAAGTGCATATGTTGGTGTTACAGAATCCTTCGGCACAGTTGGGTCCTCGAGATATCCCACTGTTTCTTCACCTTTGCCCTCAGGATTACCTACGTACTGTCCAACGAGAATATCATTCAGCTCTATAGGTTTAATGTGGCGCAGAACCTTTACTTTTTCATCTCTTATATCATTTGGATTTAAAGTAACAGGTTTCTCCATAGCAACAAGTGACAAAATTTGAAGAAGGTGATTTTGCATTACGTCGCGAATAATACCAAAATCGTCAAAATAACCCCCTCGGCCTTCAGTACCAAATGGTTCCTTGAAAGAGATTAGTACAGATGCAATATTTTCCCTATTCCATGAAGGGCTGAATATTTGATTAGCAAATCTGATAGTCATGAGGTTTTGAACCATCTCTTTACCAAGGTAGTGATCAATTCGGTAAATCTGCTCTTCTTTGAACAGGCCAGCAAGGTGACTGCTCAACTTATCTGAACTTGCATCATCTCTACCAAAGGGTTTCTCAATGATAACTCTTGTGAAGCCTTTAATGGATACACATGCGTTTCGTATATTTACAGTAACATCTTCAAACACAGTTGGTGGCACTGCTAGGTAAAATATTCTGTTAGCAATTGGGCCCTTTTCATACTTGCTAATTAGCTGGTTGAGCATTTCATAGTCGATTCTTTTGTCATAGGAGCCTGCAAAATACTCGTTCGCTTCCCAGAATTCCTTTAATTTTTCTTCGTCTCCCGGACGCACTTTTAAATATTTTTTGCATTTCTCTTTAACTTCTGATAACGTTTGTTTCGTACGAGCATAACCAACAAACTTGGTATGACGAGGTAAAAGGTTGTCTCTGTATAAATACCATATAGTTGGATAAATCTTTTTTCTTGCAAGATCTCCAGACGCTCCACACAATATGAAAGTGTGGGGATATTGAAAATCATTTTTGTTTTCCATGTTCACGTAGGTTTTTCACTTGCAAAGTTTAATTATTTTATAAAATCACGTACGATTGCGTATTTATGAAGCACTTACGAGTGTTGTCGTACTGTTAAAAAATGTATTACAATACAAAAATTAGGCTAAACAGTTACGCCGGGAAACTCAACAAAGTAATCTTGTAATTTTGTCAGAGCAACGTATTTATATAAAACTTTTTCCAATTTTAAACTTACAGGTACAAGGTCACACAACATTTCGGTAATTTGATTGGTTTATACGTAAGCTTCATAATTTTTTGACCAATAGAACTCTTATCTCAGGTAAATTTTATAGTGTCAATGAGAACTGACCTTATTCGATGACATTACTTGACATTGAAAAATAAAAAAAGTTGCGTTCCGTTATGATCATAGACAATTATTGAAAAAAAATTGCAATATCATTTTGAAGCAAAAAACAAGCAATTATTTTTTTTTGGAAAATTTAAAGCTGTTATGTTTCTGGTAAGAAAAAGTTACTGAAATTGTAGAACCAAAACCTTTTGAAAGGATTCTTGTATTTATTTACTTTTCTACAGATTACCTTAATATCGCATAAAAATTAATATTTTTCTTGTTGCTTTATTTTAATCCAGGTGTAGTGAACAGGTGCAGTTTTCTTTTTGTAAGTTTATAAACTTACCAGAACAAAAAAAAAAACAGAATTTCGTTCGGAAATTTTATTCTTTCACTATCACCAGTATCATCAAAATTTCTGAACGAAATTCGACTGTGACGTGACGCGTTGTTTTATGTCACTGAGAATTAATTAAAATTGGGTTATTGGTGAATTCTTATAAATATTAACCACTTTTATCGCCTCTTTTGATTATAGTAAAGTTTTATTACTAGTGTGTCTCATAATATCTTCAAAGACGTTTGTGTACAGCAAGGGGGTGTATAATTCATCTTCCTATAGGTATATTTAGTTCAACGACCTTGTTACTGACAGGTTCATCGTTAGCCACTGAACTATTCTATGAAAGTGGTATAACGTAAACGATAGATACATTAAACCAGATGATGGAGCCCTCGAGAGATTCAGGTAAGAAATTTTAATAATAATATGCTGTTATTAAAAACTATGCCAAATCATACAATATCATAGTACCTATGTCGTATCTACGATACTGAGGTCCTTGTTTTACATGATAAACAACTGTTCCAGTAGGAATTACTAGTTTATTCGTATTGCAGTCTACCAGGGAGTGTATTGTTTGTATCATGTATTGTGTTTAGCTCAAGTCATGATTAGACTTCAGACAAGTATTGGTGTTATTGTATGAATGAGGCACAGTATAGTTAAGTAGGTATTTAGTATTTACGCAAGCACTACACACGACTTATGGCTTCAGCTTTAAACTGATTGTGGTGGGTGTGAGATATGAGAATATTAGTTATGGTGTTAAATGTGAAATATGATATTGTTTCTACTAGATTTCTATAAGAAATCCTAACATGACCCTATGACCCTACTATGCCTTGATAAAAGTGACCCATACACAAATTTCTAGCATAGCACATGAAACTAAAAAAGCTTAGAACTATTTAAATTCAACTGGTTGTAAAATCTTTAATTAACAATAACATGGAACACAACTCTAAAATCTAGTTTTAAAACATGCATTAAATTCCTTTAACAGGTTGAATATATCAGTCTGATTCTGCTTCAGTAATAAAATAAGATAAAAGATAATGTTGTCTAACACCATTTTTTTATATTAAAAAAAGGATACAATGTAAGATTATCCAACCAACTTTCGAAGGCATCTTGCTTCTGTATCTAGGTTATAAAATGCAATCTTAGATTTAATTGTTGACATTGAAGGTATAGTTTATTGATTTAATAATTGTTTTGACATTTCTGTATTAATTTTAAATTTTGTGATTGATATTATTTTCTACATTTTTTATTTTTTTTATTTTATCTAAATTATTTTATTTTTTCCTGACATTTTTATTTTTGTTATTTCTTAAATTTTATTGTTGACAATTTGAAAATATTTATGCATCGCTTACACTTTAGCATTCTTGTTTTTTATAATTTTAATTGATAATAGTATTTGTTGCACGTAGATAATTAATAATGAAATGTAAAATTGATCATCATATTTGTACGCCAAATGGCAAAACATAGAGCGCATATGAAAATGTAACACCTGTTTGTAACCACCTATGTGAACAAAAAACAAATTAACAAATAAAGAATCTGAATCTGAATCTGAAAATGCTAGTCCTATTTTATAAAGCATTTGCTCACAAAGTCTGTATTGCTATTAGTTTTTACTAAAGCGTGATTTAGACGATACAATTTTCTTGTACATTCAAGTGCAATTATTGAATGCAATAAATTAAGTGCGTTAATTGCCCTTCAAGAATTGTACGCAACTGTTTATACGTGGATACAAGTAAAAAAATTGAACGCAATTGTTGAATGCAAGTCTTGACAAAAAATAGTTGCAAATGTCTTCTGTTTAGACCAATACAATAATGTTTAGGAGATTATTGCTTTCAAGTTTTGACTTGTCTAAATAGAGAGTTGTATGTGCGTGTACCATTCATTGGCGGGTTGCTTCAAGTATTGCACGTATTTGCGTTGTCAAATTTTTCATTCAAGTGTTGGAAGTTTTTGTAAATTTTTGTATGTGCTGTTTACACCAAGAAAATTTTGGCAAGCAAAACTTGCGCAAAAGATCAAAATGTTACGTACTGTTTAGACCATGCAGGTAATTTATTGCTTCAATTTTATTGTATGCAACAGGCAAGAAACTTGCATCATGTAAATGGCGCTTTACTGTCTGTGAAGTTTTGCCAATTGATTTAAAAAATCTTTTATGCAGTAGCTGATGTTGGTCTGTCTACCTCAAACTATCCATTTGCTAACTCATAAATATGGTATGAAAGCAGAAAAAACTAAATGCTAATTTGAGAATTTTATTGAAACACTAATTAGCAGTGTAAGTATTGAATTCACAACAACAACAAAAGCACTGTTTAATTCTTTTGTGTCAAATAGATTATAAATTATAATGGCTTTCTGTGGGCACACCACACTGCTATTGTTACTTTACAGTTACTACTATTTCATAAATAATAAATCTTTATGCAAAAATAAAAATTGGCCCAAGAACCTTATTTTACTTAGTTACCTCCAAAATAATTCAAGTGTGTCATGTCATATTTTGTATCATTTTGCACTGTCATTGAATCATTAATAAATTATACTTTAAAACTTAGACTAAGTTCGTAACTTTTAAAGTATAATATATTTAATTATTATTAGGTACTTATTTTTTAATTTTAAATTATTAAACCATTTACAGTACAATTTTTGTGTATGTACTTAATATTTTTCTAGTTTTCTGTGTTTTTAAAGATTATTGTTTGTTTGCTACGAAATAGGAATACAGACTCAATTCCTTCTATTTATACCAAACTACTTAGTAACTACCAAGGAATTACTTATACCAAACTTTACTCAAGGAATTTTATTTCAGAAAAATATTCAATCATTATTATTACCTAGTACTATATTTTAAAGTGACAGTAAATTAATAGTATACATAGAATCTATTATACATATGTATATTGATTTTTAATAACTTTATTATCATCCAGGTGTTTATTAGAGAATGACTACAAAAACATTTTTGTCTAATAATCCATACTACTTACATATTTTATGAAAATCGACAACTGAATCACAATATAAGCATATGTATGTTTTCAGCATAGTAAATTAATATGTTAATCACCTTTGCACGAAGGATCATCATGAGTGTATTCTGTGTAGAAATTATTTTGAAGTTTAGTGTCCTTCCAACGTCCTAGATGGCGCTTACTGAGTATTCCTTGTGTCGTTACTAGATGGCGTTGCAAGCATGAATGTGAATGGGAAGTAAAATAATTCTTTAAAACATAAACAATAAACATACCTTGGAAATCGATGCTCCCTATTTTAATCAGACTTAAAAAGGCGAAAGTTTTTACGTTCGACAGATTTAAAAAATGTGCGCCAATTCTACGATTTTTTTTTTTTTGTTAAAGTGTGTTAAATTCTCGTACAAACAAATTCGTGAAGGTATATATTATAGTATTAAAAAAACTTTTTCTTACCTATAACAAAAAAAAAACAAACAATGTATACAGAAGATTATCTTATCTTTTCTTTCTTTAGTTTGATTTTGTTTGTCACACAGATCCTATTCTATTGGAGAGTAAATAAGAGGTTTTTTTACTAAAATAAAAGAAATTACTTAAAACCATAAAAAGCCATGTTGTTAAAGTACTTACTTACTTATATTATTTTGTTGTATCCTCGATCCTCTCTCAACTGACGCTTACAGGCCTCCCTGTTATCTATCCTCTCTTCTTCGTCATTCCTTCACTGTTGAGGATCTCGACCACATAAGATGCGTCTCCATTTCTCCAAGGTCTTCCTAAATGGGGGGGAGCAGGGTACAAGCTGCAGCGCTGCTTTCACCGACGCTCTTGTCTTGAGCGCATATCCTTCTATCCGATCCATTATCACGATCATGCTGAGCTGTTTTAGACAATGCATGGGTGAATGCATAAAAAAAGCTGAGGGTTCGCTCCTGACATATTGCAGACAGCCACTTGGAAGGTCCAGCGCTATCCATAGCCACGACTATCTGCTATCAACTGCTATTCTGTCTGCAGATGTTCGTTCCGATCTTATCAAACATTCCGCTATCGTTTTTGGCCATTTTCCATAAAAGTGCTTGGCAAAGGTGATAAGCCTGGAATACCCACTTCCGCTTTAATCTTGCGATACGGATACATTCGATATCCGGAACAACAGACACACCATCACAATGCTTTAAAGGCGGAAACAGACATATAACACACCACGTTACGCGACGTCAATGAAGCTTACTCATTGGCCACATTTTTATCTCGTTAAGCTATTTTCGTAATTTGGCCAATAAGTAAGCGAGGGATGGCGTCGGGTGTTACATGTGTGCTGCGGCCTTAATACTGCCGAATAGTACACCTTTGCCTGCCCCTTCTAGGAATGCAAGCGTGATTTTATAAAACTCTTAGTTTTTCCTGTCTGATATTTCAAACCTGACACTAAAATAACTTCCATGAGTGGTGATGCATAAATGTACGCCCGATGCACCCTGGGCAGTCAGACTCGACACCACCATCTGGCTAAGTGGATAATATTTTTACCAGAACATGAACTACATATTCATCAAATCGTGCCGAAACGAGAGGAGAATCCTGAATTTTAATTGTCTTAAATGTTAGCCTGTAAAAGCATATTCACGCGATAGGTTCTCATTCCTCTAAAATAGAAACAATCAATGAAACTAGGTAGATACCTACTCTCTAACGAGAATTTTTATTGCTGACCATTTACCTGATTTTGCGATCAGTTATTATTTATTATCTGTCGAGGTCACATTGGTAATAATACATTTGTTTTGTTTCAAAGATAACAAAGATGATATCAATTTATTTTCGTCAGTTCTTAGAAAATGTTGGACCCGAACATTTAATATACCAAAGCCATAAATCTGAATAAAAAACAATTTATTAATAATCCCAACATAACATATCCTGCGTACGGCTATTATGTTTTTTAAAGAAAAACAAAAAGATTTTGATTAGTAAAGATTTTTATTAATATTAGGTAAATAGGTACATATATTAAAAAAGAAATCTTTACTAGTCAAAATCTTTTTGTTTTTCCTCTAGATATTTTGGCGTCCCGCAGGGCAGCATTCTCTGCCCAATTATTTAATGTTCCTAATCCTAAACACACGTCGGATTAATGTCCACTTAGTTACTTTGCGTAGACCGTACCTAGTATTGACAGCTGCAATATATCCGACGACACACGGGTTGTGAACCTCATTCATTAATCATGACCAAACACGAAACAAAAGCATATATAATAGTATATGCATACTTGCAGAAGCCTCAATAATAAGGCAAGTTCTTAAAAAAAAAACCAACGCTAAATCTTCAATCGTCAATTAAAATTTTGGTTCATAGCAACTATGTGTAACTATTACATACAAGAGCTATTTCCTCATAAAGTAAAAGGAAAGGACCAATAATGATGATAGCAAAATTATCCAAAATTGTACTGACTATGGAAGAAATCATGATTTTATAATTCCGCCGTGTATAGCATCAAAATGCCTTAGAAACTGTATGCATTGGAAAAATCTCAGTCAATCACCATAACATATTCCATGAAAGGAAGCATATAGTAAAATAAAAAAGGTCAGTTTCAAAATAAAAGTTATGCGAAACTAAACTATGACCGACAGTCATTTTCTGAAAACGAAACTTCCCGAAGAGAAGCACGTGTGCCCAAATAACTAATATGACCAACCCCTGAGTAATTTGTGCTTATTAAGATAATAAAGGGACTTCGAGCGAGGGATAATAAATTACAGAAAGAAAGAAATAGTGTCATCCATAGAATTATAACGCCTAGAAACCGAGTACGCGCGATTTCAGTGAGGCACTTTCAAGTGAGTCTAAAAGACTCACTACGTTCCGAACGTCCGCCAGTTGTCAAGGTCAAACGCTAGAGCAAACATCTCCGAGCTTTCCGAGACAATTTCATTAATAATGACTTATTGTGTAGTGAATGGGTGTCACAATGCATCAGAAAAGAATAAAAAACCTACCAACATATCATTTCATAGGTAAGTACTACAATTCGACTTGTATTTTGCTACAATAATGAATACAAAAATTAAATACGACAACAAAATTTTAGGCCGCCATGTTATGAAGGTGTTACCAGTTGCAATGAATTACCCTATTGTTCAACGAAAAATAAATACACACCCGTATTTTTTTTTTACAATGAACCCGAGATTTTTACACAACTGCCCAAAATTTTTTTAGAGAAAAATCAACATGGCGGCTTTGTAGCGCCATTTTGAGATTTGAAAAGAAACTATTTATTTTAAATTATTACAACATGGGTATCAAAATTAAGGTCTTGGTGAGCTCAATTCAAATATAAATAAATAATATACGGATATTTAATATAGATAAGTAGAGTGTACATGCAAAAAAAATCATCTTTATCAGCTGCAAACAATTTAGTTAGACTTTAGCGAAAAAAACTTGCTATTCTTTAGACCAGTAAAAATATAGAAATCGTGCGCTTCTAGTGTAAAGAAACTTTCACGCTAAATGAAATCTAATTTAATAAGGGATTTTCTCACAGATTGAAATTAAGAAAAAAAAACTGGTTTCATAAATGGTACTAGCTAAGCAAAGACGGCGCTAACAAATAATGAAGTTTTTTTTTATTTTCTTGCTCTATGGTTGCTCTGTGGTTTCCATACATACAAATACCATAACACATAACCATGATGATTTTAATTGATTAGTTGTTCATGACGTATTTTCTCATAATTTATCAGTAACATCGATACATTTTCATCTCCCTTTTGCGTGTTTTTACTTAAAATGATTAAAACCATTAATGCTGCTCATTCATGTACCTATTGAATGTTAACTTATAATAAATATAGATTTTAATTACAAATATTCGTTTTAATGTAAATTAACATGTTATTTTTATAACAAGCTTTAAATAGAACTAGTACGTTACCAAGTACAAGATAAATAATCCGATTTTACGTAAGTATAAAATTTCCCCACTTTCGGGGAAACACTACTGCACTGTACACACTCCACAACATCAGAGTTTTGTTTGTGTGCGTGTCGGCGATCGTAAATACGCAATGCTCACGCATACATCAATAGATTGATGTGTGCGTTTTTGCCTCACTTGAGACGAAGCGCTTGTATGAAGACTATCGATCTAGGC
The DNA here is from genome assembly GCA_927399505.1 of Luperina testacea. Lineage (NCBI taxonomy): Eukaryota > Metazoa > Arthropoda > Insecta > Lepidoptera > Noctuidae > Luperina > Luperina testacea. The sequence goes on along the minus strand of OV656760.1, from coordinate 14,677,386 downwards.
GTTATTAATCTAAGGTGTCATCACTTTCAGCTACAATGAAGAAAATTGAATAGCTGTTTTTATTAGCTTAGAAACTACAATCTTTCCCATTATTATATTTAGTAGAATAAGATAGCTTTGTTATGACCAACTTGTTTTGTGGCCCTTCTTCACTACCGAATGATTTTAGGGACCAAGATACACCTAATAAGAGAGAGAAAAAAACAGTTACAACAAACTGCTGGTATTTGAAAGATAAAATTTTTAATGAGTTGGAAAACTTGAACAAATTGCTTCGATCAAACAAATTGAGAAGATTTCGTTGCAGAATTCGGATTAAAACAGAACCCACCAATCTCAATCGTATTGGTAAATTAATTAGCAAAGTTAATTGAAACGCACTCGATAGGATGCATAAAATCCATTACAAACTCCAAGTTCGAGATACATGAATTTATATGATATAAGTTATAATGGACGTAAGATAGTCTATATTCAAATGCGTTAATAGACTAGTGAACAAGACAGATCCAAGGAAAGGAAAGGTCGTATAGTCTGGCTGGTCACATTGCATGGTGCGGTTCGAAGGACTAAAGCACGTGCGATGCGGCGCGACAGGCAGCGCGGGCGGGTGGCAGGGCGAGGGGTGCGCAGTCGTGTGCAGTGGACCACTCGACGTCGCACAAGGTCAAGGAGAATGATTAACAACGAAAATACAGCAAAACAAACGGTGGCGATGCGGGGTACGAGCGGGGACGCGGCGCGCCAGTCAGAGCAGCGACGCCGCCCGCATCGGCCGCGAGAACGGCGCCGCTCGCGACACACACGAAAATCGATGCACGATCCGTAACCGGCATTTAACATTAATAAACTACCGTAATTTTAATATTAATCTTTGATGATAGACGTCATGACGAGCTACGCGCGCATTAGCCACCCATGTTTGTGATGTGTCACCCGTGTTGACTATTTAGGGTTGTCTCACGATTTTCAACTTTGGAAATAAGAGCGCTCTTGGATCCCATGCAACTAAACAGCCGTAATTCCTACCATCGTCTGTTGGTGTTTCTATGATTGATTATGTATGCGATATTATGTGCACATACCTTGGCAAATTTTGTGTGTAGATAACCAGTTATTCAACTTTCAATATTACTTATTTAGCAATCAACCAATTCTTAAAAGTCAATTTAATTTTGTTACTAATTTTGTTTCTATCCTAATTAAGATAGATTATATTCAAAGTAATTAAGTCAATGATTGAATCTAATATTCTGTTCATTTCTACTCACCGTAATTTTATGATACCTAGATAATTTATGTGCCAGGAGCAAATTCTCATCATGTTTTCGAAATGTTTCTGTCACTTATCAAAATGTTCAGTTTCAGAGCTCTTAAAAAAGAAAAACACTAGTTACTTAATTCTTATTTGAGGTAAAGTAAAACCGTTTTCGAATATTATGATTGAAGTTAAAATCAACAACGTTAACATACGCAATATAAACTTGTAATGTTTTAATGCCCTTATGTCTTTATCTGACACGAGTCGTAAAGAGCACTGCAAGGTTGCAAGTGTATTGACTCTAGTGTTTTGAATAAATTTATCTCCGTGCTCTATTGCTCTAGCCGCTGCATTTCCATTCGCGTGTCCCCGATTTTCATATCGAGATAAGACAGAACTTTCCTCGTTTGATAGTTTGACGTCAGGATGATGTAACAGAGTACCGAAAGCGTGCCAAAGCAGACTGTGACGAGATCGGAACCTCGGCAGTTTCAAGATCACTCTAGGATTAACAGAGAAATCTTTTTGCCTTCCAACATAACAATGGTTAATTAATTCTTTATAAGGCTCTTAATGTGTATCGTATTTATAAAGTATTTGAGATATTTCCGACGTTATCCTCCCTAGATTATAAAGCACTGGCTTACTGCTCGTAAAGAGTTAATTCGAATTCGATCTTTCATCTTGAATCATCTGGCCATAAAATTCTGATGCGTACAAAATTGTCTCCTACCAGCTTTGTTTCTTATGAACCGCAACTTGGCTCTTGAACAATTACCAGTGGAATACTATTTCATAGTTCCAGTTATTGGACACAAGTAAAATTACCTGGCTAACGAGTACTTATTAAGGGCTGATTTCACCAATGAAACTGAGCGAGATCAGCACACCTAAATCGCAATCAAGAAATGTCACTGTCATCTGCATCATTGCTAAGGACTGACAGCTCTTGAACGCAGTTTAGATGCGTTCAGTTTCATTGGTGAAATTGGCACTTCATATATCTTAGTTTTCCATTAAATACTCTGGGATCAAACAACTATAAAATCATCCAAATACACTTCTATCATTTCTGGGACTTGAAATACAACAAACAGGTCCTAAGTTCCTGATAACTTTAACGATCTATTAATATTGTACGTCTAATTCTAGGAAACGAACGAAGGCAAACAGACATGGCAATTGTTAAATTACTACGTGCCAGTAACTGAAGCAGAAAGTTTGATGTTTGTCATCATAAATTATAAACCCATATTACCCATGATTATAATGAATTGATTACCCCTTTAACTGCTAGCCCTGAATCATTGTTTCTATAATTATTAGCTTTCTCATTTGCTGGAATTCTTTCGATTCTTGTTTTATTTCAATATCCTATATTTTTTTTATTGCACAGTTTTGTGAGCCAACCACAATAACGTAAGTTTGACCAGCGTTTCAATCAATTATGATAACTTATTGTGTCATCTGTGTATAGCCACATCAAATAATCTCAATTCGTATCTACTGCTAAACTGATTTGATAATAATATTATTCGCAGCGTTTCTAACATTGGGCTACACCATAGAACATCTAGATAAGTAATATCTACATCTTCAAATTAAGATTAATTAATATATCATTCAGATATTATTGGGCATACCGTAATGTGCACTATTGTCAACTAAAGAGGCACGATCATTATTTTTATAGCTGTTATTCAAGACAAATACAAGACAAGTTGTATCATTGTCAAGGCCTTCCACTCTATTTGAATCATCGTCGCCCTCGTCGTATTTCACATATGGAATACTAATACGTTTCATTACGTTTTTGTTAACGCAGTTCCACCTTGTTTCCGTATTTTGCTTTTATTTTCTCCACCTTAGTGTTATGGAATACATTATAATATAACGCATGGCTGACAGTATTGGCAACATTTTGTTATCCTCTGAAGTCCGAAGCCGTTTTCTGAAATAGATCAAGACACATTTGCTTGTCTACAGATTCATCGCATAACAGTTGTTTATTTTGGCCATCTCTTTTTTCTTTATTAATTACTTCTACATCAGCTACGTTTCCTCATTAAGAGATTACTCATGTTTTAATCAAATGAAATTTTTTAACGAATTCTCACGACTCGTGACCCGCGTCTTTTCGCTAGTTGACATTTCAATTATTCGATCTTCATTGTTTATCAGAGTTACAAGACAAACAGAGTTGATTTGTTAATAGCCTTTGTAGCCGCTTATTAAAATATTTAATTTCGAATTTATTACAGCTTGATAAAGAGTGTTTAGTTTATTGTTATTGCGTGTACCTAATCGCAGGCGCGAGTGGCGTCACGTCACGCCGCGGGAAGTGTTACTCTCTGGCTTGGTCACGGCCAAGGTCTCGTGTCGACACAACGCTTGGCGTCATTATGTAACGCTTGGTTAAATGAGAAAACGCTCTACCTCTCATTATTTTGAATACAAACATATGATATGGATAATATGGATATCATTATAAATTGACCAAAAAATATTGATCATTTCTAGGTTTCTACCCGACTCTCGACTCTTAGTTTCTTCTTAATAGATGCGAAATTTGAATTTGATAAATAGGGGTCTTGTATAGTTAGTAAAACTTTGGTATTCGTATTATTACCGTACACAAGTGAATAAAATTTAAGTGCGATCGAACTACAAACAATAGGTCGTTACAAATTACAACATTGATGCATTACTATGTTTGCTCCACATCATCACTGGACTCTGTTTACCGTGAAGTACGTTGTTAAAAAACAGCACGGTTCGCGTGGGTGACATTACAGAAGACTAAGGGATTCCGTCAGTTGTTTTTGCTTGAACTAGATGAGAATATAAAGCATCGTAAAGAATTATGTTTCGCATTCATCATGCGCTCAATGTTGTAAAAGCAAAATGTTCACCCTATTAAAAATCTCTACATCATGGATAAGGTAAAACTGAATCCATGCGAACTTCAAGTGGGTATTCCCGAATATGTTACGAACCCAAAAAACATACTTCGACATTATAGAAATTGGAAAGATGGATTTATTCCGGTCTGAACCCCTGAACCCCCCCCCTCCACCCCCCCCCCCCTTCTCCTCGATCCCCTGCTAGTTCGTGTTGAATGGGATTCCCAACATAAAACCTTTTCGCGATAACTAATCACTTAAAGCTATTGTATCACCTGCATCTTTAATAGCTGTTTATCTACAATAATAATTCATTCGAAATCAAATCACGTGTCTATTAGTATATTATACCCGTACAGGTTAGCAATAATAATTATAATTACCACGTAGTCTCACAATGAACGCATCTCAGTGTTGAAAATGAGCATTGTTTTATAGTTGGAGTTCCGGTTGGTCTCCCCGCGCCGCGCGTCTACCGGCTCGCCCAGTGCAGACTGGCCAGCAGAGGCATCGCTCAGCGATCTTGTGCACGAACAAAAAACACCTGTAGTCGTCAGCGCCAAGGTCGCAGGCCCCCGCGGCGCGCTTCTCTCTGCGTTCCGTTTACCCATATCTCGCGGCGAATGCACGCGCCGCCCCCGCGCCTTTGACTCACCGTACACCCGCACGCCGCGCGTCTCACGTCTGCTACTCTACACGGGTCAAATCTAGGACGGTATTATCTTTGCCTTTGCATTACTTGTCCTCGTAAAAGCTGCTAGCATCAGTTAATGACCATTAGGCGTCCGCCTATTTCTTTTAATGGCCAATTTTGAACATTAACTAGCTATATTATTTCTCAACGAAGATCAAAATAGAATTGAATAGAATAGAATACTCTTTATTGTGTACACCATATAAATTACAGACATAATTAAAGAAACTCGCAAAATTTATTTACTCCGGAATATTACTTAGGTACCTATCTAGATACTTAATTAAAATTTTGAAGACTAAAGTTGCAAACACAAATGAAAAGGAAAGTAGGTACGTAAAGTCATAAGAGTTTGATAAGGTGTTGCGCGTGCGTCGGTATTGTCACAGTAAAGCTATTGTCAATGTTAAATTGTGGCTGGCGAGCGCGCGTCAAGTCAAGGTCGGTGCAGATCGATAGCGCCGCCGGAGGGGGGCAGGCGGACTTCCATCTCCACATACTCCACATGCACATATGCACGCACGTCATACGGACCAAAGAAAGTGTAGGAAAGTGGAAACATTCCTTGATAGCGCGACAAACTGCTCTACGCTCACTGAGCGCTGCGTAATTCTAACTTATCAAGTTGTTGCATCTTTTTAATCTGGTGCAGAATGTTTTCACGACCGCAATTGAAATCTTAGGTTAGGTATTCTCTTTGCACTCTTCCATAATTATGATACTTACTCGTACTTTTATCGCAAAATCTATAAATAATAATGTCGTTACAATATGTAATATTTCCTTTGTGAAGTTTAATACCGGTAGTGTTGGTGTCCGCTTAGTCATTGTCGGAGCGATTCCCTTTGTGCTGCCCATCAATCTCGACAATATCATAATGGCTCAATTCATTCATTTCGTGTCTGAAGGCGACGGTGTGGCGTTTTACTAAAGCCTTTGTCGCATTGTCGATGGCGTGTTTTCCTTCGTCTGATTTCTGTATTGATTTGTTGCCTTGTTCAACACGCTCTAAGTATAAGTTCACTCACTTAGATTAATTTACGTAAGAATCCTCTTTTCTCACGAGAGACTATCAATTACATAGCCCCGGGGTCGTCAAGGATACGGCTTGATTGACAGGTTCGGGTAATGTAGTAGTTCTATGATGTAGGTGCTTCCCTACCTACACCCTAAACCGAGCGTAAATGGATATGAATGAATTCACGACTGGCTGGTTTCTTTTGAAAAGAAAGTGAATTTTATCAAACGCCTACGCTGTTCGCCCGCCGTAAATAAGATAGATATTCTTTGCGCGCTTTCAATTCTGCTTTTCAGTTTTCAAAGGATTTATTATAATATCAATTTTGTATTGTATTTATATTTCGAAGTAAAATATTCATGGGTAAAATTTTCTGACAGCCTATGCTGTGTTTACTTTCTTTGTAATGAATTATAGGGTTTATTTGTTCATCTATATCGATCACGATTATTCGTTTACTGAGCGTCGCAGTATGTGGTCCAGATGTAATCTAATATCTCGTTGTTATCTTATTTATTTTTCTCAGCCAAACCCTTACGATGTACGAAGTTACTTTAGCTTTATTTATCGCAATACGTATAGCGCACGTTACATTTTTGGTACTTGACAGTTTTTTATGTTTTCTTGTTGCTGTTGATGATCTATCCAGATTTTATCCACGAAACTTAATTATTTTTCTATATTAGTTACGCAAAAATATAATACTGTTCCATTTGTGTATTTTCCAAAGCGTCAAGGTGTTACCTACACATTGTTTGTTTTAGGACCGGAAAACTTTTTGTTGTCAATCTACGACGAACGCCCTCAACACGTGCAGCGGACGTCCCTATACGCACAGCGCCAAGGCCGCATATGCCGTACATACAAACAAACATTTGGCCATGTTTGAATTATCGTTTTTGATGCCCAATACTTTAAACGCTCCTCTAATGTGTGCTCGGTTATCAGTTAGGATGCTTTGAAGACACAGTTTGATAACATATTGGTATTAAAAGCTTTCAAGGGGACGCCGCGTGACCGCGTCCCTGAAAAACTTTAAAGAACTATTTTGATTGTACAAACAATTGATCAAATGAATAAGTACCATTAAATAGCGCTAGGTTTTACTAAGTGACATAGCGAATTTTTATATGGTAGAGGCTATCGCAGGGAGTTCGGTCTATGAGTGACGTAAAACTTAATTACAGAAATGTGCCGCTGCCACGATCACGAAGGCCGACTGCTAACAACTACAATTATTTAGATGATTCCATGCTAACATATAACTACTTATAAAATTTTAGATTATCTAGTTCAATTCGGAATCATTTGCAGCTTTAAAGGCAAAAAATGTGATTATAGCAACTCGTTTTCAACATAAATTCAGATTTATTCACGTATGATTGTTTGCGGACCTTGAGCACGTCGGGTGAGACCTTCACGCCGGTAACCGCGCGGAAGTTGACGGGTACATTTTTTTGTCAAATTCGAGCTTGTTGAATTTTAGTGCGCATTAGTCACTAGCTAAGCATCAGCGCCGAAGCTCGTGGCGCATTGTGGACGAGTTGCATTGCGATATCGTCGCGTCGGGTGCAATAACAGTCGCTATCACAATGTCACTACGACGTCTGCTTTGTCCCCGGTCGCGGCTCTGACGCTTTTGTCCGTATCTCCGGCGTCGCACGCTCAGTCACATTTGCACGTATTATTTAGAAGCCTAGCGTCATTACCATAATTCACGGGTTTGATCTTTCGCAGCGTAAATTGATCGTGACCATCGCATCGCGCGCTAAGTTGCCCGTCGTAACTTGTGTATCCGTGCAGTTTACTTTTGAACATCGCTGAAGTGCAGTGGGTTGATAGTGATGTGAGGATGCTTGTGCGTGGCCATGTCCGTGGCGAAGAAAGACAAACCGACTATGTCGGTAACAGCACTTATCAACTGGGCTAGGCCCTTGCCGCCGGGCCAACAGCAGCAGCCGATGACGCCTACGTCTCCCGGAAACATGCTTCAACCGATGGCTACACCGTCTAACATACCGACCGTCGACTGCTCACTCGATATTCAATGTAAATATCAAATTATGTAATTGGCAACGGAAAATTCTTCTCGGAGCAGAAAGATTTTCCGTGGCAATCTTGTATTTTGTGTGAACATGGTACATACTTATATGCAAAATTCTATTTTAATTTAATCGGCTACCGTGGACACGGTCTATTTTTATGGCGATAATTAATGCATAAAGGGTAGTAGGTCAGTCTAAAAAAAACTGTCTTATTTTGAAGTTATTTTGTTTATGGCAATTCATGCCTTTGCAGTAGTCATTATAAAATGCGTGCTAAATATGTAAATTGAAACTAAACAAACAGCTGAGCTGTTTTCAAGGTTTGCGATGTAGAAGCCTTTGTTCTATATCTATCAATTGCATTAATTGCTTGATAAACTGGGATGTGAATAAGAAATTACTTTATACCTATCGGCTTGATACCAACGTCATAATAAACAAGTTATTCATTACCACAAAACAAGTCTAAAACTGACAATGTTCTTAAAACGATTCATGATAGGTCTGTTTATTTATGTTGATGACATTATAATTCATCATACGAAGGTTAAGAACGTTAGCGAATCGGAACTGCGATTACATATACTAAGCAATTAAATAAGTACATACGTACGATTGCACAGAATACAGAATGGAATGATAATGAATTTCATACTTAAATTAAAACAAGAGTAGATAGCGATGTTTTCTGCTAAACATAGTCTTGACGTAGCCTTTTCATCAGCTTTAGAAGACAACATTTTGGTAGAGTTTAATATACAACCCGTGTATAATAAATACCTGTGTTCAATTCAATGTCATGATAGGACTGTAACACGCTTCCGTTCTATTGTAATTTAGTTTCAATTTCAATTAGTATTGTAGATAGTGCGAATTCATACTTTACAAATGTATTATTTTGTCCTTCTGTTCACACTTCACAGTCCATATTATAAAAATTGGTCGTTTGACACACACTGTTGATGAAAAATAACGTAAATAATCAAGTATCAAGATTATGAAAGTCTTTGATTTCACTATAATTTATAACTAGGGTTCCGTACCAAAATGGTAAAAAGGAACCCTTATGGTGCGACTCAGTCTGTCTGTCCGTCTGTCACAGCTGGATATCTCAAGAACTAATAATGCTATCAACTTGAAATTCAGAATAGTTTTAGATGACGTTTGCCCAACTATTTTGCAAATAAGAAAGATTTTTTTATGCAATTGTCTGAAAGTCGTCTGAAAAGTTGGAAGTGGGGCTACTAAGGCATATGAGAATGTAAAAACTGCGCTCTTTCATACGATACCCATCGTATGAAAGAGCGCAGTTTTTACATTCTCAAACACTTTTTCTGCTTTTTTTTAGGCCGCATATTTACGACTTTTGGTGAAAAATGTAAAAAAAAAACCGTCCCCCCTTATCTCCGAAGTTTGCATAGGGAAAAATCTGAAATTATTCTATGTGATAGACGTTTATGTAAAGATTACAGGAAAATAAAACGATGTCTCTAAATAGCACACTTTTTCAGAAATCATCAACAAAAGTTACATTAAACAAGAGAGAGCAAGAGATAGCGCTGACCTAAATCTGCAATATTCTACATCGCAGCGTGCAGTGTTAAAATTATCTGATGAATCTATATTCATCAGAGAATTTTAAAACTAAATTTGAAATTTTGCCTCGCAGATGAACATTTAAAAACATGTGATGGTACGGAACCCTCGGTGCTCGAGTCCGACTTGCTCTTGCCCGGTTTTTTTTTTTGTGAAGACTGATGATGAACAAATTTTCGACATAAGATTTTATACCAATTAAAAATCACTTTACTTGCCTAACTTTGTTCAGCTTTAGCATGTAGGTACAATACAGAGGTCTAAAATTGATAATTTTACGTCACCTTACGATAGTAAAAGTAATCAAACTAAGTATACACTCATGATGAAAATAAAATCTGCATGTTTGTTTTTCACACATGTAACACTGCGCTTCGCCGCCTGGTAGGCGCGTGTGTGACTATAATCTTTCCTTTTCACTGATTTTCGTTAATTACGAAGATTAACATGAAATTATACGATAGATCTCGTTTCGCGAGAGTGAAAATCGTTATTACGCGCCACGATTATATCTCTTTGAAATAAAACTCAATTATAAATCTAATTTGAGTTGTCGTCGACATTTATGTGAACTAACTATATAATAACAGTTTGTTTATTACATGATACAAGTTTATAGACTTTGAAATAAGATTTTGCCTTGAGACAGCTACGTAGGTTTCAGTCTGAATCGTACCTAATAGTAATAACTTTACCGAGAAATGAACTTTTATGGCAGAATGAAAGAATTTTATTTAATTGTTAATTGCTTACTTAGGAACTCTTATAGCTAGGTCTTGGGTGCCTGCAGTGCGATTCTGTAACCATCTCACCGTGAAAACTTAGGTGAAGTGACCGTGGAGTGAGCTGTCAATAGTGTCTATTCCTAGCAAAAACAAACTCACATCACCTAAGTTTTCACGGTGAAATTTTTACAGAATCGAACGGTTGGATTTAATAGTTTTAACTAATTGTATTCGTCTGGTGTCACTAGGTTACCTAGCTTAATCCAGAATTCCAAATGTCTAAAATTCTAGATATTCTAAAGGAATCTACTTATAAACAAACAATTTGTAAAACTGTTCAAAGGTCCCTTACAAGATGAAACGCGGAGTAATTGGAAATACGTTTCTGAAACTTATTATATTTTCGTGTTGAAAGATCAAACACATAATATAGGTACAAGTACGTTTTCCACAAAGGGCTTGGACTGTAGTTTTAAAGTCCCATTTCAAAGGCTCCGATTGCTTCTAAGAAAACCACCAAGATGAAGGGAATAATTTTAGAAATCAACAAAGTATACAATTATTTGTGAACAGACCCGCCCACACCAAGTTCTTTTTCAGATGACGAAACTCGCATACAAATGAAACCAAGCTTGATTTAGAAAATCAAAGGCAAACTTTTCTTTATGGAAAACAGTATTAATAGCCATGGCCGATATTACGCAAAAATTTGAAATATTTGTCATTATGCGATTAAAATGTCTCTGTAATTCTGTAAGAGCTTAAAATTGAGACAGCTCCGGACTCTTCTTTTTCACAGGAAAGGAGATCATTCAAGTGTCGAACATTTTATACTTACCCAAAAATTGAAGAGAAAAAAATGTATCTACTATTTTCTTATGGGAAATAATATCTTGAGCGTTTTTAGGGTTCCGTACCAAAATGGTAAAACGGAACCCTTATGGTGAGACTCAGTCTGTCTGTTTGTCTGTCTGTCTGTCACAGCTGGATATCTCAAAATTTACTAATGCTATCAACTTGAAATTTGGAATAGTTTTAGATGACATTTGCCCAACTATTTTGCAAATAAGAAAGAAATAAAAGTATATGTATATTTTTGGCAACAGGGACTGAGAGGGGGTCTAAAAAATTCGATGTGGGGCTACTAGGACATGTGCGGTATTATATGAAAGAGCGCAGTTTGCACAGTCTCAAACATCTTTTCTTTTTTTAGGCCGCATATTTTTCGACTTTTGATGAAAAATGTAAAAAAAAAATACCGCCCCCCCCCCCCTTATCTCCGAAGTATGCAAAGAGAAAAAGGTTTTTTACTATTACAGCGAAAGCCTAATAAGTGTTATAATAAATAAGTGTTTTAAGCATAACATTAAAGAAATAGAACTTTTAATTGAATTTAACATCCTAAACATGTTTTAATTCTTCGATCTAAAATAGCAGCCGAGGGGTTAATGGTAGACTTTCGTTGTAATAGTAAAACTACTCAAGCGGTCATCTCCCATAAGACAGCAGTACTTTTTTTTCTGACCGGCTTTTAATTTTTGGTACGAAATGAATGATACAAGTTAACACTGAAACATTCTCCAGATTAACAACAAAACTTGCGTCGTAACAGTATCAATGTCAATCTGAATCATTTTGAAGGATATTGCTAATACATTGCTTCATAAATGTTCGAAAAATTTGTCTGCTCAACTACGTATAACGCAATGAATGTTGTAGAACTGTCAAAATGAAAGCAATTGCTACTGATAGTGTGTTATGCAATTACCCCGCAGGACAGTTCTATCAAAAAGGTAAAACCAAAACTATTCATTCGGTAAATACATCGAGTCTTTCGTCTCTTATTTCTTGTTTTCATTTAAGGGGCTTAATGAATAATAAAATCATCAATACAACTCTCTAAGTTTATATTACCCTATTGAATGACAAATCATGGTATTTGAGGCCAACTCTACATCAAGAAATTGTATTGCTGATTCTAATGATTATAATTGTGTATAGCCATATTTGTTATGGTCGTGAATCATATTAATCAACATACAACCTGACACTGACCTGCGAATTGCAGAAAACGTAAGTAAATTTGAATTTCGCGGGCTACCTGAGCGTATCCCTCTTAAGGGGCTACAGGACCTAAACACAATAAACGCAAGGTTTAGAAACAATAAAAGTATATATGATCGACTACAGTAAACACAATCAGAAAAATATGATATTCTTCAAGATATGCTACGTAGATAGTATGTTGAAAACATAATACAATTAATTTGATACGTTAGAAAAAAAATCATGAGGGTACCCCTAAAAACATTCTTTTTACAATAAAAACCATACTAATATACATAAAATCATTATGATTTTTTGTCAGATTATTCTACAAGCAACATTCTAAAACTCTAGTGTTTTAATTTTTTAGTCCAAACAATAGATTTTTTGTAAATAGATAATTGCTTCATATTTTGCAATAAATTACCAGCGTTGTGTCATCGTGCTTCTCTTTCTTTTCTATGCAGTCCGACGAAGACCGCGTTTTAGGTCATGTAGTCGCCTTAAGCTCTAAGCGGTCTATTCACACGTAGAAATTGAAAGTGTTTGCTTGACACAGGTACACATGTCTTCCGTCAACGTATATGTATGTATATACGAGTAGTTGTAGGCGTGATACGTTTCAATTCAGAAGCTGTTCATATAACGCTTTGTTATGGACCTTGAATGTTCCTTTACATTGTTAAAGTTACATCTATTGTGATTTAAATGTCAAACGCCATATTTTGGATTATATTTTGTTGTATACATATACAATGAAAACAATCGATATGAGAACTACTTAACGTTATACTTCTGCCGTTATACCAATTTGTTTGGGGTTGGAGTACTCCTCCAGTCTTTTTCTTGAATCGTCTATATCCGCCGTCATCTCAGCATTGACCCACTTTTTAGGGTTCCGTACCCAAAGGGTGCCAACGGAACCCTATTACTAAGCCTCCGCTGTACGTCTGTCCATTCGTCCGTCTGTCTGTCAGCGGAATTCTCGGCTGTCGAAATTTTCAGTGTGTAAAAATAAAATAAAGTTAAAAATTAGAGGGGGTCGCCATGCAAGAAACGTCTTTTTTTGGCGTCTTTTGCCTTGTGGTACAGAACCCTTCGTGTGCGAGTCCGACTAGCACTTGTCCGGTTTTTAACCAACTTCAAAAAGGAAGAGGTTCTCAATTCCTTTTTTTGTTATTGTATGTTTGTTACGCGATATCTCCGGCAATTGTAAATCGATTTCAATGTTTTTTTTTTTATTGATAGTGTATGCCTCAGGGCTGGTTCCATATAAATTTTATTAACATTGCTTGTGCAGTTTTTGAGTTAGCGAGTATACGTATTTTTGCCACTTAGTTTATATTGATGATGTTATAATGACTTCCTGTCACAGATATTTACATTGCAAGTAGTGTTATACGAATTTGTGTGGGGTAAGACAAAACAACCGACTTAACGACTACCTAATAAAAGACATTACAAAGTGAAAAATAACTTTAATTTCGGAAGTCGGTGGTAATTGGCAAACTGTCGTCATTGTCAAACCAAAACCTGCTATGTGCAAAAAGTATACTTTTGAGATATTGACAAAAGAAGTTTTCCTGAAAATTTTTACATGAGAGTTAATTTTATTCTGAGGCCATAGTTCCACAACTAGTGGTCATAAGCACATAGCAGTTCTTTTATATGAGCAATAAGGCAGTGACCTATAATAAGCTGTTGTCAAAATCTTAAAATCTCAAAAAACGGCACATAGCAGATTTTGGTTTGACAACGACGAAACAACGAAAATGCGAACCCAACGACACCGACTTCAGAAATTAAAGTTAATTTTCACTTTGTGGCAGGGACTTGAAACGAAATGAATTTCGTACCAATAATGCTATCGTATAACGTTCCAATATTTGTAACGATACTAAAACCTAAAAATATTAATAACTTTATAAAAGAAAATGTTATAGAATACCATTTTCGTAGAACAATATTGTAAGTAACGTTATAGGTATCAGTAACATAAGCTTATCCGCTTGTAATAACGTTACAGGAGAAACGTTACAGATTCATTTGTAACGTTATTCTTCATACTTTTTCGTCTTTTTCGTCATCTTATGAGTCATGATTTCATGAAGCTGGCAAAGTTGAGTACCTATCGAAATTAATTACGTTATTATATCGTTATACTAATAACGATATATTGATAATATTGTTAGTGAACAGTTTAAGATTTCGTTCCGTTTGTCAGTATCGTTATAGCCAAGGAATTAATTTTGTTACGATCCTGGTGGAACGGTACAAATATCGTTACCGGAACTACGCGTAACGTTATTTTGAGTAACGTTTCAAGTCCCTGCTTTGTAGTGTCTTTTTGGAAGTCGGTTGTTTTTTTTTTAAGTTTTTTCTCTTTCATTTTACAATACATCCTGGGGTTCTTTAGCCGTCCACTGCGCTAATATCCATCCATCCACATTATACAAAACCTTCCTAACTCAGATTCAAAATTAAGGTATGCACACGTATCAAATCGGAAAGGGATCGGCATTGTATCGCCTTTCGCGTCGCCGTCAAACAGGCGTCAACCTAACGTAAGCACGTAACCAAAGCGGATCAGAAGCTCCGATACGTCGTCGACTCGGCTACGGCTAGGCGACGGCGACGCCGCGCTTACGGTGGTTGATGGTGCAGCAAGCAGGCCGGAGGGGTGAAAGGGGCAAGGGTGGACGAAGAGACGTAAGCTCGGGTACGGAGAGACGCAAGCGCGGGGACGACGAGCCGTAACGCACCGCACCGCGGTTCGTGAGCTTGTCCTGAGGCGAGGCGATTACGTTACGATTCCGATTGGTGTGCGTTGCAGTAGGGAGTTTCATACAAAGAAATACTGAACGGCTCGAGTTGATACGGTGCCGATCCCTTTCCGGTTTGATACGTGTGCTATGTATGACCTTTAAATGTTCCATGAGAATTATCATGTTCACATCTTTCCATATTTATTATTTGCATCTGTAAAATGTTTATTTCGAGATTGTCAAGGATATTTTTTTCCTGGGTAGGGGTCGTATCGTCGTATGCTATTATAATTTCTAATGTAACATGTCCATTAACATAGTGGTTTGCTCATGATTTCGTTAGATAGAAGATCAATATCAAGCAATGCGAAAAAGCCAGGTAAAAAAAAAATAATAATAAACTTTTGAGGTACTTACTTAAAAAAAAAACAAAGATTTATTTATAGATTTCTAAGGTTACGCCATGTTTGTTATTTGTTAGCCAAGAGTCCGTCAAAAAACTCAAGATCATGCTCAGGAAAAAAAAAGAACTGGTCCCAAACTTAGTCTGCCTTTACCAATAGGAATTTAAGAGATCGGAAATGACGTATCAGGTGGTCTCTTGTTTGCGACGGTGACGTAAGCCCTAAACAGTCGCTCAACCGATGGACAGACGTTATTACGTACCTACTCGAGAAACGGATGTATTACCAGTGAACCGACCGATGCAAACGGCTCTCTCATAAAGATAACGCTTGTTTTTAACAATCTGCATTCATGTTGCATTTTATACTTACTCTGAAACATAAAGATTAACAGAAACGAAGATAGATTTGTTTAGTATTTGCTAAAACATTAGTGTTCATGGTTGTTAAATAAATTAAGAAAATGTTAGTATGAAAAATGCAACTTCTTTAAAATTCTCCATACAAAACGCTGATTTCATAGGTGGGGACCTAATACTAGCTACTTCGTCCGCGTGAAATTTCACCCTTCCCCATTCACCCTCTTAGGGGTGGAATTTCGAAAAACGCTTTACTTACTCTTCACAAAGAACACACCCTCTAAATTGCATGTCTCTAGGACCAGCGGTTTAGGCTGTGCGTTGATATATCAGTCAGTCAGGCCCATAGATATTGAATTTTATATTATATAGATATATTTTCTACAGTGCATAATTATGTAGATAAACAACGCATTCAAATACGGCGTTGCGATTACTTATTAATTACCTACATACGAATGATGTCACATTTAAATATAAAACTATGATAATCATGATAGTTGAGGTATTTACTGATTGTTAACTAACAAAATCTAAGAAAATGCAAGCCGGTTTAACTATTTAGGTACAGTGCAAGGAGTCCGGTGGGTAATTGTTAAATTATCAAGCACAAATTAATTAAAGTGTGTATATTTCTATTATCTACCTGGCATGATGAAGCACTTTTTTATTATCCTTATTGTTGATTCATCAACACCGTTCAAAAGCAAAACCATGACAGTAGGGAATCACCATCTTGGTATGTCATAGAGAAACAAGTTATTCTTAGTAAGCTGCTAAAATATTTTTTCAAATACACTATACTTATTTGATCGTAAATTCTTACAATTTGCGTGAAACGCAATTTTTTTATGTTCTCAGACACAGATGGTGAGACAGTTATTGCTAAATTATTACTTGAAAGTAGTTCAAGACCAGCTCCCTAATCGCGTAACACACTATTACTCTCAATTTAAATAATTTTGAAGCGTATTGCTAATCCATTGCTCCTTATGTACGAAAAGTGTCTGCTCAACAACGTAAATAACGCAATGAATGCTGTGGAACTGTCAAAATGAAACCCATTGCTATACATTGCAGGTCCACATACATCCGAAAACTGAAAGTGTTCCAGTTATCGAAACTACAAATCTTTGAGATATAATATAGATAGGGCAGTATCAAATACGACGCCCGCCACACCAAAACATGTGCAAAGATTTATGTGATATCGATTTGGATGTCAACTTGTTTGCAAGGCGCACGACCAACGAAACATGTAATAGATCAGATATTGGTATTATGGCATATAGCTTGTATGCTTTACTTGGACCAAACGAGAATACAAGATTTACATTCTATGAACACGTTTGCACACGAGAATTGCGTCACGTATGCTTTTAAACCAAACTTTTATCAGTTGGAAACACCTGAACATTTTCAATCATCGCTCGCCAGACTCGTTCTGTAAAATGTGCCCAATTGGCCGACACTATTCGAAAAATATTTTTTAAAGAAATTCAAAGCAAAGTTCTTTAGGAAATTGAATTTTCTACTGCGCAGCAGAATGAGGGTGGTGGCTGAGTATGTTTATTTTCTTTTTTGTCGGCTGCAGAAGCCCTCGGACTAATGAACCGGTTTTGTTGGTTTTTGGAACAACTGCCATCCATACTTTTTTGTTTTCCGGAGAATTTGTTTAATACTGCATTATGTTTTCG
The DNA here is from genome assembly GCA_927399505.1 of Luperina testacea. NCBI lineage: Eukaryota > Metazoa > Arthropoda > Insecta > Lepidoptera > Noctuidae > Luperina > Luperina testacea. The sequence continues at coordinate 14,659,873 of OV656760.1, read as the reverse complement.
ATAATGCTTCTAATCATGTCGACTATAATACTTAGTCGGTACAAGAGTTATCGTTTCCTTTATGCTCAAAGATTATAATTTATTTTGTCAGACTGATTAATGATAAGATTCACACTTTATTTTTACAAACACTCTAGAATCTAGTAAGTATATAATTCTGTAGAGGTTTAGTAATGACTGGTTTAAAATTAAAAGTGTTAAATATTTTATTCTATACGCAAGCGTATCCTTTTGTAAAGATGAAATACTCAAATAACTGCTGTTAGTATCAGTTCAAAAAGAAAAATTTATATTTATGCCTCCGCTTGGCGTCTGTAATTAAGATTTTCATTATTGAAGTTGTTCAAATGTTGATTAGACTTTTTTATTGCAGGGCTGAACTTGGAGGGCGGTTTTATGTCGCCGATGTCACCGCCGGAGATGAAGCCAGACACGGCGATGCTAGACGGCCTGCGAGACGACTCCACCCCGCCCCCCGCCTTCAAAAACTACCCCCCGAATCACCCCCTAAGTGGTTCCAAGCACCTCTGTTCTATATGTGGAGACAGAGCGTCGGGAAAACATTATGGAGTATACAGGTACTTACATAATAATTTAATGTCTACAAAATTTCGTTCATATATTTTCATAACTAAGTTATTTTCTTATGTAGAGACGCTGTTCCCTCGCATAAACATCCTCAAAGTATTATGTTTGCCATACGTGATGTTATTATCGATATAAATTAAGTTACTTGGAAGGTGTTAACTTCCATCTCGATATTCTAACTTAACCCTCCTCCCTCGGGCCAGATGTTCGATAAACAAAAGTTTGGCTGTGGAGTTTTTGCTTAAGTTTTTTACCCCTCCCTTATGCAACATAAATTGGTCAAACGCGTTTGAAACTTAGAAGGGTCTGCAGCAAGGGATATATCAATAATTAAAATCGTCCTATCTTTAAAACTAAAGCCTTCCTATTACGTCGAATTTAGATAGCCTAATGAGTATTGGTACTGGTAGAAAAGGCCTATGACATTAAGTCCATCTCTGTACATTTGTGTGCTTAAAGTAAATTAAATAAATAAATATTAATTTTTCCCTCGGAAATTGTTAAGTAGATACATTTGTACGAAATAATTCATCATTTTCGTCAGCTATTTTGTTTTTCTGACGGACGTAGTAGCGAGATGAGATGTTTCACAATAATAGACGAAAACCGTGTGTAAATATAAAATAGCCCTGAATATGTTTTGGCAAAATACACGCTCACCTTTCATTATTGTTCTTTAAATGCGACGGAGTTATAAATACAAACCAAATTAAGGGGTTTATAGTATCTGGTGAATCGCTGGTCGTTCGGGAAAATTAAAATGGTGGTTCGTTATAATTTAATTTTTTCTTTTCAAGTCTGAGACGGTATTAGATCACTCTTGGGAATCCTAGACCCTTGGAACCATTTGAATAGAATTAAATGTCAATCAATTCGTCTCGCCTTCAGTTACGGTCCGTGATGGGCCATGGATCTTTATTATTTTAATTAAAAATGCAAAATGGCTGGAGATTGTGAATTTTTATTACAATTGAAAAAATAAACTTGAATTTACATTACGACGGCGACGTGTCTCTATACGCACGGTAAAGGCATGTATAGTGTATGGTATATGGCGAATGTTATGTAGTTATTAACGAAGACTTCTTTCGAGGCGTGGTGTCATTTTATTAAGCAATATTAAATTGCTTATTAAAAGGCATTTAGTTAATGAGGGGACTTCGCAACAAATAATATTTATTCATTAATATTTTCACAACCAAAGCCATGCCTTCAAAGATCAATTTTGTCGTTATTGAAAGGCCAGAGAAAGATATTATTTTCTGCTGAAAATAGTTACCTACGCTACGATTTCGATTATTTTAAATTACATTACGATTGGAATGAGATCTGCGCACTGGTCGCCATAAAAACGTCATTTAATTAAAAAAAAACTGGCACTCCGGTAGTGCCGACAGAAGTGAAAACTTGAACAATTACGAGTGTATTTTGTGAATCGTCTTATAAACAAAACACGCGTGTTAAGGTGTGTTCCTTATTTTATAGGGTTTTTTGCAAATCAGGTATGATGACCAAAGTGACTGGTTTATTCTTCTCGTGAAAGGAATTTATTCAGATTTACAAATAAGCACACAGGATAGACTTCAGTTCGTGGTGTTGGTCGCGGCAGTGGTAAGAGAAGCAAGCCGCTCGCATGGAGCTCGTCGTCAGTTATATATCCGTGGTTCAGCGCCATCTCGTCGTTGTTGGATGAACTACGTAGTTAGTACGCGAGGCCCTCGTAGTTCTTCCCGATGTGCATAGATGGCGCTGTCCTCAACAACGCGCGTCTTACGTTTTACGTCTTACGAATTTTCGATCAGGGTCACGTGACCTGACGCGAGTTTAGAAGTTTTTACCCATTCCAAAAAAAGTACACAGCGCCGCTAAAGAAGTTTTCACTTCAAAAAATGTTTAAACTAAAACCCGACCATAGAAAAGGATGAAACAAGAAAGTACCTTCCCGTGGTCGCATGCTACCATAGCGTATGTTAGTACATCGTCGGCATGCGACCACGGGAAGGCACTTTCTTGTTTCATCTTTTTCAGTTCGGGTTTTAGTTTTTGAACTTATTTTTTATTTAAATAATTTGGGGGTTATAATTTCGTGATAAAGTATTTGCAGAGCCGTTTTAATTTTTTTTCTGTTGATTTTTATTGTTTTACCTGTACCTAGGTAATATACCAAACTTATACATTGTATAAATATGTTAGGCTCAAATCTGAGCCGTGATTTTATAGAAATTATTGCCAATTATCGGGTGCATGCAAAGGGGCAAGCAAATCCGTGAGCAACAGCATGTAGGGTATCATGTGAAAGAGCGCAGTTTGCACATTCTCAAACAGATTTTCTTCTTTTTTTAGGCCACATTGTTTTTGACTTTTAATGATAACTTAAAAAAAAACACCGTCCCCCCCTTATCTCCGAAGTTTGCAAAGAGAAAAATCTGAAATTATTCTATGTGATAGAAGTTTATGTAAAGATTACAGGAAAAATAAAACGAAGTCTCTAAATAGCACAGTTTTTCAGAAATCATCAACAAAATTTACATTAGTTCCAATATCGGTCAAGAGATGGCGCTGACATAAAACTGCAATATTCTACACCGCATATTATTAAAATTCTCTGACGAATATAGGTCTCGCCGATGATGGTGCTGAACCCTCGGTGCGCGATTCCGACTCGCTAAAGAAAGAGAAAGTTGTTCAGTTTGAAGATCTGTACCACACCTTTCTGATGCATGCTGTATAAGTAATATGGTTGTACCATTTATTTGTTAATATAAGTAGCTGGAGCTCCCGCCGTCTAGACAGCCGCGCTGTGTTCGTCTGTGTTCAAAAGAACCCTGTCCGTGTGTATACCCGTAGTTTAGCTACAACACTTATTGGTTGCGTGTAAAATGAATATTATGTTATGGCATGCGCAAAATTAAAGATTTTACACCTTCTTATTATTCCCTAACATTTTAATTGAAGTTGGCGGGCGTGGGAGTGCTCGTATATACGATTCGTTTATATAATATATTGACACGTTTTTTAAACACTATTGGGGCTAACTTCACAGACTGTATAATAAAATACTCGCTCAGCTATACATTATTGAAAAAATTTACAATTCTATCGATCGGTAGCCGCTCGTAATGGCATTCTGAATACATTTTTTTCACCTTGATATTTTTTTATACTGATTTCAAAATCACTATTGGAGGGCAGGTAGTCTTTCATGGCTTTTACATCACATATTGTGTCAATTTAGGTAGAAATAGTTTGCGTGTTTTGTGTGTCGCTTTGAAATATGAAGAATGTCTGCGTGGATTAATTACACCATAACATTTAAGGGGCTAACATGACCTAAAGCGCGTTCTCTGTCGGACTGCATAGAATAGAAAGAGAAGCGCGATGACACAACGCTGGTAATTTATTGCAATATATGAAGCATATATCGTATCAAAATTAGTTGTACATATTATGTTTTCAACACACTATCTACCTAGCATATAATCCTGAAGAATATCATATATTTTTCTGATTTTGTTTACTGTAGTCGATCATAATACTTTTATTGTTTCTAAAACTTGCGTTTTTTGTGTTTAGGTCCTGTAGCCCCTTAAGGGGGATACACAGGTAGTCCGCGAAATTCAAATTTACTTACGTTTTCTGCAATTTGCAGGTCAGTGTCAGGTTGTATGTTGATTAATATGATTCACGACCATAACAAATATGGCTATAAGTACACAATTATAATCATTAGAATCAGCAATACAATTCCTTGATGTAGAGTTGGCCTCAAATACCATGATTTGTCATTCAATAGGGTAATAATATAAACTTAGAGAGTTGTATTGATGATTTTTATTATTATAACTAGCGACCCGCCCCGGCTTCGCACGGAAACATTATTATTATTATACATATAAACCTTCCTCTTGAATCACTCTATCTATTAAAAAAAACCGCATCAAAATCCGTTGCGTAGTTTCAAAGATTTAAGCATACAAAGGGACAAAGGGACATGGGGACAGAGAAAGCGACTTTGTTTTATACTATGTAGTGATGCTATGAATAAATATTTGTTACTGCCGCGAAATATATTTAGATCAACATACAACCTGATACTGACCTGCAAATTGCAAAAAAACGTATGAAAATTTGAATTTCGCGGTCTTCCCTGACGCTTTCGCCTTAATGGCTTCATTATACATGAGCAGATCACCCTCTTATCTTCATAGACGCTGACTTAGAACATCCCTCATAGGACGGGTAGCTATCAATCATGGGGTGTTCGCCTCTACTCCACCACTACCTACCGCATTAGGTTTATAGGGATCACTCACAGGCTCCGGATTTTGATGAGAAACAGAAGCTAGTGAGCTTCTGCCCGCGACTTTGTCCGCGTGAAATTTCGGTCCTCGACCCACCACGTCTCATCCCATCAAGGCTCCTTCAAACAGGCGCGACACGACACGCGACACAAAGGCACCGCAAGTCACGCAACGAGCGAGCGGTGCCTTTGGGTCGGGCGCGATTATATCGCGTGTCGCGCCTGTTTGTAGGAGCCTTCAACCGTCCGCGCTGTTACTTCGTTTTTGCTTAGCGTTCTTTCTGACTTTTTTTTTATTTTGCTCGGCTCCTAAGTGTCTTAGCGTAATGTTAGTGTTAGCTTATAGCCTTCTTCAGGAATTGGGCTATCAAATGCAAATAGAGCTTTTCAATTCCGACTTGTAGTTCCAGAGATAAGCGAGTTTAAAGTTAAACAAACAAACCTACGCAGCTTTATTATATTAGTATAGGTTGATAGAATGTTTACAACGTAAATTTCTATCTACTAAATCGCCTGTCTGATCCGCCCTTCTATCGAAAACAATCCCTAACTCCTCTTGACACGGTGACACCCCTAAGCGAAGGAAGGGCGTTATCAACAAATTAATCGCAACAAATTCCTGATATCGAAAATTCTCACATTTGTTTATTTTCGCGTCGTATAAATAATTATACGGCTATGATGAGATATATAGAGTGTAAATTCGTTCGTTGGCACGTGTTTTGAGGCATGTACATAGACAGAACGCGTGTACCGCTATTTTTGTACCAAAGCTTTTTTGTAATATACCTACATTATTAGGGGTACTCCATAATAATGTTACTGGTTCATTTGATTTGTTATGAATGTGTATGAGCCGCTTGCCTTGATTTTGATGAATAAAGGCTCCTACAAGCAAACGCGACACGCGATATAATCGCGCGCGACACAAAGGCACCGCTCGTTGCGCGACTTGTGGTGCGTTTGAGTCGCGAGCGATTTTATCGCGTGTCGCGCTTGTTTGAAGGAGCCTTAACGTTATTATATGGGCGTGGGATGTTCTGAGCAATCCCAAGATTAGGCTGTGACAGGAGCTTAGTTATTACGAGGGAACAGGGCGTGCGATTCTCCATACAAATGTAGGTATTCCTCTTTTTTCTTCCTGAATAATGTCTCTAGAGCAATATATTTTTTTTATAAAATCAAGGTCTGCAGTAAAGACGTCCCTGTCATTTTCTTTTTTTCAGCAACTACATAATTAGTAAAGAAAATATTATGACCCTCTAAAAATTACAAAAAAAAGCCCTATTTTTATCACCGTGATGACTATCAGACAAATTAGAAACATTTAACATAAAAAAATTAACAAAGCATGGAACTAAAAGTGTTTTTCAAAAGTTTACTTACAGTTAAGAAAAAGCGAAATTTGACAAAACTAATAAAGTTTAGATAAGTACTTAAAGCTATAAAGAATAAGAAGAAATATTTTATTGTAAGGTTTAACAAGTGGAAATTAAACACCAAATTCGATCACTTTGTCTTGAGTGAATACTAAAACCTAGTCTACGAAAAAGTGAAGATTTCTTTCTTTACCAATTAGATAGCTAAAAACTTAAAGTAATATTAATGTGTCTTTTGTTGGAAATAAATGGCGGAATGGCGGATTAACTGACGGAACCCTAAGTTGGAAATAATTGGGGAAACCCCCGTATGGTTCAACGCATACCAGCTTTTAATTGCCATCGGCTGCAGTATTTTTAGCTCTTACGCTTGTGAAGAAATATGTATTAAAATTGGTTATTTCTACGGTGGAAATTGGTTGAAATATTAGTATGATGATTTATGGGCAGGATAATGTTAGTGCCGATCTCCTATATCCTTGTGATCCTCACCCTAATTGCGTCACACTACCAATCACAATCTGAATAATTTTGAAGGATATTATTGCTAATCCATTGCTTCATTTGCTTGAAAAACGCAATGAATGTAGGAGTTAGTGTGTTACGCAATTACCCACCCCCCTGGGCATCTTACCTTAGTTGCTTCCTTAAATTCGCATGGAGAAACAGAAACAATAGCCTTTATTACCCGAATATAAAAAAAAAATGAACTAGTTACTTAGATTCTGAAGAAACATTGCGTAAGTCAAGTACCTACCCCACTTAATAAATACACCATGGATTCTCATTTACATAGGAAAATGTTCTCCAAGGCAAAAAGAAGCCATAGCATGTACGATCGAATTAATTCTTACACGATAATGCCGGTTATTCTAAGCTGTCTAGTCTAGTTGTGTTCTGCGAAGTGCAAGGGTTTTCTCAGTCGGCTGCGCAGTATCGACCGGCGCTATGTAAATTATGTTAACGTAAAACGCAATGAAATGTGAAACTACTCTCACTTTGATTGGTTTTCATTCACTGTGAGTGCGGAGGTTTTCTGAAATTCACGCTGATCTAAATACTGAGGGAAACAAAAGACTGCCTCTGGTATTCTCAAAAATCAGCCGGTCGATTCTGTAAAAATCTCACCGTGAATATTTAGGTGAAGTGAGTTTGTTTTTGCTAGGAATTGACACTATTGACAGCTCACTCCACGCTCACTTCACCTAAGTTTTCACGGTGAGATGGTTACAGAATCGCACTGCTGTTCAAGATATTGTGCTTGTGTCATACTAATTTCACACAGTGTAGCTTTCTATTTGGAGAAGCCTACCTTGTATATGTATAAGGAAGCGGGACGACTTGCTACTAGCTTAAATACATAACCTATTGAAGTTCATGAAGATTAATCTTAGATTCTTAGAAGTCTCTAGATTAGCAAATACCTTGTATATAAAACAGTGAGATGACTCTAGCTAGATCATCAATATACTTAGTCTATTGAAAAACTTCATTTAATATAATAAGTTGATTTAGAGAACTCTCGAGATTAAACAATCTGGAGAGTTCTTTAAATCAATCTTGTAGAGAAGTAGCGAGATGACTCCAGTTAGAGCATCAATATAAGCATTAATATACTAAGTATATGCGTTTATGTGGTGTTAACCATCAAAAGCCCACTCGTTAAATGCTAGCACACATTTTTTTATCTATCGCTTCAGCTATACACGCACAAAGCCTTTAGCATGTTGACATTACTTAATTGCCACAAAACCCTTCAATTAGTGAGAGTATTTTGCTTGTTTAATTTCATATCTAACAAACAACAATGTTAACAGCATTGATAAAAACAATTATCGATCCGTAGTCCACTGTTAATACCTAAACACGATCATAAATTGAATTGAACAACCTTCAAAACTTTCAAGTTCGATTTAGCGGAGCGCCATTTTGTTTATTGTTTGTGCTTGAAACACAGGTTACACCTATAAACAGCCGAATATAAAATATTCCTAATTATACAGCATTAATTAGTCCATAAAACTAAATTATAGCATAACAACTGTGACATATTCGCCAATATATCACGAGGGTTTCATCGGCTTAAAACAATATTTAAGCTATAAAGGATGTTTTTTGCGAATTCTAAAGAGTAGTACACCTATCTGCCTAATTTATGGGCGTGCGTGCTTGCACACGAGTTGTTTTAAAGCTCTAACATACGAGATTTAAAGCTGTTTGTAAACTTTGAAGAAATCGGACAATGGCCACTCGACCACGCCCGCGACCACGATCGCGTACCATTGATACAGCTATCGTATCGTAGTAACTAGGTAAAACATAAACACATATATGGTTTACAAATTCTCTTCACAACACTTTCTGACTCATAACTATAGAATGACGAACGCGCGAAATATTTCATATAGGTAGGTAACGGTTCGATTTCACGTTAGCATCAAGAATTTCTAAATTCGAGGAATAATTTACTGTATAATAATGTATTTAATGTAATGTATTTATATTCCTAAAATCAATATCCCATTAAGTGGTTAAGGTAAAGAGAAAGTGGTATTCGTCACGACTGGACGAAGTTGCGGAACACATGTCGAAGGCTCACAAAACGCAATCATGTCATTAGCGTCAGGCTGAGAGAATTACATGCGTCATCGCTTGTTCCTTTTGACCGGATTCTTATTGATTTTACTCGTGCTTTTTATTTCATTGCACAACTCACCGAGTAATGCGCAGTTCTACATAGAAAACATGAGTAATCTTTATGCAAGTTTCTGCACAAAGATTTGTAGAATGATTAGTAGTAGGTACTAGCATTGTAGTACGATTTATTATTTGCCATAAATGTTTAGAAGGACCATACTTTTCCGAGATCTAGATGGAGGAAAACTTTATCTCCTCTAAACTTGATTTCTGTTCAATTCACGTATGCGGGATGCAGGTCCTACATTATGATAACTAGTGATGTCATATTCAAATCGTAATTTTGTTGATAGTTTTTGCAGGCAGCTATCTATCAGACGTTGCTGTATTTGCGTTGTTGTTACTTACTTCTTCATTTTTATTGTTTCTTAAGCTGACTTTATGTCTCGTGAGCTGATGCATCCTTCGTTTAATTCGATTATCAGTACATTCCTCAAAAATACCGTTCCTAATATAATTATAATAGAATAACGATCGTAAATCAGTATTATTCTTTTGGACTTATCCTGCCTCACAATGTCAAGGGAGCAAAGTTACAACAAATAACACAAGGCTTCAATAGGTATTATGTTTTCTCATTTTCATCAATAGCCAATTCAGCTGAACACCCAAGGATATCGAAATTATGTGGGATAATATGATCGAGTGCCCGCCGATGTCATCCGTTATACCCGAAGGATTTGTTGGAATTATACCCACGCAGAAAATATAGTATTTCTCTACCACCACTATTATTATGAAATACCCTCCTGTTAATATTGAGGGGCTTGTGGCCACTTGTGGCTTAGTTATAACAGCCGCACGGGTCGATCGATCAGGTTAAGCCATGCTTGCCACGGTTGGTCCGTGGATGGGTGACCATCTTCACATACCAAGACCCCTCCGTGCCTCGGAAAGTACGTGGAGCCGTTGGTCCCGGCTGTCATTCGTGGATCTTTGACAGTCGTAACGGGTCGTCAGTAGCCCGAAAGTCTGACAACCAGTCTTACCAAGGGGTGGTATCGTATTACTCAGTAACTGGGTTGTAGATGTCAGATAGGCAGTCGCTCCATGTAAAATACTGGTATTCAGCTGCATCCGGTTAGACTGGAAGCCGACCCTTACATAGTTGAGAAAAGGCTAGGCAGATGATGACCCTCCTGTTAATATTAATTGGAATAGATAAAGTTCATTTATTTACGTTATGCGAGTGACACCAATTGAATGAAGTGAATTTGAAATAGACCACAATGTGCTAAATTGATTCGTGATGCATGCTCTGCGTCGCTGTGATAAAGAAGCGAATATACTGGGAGCATTTTTATTCAGAGTGTTACTTGAGAAAACGTTAGATTGAATAATTTAAATCTTGGTGAAATAAGGCTTTAATGTGGACTACTCTCGAAGGTGTACCTAAATCAGCGGTTTTGTTTAATCAGTAGCTGTTGGTGTTATATCTACAAATATTTCGGAGGCAAAGCTTGCTCTTTGCTCTTATCTGGGGGCACGGGAGTGCCCTCGCCAAGACGAGCCAAGCGAAGCGCAAGGGTACTACCTACCTTTTCTCAAAGCGCTACATCGTTTTTTTGAACCTTCATAACTTGGGTTTGGATTATACCCTTCTATCAATAGCACATACCAGATAAAGAAAATTCTCGGGATATGATTTCAATAGTGAACTAAATAATAAACATATAAAGTTTCAATTTCTCTTATACTTTAGAATTTACAAGAAAATGTTTTTGGTCGGTCATTTATTGTCTGTTGGTCTTGTTGATCCATCGGTTCAGTAAATTCTTTGGCAGTTGCAGTAACTTTTCTTAACAAATACCATCGTCGATGTCATAATTTGAGGTTTCCTTCAATACACGCTTCACTTTTAATTCAGTAGCATTCTATATCGACAAACAATTATACCGTTTCCAAACTCTTTATTAATTCAAAGGCAGAGTTTTCAAGCTGTCGACGGCTCAATCTATTTATACCATATTGCTACAAGAAATGATATCGATCAATGCTTGAAACATGAAATGGTCAGTCCTAGTGTGTGTACATAACATAGTCAATTAGAAGTTATGTCCACTGTGTATTAGTGGTATCTCTGCGAATGTTAATTAGTTCTTAATGTATGAGTGGACTGGTTCGACACTCCCGAACTATTTTATCGTCTGTTTACGCTTAGCAGGTGATATTATATCATCATTAGCTGATATCAGTTACTTTTGAATAATAAGTGCAATATGTATATAAATTCTAATTATTTTTATCATTCTCATCTACTTAAAGTTTTTAGTCGACGGTATACGGTATCATACCAAAGTCAGCACGTAATAAATTACCTTTCTTTTAAAAATATTTACTTTTAGGTCTCAGCAGATAACTAGCATTGTTTTTCCAGTTGTATGGTAATTTTGACATGTTTTGTATACTTATGTGTGCTCATTCAAATGTTTCTCGACTCGAATGAAACTATGTGTTATAAGTAGCTTTTCTTGGACAGAAATCGATTACATTCAACGGTTGTTTAAATAAGTAATAGAGGCTCTTGCGGGGCAATTAAGGCTTCGGTAGATAGGTTAGCTTTTTAGTCTTTATTTCTTCGAAACCTTGGTTGTCCAACATGGCCGCTTTAGGTTTTTCCGTCTTTTTAAGAGATGCAAATACCTGCAGATTACGATTACTAACGGCCTGGTTTATGATTATGAATTTATGATAGATATCGGCTTTACTGCCAATTTTGTACCACAATAAACATCTCACACTCTTGTTCCAGTTGTGAAGGCTGCAAAGGTTTCTTCAAACGGACAGTAAGAAAAGACCTGACATACGCGTGTCGTGAAGAACGCAACTGTATCATAGACAAACGGCAGAGGAACAGATGCCAGTACTGCAGGTACCAGAAATGTCTCGCGTGTGGAATGAAGCGGGAGGCGGTTCAGGAGGAGAGGCAAAGAGCCGCCAGAGGTACGGAGGATGCACATCCAAGCAGCTCAGTGCAAGTACAGGTCAGTAATCGTGTGATTAGGTGGCACTTTGTACTTAAAATTTAGTCATAAGAGGATAGTTGTCCATTGTAGCCTACTCTCTAAGTCCGTCAACGAACTATACGCCGAGTAGTTGGATACTTCAGAATGAACCCTACTTACGATTAATTAACTTTTTGGACGGGCAAAAACACATCGGGAGTAAGGACAGATGTCAAATCAGTGTAAGAATGTATTGTCATACATTCTTAGTTCGGGCCCCGAACTAAATTTATGTCCGAAGGTGATACTGATTAGGAAACGCCCGTAACTTCGGCCAAAACTGCGGATTTCGTGCTTAGAGAGTAGATCATCCGAATAGGCTCTGCGTTATCGTGTCGTCGAAGGCAATAAGGAAGAGATTTCAAGAGATTGAGCAGTAGAATCTTATGTGCTAATAGAAAGTTACGTGACATCAATTAGTCACCAATCTAGTCGGTGTGCTTGGTAAACGAAGGCATTAAGAACATTATTATTATGACAATAATGTTGTAGCTGATATGATAGTCTGATAAATTGTAAATTTCTTTGTGTTTCAAAGTTAAATGAATGAAATGGAATCCGATGAGTAAGTTCGGCTACGAGCTAGGCCATCTAAATTATGTGATGAAATCGCTCCTCACATGCTTATATAAATGTAAAGTACAATGCCAACTTCATCTAGCGTCATTAAAACACATCGGAATGCGTAAAACTACATAATACATTTATCTTATTGCTAAACAGCCTGATGTTTGCAAGAAGCAGTGGCCCTAATTAGCCCCTCGGGTACTTCTCGTGCCCTTTACTTCAACTAACATAATAGTGAATATAAAACAAATGATATTTGAATGTGAACTAACGATACCGAGACGTATAAACAATTTTGCACTCGACTCCGTTCTTGTTTAAGTTGAGTTTAATGAAAAGTTACTATGTTGAACGTTTACTACTGCACATAAATGTCATTATAACTTTGGCACCAAACCGATTTTAATGGGACAAAGTATGGAACAAGGCTTTATGTCTAGCTTCACTCGACATATTAATAATAATTCAAACGCGTTATTTTTTTAATTGAGGATAAAAATATGGTCGTAAATGTTGTATGTTGTATGGACATAAAAATCGGTAGTAAATAATTTCTTTAACGTAAGATGAACGCGTTTTATTAGTGCTTGAACATGAAATTGAAATACGTACAAATATAAACGCACCTTGTGATCAGTGATCGATCACCCATGAAGATACGGTATTTATGAACTTTTCCTCAAACTAAATAAATTGTTGTACAAATGTACATAGGTACAAGTTATTTCTCTATTATGTCGTTGTACTGTAAACCTACTCGAAACAAAACAACAGTAACTTCAATTACAACTCAGTCTTTACAACAGATATTACATTTTCTCCTACCCCTCGGGCCACCAATTAGCGTATATCAGAAGCTGGTAGTAGCTACTTACCTACCATCAAGCAGTAAAGAGTAATATCGTGGTATTCATTTAAAATGGCCGGTGTGCAAACAACGCGACTAGTGATGCGCCACGACTGATTTCTTTGTTTATTGCGAGCATTCGCGAGTTGGGAGTACTTACTTGTTTGTGTTTACCTATATCGATTCTTTGCGTTTCACTCGTGGAGTTGTTATGAACGTGATTGCTGAACTGTTTGTAGATTATGTTGGGCGGATTAAATGCTGGAGTATGTTTAATGAAAGCTTTTACGAGATAATATGACAGACAATGGATTTAAGTGCGGAGAATCCAATGACCGTAAAGCCTAACCTTTAATATTTCATTCAAGTAATGGTTTTCAGCGGTCGTTTTATTGTTCAAAACTGCAAACTCAAGCTTCTTAGGTAATAAAACAGTATTGTTATAATTAAACAATAATAATGGTTAAACCTCTCTCTTATAAATCTTATTTTAATCTGCGTTATATAAATATTGCCACATTATAATTAAATACACAATATCTTATAATTATGTAGAATATGTAGGACTATTCACATTTAATTCGATTTTTTATTGTATGAGTCCTTGGAATTCCACTGAATTATATATAGGATAATCAAGCTTATACGAGTAGGTATAAAAATAGATATAAAGTACTTTCAGGATTTTATTGTTACACGTTGTATAAATAGTTGTAGATAACCACATATAAAGTAATGGCTCCTACAAACAGGCGCGACACGCGACATATAATCGAGCGCGACACAAAGGCACCACTCGTTGCGCGACTTGCGATGCCTTTGAATCACGCGCGATTTTATCGCGTGTCGCGCCTGTTTAAAGGAGCCTTAAATGTACCTCTATTTATATAGGAACTTTAATTAAACTCGTATTTTTTTTGAGGAAATTGTTGAATCTATAAGGTGCTTGGGCCGGACTATGTCCAGCAGTGGACGTCATTCGGCTGAAATGATGATTCAATCTATCTTGGAGGGGCTTATGGCTAAGTAATGAGTAATGACAGCCGCACGGGTCGATCGATCAGGTTAAGCTAAGCCTGCCGCGGTTGGTCCGTGGCGGCCGTGGTGGGTCATCTTTACATACCACCCTCCGTGCTTCGGAAAGCACGTTAAGCCTTTGGTTCTCAGCGGGATTGTCCGAAAGGGTTACCGCTGGCCCAGAACATAAAGGGCGAAGGAAGGAACACGGGTGGGTTTTAGTCAGTAAGAGTCTAACACTCCCTTCCGCTCCACCCAGAGCGGGAGGGGTCATTTGATGATTTCCCATACTGAAAAAAAAAAGCCTTTGGTTCCGGCTGTTATTCGTGGATCTTTGACAGTCGTTACGGGTCGGCAGAAGCCTGAATGTCTGACGACCAGACTTACCAAGAGGTTTCATAATACCCATTTACTGGATGTTGAACATCAGATAGGATGTTGCTCCATGTAAAATCAGTATTTTACATGGAGCAACATCCTATCTGATGTTCAACATCCAGCTGATGATGATCCAGTTGATGTTCAACTGGATGTAGCCGAGTTCCAGTGAACTCGGCTACATCCAGTTAGACTGGAAGCCGATTCCGACATACCTAATTGGGAAAAGGCTAGGCAGATGATGATACAGTCTCTCCTGTTTTCATATTTACCTACCGAACCTAATTCATTATTTTCAGAATTCTGAAATCAAATTAAGGCCTATTATTAGTACCATTTTCTTTGTTTTTGACTCTACAGTAACCATAAAAATAATCCTTTGTAAGACTACAAATGATTATTTTTATGCTTTGCTTTAATTCAACTTATTGTAACTCTAAGCACCTTGGACTCTTTATGAATCCCCTCTTACCTTTTCCCTCCAGGAGTTATCAATCGAGCGGTTGCTGGAGATGGAGTCGCTGGTGGCGGACCCCAGTGAAGAGTTCCAGTTCCTCCGCGTCGGACCCGACAGCAACGTTCCGCCTAAGTTCCGCGCCCCTGTCTCCAGCCTGTGTCAGATAGGTAAGGATTACCAAGGCTTACATAAAAGCTTTAAGGCTCCTGCAAACAGGCGCGACGCGCGACGCGAATCGCGCGCGACCCAAAGGCACCGCTCGTTGCGCGACTTGCGGTGCCTTTGTTTCGCGTGTCGTGTTGCGCCTGTTTGAAGGAGCCTTTATAGTTTCATGAAGGAAACTACTGCTCCGGTAACGCTACGGCTCCGGGCTCTCAGTGTTCCATGGCATGCTCTGATGTGCACTTAGGGGAACCAACATTCACAAACCGCACTTTACTTTGCTAAGTAAAGTTATCGTCTCATACGAATGTGAATTTTATTCCTAGGTGTATCATGTTACTATAAGTTGAGTTGAGTTGTTCATATAAGTGAATTTGAGAAAGCAACGTTTTATGCGAATATGACCATTAACATTATACGAATAATGTTCACATTCGTATGAAACGCTTACTTAGGAGTTGTTGGAGTTTTTGTTAACCCATTCCATGTCTCATGAACCACATATGGTTCAGGTTGATTGTTTAGTTATTGTGTCTACTTTGGGGACAGTGAAAGTGTTAATTACCTATGTCTGTTATTTTGGACTATTTCTCTACTAATTTTAATAAGTAGCAAATGGCCTTGGATTGGGTTCCAAAGCTATAAAGGAAATTCAACTTGATTCTCAATTATTCTCCGGGTTCTAAACTACTTGTTTGTATGAAGCCCTAAACAAAGGCTTGTCGGAAGGAAAACATAGTACATACATATTGATAAACAATACTTGACGAATTCTCTTGAAAGGACATGTCCAGAAATGGTTTTTTATTATTTAATAATTCCAACCAGAGTAAGTTAAATATATTTGGATAGACATCCCTAAAACTAGTCGTTCTAGTTATATCATACATTTTTAAAGACCTCCAATTTTGAGAAAAATCGTTTTTTGTTTTCGTGAGAATTTACATCTAAAACGAACAAACCTTCTAATTATCTAGAATAATAAAATGAACACACCTAAAAAAAAAGTAAACTTGTCAAAATTGACACAGGAGAACTGTCATTACTGGCAGTGAGCGTCAACGTCAATCAATTTTTGATGTAGGAGCATGACGTCGGACGAATGACGCATGGAGCCGGTAGGGATGGCGATCTGACCTCAATTAATCGTTTTATCGGGCGAAAACAATCGATTTTTTAAATCAATTTTTAACATAGAAAATCAACATTTGTGTTTTCTATTGAGACTATAAGATATATTATTTATTTTCTAAACTTTTTAATGTAAAATCATTAAGAAAATAAATGTCTTGTTTTATACCGAATACTCTTTATATATGGTACTTAATTTTGTGGGGACTGTGTCTTACGTACCCATCCCTTGCATAGTTTTAAGAATGTAATATTTTTATAGAGGAACTTATTGTAATAATTTTTAGAAAGTTTCATTTTTGTGTTTTTCCCACGTTCCCACACCTGCAAAGCAATTTAAGTTATAGGTACTATTGTCTTTCATGATTCTTTACTTTTAGTTAAGGTTCTTCATTGTTCTATTATGTTTAGTTATCTTGTATTGTACCCATTTGCTATTGTTGTTAAGGTTCATTGTTATGTTATTTTTAGTTATCTTGTATTGTACCCATCTGCATTTCTCGTGTTTTATTTGTACTTTTAAAATGTAATCGTCCTTTGTGTAAAATCGTTTTGCCGCTTCCTTTGTCTAGTGAACGGCAGATTTGGGAGAGTTTTGGTTCGGAGCTTCAGTCGGTTTTTAACCAAGTCTGTGCTGAACTACGATCGTGCGAGGTCCTCTCTGACCCCCGATCATATTTTACTCGCCGAAGCTCGCCGTAATAGTTTACGGCGAGCTTCGTGTTTCTATTAGTTTTACTCTTCATGTAACATTATTTAATTTTACCTTTTCGTGTCAAGTGTAACTACTAGCTTTAGTTACTTGATATCGTAAAATAATTAATTAATCGCTACTCTGTGTACAACTCACATCAGTGTATCACTCGCCCACGCGGTCACGAATACCCCCACAGTGGTGACCCCGACGTGATCAAAACTATCATATAGCGTGAGTTCGTGACAGTGCGTAAAGGGTTTCGCGAGTGTTAAATCAAAGTACGTATTAAAATGGCAAACGGTCCAGAGAACGGCACACCCATCAAAACTTATGGTACCATAACTCTCACGTTAAATTTGGGCCTACGCAGAGATTATACTTGGGTATTCATTAATAATAATAATAATAATAATAATAATTTATTTAATAAAAACGTTTACAAATGGTGTAAATTTAGCCAAAAAGTAGAAAAACTTTCCATACAATTAAACTGCCTAAAAATAAACTAAAACTAATATATTTTTCTTACAGGTGCAAGTAGCGATGGTTCGGAATTAGAATGTTTAGTAGCGACCTGCCCGAACTAGGTTTATTCAAACCTGTGTTTCAGGCCATCCCTTTACATTAAAATTAAATTGGAGCGTTAATTTTTAAATAAAACTGATATAAAAATAATTAATTAACAATTCTGAGAAAAAGCACATCGGTACATTAATACCTAATACTAAGTCTATGTAAACATACAAAAGTAAATACTTACAATGGAATCAAATTATGATCATGACAAAATTTCTAAAAGTTTTTCTGTGTCTGTGTAATTGAGTATTGCTAAGTATTCTGATAACATTGTACTACATTTTTTATAGCTTACACTATAGAAGCTTAGTAACTTGTTCAGTCTATTATACAGAAAAGGTCCTAAGAACACATAAAAACGATTAGCAAACGCATGTCTAGTTTGAGGCTTTATGCAAACCAAGTCTTTCCTTCTCTTGTCGGAATGTACTGGGTCAAAAGGAAGTGCAGTGTGCTGGTGTTGTACTATGCTTAGGATAAATAATTGCCTCACTGTTAGAACATTACATGCTATGTAGAGTTGGTGCGTAGGAAATCTAAAAGGGCGAAAAGTAGCAACCTTTAGAATAGCTCTTTGAGCGCGCTCTAGAGGGAGTAAAATTGTTTTTGCAGCACCCCCCCAGGAAGTTATGCAATAGGTAAGAATGGATTGACACAAAGCTAAATAAACCTGTTTAATTAATTTATAGTCGGCTATGTTCCGTAAGTTCTTAAATACATATATTAATTTGCGCACTCTGGTACAAAGTAAATCGATATGTTTACGGAAATTTAGATTGGAGTCAATAGTGACACCTAGGTATTTCAAATGGTCGGCCTTAGCTAAAGTGGGGCAAGAACATGCAGTGTCAGCGGCAGCGTACGTGCTACAATTGTGTGCGTAAATGTTCAGATTAGTAAGCGGTATGTTAGTATTTCTCATTGTAAATAAAATATATTTTGTTTTATCAGCATTTAATGTTAGGAGATTTTTATGGAGCCAATTAGAGACAATGTTAAAACCATTTTGAGCATATTCATAGACTTCAGCTCTTGATTTAGCTGAGAACAATAGAGCAGTGTCATCCGCATAAGACATTATGACTCCATTTTGGAGTGGCAGGTTGCACAGTTCATTTATGTAAATTAAAAATAACGTGGGGCCCAAAATGCTGCCTTGTGGAATTCCAAAACAACTATTTTTAAGTTCAGAACTTGTACACCGGCCTATTTTTACACACTGGTGACGATCGCTGAGATAATCCGCAAATAGTAGATGTTGTGTTCCTCTAATCCCAAGTGTTTCAAGCTTGTGCAAAAGTAAAGCACATGAAATAGTATCGAAGGCCTTGGCAAGGTCTAGAAAGATCCCAATTGTGTGCATACCATAATCTAGATTGGTAGTAATATAATTAGTTAACTTGTGTACTGCTTGGCTAGTTGATTTATTGGGCCTAAACCCAAATTGATTGTCTGAAAGTAGTCTGTTATCTTCCAAATATTTTATCAATCTACTATTAATAATTTTTTCTAGAATTTTTGAGAGGCCTGTTAGCACTGAAATGGGTCTGTAGTTATTCACACAGTTTTTATCTCCAGACTTGAATACAGGTGTGACCACAGCTTTTTTTAGCAATTTGGGGAATATTCCTTGAGATAAACATAGCTGAAAAATGTGGGTTAATGGCCCGGCAAGTAGGTATCTAAATCTCTTAAGTATACTATTAGGTATATCATCCCACCCAGTAGCACATGCATCCTTTAACCCATCTATTAATCTTACTACTTCGTTAACGTCGGTTTCTAATAAAACAAAAGAATTTACTGTACAGGATGCCGTAGTCGGGTTTTGAGGGGAAAAATTCATAGAATGTAAAGATTTTTCAGCCAAGTTTTTTCCAACATTAGCAAAAAAATTGTTTACTTTATTCACTGCTTCTGATGGATTTATCTCTGTACATAGTAAATCAAGCGAAGGTTCGGGATTTTTCGATCTAAATGTGTTAGTTTTTATAAATTTCCAAACAAGTTTACTATTTTTCCCCGCCTTCTGTAACTCATTTTTATCATACTGATTTTTGAGTTTTTTCAAAAGATTATTACAGAAATTACGATACCTTTTATATGTAACAGAAAGTATGTCGTTATCAGGTGCGCGTTTCAATTTTAGGTGAAGTTTATCTCTATGTCTTATACAACGAACGAGGCCGGGTGTAATCCAGGGTTTAATACAACTATACTTTCTGGGCAATGTTTTAATAAATGTGTTTTTCCTTATTGCAAATTGTAGCGAAATTATGAAATACTTTAAAGAAATATTTGCATCGTTTGAATTATAAACAGGGTCAAAATTAATACCGCGTATGTCATTTTCGAGGTTTGTCATATTCACTTTATTGTAGCTACGCATGCAATTTATTCTAGGTGAACTTATTTGTAATGTTAGTAAAACAGCTTGATGATCGGTAAGCGAAGAATTAGTAACCAATGTTTTGGATGGATTGTTCGATTTTAGAATGATATGGTCTAGGCATGAGCCGCTCTGATGCGTGGGGTGATAGTGAGCTGGTAAAAGTCCATGAAATGAGCAAATATTCAGATAATTATGTACATGGGTATCGGTTTTCTCGGAAGCAATGTTAATGTTAATATCGCCCACAAGTATTATGTTTTTAAAAGATGATAAGTTTTTTAAGTTTGTGTCAAGTGATTCTAAAAATCGGTCCATATTTTGAGAAGGAGGCCTATAAATAGCCATGACTACTGTGTCGGGGAAATGTTTAATTACTAATCATTGTTGCCGACGTAAGCAAGCCAATACTAGGTATCGACTTCCTAGAACACTACAACCTTATGGTCGATACAAAAGCCAAGCGACTCATTGATGGTACAACCACATTGTCTGTTAACGGACAGGTAGCTGGCCATCAAGAGCCATCCATAAAAACAATAACGGGCTCATCGCCGTATCACCAGCTGCTCTCAAAATACCCAGATATCACACGCCCTGATGGCAAGGCTCAAGTGAAACATAATACCAAACATCATATAATTGTTACTCCTGGACCGCCCGTCGCGCAGAAACCCAGACGTCTTGCTCCGGATCGATACAGCGCTGCAAAGAAGGAGTTCGACGCGATGCTGAAGCTAGGCATCGCTCGGCCTTCGCAAAGCCCCTGGGCATCGCCTTTACACATGGTGCCTAAGAAGGATGATGAATGGAGACCGTGTGGCGACTATCGTGCACTCAACGCCAGGACGGAACCGGACCAATACCCAGTGCGTCATATCCAAGACTTTGCACAGTGCCTTAGTGATAAAAAAGTGTTTTCGACTCTAGATTTAGTGCGTGCGTTTAATCAAATTCCAATCGCGGAAGAAGACATTTCCAAAACCGCGATAACTACGCCGTTTGGACTATATGAATTTACATACATGACGTTTGGTTTACGTAATGCAGCCCAAACCTTCCAGCGGTTTATGGACGAAGTGCTACGCGATCTAGACTTTTGTTATTGTTATATTGACGACATTTTAATCGCCTCGCGTAGTGAAAAAGAACATTTGGAACACTTAGAGACAGTATTCAATAGGTTAAGGCTTTATGGCGTGGTCGTAAACCCGTCTAAATGTGTGTTTGGTCAATCAACGATTAAGTTTCTCGGCTATCTTGTGTCAGCCGATGGTACGCGCCCGCTACCTGAAAAGGTCGAAGCGATCCGTACTTACCCGATTCCAGCCACAGCAAAACAGCTGCGTCAGTTCCTAGGTATGTTAAACTTTTATAGAAGGTTTATACCTCATGCAGCCGGTAGTCAAGCTATGTTATGTGAACTTTTACGAGGCAACCTCAAAGGCAAAACACCAATCGCTTGGACCGACGAAGCCAAAGATGCTTTTGAAAACTGTAAGCTCAGTTTAGCTCAAGCCGCGTTGTTAGCTCATCCGCGTCCAGACTCAGATTTAGCCATTTTTACTGACGCGTCTGACTTCACAATAGGCGCCGCGCTACAACAAAGAGTAGGTAATGATTGGCAACCTATCGCCTTCTTTTCCAAAAAATTATCACCTGCTGAACAAAAGTACTCAGCGTATGATCGCGAACTCCTCGCTATTTATGCTGCAGTAAAACATTTCAGACATCATGTTGAAGCGCGTAATTTTGTTATTTTTACTGACCATAAACCAATTACATATGCTTTTAGAAAGAAAGATCAGCAAAATACGCCTAGACAGTTTCGTTATTTGGATTTCATTAGTCAATTCACAACCGATATTCGCCATGTTAAAGGTACAGACAATGTACCAGCTGACGTCTTATCGCGGATCGAAACAATCGACTCATGTATAAATTGGTCAGAGTTGGCAGTTTCGCAAAGCAGTGACATATCTTTGCAATCACTACTAAAAAATAATAATTCTTCCTTAAAACTGAAGCATGTATGTCTACCTGGAACAACTGAACCTATTTATTGCGACGTTAGTACACCAAACGTTCGCCCTTTTTTAACCGAATCTTTTCGTAGAGCAGCCTTTAACTCCGTACATAAACTATCACATCCGGGTGCTAGAGCTACAACGAAGCTAGTGTCGAAGCGATTTGTGTGGCCTTCTATGAATAAAGATTGTAAACAATGGTCTAGGGCATGTATCGATTGTCAGCGTGCTAAAGTTTCACGACATGTCCATTCAATACCAGGAACTTTTGCACCTCCTTCAGCTAGGTTTGAGCACGTCCACTTAGACTTAATTGTAATGCCCTATTCAGATGGATGCAGATACTGTCTAACCTGTGTCGACCGTTTTTCACGTTGGCCTGAAGCCATACCGCTAGAAAACCAAGAAGCTGAAACCGTTGCTCGTGCATTTTACACTCACTGGATATCACGCTTCGGTGTTCCTTTACGTGTTACTACAGATCAAGGCAGACAGTTTGAATCGCACCTATTTAGGAATCTCAATACCCTATTAGGAACTAAGCATCTTCGTACTACTGCGTACCACCCATCTGCCAATGGAATGGTAGAACGTCTTCACAGGCAACTCAAAGCTGCAATAAAATGTCACTTACCAACTGAAAATTGGGTACGCATTTTACCAACAGTAATGTTAGGTGTTAGGTCAGCCTGGAAAGAAGATCTTCAAGCTACTCCAGCTGAAATGTTATACGGTCAAGGTATTAGACTGCCGGGTGAGTTTTTAGCACCCTCGATAAATAATAATATCACAGTGGCGTCAGACTTTGCTCAAGAACTTCGAACTCAATTCAATTCGTTAAAACCAGTAAATGGCTCTGCACATGGTGATATAAAGAGCTTCATTTTCAAAGACTTGGCAACAGCCAGTCATGTCTTCTTGCGCAATGACACTGTTAAAGCCCCTTTAGTACAGCCTTACGATGGGCCTTACAAAGTCATTACAAGGAATGACAAAACATTTGTCATTCGAATTAGGGACCGTGACGTTACAGTCACAATTGACAGGTTAAAACCGGCTCATATACTGTCAGAAGGTCAATCTGCGCCTAGCGAGAATATCACAACTTATATTGTAAAGCAAAACGATCACCAAACCGCTGCTTCTGATCAACCACTTAATGCAGATAGCAACATGCAACCACAGCAACAGCATATTCCTCGCCGTTCTGGTAGGCGAGTTAAATTTCCTGATTACTATCAGGCAGGTGTTTCGTGATCTTTATCACTGGTAGGGGGGTACTGTGGGGACTGTGTCTTACGTACCCATCCCTTGCATAGTTTTAAGAATGTAATATTTTTATAGAGGAACTTATTGTAATAATTTTTAGAAAGTTTCATTTTTGTGTTTTTCCCACGTTCCCACACCTGCAAAGCAATTTAAGTTATAGGTACTATTGTCTTTCATGATTCTTTACTTTTAGTTAAGGTTCTTCATTGTTCTATTATGTTTAGTTATCTTGTATTGTACCCATTTGCTATTGTTGTTAAGGTTCATTGTTATGTTATTTTTAGTTATCTTGTATTGTACCCATCTGCATTTCTCGTGTTTTATTTGTACTTTTAAAATGTAATCGTCCTTTGTGTAAAATCGTTTTGCCGCTTCCTTTGTCTAGTGAACGGCAGATTTGGGAGAGTTTTGGTTCGGAGCTTCAGTCGGTTTTTAACCAAGTCTGTGCTGAACTACGATCGTGCGAGGTCCTCTCTGACCCCCGATCATATTTTACTCGCCGAAGCTCGCCGTAATAGTTTACGGCGAGCTTCGTGTTTCTATTAGTTTTACTCTTCATGTAACATTATTTAATTTTACCTTTTCGTGTCAAGTGTAACTACTAGCTTTAGTTACTTGATATCGTAAAATAATTAATTAATCGCTACTCTGTGTACAACTCACATCAGTGTATCACTCGCCCACGCGGTCACGAATACCCCCACAATTTGTTATTAACGAATTCCCTGAACTAAAAAATCCCTGATTTTACTGATGAGAAATCGTTTATTAAGGTATCTTTCTTGATTTTCATAAAATGGACTAAACATATTTACATCTAATCTTCTAAGGATCTTTTTCGGCAAGAATCGATAACACTTTGAGCTGGTGACGCCAGTTATGTATGGCTAACTCGATTATTCGAGTTGCGCTCAGATTGAGATGCCGCGATCGAGTTGAATTAGATTGCCACGGTAAATGAAGAAGCGAGTACGTGATTGACGTCTCTGGTTTGGCATGTATTTGAACCTTATTTTATATTTAAATTCTACTGAAATTTTAAATAATTAAAATAGTCTCAATATACGTTTCCCTGCGAATCTATAAAAAAAAATCGTCGCGAAACAGAGGTGAAAAAACAATAATTCGTTCAATTTCATCCATTTACCAGAGTTCCGTGAGTTCAACTTGAGTCACATGAATTTCAATCCGAGTAACCTTAAGGCGTGTCTTATCCTGAGTTGGCACATCTCTAACGCCAGTGACAGCTGAAAAATCATCTGTCAAATATGACATTGTCACAGAGTGACGGAGTATTTATTAGGGTTGCCAACTACAAATAACATCAATTATTATTTTATGATTTTTCGCTTAAATGGAGGGGTTTAAAAATATTATTTCAGTAGTTCTGAGTTCCATATTTTTGTCGTATTTATTTGAACCGAGTTTGATGCTGGTTAGATTTTTCTTGGAATAAAAAACCAACGTCCATACAAAAAGCGGACATCTCCTTTGATTAATTTGATTTGATTTAGTGCCATTATTCCTCAAACCGCGGTCACACGTTGGTAAATACCTATTCGGTGTTTTTGATATTGATTCGGCATGATGATGCAGTTTGTTTTATTTGTTATGATGTTATCTATGTAATGCAGGTGTTCATTAACGTCATGTCATTGAAAATGATTGTTTGCCCGCGATATCGTCCGCGTGAAATTTTTTGCTTTAACATAAAATATGTCTTGCAAGACTAGCTTCCTATTAGGTAGTGTAAGAATTTTCGGGATCGGATCAGTAGTTCTGAAGATTATAACCACTACATACAAACCCACTTTTACCTCTGTATAATATTAGTCTAATGTCATCAAGATTTCATTTAAGTAGTTGTGTAATCTTTAGGAAAATAGAAGATTTTTTCGTGTCAGTTTTTACCTCGGAGATGCAAAAGATAAAGAAAGAGCACTGAAAAAATAAATACTTTACCAAAAAAAATATTACCTTTGCCAAGCTCCTAACTCTTGCAGCCTACAGAAAATGTACATTTAGCCTCTTAAACCCAAGTTAAATCTATACTAATAATATAAAGAAGTAGAATTTGTTCGTTTGTAAATTTGTATGCAGGGGGTAATCTCCGGAACTACCAGTAGATTTGAAAAATTCTCTTTGTATTTGATAGCCCAATTTTTGAGGAAGGCTTTATAACAAAAAGCGATAGCTAAGGGAAAACGAAGTACAGTACCCGGCGATAAATATTGCACATCGACCTTTACCTTTTTTTTTTCATTCATCAAAAGAAGCAAATCATAATTGTTTTAACAGCTCCTAATAGATACCGGACTGTTTGTATTTCGTGCGACAGAGATAACGCTCTACGAAGCCGAAATTAGCCGATTGTCTCTTTCCAAAGGTCAATGTACAATATTTATCGCCGGGTACTGTAATAGCGCGGGCAGGAGGCGATGCGATGCGACGGGGTGGGTCGGGGAACAACAAATTTCACGGAGAAGAAATTGCTGGCGGAAGCTAGTAGAATATAATCCCACATACTTCCAGCTTCTATCCAAAATCATTGACGTATGATATGAATCAATAGAGATTAAAACGCAGAAATAAAAATTCCACGCAACATAAAAACTCAGGTATGTTGATATGTATTTATGCACATAAATACATTATTACAATGGCATACATAATTCCGAACTGGTTTAAAATGGCGTCACAGTTTGTGTCTACAAAATATATTATTTATACGTATGTTGCTTTGTTCAATTATTGTAATAAAACATTTTTGTACCGACATTATTTTAGTTTAGATACGTGGGAAACCTTAGCTATGGTCTGTAATTAAATGTAGGTCGTTGCGTTAATTAGTATCTATTTGTATTAAGCCAATAGCATAATATTCAGCTTATAATGTCCCTAAGGCTGGGACCCAGGCCTCCTCGCTGCGAAGGGGAATGTTTTTATTCCACCACGCGGGCCCAGTACGGGTTGGTAGATGTTACATGTCTTCGAATTTTTGGTTCTAGGACATGCCGGTTTCCTCTAGATGTTTTCCTTCACCGTTTTGAGAACAGTGGTGATGAAATCATTTAAGGCTCCATCAAGCTCCACCAAGGCACCGCAAATCGCGCAACGAGCGGTGCATTTGTGTCGCGCGCTATTATATCGCGTGTCGCGCCTGTTTGTAGGAGCCTTTGCACAAAGTAAAGCGCCTGCTTGGGTTTAAACGCGACCTACACCTCGAAGTCGGGATCGATACCACTCGCTGCACACTGAGCCACCACTGCTTTTATTTAACCCATAGATCACTTAAATAAAATATTATACCTATAGTTCTTACCTTAAATAAAAACTGGTAAATACTGGTATTCAGCTGCATCCGGTTAGACTGGAAGCCGACCCCAACATAGTTGGGAAAGTAACATGGTTGTTACTTACGTACGCATTAAAATTTCTATTTTGATTTGACTCCGACTAGTAACAATTAGGCCCTTACGAGATCGTATGTTTTACACTGATTAATGCGATTAAAATCGCTGTCTTCGACACCATACATTAATTCGTAATTATTTGCAGCTGTTTATCCTTGTCACGTTGAGCTGACAAAAAATTGACGACGAAGATAATATTCAAAAAACATAGTTTGTTATTCACACACAAGTTTCTTGGAATATTAACGTTAACTTGCTCATGGATAAGTGATTTGCGTAGTTTTAAAGTCACATTTTCTTTGTGTATTGTATTCCGAAACGGGTAGGCGATGTAGGTGGCGATGGTAGACTATATATATGTACGGTCAGCATCAAAAGTCGATGAACACTTCAGTTTTTTTAATCTTAGTTATTGAGCAAAATATTAACACTTCAGTTTTTTTTAATCTCGGTTATTGAGCAAAATATTTGTTGAAAATTGCATCGTACTTCTGCTGCAATTTTGAATAAATATTTTACTCAATAACTGAGATTAAAAAAACTGAAGTGTTAATCGACTTTTGATGCTGACCGTACATACTCTTCAACCTTTGAAGAAAATCTTATATACAGGATCAAATAAAATTATCTAGCGAAACTCCGCAGACCGGGGTATCGACTATCGATATCTCAACATGATAAAACTAAAAATAAATTAATTGATGGTTTTATCTTGTGGGGTCATCGACCGCAGTTAGTGTAGTCACTTGAAATATCAGTTTCAAAATCTGTTTTTTTTTTGTTGTGTAAACTTCACAGACGTGATAGGATTCGATATCTAGACACGATAAACCAAAGAAAACAGATTTTCTCAACTCAAACTTCAAGTACCAGCCAGCCAGACCAGCGATCGTTCACCAAAAAAAAAAAACTTTTTTTTTTTTCGTTAAGTTATCGATGAACGTCTGCAGTTTCCCTAGCTAATTTAATTTTAATTGGCAAAAACACAGGGTTGTATTTGTGCCTTTCATTGACCTTAGGATTTATATCGTGATACCTAGGTATTTATTTTGTAAGCAAAGTTATACGCTTGGAATTTTGGACGAGAGCTTGAAATCTGAGTTATTCAACAAACCATAAAAAAACAAAATTATGAATTCTAGAATGAATGTGATCCGTATTTATATTTCGTTGAATTGCCACCCGGTATGTAAGGAAAATACGTACCTACAGAGGCCATAATAAATTCCTATAAAAAACAAATAAGGAATATTTTCCTTAACGTGAGGTAAATCGATACATATCAGTATAAAAAGGATTTCTTTTATTTTTATAATTTCTTTTTATCGCAGCTTTATTGTTCCCATTTTTATTTATCCTGGGTACATAAAACAACATAACGTCACGCTTGTAAACCCCGATGGGTTAGCCAGAGAAAAACAAACATTATGAATTGACTTATTTATTTGTATTTAAGACATTGTATAACAAATTGATTTGAATTTATGACATTATATAGGGCATATAACGTATAGATCTTAATTTATGACACTAATATAGGGTACTAAATGTACAGTACGATTCACGAAAGATGACCACAAATGGCGGCCGTCTGCGCACGTAAACTCGTGAAGAAAAGAAAAATAATATTTAAATGATAGTTAAATAATTTGTGTAATGTTGTAAATGCTGGTTATGCAAATAAATCAAACGTACTTACGTTTGATTTATTTGCATAACCAGCATTTAAAATGCATCTTGTAACCTTTTTTATGCCTTCTGCGCCGTGGTCATCTTTCGTGAATCGTACTGTAATTCAAATGAATTTTTTTATGGTATTAATTGGAATAAATGACATTGTATTAGGTAATTATTGGAATTTATGACATAAGTAGTATAATTTTAATGATAATTTTGCATGCCTGAATTGGTGCAACAGTGGTGCACAGTGGACTGCGCATTAACTTGACATCTAGAAATGTATTATTATGTACTGTGTTGAGCAATAAACATTTCAATTTGACATATACACACCAACATTTCGCCAGCTATGTTTAAGACCCATGTAACAAGAGAACATCATACATACCATCAACATAACCATCCACCGGGCACAAATCCAAACACCTTGCTGTTACTGAGAAATTCCAGATGAAAAAAGTGAGCCATCACGGAACGCCTGGCAGATGTGAAACATTGCGCATGGCGACGCGTCGCCACACAGTACACAAGACTGTGACTGTATAATTATATACACCATCATATAGCGTGGCGACGCGTCGCCACGACATGCGTCGCCACGCCAGAAATTTGTTTTCCGTGCGGCTATAGATGTTTCACATCAAAAAGACACACACACACACACCCCCCCACACACACACACACACACACACACACACCCACCCACACACACACACTCACACTGTGTCTCTGTGTGTCTATGCCTGTGTGTGTGTTTCACACACTTTATCCATTAAACATGTAATACCTACTTAAAAGTATCTACTGCCTGTGTATGTGCTGATAAAGTTAATGTTTTGAATCCGGACCTTTGTCATATCAGGGCACTTTCTATTACTTATCACTTTTTATTCCAACAAGTTGTTGTCTTATCTTAAAATTAAATAAGACAATGGTTTTTATTTATTGACTAGCTTCGACCCGCGACCCAGCCCGTCTCGCGTGCCCGCGCTATTATAATTTCGTTTTCACTTAGCGTTCTATCTGACTTTTTTTTTTCATTTTTATTGGCTCTTATGGGTCCTAGCCTGAATTTAAATAGCCTATAAGCCTTCCTCAAGATTTGAGCTGTCAAACGAAAAAATAATTTTCCGACAAATCCGACTGGTAGTTCCAGATATTAGCGCTTTTGAACAGACAAACAAAAAAAAACTCTTCACGCCTTATTATTAGTATAGTTAGATAATATATCTATGTATAACTTATCAACCATTAAGCGAATCGTACGAGAAATAAACTCCACACACTACAGAACTTTATTCTCGTGTGTTTTTGTAGGTACCTTTTTTTCTCAGCCTCAACATATATTTACTGGAATCCCTTTTCCTTGTTGTTTGTCCCACCTATAATTTGCGTGGGTACAGATTCGATTAAGCCGTAATTCTCTTTTAATTTATTGCGAATCGACCCTAAGTTTGTATTCATACAAAATTAATGGCGAACAGTACGTGCTTATTTAGTGCAATCAAGATGTTTGTCTCGTCGGGTCACAGTATATAGACTAGCAGCGCCCCGCGGTTTCGCCCGTATAAGTGTCGAATATCGGGATAAAGAATCCTATGTCCTTTCCTCAAACTATCTCTATAAGTAAGTACCAAATTTCATCTAAATCGGTTCAGCGGTTTAAGCGTGATGAGGTAACAGACAGACAGACCCACTTTCGCATTTATAATATTAGTTTGGATTGATAATAGAGTCGATAATAAAATAGCTTTTCTCATTATTATTTGCGAACAAAACATGTTTGCTGTTCAGATTACCTACATTAAATCTTCAAGGACGAGCTTCCTTATTTGTAAGTAAATACGTCTGATACGATTGTGGTGGATATCAATGATGTTAGCCATCAATCAACGTCATATGAATGCGATAAAATCTACTTGTATACATTACTTGTGTATTGATCTGCGAATGAGGTGTGGTCTTGTAAATTTGCAATGCTTAGATTATGGTTTTTGTGATGCTTACGCTACTAGAATTTTTACAAACAAATAATATTGATGACTAAAAATGATGCTGTTTATTAAAATAATAATCGCAAATTATGTCTACTTGTTTTATTGTTTAAATACACAAAGTTTTCTACTATTTTACAAATTGTAAAATACTAGAAAACTTGTGTATTTAAACAATAAAACAAGTAGACAAATTACAATATGATCCTTTGTGAAACGCTGCGAAGCCTTGGTATTTATCGGGAACAGTTTTTCATCCATACTAATATTATAAATTCGAAAGTAACTCGGTCTGTCTGTATGTTACCTTTTCACGCCTAAACCACTGAACGGATTTCGACAAAATTTGGCACAGTGATAGATTGCATCCCGGGGAAGGACATAGGATAGTTTTTATCCCGATATTCCCACGGTATCGACACTTATGCGGGTGAAACCGCGGGGCGCTGCTAGTTGGCTTAAAGCCTTTGGTAAGTTTCGAGTTTTATCCGCCGATTTGCGGTTACAGACTTCAACCGCTTCAAGCCTAGTCTCAAATTAAATTTAGGAATCGTGATCAGAGTTTTCACCCTGTCATCAGAAACTCAATGGTTAGTTTTCTCTCTTTGTTGGAATTTCATAATAATGCTGTATGTTAAGTCTGAAAAACAACACACGTTTCCCTTAGGCCAGTTGATGGGAAGGGGAAACCTTTATTGATACCCTCTGTCTGGAGAGTACGGAGAGTTATTGCGGAGGCCTAACTAACTGAAACCATGATACGTCTTGCTAGTATGAGTCGGGGGCCCGGGAGGTACTCGCACACCCAACTGAACTTTTTAACCGTGACATTGGTGACAATATCCTATTTTTACACTCGAAGCATTGGTTTCAATTATACTATTTACAAGAACTTTTGTATTGTCAAGGAGTCGGTCGGTCAAAAATGAAACTAGTTGCCCATTCTAACGCATAAAAGGTTCCTATGGAGAAGAACGAGCAAGAAACTGCATGGACACTCTTAAAAATCAAAAATATTGTTACAAAATATATATTTATATAAATGATATTATATATATAATATTCTGTAATTCTAGGCAACAAACAGATAGCAGCTCTGGTGGTGTGGGCGCGCGACATTCCTCACTTCAGTCAGCTGGAGTTAGAGGATCAGACGCTACTCATCAAGGGGTCCTGGAACGAATTGTTACTCTTCGCCATCGCATGGCGGTCTATGGAGGTTCGTACAGGTTTTGTTATTAAGGATGTATGTGTTGAAACTTCCTTCCTGAAAGGTTTTTTTGTCCTGCAGTAGTACAGACGCCAGAACATCAAGCTACCCGAAACCGTCAAATTTGCCCAAACGACTTTGAACCTTATGCTTTAGCGATAAAGTTGAAAATCTGTTAAATAAATTTGACAGATTTTAGTAGCCTGATGTGCTTGGCGTCTGTACAAGACAGGCCTAATTATTATTGTTATTGTGGTTTGGCGGTCTAAAAGTAAGCTGATGGGGTGACCTGGGTCTGCAATACGGAGACCGGATAGTGGGTAACAAAGCCGAAGACATCTTCCATCAATAGTCTCCAGTACGCTAGTGTGAGCTGTGAGGCCATGAGGTGATTCATTGAAACAATTCTTTGATTCTATTAGATTAGATTTAGACTTGACAGTATTACCTACTAACATTAATTCAGTCTGTATTTGTCAGTAAACTGGAAGAAATTGTCCTAAACTAAAAGACCACCAGTCCTAATAAATTAATAATATACTTACTTAAAACGTACTTCTTTTATGTGCCTATTCTAAAATGTATCCCTTCAAAATGTTCCAGTACTTGACTGAGGAGCGTGACGGAGTCGATGGCACCGGCAACAGGACCACATCGCCGCCACAACTCATGTGCCTCATGCCCGGTACGTGCACAAACCTTCACCATTCTTTTTGTCTTGTATCAACCACGAACTAGTATAGCTCATGCCATGATGGTGATGATGCCAGTCAGCAAGGTTGAAGCGGGGTAACTGACCAGGGTGCGCTAGACTTTTATTTAAGCTATGTAGGTATGTGTAAAGGATGGTTTCCACCAAACGGCTCGTATCGCATCGGATCGGAAAGGATACGAACGAATGCGGCGACAGCCGATCGTGTCCGGCAGGATGTCGACGCATACGATCGGTTCCGTACGTCGCTTGCGAACGTATCCGTTTCTGCGCCTAGTCAAATACTTTCATTCCTCCGTGTTGACGTGTTCTAATTTTAGAAAATGTGTGAATTTGACGTAGTATTGTTGGCTTTAGAAGAAGAAAATAATCACAAAACACAGAAGAGGAAAAGAAAAATTTGGACGACAGCAGAAAGGATTCGATGAAATACTGTGTACTTACACGATTTAATATCGTTTAAAGATTGTAAAATCCGTTCCGATCTGATGTGGTGCGAGCCGTTTGGTGGAAATCATCCTTTATATGATTAATAAAAATGAGATAATTTCCGATCGTGGGATATTTTTATGAACTCCAAGTATAGATAGGGGTAGGATGGTGTGCATTACGCACCCTAAACTATTTAATTAAAAAAAAAATGTTTACATATGCTTTTCCTGGCGACTTCCCCCGCGTTGAGGTCGGAATTATCCCACAGGAACGTACTACCTGGATAAAAAGTCCCGTATTTCTTAACCCAGATTATGAAAACCTAAAAACACTTCCTGACCCGGAAATCATCAGCATTATCTGCCTAGCCTTTTCTCAACTATGTTAGGGTCGGCTTCCAGTCTAACCGGATGCAGCTGAATACCAGTATTTTACATGGAGCGACTGCCTATCTGACCTCCAAAATCCAGTTACTGGGTAATACGATACCCCTTGGTAAGACTTGATTAAGCATAGAATCGTGTTTTAAAAGTCACTAACCCTTACAAAATGGAAACTAAATAAAAACTTATTGCTACCTCAATTATAAATGACGTGACTGAAGGGCGTAAAGGCTCCTTCAAACAGGCGCGACACGCGATAAAATTGCGCGCGACACAAAGGCACCCCAAGTCGCGCAACGAGCGGTGCCTTTGGGTCGCGCGCGATTCGCGTCGCGCGTCGAGCCTGTTTGCAGAAGCCTTTAATGTATATCAATAAGTATTCATTTTTATTATCAAACTGACCCGGCGAATTTCGTACCGCCATCTATCGAAATCATAGAATCCGTACTCAAGATATTATCAAAAAAGCCGTTCCATACTGTAAAATGGATAAGAAAATAAATTATCTTTTTTTTTTTCGCGAATTATTCTCGTTTTAATAGAACTTATTCTGCTATTCGGGGCGGACACAAATCTAACAAATCAAAGATCTCAAAAATCGGTCCAGCCATTCTTGAGTTATAAATGGTGTAATTAACCCGACTTTGTTTTATTTATATAGATAGATAGATAAGTGCTTGGAAACAGAGTTTGTTATAATAATAATAATCTTTATTACTTATGAAAGGGGTTACAAATTGTGTGAAGTCCCTTCATCTTGTACTAAGAGATCAACCTGCGTTACACGAGCCATCTCCACTCTTCTGCACTCCATGCAGCTGACTATTCTTTTAAGGTTGAAAATGATTCCAAAAATCATCCCACAACTTTTAGCACGGTATGAAATTACGTGTAAAGATTTTTTGACAAGTTTGACATACCCTCAAAATAGGTTATCTGTAACTTTGTATTCCTCCACTCTTCTTCTTTCTTCTCTTCTAGAGATCTGAGAGTCAGCTGCTCGATGCACGTGTTTTACAATTAGTACTTATCCGCTCAGACAGACACGGCGACAACTCCGCAATTCCATGATCCAGACCCTCGCAGTTGCTGCCGGATCATGGAATTGCGGAGTTGTCGCCGTGTCTGAACGGAGTTGTCGCCGTGTCTGAACCTACACTTTTATTAGGCCACCAAGATCCAGGCTGTGCCTAGTTTCGGGCCCACGGCTACTTCTACTTATGCTCTCTTTTAACTATCATTGTTACTGTTTGTATGTTTCCTAACTTGTGTGTGTGTCAATAAATTGATTATTATTATTTTCCTTTATTTTACTAAATACATATAAAATAATTTAAATATTAGTATAAAAAAATATAAAAACATTTAAAAATATAAAAAAATAGTAGCCCACCGGTATAGGGAACAGGGTCCAAGCTGCCGGCGGTCAGGGCTCCAGAGAGAGGAACCTCCTAACAAAGCGGGCCGTGTCCAGAAGTACCGCTTTCTGGATCAAGCCCTTGATCCAGCTGCCCAACGAGAGCCTCCTCAGGTGTTGATCGAGGCTCTTGGCTATTAATCCATTGGCTGTTATTATTATATTTATTATTTTAAAAATATTTCGTACTGTGACTTACCACAAATTTTACCGTATTTCAGGCATGACTCTTCACCGCAACTCGGCGTTGCAAGCGGGCGTGGGTCAGATCTTCGACCGCGTGCTCTCAGAACTATCTCTAAAGATGCGCACTCTGCGTGTAGACCAGGCTGAGTACGTTGCGCTCAAGGCTATCGTACTGCTCAACCCTGGTACGTAATAACTTGATGATATGACTAGTAGGCAGAAAATGTCACATGAATACAAGTAATGCTATTCTGTGAAAATCTCACCGTGAAAACTTAGGTGAAGTAAGCTGTCAATAGTGTCAATACCTAGTATCAGGTGGAATGACAGCTCACTTTAAGCTCACTTCACGCAAGTTATCACGGTGATCTTTTTACAGAATAGCACCGCAGTTTTTGTTAAAAAAAAATATCTTCCTTCTGGGGTAAAACGTAGGATTCCAGAAATCCGGCGCCTTCTCCACGGTCGAAAGAATCGTGGCGATAGTCTCACCGTGCCTTCAAACTCAATAGAAACTCTATGAATCAATCTCCACACAACGCTGCTAAAATTTGATGGCACAGCGTGAATATCGCTGCGGTACTCTCAACCGTGGAGATGTCGTCTTAAGGCTCCTTCAAACAGGCGCGACACGACACGCGACACAAAGGCACCACAAGTCGCGCAACGAGCGGTGCCTTCGTGTCGCGCGCGATTATATCGCGTGTCGCGCCTGTTTGTTTGACCTTTAAACAGGGTCGCAGGGACAGCGAACCACTATCTATTAGCATGCATTCGGTACATGATTCTGAACCCCACATTATTAGTAAGTTAAAAAAAAATGCTATTCGATACATTTTGACCGCGTAGGTATTGAAAAGAGAAAAAGAGTTCCTGGAACGATTTGGGGGAGGCCTTTGCCCAGTAATGGGACAGAAAAGGCTAACAAAAAAAAGAGATTGCAATTTTGTAGGAAACAGCATTTTTATATTTTCATAACTTACAAAAAATTACAACGCAGGATTAGAATTTCAGAATCATGTATTGAAACGTTACTAACGTTTAACGTTAAGTTTAAGCATCGATGTCCCCTGCCACCGTGTATGTCTAGACAGTTGATGTTATGGAAATTGCTGCGCCCTGATTGTGTTTTGTGCGGGTAAATATGCGCGCTGAAAATATGTAATATAAGACTACACTTATCCTGTTGTCATTCTAGGGACGCCAAATTGTTCAATAATAAATGTTACTTTCTGGTTTACACTTAATGGAAACTCTATTTTTTCAACAAAACCACAAACGATACACTTAAAATTACCCGTCATTCACGTGTACAAAAACAATAAATAAACATTTTAAAATTACCCTCGTTTATTTTTCCAGATCTGAAAGGACTGAAAAACAGGCAAGAAGTCGATGTTTTACGAGAAAAGGTAATTTGCATACATTGTATTTGATGTAGCACCTGACCGCAGAAATATACATTTGAATAAAAATTTAAATGTTCGTTGTAGTGTCATTTTCGCGACGCTCAACGACCTATGTAATTATATGACAATGAATTCGCGTTTGTCATATCACATTTGACCTCTTTTGCATTTGAAAGCGATGGCCATTGAATTTTAAATGAGTCTTTGTTGCAAACACGCGTTTGTTATTGATAGAACTTGGTTTATTGCAAGATTGCAATAAACCAAGTTAGATAACTTGGTTGCTAAATGCATAAAACTGAACAGCATCTAAGCATGATCATCGTGATGTTACTATCGATTTTTTAAGTTAGAAATTGCGGGATTTGAGTTCAGTATTAGTATTTATTACATCCGCTGGAAGCGAGAAGCACAAAACCGGTCAAAGTGGCAATGTTTGGGGGAGGCCTATTTCCAGCAGAAGACGTCTTTCGGCTGAAATGATGATGATCATTATATCAAGGCTTACGGCAGCAGGTCAGGTTAAAAAAAAAGGAAAAGAAAAGAGTAGACTGATTATAGACTGACCGCTTAACTGAGACGTTGCCTGAGGTAGCAGCGCGGTGCAGGAGGGGTGTGGTGACGTGATGCGAGAGCTCAGTGATTCGTCAACTTGTGACAACTATCATCCGGTATAATAAACGGCACGCTTGGCGCAGTGGCTGAGCGATCGACTGCTGCGCTGCGTGTCGCGGGTTCGATTCCCGCACGGAACAAATATTTGTATTGCCTACAGGTACTTGTTCCGGGTCTGGCTGTTTGTGTATGTGAATTTAAATGTTTGTAAACGCACCCACGATACAGGAGTAATTCCTAGTGTGGGGCAAAGTTTTTAAAAAAAAAAAAAACAAAAAAAAATCCCTCCCGCACCGCGCAGTTACAGATATTCTATTTCACGAAGTCCGTTCGGCTTTGATTGTAGTAGTGACGTATCCCGACAAGCGCGCTCCCACAGCGGCTGCCCCTTGCTGCCGTCGCATGAGGCTATTTCCGCGAATGTGTACCGTTTTACTTCACCCATTGTTGAGTCTCTGTTGATCTCAATGTGCATGTGCACGCTTGACAACATTCATAGCCAAATGGACTTCGTGACATAGAACATCTGTACCTCAGGCAACGTCTCAGCTGAGCGGTCGGCCTGTAGTTTGATAAATTATTGTGAGCCAAGAGTATGACTGTTAATCTATACATATTATAAATTAAATTCACTTTTCGTGTTATTACCGCGTTGTTCTTTTAAACTATGCAACGGATATTGGTGCAGTTTTCACCACCATTTAGAGAATTTATTCTGGATGGTTTATGTGTATAACACAATATTAAATTTGCATATAATAAAGAATTCTCCACGTATGTTCAAGTCGTTGAAACCGTGCGAAGCAGAGGCGGTTATTATAATCGAGAACCGCGGCAAGAAGGTCAGACAAAAGAAAAATACCAAATTAAAAAAAAAACTGATTAGTTTTACTGTTTACTTCATAAGTTTGATAAATGTGTGCCAAGGGTATGGTTGTAAGTTAAATCTGTGGCTTTACAGATGTTCTCTTGCCTGGACGAGTATTGCCGACGGTCGCGCGGCTCTGAAGAAGGTCGTTTCGCCGCACTCCTGCTGCGCCTGCCGGCACTGCGCTCCATCTCGCTGAAGAGCTTCGAGCACCTGTTCTTCTTCCACCTGGTGGCCGAGGGCAGCATAGGCGGGTACATACGAGACGCTCTCCGCAACCACGCACCGCCCATCGACACCAACATGATGTAACTAGCCACGACACTACACCTAGAGCCTGCAACAGGCTTCACGTTCGTGTACATAGGAAACAAGATTACATCTGGGTCTGAAGTATCTAAACCCAGCATGAGGTAGCGAGAGCGAGACTGGAGAAATTATGCGCAGATAGATAACAAGTTAATGTTTTATCAAATTCTTTCACTAAACATAGAGCAACCATTTGCCGGTCAAAGGTTCGAGGTTAAAGTTCTGGTTTCGGCCATTTAATTAGGTTTGTTTTATGGAAAGTTAGCTTTAGCAGACGTCGAGCGGGCGTGTCGAAGCGAGGTGAGGAACATTTTCGAGGTCTTAGATTATAATCTTGATACCTCACAATATGTACGTGCGTGTGACCGCTGCACGACCTCTGGCACGATGTAGGAGTTTATCAAATAAACGATACCGTATTAAATTGTTGCTGTAATTATAGGAATTTTGTTAACATAAGCAAGATATACACTTTTCGGTAGCAAAATCTCATAAGTTTATTTAAAATAGTTAAAAGGCCTGTATTTTAAAAGTTGGCGTCGACTTCGTGTCTTAGAAGACATTCTGGCTATGCGTTGTACACTGTGTAGTTAGTATTATAGATCAAATAGTTGTCGTTGTTTACATTACATCCTCTAATAAGTACCTGGGTTATAAATAGACCTTATGTTAAAGGCCCTTTATGTTCTGTTCATCTATTGAGTTCGTAACTTTGACAAACGACCGAAACAACGTTGAATGAGGTGCGGGTCACGCAACACCAGCGCGTCGTGTGTCGGTGTGTGTACGATACTTCGCGAACCACACATGTTAGGTAGTGTAAATGGGGCCGCCTCTTCTATTACGTAGAATATGATTAACGTAAATTAGTCATTCATTTATTAGGGAATTTTAATCGTCAGGTAGATGTCCATAGCGAATTAATATAAGGTTAGACTAATTAATGTGTAATTTTAACATTTACCAAATCTTTCTTCAAAGCACGTACATTTATTAATATGTATCTTTAACGGATTAAATAGTGTCCACTGAGCCAGTGATAAAGAAAAATTATACAAAATTATGCTTCATATATTTCTCATATTATACACATGTTGGTGCTTAAACATGCATTATTTACATATTATGCATATCAAATATGCATAGTAAACCTTAAATTTAATGTTACTTGATAAATCCTTATTTTCATTATGATTAGTTTAAAAAGTTATAAAAACTGTAAATATATCTTTGCATGTATAATGTAATTTTATTATGTTTAGACAAGTAATTTATATTGCATATTAATATATACCTCACCAGTCGTGGGTGGTGGGACTATGAGAATAGAATGGCCTACACGCTACATTTATAAACCGTAATATGTATTTCAAGCAGCGGGGTAATTGCGTAACACACTAACAATAGCAATGGCTTTTATTTTGACAATTCAACCACATTCATTGCGTTATTTACGTTGTTGAACAGACACATTTTTCGATCATATGAAGCAATGGATTAGTAATATCCTTTAAAATGATTCAGATCGTGATCGAAAGTGTGTTACGCAATTAGGGCGCTGGCCACTTTATTTTTGTACCACGCATTTTTAAATTCTCTTAACAAAATTAACCAGTATTATAACATTCACGGAATATTGATGACTAAAATATCCAAGTTGTAGATAGAAAAACACTGAATGAGGGTTTTCTGAAATGACGTTCGCTAGGTGGCAGCACTGTCACGTCAGGTCCAGGCATCTGTCAAAGAGCCTATATTTTCTTTGGTCATGACTGAATGATGAACGAATGAATGAATCGAATGATGAACGTCATCATACATTTTATATTCATTGTCGAAATGGAAGACCTCTTGTCAAAGTGGTGCCAACTGGTGTCGTAAATTTTCACGAAAACCCCCATTGGACGATACATTCTGGAAGGCATTATAATAATTCGACAAAAAGCTGTTAAAATTAATGTTTCATAAGTGTTGAACATATTATAATAAAACTTATATTGTGATTAATCGCTGGATGTAGTAGACAGCTCAATTTACTAGAATGTTCTTTATCCGGTCTATTTGATCCACTTTTGTAGGGACCGTGTCTAGGTGACGGTTTTAACGATCACTGTAGCTTGTTGACGTTGAACAACCAGTATTTCTGTTATAATGTTGAACAATGATATTATTATATGGATGGGTTTGAATTATATGATGGAGATGTTGCAGCGGTTGTGAGATGATTTATAATGATGTTCACTAATTATCTGACTAAATTTAAGTTATATTTTTTGTATAGACATACATAGCTTTAAGATTCA
The DNA here is from genome assembly GCA_927399505.1 of Luperina testacea. Taxonomy (NCBI): domain Eukaryota; kingdom Metazoa; phylum Arthropoda; class Insecta; order Lepidoptera; family Noctuidae; genus Luperina; species Luperina testacea. Next base: position 14,619,456 of record OV656760.1, on the reverse strand, counting down.
TAAATGGTGATTAAAATTATTATCACAATAATGTAATTTTTTTATTAAAAGTCAATCCTATTACGTGTAAGTAATCCCTGAAAAGGATAGGACACACGTTCGTTCCAGTTGGAAACTATACCTGACCACAACCTAAGACCTACACAAACGCTTTTATAAACTACAGGGTTTAAGTCGTCTTTTGTTTTATCAATACAACAATTATTCTAGGAAGGATTAAGAAACTAAATATTAAACTCACCAGAACAATAACCAACACTGCACTGAGTGAAGTAATTCTACGGAATCCTTTGAAGTTTCAACAAGAAACACCATAACTTGTGCTATTTGATTTCAGAAGTTTACAAACATCATTTGGCGACTGAATGACATAGATAGAGTGGCCTCTATCTATGTCATTTAGGCGCCAAATCCATAATAATATTATAAATTCGGACTGTCTGTCTGTATGTTACCTTTTCACGCCTAAACCACTGAACGGATTTCGATAAAATTTTGCAGAGAGAGATTGCATCCCAGGGAAGGACATAGGATAGTTTTTATCGACATACTTTGCGAACGAAGCCGCGGGCGGAAGCTAGTAGTAGATAAGGAGATAAACCAGTGTCTTAGGTCACGGGTGCTATATTGAATCCCGAAGGTAACTAAGGATTCTAGGGCTCTCGAGCGCAGTGAGGATACTCTTGAGCGAAGCGAGGGAGTTACGACTAGAATTCCGATTGCAGCGAGGGATACAAGCTCGGAGATACTCTACTTTTCGCATCTAATCCTGCAGCGGGGTAATAAATTAAAAACCAAATCCATTTTCGAATTAGTAGTATAAGAAATTGTTAAATAAGCGTGGAAAACCCTATGTGCTGTTGTAATCCCAGGAACCTGCGATGGCCACGTGAAAATATGCTTGCCTCGGATCTAGTTTGGCCATCCAAAATTATTATTGCAATAAATTTGGTCTGACCCGATTTTGATACCAGAAAGACCGTCGAAAGGTAGCGTTAAAAAGGCGTCCGTTCTGCAGGTTCTAGTACATCTGACTGTAACATAGTTTGAATCTTTATGGTCATATTGGGAAATGGTTTGGTACCTTGTACACTTGGACTGATTGGGAATATTCGGTCAGTTTCAGTATGACAGGTGTGTGTGCAACGCGTAGATACTTTGTTTGGCACATCTATATTGTTCTAAGCATACTGAAATTACTTTAGACCAGCCGAGCCGCCTTGATGTGTCCGAAAGTCATTCGCAACGCTGATTTCGATTCGTGAAGCATGTTTTTGTCTTTTAACCAAATTGTCTCGACGAAAAAATCTATCACAGCTTGCTTACTAATCGACGGTGTTTGATTTTGGTAAAAAATATCTTTAAAAAAGTTTGGGGTAAGTATTTACTGATGTTGTTGAAACAGTTTATCCACCCTCCTAATTTTTGAAAGGTAGGTTTGATCATCACTAAAAGTGAATTTTGTATTAGGAATTTTATGTAATAAATCCCGATAAAAGCCTCCGGAAATCTGGCGCAACATAGCCTCTCGTCGTATATTTATTTAATCGGCTCTTCGTCCGCACATTATTTGTAACAATTCATCAGTAGCCTTACTATACGCGGATTCTTTCAAAAATAATGTCTCCACTTTTTCCAGCCAGCCAGCGGGCAGTAATAACTTGCACTAGGTTAGGTTTACATGACATATAATTTGATACCAGCGAGCTGGTGGTATGAAAATATCCTTGTAGCATTCAACTTGTAAAGGAAGGTTGCACCGTGGGACCTTTCACCTTATAGAGAAAACACATGCTATATAATATACGTATTTTATTTAATAAAGATCTTTTATAATTGCCAGTTGTTATAAAAATGAATTACCTATGAATATTATTCTTAGTATACAAGAGGCACAGCCAAGCAGGCACAACCAACAACCGTACATTTTGATAAAATCTCACTGTTTTGCATTGCTGATAACATGTAATAATTCAGATAAAAAAACATTAGAATAGCTTTGTATTAAAATTTTAATAATTGTACACTTTAAGGCACCTAGTTGTTGAAATGCGACGCTTCCATAGATTCGAACACGTCCAACTTCACGTTCATTCTGTGTACAAAAATAAAATATTTTGTAGTAAAAAACTACATGTCTTTTTTAAAAATCGCGACTTTAAAAACATTATTAGGTACGGGGCAAAACAAAACCTCTTTTTTTAAATCGGATAAAAAGAAGCAGAAGCCACTTACTTTTCAAAGGCAGTATTCATGTCGTTGACTTTGGTGGGATGGCAGACGACGGCGAGTTTGCTTTGTTGCGTGTCGAACAGAGACGGGAGCCACTTAGCCGCCGCCGCGTGCGCATCCTCTGGTGTTACTGCTAATATCGCGCAGACTAGGTCGCTGTGACAAAAAAAAAAGATTACATAATAACAAAAATATTACCTGTGTATTTATTTACACAGAAATCATAATTATGAAGCCTTTGAATCCCAAACTAGAGATTGAGGATTTAAGATTTCTAAAAATACCTATTGGTGTAGGAAGTTTAAAAAAAAAAAAAAGCTCCTGATTTTATGTTCCAGAACTCGTATTCCTCCGACCCACACTTTGTGAAACATGTCAAATTTTGCCGGCCACGTCTGACCATAGTGATCATAATCGCCCAACATCTGTTTTTTTTTTGAGGGTAGGAGACGTGATGAGAAGGGTGTTAGCGTCATTCGTTTTTCGGTCTAGAACACAGGACTCGCTATCTTAGACGGCATCTGATGTATGGGGGTCACTATGGAAGCTTGTTGACGGACGCTTTTTTTCGGCGGTTTATTCGCCGTACCGTAATGAAACCGCGCCGTGTACAAAAGGCCATCTGGGTCAAGCAAGAAGTATTATGTAAGTTGTGCACAAGACTTTCTTTTATAACGAAATTGAGCAACAAGGATGGATTTTTGAAAATTCATCCGTTAACGGAGTTAAATATGTATATGACAGTTTGTAAGAAAGTTCATCATTTTCCCATTAGGCTCACGGCTTGTAGCTAAATAAACCAGAAAAACGAGTGGATTTGTGGTCTAAGATAACTTACTTGTTGTATGTAGCAGCGACTCTGTAAAGATAGTTCATGAGGGATCTCTTGACGACGTCTGCGGGACACTTCTCGTTCTCAACAACTTCAAATAGCACCGTACTCTTGGCAGACGCGAATAAGTCCTCATCAAACTTGGGGTCGGCCAGGTATTCCTCCTATAGGACAAATAACATGAGTTTGAAACATAAATTTGAATAGACTTTAGGTGAAGGGAGTTGTCATTCCGCCTGATGCTAGGAATTTACACTATTGAACCTCTTCGGTTAAGTTTTCACCGTGTGATTTTTACGCAATAGCAGAGCCGAGTTGAAATTGGAAGGCAAACAAAATAGGTCACTTGCTTTTTAACATTCTGAACAATGTTCTCACAAAAGAATATAAAAGCTAAGAAAAACGTAAACCAAGATTATATGGGTAGTGGTCAATCATAATTATATTAACTTTTACGTTTTAGATAAGGTAAATATAGTTACCAAAATACTCTTCGCTTTGGTGTACGCGGCGACCGCGTTGGTTGCTCGGTAGAGAGAGAATATCAATCTGCCCTCATTCGACGACATGCGTATAGCGTAGCCGTAGGACAGACCGCAACCTCGGATCAGACGCCACATCGGGCCCTATGGAATAAACATTAAGGTACATTTTATTTTAAAGATCACTTTTTATGACGTACGGTCGCAAGTAGCTAACGCTGCAGTAAAACAATGCGTACAAAATATATTTTTGTTCGCAGCTAGACTTTTTCTAATATTCTAGTCGGCAAATGAAACTCGATAACCATAATTTTTTTACCAACTTCTTTTTATATTTGATTGAATGAACACATGAAATGTATGAAAAACAGTTTAATTAAACTTGGCTCTACAGTGGTACAATATACGCTAATTGCTAGTTAGATTAGATTAACTAAATTATGTATAGAGAGTAATATTATTAGTTGATTTTCATTGCAGACCGTGCCATCATAAAGAACTTTTTAGACAGGTCCGCTCAAACTCATACTATACCTCTAACTGCGTGAAGTAATTAAGTGCGACCATAAGCGGCGCCATATCTTCAATAGCGTGACCGAGCGGGCCGGGGCTCATCTGGGCCATGCAGCACGACTCCCAGCCTCCCACACCCAGCACGAAGCCGCCGCCCCAGCCCGACATGAGCTCGGCGTCCCAGTATAGACGAGGTCTGGAGATAATAGTGGAGGATAGTATAGTCATCGTGCCAAGCAGCAGTGCATATGCAGGGCAATGATTAACGTTCGTCAGTATTTATTGGGACTATTAAATAGCAAGAATCGGAAATAATATGCATAGAAACGTTAATTCCGCTTCTGTACTTGAAGTATTAAATACTAGCAGCGCCCCGCGGTTTTACTAAAGGTTTTACTTATAAGTGTCGTTCCCGTGGGAATATCGGGATAAAAAATCCTATGTTCATTACCGGGACTCAAACTATCTCTATACCAAATTTCATCTAAATCGGTTCAGCGGTTTAAGAGTGAAAAGGTAACATACAGACAGACTACAGAGAGTTACTTTCGAATTTATGATATTAGGTATGGACTTCTGGATGGATTTCTGGTACCCCCAACATACCCCGTCGCACCGCGCTTGCCCGCGCTATTTCTTCGTTTAGCGTTCTTTCTGCCTCTTTTTCTTTTTGCTCGGCTTCGAAGAGTTCTAGCGTGATGTTAAGCAGTCTATATATAGCCTTCCACAAGAATTGGACTATCAAAATGCAAAAACAAACTTTTGATAAGAAATCCGACTGGTAGTTCCAAAGATTATCCCCTACATACAAACTTACAAACAAATTTTACCTCTTTATAATATTAGTATAGAAATACGAAATGAGGTGACAATAAAGATATATGGGTACTTCAACCGCTTATTCAGCTGATGCCTAAAGGTTCAACAAAAATCGGATTAAAATACATTTAAAAAATCATTAGCAAGACAAGTCAAGGAAATTTCCCGAATAGAATAAAATAAAAATCGATTGACACTTGAAATTGACAATTTTGTTAAATATTGACCTGCTAAAAAAAGGAAGATAAAGGGAACAACTCAACAACATCCGTGTCACTAACGGGATGCAGCAGAATACCAGCGTCAGGTATTATACCTGGCATATGCTGAGCTGGACTCCCATTTGGTGCAACCATGAGACACACACCGCCCAGTAGTGATCGACCGTTATAGACGTTTATGAGTTAAGTGTCTATGGGTCAATTTTTTTAATTTTTTTTTCAAATTTTTGGATGTTTTTAATACCTGTATTTGTGTCTTTTGTTGCACTGAATAAACGATTTATCTATCTATCTATCTGTAACAAAATATCAATAACTTACGCAACAGGCGTAATCTCATTCTCCGCGCCAAATCTCTTCCACGGTTCTGTACTAAGCTTATATCTTTCAAAGTCAGTCGCTTGATGGAGCCACACGTTCTGTGTGATACTCTTGAAGGTCTTCCTAGCCTCAGAAAGTGCTGCTTCAGCAGAGTCCCCTCCAGCATTCAGTTGTTCTATGAGTTCTTTAAGGAACTTCTGTTGACGAAGAACCGTGCCCCAGTGTAGGTTGCTGTTTTTGCTGTAGATTGAGTCGCGGAGGGCGTCGTACATCATTTTGTCGCCTGATCTTCTTACCTAAAAAGTTTGAGCTTGTTTTTTAAAACGGTTTTGACAAGAGTATGGTGTGATCTATTTGACTTATGTATATGGGCTTATCTTTACTTTTATGGACGATATTAGGCGCAAATAAACGTATTTTGTTTCTTAAAATAAACTACTGATCTGATTGCCTGAATTAATTTCGTGTTTACTTGTACCTATGGTTAAGGTGAATGCGCATTCAATTTTTCTAGTTTTACGTAAAAAAACGTAAGAAAATTTGAACTTCGCGGTCTACCACTGCGCATTCACCATAAGTGTTTCTAGCACAAAAAAAAATGTGTCAATAGCGTTAAAAAATATTGTAATAGCCAAGACGCTTTTTAACTTATAATGGATATTTACCTGAGCGACATCGTTGATGAGTCTCTGAGCGAACACAAGTAGCCTTTCTTTTGTGATCTTAGCGGCATAGAGTATCTCGTACAAATGGTTTACCACCTCGTCATAATCTTGAGGTTCACACTAGAAAATAAAATGCCAATGTTATAGGAAAATATTATTGTAACCGTCTTATGTAATTTTTACGTTCGAAAAGTGCTGATTCTCAGCCTAATTTGAATAAACGACTTTGATTTGATTTGCCGGTGTTGTATGCTGCTACTAGTTAAAAGTTCCTACTCACCCTCGTCTCAATATGCACAAAGTTTCCAAAATTTCCGATAGAGAAGTTCCCAGAGCGATCAAAGCCGATATCATTGTTGAACATGACAGTCAGCTGTTCCGTGGCGGAGATGACGTCTTCGTGAGGCACCAGCGTGTCACCTCGATGGACCGCGCACTCTGCCAGGCCGTTCATGTGCAGAGGGAGCCACTTGCGAGTCGATTCGTCTACTGAGCTTGTGTCGAATATTAGGTTTATCTGTATGAAAAGAATAAGTATTATTTAAAACCAACTTTGCATGCGACTTCGCCCGCGTGGGAGAAACATTTTATCCTATGGCACTTGCAATAGAGTAGCGTTCTATTATATCAGTGATTTTTTTTTTTAATCGGACCTGTACTTCCAAAGATATATATTACGAACCAAACAAACAATTTTATCTCTATAGAATATTAGTTTAGATTTAGATAACATTACGCCTTAATTCCAAAATGGAGTAGGCAGCGATGTAGACTACAAACAAGGTGTAATTTATATTACATCTGTTATGTATCAAGTCCCCAAGTAATAGGGTGCAAGTCTATAGCCATTAATTGCCATTAACAAGGGCACAAGTCTAGCCCTCGGATTTCTACAAGAAATTCATAATGGAAAAATCCAGTAACACTTAGCCCGACCTGAATAAAACCCTTGACTTGTATGTCAATGGATTCAAATAGCGCAGTGTCTGAACGATTTTCCACTTAGTAGACAATCGTTTTCAATCACATTCAAGTAGCCGTTAATTTTAATCTAAAGGACTATTGTTACGATTTATCTAGGACCGTGTACAAGATAAGCTTTAAAGTAGATTTAAAAATGAAACCTTTATTTTTATATCATGTTTTAAGTTATATTGTGGTTGGCTAGCTTTCGTGAAAGGATAATGTATACAAATTCCACGAAAACGCATCTTTCCGGACTTATCATAAAACCGTGCGAATTTCTTTAAAAAAATTAAATATTTAATGGGTTTTTTTTTGGGGTTTGTTTTTATGCTCTCTGGCTAGGTTAGTCAAACGGTAGCCCAGAACCAGTTAGTCTGTGATAAAAACCTCTGTTCTATATAATAAAAATACTCACATAAACAAAGTTGGTCTTCAAGCTATGCACTCTGGCGTACACAGGCAGGTCCTTGAGATCGAAGTATGGGCAGGGCTCGCCGTCTGAACTCCAGGAGCTCATGTTGTGGCATTTGAACTTGCATGGCGGCACTGGTACTGAGGCTAACGTGCCGGCAGGGGGAGGACGCTAGGAAAAAAATGGATTATGTGAATTATTTAAGTTCCACAGGTCGATCGATCAGGTTAAGCTACGTTTGCCGCGCTTGGTCTGTGGATGGGTGACCATCTTTACATACCACGTTAGCGCCAAAGCATTTTAAGCCGTTGGTCCCGGCTGTCATTAGTGGATCTTTGACAGTCGTTACGGGTGTCGGAAGCCCGAAAGTCTGACAACCAGTCTTACCAAGGGGTATCGTCCCAGTAACTGGGTTGTGGAGGTCAGATAGGCAGTCGCTCCATGTGAAATACTGGTATTCAGATGCATCCGGTTAGACTGGAAGCCGACCCCAACATAGTTGAGAAAACGTTAGGCAGATGATGATTGTTAACTTAATATTTATAGGGTCAAAGCATACACGATATTTTCAGCATTGGCAATTAGCGATTGAACGCTAGACTTCGATCACATTCAAATGCCAGTCGTAGCTCGTCGTAGTAAGGCTTTGACATCTGCACGGGACTGTTCAATGCTTAAATACTTGACCGCGACCGAACGCTAAGACTATGTTCCCCTCTTAATCTTAATGGTGTCTGAAAGCAGATACTAATAAAGAGGTGGCAAATAATCTGCAAAGAATTTAACTTTCAGGGGCAAGTTTAGCTGATATAGGTATATCTGAGCCTGAAAATCAAAATGTCGATTTGTTCTATAGACTTACCGCCACCGAACACAAAGACTACGCTCCTCCCCTGAATCTTAAGGGTGTCTAAAAACAGATTGTGAGGGAAGAGGTGGCAAATAATCTACAAAGTTTTTAACTTTGAGGGACGTGTTCCGTTACACGAGTCAGAGCTTGAAAAACATGTTGTTTTGTTCTTTAAATAGATGAACATCAACATTTTTATGTTCATCGATAATTACATTTGTTCGTTAAAAACAATAGGTTGTATTTACACGTTAGTACAATGGCTATCGAATTGAGTACCACTTACAATAGGAAACGTCTTACAATAGTTGATAGCCAATTAATGCAAACGCGCATACACAACCTTTTAGCATTCATTTACATAAACTTATGGTAAACATCATTGTAAGACTACCTCACTATTCATTAAAATATTATATTTTAATTATTCATTAAAAAATCGGTTGTCTGTAAAGTCGGTTTACTGACGATAGTTGAACGTGACAACATCATAAGAAAATACTGATGGAATAGTTGCATTGCATTTGTTAATATTCGCTTGCACTTCAAGCCGCCATGGAACGCTACAGAGCGAGGCCGCGAGGTAACGCTACATGAGTCATGTTTTTTCGTGAGTGCAACCAGCTTCATCGATTTATTAGACGTTGTCACGTCAATAAATATTCGATCCTTGTTTGAGTCATGTTTAATTGTATGATTACTCGGTCAGTTGTATTTATACAACAATGCCTTGCTTGCGGCACGTAACGATTCAACAGATCGCGTGGTAAACTGTGGCAGCCATTTTTAACTGACCCCCAAAAAACTAAAATACAGATCCAAAGACACCGACTTCCGAAATTAAAGTTATTTTTCACTTTGTAGTGATTTTGGAAGTCGATAGTTTTTTTTTTTGTAAAAAGTTTTTATTAAAGATCTGACTTTTTACATTTATAGATTTTTAAGACCATGTTTTTAGAAAATCTAACATCTAAAAACATGGTCTTAAAATCTATAAATATAATAAATCTGTAGACGAGGCGTTTCTGTACATTACATTAAAATATACCTATGCAATGTAATAAAATGTGCACAAATAAAAAACATGCTTATAAAAGTACTTTGTAGTGTGGACATTAAAAGCGGATAATATTTTTGCTTTAGTCTATGTACACGGCGTAACTTACCGAGTTGTCGCACAATGAAATGGTACTGCAATCGCAACTAATGCTGATTTTTAATCAATCAATAATTATGTTCCTTTCATTAGGCGAGTTTTTTCTTAAGGAAATTCACTGTCTGATAACTCATGACATAATAGTCTGTGGGGTTACCTCATTGAAATCCATGGCTTCTCGTAACTGCTTAGCCTTCTCAGCTAGTCCTGCTTCACCGAGTTCCGTTCTTTGCTCTGCTAACCGTTTCTTTTCTTCTTCTGCCATTCTGTTTAATAAAAAATATATGTACTTTATTACAATTCACCTAGTTATAAAAAAAAATTGTCCAGGTGCTTTTAAAAAAAATATTCTTGGCCTGCTTTATCTAGTTTCAAAATATATTCCTAATCTTTAGTATAGTTATAGACTTATTATTATGATAATAAGTACACATTATTATTTAACCTAGTTGTCAAGTTAATTTGCTGCGCCCTAACAGGGTCATGTACTCATTCTTTAAGCTTGTCTCAGTCTGTAATTTTGTGTACATTGTGCAATAAATGAATATATAAATAATATCACACGAGAAGTACTGTGATTGGTTGACTGAGTTACCTTCAGTCAATCAGATCACTTGACATCAACCTAATTTTGACATGTAGTTCGATTTTCGATCCAGAAGCTGGGTGACAGTCTTCTTGTCCTTCGTGTCGTTGACACATTTCTCATATCTTGTTGGCCCAAAACTTCGCCGCTTCCACGGCTTCGTCGGTGACATCGAAGCGGTGACAGTCTTTGAGAACAGATACGTACTTGCTTTGCAGCTCAATGCTAGGAGATCCCATGACGGTGACGTAGTCCGCAGCGAAGTACTTCTTTAGCAGACCGAGCCAGTAGTCGGGAGACTCCTCCAGCAACGCCAGCATGTCGGTTTGAGGGTTCATGCGGGAGATGAACTGGAACCAAACGAGATTTAACATCAGCATTATGTAGTTGTTCCAAAGTGCCATCGGATGCTCTAAAATTTTAGAGATGTAACTATGTCAAGCATTTTCAGAGTAAGACAATACCTGCTCCATACAGGGCAAATTAAATTAGTTAGCGAAACTATACTCCATTTACAATAAGATTAGACATTTAAACAAAACTTTTTACAGTCCGTTCAACCTATTTTTACTTCTATTCCGTAGGCATAAGGACGGCATTAAAAGCAAAAACGTGATTATAATACCAACTGTTTAATGCAGCTGCCATTTGTCATGCCACCAACGCAATAGAAGTCAAAATCGGTTGAACGGACTGTAAAAAAGATTTATTTCAATGTCTAATCTTATTGCGAATGGGGTATAGGCAGCGTGATGGTATCGATATCAGTTTAAAAAATCGTTTTTTTTTCGTGTAATCTACCTGAAGGCCAATTTCCGTAATTAAAAACGGTCAAAACCTAGTCACAATCTCATCTCAGCGACAATCAATGTCAAAAACTTTTCAAAAATGTTACACGTATACGTACGCGCCGCGCGCACGCGCGCGTGTGCCCGTCGCGTACGTACGTGTTATACGTATTTTTGACAGATTGTGACTTGAGATCAGACTGTGAGCGTTCTTAAAATTATGAGAATTGCCTGTCTGATATCGTGTTTAGACATCGATACATATCGATCGGAGCTACGCTAGCTAATTTAGTTGGACCTTAAATTACCTTAACAATGAAAATAGGATTTTCAGCAGATCAAGAAGAGTGTAGACGTCATATTTTCATTAATGAAAATTGCCTTGTGCAAATTTTTACCTGAAATAGCTCTGTGTTTAAACACTTAAAACGCACCTCACTCAATGACACAGGATCAACCCTAAAACGTGAAAAGGGTCGACCCATTCCCCATTTATTCAAATTGCCAGGAGAGCTTTGAATGTTAAGTTTGATTATTCCCCAAATAATACATTTTGGACTCTTTATAAACAAACTTTTGGGCGAATTCTTTTTAACCAATTATAACCCGGAATTATACTTTTACATCATCTGTTACATTCACGTGTTTGTTATACCTAACAAGTTCTCATCAGACCGTAACTGAAAACCAATCATAAAGAGTTATTGTTTGACAAATCAGTACAAGTTGATGTGCATTATTAAAACTCAAGATTTTCAATCTTGAGTTTTCCTTAACAGAAAATACACTATTTTCTTTCTCATTTATTTTCTAACGCAAAAACAAATAGTTCGAAGTTTTATGTACTGTCACATAAATGTTATTGAACATTGCAATCAATTTCTATTTGATTTTATTGTATGGATTGTAAGTTGTAAATATTTTTTTAACTGACTTCAAAAGGAGGAGGTTCTCAATTCGACTGTATTTTTATTTGTATATCCATTATGATACGCGATATCACCGGCAATAGTGGATCGATTTCGAAAATTCTTTTTTAATGGATAGGGGTTGGTTCCATATCAATTTTATTAACATTGCTTGGGTAGTTTTTTTGTTAGCTTCCTGTCACTGAGATTTACTTAGCAAGTAGTGTTACACGAATTTGTGTGAAACCAATACTTGTAGAAACTAATAATTATCTTTAAAAAAAAAACACATGTTTAATTTCGGAAATCGGTGGCCAAAAACGAAAATACGGAACCAACGATACTGACTTCCGAAATTAAAGTTTATTGCTTTCACATTACGCCAATTTGCCGCGTTATAGCCTTTTCATACAACTGTCAAAGAATGGCAATTGTGATTTGAATTTATGGACAATTAATTTGTAAGTTTGTAGTCAATTTGGTAAACAAATAATTTGACTTTACTTACATGATGTTCATTCTGCGAATACAGCGCATCACCAATACATCTGAACGCCACAGCATGATGTGGGTCCGACTCGAGGCTAGCGATGGCCTCCCTCAGCTGTTTGCGCAACAGCCTGCGCAGGCGTTCCATGTCCACCGCGTCTTCACCCAAGCATACCGACTGTAGGCATTTTATCGCCTCGTCGCGAGCTGACTCTAGCTTGTCCAATGGAACGTTGTCCAGTTCTATTTTGATGAGGGTAGCCATGTTTTCTGTTAGGTTGTAGGATATCTGTTAGGGAAATGTAAAGTGTAAATCATGTAGTATTCGAGAAACATTTTCGTAGGCTTGCAAGAACAGAATATACAGGATGTGACGTAAATAATCTATAGCCCTGCAAATACCTTTTTGGTCTTAGTTTAATATAACTAGTAGTTAAAAGTAACTTTATTAAACCACAAATGCTTAAACTTGAATTAACGCCACAACCTTATACATGAGCCATACAATAGTGAATTTTGCAGGTAACTTATTTGGCAACCATCTCCAGAGTTAAATCCTAGCGCCTTTACAAACTTTTGCTGACCTTAATAAACTTTTCATGGGAAATAATGAGTAAGTACTTTTTTCAGACATTGTTACATAAATAGTCTCACATCTCCAGCCAAGGCGTCTTCTCTCTCGACCAGGCATCGTTGCAGCGGCGCGGCAGCGGTGTCGCACAGGTAACGCAGAAGAATCGCGCACGCCGTTAGATCCCTCATTGCTGTCTGTTCTGTTAGAAGAGGACCGCGCCATGCGAATATAACCTTTATAGGAAAATAGTAATGTATTGGTTTTGTATTAAAAAAACATGTTTTTTTTTTATTGCTGAATGGTTCTTGAATGCTCTTGACCTCGATCAAGCCTGATGGAAAGCGATGGACGAGGTCTATGATGAAACGAGCGTGCCCAGAAGATGCCTATGGCACTGGAACCCACGCATCGACGAAACAGAGCAGGCTGCTTGACGCCGGACTTCGGTGGGAGGGTGGTCGCAAACCAGGCGGGCGTTAGCCCTACCATCGCAAGGGAAGAATTGGCCAACAACATTTGTTACGACCGTAATCACTTTTATATGGCAAACCGATGGAGTATTTGCAATGATAAAAATGTTTTCAGGGTCAATGTTAAACTGCCGATATTCACACCTCTAGACCTCACAATATTGAGAGACAAGTTTTTAGTACCCGGAAAAGAAATTTAGGCCGTTTGTCCTCCACGACAGCGGGATGTCAACGAGAACGAGATGACGGCACCGAAATAGCGATAGCATTAACTATGGCTGCGTGTTCACCACCACGGTTCGAATAATCTCGTTTCTCGTTGATGTCGCGCTAACGTTGCGCGGTGGACAGTGTTAGACAGTTTAGTTCATTACTATAACAACATTATTTTATAAACAAGGAATTTATAATATTTTGCTGTCAATTTCAGATTAGACTAGAAGTTCTATTTTACAGGAATACTAGCTGACCCGACAGACGTCGTCCTGTTTTTTTGATTCGAAAGACACGTGGCGCCATCTGTTATCTTATTAACATTATCATGTTATTGTTGTTTTCCTCGGGAACAACACTTTTTTTCGGGATGAAAGGTACTCTATGTCGGTTTCTGTACACCTGACAACGTATATACAAAATTTCAGGATGATTGGTTCAGTGGTTTAGGCGTGAAAAGGTACCAAACAATCTTACTTTCGCATTTATAATATTAGTTAGGATAAAATCCTTGTTAATCAACACATACCTGACCACAGTCTTCAGTGTCTGCGGGCCACTGCACCTTCAACTCGCCGTAATTCGGCTTAGAAGGAATGGTCTGCCAAGGTTTGACCCACGCCTCTGGAGCATCACTGTTTTTCTGTGAACAAATAAAATATTCTGTATTGCAATATATTTCGTACTTATCACCTACAATCTTCTTCTTCAATCGGTCCCTCATTACTGAGGATCGTGGTCACTGGACCCTTTTAAACGGATAATCTGCCTCCATCTACTCCGCTCCAACGTTGCCATCACCACCTGCTGAAAATTGCTTGAGGACGTAGCTTCTTTCACTTGGTCGGACCATCGTGTTGGCGACCGGCCTCGTGCTCTCTTTCCTTCGGTATTGCCAACAATAACCAGCTTTTCAAGACTGCTATCCCCCCTTCGCATTATGTGGCCGAAATAGGTCAGAATACGCTGTATGCATATTGTAGACAATCGAGTCTTGACATCGAGTTGGGAAAGGATAGACACATTTGTGCGTCACCTACAATAATCTATACTAATATTATAAAGCTGAAGAGTTTGTTTGTTTGTTTGGTTGAACGCGCTAATCTCTGGAACTACCAGTCGGATTTGAAAAATTCTTTTTGCATTTGATAGCCCAATTCTTGAGGAAGGCTATAGGCTATATAACATCACGCTATGACCTTTAGGAGCCGAGCAAAACGAAAAAAGTCAGAAAGAACGCTAAGCAAAAACGAAGTAATAGCGCGGGCAGGCGATGCGATGCGACGGGGTGGGTCGGGGAACAAGAAATTTCACGCGGACGAAGTCGCGGGCAGAAGTTTAACATAAAATAGAGTAGATCTGGTTTAGAGATACACCCTTAATCGTAAAATTAAATTAGCTAGCAAAACTCTGGAGCCGTCCGTGATGGGCATCGAAATCTAAACATGTTTAGACTTCGATATCTGTTCAAGTCGAAATGTCGCAGAAATACAGTTTTCTAATACGATTATTTACTGCGTCAATAACCTTGTAGTTTGTATTCTTCTAAAACATTATCATCACGCCTGTATGTATGTACAATGCGTGCCACGTAAGAAGAGACTTGACCCCGCCTCCCCCGCTCTTTCCGCTGCCCCTATGACGTCCGGTCCCGTCCCGCACTCAGACCTCATACCGCTAAAGATACCTAAAATCGTGTACTGCGCATGTCAAACCACGTGGTGTGTCAAATCTCATCTTTCGTGGCACGCATTGTATGTATATGTGGGTGTACATTACCTGCACCAATTTTTATCATCCTCATTTTTTATTTTTTTATTGTTACTTTGTTTTTCTGTTGTTTGTGTTTTTTTTATTTTTATGCGTCATGTTTGCTGCAAATAAACGTATTTTCTTTCTTTCTTTTTCGACAGTTAAGTATGTTGAAGTCCCATGAGAGCCAAGTGCCGCATAATACCAGTGACCGGGCACAAAACCAGATTATGAAAACCTAAAAACACTGCCTGACTAAAGAGTATTCTATTCTATTCTATTCCTGACCCGGAAATCATCATCATCTGCCTAGCCTTTTCCCAACTATGTTAGGGTCGGCTTCTTAGGTATTAGACTCGAAAATACCTGTGTGACCTAGCCAAGGTCGTTTCAATGAGACTAAGCCCGCATACGCACTGACGTAAAAATATCGCGGTGGGATTATTTATCGCGCACTGGATTTTAAACTCTCGGTGTTGAGCCGAGCATTGAGAATCTTAACAGAACGCATTCCACCGCGTCAAAAAAAACACACTGTTGGATTTTGAACTCTCGGCGCTAAGCAGTGCGTTGAAAATACAGTGCACGAAAAAAAATCGCCGCAAGAAAAACGCGTTCGTGCCAAGCCACTGTTCAACCAATAAAGGACTCGAGATGTGGGTAATTTGGATGCAGCAATTGTTTAAATTGAATAAGGATGCAGTTTAAAGATCAGTACAAATGCATGTACCAGAGACATGCAACTAGAAGATGAATCGGTTTTCAAATCGCTAAAGACGCTCATAGTGAGGCTCTGGCCAAACTGAAGCGAGGGAGAGAGCAGGATGCGGGACAAAATTCGTTCGCGCCGATTGTGTCAACTAACTTTTATGGAGGTGTTAAAACTGGCACAAATAGTCGCGTGACTTCCAAGAGTTCCTAGTAGTTAAAACAATCGATGCACGCACTCGCTTCCTGCATCCCGCTCGCTCACATTCTAGGGGTAATTGCGACACACTAACTGTAGGAATGGTTTTCGTTTTGACAGTTCAACAACATTCATTGCGTTACTTACGTTGTTGAGCAGACAAATTATTCGAACATGTCAAGCAGTGGATTAGCAATATCCTTCATAATGATTCAGAATGTGTAAGATGTTACGCAATTAGGATGCAGTTGGGCTAGCACGCTAATTGCGTAACAAACAATCAATGCAACGGTTTTGAAGAAAATTCCTAATCCATTGCTTCATTTTCAGTTTGATTAATTCATCTACTCAACAACATGTAATTAACGCAATGAATATGGCTGAACTGTCAAAATCATCATCATCATTGCGATCGATTGGCATTTTATGTGTGTTACGCAATTAACCCCCAGAGTTTTGCCAAACCTATATGAAAATGACACAGTCTTAAAATCATTATCAATAAATGGATTTTTCAGTAAATATTTGTATGATATCCGTTTTTTCTCGATACTTACATGACATGTATAGCTGTCGCCTTTTTAACACCTGGAAACTCGTTTGGAATTGGGTAAAAGTCAAATAAATCCACCATGCATTGGTTTTAGTTTTAAAAGTTGTTGCCAAGGTCGCATTGAGTAGACAGCTTACAAATGGCTATTATTGATTTGACCTGAGTTCATACATTAAACTAGCTCTAGTAAACTACATACTGTTATTTAGATTCATATCACTCCGTAGGTTAGCTCTATTATTAGTCAAACATTAACAATTTTCATGAAAAAAGTAATCTAGGTTACAAAACTTTCAGCCAGTATTTTGTACCATTTGTATTTTTACAGCGTCGTAGCATTAGCTCCTCTGGCAAGATTTATACTGGGTACAATTTAAATGCTCACCAAAATAATTTTGAGACCCTAACACTAAGTACCAAGTAACATATGTTAATTTCAAATAAAATAAACCCAATCTATACCGAGGTGCCTAAAGAACAACGTTTTAAGTTCAAAAATAATTACTTATAGGTACACTCATCAGAATAATTGTACGTGTTGTATTTATATTCTTTTTGCCTACCAAAATGGATAAATGCTCACCAAATCTTGTTTCCCTGAAATAGTAACATTAATACCCAACATGAAAAATATTGGCGACGATGCAAGAATGAGCAAAGGGCACCCCAAGGTTAGGTTACTTTAAACCCTTTACACAGAAATAGGGGCCCCGCGAAGCGGGGCTCCGTCGACATTAGGATGCAAAAGCAAGCGAATGACAATACCAAGTAACATGTGTTTGGGATACGCAACATTATATTGATTGATATTAAAAAAAAACTGTACTATCGACCGTTAGCTTTTTGCCTCAGTAAAACTGACTAAATTGAAAGTCGTGAAATAAAATATTGGTAACATCTATTTAGCGAGAATATAAAATATTTGGTCTGAAATTAAGTTTAAAGGCGTTTATAAATCTTTATGGCATAGAATAAAAAGGAAAATAGGTTAATTTTTACAATACTTTATGAAACACAATTTGGTGAGCATTTAACCATTTCGTGGTCACTGGAGCTTTAACATAATAACCATCGCGTTGCCGCTGCGTCAGCCTCGCGATTGCGCACCATGTAGCGTATGTTCTAGATGCTAACGGTGGCTAAGAATAAGGCATCAAAAATTTAAAATATCTACCAAGTGAAAAACATTTGACAGCATCATTTTATCATTTAAAGAAACACGCAAGCGAAATGCACTCTGAAAAAGTATGAGGAAAATTATTGTTATTCCACTCCATAAGAACAATTACCTCGGACACACCATACTTGCTGAGCAAATGATGTAGTTTCTTACCTTAGCGATGATGTCATCTTCGACAGTACCTAGGACTGCAAACACATCTTCTGCTTCTATCTGACCTGTCAGTATGATTGTCAGGTTTTCTGCTCGGTAGAATTTCTTGTGGAAGTCTCTGACCTGCGAACAGCTACTAGTTAGTTTGCCTTTTATATGAATACCAATAAATGGCAAAGTCAAGGAGATTTTATCTCAAATGCATTTATGATGCAACTAGAAACAGAGTTTCTGAATTTGATTGGACATTCGCTGGTCTGTTATTATTTCTAATAGAATTGTTTTCTTGTTAATCATTTAGGAATTCTTATACTTATGCATTTCATTTTATTTTATATAATTATTATGATTTCCATTAATATATGTTTTGCAATGGGTAGTATTTACCCGAAAAAAATGAATTTATATACTTATTATAGTTATTATTTTAAATTATTATTAGGTGTTTTATATACCTACCTACTTATTTTTGTAATATTTATTTCTCTTTTGTGCAAAACTAATTTAAGGTAGGTTTGGGATTCTAATTAACTCACTTTAATATTATCAGTAGATGTCCTTAGGTTCTTCAAGATGCCACCGGTTTCAGACGAATAACCACTTTCTGGATACATAGCACATAATAATTGTCGCTCACATCTGTAAACAATATTTATATGTATTGGTGCTATCGTATTATCATGATATTTTACAAGGAAAAATTATAATGATTTAAGAAAAAATCTTTTGCTACCCTCATTAGGTTTTCCGAACCCCACTCAAACTTTTATACCTACAATAAGTTTTATCCTGACAATAAATCTTGAATTTTTGACAGTTTTGTTGGTCAGTGGGTCGTGTTAGGGGCGGATTCCATACTAGAACTATCAGAAGTCAATTATATTCCACAAATAAAACATATAATCTGTGTTTGATGAAATTAGAGAAGTTACTCAGTACTTTTAGTAATTACTATGAAAATTCAATTATCATAACATAGAACCGAGTTAATCTTACTTACCTACTGTATGCAGTATTCTCTCCCCCCTGCATTTCACAATACACTACACCAGCATCCTCCCCCTCGCCATCAATGTGGTGGACCTCTGTGATGAACCCTTCATCGGTGAGCGTAGGCCACAGTATGTGGTCCAGGTATATTGGCAGCAGCGTCAACATGCCAGCGTCTCCCGCAGTGTACACCGTGTAACATGTGTGGTCCGTGTCTGTCCACGCATTTGTGCCATGAGCCATACAACGGTTGGCCAATAAATCCAAGATCCCTTTGTATGGGTACCGCTCAGACCCAAGGAAGATGAGATGCTCCAATGTGTGGGGCAGACCATCATCGTCATGAGCTTCAGTTGCTAAAAGAAAATAAAAAGAAATTGGAATTTTGTGTTCATAACAGATAACATTTCGCTGTTATCATTGTTTGTAAATTGGATTACATTTCATATTTGCTCTGTGAATTATTGTTATCCAGATGTATATTGCATTTAAGAAAGATAAGTCCATGTCGCTGTCTTGGGTAACTTTATCTAGGCAGCAAGTGGGTAGAAACAAAACTTTTGATAAATTAACTTTTTAATAAAAACTTACCCAGACAAAAGAAACCGTTGACGAGAGGTCCCTCAACTCCGGCTATGATCACGGTGATGCCGGTCTTCTCCGACACATATTTGTTCACAGGGATCACATCGGACGCTTTTGTCGACGATACCAATTTGAAGTGAGACATTCTGAATTTATGCCACACTTGCTTTATGTACTAAATGTTTTTGGAATACACTGGAGAATTATGAAACTTATTCGCCGGCGCCCGCCTGATCTGCAGTCAATCAGAGCAAGTGACGATTCGTCAGCGAAGTGAATGAACTAAAACCACACAGGTTACGTCAAAACTGTCAGTCTGTCAGATTCGAATAGGAATATCACCGGTTCACTAGTGATGTTCTACCATGTTCACATTTAACAGTTACATCACCGTTGATATTCACCGTTACAACTCCACTGTTTTTATGAAACCATTTATTTTAATACATCTAATACTTTGTACTTTGTTATTCCGTGCCTCGGAAAGCACGTTAAGCCGTTGGTCCCGGCTGTCATTCGTGGATCTTTGACAGTCGTTCCAGGTAGTCAGAAGCCCGAAAGTCTGAGAACCAGACTTATCAAGGGGTATCGTATTACCCAGTAATTGGGTTGGTGGAGGTCAGATAGGCAGTCGCTCCATGTAAAATACTGGCCGACCCCAACATAGTTGGGAAAAGGCTAGGCAGATGATGACTAGTTTGTTATTAGATTGCTCATAGATTTTATAATCATCAATCGTACAGAATACTCTGTAATTGTAATTCTCTAACTGTAATTCGACCATTTCTGACAATAAATTTAAATAATATGGGTCCTCGTAATGGCGTCCTCGGTTCAATTCTCAGGTCGAGAATGTTGTTGGTAAGAATATCTTAGTAACAGCTTGGTGTTTGGAAGTTGGTGATTTGTACCCCCGTGCCTCAGAAATTAAATCATTGGTCCTTCGCCTGATCCCTCTCCGATCGTGTTGGATTGCCGTCCTGTCGGACTATAAGAGTTTCGGAAGAGAGAGAGTGCTCATATGCTTTTGCGTCATAATATCTCCTGCGCCGAAGGCTAGTGTTCGCTGACATTGGTCGCCATGGTCGGATTTTGGTTTGGGGGACCATTATAATTTTGTTGAACACGAGGCCATTTTCGGAAGTCGAGATCTGTC
This sequence comes from Luperina testacea, assembly GCA_927399505.1. NCBI lineage: Eukaryota > Metazoa > Arthropoda > Insecta > Lepidoptera > Noctuidae > Luperina > Luperina testacea. The sequence goes on along the minus strand of OV656760.1, from coordinate 14,598,683 downwards.
TTAAATTTAAATTTTATTTTATTGTCAGTATTATACATAATATCAATATTCTACTAATTTGTAACAAAGTATTATTTTTGACTCATTTAAAACAACGGTTCGATTCCGATCACCAATAAAAAGTAAAAAGGCGAATAAACAATACTTCTAAATTTCACAGAGGAAACGTAATCCATGAAAACGTCGTACGTTACTTTTACTGATGGAATAAATCAAGTTACGGTATTCGGCATTCCTAACTCCTTTTACAAACATCACTAGGCAAAATGCTTTCATTCATTTCATTCATAATGACTCATCGATCACCACAGATAATATAAAAATCCATTATTTTTATGTTATCTGTGGTGGTCGATAACTTGTTTCTACTTTCTTGTTTCTAAGATTGTTTGCGACTGCGACGATGATCCTGCCTACTTACTGAATGTTCTAACATTTATTTTGTGCCATTTTACATCTACTAACCAAAAATGTTTTTGGTCCTTGTTTAGCATGGGCATCCATGGACACTACAAACACTGATCAATAGTTTGTGTAACAGTTTACGATCATTACTTATCGAACGTTACCGATGGAGCCAGAACCTCAAAAAATAGAATAGAATAACGAAACCTAATCTCCGTCCCACTGCAGGTTCTGGTGGTCATGCGAGCAGTACAGCGAACACGGTTACTCTGATTAATATTTTTTCAATATCATTAGGTTCCTATTATAATCATGTGTTCTGCCGTACTTACAATAAGTGCAATATCTACTCTCTAACTATACTCGGATTTTGGGCTTTAAAAAGTTTATACAAATCTGTAATCAGCAAATTTTGCTGAATCCAAAATCCGAGTTATTGCACTTATTGTAAGTACGGCAGTGTTGTAGACCAAATAAAGAGTTTAGATAGGTAATGTACAAACAAACCACATACTTACACATCACCCCACCCCCTACTGATGAAATGAACACCCACCTACATAATCGACAAACATGACATCACGCCAGTAACCCGTATCCCCAAAGGTTTATGCAGAGGTGTACCTACCTACAGTATACCTACCCATATTTAGCAAGTAAATTAGTAGTTTATCCGAGTTGCTTTGGCGTGACAATAATAGCGGTCATTGACTCACCTACATTCCACCTTTGTAGCATTCTTTATTTGAAAAACTGGAATAAAGTCGGCTAACGTCCTAAATCAATATACCTAGTAGTGTGAGGTGGTAGTAACAGTAATAGATATCTTTACATTTATTAAAAAAAACAAAGAAGTCAAAATTATAGGTAGGTAGGGTGACACATTGAAATACTTTTGAAAAAAGTAGGAATTGCTACGAGGTGCGAAACAAGTTTGATGGCGAAAATTTAATTTTTTATTTTGGGTGGTTTGTCTGGATGTATATTCCGGATCGGCACAAAAACGGCTGAACGGATCTGGATGCAATTTGGCACACAGATAGTTCATAACCCGGATTAACACACAGTAGGGTAGTTACTTTTAATCCCGGTAGGTAATACATTTCCGTGGTATGTTTAACGTTTTTGAAATCCCCAGGCAGCTAGTGCACCATAAAATAATGTTATGTTACATTGTCCTGGCCAGGGTTAGGTTCCTCTCTGCAGACCGCCAGCTCGTCGGCCTATTGTCTTGAAGCTACATAGGTGATGCATTACCTACCCTGGAATATTTGGTCAAATTAAATTAGGTAGTTAGTAAAACTCCGCAGATTTCGATATCTAAGCACAATAAAACAAAACAAAAAATGTTTTTCTCAACTCGTACTTCAAGTCGGTTATTCCGTTTATCCACCCCAAAAAATACACCCTAAGGTGGATACGCGAAAATACATGTCCGAGAATCCAGCCTAAGCCTATAAATTCCGTTTATCCAATGACGCCTAGAGTGGATTTTTGGGGTGGATAGACGGCGCCTTGAACAAGCGTGGTGATCAATGCTCATGCCTTCTCTGAGAAGAGGCATTTGGCCTGCAGTGGTACGCTGGTAATCATAAGGACGTTATTTAAATAACTCATGTTGAACTATAATATCTAAACGCCTAAAAAGAAATTAAGTTGGAATAGTTTATTAGGTAAGTCGGAGATTTTTTCAGATTTGCTTTTTATCCGACTTCAAAAAAGAGAAAAATCTCAATTCGACTGTATGTTGTTTTTTTTTTGTATGTTTGTCTCGCGATATCTCCGGCAATTGTAAATCGATTTCAAAAATTATTTTTTTAATGGACATGGTACCTATGCCTCAGGGATCATAAAATTTTTATTAACTTTGCTTGGGTAGTTTTTGAGTTAGCTTCAATAATACGTATTTATGCCACTTATTTTATATTGATGATGTTATAATTACTTCCTGTCACTGATATTTACATAAACGTACAACTTACCTAAACCGACTTCCAAAACAGACACTACAAAGTGAAAAATATCTTTTATTTCGGAAGTCGGTGGCAAACAATGAAAATGCGAACCAATTAACGAATTTAAGGGCCTTACTCTCGTTTAGTACCGTAACACGGTCACTTTATGAAACTTATAATAACTCATTAACGGTTCGGTTAGAAGGTCTGTAAAAAATATATGTTTGCTATAGATTCATGAACAGCATTTTTGAAACAGGGTTTTTTCATAAGGCTAATACTTTTGCCTTAAAAAAAATTATTTGAAATAGCGTTTTTAAATCAATCAACAGTTGCAAAGACAATGCCCCACTTTGAGATAGAGGTTCAGAGGTGCTCTGCGCGGGCGCTATTTGATATGAAATGACTGATTTATCAGTCGGACCCATAGAAATATTTATATATCTATAGTTGGACCTCTTCAGGTTTTATTATATATCGTATGTCGATACCTACCTACTTACTCTTACACGCGTGGTATGTCCACTATCAATTTTGGATATAAATATTAATAAAGAATTTAATTTTAAGATAAGATTATAGAAATAATTAGAATTAGAGTGATTGTGTTGGTTGTTATGGATTAAAATACTCGTAGTTGGTAGGTAAGCGTATGCCAATAAAATAAATCTACTTTTGATTCGCTGCAAATATCCTATCTATGTCTCATCGTAAAATATTATTTTTGAATGTATCTGGAGGTGAAGGTCCGTGAAATAAACCCCGTGAATTTCAGGGCTGCGTAAAGGCTGAATTCTCGTTTGATAGGAGATTGTATGAGTGGTTCCGTTTCTAACTTATTGGGGGTATTACTTCATGGTTAGAAGGTAATTCTGGAAAAAGCAAACTGGCATACCTACATTCATTTTAATATTGTATTAACACACACGGATTTTCAGGAGAGCTCTACTTGTGTCAACCTCAGCCACCCGTAGGCCTCGTAGCAGCTGCTAGGGGCTGTCCATTAATCACGTGAGGCTCGAAAGGGGGAAGGGGTCCATAAAAAATCACGAAATATCACAAGGGGGGATGCGAGCTGTCAATAGTGTCATTAGTCGTCATTTAATTTAATAGTGTCATTTATTAGTGTCATTTAAATCGGTAAAAAGATACCTACTTATAAATTCTTCTATTCGGTTGTATTCAAATAGGTAACATGTTTTTACAATACGATGTCAGCTGCAGTATGACCCCCTACAGTTAGAATTTATTACTTTAACGTGAAATAAATAAAACATGTTTGTGAAGTGTGAAGTCATAAATAAAGTTCTCGCCAGATATTGTACTTATTTTATTAGGTATGTAATATTTCATTTCACATAGATAACCTCTATGTGAGCCTACCCTGCATCACTTATGAAATGTCAGAAGCTAGGTGCACGGTTCCAATTGGTTGTTTCCAATGGAGAAGGGCCGGCAAGAAACTCTATGGTTACCCTTTTAAATATAATTATAAGCTTTAACAATGTTTTCAAATTACAGTACCTAATTAATAGGTACTGTAATTTGAAAACATTGTTAAAGCTAATTATAAGGTATGGGAGGAACAGTCTACATTGTAAATTTTAAAATTGATTGATTTTGTGAAATATTCTACGTTATGAGGCTGATAAAGAAATATTCTGTTCAGAATAGTGGAGTAATGATTTCTCCAGCAATTTAGTTCCTCTGACTGAATTTGGATCCAGAAAGATTTCAAAAGTAATACCACCAGGCAGCACGACGCGGCATGGCATGGCAAAGCATTTTCGTTAGCGGAAATGGTTTTCAATCTTATTTACATACTCTTAGCACCCACATTTCTCTGTATCGCCACAAAACTTAAGAATTCCGCAGGAAGCTTCAGCATCCGGGCCATCATCATCAGCAGCCTACAGCAAGTCACTCTGGACATAGGCCTGTCCAATTGCACGCCATTCGGCTCGATTTTTTCGGCAGCTCTCATCTAGCTACTACCAGCCACCCTGCGAAGATCGTCGCTCCACCTGACCAGCCTGAGGGCTTCCTACCTTACGTTTGCCGATGTGCGGTCTCCACTCAAGAACACGTCTACCCCAAATGTCATCGGTTCTACGGCTAAGATGGCCGGCCCATTGCCACTTCAGCTTACTTAATTCTAAGAGGGGGGGAGCCATAAATGAGCCTAGAATTTACATAGTGACTTAATGACAAGATCACGATTCTAGATAGACGATGGACATTCGACGAAACTCAACCGCGACTAGGTATCAACCTTTCTGGAAAGATTTGTACTAAAGATCTACCTTGCACTACATTGCTATGTAGGTTAATTATAAAAATAAACAAATTCACACCCTTAGCCCTTGACCACTTGGTTTTAAGAAGGGCTGTTTAGATTTAGGTCAGATAATGTCCAGTCCGTGATCCTATCGGGTTGAATAACAGTTTTTAAACGATACCACTCGTTTCGGAAGAAAGTACAATAAAAGATTGGGGTCAATCGTGTAAGTCTTGTAAACAACCTAATTGATTTATAAACAGTGGGTACCTAGCAATGGTGGTCCAGTGGTAACGGCCCCGACTTATGAGTTGTAAGTCGTGGGTTCGAACCCAGTCAGGCCTTACTTTGTGTAAATAATTTCATCAACATTGTTCTCAAAACGGTGAAGGAAAACATCGTGAGGAAACCGGCATGTCCTAGATCCAAAAATTCCAAGACGTGTGACATCTACCAACTCGCACTGGGCCCGCGTGCTAGATTACAGCCCACTCGCTTTCGAAGAGAGGAGGCCTGAGTCCCAGCCGTGGGAACATTATAGGCTGATATGCTTATTATTAGAGGTACTTACCTAAAGCTGTGTGCTTTAAAAAAAACAGTGGCACACCGGGAGTACCGACAGAAGTGAAAACAAAACACAAATGGAATATTTTGCCATCACTCACTGACATATCGGGTATACCTTAAAACCGAGTACATCCCGAGGACAGCCGAACACATTCGAAGCGGGTATTTTTTGAATCGTCAGTTACAAAACACGCGCGGTGTCGCTTACGGTAACAGTGGCGCGAGTTGAATGGTTTTTTCCCATCTCAAAAAATGCCCAACGTGCCTAGATATGAGTTTTTCTTGAAAAAAAAAGGTACCAGTGTAGGTATGAAGTATGAATAAGTTAATTATTCTCAGGTCTAAGTTGAAGGATTTTTAAATAATGTAGATACCTACCAATGTGTTATTTTTTTATGTATTATTTATTCTTGTTATTATTGTCTTCAGACGTACCTACTTTCAGGTACGGCCAGCACGCCAGACCAGTGTAAGCTGGCCTTGAAATGAAACTGCGTACTACGCTAGGCCACTTCAAGGTCCAAGTGTTACCACTGTTCTGCAGCCTACAGTACAAGGGCAAAAGGAGCGAGAAATGGTTGTAGATTCGTCGATGTCGTCGGGCCGTAGCCCGTAGCGAGTTTATTGTATATAGGGACTTTAATAAAAAATATGTTCTTAACTTATCAAGAACTAGATCTTGCCGCGTCTTCGACTGCTTGGACGTCGGAAATAATAATAATAATAACGAGAACGTAGTTGTAGTAGTTACTACCGGCCCCCGAATTGCGAAACACACTAATCACACTATCAATCTCAATCTGAATCATTTTGAAGGATATTGCTAATCCATTGCTTCATATTTTCGAAAAGTTTGTCTGCTCTGCAGCGTAAATAACGCAATGAATATTGTTGAACTGTCAAAATAAAAGTTATTGCTAGTAATAGTGTGTTACGCAAATACCTCGCGGGATGGCAATGTTTATCCGAGAGCCAAAAGAGAATGACCAAAAGTCGTAACAAAAAATATCATGAGACTTTTTGGTTACGACTTTTGGTCATTCTTCTTCTTTGGTCTTCTTCATTCAAAAAATTATGAAAATAATTACTACAATATTTTGATAAAAATATTGTAGTAGATAATCATCAAGATCAAAATATTGTAGTAATTATTTTCATAATTTTTTACGACATTACGCGTCGGGGAATTAATTTTTGGACAGGGAATGTAATTTAAAGTAAAAATGTGTTGATATTGTTTTATTCCCTTTACATGACGTTCCGTTTCGAATGATTATAATATGACCTTAAATTTTGAAAGTGCTATGATGTCTTACAAAAACATGTAGATAATTATACTTTGTCGATTGTACGTACATTAATTAAAAATAACTAGAGTAGAATAGGCTGTTTTTTTTAGAGCAATAATGGCCGTTCGTGTCAAACAAAATAAAGACCTAGTTTTTAGATTATTTAGATTTGTTTGAAAATCTCCTAAACCCGGGTTTTGTTTACAAAAAGAACTTTTGTAAGAGTTAATATGATAAGTGTAATCTATAAAAAACAAAGTTTGACTTTGATGCAGCATGGTACGGGATTCCATACATCTATGAGCATAGTCCTTTCATCCAAATCCGTAAAATGGTAATACAGAGTTACTCTCGCATTTATCTATATTTATAAGCTTTAGCAAATGTAGCGCAGGAGTTTTTGCAGGGATTAGGATAATAAGAGAGCCATAGAGAAAAGGTTGGAAGTTAAGTACCTACCTAACTCTCCTTTTTCGTAGGTGTTTATGTTTAAGTACTACCTATGTTACAAAACCAATAATAATTCCTTGTTCAAGTTAATCACTTAATAGTTGCTTAAAATGCAGCAGAAATGAAATTACTTTGCTCCAAAAACCTGCAAATCTCATAGTTCATTGAACCTATGATATTTGCCTACCTATGTGTAACATCGTGTTGCAAACATTTTGAAATAGTCTGTAATTGTCATTGTTTCAAAATTACAATGTTTGGTGGTTTATCTGCTCTAGTTATTCCGTAAGGCAATACAGAGAAATATGCATTCATATTATTTAATAGACGCGAGACGTTACTGTTTGTTGTGTAAAAACATAAATTAAGTAAGTACATAGGCACATAATAATATTCTTTTTTGTGTAAATAAAGTAGGTACTTACAAGGTGAATATCATGTCATTCATTGCATGCACATTTACGTAGATTTTAACATGTATTATTGTATCATTTAAAAAAAGATATTTATCGTTAAAGGCTCCTTCAAACAGGCGCGACACGACACGCGACACAAAGGCACCGCAAGTCGCGCAACGAGGGGTGCCTTTGGGCCGCGCGCGATTATATCGCGTGTCGCGCCTGTTTGTACTGTTCCCACTACTGGGACACAGGCCTCCTCTCTTCGAGAGGGAGTGGGCTTTATAGTCTGTGACTCGGGCTTAGTGCGGGTTGGTAGATCAACTTTGAATTTTTGGTTGCAGGACATGCCGGTTTCCACAGGATCTTTTCCTTCACCGTTTTGAGGTGTGGTAAGGAAATTATTTACACAAAGTAAAGCGCCTGTCTCGCTTCGAAACCACGACCTACCAGTTACTTATCTACTGTGTGATGAAGGCAATACCTTATTTCAGTACCGTAGCCTTTCCTGTTAGTTTAAAATAGTTTAAATAAAATACATAACATCACGCCTTTTTTTTTATCAGGATGGGAAATCATCAAATGACCCCTCCCGCTCTAGGTGGAGCGGAAAGGAGTGTCAGACTCTTACTGACTAAAACCCACCCGTGTTCCTTCCTTAGCCCTTTATGTTCCGGGCCAGCGGTAACCCTTTCGGACAATCCCACTGAGTAACATCACGCCTGCATTACGCAGAGGTGTACCTGTAGTAGGTACACTCACATGTCACAAGTTATGATACCGTTAGTTTATAGTAAGTATAATCATGTCTTAAAGGCTCTTTCAAACATGTGCGACACGCGACAAAATCGCGCGCGACACACAAGCACCGCATGTCGCGCAACGAGCGGTGCCTTTGCGTCGCGCGCGATTATATCGCGTGTCGCGCCTGTTTGTAGGAGTCTTAACGACTTATTGAATAGGAAAACTAGCACAAAGTAATCAGGTAATCAGGAGTCTTTACTCTCACAACACTCATAAGTCACATGTATGCAAAACGAAATCTTCCAAGTTGTCATTTATCACACGATTTCATTTTGTAACGCTCAATATCTGTCGGCTTACTATCATTATTATGTAAGTAAAGTTTTCACTGTACGGGTAAAATTAGTAGGTGAGTACGTCGAATGCAGCGCGTGAAGTGAAAATCTCCCGCTCTGTATGTTTTGAGGTACAACTCCTGCCGGTCGATTCTGTAAAAATTTCACCGTGAAAACGTTTGTTTTTGCTAGGAATTGACACTATTGACAGCTCGCTCCAAGCTCACTTCACCTAAGTTTTCACGGTGAGATGGTTAAAGAATCGCACTGCTGACCTAGACTAAAACTTTAAACTTCTGTCTCTACCTATCTCGCAAGTTGCCAATAAAAACGCCTCTAAAGTTTTCAAAGTGAGTATACCAACTAGCTTTTGTTCAATTAGCTAGAGGTCGGAAATTATCACACTGGAACGTGCAGACGCCAGCACATCAAGCTACTACAATATGTCAAATTTCTTTAATAGATTTTCAACTTTATCGCTAAAGTATAAAGTTCAAAGTTGATTGGGAAAATTTGACAATTTCGGGTAGCTTGTTGTGCTGGGTCTGTACGTGCTGCCTACTGGGATAAAAACTATCCTGTGTTAATCCGGTTTTTCATCCAAATCGTGATTTTGTGCGTGATTGAGTAACTTAATATCCAAACATACAAACTTTCACATTTCTATTATAAGTACAGGGTCAAATTAAATTAGCTAGTGAAACTGCAGACGTGATGGTATCTATTTATAAAAAACCGGCCAAGAGCGTGTCGGGCCACGCTCAGTGTAGGGTTCCGTAGTTTCCCGTCCGTCACAATTAAATAAGTGTTCCCACTTATGAGTTTAAAAGTAAAAAATGCTTGCATATACGATTATACTACAAACTTAGTCCAGAAATTATTTTGTACAACTTTTTGTCTTTTTTGTACAAAAACTTGTTTCCATCAAGTTCAAAATAATTTTCCTAGAAAGTCCTTATAAAGTTCTACTTTTCAGATTTTTTTCATATTTTCTAAACTTATGGTTCAAAAGTTAGAGGGGGGGGGGACACATTGTTTTTTACTTTTGGAGCGATTATTTCCGAAATTATTGACATTATCAAAAAATGATTTTAGTAAACCCCTATTCATTTTTAAATACCTTTCCAACAATATACCACAAGTTAGGGTTGAAATTAAAAAAAAAAATCACTTCTCACTATACATAAAGGGGGGCTACCCTAATAAAACATTTTTTTCCAATTTTTATTTTACCACTTTGTCGGCGTGATTGATATATATATATATTGGTAGGTACCAAATTTCAGCTTTCTAGTGCTAACGGTCACAGAGATTAAGCGAGGACGGACAGACGGACAGACAGACATGGCGAAACTATAAGGGTTCCTAGTTGACTACGGAACCCTAAAAAGATAAAATAAAAATATAAAATATTTCATGGTTTTTTTTTGAGGGCAGTGACCGCTGCCACGCTGGGAGTATGAGCTGAGAAAATCTGTTTTCTTTTGTTTTAAGGCTCCTTCAAACAGGCGCGACACGACACGCGACACAAAGGCACCGGTCGTTGCGCGACTTGCGGGTGCCTTTGTGTCGCGCGCGATTATATCGCGTGTCGCTCCTGTTTGTAGGAGCCTTTATCGTGTTTAGATCTCGATTCCCATTACGTCTGCGGAGTTTCGTTAGCTAATTTAATTTGACCCTGTAAAGTAGGATGACAACCCAAGCAATAACACCGCCTCAACAAAAACCACAAACACACAAGTCGACTGACTTGTGTGTTTCTATCCTCAGGGTGCTTACTCTTCAATTTAATTCCGATAGATCGACATTGGAATTGTGACGTTTCGTACTCTTGAGTTCGATGCTAGCGCCAAATGATTTTTAGATTGAGTGTCCATTTTGGAGAACTGAGTGGAATTGGGTTCCGGCTTGGCGTGGGGTAATTGTTGACAATATTGTTTTCAAGAGTACCGAATCACGTAACTGTAAAATTAACATTGGAATCATATTGGCATCTCATTGGAATTAAAATTAGTTTGGAGAGTAAGCCCCCTGTACAGAAATGTGCCATCGCAATCAAACATCCATCACGTTTGGTTCATAATAATTATGATGTTCCGACTTTCTAGTTGGCAGTGCTGCACTGCTTGATTGTGCTTTTTTTCTCGTCGATTCAATGGGGAGACGCGTTCCTATATCTGTCTCTCACGACGACAGTATCACAATATCAGTCTGTAAAGCCTGGCTTCCATTGCAAGAGGGTAATGAGCGAGAAATAGCCGAGCGGAACGAAGTCCAACTGGCTATGAGTAAATAGGTTTTACCTTCCAGTTCCATAGTTAGATAAATCATATATTTGGTGCACACAAAAGACATCACACCCTTGGTTGACTGGTAGAGAATGCCCAAGTATGCGTTTGTACCTTTTTTGTGTGCGAAAAGTTTAAATAATAATAATAACTAATTAAGTACATACATGAATATTAGGAAGTATGTACTATGTAGCTACAGGGTGCACTTATATGTACAGACGCCATCACATCAAGCTACCCGAAGGTGTCAAATTTTTCCAATCAACATTGAACCTTATGCTTAAGCGATAAAGTTGAAAATCTATTAAAGAAATTTGACAGATTGTAGTAGCTTGAAGTGCTGGCGTCTGTACAAAAAAAAAAGAAAATAAGACATATTGTGATGACACTTGTGGCTATGTATGACACACTTTAAAATTCAATTCTAAAGGCAGAAAAGGAAGCTTCACCATCAGCATCACTTCAGCAGAAAGACATCCACTGCTGGACATAGGCCTCCCCCAAACATCCCCAGTTTGACCGGTTTTGTACTTTTGCATCCAGTGGATTCCTTCGCCTTACCAGGTCATCGGTCCACCTTGTCGGAGGCCTTACAACGCAAAGGAAGCTTCACTATGTAATATTTTATTGCTAGTCGAACGAAGTCCGTCGTGCAGACACCGATCACAAGTTCGTTTTACTTAACTATTTTTATATCTAGTCGTTAACTCGTTCAGTCCTTTCAATCTATTGATATAGCTCTCGAAATTACATTTGCTATTGCTGGTAATCGGCATATCTTCAGCAGGAAATACACTTATAATATTTTTTTCATCAATCGTTGTAACATAATTTCTTTAGTAATTTCTTGGGTCATAATTGCTGCGTATTGAATTTTGATCAACATACAACGTAATTACTACAACGCTATAATTTGCAAAAAAAACGTAAGATAATTATCTTGTTTGTCCCGGGCTACCTTCACAGTTTCCCCTTAGGAGTCCTTACGGAGGTCCGCTTGCAGTGGAAGTCCGGCTTTACTACTTTTTTGGCACAATCACCGGTACCCCGGTACTTCACTATTGAAGCACTCGGAGCATTTACGGAGTTACGTTTCCGCTCGCGCGATAATCGCGGTTGCATTGCCCGCGTCTCACACTCTCACCGCGGCGTGCACAAAGTCGCCAGCCCGCACCGCGTTCGCTCGCGTTGCCGAGTGTCGAGCTCTTGAACTATCGCAACCTCGGAACGGTAAAAGTTTAAATGAAAAAAGTTTTCGTAACTAATATTTTTGCGTAATATTTGTGTGAAATATTCTGTCATATCATTCCGGATCAGTCCTGAGAGACTTTTGTTGGATTGGAATGGTAAGTGAAATTATTTTAGTTTTATAAGTAGGTAGAAACTTATTCAAATTATTTTTTTTTTATTTAAATACTTAAGCATCCAAAATTGGGTGTGTTGTATGCCAAGGTTAAATAAAATACACCTGGATAGACCATAAGAAAATAAAATTTATTCTTGCTTATGTCAAACTCATTATTTATATTTTTGGATAAGTACAATGACCAATGTAAATCCCAGTTAATAAAAGCTGACAATATAATTTCATGTAAAATTGAGTATTATTTTTATTTTCAAACAAGATATCTAATAATAATTACTATGTATTTAATACATTTATTCCAACAGACATAGGGCTGAGTTTTCAATAGTCTGATAACTTTTATCTTAGGAATAAATATTGCGGTTTGACAGTTTTTGTATCCTACTAATATTATAAATGTGAAAGTTTGTGAATATGTTTCGATGTTTGTTACTCAATCACGCGTAAACCGTTGAACAGATTTGGACGAAAATTGGCACATACTCGTAGATAGACCATTTCCTGGATTAACACATAGGATACTTTTTATCCTGATATTCCCACGGGATCGAAACTTACGCCCGGTGAAATCACGGGGCACTGCTAGTAGACAATATGTCAAACAGTCACAATATTATTCTTCAGATAAAAGTTGTTTGACTATTGAAAAATTGGCCCTTAAAATAATTATATGTAGGTATTGTGTACTGCTTCACGATATAATTGAAAAAGGCTTCGACTTGAATAAAATATATTTAATTTACGACTTTACATTATCATGTTATTTCTAGCATTCTTCTACTAAACAAAAAAACCATATTAGAATATTTGACGCTTGTTTGAATGTTCGAATGGAACACACCGGCAATTATAACCAGCCTGTATTGCTAAAGGTAGAGCTACACAGATAGTCTCTACAGTACTTACATGTATACAAAAAAGAGGGGAAATAATTAATTTCAATTTCACTATAGAATAAGTATCAGTAGGCACTACCTGTACCCCTGTACCTACCCAATCCACGGTGTAGGTACCCACCCAATTAAAACTAATGTAGCTGTAGGTATTAACTATAGTTACTTAATAGAAATTCACCACCAGTAAATAATGTCGTAATACGCTTTGGAATGGGCAACTAGCTTCATATTTTCTGACTGACCGACTTCTCGACAATTCAAAAGTGCCTGTAAATGGTTTAATTGAAATAAATGCTTTGAGTTTGAGTTTTTGAAATTGAGTTCGTTAAGAACGTAATATTAAATGCATATAGGTGCCAGCAAGCATAGGTAGGATAAACATAAAATAAAACTTGGAACTTATCAGAAATAAATACGTTCCGTAGAATTTATATTGATTTTAATTGTTCGAAATACAAAGAACTTTTTTTTTTCGTTGGCCTGTATTGTGTCCCACTACTGGGCAAAGGCCGTTCCTTTTTCCTTCCAAACCTCCCTGTCTTGAGCGATCTCTGGCCATGTTGGCCCTGCAAACCTCGTTAGATCGTCACACTACCTTCGTCGTGGTCTATCTCGATGGCGATGTCCTCCTTCAGGCGTCTTCCTCCTCAACGAACTTAGTTGTTTTTGAAGTGAAAACTTCGTTAGGCGGGTTGGGCATTTTTTGAAATGGGAAAAAACCATTGAACTCGCGCCACTGTTACCCTAAGCGACGAAATGTTTCGCCGGTTTTCATAGTTAAGTGACTTGCGCGGTCAAAAATGTATGAAACAGCTAATTTTCTTTTTAATAACAGACGAAAAAGTACATCGCGGTTTCAGGATCATGTACCCATGGTAATAGGATGTCCCTGCCACATTGTCTAACATTAATGTAATATTAACAATTAAAATAGGTACGATTATCAAAAAGAGTAGGTAAGTAGGAAAGTTTTCTTCCCGTTTCTAAAAAAATCTTCAAATATACCTATGTACTTAGAAAATTTATTAAATTTAGTTTCAAAACTTTGTATAATTCGTAATAATCAGTTATAGGTATGCATATTTTGATTGAAGTCACTTGGATTAAAAAAAATCTAGTTCTTGAAATCATCCGGCTTTCTACAAAAAGCTGAGTAAATGAAATGATAGTAGAATACTTAAGCAGAGAAAAAAAAATGTTTTTCTAAGCCATAATAAGCAACCGATTGCAAAACAAATTTATCACGTTTTTGATTACATTTATCGAATTAATTGTATAAGTACCGTACTTACGCAATTAATTCGATACTCTATCAACAGATAAGTGAATAATTATCTAAATAATTATTTGCAAAAATGTATTATTGAACACGTTCTACCCCCAGTATCTATAGAATAACTAAGAATTTTATGTCGAAGCTATGGATTACAAATAAAACATTTTTCATCATAAAATACATTATGCAAATAATTTTGCGAAATTTGTTTTTTTTTTTCCTAAATAGCAACATTAAATAATATCGTAATACTTAATCAATTCTCAATGAGCAGGTTTAATTTTGTTATTTGATACAAAAACTACACGAACATGAATTCAACTGTCGTCTGAAACTGGTTATTTATTTAAAATATATTTCATATATTTTATTTATAATTTTTTTTTAGAAGGAAGCAAGTATAATTATTTATTTACATTCATACCATGTGCATGTACCAGTGCTACAAAAGCGTCCTTTTACCTACTCATTGCAGTTAAACAAAGTAAACAGCGTATAAGTCTACCTAAAGCGTAGCATTTTTGACGTCATGGAGGGTTCCCTTCACAGAATCTTCCGCTCACCAACTTGATGCATGTTGAACTTTTATTTTGAACAAAAAATGACCACGTATGCACCTACATAACCTGTAATTGTCGGGTTATTCCATTGATATTTCTGCCGAAGGATAAGCCGTTGCTCGGCTGTCCATTAGAGTACATTCCCCTGAGATATTTATAGCTTTAAACTGAACGGTCGCTCAAGGTCGGAATACGTCTGCATGTAAAAACAAAACATGAGAAAAGTAGAGCCGAAGGAAATGTTGTTTTATTCGATTTAGCAGATAATGCAGTTCCCAGTCCAATACATGTCTTAAATTCATTCATTCTCTGACAGACAACACAGCCTAAACCCCTGGGTTTAGAAGCATGATATTTTGCACTAGAGTTCCTATTACTTGCTACGTACCTATTCATCCCCCAACGGCGTTAAATTGGGCATGAAATGTTGTATGGAAGTTCATCGTTTTTGGAGTTAGAAACGTTGACATTGGTACTTAGACTTCGGTTTATAGGTAAAGGTTAGTAATTGTATCATCGTTTTTCGAAAATACATCCCCTAAGACTTTTGAGAAATTGCCGATGGGTTATCCCATTGGCAATTTCTCAAAAGTTGACTTGTAACAAAAGAAATCTATAGCCAAGCTCGAGTAGGTATAGTCGACCTCGTAATTGCTTAGCCACCCTAAGGTTGAATGTCACTTGCACGTCTTAAAACGACATGGTCTATTTGTCTATGTGATAGTTAGATAGTTTCAACCCTAGTGAAGTATCAATTTACTGGGAATTATTTTCAAAAGTGCTATTACTAAAGCAATGACTAAAAAAATGTACATGAATAACAACTTATATCTGATTAATTAATAAAAATAACAGTTTAATATTAGGATATTAAATTGTTATTTTTATTTATTTTACCATTAATAAAATAAAATATGGCGTCGAAAAATTAATTTTCATCGCTGTCGACTCCCAAGAGATTTAATAAATATAAACGGGAACTACTGTCATTTACCAGATTTAATAACAATATCATATCATTCTCAGGTAATTGCATGTAAGTTTTATGAGGTGAAAGAACTTTTCAGACAGCCATCTTTTAAACTGAAAGAATCAATTCACGTGGGATAAACTTTAAAGAAAGTTGTGGATAAAAGCTATTGTGTCGTGCATTATATAATTATAATGTGAAAATACTAGTCGTGGTTAACGGTTAACCTTGAATATGTACCTAGTGTGAATGCACCGATTCATTCTTTTGTTAATATCCTCCCACAACCAATGCTTATTTTCCCCACTATATATAGATAACAATTGAGCAATAATTAATACATAATTATTTTTATAATTGTACCGACTGGTTGGTTTTACGCAATTAATATTGTGCAGAATAATATTTACATAAATTATGTGAGCTAACCACGGATATCTATGGAGCTAACAGTGTTAAAATTATAATATTAAATAGGTAAAAAATTCGTTCGTATCGCTGTCCACAGGAAAAGTGCCCAAAAGGATGGTTTGATGCATTGCTACGTTGTATGGAAATTCTGCAACAGAATGGCAGGGACATCGACACACAACCTGGGGGCCTAAAAAGGCCACTTTGGCAGAATCATAAAAGGATAACATTATGAATCATAATGGACAGTTAACTGTTAAGTTAGTCGTATCAAATCCCATTGGTGAAGGAATTTTCCGTTATTGTTTTTGTCTGTGTTAAAATCCCTGTCAATCCAATCCAAATCCAGTCTCAATCTCTCTGATTATACCTACGCAGTGCAGCGAAAAAAAAGAAAAACACAGACTGTCTTCGCCATATTATGATTATCCTTTTATGTTTCTGCCAAAGCGGCCTTTCTAGGCCCCCAGGTCAGTGACCTAGTGTGTCAATTTAGAATTTAATAGACAATTCATTTCCCTGACCTACCTACTAGTGATACCTACCTACTAAGTTTTCTTTACAAAAAAACTAAAAGGTAACGAGTATGTACAGAACAAGTTTTGTGATTCAGATTAATGTCCATTGTAGGTAAGTCTAAAGGTCTCCGTCATAATTAATTTAATGATGATGACGTCCAAGACTTTTTGTGAGCTTTTGAATTTTAATTAGGTGTGCTTCTCACGTAGGCAAATCTGTTGCGAATTATGAGAATTATGTAATTATGAGAATTAGGCAGACACGTCTTGTACGCGTCACGCACGCGACGACGGGGAGCAGATAACGCGCGTGATTTTTTACACGCAAATTCAATAAAAACGCGATTCCGATTTACCTCCGTTTTCCGCACACCGTAGCGTGGCGCGTTGTAGTGTGTGACCCGCCTAGATGCTAATAATACTGCCTTTTCTATTGATTACCTTTCTAGTAAACATAGGTATATCTACAGTTTTTGCCTATCATTCACATTAGGTACTTAACTACTTAACATTAATCAAGTAGATATCCACATATTTTGTTGTCATTATTATAATAGATAAAAAATTCAATCTCCCAAATATTTAAAGTACAGGGGGCCTAACAAGACCACTTTGGCAGAATCATGAAGGATAACATTATGAATCATAATGGACGGGTGGTAAAAATTACTGTTTTGAACGTTACGCTCATTGGAACTGTTTGAAGCAGTTCAGGTCAATTTTTATTTGCTTTTTACTTATTGCTTTCTGTTGAAACTTTTTGGTTTACCTTTTTAATAGAAACACCCTGGCCACTTGTTAGACCTAGGTACTTATTTTGAATGGATAAATATTGTTGTCATTCTGTGTGTGTCAATCTAAATGTGCTCCATATAAGCGTTGTAACAAAATCGTATTTTATTCCAAAAGGTTATGGGCCTTTAATCGATTTTAAAAAAGTGGACGCTCTACATATATTCCTATTCAAAAATGGCAAGTGGCGATTCTTTCCTGGTAAGCCCAATACAATCCACAATGACATTCTCAAAACTACGTGGAAAAGAAAATTTTCACACCTGGTCGTTCGTAATGGAATGCTACCTAGTAGATCAGGATCTTTGGGACATAGTGTCAAAACCGGCAGATCTTACAACAGCAGCAAATGCTAGAAAAGATGCCAGAGCGAGGTCTAAAATATGTTTAGCATGCCACGAAAATGTTTATCCTGTGATTCAAAATGTACAGACGGCATGCGATACTTGGAACAATTTAAAAAAGGCCTATGCAGATTCCCAAGTAACATTTTAGGTTTTAGAAAGGTTTTGAAAAGGTTCTAGAACTTTTGTATGGAAATCTGTTCGTAAGTCTTAATAGACTTAATAACCTTATATTAAGCTTATATTAACCTCCTGAGTGCAAAAAGGGCCCAAGTTTTAGAACCTTTCTGAGAGCTACAGCAAAACGTATAGCTCAAATTCAAAACCTTTCAAACTACTTACACAGAACCCAAATATAACCTTCACAACCTTAATTTAACGTTAATATGACCTAACAAGGCAGCTTTTAAGTTCTAAATTAGTCATGGATGTAACTCAATGACAACTTAAAACCTTTTTGATGGACATGAATTAATGCCTTTCCAGGACTCTCAGGTTTTAAAATGTTTCTGTGTAAGATTTATTTTACACAGAAACACCAATAGTGGATATAAATACTTATTTATAATGGCGCCATTCCCTGTCATTATACCAAGTTTCAAAATGGCTAGATGTAAGTGTTATTATATTCATAAAAAATAATAAGTTGCTTGCTGAAGTCAGGAAAAATCAAAAAAATAGTGCGACTGGCACTTTATCGTGAAACTTTAGGATAATAGTGCTGTATACGAGACGGGCCTTTCGTAAGTAAAAAATTTAGAAGATATTTTAATGAAATAAAAATTATAAAATTAGGTGGTTGGTAGTAAGTTGCATTAGAAATAAAACTTCTATTCATATAAAAATCATATATTTTAAATCACATAGCACACGTTACTTAATTTTGCCATGATGACTTAAAATATTGCTTTTTGTTTAGATTTTTATTCATTTCAGTAAAAAAATATGGCTGGCGTTAGGAAATTACTAGAAAGCATTAAAATTAACCTTTTCAGAACTGTAACAGCTAAAAGCTCTTAATGTTTGCCAAAATAAGAGCTACAGATCATCTCGCGGAGCTACTTAAAACTACAAGGCTGTTTTCGCAGCTTTAAGGTTATCGCCAGGAGTAGTTCAAGACTTGCGAGTCGCGAAAACAACCTCTGCGCATAATTAGTTGCTTTTAAGTTTTGGTTGTAGGAGGACGTGCGTTCGACGGTTTGACAAGAGTGCTGAACAAACAGCTACAGGCTGCTCTTAAAGTTTTTTTTTTTTTTTATTTGTACCCGTACTTACTGTTTTGCTATAGCTTTTAATTTTGTTTTATGTTTTTAATTTTCGTGTATTGTATGGTGATTTATGTCAAACTTGTTGTACCCACCTAGATGTTAAGTGAATGATGTGGTCGCCTGTAATTGGAAGCGCACACTTGTATTTGTCCCTATTCATGTTAACATGTAAGTAACTGTGTAGCCTCTGTTGGCGATCCAATAAATAAATAAATAAAAAAAGTAAGTTTCTATTTTTTTTCAATTATGTTTTAGGTAGGTACTTACTTACCTAATTTATTTATTAGGGGAGGCCGGGGCTGAAAGTTCCGATTTTCAAATAACATGAAAATTTATGATGAAAATGACAAGATTTCAATATTGATATTAGATTTTATTAAAAAGTCTTAATCGGTCTCTGTAATAGTACAGTCATTTCTGCTAGTTTCTCCATATTTTTTAAAGTACAGGCATATTTTTGCAAAATTTCGGAAGGGAACATTCAATCCCACTTTGGGGCGAGTTGTTCCATGTATGGGGCAAATTGTGCCACTTAGATAATATTAATAAAGTATAAGGATAATGTATGGTTTCTCTGGTTAAATAAAACAATAAATAATTTCTATAGTTAGGTTCATTTATTTAGTTGTTATGCAATCCTATAAACTTAAAAAAACAACGAAAAAACATTACTAGCTACAACTAGATTCAAATTTTGTATTGGTTTACAAAAATTGAGATCTATTAGCTTACAAATCTTACTACCTACATACTTAAGGATACAAAAAATCGTACTGGAAAGGATACTCAAGATAAACACTTTTTTATAACTAAAAAATATTGGCAATTCCATAACAGAACTTAAAAAAAGACAACAAAATATAACTGGAAATCTTTAGATAAATGTTTCTTTTTTTAATTCAACTATAATAGAGATTTATCAAGTTGAAAACCTTATCACACACATAACTGCACTTATTTTAACTACATAACACAACAGGTTGCCTTCATGCACACGTTTCATTAATTTTAATGATAAGTGAGATCAAAACATACAATTATAATTAAATATCAAAATGAAACTGCTAACGTTAATACCTATTATTTATCATAAAAACTTACCGATGTATTAATTATTCGTAAGAAATTTTTACGCACTTTACGTTTAAAACTTCCACTCCATTTTTTTGATAACACCCTGTGTCGGTTCATCTTGCAATACAACGGAATGCTTTGAAGTCGCGGACACAACTAACATTATTTGAGGATGCCTTTAAAGCTTTAAAATATTCTTGTAGGACTTTAAGCATGCCTTCAGCTCATAAAAATAGCTTATTGGTTTAGGTTTTCACCACGCAGTCCTAATTTGTTTACTTAGACAACTATAACACTGCCTATAAGTTTTAAGTAGGTTTTAGAAATTACTTATAAGCAATTTCAACATTCCTTAACTTTATGGTTATATCAAAGTTAAAAATTAAACCTTTAGATCTCACTTTAGCATAATGCTAGCCTTTCCAGAACTTAATCAAGAGTCTACGACAACTATAAGTTCCTAGGACTATATGCTCTTGAAACACAAGTCAAAATAACGTTAATTTAAACTCTTGTCAGCGGCTCCAAGGTTGTAATAATAAACAATTAGTTTTAGGACTTATTAATCATTCTCAAGTACTTAATATGACTAGATAGCAAAGCATTAACCTTTTTACGACCCTTAGAAAACCTAAAGGCATTTTCTACAACCTAGGCCCGAATGAAATGTTACTTGGGTTGTGGTCTTGTCAGAAGACTATCTCTAATGAAAAAGCTACTAGCTGTGAAATATGAAGGAAATATGGAAAAGTACGTGAACTTAATGTTGACTACTCAGCAGGAACTGCGCGGCATGAACGCTGCCATAGAAGATGAGTTTTTAGCCATCATTCTACTAGCAAATCTTCCTGAAAGCTACAAACCACTTGTTATGACCCTGGAGCACTCTAACACGAAGATAACATCTGAAGCTGTAGTCTCAGCACTTCTTAAGGAAGATAGCCGACCATCACCGACTACAAGTCTTACTGTACCTGATGCAGCATTACAATGCACCGTGACTAAGAAAAAGTCTTTTCATTCGAAGAAATGTACATACTGCAAGAGATTTGGACAGTATAAAAATGAATGTAAAATCTTAAAGAAGAAGCAAGAAACTCCTAGTATTAATACTACTAATTACACTTCACACATTACACTTTCATCTTTTTTTAATGTGTCTCATTCCTCTTCCTCAGATTCTTGGTACATAGACTCCGGTGCTACTTCTCATATGTGTAACAGAAAGGAATACTTTCGTGAAATAACCCCTGTAATTAAGCCTGTCACTGTGGCCAACAATGACCAAATTCTATGTGAAGGTGAAGGTACAGTCGTCATTAATAATACTAATAATATTAATACAATTAAAGATGTTCTTTATGTTCCCCAACTAGCTGCAAACTTATTATCAGTTAGTAACTTAGTTAAAAAAGGCTTTATTGTTTTATTTTCCCTAAAAGGTGCCACTATTCTTCGAAAAGAAGGATGTAAAGTCTCAGGTTCTATTATTGCAACCGCCTCAAACTTCAATGGCATGTATAAACTTAATGTTCCTGATTCGCAAGCTCTTTTAACTACTTCCACAGAGTCTGCATTATTATGGCATAGACGCCTTGGTCACCTTAATACTAAAGCCATGAGTATTTTAAAAAATAAGTTTGTGGGCATTAACTATAATGACACACTGAACAAAATCTGTGTGCCTTGCCTACAAGGCAAACTAGCAAAGAAACCGTTCAATAATTCTTCAAGCAGGTCAAAAAATGTTCTAGAAATAGTGCATTCTGATGTTTGTGGACCCATGAGTACTCAATCTTGGGGCAAAGCTCTCTATGTACTCACATTCACTGACGATTTTTCTCGCAAAACTTTTGGATATTTTCTAAAACACAAAAGTGAAGTGTTCTCTAAGTTTGTAGAATTCAAAAGTATGGTAGAAAATCAAACGGGTCACAAAATAAAAAAGTTTAGGTCCGATTGCGGCTCTGAATATATTAATCGCAATATGACTACTTTTTTGAAAGAGAACGGAATTTTGCATCAAACTTCTGTTCCCTATAATCCACAACAAAACGGTATTTCTGAGCGAGTCAATAGAACTATTATTGAAAAAGCTAGGTCCATGCTTCAAGATGCTAACTTATCAAAAGCATACTGGGCAGAAGCAGTAAATACTGCAATTTATCTCAAAAATCATTCACCTACTCAAGCGTTAAATAATAAAATTCCAGAAGAGATTTGGACTGGAAAGAAAATTAATCTTTCACATTTACGTGTCTTTGGCTGTGAAGCACATGCACTTATACCCGTAGAAAAACGTACAAAACTAGAGTCAAAAACTCGAAAGTACATATTTGTTGGGTATTCCAGTCAAAGTAAAGGCTTTCGTTTAATTGATCCCCAAAATCCTCGAGTGGTTTTGACCGCGAGAGATGTTGTCTTCATTGAGGATAAGCCTTCTACTAGCGACACTCAAGATGTGTCTCAGTCACAGACAAGTGACATAATTCAAGTACAAGATACTGAAACAGGTTTAGACATGGAAATACCTAAAGTTTCACAAACTGAGACAACTGAAGTTCCAAATACGGAAATACAAGAAATCTCAGAAATAGAAACACCTGAAGTGTTTTTTGACTCCGAAAATGAGACTATTGTGGAACTTCCCCATGTTAATATTGAAAGCGAAAGGAGATATTCCCTTAGAGACCGACGTCCACCAATAAGATATCCCAACAATGACACCCTAGCAAACTTGACTTCTACGAACTTTGAACCTGAAACGTTTAAAGAAGCCATGGAAGATGTTCATAAAGACAACTGGCTTAAGTCAATGGAAGTCGAATACGATTCACTAATTAAGCACGGTACCTGGATTTTGGTGGACAGACCAAGTGACCGTAAAATTGTGAAATGTAAATGGGTTTATAAAATAAAAAGGGATACATCGGGAAATATAATAAAATATAAAGCCAGATTGGTAGCCAAAGGGTTCACCCAGATTTACGGGGTGGACTATCATGAAACTTTCTCACCTGTAACTAGACTATCAACTGTCAGGTTGCTAATAGCTTACGCTGTTCAGCATAACTTAGAAGTCGATCACTTAGATGTTGAAACTGCCTTCCTTTATGGGACCTTGGACGAAGAAATTTATATGACTCAGCCAGAAGGATTTATAAAAGAGGACAGCAAAAACAAAGTATGTCTTTTAAAGAAAGCTTTGTATGGATTAAAACAATCCCCTAGACAGTGGCATAAAAAAGTTTGCGAAGCAATGGCAAAGTTTGGTTTAATGAAATCACAAAATGATAATTGTGTATATTATCATAAAAACCAAAATAAGCTTCTTATCGTCGCCATATTTGTGGACGATTTTTTCATATTTTCTAATGATAAGGAAATGAAACAAAAGTTTAAAAGTGCTATTAGTAAAGAATTCTGTGTCAAAGACTTAGGTTCCTTAAAAGACTGTCTTGGTAAAAACCAAAATAAGCTTCTTATCGTCGCCATATTTGTGGACGATTTTTTCATATTTTCTAATGATAAGGAAATGAAACAAAAGTTTAAAAGTGCTATTAGTAAAGAATTCTGTGTCAAAGACTTAGGTTCCTTAAAAGACTGGAGTTTTGTATACAAAAAACGGCATTACTCTTGACCAAACCAAATACATAGAAAAGCTTATTTCTAAATTTGGAATGAGTGATGCCATATCAGTTTCCACACCCATGGAACCTGGTCAAAAACTCACTTACAGAGACATTAATGACGATCAGCCAGATTTACCTTACCAGCAGCTCATTGGATCACTAATGTATGTTTCCATTGGCACTAGACCCGACATCTCACATGCAGTGTCATTTTTAAGTCAATTCAACACACATTACGGGGAGGTGCACTGGAGAGCTGCCAAGCGGGTACTGAGGTATCTTAAGGGTACCAAGGACCTGAAACTTCACTATCATAAAGTCATGCCAGACTATCCCATCGGTTATGTAGATGCAGACCATGGAAGTAATATCATCGATCGTCGTTCATTCACAGGTTTCTTTTTCATTATGAGTGGAGCACCAATTAGTTGGGAGTCACGCAAACAAAAAACAGTCGCACTCTCAACTACAGAAGCTGAGTATATGGCTCTTAGTGAAGCGTGCAAAGAAGCCATATACCTCAAGGCGTTTTTTAAAGAAATATTTTCTTTGGATCGCTCAATCATAATTTATACAGATAAATAATCAAAGTTCATTAAAATTATCTCATAACGACACCTTTCATGCACGCACCAAACATATCGATATTAGGCACCATTTTATTCGCGATTCACTTAATCAACAAAACCTTGTCTTAAATTACATTAACACACGTAATATGCCAGCCGATGTCCTTACTAAACCCTTAACAAAACTTCGACATTTTATGTGTCTTAAAGGTTTAGGTATAACCGAGGCCATAAGCTAGCTTGCTTTTGTTTTTATATTCATTGTTTTGTTAAGTGTTCGTGATTATTATTTATAGTGTTTGTTATTAATTTATTAGGGTGTATATATTTTTTGTATGTCTGTATGTCCTGTACATACAGACATACAAAAAATATATACATTCCATCATTATATTGTTTCCATTACGGGGAGGTGTTGAAACTTTTTGGTTTACCTTTTTAATAGAAACACCCTGGCCACTTGTTAGACCTAGGTACTTATTTTGAATGGATAAATATTGTTGTCATTCTGTGTGTGTCAATCTAAATGTGCTCCATATAAGCGTTGTAACAAAATCGTATTTTATTCCAAAACTTTCAGCGTATAGTGAGAGTTGACTGCTTTGTTGGTCTTCTGGTCGCAAACAGTTCTGCTGAGCATGAGGTCCTGCGGGGCAATTGCGTAACGCATTATCAATCGGAATCGGTTTCACTTTGACAGTTCAACAACATTCATTGCGATATTTACGTGTTGAGCAGACAAATTTTTCGAACTTATGAAGCATTGGATTAACAATAACCTTTAAAATGATTCAGATTTAGTTTGATAGCGTGTTACGCAATTAGGGTGCAGCAGTGCGATTCTGTAACCATCTCACCGTGAAAACTTAGGTGAAGTGAGCTGTCAATAGTGCCAATTCCTAGCAAATACAAACTCACATTACCCAGGTTTTCACGGTGAGATTTTTACAGAATCGACCGGCTGGTATTTTTGCAAAATGTTATTGGGTTTTTTTTTTCTGGAATTTCTCAGTAGTAGCCTGGAGCCTGGATTTGTGCCCGGTTGATGACAATAATAGGTTCGCCCCTTATTACTTAGGACTTAAGCATATCCGGGGAAATGTGGGTGTACTATAGGTAGGTACACCTCTAGGCTGGCTAACCCTTTGGGGAATACAGGCGTGATGTTATGACATTATTTTTTTATATAGAGATGTCCTGACTGACTTATCGAGGTGGAGCTTAAATAAACCAATGAAGTTGGAATCGTTAGGCCAGGTTTAAATTAAGTTCTTATTTTATGTATGTACAGACAGACGCACATCAAGCTACCCAAAACTGTCAGTTTTTCCCATTCAACTTTGAGCCTTATGCTTTAGCGATAAAGTTTGACAGATTGTACTTAGTAGCTTGATGTGCTGGCGTCTGTACCAATGAAAATTGGTAATAGGGGTTGTGGTCAAAAATCATGAAAAGCATGTTTCAGGATTTTCAATAATTCTACCACTAAGAGTTGAAATTCGGGATGTATTTTTTTAAGCAATAAGTAACAGTAATTAAACGGTTTCGGTAAAAAATTATGAGTGTTTCAGAATTTTCGATATTCCTATCCCAAAAGTTGCCCCTTTTTTGGCAAGATTTTCAAAAATCCTAGGGAAGTTTTTAAGAAGTCCTTTAAATCAGATAATATACCTACAAAAAAATCTTGGTTTTCCTGGTTTCCTCATCTGAACTAACTCATCATCTGGAATCTTACTTTAGGCACCTTTTTCGCTAGTAGGTAGGTACTTCCTTCAGATCTTTATAAGGCCACGGACACGAAGTCAGCGATTGCGGGTAGCAGCGCGGCGACGCAGTCTCGAAACCAGCGGGCAGATCGCGCGGCGCGCGGCGGCGCTAGAACGGCGTAGTGTTGTATTATGAGAAATTAGTGTCTTTATTCGCGAAGGAATTGTCTAAACAGCGACGACAACATCTTTTTGATATACCTACATCATTTTGAAACGTCGGTCGTTAAAAAGCAAAAATTAAAATGTACAACTATACTATACGTCTTTTTTTACTCATAACTTGGTAGATTGGAAACTGGTTGGTACAGGTACCAAAAACATGTTATGAAAATGACAATTTAGAAACACAATATTTTTAATCGGTTGTATTTTTCAAAACACTGGCTCACAACTAGAGGGATTTGGTAACTAGAATTCTAGACAGTTATAATCTACGTACCTCTAAGGATTATAATAGTTATATGTAAGAATATTAAATACATTATATATAATATTGATCTTGCTAGGAACTCATTAGACAATAAAATGTATCGTATAGTAAGATTAGTTAGGTAATATAATATAATTATATCTACATTCTGATGTTCTGACTGCGCAAGCGCAGTGAATCTTTCATCTTGATAAATACATTTCCATTTCCAACGACTCTATTATCTATATCTTCCCAATAAAATTAATGTCGTAACATTATGTGCAGTTCTTAAAACTGATAGAAATCAATGATTTCACAAACACAATCTTTGAGTTAGCTGTGACAGAATAGTAAGAGAAATACATCATATTGCATCAAAATGGTTTCGATACTTTCGAATGCATTTTCAATCGGGGTAATTGCGCAATACACTATCAGTAGCTGGCTTTAATTTTGACAGTTCATCAACATTCATTGCGTTATTTACGTTGTTAAGCAGACACTTTTTTCGAACATATGAAGCAATGGATTAGCAATATCCTTCAAAATGATTCAGATTTAGTTTGATAGTGTGTTACGCAATTAGGGTGCAGTGCAGCAGTGCGATT
Source organism: Luperina testacea (assembly GCA_927399505.1). Taxonomy (NCBI): domain Eukaryota; kingdom Metazoa; phylum Arthropoda; class Insecta; order Lepidoptera; family Noctuidae; genus Luperina; species Luperina testacea. Next base: position 14,571,506 of record OV656760.1, on the reverse strand, counting down.
CTGTAACCATCTCACCGTGAACACTTAGGTGAAGTGAGCGTGGAGTGAGCTATCAGCAGTGCGATTCTGTAACCATATCACCGTGAAAACTTAGGTGAAGTGAGCGTGGAGTGAGCTGTCAATAGTGTCAATTTCTAGCAAAAACAAACTCACTTCACCTAAGTTTTCACGGTGAGATTTTTACAGAATCGACCGGCAGTAGTGTCAATTCCTAACAAAAACAAACTCACTTCACCTAAGTTTTCACGGTGAGATTTTTACAGAATCGACCAGCTGTTCCCGAGGAAAACAACAATACCGTTATTATAATAATAGATGGCGCCACGTGTCTTTCGAATCAAAAACAGGACAACGTCTGTAGGGTCAGCTAGTGCATACTAATAATTATTATAAATTCGAAAGTAACTCTGTCTGTCTGTATGTTACCTTTTCACGCCTAAATCACTGAACGGATTTCGATAAAATTTGGCAGAGAGATAAATTGCATCCCGGAGAAGGACATAGGATAGTCTTTATCCCGATATTCTCACGGGATCGACACTTATGCGGGCAAAATCGCGGGGCGCTGCTAGTTTATTATAAAACAAAACTGTCGGACGCGTCATTGGGCAGTTAATTACGACTGTATGTACCGTTGATTACGTGACATAGAGCCCTCAAGGCTAGGATGTGCCTGGCACAACGACTGAATGGTGTAGGTGTACTCATGAGGCGGTGAGACCCCCATTACGTTTGCCATAATCGTCCAGCAATGCCAATGTTTATGAAACAAAGGATGTGTTGTGATTGTGAGTTGTGGGAATCGTACGATTGTGTTCCGATTACTTCCGATTGAAAAGGTTTTTGTGTCGAAAATGGTCATAATAACGCTCTACTTTTTAAGTTTTTTGTTTAGGCAACACAAATCTTAAAGAGTAGAGCGTTATTATGACCATTTGAGGGTAGGTAAGATACAGACACGAAACTTAATAAGCTCCCTCTCAGATTTTTCGTAAGTTTGTATTGGAATAACTATTCTGCCCGAGCTATAATAAATTATGTGAATGAATGCAATAACTTGTATAGATATAATTTTAGCCTTTTGCCAATTTTTGTGGGGTTGGCTTCCAGCCTTATCGTATGCAAAGAAAGAAAAAAAAAAAAGAAAATACGTTTATTTGCGGCAAACATGACGCATAAAAATAAAAAAAAACACAAACAAGAAAAACAAACAAACAAACATACAGTTTAATAAGTACTAGTATTTTACATGGAGCGGTTGCCTAAGTATCTGACATCCACAATTCGATAGACTGTTTTTTTCGGCTGCTGACTACCCGTAACGACCACCAAAAGATTAAGAAGTGAGGGCGGGGTCAACGGCTCGATCGATCTTCGTACCTATGTAATGGATCTGCCGGTCGATTCTGTAAAAATCTCACCGTGATAACTTAGGTGAAGTGAACGTGGAGTGAGCTGTCAATAGTGTCAATTCCTAGCAAAAACAAACTTACTTGACTTAAGTTTTCACGGTGAGATTTTTACAGAATTGACCGGCTGTTAAATATTACTTAGCTTAGCCCCAGTATTTTTATTATTGTTCTTTGTCTACCAATGCACAATGTGACATAGCAGGAAGTATAAACACATCATAGCACAACAGATGAAATAAAAAAGAATAATCCTCATGAGAGCGACTTATTGTTCTTATGCCTTTTGTTCTCTGCTAATTAATTATTTTATATGGACTTGTTTATAAATCTTGCACCAAGTGTTTGTTTTAATTCAACCAAGAAAAGGCCGCTAATTCACTAAAATAAAAATTGATCGCTCTGGTCTCGAAAACTGAAAAGAAAAACTGAACTCAGAGAAAAAAATTCAGTACTTACCTACTTATTTCTTAAACAATTTTCAGATATTTTTGATTTGTCAAAAATGGAAAAAGGATATACAATATAATTATGTTTCTACCTATTTATAGAGCACCAGTCAACAAGATTTTAGAGAATTCCCTTCGATCAATCAAAAATGTAATCAAACATCCTTGAATATCTACCGATTGCCTGATATGGTGTTTTTATATTCCTTCATCTATGTAATTCATTACATTCAAACATTACGAAGTATGCGTTTGAAACGCAAACATTTTCACGGCATGTTAATTTCATTGAGTTGTGGATGTGGTAACGCAAAATCTCCGAGTTTGTACAGCCATGAATAATTGCTTCGTCTTTGTGAAATTTCTTGGCTCACCAGAAATAAATTTCGCATTTATCTGTTGTATTTGCGTATTTTATTGCTGTTCTTCAACAAAGTATCAGTTATGTGCTGAGGTAATTCCTATGAGGTATCCCTATGATGAGGTAATCCCTATAAACTATGCTACTAGTTAGGTATGTACAGACGCCAGCACATCAACCTACTACAATCTGTCAGATTTATTTAATAGATTTTCAACTTTATTGCTACAGCATAAGGTTCAAAGTTGATTGGGAAAATTTGACAGTTTCGGGTAACTTGATGTGCTGGCGTCTGTACTTAATATAATGTGAATGGGGAATTGGGGATTACCCCTCGCATAAGTCTCGATCCCGTGTGTAAAATTATCCAATGATGTGTTAATCCAGTTATAAACTATCTGTGTGCCAAATTTCATCCAAATCTGTTCAGCCGTTTGCAAATATCCAAACATACACACTTTGAGATTTATAATCTTAAGTAGGATTATTTTCCACATGCGGACAATATAATAAATTACATTATCGGTAAGAAAAGACAAACGATAAGATAATGATTGCATTAGGACCCTAACAGACTAGCGACACGTATCACGGTCAACGGACGCGCGTCCGAATTGAGAAATGGTTCTCGTCTTCAGTCACAAATTGATCGCGTTATTTTCCGTATCATCAATTTGTACAATTTATTAGGCATCTAGATGCTGGATGCTAGCTCCTACAGATAAATTCAGTCTGAAAGAACAATGAAAGATGGGTGAGACAGAGATTCAACGAATTTTTGCATCTGCAAACGAATGTGTGCTGAATATTTTCGTAGAATTAATAATCGGTGAGTAGCGGTGGCCCAGTAGTAACGGCCGCGACTTACAAATTGTAGTAAATTATTTCGTCCCCACTGCTCTCAAAACGGTGAAGGAAAACAATGTGAGAAAACCGGCATGTCCTAGAACCAACACTTCGCAGGACGAAGACATGTGACATCCGCCAACCCGCACTGGGCCCGCGTGGTGGACTACGGCCTACTCCCTCTTTCAACTCTCATAGAGGTGGCCTGTGTACCAGCAGTGGGAACAATATATTATGCTGATAATCGGTGAAAGATTTTGTCGGTAGAGTAGAGAGCATGCGCTTGGTGAAAAGTAGGTACTTACCTCTCTAGTTCGGAAAAATGCTGCTGCTCAATTCTGCTCTCATCTGTTAGTGCCAGAATATAAGAACGATACTTTTATCAATTTTATTTTTAAGGGACATTTTCCATTTTGGAAAATATTTTAGTACCTAGAGCATTATCCTAGGATTTATATTCTTCTTCTTAAATAAATCCGGGGAAATCTTATTAGGTAGGTACCTACCTACTCTGAAGTCTGACGATTATCTTTTTGTAGCATCATATGACTATACCTTGTTATTACCTACTACAGGTAGGTAGCTACGTGCGCTTGCGCCGGCTCTTGTTATGATAATTGTACATACGTCTACGTATTTACGTTCACGTGCAATACTACGGTTTTCAGAGACAATCACGTTAAGTTTCACGGTTGGGTAGTTTTTTTTTTATTTCTATGGGTAGAATAAAGCAGGAAAGGAACAAAAAAAGAAAAATTAGTTTATTGACGGTTGGTTTACGTAGTTATTGGCGTAGGTATTGACAATTCAAAAGTGCCTGTAAATAATTCTTTAAGTTTTTTTTTTGAGCACCTCTGTAATTTATCAGTTCATGGTAGCCGGTGAAACAATGAATATTATATCGTATTCCAATGATATCTCTTTCAAGGAATTCAACAATTACAACAATCTTTAAACAAAATTATGGAGTCGGTCGATGGTTATTATTTATTAATGACCGAATGGATAAAAACATTTACCTACGTAATTAAGTAAAAAGACTATCAACAAATGTGCGCATGCGCAATACATTTAAGTATAGAGCAAAAATAATGGGGTTTTCACAAAGTAATTTCTGTAAGTAGGTAAGTACAACCTACTTACTTGCATAATTGAAATTTAATAATCACTATAGATTTATACTTGCATATTTTAAAATTATAGTAGTTATTGCTACCTAGTACTAAGTATTGGATTTCATATGATTACTATCTAGTTTGGTATAAAAATCTAATTAATTTTACCTGGTATAAGAAATTCGATCATTTTGCGAAAATAGAACTAAATAAAAAAATATAGAATGACAAGAACAAGTTCAAATAAATGCCATCTACTAGTATAAACTTGGCTAACATTCCAATACCGAAATTTGGATAAAATACTATAATTTTTGGTGTTACAACACTGTCTACACAACGTTGCAAAACCTCACGGAGTCTGTTGGCTGAACACGATAGTCCCCTTCGCTTACCGTGACGAAATATATCATTAGGTAGGTACATTACGAAAAAAAATGCATCTATGGTTATATTTCTTCATAAAAAAAAAACCAGTAAGAGCGAGTCGGACTCGCGCACCGAGGGTTCCGTACCATCATGTTTTTAATTTTTCATCGGCGAGGCCTATATTCGTCAGAGAATTTTAACACTAACAAAAATTTACATATATTTTTATTTCTTTCTTATTTGCAAAATAGTTGGGCAAACGTCGTCTAAAATTATTCCAAATTTCAAGTTGATAGCATTAGTAGTTCTTGAGATATCCAGCTGTGACAGACAGACAGACTAAGTCTCACCATAAGGGTTTCGTTTTACCATTTTGGTACGGAACCCTAAAAATGAGAGGGTACCTACCTAATGCTGGGTTTGTTGACCGCCTAAAAGGTAGGTATGCAGTCACGTTTGCAAAGATAACATGTTTTGGTAAAGAAATAAGGATAAGTTGTGTTTTTAATGCCCTTAACACATACGAAAAATCCTGAATCAATACATCAGCGAAGATAGTCATAAGTACCCACGTTATCAACCATGCCTACCATGCCTGCAGAGTTAAAAAAAATAAACATTTAAATGAACTCTGCATTATATTTCCAGGTAGGTATTTGATCATAAAGACGACTATAAAGTAGGTTTTAAATTAATCCAACATGGAGGGGCAAATAGGTACCTAGGGGCTGCCCCGACAGACTTCGGCCCTAGCGGGCCCCTTCTCTGTTGCTGACATCTCTTTGAGGCGCGTGTGGAACACGTACAATGCGTGCTACGAAAGATGAGACTTGACCCCGCCTCCCCCGTTCTTTCCGCTGCCCCTATGACGTCTGGTCCCGTCCCGCACTCAGACCTCATACCGCTAAAGATACCTAAAATCGTGTTCTGCGCAAGTCAAACCACGTGGTGTGTCAAGTCTCATCTTTCGTGGCACGCATTGTACGCGCCGTCCGGCACGGGCTGGTCCTGATCGGACGGTGAGCTACCCATTACTCTCCGCCCATAGGCCCGCGCCTACGGTGGCCGGGAGTCGTCGCGCAGCTCCCGACGCCCGGAGCGTCTCCCGCAGCGGCGGGGAGGGGAGGCTCTCTCCCTCAACCGTCCCGCCGCCTCCTTCGCTAGCATGACTGTTTCGTAGAAGGAGGTGACTGCCTCTTCAAGCCATGGTCTGGAGCGAGAGAGAGTGGTCTCTTTCGCTCCAGACCACGGCTTGAACCAGGGCCGGACGCGAGAGGTCGCCGCCGCTGCCAATCACCTCTACGAAGACACGGCGGTGATTCGCCCAAGCGGGGCAGACCTCGTTGGTAAGCCTTGCACATCACTTGAGAACGACTGCAAATTGGCAATTTTTTTGTTTTAAAATGTTCGATAATATACGAATTAGGTTTTTAGAGAAAGAAAATCTGAAAATTTTCCCAGAAAATGTTCAAATTTGAGAAACTGACCTTTTTATCTATTGGATTTTTGTATGAACTTTTGGACAGGACAACGTCTGTCGGGTTAAAGCTAGTTTATATAAGTAAAGCATATAAGTAAATCTTGTTTTTTTTGATCGACATTTTAAGAAAATAAACAGTTTTATCGGCTGCTTTCTCAAACTGTGTGACCGCGATTCCGACATCAAGTTCAGCGGATACGGCATCAAACACAGCCAGAAGAATTAAGCGCTCAAAGACTGCATCTGTTGAGTCATCCATCGCATCATCATCTGCATAGCCTTTGTTCAACTATGATGGGGTTGACTTCCAGTCTAACTGGATGCTGCTGAATAACAGCTGCCTCTCTGACCTCGACAGTTACTGGGTTTCATGATACCCCTTGACAAGATTGGCTGTCTTTCGGGCTTCTGACTACCCGTAAAGACTGTCAAAGATGTATAAATGACGGTCGCGACCAATGGCTCAAGGGTCTCGATAATGGATGGTCACCCATCCCCGGACCGACCTCGGCAACCATAGTTTGACCATTAATCGACATGTGCGACTGTTATAGCCATCAATCGCGTCAGTCAGACTAAATTAACCGACGAAAAAACGGAGGAGGTTCTCAAGTCGACGCGTATATTTTTAAATCATAGTAGCCTTGAAAACAACATTTACACGGACTGTAGGTATTCTAAAAACCAGTAATATTAAAAGTTTCAACAGGAGAATAAAAATGAACGTTCTACTAATTGGATTAATACTGTTGATGCACATATTTGAATGTTGAATATTAAAATAACTACGGGTAAAATGTCAGCGTTCAAAATATCGAAAATTTAAATATCGAACGGCCATAAAACCGAAAATTAAAATAACGTAAGTTTTTATTGTCGAATGGTTAGATATCGTACGTCCAATATATCTAAAATCTAATTATCGACAAACGTGAAATCGAAAGGTTTATCGAAGTACAGAGTATCGAATGTCCTAAATATCGAAGTACAGAGTATCGAATGTCCTAAATGTTACGGCTAATAGCCGAAGTGCGGCTACACCTAGTTTTAACCAAAATTTTCGATACTCAAATATGTACCCATTGTTGATAGATAATATTATATAATAGACCCACACGTGCTAGCGTAATCGTCACTTGTGTGTTGATTAAGAAAAACTTTTCGGTTATTATAATTCAATCATTTTAGCTATCATATAATATTTTTCACAGTAAAGATATGAATTTATAGGTACTGTGTCATTACGTCAGCGCCGGCTGTCGCTGAAAACCAGCACTGGGGCTCTTGCATAGGGTCGCAGCATAATGCTGAGCGATAGCCGTTTTGCGTGGATGTGACGCATGTTTCCCTCAAATTTTTCTTATTTTTTTGTGTTTATGTTCTTTTTTGCGTCATGCTTACCGCAAATAAACGTACTTTCTTTCTTTCTATCATTATTATCAGCTATACTTACTCGTCGTAAAAAAGGACAAATGTGGACACAATGCCTGTTAGGAAAATGTAGGTAAGTATTCCTGTAAATTCGAAATTGCAGGTTGTTATTGTTGCTGTACTATTAGATACACCTCTGCTTAACCATTTGGGAAATACTGACATGATGTTATGTTCTAGTTGTAAACTCGTTCAAATTATCATAAACTGATTAAAACAAGACAATAAAAATCGGAATAGCCTGCTATTCCGATTTTTATTGTCTTGTTTTAATCAGTTTTCTGCGTTTCAGTTCTTATCGATACAGTAGCTCAGTACCTCGGTACTAAATAACACTACAACCCGTCGACTAATTGAGTTTCGTTTCGAATTACCAAGTTCGTTTGTTCCAAGTTCTCATCATCATTATCATTTATTTGGGGTAAGTGTTAAGTCTTTTTCTTCTATACTTCTCTATTAGTCGCCATCTTGGTAGTGACCCTCTTTCTAACCATACCTATCATCTTTCACGCACACACAGTATATCCATCGTTTCTTTGGTCTTCCCCAAAGATATACGAAAGAAGATATGCCCGTCCCTACTATCTACATATACGGAACTACAATCTACATACTTCTACGGAACATATAATAGGTAACTGGAGCAACGAATGTTCCAATAGTTAGGTACCTTTAATATATCCCAGTTATTGCTACTTCATCATCATAATCATCATTTCAGCTGAAAGACGTCCCACTGCTGGACATAGGCCTCCCCCAAGCACCCCCACTTCGACCGGTTCTGTGCTTCACGCATCCAAAGGGTTCCTGCGGTCTTCACAAGGTCGTCGGACCACCTTGTGGGAGGCCTTCCAACGTTACGTCTTCCGGTACGCAGTCGCCACTCCAGAAACTTTCGGCCCCATCGGCTATCTGTTCTGCGAGCAATGTGCCCTGCCCACTACCACTTAAGTTTGGCAATTCTTCGGGCTATGTCGCTTACCTTGGTTCTCCTGCGGATCTCCTCATTCCTGATTCATTGCTACTTGCTATGTAGCTATCTATATTGTCTCGAGAATAAGAACATAAATAAATATTATGCAGTCGCATCGAATGTCAGCCACCCCGCGAACGTAGCGGTGTCAATAACATCGACATGATAGGTATCTGTAGTATATGTATAGCTTATATGTAATAAGGATTAGATTTATGTAACAAACCTTACATATTAATACAAAAAAGTCAAGAGGTGTGTCGTTATTAAATAACAGTAGGCAAATGAACAAAAATAACAGTCACAATAAAATAAAATTAACATAGTTTGAGAGTACTAGGTAACTAAATGAAAAAAAAAAACGTACTATAGCAAAAGTGTCGTGATTTGCGTTGTAGGTCACATTGTAACGTTCAAAATTTCCTATTTTATTTAATCTACATATTAATAGTCCACTAGACCTTATTTGGGCCATGGCGGACAATTTCAACGGAGCGGATCTTCGGCGCAGGAGATATTATAGTGCACAAATGTGTGCGTAGAGAGGGCACTCTCTCTTCCCTCGCTTGCATAGTCCGTGGGACGGCACGCAATTCGACACGAGACGACAGAGAGAGATCAGAGGCAGGACCAATGGCTTAACGTGCTTGCTGAGACATGGGGGTACCACACCGCCATTTTCAAACTTCGGGCTGTTAATACGAAATTCTTAATGGACAAACCCAATAAAACTTTGCTCGACCAGGGAATCGAGCCTAGACCCCAGGCTCAGCAATTGCGCTTGTAACCACGAGACCAACGGAGCAGTTACAGTGCGTGCCACGTAAGAAGAGACTTGACCCCGCCTCCCCCGCCTCTTTCCGCCGCCCCTATGACGTCCGGTACCGTCCCGCACTCAGACCTCATACCGCTAAAGATACCTAAAATCGTGTTCTGCGCATGTCAGACCACGTGGTGTGTCAAGTCTCTTCTTACGTGGCACGCACTGTACAGTTAGTTTACATAATATGGTGTGATCAGTATCTATCTTTTTTCGCTCGATTTTTACCACTGGCAACCAGCCTGGTTTTGTCTTCAATACTAGTGAAGAGAAACCTTAATTTATCTGAGCTCCATAACACTTTTATAGTCACTTAGAATAAGAGACACACATGTAAGAATAATTAACACCATGTTAATTAAAAGTGAAAAGGTGGAGAAAGTGTCGTCATAAACTTAGTACCTATCTACTTCAGTAGGTACTGACTCAATTAAAAGTTAGAGAAACGAAAGGTACCCGTCAAGTTTAAAAGCCTTAACCATGACACATAAATTGCCATCGGCTGTCCACAAAGACTTGTAGCAACAGTTGGGACCTGCTGCGCATATCAACTAACCTGAGGTTAACGAATGTGACTAATCTTGGTTTTGCAACTGTCCTTTGCGTAGGTGTAGTGACGGTCAGTAACACCGACGAAGCTAGAACCATTCAGAATTTAAAATCATGTGTCGATCCTACATGGTTTTGGATTCTGGATAACCTACAGAAACTATTTCGATACTTTTTATTTACTTCTATACTAATATAATAAAGGTGATGAAGTCTCTTCGAAGTAGTTGAAGAATTCAGAAAGACCGCTAGGTGAAAACGAAGTAAGTAATAGCGCGGGCATGGCAAGCGATCTGAGGAGGTTTTATCAAAATGTGACTGTTATTTTAGTTTTAGTATTGTGTATCTTATATTCCACACGAAAGAAGTCGCGGGCAGGACCTAGTTCCTAAAATGACTATGAAACGTGTTTTTACTTGATTGCTCAAAAAATAGGGGGTAGATTTTTCAATCGACAGATAATTTATATTTTATTTGTGGAATAAAATTGACGCCTGACAGTTATTGTAAAATTCATAATTATTCATCCGATAAAATTATCTGGCGTTGGATTGCATTTTGTTAATTCTAAGACGGTACCTAGCCATTTTGTTGTCTGTACAAAAAACTGCGTAACTATATTCATCAGCAAAAATCTACGGTTCATTGAATTCAGCGAATGGATATCAATGAACACAAAGTCGTGCATTAAAATGGACTCACTGCAAGCATTAATTCAATATTACTTATGAATGACTACATTGGAAGCTTTCACTTGTAAGCTCGCGAAATTCTACTTTCACATTCCCCGTAATAAAATATAGACAGTGTCTGTAACTTTGAGAACAAATAATTAAATAATCCGTCTTGTCATGCATCATTAAAAGCCTTTTACATTTGCATTGTAAACTTATAAGTTTACTATATTGTATTACGAGGAATGTGAAAGTAGAATTTCGCGAGCTTATAAGTATGGGACAGCGGGACAGCAAATATTTTTTATTTACCATGAAGCGGTACCAAAAATAAAAATATAAAGGTAATGGTTACTACCTATAAAAATGAACACACATTTCTGAAAAACGCTGTATACTTAGGTAAGGTAGATAGATAATATTTACTCAGTAAAGTACCTAATCTGCGTTCGAAATTAAGTTGACAAAAATGGAAACAAATACAAGTTTTTGAAAATATAACCTTAATTCCTAAACATAAAGTTCAGTTTGCGCTACAAGTTTTATTTTTTAATTACTTTTTCAATAGTACTAGTTATTCTAAAATCAATTTAATTTACATAGACATAAAGTTGATATTTGTTTAAGTAGAAATAACAAAATTAAAATTAAATACTAACTTAACTAAAACTATACAGAAACTAAAAAATTGCGTCGAAAAATTCATCCGCATCGCTGTCGACTGGTAATGTACCCAAGAGACTGGCGGCATTACCACGTTGAATCGCGATGCTCAGCCTCTGGCCAAGGTAAAAGCCAGCTCTTGAGTCACGGGAAGTGTCAACCAGCCGTTTAGATATTTCTTTAAAAAGACCATGAGCACTCGGACCCCACGGCCCGAGGGTTTCAACCCCAAACGGCTCGAAAATATAATTTCCGATAAGGTTATCATATTTTCGCCGCTTGAGGTTTTCCGCAGCCGCAGCAGCAGCGCCAGCACAGCACGCCGAGCCAGGAAGATGGGATGGCGCAAGAGTATCGACACACGTTGCGTCCCAAACTAAAGGCCTACCCACCTTCCATGGAAATAAAGACATACCGTCCGGTCTCTTGCCATCGTCGCGTGCCAAGCCATTGGGTTCTAATACAGCTGGAACGCCGACGGTAACAAGAGCTCGTCGGATGATGTCATTAATGTTTGCGTGCCGTGCTAAGCGACCCGCACTTCGGCTGCAAGACAGGCCGTGGTGTCCGAGGCTGTTGACATCTTCGCCACAGTGACAGCGATGGGGAGAGCAGCAAGGAGTGCCTAGTCGTAAGGAAGCAGCGAGGCGAAAAGTAGTGTCGTCGAACAAAGTGCCTATGTTCGACGAAGGTGGTGCATGAAGCCAAAGACCCGACTCCCACCTACCCACAGCCAGCAGGCGCGCACGTTCCGCAGTAGTAGCAGACGAGTCAAGTAAATTGTTCTGTACTACTCTGCAGAGCGGCTCATCCCACCGTCTCTGGGAAGATGGATTGTCGGGTGGATCTGTATTCGGGCAAGCGACTCTCCAGGCATCCATAGCCTCGGTGAAACACGGCACATCAGAATTAATCAGTGTGGAGGCTAGGATTTTCCTGATTAATTTATCAGTGCCGTGGACCGAAGATATGAAAGCCGGTAAACTAATACTAGAAATTTTGCGGACGCCGAGGCCCCCCATACGAATGGGAAGAGTAGCTTGTGCCCAAGCTCGGTCGTCCATGGCCACATTTAAAATGGAAGTTAATGTATGCCTGATAATTTGGTCCATTTTGTCTAAAAGGTGAGTATGCTTCCAAAAATGGGAAGCGCGAAGGAAATAATTAAATTTAGGGCCGAAACAGCAGAAGCGGATTAAGGTTATGGCCGAATGCATATTAATTTGGAACAATCTTTCCGAAACGTCATTGAAATTTTGGATTTTTTCCTCAATAAAAACTGGAAAGGAATTGTCAAAAATCGGAGACCCAAGGAGACGAAGAGAGCTTTTCTCAATAATTTTGATTTCTGGAGCTATTGCGTTAAATTTGGGAAGTGTCAGATGTCTGTCAGTACTGTCCGCTAAATATAGTTCACATTTTGAAAGATTGAGATCAAGGCCAATGGAATGAAGTTCATTTTTTAAAAATTGAAGGTCATGTAATACAGTTTCTGCATCGCCTCCCAAGGTTCCATCATCGAGATACCAAACGTTAAATTTGGAATTTAGCTGTCTAATAATTGGGTGAATTGCTAAACTAAAAATCACTGGCCCGAGGGGGTCACCTTGTTGACAGCCAACAGCAGATTCCAAAAGGTTGTCCCGATACAGTAATTTAGAAGGATGTCTGTAACATTGCCAAATGAAACTATAAATTTGGGGAATTTCTTTTCTAGTTTCTGCCAGCAAGGTGTCCCTATTAACAGAATTGAAGGCATTCTATTATGTCAAAAAGAAATAACATCAATTAGAAACAAGGATTTGAATACTCTAAATGACTTGCAACAAAAATACATAAAGAATAACTGTTGAAGGAAGTAAATATTTTACGTACAAACAGAACAAACTTAGGTACATAAATTAACGTTTTAGCGTGGGACTAATTCATTACTTACATATTTACCAAACGTCAATGTTATTAGGTGTGAAATATAACACACAAATAACAAAGGTCATCGATCAATGATGATTATTGATTACGCATCGACAAAAATTGACATTTATAAAACACCGTGAAAAAAAAGCCAATGTCTTTTGTTAGGCTGGGCCAGGGTGGCAGAAGCCGCCAATAAAATACAAACAAATATCAACTGACGTTTACTTTGTTGTTTCAAGATTCTTCGTGATCATCATCAGCATAGCAGTCCACTGCTGGAAATTGACTTCAATGGCTTCTCCAAAACAATCCATTGTGATTAAATTTTGACCTGTTGGTTTACTTGTCTTTTTTTTTCCATTTTTATCTATTAGTCGTCAACTAGAGAGTCACCCCCTATCTAACCACATCGGGGCAGTTGCGTAACACATTATCAATAGAAATCGGTTCCATTTTGACAGTTCAACAAAATTCATTGCGTTATTTACGTGTTGAGCAGACAAATTTCTCGTACTTATGAAGCAATGGATTTGCAATTTGCTTCAAAATGATTCAGATTCCGATTGATAGTGTGTTACGCAATTAGGGTGCTGATAATCTTTCATACAGTTCGTCAATCGTTTGTTTGGTCTGGCCCTACTCTTAGACCTACCCACGTTCATACCAAATACTTTCAAATAGAATAAATAGAGTTAGATTTTGAATAGCTTTATTGAAATGTGCGCGCAGCGTCGCGTCTCGGTGTGACTTGACCCTAATAATAATATACTGTTTGAATTACGTATGTGCCCATGAGAAAATTACACCAAAAGATGATCATGATGCATGCATATTATGTGCAAGCAAAGGTTTGTGTTTTAAGCGAAAAACATTCTGAAGCTGATGTATGTCAAAGTCAAAGCATTTATTTCAAATAGGCACATAAAAGGCACTTTTGAACGTCAGAAATTACAACAAATAGAATCGATTCTAGTCGCCCATTCCTAATAATTATATAATAATAATATGTGAAGACGATGCACCTAAAATAAAATTACTATACCACAATAGGTAACAGAATTAAAAATGAAACCATGACTTACAAATAAATTATCCGATAGATACATGGTGCTCACATATTTACAAACATGGTAAAAGTAAACGATTTTCATTTAAATAAAAAAAAATTACAAGTAATAAGTCAGGGTGTGAGTTGAAGTATTATGGATCATACGAGCTGCGTAGACTCAGCGTAGACCCTGCGTAAACGCACGAGCTCTACGAAATGAATTCAGACGAGGAAACACTACAGAATAAAGGAATGTGAGGGTGCCGATTTTTTTTTTTTAATGAAAACTTTTGTTATCTTAATCTGAGATGTCATAATGTAATCTGTGTGGCAATGTGCGGGGTATTTTATATCGTGGCGAAAATTACTAATTCATAGAAACCGTCCCCATGCAAGGAAAGAATTACATCAGAACACGTTTTTACATAATTTTAAATAAGAAACGATCGTTTTAGGTACCTACTTATGGAAGTAGACACACTGGACAGGCGACTTTTTCAAAAGTTCAAGGTTATAAAATAATCCAGAAAGTTTTTTATGTTTTTATGTTTCTTTGGAGATTCCGTTCTGATTTTATGAGCTTGGTTTAAAACTGGTTGTCACGAGTTACCTGCGCAAACAATCAATTTGATTATTTGTGGGTACTTCCTACTCACAAATAATCAAATTGGACTAGACTGATTGGAAAAGAAAATACACGTGGTAATGGCAAAAATCTTATAAGTACTTAAAATATTTATATGTAGGTACGAGTCACTTAATTAGAGGTAGGTACCGATACACAATAGAAACAGGACCATTTAATTTTCTGATTCTAAGGAGAAATACCAAACATACTGGTGCCGCATGCCAATTCTGTTGGTCACAAACGTAACTAAACTAAATATAAGTTCAGTGCATATTTTTCTTTCTATTTCATTAAGAAAAGAACTTATTATCTGTTCCGTGGAGTATCTAGTGCCAGGCGCAGATTAGTTTGACAGGACTAAACTAAAATTTATCTTCTGTCCTTTTCTTAATGAAATATAAAGAAAAAGATGCACTGAACTTAAATTTAGTTTAGTTTGTGAACAAGGGAATCGGCACCACTGTCCGTTTACACCTATTTTACGTTTGATTTTGTATCATAGCGACCTTTGTTCTCATAAGGTTTATTTCAGACGTAAAATAACTGCGAATGTACTGCACTTTGAAGTTTTGACTCCCGCATCATCATCTTTATCACCCCCAGCCCGACTTTTCCCACTGCTGGCCATAGGCCTCTCCTTTCTTGTACCAATCCTTACGCTCGTGTGCCAGTCTAATCCAGGTTTTTCCCGCGATGGAAACAATGTCGTCTACCCATCTTGCCGCCGGACATAGACTCCCCCATAGAACCTCCATAAACCTACATCGTCAGGAATAATGAGAACACAAATATAGTCAATGTAGGTCATGTGATAAACTCGAGCTTGCTTTTCCAATCCCCTTAAACCGTTACTTAGATACTATGTTTGTTTGACATTCTTTAAGAAAAACCTATGTCAAACAAACAATTGATATTAACAGTTACTCAACTGTACATCCACTGTTTGCAAATCATATTTTTAACACCCTTGCTCGTAAAGCTGATGTAATTCCACCGGTTTTAAATATGTAAAGAGGGTCATAAAAAACGCGTGTGTTATCAAAGCAAATAGTTAAGTTATAGTCCATACAAATTCCATAACAGCATTATTTGCCATTTCAAATTTGGAACTGATCGCCGCCGCACGCACGACTCCAGCTAGTGAGCAGCGCGCTGTTGCTATTCAAATTTCGAACTAATCGCCGCGCGGCGCCAGTCAGTAGGCAGCGCTAGCGCGCTGTTAAAATGGCGGAAAAGCAACAGTGTGCATTCCAACCCATATTACTTATATTACTCTTTGGTGAATTCAGGGCCGTCTTAATCATATTGGGCGCCGGGGTGCGAAAATCAGCTTGCGCCCCCTTGCCAACAAAAAGAAATCAAACTTAATTTTTGTGTTCCATTTTTAAGATTATTTTCACCAATTTTTTCCAAAAGATTTTTTCGAGGCGGTGACGTGCGGTTACAGCGCTGGAGCGTTGTGGTTACAATGAGTGATTAGTAATGGCCTGATCGGCTTGCGCCCCCTAAGACCTTGCGCCTGGGTGCCGCGCACCCCTTGCACCTAGGGATTGCAATCCCGCAGCTCACTCAATCCCGCGGGATTGATATGCGGGATTGATCAATCCCGCGCGGGATCCCGCGGGATCCCGCATATTTGAAATTATTCACAGTAGTTCAACTTTTTGCCCCGTTTGTATGTAAGATAAAGTATTAATTTTTTGATCTTATAGGGCTAAGATAAAGTATTAATTTTTTGATCTCATAGGGCTATAAGATCGAAAAATTAATACTTTATCTTATTTAAAATTATGTTATAAAATCGAATTGAAACTATAGGTTTTTGTTTAAAAAATCAAGTATTATTAACTAAACATGTCTTACATTATGCAACAAAAATTATTTGTTTTCTAACAAAATAACAATGAAATTATAATTAAGTACGAGTAATTAGTAATCAGCCTTATTAGACCTTAATTTTTAAATGTTAAGCATCAACAGTTTTGTTTAATTTTACCCTTACATCTAACAACAGTTTTATGATGTTTGTAATTCAGTCTTAATAGTCTTATTCATATAATGACTAATAATCAAATCACAACTTTCTCTTATCTAGATTCTATTACTACGACTAACCTATGGTGATAACTTTTAAAAATACGCTCTTAAAAAGCAAATGGCATATAAATGCCATAAATAAATAAATACTATAAAGTATCATCTCCAAGCCTGCTTCTGAGTGAACTGCAAAATATATTAATTTTTAATTTGCGGGATCCGCGGATCCGCGTTTTGAAGGTGCGGGATCCAGCAGATTAATAAGTGGAGCGGGATCCCGCGGGAATGCCGGATCCCGTTTTGCGGGATTGCAATCCCTACTTGCACCCCCGGGTAAAGACGGCCCTGGGTGCATTCACAGATTGAGTCTATTTAAAATTAAAAAAAAACAGTTTATTCGGTAATTTAAAAACTTGGCTGCATGCTCTAGTGTCTTTGCCAACATTTTCACGCAACCACGGCAGAAAATAATGATCGCGCCATTTCTCTCAAATTTTCTTTTCTTTGTTTGTACTTGTATTGTGAAATGTTTTTTTTTTCTGTTTCCTCGCAAATGTGTTAAAAAACGTCGTACGATATACGTGCGTATTGGTTATAACATGCGAGGCGGAATTTCAGCCCGAGCCGAAGGCGAGGGCGTAATTGAGCCGAGCATCTTTACGCACTAATATCGTAATGTACTATTACATACTTACAGATATTTATGTTGCCAATAGAAAGAAGATGTACCTATCCCATGATTGGATAATCGCCATGTGAAATTGTCATCAGTACATTAGTCTCATTCTTAAACACAGGGTCAAATTAGATTAACTAGCAAACTCAGCAGACGTGATGGATTTATTGTTTTTTTTTTTGGGGTCAACGACCGCTGGTAATGCTTACCTTAAAGCATGTGTTGAGAATTTGAGATGATCAGGCTTTTTTAAATTGATTGGATTTAGAAAGCGATAACCATTACCTTCGACCGTGAAGTTTACACAAAAATACATTTTTTTTAAACTGATATTTCAAATAAAGAACTACACTACGTGCGGTCTTTGACCCCACAAATGAAAGCATCATTTTTTTTTTGTTTTCTCAGATATACACGTAAAACATACCCTAACACGTTTTCACGGAGTTTCGCTAGTTAATCTAATTTGGCTCTGTATACAATCAAGGATACGTGCTTACCAGTATAGCAATCTATAAGTATACATTAGATTATAAAAAATAACATTGAATTTGAATCACTTTCGCTTTCTTCAAGCTAAAATACCCATTAAGGCTCTTGCAAACAGGCGCGACGCGCGACGCGAATCGCGCGCGACACAAAGGCACCGCTCGTTGCGCGATTTGCGGTGCCTTTGTGTCGCGTGTCGCGTCGCGCCTGTGTGTACGCGCCTTTATGTGATTATGTGTTTATCAAAGGTCGTTGACACTAACTTTCATTTGCGAGCGAGGTTCACATTGAGTGCGTATGTGACTGCTCGTGCGTTCCTCTTTGTATGGCTTGTCACCTTTGTTTTCAAATAAACTCTTCTGTAATAAATGTAATAATCTCGGTGATTTCTTGACAGTTAAAGGGATATCACGAACAAGGTCTGATCGTCGATCGTCACTATGATTTTGTTTAGGTAGTATTTGTTCAACTTTCAAGTAAGGGCGCCCTCAGATTCAGCGGGATTGTCCGAAAGGGTTACCGCTGGCCCGGAACATAAAGGGCTAAGGACACGGGTGGGTTTTAGTCAGTAAGAGTCTGACACTCCCTTCCGCTCCACCCAGAGCGGGAGGGGGGTCATTTGATGATTTCCCATACTGAAAAAAAAAGGGCGCCCTCAGACTAGGTGGAGCGACGGTCTTTGCTGGTAACATCTATATGAGAGTTGCCGAGAATCGATAATAATTAGAATGGGGTGCAATTTGCACTTTTTGTTACTACAACTACAAGGACTATTGTGTAACAGAAAAGTAATGAACAGGGAATAAATTTCTCACCTTACGCTCATGTTATGTTAGCGAAACGGTCAAGCCACATATTTTGACTAAAGTGTAGAGTTTGTGAGATTAGGGCTTGCAGAGTTAGGGCGTGTAGAGTTAGAAGTTTGGCTTTACATGAGATCTGGTAACATTTTGACAGCGCGAGCCGTATGTGATCTCGTTTTGGCAACATTTTACATGAAAGTGTTTTTGGTGGTTCACATTTTCCCATAAGTAGTAAAATATTTTGTTTTACATGTTTTTCCTTAATAAGTAAGTAGGTATGACTTTCGGTTCAAAAAGCTATGAACACCGCAGTAATTATTAAAACGCTTTTATTAGCTTCACTTGTAGGTACTAATAATGTAACAAAAACTTCTAAGTCAATTTTTTATCACCTAACATTGAAGGTCGGTGATTCCAAACTCACAACACGTGTAACTGGCTGATTTAAAAAAAGCGGCCAGGAAGGGTTCCGTACCATCGTACAATATTTAAAACCAGGTAAATTAAAAAAAAACTGACCAAGTGCGAGTCAGACTCGCACACGAAGGATTCCGTAGGACCACAAAAAAAACGCCGAAAATAACACGTTTGTTGTATGGGAGCCCCCCTTAAATATTTGTTTTATTCTGTTTTTAGTATTTGTTGTTATAGCGGCAATAGATATACATCATTTGTGAAAATTTCAACTGTCTAGTTATCACGGTTCATGAGATACTGCCTGGTGACAGACAGACAGACAGACGGACAGTGATGGAGTCTTAGTAATAGGGTCCCGTTCTTACCCTTTAGCTACGGAACCCTAAAATAATACTTTAGTAAATAAAAATATGTTTTCTGTATGGGAACCCCCTTTTATTTTAAAGTTTATTTTATTTTTATTATTTGTTATTCTAGCGGCCTTAATAGTCACACTACATATGTGAAAATTTCAAGTGTCTATCTTTTACGGTTCAAAAGATACAGCCCTGTGACAGACGAACGGACCCAAGGACAGCGGACCCTTAGTAATAGGGTCCCGTTCCCGTACTCAAAGGGTGGACCTCCGGGTACGGGACCAAACAAACTTTAACGTAGAACCTATAGCCAAAAAACAAAAAACCTAAAACCCCTGTAGGTACCTCTTTTTTTAAACCTAGTGTACCTACCAAAGCCCCAACTGCTGTTTACAACTTGTCACATATCTCCGTTAGTACAAGGTCTTCGCAATCATCTCATGAATGGAAGTCAGTGAACTAATCCGACAATAATAAAGATTGTAACTAGGTGTACAATAGGAGAAGGAAAAAACATCGTAAGAGGAACTTTTCCACCTAAATAGGGCTCAAAATATCTGTTTTTGACGACGTTGTTTTTTGGCGACGATTGTCGTAGGGTCGCTGGTACCAGAAGGGTGAGACTTGCCGAGAATCGAGCTATGCCCAGCCTTTGTCCAGCAGTGGACTGCTGTAGACTGATAATGATGGAATTATTTTTATTTCACTTGTATATACATATTTTTTTATTTCACATATAATTTAAAAGAGTGTCCATGGAGTTTCTTGTCCATTCTTCTCCATAGGTACCTACGCTTTGGAATGGGCAACTAGCTTCATATTTTCTGACTGACCGACTTTTTGACAATTCAAAATTGCCTGTTAATTAATTGAAATAAATGCTTTGAGTTTGAGTTTGTATTCAAAATAAAATAAGGAGAGGTTGGCGTTCTCAATGTCAATAGCCTATTGGCTATTAGCCAGTCAAGGTCAACAAGATGGTTGCGGAAATAAGTACTTAACAAATCAATAAAAGTGGAGTGTCAATAATATTTTGGTCATGTCCTTCAGTCTGATTTACATAGTTCAGCTGTGTATATTTGCGTATTAGCTAAATCTTAAGTAAATATTATGTACAGACGCCAGCACATCAAGCTACCCGAAATTGTCAAATTTTTCCAATCAACTTTGAACCTTATGCGTTAGCGATAAAGTTGAAAATGTATTAAAAAAAATTGATAGATTGTAGTAGCTTGATGTGATGGCGTCTGTACAACGAATTTCTTGATTTTTAAGCCTTAACCATAATTTCCTAGTTCTGTAATACTTTGATTTTTATACATGTGTCGGGTATTTTTTAGCAAATAAGGGAAACAACCAGAGAAAATCCATTTTGATATGTAGTGTAATTGCATAAAACTGAATTAAATAACATTGGCATTATACATGATTCACGCCTATACCAACAGATAAAAATAAAAATATTTTTTTTGAGAAATAATGTTATTACCAGGGAATAATAATTTAGATGTGTAGGCATTGACAATATATGGTCGTTGTGTGTAGGTGTAGGGGTAGAGATAATTTGATGTTTATTGATTTATATCAATTTAAAAAAAATAAAATCTGAACTTGAGTATCTTAACTAGATAGATACCTACTCACGCTCCGATTTTATCTTTATCACAATTATTACCGTGTCTTTACTGTACTGTTGTGCATGTTTGTGTGTGTTTTGTTGTTGTTTGACATGGAAACTCATCTATCATTTTATTAGAATGGGAATCTTTTATTCACTAGGATAGCGTCAAGCTACTGCTACGGCGTAGCAGGTGCTACGAATGTAGATTTCGAAAAATAGCAAAAAAAAAAAAACATGTGTAGCCTTTCGTAAGCTTTTCGGAATTCGTAGCCAATGAGAAGATAGAAAGTGATACAAATTATGATGGCACACATGATGATCACGATTCGATTATGGAACAATAATACGTGTGCAAGAGTTTATCTCGAGCACAATGGTACAATCGTGATCAACAGGAACACTGATAACATAAAATTATGGCACCGACTGACTTCCACATAATATCCGGATTTGTATGAATTATGAAGCAATCTTTGCTATTGTTTTATTTCCGACTGCGGATTACCAACATGGCGGTCAACAATTATCTTCATAAGGACATAAGTACTTACCTTTAGGAATATTTAATACTTCCATTCAGAGTTTAACTTTATAAAAGAGTCAGGTATAAATAACAATTTAAGCACGTTTAGAGCTAGTTAGTTTAGTCTTTTACTAGCTGTGGCCCGCAGCTTCCCCCACGTTTAGGTATGTCGGAAAATATCCCACGGGAACGGGTACCGGGAGAGTACCTACTCTATGTGTTAATCCAGTAGGTACAATGCGTGCCACGAAAGATGAGACTTGACACACCACGTGGTTTGACATGCGCAGTACACGATTTTAGGTATCTTTAGCGGTATGAGGTCTGAGTGCGGGACGGGACCGGACGTCATAGGGGCGGCGGAAAGAGGCGGGGGAGGCGGGGTCAAGTCTCATCTTTCGTGGCACGCATTGTACCCTAATTGCGTAACACATTATCAATCACTTATCACAATCTGAATCATTTTGAAGGATATTGCTAATCCATTGCTTCATATATTCGAAAAAAATGTCTGCACAAAAACGTAAATAGCGCAATGAATGTTGTTGAACTGTCATAATGAAAGCCATTGCAACTGTTAGTGTGTTACGCAATTATTCCCCGCTGGTTACATAAACTTTGTGCCTTTCATCTAATGTTTACGCGGCTCACGTTTCAGCCGGTCGATTCTGTAAAAATCTCACCGTGACAACTTAGGTGAAGTGTGTTTGTTTTTGCTAGGATATGACACTATTGACAGCTCACTCCACGCTCACTTCACCTAAGTTTTCACGGTGAGACTTTTACAGAATAGCACCGCTGGTCTGTGTCCCAGGAGTGGGAGCATTATCGGCTGATCATGCTAGATCATGGCCTGTTGGTTCCTTCTATAAGTTAATACTGTTGTAACACCACGATAACTACCTAATCTACTCATTTAAACTCACCATATGATTTCTTCTGATAGTAATTACGATAAAATATTATGTATCAGATAATAATCATTAGGTAATATTATACGGTGTATGTTACGTGTTAATTAGCTTAATTGAATAGATACTGATATTTCTTATCAGCAATGACAATATTTTTGTAATAGCATACATTACCTGTACAAAGAACAGTAGGTAATGAGAATTAATTAAGAAAATATCGTAATGATTACCTATGTTAGCAATAAAATTGATTAGTTATTCTTATTACCAATTTATTTATTTAAAGTGTTTAGGTACATAATTTAAAAAGGTAACAGTCTTAAAATAATAATAATAATATGTCATCATCATCATCATCATTTAAGCCGAAAGACGTCCACTGCTGGACATAGGCCTCCCTCAAAAAGGGGTTGCCATAATCGCCACACTTAGCAGGCGGGTTGGCGATCGCAGTATGGTATGGTGGTGGAATGCATAGAGAACGCTGCTGCCCACCCTCCGGTACGACCCTTAGTCGCCTTTTACGACACCCACGGGAAGTATGGGGTGGTGCTATTCTTTATGTCCGGCACCACACAGACGATAACAATATGTACCTACAAGTATATAAAAAGGAGGGGAAATAATTAAAGGCCATCAAAAAATTCGTCCGCATCGCTGTCAATAGGAAACGTGCCCAAAAGGCTGGCAGCATTGCCACGTTGTATGGCAATGCTGATTCTTTGGCCAAAAAATAGGCCAGCCCTCTGATCACGTGAAGAATCAACCAACTGCTTGGCGATGTCTCGAAATACTAAGTTGGCACTCGGGCCCCTATGGCCCTAGTGTTTCAACCTCAAACGGCTCAAACATATAAGTTCCAAAGAGATTGGAGTATTTGCGCCGTTTGAGGTTTTACGTACCTGGAGCAGCCGCCTCAGCACAGCTCACCGTACTTAGAAGATGGGATGGCGCAAGGGTGTCGACACACGTTGCATCCCACACCAAAGGCCTACTTACCTTCCAAGGCATTATGGTCATTCCGTCTGTTCTCTTTCCAAATAAAATGTATAAATAATAAAATCATAAATAATATTTATCCATCGACTGCCTTGTTGGTCTATTCCCAAGTAGCACAAAATAGCTTTATAATCGATGGATAACAGAATTAGCATATTATTATAGCTTTATAAGAAGTTACATATAGGCATTATAAACCACTATACAGCTCTTGTAATGCTAATCTGGGCCCCAAATTATACAGACTTAAGTGTTAGAATGGCATTTTAGCAGCATTATATTGGTTGTCTACCGGAATGATAAACGCATTATAATGGGCTGTCAAAACAGGTTAAAGCAGTGCGCATATGTTAAATGCGGCTCTTATACAGCTTGTACCATTACAAAGGCAAAATAAAAACATTTTCAAATGTTATTTTTAATTTCTGTTATTATTTATAAATCTTGTGTAAAAAGAACATGGATACTTTCAACAAAAAAATATAAGTGCTACAAGGTAAGTAATTAAACTCTTGTTTTTGTTCTCTATGAGTGAATTAAGGTTGCGAGTATCAGTTTACTGTGAAAGTATGTATATATTTGAATCAAATATTTCATGCGCCTTCAAATTAAAGAGCCATTTATTACAAAAATATTATAAAAATATGTGGAATTGTAAAAAAAATTATGCTCTTACTAAGAAATCTTTAGTTTTAGTCATTATGATACCTGTATTGTACCGGCCGGTCAATACCGGTTGAAGTCCTTTCTAAAGGACTATTTACCATAAAATTAAATTTTAAATATTATCGGGACAAAAGCAAAATGGCGTAAGCATAATTAAAAACTTTAGGCATGCGGATGGCCGGTATACGACTTATTGCTTGTTAAAATTCTTGTCATTATACGTTTGTATAGATAAAGACTATATAATATTATGATGAAATGCTTTTAAAAAGCTGGCATTAAAACAGCACCAATGTACACCTTTAAACAGTTGTGACCCATGCGAAAGGTCGTTATAAAACATAGAGCAGTTTTAAAGAATTTTAAAATGCTTTTTAATAGCCTAAGCCGTAATTAATGCTAACATACGGCCTACACTTTTGTATAATGCTTACAGCTGTATTAGAAGCTGTATAGAGACATAAATTATATCTAAAATAAAACCTTTAGCTGCACAAAAGATTGAAAAAGAGGATTATATAGCTTTAGGAACTACAAAGTTAATAAAATGCTGTTATACAGAAGCAAGACATTGCTAAAACCCTTCAAATTCTATAACGAAGCTAGAAGAAAGTTTCTGGTCATCACTTTTTCCATTATATCGATTTTGTGTTACTTGGGTTGTGACTGCTAAGCCTGTGGTTCTGGGTTCGATTACTTCAATCCGGTCGATTCTGTAAAAATCTCACCGTGAAAACTTAGGTGAAGTGAGTTTGTTTTTGCTAGGAATTGACACTATTGACAGCTCACTCCACGCTCACTTCACCTAAGTTTTCACCGTGATATGGTTACAGAATCGCACTGCTGGTCGGGCAAAGTGTTATGAGGGTTTTTCTGACGTGATTTTTTTTGTACTTGGACTCGGAATTTGTGCCCGGTAAATGGAACTAGACTCGTCCCGAATTACACGGGAAAGACTCATTACCGGCGAAATGTGGGTACAAATGCCTTCTAAACAACGCTGCCTTAGCCTCCATGGAATACAGGCTTGATGTTATCATCATCATCATTTCAGCCGAAAGACGTCCACTGCTGGACAAAGGCCTCCCCCAAGCACCTCCACTTCAACCGGTTTTGTGCTTCTCGCATCCAACGGGTTTCTGCGGCCTTCACAAGGTCAAGGCTTGATGTTATGTTAGTCATAAATTACTTATATTAAAATAATGCTGATAATCACTAAATGCCGTTGACCTCTTTGACATTTAAAAAATATTAGACAAACAAGGTCGCACAGAATTGCATATTGCATAATTATACGTATATTGCATATTGTACCCAAGCATATTGGATTTTAATTTAATATTAACTGGTGGTATTTTACAAGCTACTAATTTGTCGACCCCATCGCGCCATCCCATCTTCCTAGCACGGTAAGCTGTGCTGCGGCGGCTGCTATAGGTGCAGAAAGCCTCAAACGGCGCAAATATAAAAACATTGGCCGTTTGGGGTTAAAAGACTAGGGTCGTGGGGTCCGAGCGCTCATTGAGTATTTCGGGACATCGCCAAGCGGTTAGTCGACTCATCACGTAACCAGGGCTGGCCAATTTTTTAGGCCAAAAAATCAGCATTGCCTGCATTCAATGTGGCAACGCTGCCAGCCTTTTAGGCACTTTTCCCACTGACAGCGATGCAGACGAATTTTTTGATGCCCAATTAATCCTTCCGTTTTTTTCCTTCATATTAAACATGTACTTATGTAAAATTACACAATCAATCAGTTGTACAATTTATACAATCTAACACTAAAATATGTATATTATTATAAATATTTTAGTGTAAGATTGTATAAATTGTATTTAATATTTGGAACAAAAGAATGAAAAGTAGTTTAGTTTCTAGTTCCAAAACACGATATGATCTACTAAAGTGGAGTCATTTTAATAGGTAACATTTGACAATTCATAAAATATTCAACAACGTAACCTTGTAACGGCGGGCATAAAATAACATATTTTTTCGTTTTGTTAGAACTGCACAATTGCTTACCTTTTTTCAATTACGATTACATATTTATTGTAATAATGACCGATACGAGTAATTTTACGATTTGCTTTCATTAATAAACCATTCTAAACATAATAAACAATTAATTCTGATCTAAAGAACTGAACGTCGTTACAAGGTTACGTCAGTTAACCATTTTTCTTTTTAAACACTAGGGATGTTACTCTAAAAATCGAAAGCTGATAAGTAGAATCGAATGCAATGATGACTTGTGAAGAAATATCACCATAAATTAATAACCACGTTGTGATTATAATAAAAAAATTATTTATTATTCTTTTAACTAACTAGTTATAAAAATACAAAAAATAATGAAATAGAAAAACTGCCTCCTCGCATTCGCCTCTAAAACTACAAGTGATTACCATGAGGAAATAAACTTTGAGGTTTTTAAAGAGTGATTTGAGAAGCTGCTAGTCAGCTTAGAAAACCCATCGAAAATTGTAATGGACAATGCACCGTATCATTCTGTACAAGTTGATAAACCACCAACTCAAGCATATAAAAAGCAAGAAATTGTCTCGTGGCTGGTAAGAAATGGTGTGGATGCAAGTCCATCTTTATTAAAAGTTGAGTTGTTAAATCTAGTAAAAGCAACTAAGCCGTCCAAGCTCCGCTATGTAATCGATGAACTAGCCCTAGAGCATGGACACGAAGTTATTCGATTGCCTCCCTACCATTGCCAGTATAACGCCATCGAGCTTATTTGGGCACAAATAAACGGTTATGCAGCGCGGAACAATACTGAACCACCCTTCAGTACTGCTAAAATGATGTCTCTGCTACAAACTGCGTGTGCAGAAGTCACTACAGAAGACTGGAAAAAAGTCGTAGAGAAAACAAAGAAAATAATTTTACAAGATTTTGAACGAGATGTGAGAATAGACAATATTATTGAAAATGAATTAATTATCTCTGAGTGCTGACAGCAGTGATGAAGATGACAATACTTTTAACAGTTCTGATAGTTCAACTGAATAAATGCAATTTTTTTGTTAAATTGTGTACTTGTCTTATTTTGCTCCTTAAATTTACGAAAAAAATAATAATAATGGGACAGGGATTCGCCTGATGATTTTTTAAATTCGCATATGTTTCAAGTCCGTAT
The DNA here is from genome assembly GCA_927399505.1 of Luperina testacea. Classification (NCBI taxonomy): domain Eukaryota; kingdom Metazoa; phylum Arthropoda; class Insecta; order Lepidoptera; family Noctuidae; genus Luperina; species Luperina testacea. The sequence continues at coordinate 14,544,122 of OV656760.1, read as the reverse complement.
CGATTCATTCACTTTAATCGATGTTCATAAGCAGGTCACCTCACTATGAGGATAAAACTGACAGACGTCAAATGTTACCTATTAAAATGACTCCACTGTAATTTAAATTAAATGTCAGGAGTTCATTTGTGCAATGCAAACACTTTTATACGCAAATAATGTGTGCATATTTGCAAAGAGGCGCTTCGACATCCGTGTTAGAAGTTAGAGAAAAATATATCGTGTGACTATATATCTCTTGAAAACTGTAATATTTAGCTATCAGTTTGTTTCACAAAACTGCAATTTTTATGTACAGACGCCAGCACATCAAGCTACCCGAAACTGTCAAATTTTCCCAATCAACTTTGAACCTTATTCTCTAGCGATAAACTTGAAAATCTATTAAAGAAATTTGACAGACTGTAGTAACTTGATGTGCTGGCGTCTGTACCTACTTACTTAAATAATATCATCAAGATGTGATTATTGATTTGATTGTACCTACTATGATTTAAATGTTATTTTCCTTTTGTTTCAGGTTGTCTAACCAAATTATAGGCTGCTACGAACAATGGACTTTGTAATCATATAAGGAGGATAATACCTAGATTTCAATATAGGCGAATAAATTAGCATATAAAGATGTCAAACGTCGAGATGGTCGTCGACAACAATATGAACAAGACAGACATTGGCAATCACAAGTTTGAGGTAAGAGATCACATTTAGGTAATCGTGGACTAACGTACAGTACCCGGCGATAAATATTGCACATCGACCTTTACTTTTTTTGTGTTTTGTACATACAAAGAATAAAAATAATTATCAAAAGAAGCAAATCATAATTGTTTTAACAGCTCCTAATAGATACCGGACTGTTTGTATTTCGTGCGACAGAGATAACGCTCTACGAAGCCGAAATTAGCCGATTGTCTCTTTCCAAAGGTCGATGTGCAATATTTATCGCCGGGTACTGTACAGACTACAGAGCTAGAGCTACATGATCTTTTGGCACTTGAATTACATTTATACGTATATAGCATAATAAAATTAGCCTATAGCGATCCCACTGCTGGGACACAGGCCTCCTCTCTGTAATAGGGAACGGGCAGTAATCTTCCACGCGGGCCCAGTGTGGGTTGGTAGATGTCACATGTCTTCGAATTTTTGGTTCTAGGACATGCCGTTTTGGTCACGATGTTTTCTATCGCCGTTTTAAGGCTCGTACACACAGGCGCGACGCGACACGCGACACAAAGGCACCGCTCGTTGCGCGACTTGCGGTGCCTTTATGTCGCGTGTCGCGTCGCGCCTGTGTATACGAGCCTTAAAAAGTATCTCTCAAATATTTTTCAACTAATTTCCATAAAATAAATGTGTAGATTTGTTAACTTAACATGTTTTCTAAATCAAACCCACTAAAAGACAAACCGGTTAGATTCAAAATGAAACCATCTCTCTGACTCATATCTGAGTCTGTGACGGATAGTTTTATAAGTTACACGTGTGCAAGTGTAATACATGCCATAGTGTTCTGTGTTTTACTGACAACAAAAAAAACAAGGTAGCTACGTTGTAAAAGCATTATAAAAAATCGTTTATTGTAACTTTCTATTTGATATCGAAATGATGTCGAGGTGAATAAAAAACAATAGTTTTGTTCCTTTTTTTATCTACGTATACATCAATTCAAATACCTATATGTTTATGGTTTGTGTTCTTGTGTTAAAGTTGGCTCGGCTCGGCCTTGTTATGAAAATCAAAGGTAACGTCATTTTAAATACTGGTATATTACCGACTACCTATAGTCTAAGAGGATAATGCATACCTACCTAGTACCTACTATGTACGAAAGGCGGATCATCGACCAACAATAAGGTAGATTCAGCAACAAAGGGGCTGTCCAATCACGTGAGGCTGGAATGGGGGGGGGAAATAAGATTCTTTGTAGGTACTAAAAAATACACGTGATATAGGGGGGGTAGTCTTAAACCTAACCATGTATCACCAATCACCAGGGGGGGGGGGGGGTAAAATGCAAAAAAAAAAAACATCAGGTGATTAATGGACGGCCCCAAAGATCAATTATCACATATTGAGCAAAATATTTTATTAAAATCGTTACAGAAGCTTCGATCAAATACATAACATAACATTTAGCTGTTCATCATCTGCCTAGCCTTTTCCCAACTACGTTGGGGTCGGCTTCCAGTCTAACCGGATGCAGCTTTTAAGCGACTGCCTATCTAACCTCCACAACCCAGTCACTGGGTAATATGAAAAAGCATATTTGTCGCATCATTTTGTGCCAATTTAAATGTAAAAGTAGCAGTGTTAATCGATTATTGTAGTTGAAAATAAAATACCCTGGGTAGGTAGGTATAGGTATTTTATTTTACATTGTAACATGATATATGTAGGTACAGGTGATACAGGAAAACCACTTGTATATCGCAGTGATCATTCGGATTATTTTCTGATCACGAAATCGTGGTGTGGAGTTCTTATTAAAAACCAGTCTTCTGACGTCTACGATTTTTTATTGTTAAATTCGCTAACAAGAACCAAACTTACATACCTACTTATATTTTGTACGCGAAATAAAATTATGTGATGGTTTGAATAATTGTGACTATCTCGCTTGTAATCGCAAGCGCGAATGCGTAGTTTCAAGTTCTGAGTTCGAATCCCGCAATCTAGCAAAGTGTTATTCGGGTTTTCCATCAGAAAATTCATTATTGTAGTCTGGAATCTGGATTTGTACAAGTATGTGTTAGGCCCAGTTACCCTTGGAGCGGTGAATGTTTACGCGAATCCCGTACCCCCGGCCATAGGCAGAGGTGGAACACCGCGGTGGTTTTAGCCGGTATGAGTCCGGCATGCCCTTCTGTCACCCCGAAGATGAAGGAAGTCCATGAGGATTTCCACAGCGCACCAAAAAAATGCCTAGTTCCCCTTAGTTCCCATGATCCCCAGTCCAAGTGTGGGAAGGGAACACTGGGGTAATTTTTAGTCAGTAAGAATCTGAGTGTCTGACAGACCCCTTCGCCAGACAGAGGATATCAACGAGGTATTCCACGTCGAAACAGAAAAAAAAAAGAACTCGCCCCATATTATGGGATTTAAGAATAATGTAACGAGGGAGGAATAATAGAAACGAGTCTGTGGATGGGGGACCATCTTAACATACCTACCCCTCCGTGCCTCGGAAAGCACGATAAGTCGTTGGTCGCGGCTGTCGGCTGTCATTCGAGAATTTTTGACAGTCGTTACGGGTAGTCAGAAGCCCGAATGTCTGATAACCAGTCTTACCAAGGGCTATCGTATTACCCAGTAACTGGGTTGTGGAGGTCAGATAGGCATTCGCTCCATGTAAAATACTGATATTCCGCTGCATCCGGTTAGACTGGAAGCCGATCCCGACATACATAGTTGGGAAAAGGTTTTTTTTTTCAGGATGAGGAATCGTCAAATGACCCCTCTCGCTCTGGGTGGAGCGGAAGGGAGTGTCAGACTCTTACTGACTAAAACCCACCCGTGTTCCTTCCTTAGCCCTTAATGTTCCGGGCCAGCTGTAACCCTTTCGGACAATCCTGCTGACCCGGCAGGCTTCGGCCCTGACGGGTCCCTTCATTTGATGCTTACATCTCTTTGAGGCGCGCGTGGAACACGTACTCTCCGCCTGCAGGCCCTTAGGAAAAGGCTCGGCAGATGATGATGAGGGAGGAATGATATAACTGGCAATATGTAAGCAATAACTACACAAGTGCATAGTAGGTACCTACAGAAGTGCACGTGTGTAAGTTATTTACATACATACATTACGTTTTCACACAACACCTTTTCTCCTGCCCCTGCTTTCACTAGCCGTACGGACATGGCTGTAAAAATAATGGCAATACGGCTGTAAACCTATTATAAAATTAAAAATTATCTCCTCATACAAAGCTCCATGTTATAGCACATTGTCTAGGTAACTAATGTGGGAGATCTTTCATTATGTTTATGAATGCATTGGCATACTTCATTCTCTATAACTATACTTTCATCAGCGATGGTCTTGCATACAATATCTATATCTATAAAATATATATAGATCGTTTGTGTTTCCGAGCGCATACAACCCGAATCTCTTCAAAGTAAGAGTGAACAGGTTTCTTCTGGATGAGCTCACTCCATCGTAGACTTTGTCTCTGTCACCTTTGACCTAGACTAGAATCGAGAGCAAACCCATTTCAAATAAAAAAGAAAAATTTAGTTGTGATTGCATAAATGGACATTTTTAGTTGGTAGTCAATTTGCTATACCTACATAAATACGTAGGTAGTGGTACGTGTTAACCTTCTTGGTAGATATACCTAACGTAAAAGTTTTTAAATTCAATATTTACGGGGGTATTACAATATATTATAGGAACTACAACTATACTTAGCACTAGCGAAGGATCAATTTTTGTAAGAGGTAAGTCGGAGTAGATATCTTTAATAATATGATTATATTATTTGTCTTTAAAATACTGACTATGCCATTTTTCAAAGGGAAGCCGGTAGGAATCCAGTTGTATGGAACCTTCGCCACTGATACTTAGGCTGGTCGACAATGAGGGTTTTCGTGAAAATTTACGACACCAGTTGGCACCACTGTGACAAGAGGTCTTCCAATATAAAATATAATAAGATGACGTTCATCATTCGATTCATTCATTCGTTCATCATTCAGTCATGACTAAAGAAAATATAGGCTCTTTGACAGATGCCTGGACCTGTGTCCGTGTCAGCCGTGTCAGTGCTGCCACCTAGCGAACGTCATTTCAGAAAACCCTCATTCACGTGACCAGAGGGCTGAGTCGTTCTCGTTCTTTGGCCAAAGAATGAGGGTTTTCGTGAAAATTTACGACACCAGTTGGCACCACTGTGGCAAGAGGTCTTCCAATATAAAATATATGATGACGTTCATCATTCGATTCATTCATTCGTTCATCATTCAGTCATCACTAAAGAAAATATAGGCTCTTTGACAGATGCCTGGACCTGACGTGTCAGTGCTGCCACCTAGCGAACGTCATTTCAGAAAACCCTCATTAGCATTGCCATTCAACGTGGCAATGCTGTCAGTCTATGGCCTCTAGGCACGTTTCGGGGTTGACAGCGATGCGGACGAGTAGGTACTTCGACGCCTAAGTGTCCTTTGTTTTTGTATTTATTTGTATAGTAAGTTACAATTTAGTATCTAGTGTATACAGAATAATTAAAATAATATTATTGTTCCTAGGACCTTATTAAATATACTATCCTTTTTTATAAAATTAATTTAACATTGATCGACTTTGTAGGAACATGAAATATTTATATAAGCAAAGTTTTCCGGATTCGAATGGCAGTGTTCAATAGACCCGCGCTGTAAAAGGATCGAATTGAACAACAAGTTAAAATCAAGTACCTACTTAAATACTTAATGAGAAAAACGTGATACTTATTTTGAGATTGTCTGTTTTTAACCGACTTTTTGTTTTGTATTTTTATTATATTTATTGGGTTTTCAGTGTTGTGGTTAACCATTTTTAGACTTCAAGGCTACGTCGTTGAGCAAAACTGAGTCTTGACCTACTTGCTATAGCAATTTTAACATCAGTTTTTGAAAGTTTTCGCTCAATACAGGAAAAAATATATTAACCAGTGCGCTAACTGTAACGTTCCATGAATTCAGCATATGATTCTAAACGTAGCAATTTTTCATCGGTTTTATAAAAAACTAGCAGCGACCCGCGGTTTCCCCCGCGTAAGTTTCGATCCCGTCGGAATATCGGGATAAAAAGTATCCTATGTATCCTTATATTTATCCAATAGTTTAGTCACATAATTGGTAAAACTCACGGTCCATAAATACTTACCATTTAGTTTGTTTGAAAAATCACGTTTTCAATTTTGATTTTAGAATTTATTTGACAATTTCAAAATAATCCTCTGCATTAGTATTGACAGTGTATTAATTTATTGTCGTATTGGGGGGTCATGGGGGTCGTTTTGCCAATTTCACAATATATCACTGTCGCTTTTTATAGGCAATCTGTTTTCGTTAAGATAACTTTCAAGTTATGGCCAAGGTGACGATCAGGCGACTTTACCTTGTACGTTTTATTTTTAAGCTCCGCTTGCGGGTTAAGTTATTTTAAATGTTCTGCGAAGAAAATACCCTTGTCATCCCAATACTACTATGGTGGCATGTTTCAGTCCCAAATTACCCCCAGGGGTATGGTGGGTCCGGAGTGTGTCTATTCCGCGACCAAGTAATTTTACTGTAAAAAAGTGAAAACTCGAGAGAAGGATTTAAGCATTAAATATAATCAATAATCCTATAATGTTCCCACAACTGGGCTGGGACACAGTGACACAGGCGGTCACAGGCCTCCTCTCTTCGAGAGGGCGTGGGACCACGCGGCCCAGTGCGGGTTGGTAGATGTCACATGTCTTCGATTTTTTTGTTCTAGGTCATTCTAGAACATTTCCCACGATGTTTTCCTTCACCGTTATTATCTATGTACAAGATCTAAATCTTTGGGACCCTAACAGTCTCATGAAGACAAAAGATTTAAACGATTTAAAAATTAATATTAGCACTGAAATCATTGCAAAGTCCACAAAAATAATCCGCACATAACCTGACAATCTTATCTTATAATATTATCAGTCATGAATATTTTGTTTATCCGCTATACCTACCTCCTGTGAGTCTGTTACTGTCGGTCGAGTAAACACGTCGTTCAAATGCATTCATTAGGTATTAGTTAGTTGTTATTTGAGCATACATATTATTTTTAATCTGAATGAACAGGCTTTAAACGCATTTTTATTTTCAGTTGAAAAACGGTGACGCTGACTTGGAAAAAGGGAGGAGTAAAAACGTGAAGGCGACTTCTAACGTACCTTGGAGTAAGGTGGCTATGGGGCTGTTTGCTGTGTGTGTGCTGGTCGGCGCATGCGCAGTCACCTGGGTGTTCCAGGACTGGAAGGCCAGCCTCTTGGTGCTCGCTATCCTCTGTGTGGTGTACCTCATAGCCTTCTACTGGAGATGGATCTATGTCGCCATCATAACCGGTCCCAGAGATTTCTCGTAAGTTTCATTGTGTATTTTTTTGGGGTCGACTGTTGTTAATATTTGTATTGTATTGGTATATGTGATTTACGGCAATTGGCATTGACACACAGGTTAAGGCTAACGTTAGTCATACATAAGTTACCAGATTAGGTATTTAAAACATTTGTATGAACATGGAAATAAGATGCGACAGACTATAGTAGGTATTACATACCTATTTCATGATCATCATCAAAATTTCAGCCGAAAGATGTCCACTAGTGGACATAGGCATCCCCCAAGTACCGCCACTTCGACCGGTACTGTGGCTTCTCGTATCCAGCGGATTTCTACCTACCTACATACGAGTACCTGCTTATTATAATCAGAATTTCAGTTTAATATTGTTGGTAATTCTAAAAAAATTCTAGTTGGTAAACTTAAACATCACTGGCGAAATTAGGATGTACAGACGCCAGCACATCAAGCTACCCGAAACTGTAAAATTTTCCCAATCAACTTTGAACGTTGAAAATCTATTAAAGAAATTTGACAGATTGTAGTACCTACAGCTTGATGTGTTGGCGTCTGTACTAAAGGTAACCTTTTTAAAACTACACCTTTGCCCATCCCTTTTGGGAAACAAGACAAATGATGCAATTTTTATTGGAACTCCATGAACAATATTTTCCACTTTTCCATCAAGTCTCTAATTTTTCTTTACAGTGCCCTATACTACTACATCAAAATCCTGAGGCTTACGAAGAACTTTACTAAGAAGAACTGGTCCATGCCTGACATCTTCCATCAGCAGGTGATCAAGCACCCGAACAAGGCTTGCTTCCTCTTCGAAGACGAAACATGGACGTTCCAACAGGTAAATAATAAAATTAAATCAATGTTATCTCCTTTAGGAGTTTCCTGAAAAGATAAGATTTTGTCCTGTTCCGTATAACTTTACTACTTTATATCCTTACAAAAATCACATTGCACGATCAACAATGAAAGTAGATAATTTAATCTATACTGTTAATTTTGCGTAGATATTATTTTCATCTAAAATAATTTAAATTGTTTAGAGATCGATACATTGCGTGCCACGTAAGAAGAGACTTGACCCCGCCTCCCCCGCCTCTTTCCGCCGCCCCTATGACGTCCGGTCCCGTCCCGCACTCAGACCTCATACCGCTAAAGATACCTAAAATCGTGTTCTGCGCATGTCAGACCACGTGGTGTGTCAAGTCTCTTCTTACGTGGCACGCACTGTACCTATCACGTCTGCGGAGTTTCTCTAGCTAATTTAGTTTGACCCTGTATTGTAGTTTTTGTGCTAGCTTTAGCAGCAGACAGACAGAGTTACTTTTGAATTTTATAATAAGTATGAAGTACGGATATGGATTTAAAAACACATGTGTTATAATCGACGCTTATGAAACTAGATAACATTCTGTAGGAAGTTTACCCACGTGTGTGTTGTAACACTCATTAGCGTGCTGCTGTGACAAAGGGTTACGTGAAAAACATGTTGGAAATTAGAGGTATTTTCAGCAGATTCAGACTCAGATCAGACTGTGAACTTTCTTAAAATTACGAGAATTGCCCCCAGGTTTCTGTCTAGCATAATTGAACCAAATTGCTATGTCTAGAGAAACTTCCATTTCATCTGCAGCTCGGTGACTTAGGATAATTCTAAATCCTAGCTATCCCTTATAATCCCTTCAGTCTCAAAAACTATAATTCCACCTATCATTTTCAGGTTGAAGAGTACAGCTTACGAACCTCAGCTGTCCTAAAAGCTAAAGGCGTCAAACGTGGAGATACGGTGGCGGTGATGATTGGCAACTGTCCTGAGATGCCCTCCATCTGGCTGGGTGCCACGAGGATTGGCGCCGTGTGTCCGCTTATCAACACCAACCAGACTGGCAACACCTTGCTTCATTCTATCAACATCGCCAAGTGTGATGTTGTCATCTACAGCGACGAGTTCCAAACTGGTTAGTCTACCTTCATTATCATTTATTAGCCTACAGTCCGATAATGGATAAGTAAGTTCAGTATAAAAAGAGAAGATAAGTAGGTAATATTTTTTTAAACTCAGGGTCACATGTTTCTTTTAAAGTCCAGACATTGCCTCGATCAGAAGGCCAATTCCCGTAATTAAAAACATTCAAAATCCAGTCGCAGTCATATCTCAAAATTGTCAAAAACTTGTCAAAAATTTAGGAAAATTAGAGATATTTTTGAGTGATTGAGACTGGGATCAGAATGTAACGGTTCTTAAAATTAGGGTAATTGCCCCTGATGATCATAAGAGGACCATGCAGATTCTGCAGATTCTCTCCAATTGGATGCTGCTGAGTTCGATCCTCAGCCTTTATCATCCATTCAATAACAGCCATTACGCGAACGTCGTTCCTGCCAGAGGGGCGAGGGCGTTCTTATGTAGAACGACCTCGGGCTAGGCGCAGAAACGACGTTCGCGTAATGCTTTCTACAGCATTTTTTCGCAGTCTCCACCCTAAAACATGTTTTCCTCAACATCTAAAATTTTATAGTTACATTATACTTATAGGTATTTGAATAACTGGTAAAACTGGTTAGGATTACATGTTTTTTTTTTGTCAAATTCTGGCCGTGAAGTCATAGACAATTCGTAAAATACCACTATTATTTAATAGTAAATTATACAGCTAAATGGACATAAAACGCTGTCTTCTCTTAGGACTTGAGGAAAAGTCATTCAATATTGTTGTTAAGCCTACCTCAAATTAATTAAAAAGTTTCTTCAAGCATCCTAAATAAACTCCTTCTCAATTTCAGCTTTCCAGGACATTTCAAAAGAACTAAATCCGTCCATCAAACTATTCAAGTTTGTCCGTCGCCCCCTCAACACTGCTCCGAATGCCGTGAAGCCTGTGACATCCGAAGATGACTTTTCTTCAATGCTAGAGAGCACCAACCCAGCTCCCTGGACACAGTCCGATGGTGAAGGTTTCAATGGAAAGCTGCTGTACATCTATACTTCTGGAACTACTGGATTGCCGAAAGCAGCTGTTATTTCGTCTTCACGGTAAGTTTTGCGATTCCTGCCTTTGCACTTGGTTCCTTGAGAACAATTAATTGGTTATGTAAATCAAGTCGTGCGATATATTATTAACATTACCAACCAAATAAGTAGACACTGACGAGGTCAACTTTGTTTTACAAAATGTAGCGGTGCCTATAAGTAGTACCTACCGTCGAAGTTAAGCCATGAATATTAATATTTTAATACTACACGCAGTTAAGATCGACCCTCAAATCAATTAATATCCATAACTATGTCAAGATCTGTCCTCATACAGGGCGAATTTCTGACGGGTCAGTCAGGCCAGGTACGCCAGGTACCATACCCATATCAACTACAGGAAAACATTATCAGGAAATTGTCTTTAAGGTTTTGAGTATTTGCGATTTATAATGAATACGTATCGAGATAAAAAGTCATTAATAGTTTAGATTAAAGTTTAAAATAGTAGATTATTTACCAAGGGAGCAAACAACTATTTTGAAGGCGAGAGTGTTTCTTTGAATCCAGAGCGCAGCGAGGGATTCAAAGTAACTCTCTCGAGCTTCTAATAGAGTTGCTCCCGAGGTGGACACTAATTTTTATCACCCTCTATGAAAAAATAAGTAAGTGCAACTTAAGAATAGTACGTTTATTTATTTACATACAATTACTTGAGGAAGACATACTCATTTAAATTATAAAACTATGTAAAATCCTAATTTGAGTAAACAAATTACGAACGAAGGCAGAATGCTTTTCGCGCATTTTTTATTTTTTCACAAACTTTTATTTTGATTTGGCTCGCGCATTTAACTTTGTTATCATTCAGCCTGTTACTTGTTCACACAATGTTCGTGATTAATCTTTTTGGTGATTGGAACTTTTACTAACAATATTCACATTCCAAATTCAAATCAATTTTAGTCCCCAGGGATTAAAGAGCTATGTTAGTCCCTGTTTACGAAGCATTAGCTCTTTTTGTGACAAAAATATTATAATCACACTAACGATTTGCATAAGATAATGAAAAGTGGAGGCGTGGAGTCTCCTGACACAAGCAATTCCTTGCTTAAAAGGTGATCTCCAATAACATTGTATCGAAATGCCCTTTATAATTTAGAATCTAATATTATAAAGGCGAAAGTTTGTGAGAATGTTTGTTACTTCTTCACAAACGGTTGGACCAATTTTGACAAAATTTGGTATGGAGGTAGCTGACACCTCGAGATAAAAAGTAGCGTATATGTAAATCATACGCTACTTTTTATTTCGATATTCCCACGGGATCGAAACGTATGCAGGTGAAACTGCGGGATGCAGCTAGTTGTATATATTTTTATTATTTCCAGAATGGTGTTCATGGCATCAGGCGTGCACTACCTCGGCAGCTTACGACCGAATGATATCATCTACTGTCCCATGCCTCTGTACCACTCCGCTGGCGGCTGCATCACGATGGGCCAGTCCTTCATCTTCGGCTGCACAGTAGCTCTCAAAACCAAGTTCTCAGCGTCCAAATACTTCCCAGACTGCATCAAGTACAATGCCACGGTAAGTGAAAGCTTGGAGAAAGTATGTATTACACTGCACTAATGTGCCACATTGTAAGCGCAGGCTGAGAAGCAAAGAAATCAAAACTTTATGCGCTTGCGCCGGCTGATCGTTAAAAATGAATTGCTTTGTAGTTGAAGTGAAAGTGTGTATAAGTGTGTGTGTGTGTGCGATGATGTTTGATTTTAGCTTAAGCTTTACGAGGTATATCTATTGTTTACTTATGTTTCTAACAGCCTTGGCTCATCGGTATTTCGAACAACTTTAACAAATATTGCCTCACTTACGTTTGCTTGCGACGACGTAATATCAACGCAACTTCCGAAAAAACTCCGACCGGTTTCTTCCAACTCTGCAAAAGAATTAGTCAACCACGAACACAAAAGCTATTTTAATAATTTAGGTGTACCTACCTATTTGCTGCTGTGTGATGTTGAAATGGACTATCCTCCCCTAATGTAGCAACTCGAAACAGCCGATCAAGGTTTTATTGGTCGTTCAAAATTTGTAGCATGAACACGTATTAACAATCCCCCATTATGTAGGTAAGCTTCGCTGTTTCCGAACTCTGTCAAGATAACACAGGCGACAGGAGATTATGTGAGTTGATAAGTTCTCATTTTTTTAAACTATTATATTTATTTTATTCTTCAGGCTGCTCACTACATCGGTGAAATGTGTCGCTATGTGCTGGCGACACCACCGTCTGCAACGGACACGCAACACAAAGTGAGAACAGTCTACGGCAACGGAATGAGGCCAGCGGTAAGATTTATTTTGTGAAATAAGTTGAAGTTATTAAAGTTAAACCGAACAGTAACTATCCCACTGCTAGGCAAAGACACGGTAATATACTGTGGCAAAGATCTCCCATCAAAGATCAATAGAAGGAAATACTGTTTCAGTTCGGTTCACCAATTTCAGACCATGCCAGGTTGCATAATGATGACATTGTTTTCAGTTCCCTTAATGTGTGTTTGGTTTCAGATTTGGCCCGATTTCGTCAAACGTTTCAACATAAAGAAGGTGGTCGAATTCTACGGTGCTACAGAAGGAAATGCAAATATAGGTAACTTGAGGAACACTTGGAGCAATAATTTCTGAAATATTTTCCTTTTTAAACGTAACGTGTGTCATAATGTTTTCTCTTCTTACAGTAAACATCGACAACAAACAAGGAGCTATCGGTTTCGTGTCCAGAATAATACCAGCAGTGTATCCTATCGCCATCCTGAAAGTAGACCCCGAAACTGGAGATCCCATCAGAAACAATAAAGGACTATGTCAGGTAAGTCTTGTTTATTCCTTCAAAGCGTGTTCAAAAATAAATAAACACACTGTAAGTGCAATTTTGTACATAACTGCTATTCTGGACATCACTACCGAGATGAAATGGGGCCATTCTAATTCATTGGTGAAAAAAAAAAATTAAAACAAAAATGTCTGTGAAGTTTCACCAAATAAAAAAAATACTGTAGATATATTTTTCCATTGTTGAGAGAATAGTTTAACAAATGTTTCCCCTCTTGCAGTTAGCGCTACCCAACGAGCCAGGAGTGTTTATAGGCAAAATTAAACCGGACAACCCATCTAGAGCGTTCCTGGGTTATGTGGACAAAGCTGCGTCTGAAAAGAAGATTGTCAGGGATGTGTTCACTTTCGGAGACTCGGCGTTTATTTCAGGTCAGTTTTCGCCTTTATCCTATTTGCTAGGTTGACAGTACAAGTAGTAACAGCTTACTTTATCATCGTTGTTATGATCACCAAGCTCAATAGTTGTGGTTGTTAAACCACGGTTAAAATACAACCTTTCTAGAACCGAAAAACCGTAGCATCATGTTTGGGTTTCCAAAAACCTTTCGAATGATATATGATCACCCAAAAACCTTTTTGGAGACAGTCCATAATCTATTTTACTAAGTTTGCGGTGTTATGTTGGCTAAATTGACTAGTCCAGTGGCAGCAGTTTTATATTTGAAGCATGTGTTTATTGACTTATCGACTGGTTAAAGATTCAGAACATCTCAATGACGAAGTCAATCTTGTTGCAGGTGACATCTTGACGGCAGACGAGCTCGGCTACCTATACTTCATGGACCGGACAGGTGACACGTTCAGGTGGCGTGGAGAGAACGTCTCCACCACTGAGGTGGAGTCTGCCATCTCCAGGGTAGCTGACCAGAGGGATGCCGTCGTTTATGGTGTTGAGGTGAGTTCATTTTGAATTAACAAGCCTATAATATCCCACTGGTCGCGAAAGCCTCCCCCAAGCCCTTCTGGGTACTTTTTATCACTTCTCCAGCACTCCAAATTAAGAGTAGACAGGATTTTTTCTCCAAATTCGTTATGTGGGACTGGGTTTGCTTACAAATTATTTCCATTAGTGCGTATAATCAGGATCTACATCAGCGCCAGTTCCATAATATGATTTCGTTCTCCTACAGATACCCAATACTGATGGTCGTGCAGGCATGTGTGGGATTGTAGACCCACAAGGGACACTGGACTTGGACAAACTGTCGAAAGACATTGCCAAAGATCTGCCCAAGTACGCCAGGCCCGTATTCATCAGGATCATGACTAGTGTCGATATGACTGGTAAGTTCTGCGTCTTGTATTGAATAGATGAACGCCATAAACGTTATAAATTACTAGCTGCGTCTCGCGGTTTCACCCGCACGGCATAAGTGTCGACCCCGTGGGAATATCGGGATAAAAAGTATCCCTTGTGTTAATCCTGGTTATAAACTATATATGTGTGCCAAATCCGTTCAGCCGTTTGTGCGTGAAGAAGTAACAAACATACAAACACACTCACAAACTTTCGCCTTTATAATATTAGTGTGATGGACCTATTGTTCTTTGTGTCGATCGATGTTATCTGATAGGTATACATAATGTCAAGACTGGCATGCTCACCTCACCACTTTAAGATTCTGTTACCTAACCACATAACATCACGCCTTGTTGTCCTGAAGAGTTAAGCAGAGGTGTTCTTACAGTACACCCATTTCGCAAGTTGTGTTTAAATCCCATGTAATAGGCGAGCCTATTGTCATGAACCGGGCATAAATCCAGCCTCCGGGCTGCTACTGAGAAATTCCAAATAGTAATACCCAATAACCAGGGCCGGATTAACCATCTCGGGGCCCCTAGGCACAGCTCGTTTCGGACCCCCCCTTTTTCATACCACAACAACGCAATTTGGCTTTTACCTTATAATGTGAAAAAAAGTTTCACTTTTACCGTGGTTTCATAAAACCACACAATCCCCTTTTTTTTAATTTTTTAATCGGGAGTGCTGGGCCCCTGGTCATAGTGGGCCCTAGGCACTGGCCTAAAGTGCCTTATGGATAATACGGCACTGCCAATAACACTTTGCCCGAACTGCGAATCGAACCCAAGACCTCATGTTCAGCAGTGCACTACCTACTGCTGAACATGAGGTCTTGGGTTGCGGCCATTTAGACCAACAAGGCAGTCATACCTATGTTACACCTTTTAACCCTCGCTCGGCATCAGTTCAAGACCACTTGATTCCTCGCCTTTCTTGTCGCAAGAGACTGTGTCATATAGCTGCCGCACCCAAATTGCGTGACACACTATCAATCACTATATGAATCATTTTGAAGGATATTGCTAATCCATTGCTTCTTATGTACGAAAAATTTGTTTGCTCAGTAACGTAAATAACGCAATGAATGTTGCTGAACTGTCAACATGAAAGCCATTGCTACTGATAGATAATGTGTTAGGGTCAACTCACACCGAAAGAGCGGCGAAGGGCAGCGAAGCGTTGCGACCCGCTCGTTAGAGAAGGCGCGTTTATGGAATTCGCAGGAATTCCCGCGGCGCGGCGCCGCGGGCATCCGCGCGACTCGTTCGAGTTTCTCATGCGATAATAAGTATTATAGTAATGAAAATAAAGTTAAAATTCATATGACACTGAAACCGCGCTCCGCTTCGCTGCGCTTCGACGCTCTTTTGGTGTGAGTTGACCCTTACGCAATCACCCCGATGGTCTTACCAAAGTGACTCTGGCTGTCCTTCTTCCGCGTCATGTAGATTTCCATTTTGTTTACAGGAACATTCAAAATGAGGAAAGTGGATTTGCAGAAGGAAGGCTACGACCCATCGTTAGTGAAAGATAAACTATTTTACTCAGATCCGAAAACAGGCATGTATGTGCCTTTAGGTAATGAAGAGTACGAGAAAATTACATCAGGACAAATTAGACTGTGATTATAATTTTATAAACTTTTACATGAAGATATTATTATTGTGCCTTTATCGTGTAACAAATATTTTGTGATACTGTTAAGTGCAAGTATTATACTTTTGACAAGTAATTAGTACGTAGGTATAATTAGATGAATGTTAATTTTGATTTCTTCAATTTTTTTTTGCGTTGAAGATTACTTTGATATTTGTGGTTATTCTTGTATTTTTTACCTACTTTTATAGCAGGTATCAATATCGTATCGATGTGAGCTTTTATAGTATTATTATGATATCGCATGGGTACCTACCCACATGCAGTTGTTGATATGCCTGTCTAGTAGGCATTCAGTTCTTATCATTAATTTAATTAGCAGGTTTGTAGGTATGTTTAAATCAGTAGGTACGTATGTTTTTTTGTCTACTAACAGTTTTTTTTTTACTTACCTAAGTAGGTAACTACGTAAAAAGGAGGTAACTAATAAAAAGGAGATAATTTTAATGTTTATAATCATAACGCTAATCAAGCGAAAAATGAGTCCATAAATCAGCTCAATTAAATGTAGTAAATTACATTGTGTTTCAATCGTAGTAAATTATTTAGTTATAAGTTAATTTATTAAGTTACTATATTATTAAGCTGACTACTTTTTATATTTCCCGTGAAACTAGTAGATCTTAGAAATGTTTTTTATTAGAAATTAAATTTATGTACATAATATGTTTTTATACTTAGTCTAAGTATCAATGTTTATATTTATGGACAAACGGTGTAAGTAATAAAATGTTTTCAAATCAAGCTTCTTTTTTATTTATTAAGTTAATACTAGTGGCGAAGCTATTAGCTAGGGAAGGGCGGCGGGGGCAGCTCGCCCCTTGAAAAAATATAAGTAACCCATTCACACAAACCTTTAAAAAACCTTATTAGGTATAAAAAAATAAAAAGGAGTAAGTGATCAATAAATCTGTCGATTGACCGATACATCTATCAATAGAAAAGTACACAACACATTAAAATAAATTATAATACAAATTGGTAAATAAATAAAAATGAAGTCATAGTCTTCCTAGTCTTTTCCCGTATCTCTCGGGGTCGGCTACCTAAACCAGGAGATTTTGATGAGGGTCCTGTCTTTCACACAGTGCGACTCCAATCAGACCTCTGCAGCATAGAAGGGAAAATCAGACCCATTCCTGGTTAGGCGTCAGAGTTTTGCATGTCTGACATTAGCTGAACGACTACTACGACTAAGTACTACGACCAACGGTTTAACGTGTTTTCCGAAGCACGGACAGCGAATGGTGATTAAAATTACATTACAGCACATGAGAAAATACAATTTATCTCAAGGGTTCGATCATCAGACTGGCGTCTGATGAACCCCGAACCTCCAGCTCGGAAGTCGGACGCTCTTACCACTCGGTCACCGTCGCTTCTTCAACGCGTCTTACGTTCATAGACAGCTTTCTGTGTCGAGGTGACACCATGACGACCGCACCGGGTGCCACCCATGCTATAGCTACGCCACTGTTAAACGTTATTACATATGTGTCGTTCATTGTAAAAGTGGTGTAACTTCTTATTTAAAAAAAAAATATTTTCTTGCCTAATGGTTATTACATTTAGTCATATTAAATAATAAATAATGAAAAATAGAAAACATGAAATTAATGCTTATATTTTTCACACTATAATTCGCAAAAAGCTCGTTATTCTAAAATTCAGTTACAAGGATTAGATTTAATAATTCAGTTTTACAATGAATGACATGTGTTCAATAGGGCTAAGTATACGAAAATGTGCTAAAACCATGTTGTTAATAGTTCGCGAGTACCCATATTCCGGAAGCTAAATGTGTGGCTAATCGTGAACGCTGCTAATAATTCTGCTTATCCAGTATTCAGAAAAATGTGATTTTTGTTTTGTATGCATTAACTAAACGTTTCAATGACAATGCTTTTCCTCAATGGCTTTAATAACAGGTAGAATATAATATTATTGTTTTCAATACAATATGGATATGCGACTTTGGATAATATATTACTACAATATTTTTGATGATTTTATTGCATTCCCAAACAATTTTCACAAAACACTCTAAACTGTAACAAAACGCAACTTATTGATTCGAAAGTGACATTGACGTTATAAATTGACAGACATCAAATAACGACAATAGGCCTGGTTCATTGTACATTGCGTGTTAGATATAAAAGTACTCTGTGGTGTTAGCTATAATAAGTTCAAGATATGAATGATAGTGTGCCCTCATCTTTTATTGAGCCGATCGTTGACCGACGACGAAAATCAGGTTTTTGTAAATTCTAAATGCATAATTTAATAATTAACAGCGGCTGAGCCTAAGGAACTCGTATAGAACCGTGAAGTGCGCTAAGTTACACGATTATGCGCGCGATTACAGTTATTGTCAAGTGATTGTTTAGTTTTAACAATAATAAAGTGCTCCTGTTACTTGCTTGCCCTTTGAGAGGTTCTCGCAAATAGTGCGAGTGATAGTCAACGGGCGCACAGCGCGGCTACAGCCACAGTGGGTCGCCGTTGTTCAGCAGTTAGACGCGTTTCGTTGCGAAAAGCGGTCGTGATGGTGATCGTGTTGGCCGCTGTTGCGGCTGCCTGTGCCGTCGTTTGGCTCTCCCAAGGATTCCTTTGTATGTTTGTGGCTATTATAACTCTTTGTTGTGTTTACCTCGCTGCGTTCCATACACACTGGTGTTACATCGCACTTAGGACTGCTCCAAGAGATCTCAGGTAAGGGTTCTAAACTGGCACGTCATCGTATCGTATTTGTTATTCGATTGCGTTAATCATTACAGAAATAATACGAAATCAATTATTAAGTTCAAATTCCACAGTAATTACACTGTAGTTGTGCAAATTTTCAAGAAACAGCTTTGACAAAAAGTTATGTCAAGATTTTTATTGTTTATTTGAGTAGTAACAATCATTTATTTTACCATTCTAGAGCCTTATTATCATATGTAAAGATCCTATGGATAACAAGGAAGTACAGCAGCAAAAACTTGACTTTACCAGATGTGTTCCATGATGTTGTGGAGAGGCATCCTGATAAACCATGTTTCTTATTCCAAGATGAAGTCTGGTCCTTCAAGGAGGTTTGTAACACTTGTGAACATAATTTTCAGTAAAACAAGCACCTAGAAACAAAATTAAAATGTAACAAACATTAATTACACTACAAATCAACAGGTCTTACTATATTGCTAGTTCATCATAACAAATTCAGAAGCTGTACACACAGGAAATATTTCAACACTGTAGAAATCAAACTTATGTAATCTATCATCATTGTTATTTAGATTAGATGCCTACTTTGTATCTGTAAAACATAGAATAATTAGTTTAAATTGAGAAGAAAGTGGAGTCTTTTGAAATTGCTGATGCATTATAAAAAAAGAGAAAGTCTTCTGTCTCGGTCTTATTACAATAACTTTTATATTTCTATCCATCTACTCAGACGAACATGGGGTCATTGTATTTAATATTCAACAATATTATTATCTTGTTTGAAAATAAAAAGTACTGTTTTAATAATATATACCTACAAAATTATTAGAATATTCAACAGTATATTGTTGTTTTCTTGTAATTCAAAGAAAAAAGAGTAAGTTTTATTATGTACATAATTTAATGTTGTGTAAGATGCAATACAATTGCAAATGCAATTTATTTTAATACTTATTTTAACATTTTTATGACCATATGGACTGCAGTCACAAAAAATACAGTTTACGTCATTTGCAAAATGATAAAAAAATTAAATATGCAAAAAGCCATTAATGTTACATTAAGGCGACAGTTTGTTCTTCAGGAAACTGTAATTCATTCTGTTGAATTTGGTAGGAGCTGTAATTAACCATTGTTTAAATTCATGTTAATTTAAAACTTTTGGAAATATTAATGTCACCTAGTCTTTTGACTTTATTTTTTATGTATTTTTAAATGTTCAACTTGAAGTCATTGATCCAAATTTAAATGAAAATTAAAACCTTTTACCATAAATTAAACCAAATTAAATAATTTGCACTTTGCACTCTATTATTAGTAGGTATAGGCAGCGGCGGATCTTGAATTTGTGGGGCCCTGGGCTAATACTGCTTAGGGGCCCAACCTAATTACTCAACCTATTGCTATTTTAGTATGATCGGGTTTTTTTTAAATTCTAGATTGTTTTTATTATTGACAATATCGTCTATTGTTTTCAGTTCGGTTGGGGTCCTCTGTATCCACGGGGCCCTGGGCTGCAGCCCAAAAAGCCTTTAAGTATATCCGCCCCTGGGTATAGGTACAATATAAGGAAGTGCACCTCATATTATTATATAGGTGTCTACAGCTTAAGATCACCTTATCAAAGATTGCAAGCCTGATGAGATGAAGTGTTTAAGGAAACTGTTTCTTATACTGATTTATCAGCTACAAAACTTACATTACTTTACTCGGAGTCAAATCCAACCAACAGTTCTAGATAAGGTTTCTAGAAATAGACACACACTAATAGATTACTAAAAATAATGATTAAGTACCCATTAGGAAGAAAAATAATTTTCTGACTGTGTCACAGATAAACGTTATCCTAAAACATTCCTTTAATTATATAGGGTGTCCCAAAAAGAGCGCCGGATTTAAATTTGCCGCCATTTTATCAAAACGAGTTGTACAGACCACGCGATTTAAGAATATGGACAAGTATTCAAACCAACAACTTTTAATTATTGTAAAAACACGTTACAAAAATGGTGAAAATTTTGCGAAAACAGTTCGCCAATTATCTACGTCAAGTTTTCGGTCGCAATAATGCGCCAAATGAATCGACACAAACAGTTGAACATCATAAAGAGGAAATACGGCGCGTTATTGGTGAAATACAGCCACATTTATGCGAAAACGTTATTCAAAATTTCACCAAAACAATAACCCTGTGCCAGAGGTTTCGTGGTGGCCATTTGCCTGATGTTGTATTTCACGTTTAATCGGAACTATTTTTCTTTATGTTGAAATAAAAATGTTTGCATAATTCAAAAGTAATGTTTTTTTTTTAAATTAAAATCGCTCTTGTTGGGTACATCCTTTTCATAGGTAAAATAATATTGTTTGAAGCTATGTAATGATTAACTTTTGTTTAGTCATAGACTCCTTTATATAAACGCTACTTATAGTAATGATTATCGACTGTGTACTTAAGGTTTAACCATACATTTTTGACGTTTAAATGTCTCTTACCTTTAAGCAATGTTTATGAATAAAGTAAATGGTTGTTTTAAGGCGAAAGCGCCAGGGTAGCCCGCGAAATTAGTTTTTTTTTTGGTCTTATGCAATTTTCTGGTCAGTATTGAGTTGTACGTTGATTAATATATGAATCGCGGCCGTAACTAACATGTATTTACAGAATTATAATCATTAAAGTCATCAACACAACTCTCTAAGACCACGTAAGTCCCAAGAATAACTGTTTCATGAAATCATTTTTCTTTGGACTTACGTGGTCTTAGAGAGTTGTGTTGATGACTTTAATGATTATAATTCTGTAAACACATATTTCTTACGGCCGCGATTCATATATTAATCGACGTACAACTCAATACTGACCAGCAAATTGCAAAAAACGTAAGAAAATTTGAATTTTGCGGGCTACCTTAGCGCTTCCCCCTTAAGGAAGTTAAATGTTCCATACAGAGTTGTGTTTTTAGAAACTATATTTCTGAGCAAGTCTAACAGAGGATCTAGTTTGTATGCTAGCATTGCATACAAACTTTCTACCTTTCTTATATTGAGTTAGAAGTAAACTAGTATTTACCTTGAAGCACCAATATTATTCTCCATTTTATAGGTATTATACATAATTATAATATACCATAAAATCTTCTATACATACATTTCACTTCTTAATGTATAGGCGTCGCACATAATTTATAGAGCTGTAGAAATAAAAATCAAAATTATTAAATTCTAATTGGTTGTGAAACGATATCCTTCGCCCGTCGACTACAGCGCCCTCTCCGGTGAACTTATATATTTATATATACTTTATGTAATGATTAGGACAAAGGTGTAAACTACTAAATCACACATTACATTACAAAGTAGCAGTGTTTTACCTAAAAATAAAACACATATTAAATACTTACCTTATTTGAAGCTTACTAGATTGAGAGTGGCACTACTGGTTTCCGCTATATTTCCCTCTCTTTTGCTCTTTCCTTTAGTCGTATCTATCCCTCTCTTTCGCACATCCCGATTCCTCACCAGGTGGCGCTGCCAAATGTGGGCTTAGCTATGGCAGCGAATCGCTGATCATTGTGTCGAAAATCTTCACCAGTTAGAAATTAAATGTAAGCTTCAAATAAGGTAAGTATTTAATATGTGTTTTATTTTTAGGTAAAACACTGCTATTAAACACTTGACCGTTATTTGAAGCTTACTAGATTGAGACGTGTTTGTTATCACCTGGTGGGAAATGACGCCAATGTGAACGTGGATATAAGTTATTAATAAAATTAGATGTGCATAGAGAGAAATGCATTTAATTGAATGAATTAATCAATACATAAGTAACATACAATGGAGAGAAAAAAAAATATATATATATATAATTATAATAGGTAATAGATACCTACATAACACAGAAAATGAAATATTCTTTTCATCATAATAATGAACTAAATTTTGCTTTATACCTTGATAACAGCTTTATAAAATAATCACATTATAGAATGGATTGCATAACAGCTACCTTTGTTTCTAGAATATTAGGTATGCAAACATAAACATTTCTAACACTTCTTGAGAAAATTACATTTTTAGGACATTAATACAAAAAATTACACCTCTATTAAGTTAATTAGTAGGATTAAACGTTCTAGATACATTAAAACTAGAACTGGTGTGATTACAGGGCATCACTTCTCTACAGTAATAGCGGGTGAACGTATTCTGTGATCGCCAATTACCTCTAGAGAGTATTTCCTCTAACGAGTAGTTGTTAACCCAGTTTCTAGAGGCTACAGCAGACCTAAGACTGCCAGGCGAAGCACTTACTCCTGCTTCTAACAACATAGATTTGACCCAACCCGCTATGTCTGTACGAGAAGCGACCCTTGATTTTCCTCTAAAATTAAGAAACAGATTATTGAGACCTCCTGACTGGCGTTTATCTTTTAGTATAGCAATAGTTCGTTTCACCCAAAATACAGGGTCTAAATTCTCGTTAGTAGGGTTAGGAGATAGTCTCCAACCAGACTGTCTATAGTCGGCAGTATCTGTTTTAGATCCAAATATTGGCCATAGGATCAGAGACTCATTATTTTCTGACAGGTGTTTTGAGTCCACAGCTAGTAGAGTTAGATCATGAACTCTTCTGCCGGAGCAAAGGAGTAACAAGGTTGCGGTATGTCTACAAGTAGCAAATACATTATTCGCGTCTACAGAATAGCTTCCCATAAATTCTGCTAGTTTATCGACGTTCCAGACTATAGATTTTTGAGCTACTGGGTTTTTTAAAGCAATAGACTTTAATATATGAGTAACTAAAACATGGGAACTTAATTTGGCAGATTCGTCAGGGTTGCTTAGCGTGCAGACCACAGATTTATGTAATAAGATAGTTTTATAAGCTAAAGCCTCTTCAATACTCAAATCTGCAAGAAAACGAGCCAACACTTGACCTGTTGGTTGGAAAGGGTTTAATTTATGCTTTTTTGTCCATGTGAGCCACCTATTCCATGCTACTCGATAAGTCTTTATAGTTGATAGCCGCCATGAGGATTTTAAGAGCTGTAACTGAGCTTCGTTCCATTCACCTAAGGCCTGGGACCACCCCCACATTTCCATACTTCTAACGTCATCTCCTGGACTCTTGGGGGTGGGAGGCCTGTCACCGTATCTATCAGTTGTGAATGCAGTTTCCGGATTGTGAATGGAGGTGATAACGCACGGGCTTTTAGGTCTGCTCTCCAAAAGACTCTCTCCCACCTTGGGACTACCATTAGAAAGACTCCCGACGCAGAGTTGAGGTGAGCTAGTACCTTGGGCACTAGGTAAGGTGGAGGGAACACCCAAGCAAGTGGGTAAGTCCACTTTTGGGAGAAGGCATCGTGGTACATTGCTCGAATGTCGTTCTGATCCAGTGATACATAATTCATCACGACTTTTGCCCTTTCTGACGCAAATAGATCTATCACTGGAACTCCGAACTTTTTGAATATTTTCTCCGTACACTGGGGCAAGAGATGCCACTCCGGAGGAAGCCGATGACGAGAAAGATGGTCTGCGTGACAGTTGTATTTTCCCGGAATATGCTGAATTTTCAGGTTGATTTGGAGTTGATCTAGGATTTGAAAAATCTCTCTCGTGAGTTTTAGCAATGAAGGAGACCTGGTCCCCCCTTCGTTTCTCAAAAAGGCTACAACAGTCCTGTTGTCGCACTGAACTAGAACGGTGGAATTGGATATGTTTGAACCTCGTTCTTCTATGGCCTTTAGTATTGCGAGCATCTCCTTTTGATTGCAATGGAGCTGTTGCTCTTGATCTGTCCACGGTCCGGATAGTGCGTATCCATCGAGCTGAGCCCCCCAAGCTAGATCCGACGCGTCTGTAGTCAGGAAATGTGACGGTGGCGGGTTGTGAATCAGAGAAGCCCGATGACAATTTAGTAGCCACCATTTTAGGTCCTCCTTTACTTCTATAGGCAAAACTACGGTGACACAGTTTTCTTTTAGTTTTTTGTTTAGAAACATTAGTGTGTCCCGAAAGTGAAGTCTGCCCTTTGGTACCACGAAACTGGCGAAGTTTAGAAGTCCTACCAGGCTTTGTAGTGCTTTTATCGTCGTTGTGTATTTGTGTAACAGATCCAGCACATTTTCTCTTACTTTTGTGATCTTTTCGTGTGGCAATGATCTCTCGTTTGTCCATGGATTCCATAGAACACCTAGAAATACGAGGCTTTTGCACGGAGTTGTGACAGATTTTTGGTAATTCGTCTGCCACCCCAGGTAGTGTAGGCGATCTATTAATAATTGGACGTGCACTTGCAGGACCTGATGGTCCTGGTGAACCACGAAAAAATCGTCTAAATAGACGAGTATTCGAATACCCTCCTCTCTTAGTGTCTGTGCTACCCAGTTTGTTAGAGTCGCGAAGACTTTGGGCGCTGTGCTGAGGCCAAAAGGAAGGCAGGTCATTTCTAACAATTTTCCACTGTAACTTACACGTAGGAATCGTCTGTGTGACTTGTGTATTGGTAAATTGAAGTAAGCCTGTGTCAGGTCGACTTTGCAAAGCCAGTCGTTTGGTTGGAGGAAGTCTGGGACACGAAACACATTTATGAGCTCAATGAAAACAAAATCGAATGAATGAATGACTCAGTGTAAACAAAATCGTTCAGATTCCTTAGGTTGAAAATAGGCCGGTTGGTGCCATCGGCTTTGGGGACCAGAAACATTGAGGACAGGAAAATCGGAGAATGTAAAACTTCCTCTAACACCTCTTGCGTTATCATTTGCGATATGATAGTTGACATTGCCTCGGATTCCTTTGTTTGAAATGGGCTTTGTGCATTGGGTATTATTAGAGGTGGTTTTTTGATGAAAGGTATGCGATAGCCTTTTATTATGCGAAGAAGAGTTTTTGGTGCTCCGAGTTTCTTCCATCGATCGGCATAGAAGGTTAACTGGCCCGCTTTGAAGGTCTGTCTGTCAAAACCGGCTCCTCTTTCCTCCTGGGGGATATTCGGTGGCTGAAGTCCGTTTTCTGTTAGTTCTGCTCGTCCCTTGTTTGTTAGGCTGCTGGTGAGTTCCTCGTGAACGAAAAGGCCCCTGATAGTTATGGCTATGCCCACGTGTTCCTTTATTGTTGTTGCCGGTTCCCTGCGAGGGATGGCAATGACCTGACCTCTGTGAGGTGTGGTTGTGTCCACAGCCCTGCGAGGGCTGGAAGCATGGCACAGTGCAGCACGCTTGGCGGGCACCCTGCGAGGGTGCCCTATAATAAGCTGACCCCTGCGGGGGGTAGCGAGTGGTCTTCTTAAATCCTGCTTGCGGAGTAGGTTTGAAGCCACTGGTTTTATCTGGAGGTAAGAAGGTCTTCTTAACACCTCCGTTCTTTTCCAACGTTGATGATAGCAGCTCAGGACTAAAAACCAGCTGATTAGAGGGTGGGATTTTGCGTAACGCAGACTTAACGAGAGGATCGCGAACATAATTTATTATACCATCTCTACGCATTTGAATTATTTCTGCGCGATGACCGCAAATAAGTTGAATCATATCTGAAGACACTTTATAATATTCACCATCCGAAAATAATTCAGAGATTTTGTTATGCAACTGATCGGGTGTTACGCTACCTTTGACACGTGCCCAGGATAAAAGATCAGCCATGCTAGTTTGTAATACCTCTCGCTGTTTAATTGCACAAAATGTTAGAGCACCATAGGCTTTGTCAGCCAAAGCTAAATGTCTTAAAGTATCATATGGTTTAATTTCTTCGTTGATCTCCATCTCAGTAAAACCGGGACTGTGATTATATAACTTCTGCACTTCTGAATACCTAACCTCGCACCATTCATTTTTATTAAAATGCTGAATGTCATTTAAAGATTTGAGATAATTTTCAGGAGCCTTGGGAACAGGCGGTTCCTTTAATTTGACTTGTAAATCAAATTTGAATTGATGTGATTTGTCTGATTTTTCATCTACTAAATCATAATCATACAAAGACCTATAATCGTTATTATCTAATAAGGAAACTTCGTCATTACTGCCGTCTGCCTGCATTTCTGCTGAACGCCGAGGTGAACATGCAGAGATTTTATCACTATAAAAAACACGTTCTCGTAGCTCGCTAATCTCTCGAGTTAATTGTTGCAATACATCTGCTTTACGAGGATGGCGGCCCCCCCTCTTTTTTTTTATAGTGACGGCGACGCTTATTTTTACTGGGCTTCGCTGATGACGAAGTGGAACAGCTAGAAGAACTGGACGAGGAGCCAGAGGAGCTAGACTCGTTTTTCCGATGTTCTCGACGCAATGTAGACCCCTTGGTTTGTAACCCTGATGGCCCCGGAGCGTCTATATCATTTGGATTACTTGCGCCCTCCATCCTATTTAAAATGAAAACTTCGATTTTTTTTATGATTCCTATCTCGACGTACCAACGAGTACGTAAGCAATTAAAACATACATTAAAAAAGTTTGCTGATTTAAATAATCACGAGTCTATTGTAACATTAACGATTTAGCGTCAAAAATACGCTAATATACCATTATCATTGTCAAACGATCATTTCATAAAAATAGTACCTACAATTTAGAGCAAATGAGGGTAGTTTGTAAATAAATATAAAAAATTTTCAATACAAGTTTTGCATTGCGAATAATATAATGCAATGCTGACTAAGGGCAAGTTCGAACGGTAACACCGTTATTATTTATTATTATATTTTAGCTTTGCCCATAAACATAGTGATCATGCATCGCATCACTGAAAAAGTTTTATGAAATTTATTTCTACTTACAATTGTATCCGATGGAATGCACTTAGAATTACTTTTTTTAAAAGAAGAATATATTTAATTTTAAAAGTTGTCTCGACAACCTCTTTTCACGCGGAAAAAGACGCCAATGATCAGCGATTCGCTGCCATGGCTAAGCCCACATTTGGCAGCGCCACCTGGTGAGGAATCGGGATGTGCGAAAGAGAGGGATAGATACGACTAAAGGAAAGAGCAAAAGAGAGGGAAATATAGCGGAAACCAGTAGTGCCACTCTCAATCTAGTAAGCTTCAAATAACGGTCAAGTGTTTAATGATTTGTTTTAGTCATGTTGCTAAAATAGGTTTTATTTACAAAGTTTTTGTTTTAGGTAGAAGATTACAGCTTGCGGGTCACAGCTGTGCTAAAGGCGCAGGGTATAAAGAAGGGGAATATTGTTGGGTTGTTAGTGAACAACTGCCCCCAACAACCAGCGCTATGGATGGGTATAGCTCGTCTTGGCGGAATCACGCCTCTTATAAACACGAACCAGCGAGGCAACGCTCTCGTGCATTCCATCAATGTCGCCAAATGTGACGCGTTGATATTCTCTGACGAGTACCAAGCAGGTAAGATACTCAAACAGGTTTTTTGTACTATGTACCCACTGGTAATGACAACACCTTGCGGTGGCTGATAACCGCGCTAAGCCTCTTTCTCGTTTCGATAACACGAAGTTGAAGTAGGTACTTCTTATGAGTTTTTTTGTTACAATTGATGATGAGTTTGTTCATTTTACTCTGCATTGTAAATTTCCGTAATTATACAAATTGTCAAATTAATGGCTGGCTCAATCAATACAAAGATCTCACGTGGCATGATTTGTTGAAAACTTGTGACATCGTAAAAAAACTGGCCAAGTGCGAGTCGGACTCGCACACGAAGGGTTCCGTACCATAAGGCAAAAACGCTGAAAAAAACACGTTTGTTGTATGGGTAAATACATCATCTGTTAAAATTTCAACTGTCTAGCTATCACGGTTCATGATATACAGCCTGGTGACAGACGGACAGTGGAGTCTTAGTAATAGGGTCCCGTTTTTACCCTTTGGGTACGTGTGCACTACAGTACGCATTAATTCGTTTTATTTTTGCGAATTTTCGTTGTCATTATATCGTATAACAGAACAATGCAATACATATACTATTTAATAAACATGTACAGACGCCAGCACATGAACCTACTACAATCTGTCAAATTTCTTTAATAGATTTTCAACTTTATCGCTGAAGCATAAGGTTCAAAGTTGATTGGGAAAATTTGACAGTTTCGGGTAGCTTGATGTGCTGGCGTCTGTACCTAATATTTTATCTAGCTTTTGACAAAGTAACTTATCTGAACCTTGAACCCTACTCTTGCTAACTAACTAACAGAGTAAACAATGTTCAGATAAAAAAACTGTTTATCATCATCAGTTTGGTTTCAAACGCGTTTTTCTCATACCTACCTATTAATTTATTGACCTGTCATTGTCGGCTCCGAACGTGTAGAATTAAAAATTGAAATTAAATTATGAGCCCGTTTGACGTCACCCGTGTTACGCAATAACCCTGCTGTTTGTATTTTTTTTTCTTCCATACATCTCTATCAGACGTCATCTGAGTACCTACTTAATTCCCACTGCTACTAGTAAACTCAGGATATTGTTAGTACAGTACCCGGCGATAAATATTGCACATTGAGCTCTGGAAATAGACAATCGGCTCTCCAAATCTTCCAAAAATCCAAACCTCCAATCTCTCCAAAATCTTTCAAAGAATCTTCCAAACTTCTTCTCCTTTCCAGAAGTTTTTTTTTGAAGACAGTTTTTCTTTTTTTCTTCTTCTTTCCAGAATCTTTCCAAAGGTCGATGTGCAATATTTATCGCCGAGTACTGTAGCGCAAAGATGATTGCGACTAGGAAGTAGGAACCACACATTGTAGAGCAGTTTACCTTAACAAGACCAAAGTGATTGATAACCAGAACATTCTGAATCATCGTTGACCTAGTTATCCATTAAAGCAGCAAGAGTCCTGAGCCTTGGACTTCGAACTTAAGTTGAACTGATGAACAGAGATCGTGGTTTTGAATCCTATAAACGTTTCAATGTTTTGACGTGAACTCGTAACTATTACTGCGAAAATATTAACGTTAAACGCGTAGGTGTCAAACCTCATTGCTACCCATATTATTATAGTCATAATTACTCGAACCATTCACTACATTATATTTGTATGCTAATGTTGCGATCCTAGTATATGTTGACACACTTTTTTTGGTGCATAAAATATTAAAGTAAATATGTAGTTTGATGATTTGTTCAAGGGCGATTTTTTCGATTCTCATGTTACTTAAAGTTTAGTCTTGATTAGCGACTGTTTAACCATACATTTTTGACGTTTAAACGTCTCTTAACTTCAAGTAACGTTTATGAATATCCTACTATCCTACTAATATTATAAACGCGGAAGTTTGTGAGGATGGATGGATGGATGGATGTTTGTTACTCTTTCACGCAAAAAGTACTGAACGGATTTGGATGAAATTTTTCACACAGATAGTTTTTAACCAGGATTAACACATAGGATACTTTTTATCTCGATATTTCCACGGCATCGACACTTATGCGGGTGAAACCGCGGGCGCAGCTAGTACTCCATAAACTAGATGTTATTTATTCACAGATTTCTAATATCACTTAAATGACTAATTCCAGCTATACAAGATGTAGCCAAAGAATTGAGCCCATCTCTGAAGCTGTTCAAGTTCTCCCAGCGTCGCCTGAATCCATCAAACCCCAAGGTTGAAAGCAGTGGTGATGATATCGCCGATTTCACCAATTTGGTGGAGACCACGCCACCTGCTCCCTGGACCCTGGCTGACGCTGAGGGCTTTCAAGGAAAACTGCTGTATATCTATACGTCTGGAACTACAGGATTGCCTAAAGCTGCTGTTATTTCTAATGCCAGGTAAGACTCAAATGATTCTTATAAGAGTATATCTGCAATTTTGCATTCTGCGTTTTCAGGTGCAGTTTTTTATGTTTTAACATCATCATCGTCATCATCATCAGCCTATAATGTTCCCACTGCTGGGACACAGGCCTCCTCTCAGTGAGAGGGAGTGGGCCGTAATCCACCACGCGGGCCCAGTGCGGGTTGGTAGATGTCACATGTCTTCGAATTTTTGGTTCTAAGACATGCCGGTTTCCTCACGATGTTTTCCTTCACCGTTTTGAGAGCAGTGGTGATGAAATAATTTACACAAAGTATAACGCCTGTCTGGGTTCGAACCTACGACTTACCACTCGTAAGTCGCGGTCGTTACCACTGGGCCACCACTGCTCTCTGTTTTAACATAGCCCACATTTTCTATAGCCTGAGAATTTCTTTTCTTCTTACTTTTGTTTGTTGGACAGTTATCTTTGCAAATAGACCATTTGTGGCATTTGTTTTACCGACCATTGTTACTTTTATTGTTATAGTATACGATTTCCATCATACCCATGCAGTTTCCCCAACTAACTAGAAATTATTATGTTTTACCCACATTAGCAATTATATATTTTTTGTCAATTGCTAAATGTGGATAGATTCTGAACCATAGGTCCTATCCTATGCATCGATCACTACTTTATTAGTGATCGATGCTTAGGTTGATGGTCCTAAGAGAAAAACACGGAAAGGAACCATAAACTACATTAAAAAAAATGAAAATTGACCCTGTACTTATATGGCGCACATACCACCGGTATGAGTTTTTTTTTTTTTTTTCAGATTTGTCTTCATGACAACTGGGCTCCACTACATGGGTTTGGAAGGCAATGATGTCCTGTACTGTCCTTTACCCCTCTACCACACTGCAGGGGGAGTGATAAGCGTCGGTCAATCTCTGATACTTGGCTGCACAGTGGCCCTGAAACCAAAATTCTCTGCCTCGCAATACTTCCCTGACTGCATCAAATATAAGGCTACGGTACGTGAACATAATTACCTTTTGGATTTAAATATAAGGCTATGGTACGTGAACATAATTACCTTTTGGGCTTAAATATAAATAACTCAGGTACCACGCATAATTTTTGGCGGTATATTTTATGATCATGACTGCTACGCTTAGTAAAACACGCAAATTGGTGTTGATTGCTCGGTTGTTATGAAAATAATTAATTTATTCTCTATAGTAGCGCAGTGGAAACTAGGTTCGGACCATGACAGGCGCTTTACTTTGTATAAATTATTTCATCACCACTGCTGTCATAACAGTGAAGGAAAATATCGTGAGGATATCGATGTCCTAGAGCCAAATTTTTGAAGACATGTGTCATCTACTAATTTGAACTGGGCCCGCGTGTTGGATTACGGCCCTCTCCCTCACAGAGGGGAGGCCTGTGTCCCAACAGTGGGAACTTTATACGCTGGTTATGCTATGCTATCTTAGAGGTGTTATTTGTATGAAGATTTACATGAAGCATACAAAAACTGCTTTAAAGCGAGACGGATAGCAATAATTACTTCGCAATTATCATTAATCGAATAATCAAATTCGATTCTGTAATGATCATAGTATTTTGTGTTGTATCAATTATCGGTTACGTTTCCAGTTCAATCGAGTAAAAATTCGTGCCATTAGCGAAGCCTATTTCCAGCACTGCACTATTATTGGCCGATGATCATGATTATCTTTCATCGTATACTTAATTAATATCATATTTATTAGACCAAAAAGAATAAACTAGTCACACAATTTGTCTTAGCTATTATAATTATGCTTAAAAGTAAATCAGTTACAATTGTGTCTTAGAATCTGCTGCCGAACTAGGTTTATAGCTTGTGTTTCAGCACGCAGCGCCTCAAGCCCTCGGACTGGGTATACAAGTATAATTGATTAACAGAAACTCGTAAAACTTGGACAGGTTTAGGTATACTTAATTATTTATAAGCAATACCATCAAACGATTCTATTAACTATACAACAAGTTTACAAGGTCGATAATAATGCTTATCTACATAATTGACATTACTATTGTAGCTACTTCTACGTAATTATTTGTACCATCGCATGGTTGCCGTTGTGCAAACAATTTATTGTGAATATTTTAATGTATATCATCATGAAGCTAGTCGCTTGACTAGCTTCATGATTCACTTGAATAGGACAATTTATTATATTGCAGGTTGTGTAATTTTGTATTTACTCTGCACTGAATAGTAAATGTAAGTCCCATGTGATAGGGCCCAGGTAAAAATCCAGTCTTCGGGCTGCTTCTCAACCCATTCACTGTCCCATGAACCACATATGGTTCAGGTTGATTGTTTAATCACAGGGTGACAAAAATTATGACCCAGAAACCAGACTATACTTTTCCGAAGGATTTTGACGCGCTGAATTCGAATCTGGCCTCAAGATTGCTCTATCACGTCAGGGTTTCGAGATATCCTAACCTAAAAGTGCAAAAAATACCGCTTTTTCTCATTTTTGAGGTTATATAGCACGGCCGATCCTATTTTCTTTTAAAAATTATTAATAGCATCTCAAAGGACTAGTCTTCCTCTTTAAAATGACGTTGAGTTTACTCAAATATCTTTTTTTTCGCTGAGATATCGCATTTTGAAATTTTCGAGTACGTGGATTGTCCTACGTTTGAGAATTCATACACATACAGTCTATTGGAAAATTTCAAAATGCAATTTCTCAGCTTACATATAAAGTCGAATAGTTCACAATTCACATCCATACTAATATTATAAATTCGAAAGAAACTCTGTCTGTCTGTTACCTTGTCACGCCTAATCTACTGAACGGATTTCGATAAAATTTGGCAGAGAGATAGATTGCATCCCGGGGAAGGATATAGGATAGTTTTTATCCCGATATTCCCACGGGATCGACACTTATGCGGGTGAAACCGCGGGGCGCTGCTAGTATTCTTACATTTCCTCATTGTTAAAATTATCCACAATAGTATTACCTATTTATCTTTGTCTATTTGTTCCACAGGCAGCCCACTACATAGGCGAGATGTGTCGCTACGTTCTGGCCACGCCCCCCTCGCCGGCTGATACACAACATAAAGTGCGCGTGATTTATGGCAACGGGCTGAGGCCACAGGCAAGTAATCCTGTAACTGTAGAGACGCCGGCACATCAAGCTACTACAATCTGTCAAAATTCTTTAATGGATTTTCAACTTTATCGTTAAAGCATAAGATTCAAAGTTGATTGGGAAAATTTGACAGATTCGGGTAGCTTGATGTGCCCGGCGTCTGTACATATTATAAATTATAATCCTTTTTCGTGACAGTCTGTGTGACTGCGTTGTTCTTTTCACCATCATTTAAAGAATTTATTCCGCAAGGTTTACGTGTACAATACATTAATATTAAAGTTACACGTCATCATAATAATAATAATAATAATCTTTATTACACAAGAAAGTGGTTACAAAATAGTGTGAAGTCCCTGACTCCTGTGCTAGGTGATAGACCTGTGTTACAAGAGCCAGTGCCCTCTCCCAGTAGGATATATTGCATAAGATTCTGTAATATATCCTACTGGGAGAGGGCACTGGCTCTTGTAACACAGGTCTATCACCTAGCACAGGAGGTGATAGACCTGTGTTACAAGAGCCAGTGCCCATCATCTGCCTAGCCTTTTCCAAACTATGTTGGGGTCGGCTTCCAGTCTAACAGGATGCCACGGCACAGCTAGTTGTAAATAAACCATTGTATGCCCCAGTGAATGGTTCGTTTGGGAAATATACGTCCTTCATATAGACACACCTAGATATATATAATGCTAAAATCTAGATAAGACTTGATCTGAGATGTCTGGTTTATTCACCTTTCGTGAGCAAAAACACAATCTGTGTACACCAGTATTAAAAGACTATAATGTATATGTAAATTACTGTATATAATTATGAATGAGATATCTCCTTATATAATTCTTGTATCTGCATCACATGTCATAATAAATCCAGCATCCAAAGAAATACTTTTTAAATGGTACAAAAAGCTTGGTACAATAAGAAACATTGGTACAAAAGTAACTCACATCCAAATCCGTTCCAGCGGTGTTATTCTGTAAAAATCTCACCGTGAAAACTTAGGTAAAGTGAGCGTGGAGTGAGCTGTCAATAGTGTCAGTTCCTAGCAAAAACAAACTCACTTCACCTAAGTTTTCATGGTGAGATTTTTACAGAATCGACCGGCAGTTATATCCAGTTTTTGAGATAACCTAATTATTCTCGCGACTCAAGTTTGTTAACCAATTGTCGAATTTGGCTACGTCTTTAAAGTAACACAAAAAATATAGAGTAGAATGATTAAGAAGAAAAGGAATTTCTACATGATTCATGGACCCACAAAAAATATAATAATGCCTTATTTGGTTCAAGACATCGTAAACTAAATAGGATTATTGTTATAAATGTCTCTACTATGTCATTTCAAAGTAAAAATGGAAACGTTTTATACAGTTAGTTAATAATTTTATGCAGAAAAATACAATACAATATGATCTCATTCGCTTGTAACTGTAATGAAATGAATCAATATTAAATTAAGTCGGATAAATAAATAGGTATAGGTACGTTTCTAGAAAAGAAAACTTAAAAGGTCATGTAAGTAATACTTATACCGAATTGGAAAAAGTTTTCCATATTGGTATCCATGTAAGTTCATTGTGTTAAGTGAATTTTGGAGGTGAATGGAACACATAACACCTGTAATTTGTTTAAAATATTCAAAATGCGGTCAGTCATTGCCCCCTATCGTTTAGGCAATCGAAGAAGAATGTGAGTTAATGCACGTCTAATATTCGCTTTCACCAACGGCATCTAACTCATCTAACTCTTGGACTTTGACGCCGCGCTCAGCTTAGCGCCTAAAGTTGAAAATCCAACAATGCAATATTTAGGCGTTCATTTGCGTTCTGTTAGATATCACTGAGGCCCGTTTGCACCATAAATAAACAAATGACAATATGTCTAAAACATAGATTCTCAACATGAGCGATAACGCAGGGAGCGTTTGCGACTTTCAGGGCGGCAGTAGAAGACCCAGAGAAAATTATATATCCTATCTTACGAATATATACATAATTTTACACGTTTAAATATAATCGTGGCAAAAGCTGTTTCAGATTCGCGACAGATGGTAAGTACTTAAAAAAATTGATGGTAAGAAAAAAATATATTCCCAAAGGTGGGCAAAATAAGGTTGAGAACATCATCTCTGGTCTAAAACATAATTATATCTCTGTGAACTACAAGCGATTGACAGTAATAGAACGTTTAAATTCGTGTAGCGCTAAATGTAGTGATTTGTGGTTCCAGTGGGCGTAAGGAGCAAATTAGCATGACATATCGAATTACAATTAGTGCATTGAACTTTGACCAAGGTCAAGACGACTGTTATTTACATTTATCAGTACAAAATGACGCAGACATTTGTGTTGGTTTATTAATCGATTTAATTATGCTTGTAGGTAGAAACATCATTTCGATGTACTTATATACCGATAAAGGAATAATAACAAAGAATGAGCTTGTTCTTTCTTTGACAATGAGTTGGCGATTTTCTGTAGTTGTATGTCGTCATAAAGGCAATGATTATTGCAGGAATTAACCTTTTGGAACAGCATAGCAAAGACATGGCGATGTTAGAAAGAAATTTGAGTATTTATTGCGACTCGTAATAGGAAGATCACAAACTAAACTAAACACAGTCACAAATAAAAAACAAAATTATATCAAAACAAGTAACAACAACAGACACACAGTCGACAGTTTTCGAATGATACAGAAAGGCAGTCGCAGTTCATGTAAAATACTGTTATTCAGCTGCATCCAGCAGATGTTACCTCAACATAATAAAAATCCTAAGTCCATATCATGTCCTTTATAATGCGCACAGTAAAAGAGTGTGGAACTCTCTACCTGCGTTTGTGTTTCCGAGTGCATTCAACCCGAATCTAAGTGTGAACAGACTTCTTCTGGGTAAGCTCACTCCATCGTAGACTTTGTCTGTGTCATCTCTGACCTAGATTAGAGTCAAGAGCAAACCCATTTCAAATTAAAAAAAAAATACATAGTTGGATAAAGACTAGGCAAATGATAAATATGATGAACGATATTATTATCTATGCTCCTACCAAGACGTATCGTGTTACCCAGTAGCTGGGTTATGAAGGTCAGAAAAGCAGTCACTCCATGTAAAATATTGGTATTCAGGTTAGTCTGGAAGCTGACCCCAACATATTTGGCAAAAGGCTAGGCAGATTGATTTATACTGCCTTGTTGTGTAGTGCTTGCGCTTGCGCAGCTTCTGCTGAGCATGAGGTCCTGAGATCGATTCCTCGGTCGGTCGGGCAATGTTGTTGTGTTTTTTCAACTGGAATTCTTGGGTGGCAGCCCGAAGTCTGGATTTAAATGATAAATGATTTTATTTTTGTAAGTAGGTTTGCACAAACACTTTTACACGTCAATTATATATTTTTTAAACTAGATGAGGTCGGCGTTTCCTATCTGACTACTCTGAGAAGAAACGCCGAAACAAACTCAGAGGTCATAGTCTCTTTTAAAGTCCAGACATAATCTTTGTCAGGTTATATGAAGACCATGTAGGTCGAAGTCTGAGATGGTCTTTTGAGGAAAGAACCACACATATTGATTTGTGCCCGATTAATGGCAATGGGGTCGCCCACTATTAGACGAAACTTAAACATAATTGGCGAAATCTGGGTGCACTATAGGTACACCTCTGCCTTACTCTTCGGTGAATACGGGCGTGATATTATGATTGCATTCGCGATTTATTTGCCAAAAATGTAAACAAATATGAATTAATGGAAAAATAACTTAAATTCCTAAACAATAAAGTTCAGTTTACGCTACAGCTTCAAACATTTTTATAATTTTGTCAATAGTGCTAGTCACTCTGAAATCAACTTAATTATCATTGAAATGAAGTTGGTATTTGTTTAACTTGAAATAAGGTAGGGGTGTGCAGCACTTTTATCACCATACTTCTTTTTAAGCCCTTCTTTCACCCACCCATTGCGGTCGATATTGTTTTACACAATCTCCTTAGGTTACTTCTTTTCATAACTTGTCCCTATTATTCCAGATCTGGAAAGAATTCGTCAAAAGGTTTAACATCGAGTCTGTAACAGAGTTCTACGGAGCGACCGAAGGAAATGCCAATATAGGTAAGCAAACACAAATTGAATAAAGATACAATTTATTATTTGATCATTCTTTAGGGTCATGTCAGTCAAGAACCTTATATTTTCTGTCTACCTTAAAGATTTTCTCATTAAAGTAGTAACATAGTTAAAATAGGGCAATAATCTTATTACTTAAATTATCTAAGACCAGCTCGAGTTATACAACTTTTTGCCATCATTCTGATTTAGCGCCAAATTTTGCAGTTGTTTCATGTCCCATTATCCTTACATATTATAGAACAAAGTCGCCAAAATGTCTGTAAGCGCATAACTTCAGAATGACTGCACCAAATTGGATAATTCTTTGTTTTTGTGTTCGGTTGTTGCCATGACAAGGTTTGTACGAAAGATAATTTTGGAATATCGAAAAAAAAAATTGCACCCGTGCGAAGCTGGGGCGGGCCACTAGTTTAGTTTAAATACGGACCGACCGACCGTCTATATTTTCATCTGTAATAATAATAATCTAAATTGAAAGTTGTAAACTTCCGAGTTGATCACCTTGTAATAAAACATACTTAGACGAACATAACAACAAGCTCTTAGATTCGTTCATGTTAGACCAATTTCGTACCAAGTACATACTAAACACTGCTTGTATAATATATATTACAGCTAACGTAGACGGAACGCCGGGCGCCATCGGCTTCGTGTCGAGAATCTTCCCGAAGGTCTACCCCATCGCCATCATCAAAGTGAACCAGGAGACCGGGGAACCCATCCGAAATTCACGGGGACTTTGTCAGGTAAGGCTTTGCATTATTTAAATTGAATTAAATACAAAGCTTTCATGTTTATCGCGAAGAAAAAACTTAATTAATGTTGCACGGTGATCGAGTAAGAGGCCCGTGCTTCAGAGTAAAGACTGCCGATTAACAAATGGAACTTTCAAGATCCGTTGATTGCATATCCCCACCTTACACACAAAGCAAGTAATTCAACGCTAGTTGAATTAGAAGTTTTGCCCTGTACTTGAAACTTTCAAATATCTGCAATGTCATATTCAATCGGGTAAGAAAGTCACTTACCATTCTAGTTTACTGAAAGTTGTAAGTAACTCTTTTCTACTTACACATAACCAATAAATTTTCACAGTTAGCAGAGCCCAACGAGCCAGGGGTGTTTATCGGCAAGATTCAAGCCAACAACCCAGCGCGTCAGTACCTTGGTTATGTAGACAAGGCTGCCTCGGACAAGAAAGTGGTCAGGAATGTGTTCCACTTCGGTGACGCTGCCTTTATATCGGGTAAGTCCTAAAATTGATCTCGAGACTATCAGCAAATCCGCAGAATAATGGACCAGTAGCTTTCTGTAAGCTTTGTGATGTGAATCTTTTGGTGCGACGTCGTTCGTACTACCACCTTTGTACACGCCACAGACCCTCAGCGCTAACGATTCGCTTTCCGTATATCGGCCGGAAGCTTCGAACTCTGTTCTGTCGAATGTGGCTACTTTGGAAGCCAACCAAAAATTGGTAAAAACAAAGGTTTTCTGAGACGTTGCTAACCTGAATTGTATGACCGAGTGCGCCGTACCTATAAATACACTGATTCTTCAAACCTCTGGCAGCTACTAAACAGCGACCTTATTGCAACTGGAATAAAGATTACTGTGGTGCTAAATCAGAGGTAAAATAACTGAAAGGACTGTAGTTAATTCCTGACTATACCATAAATTATTTTTATTACGATTTCAACTTATTTTGGAAAAAAAACTATAATTATGTTTCAAAATCAACTTTCCTCTTTCTAGGTGACATCCTGGTAGCCGACGAGCTAGGCTACCTGTTCTTCCGAGACCGAACAGGCGACACCTTCAGATGGCGCGGAGAGAACGTGTCCACCACTGAGGTGGAAGCTGCCATCTCCAGGGTGGCTGACCATAGAGACGCAGTCGTTTATGGCGTACTGGTAAGGACTTGCATGATGTTTTTTTTTTCATTTTTTGACGGCTAGTCTGACTTTCTCAGTAACTGTATGGGGACTGAATTTGTGCCCAGTTTATGGGGCGCCAATTGCTCTCGAACGCAGCGGTGGCCCAGTGGAAAACGCCTCGACTTACGAGTTGTAGGTTGTAGGTTCGAACCAAGCCACTTCATTTTGTGTAAATTATTTCATCACCACTGCTCTTAAAACGGTGAACGTGTCCTAGAACCAAAAATTCGAAGACATGTGACATCCGCCAACCCGCCCGCGGCCCGCATTGTGGATTACGACCCCCTTCCTCTCACCGTGAGGACGTCTTAGCAGTGGGAACATTATAGGTTTATTAAGCTTTTGCTTATGCTATAGTCCGCGCGGAACTAGTTGACCGCGCCTTGGGTAGGGACGGGGGTGAGGGCGGCGGGGTTGCCTACTGTTCGCAACGCACGTACTGAGTAATGACAAAGCGCCCCCGCCCCTCCGTCCCACCGCACACATACCTAAGGCGCGGCCAACTAGTTCCGCGCGGACTGTAGCATTCAAATCCTTTATTCGAAAGCAATCCTGTCGCCTTTCTAATAAAACAAAACACAACCTTTCACAAGATTATT
Source organism: Luperina testacea (assembly GCA_927399505.1). Lineage (NCBI taxonomy): Eukaryota > Metazoa > Arthropoda > Insecta > Lepidoptera > Noctuidae > Luperina > Luperina testacea. Next base: position 14,503,940 of record OV656760.1, on the reverse strand, counting down.
GACTGTGGGATAGGTAATGGCTTGTGTAATACGGAGCCAAGATAAAGTGAAAAAATGTAGTCCCGTCATAGATTCATCACAACACGCCACAGAGAAAATGTTTGTGACGTGAATGAAAAACTATTCTTTGCCAAGCATTACATCACAGAGCCTTCATTGAATCATTGTGTATCAACATTGTAGTATTTAATACGAGTAAATACTTATAGTATTGAAACACACGAGAGTTTTCTAATATAGGACTGCCTCGGTCTAATGGTTGCAAACACAACTGCTGAGGTTTTGTGGGTTCAATATTCGGGTCCGACAAAGTTTTATTAAGCTTTTCCTTTACGAAATTCTTATTAACTGCTCGATTTGTCTCTGGTAACAAATCGATAACAAAAAAAAAGCTTCTTCCCTATGACATAGAACATAATATAATTGGGGGTGTACTTTCAACCTCTCGTCTATGGTATAAAATTGACTTTGGCGCCTTTAATTTGAAGCAGTAAGGGTGGCATTGAATTTTTCAAATTAAAGCCGTCTTGATCATATCTTTGTAAACCTGCCACCTAAGTTGACATTGTGAAATGCAATAAATAAGGGTGTAATTAAATAGCTACCGATACCAAAACTCCGCAGACGTAATGGGTATATCTAAACATGATATACTTAAGGGGGAAGCGCTAAGGTAGCCTGTAAAATTTTTTTTTTTTTAGGTTTTTTGCAATTTGCTGGACAGTATTAAGTTGTACGTTGATTAATATATGATTCGCGGCCGAAACAAATATGTATTTACAGAATTATAATCATTAAAGTCATCAACACAACTCTCTAAGACCACCTAACCCCATAGAATGACTATTTCATGAAATCTTGACATTTTGGGATTATACTAACCTAACAAGTTGTATTACTGATTCTAATGATTATGATACCAGGGGTCGAAACTAGTCAGTAAAATCAGTAAAAGTCAGTTTTTTTTAGCATGGTCAGTAAAAGTCAGTTTTTTGAGAAAATGGTCAGTTTTTTCAGTTTTTTGAGATCAACACATATATATTGCTCCATATATTTTTTTTGGAACCTTATTAATTTATTTACTGACACAATTTTGCCTGTCTGTGTCGTTCCTTTTTACGCCTACCTTCTTCATTCTAGATTTTGCTTAAGAAATATATATCTTATAGTATACCTACTAGCAGCCAAACCCGGCGTTGCTCGGGTTTCACCTTTCAAGTCCATTCATTTCATCAGTTGCAACACTTTTTCACATTTTCGCCACCCACAACCGCGACCAAACTTCCTTACTTTCACCAGGAGACCAAAGGGGAGATGATTGGAGTTGGTGGTCATAGAGAAAACCCTGTCTTCCCGTCCTAACATTAGCATTTTAAATATACATTTAGATTGTGTCAACAAAAAACAAATTTCAAGTCATTTCTAATTTTCTTAGCCGGGCCCAGTGATGGTTTGAGGGCAACTAACAGCTGATGCTCTATTATGATGTCTTGTGGCAACTTAATATTGTAGCATCATTATTTCGAGGAAAAAAGTCCAATCCTACTTTTTTTCTCGAAATAAATACATATTTTATTATTGTATGTTTAACTTTGCATATTTGTTACAGCTTCAGGTTTTTAACCTGTATTGGTATGTGATTTAATTTGACTGCTGTGTGATTTGTTTGTGGCTACTAACCAACTAACTAATATGGGGAAATGTAAATTTAATGAGGACTGGCTTAATAAAAAAGATAAAAATGGACACTATTCTGAATGGGGAAAAAGGGATGGTGAAAATGAGGTTTTTTGTTGTGTGTGCGTTTTCTGTGGCTTGGGGATTTGAGGCTTTGGAGCAACATGCATCATCAAAAAAACATATTGAACAGTCAAAGGTGAAGCTGGCTGCATCTCAATTACATCTAGCAAGTGTTCGGCCCGTTGAAGACCCGACGATTGGTTCACCCGGTAGAGCACCCGTTCAACTATATAGTGTTAAAGATGGGGCTACCAGAGCTGAGATTTTATGGGCTATGAAGATGGTAGCATCTGATTATTCTATAGAGCATAGAACCATCCTGCAGTCCATGCTGCATGCTCCATGCTGCATGACTGATAACTATTTGTAAACTTTTTAATAATAAAAAGGTGGTGATGGTTGGCTATGGGGATGGTGGAGGCCAATAATATTTTTTTTTTTCAATTCCACATGAAACTTTTATTTTAAGTTAGTTCAGATGGTCAGTAAAAGTCAGTTTTTTTAGATTTCTGGTCAGTAAAATCAGTATTTTTGAACACTGAACCTGTTTCGACTCCTGTGATACAGTAAATACATATTTGTTACGACCGCGAATCATATTTTGATCGACGTACAACTTAATACTGACCAGCAAATTGCAAAAAACGTAAGAAAATTTGTATTTCGCCGGCTACCTTAGCGCTTCCCCTTTAATTTGATGAGTTTTTTTTTGTGGTTACCAACCGCAGGTAGTGTAGTCGCTTGAAATATATTAAGTATAGATTTTTTTGTGTTAACTTTACACATCTGATAGGTTTCGGTATCTTAACACGATAAAACAAATAAAAAAACAGATTTTCTCGACTTCACGTAATATCAACAAAAACGGTCGTTGATCTTTATTTCAATCTATTTGTTTTATTTATCGTGTTTAGATATCGTTACCCAACACGTCTGCGGAGTTTCGCTAGCTAATTTAATTAGACCCTGTATATTAAGGTACCCGGCGATAAATATTACACATCGACCTTTTTACACAAAACCATTTTATACAAAGAATAAAAATAATTATCAAAAGAAGCAAATCATAATTGTTTTAACAGCTCCTAAGGTCGCTATCCCACTGGCGTTTTACGAGCGTTGACGTCAACGTCGCGTCTGCGCGGCGTCGACGCTGCGCAGACGCGACGTTGACGTCGCGTCATCGCGTAACAAGCATAAAACGTCCGCTGAACGCGACGTCAACGTTGCGTCAGCTTAACGTTAACGTCGCGTTTGTTGGCAATAGTATCATCTGCGCGACGTTAACGTCGCGTTCAGCGGACGTTTTATGCTTGTTACGCGATGACGCGACGTCAACGCTCGTAAAACGCCAGTGGGATAGCGGCCTAATAGATATCGGACTGTTTGTATTTCGTGCGACAGAGATAACGCTCTACGAAGCCGAAATTAGCCGATTGACTCTTTCCAAAAGCCGATGTGCAATATTTATCGCCGGGTACTGTATTCAGTATTTGTTTTCGTTCAAAGTCAAAGCATTTATTTCAAATAGGCACATAAAAGGTACTTTTGAACGTCAGAAATTACAACAAATAGAATTGATTCTAGTCGCCCAAGTGCTACTATGAACGTGTGAATAACTAGTACATCCTTCGGGGTATGTATAGTTATGTACAGACGCCAAGACATCAAGCTACTACAATCTGTTAAATTTCTTTAATAGATTTTCAACTTTATCACTATTAGAATTAGGTTCAAGGTTGATTGGGAAAATTTTACAGTTTCTGGTAGCTGGCGTCTGATTGTCCCTTCGGGGAATACACGCGGAATATTTTATGTCATGTATTCAGTTGCATCCGCTTAGGCTGGAAGCTGACCCCAACATACTTGAGAAAAAGCTGGGCAGATGATGTTTAATGTTATGTTTTCTTATAGGTACCAAACACAGAGGGGAGAGCGGGCATGTGCGGAATAGTGGACGTAGACGGTACTCTGGACCTGGATAAATTGGCGCGAGACCTCGGAACAGACCTGCCGGTGTATGCGAGACCTGTGTTCCTCAGGGTCATGCATAGCTTAGATATGACTGGTGAGTTAAAACGCAAGCCTTTTATATTGATATGATGATACTTAAATATGAAGACAGTAGAAACTTTATTATTATGAGCCTGTACTGTGTCATTGCACGGCAGAGTCCTCCCTTCCCTTTTCTACTTTCACGGTCTTCGGCAATTTTGTTGTCGTTTCAACCCGCACTGGGCTCGCGTGGTGGATTATGGCCCTCTCCCTGTCAGAGAGAGGACGCCTGTGTCCCAGCAGTGGGAAACTTATTGGCTAATTAAGCATTATGACTTTAAAAAGGAGTCCAACTCATCCAGTTATTGCTTGCGGGGCCTGTACCGCTGTGGGGACTTAAGGGTCCATAAAACCAAACACATAAACATTTCGGTGCAAAACATAATTTAATGCACGACAATTATTGTTTCACGATTGTGTCTACATCGTGGATAGTTAGCGTGTTACAGACGCTTAGAGGCCGCCTCCGCGAGCGAGAGAATCGCGGCGATAATCTCGCCGTGCCATAAAAATTTCGCGGTGATGATAATAATTATGTTATTTGAAAAAGGTTAATTTAAAAGTTAATTAATTATATCAAACTGATAATTAGTAATTGTAATAAATATAGCACTAATGTGATTTTAAATTATCTCAACCCTCATTGAGTAGTTAATTAACGACAGCTAAACAATAACATTTTTCTTCCACAGGTACATTTAAAATGAAGAAGACTGATCTGCAAAAAGATGGTTTCGATCCAAAACTGGTCAAAAAAGACAAACTTTACTACTTAGATTCAAAACAAGGTCGGTATGTGCCCCTAGGGGTCGAGGAGTATGATAAAATCATTAGTGGACAAATTAGGCTGTGATCTGTTTTAAAATCTGTTGTTTCAGTGTTGTTATAGTTATTAGAAGTAGTTCAAATGACATGCTATGTCCTGGAAACTAAGTTGTTTTAGCTGTTGAAACCTAACCTTTATATAATGTTCGTAAACAAGGTCTAAGACAAGTAAACTTTTAGAATAAAATATAAGGCTCAGCGCAAAACTATACCTTCGGGCTTGTCGTATCGAAAAATTTACGAGCTCGCACGACGCATCGCAGAAACTTGCGAATTGATTCGCATCGCGCATTCCTGCGATGTTGCGTCACTCTTGTTGACGCCATTTTAGTCCGCTCTGAGACATCGTGTGGGCAAGACGTATGCAAATTTAATGTAAAAAATTGAAATCTTTTTACATCTTTAGAAAACTCTTTTTTCAGCAAAGACTAATTAAACAGATAATTACTTAAGTATTATTTTACTTTACGTGATAGTGAGGCCAAGCATTTCCAGAGGCATAACACGAATTCTCCCCTTATACGATCGTTATAAAAATAAATTAATAAAATAATAAGTAATAAAATACGTTCAGTAAGTACGTTTGACGGTCGTCGAAGGAATGTTCACCCGAATCGTGGAAGAGAGACGCCTTGCCGTACGAAATCGCAACGCAGCAATTCGTGTCGCAATTTTCTGCGCTGCGAATTCGCATCGCACCGATTCGCAGTTTTGTGTACAAGCCCTTAATCCTTTCGGAGACTCAAGCTTGTTGTGTATACTCGAAAACTGTCCAAAACTAAATGATGTCAACGTTCGTACAACTTTGCACTTTGTATCACTGTAAATAAAATTTATTATTCGATGTTATCTGACAAACTGTTCTAGGCCTGCGCTGAGCATAAACCGCTGTTGTTCTTCCTTTAAATATTTAAGATGCGTATACATTCTTTTTCTTGCATTTACGCTATAACCAAAATAGAATTGTAAATCTAATTACTTACCTAATTTAGTAAAGCAATCTTCTGAGTTTTCCCTTGATATCAGGGTGAGCTTTTTGCCGCTATTATTTTAATAACTCGAGTAATTTTATCTCATGGCTAAGTATTTATTATTACACATATACATTTTTATTATTACATTTTTTATATACTCAGTACAATGCAAATTATGTGAAATATTTGTCACATAGCTCTCAAAGCGTTTACTTACTACCTACGCCATCTTATTTTTCACACCGCTATGTTAATTTTTGCATTACATCCCAATCGTGCGCAGGGTATGTCGTCATAAGAAGTCAAACTTCAAATCGTAGCTCTATGTGTGAAAACTGTGGTATTTTAGCAAATGTCTGCCGCCTAGCTTCTGATAGGCTGGCAAACCTCTGGTCAACTGCTGTGATTGGTTGTTAAAAATAACGACAGCCAATCAAATTGAGATTAGCGAAATACCGACAAATCAGAGGGAAAGAGAGAGACTTGAGAACAGCTTAATGGGGAAGCGCTAGGGTAGTCCGCGAATTTCAAGTTCAAGTTCATATAACCCTCATCATCATTCATCATTCTCCTTCTCTTATCCCAATTTATCTAGGGTAGGGTAGGGTTATATGAACTTAGAGAATAACCCTCTAAGTTCATATAACCCTATATTTCTGATGATGATTGATGATTTTAATCACTATAATTTTGTAAATACATACTTATTACGCTCGCGAATCATATTTTGTTCAACATACAACCTGACACTGACCTGCAAATTGTAAAAAACTGGCCAAGTGAGAGTCGGACTCGAAAACGAAGGGTTTCGTACCATAAAGCAAAAACTCCGAAAAAAACACGCTTGTTGTATGGGAGCCCCCCTTAAATATTGATTTTATTCTGTTTTTAGTATTTGTTGTTATAGCGGCAACATAAATACATCATCTGTGAAAATTCCAACTATATTAAGGTTCATGAGATACAGCCTGGTGACAGATAGACAGACAGACAGTGGACAGTGGAGTCTTAGTAATAGGGTCCCGTTTATGCCCTTTGGTTACGGAACCCTAAAAACGTAAGAGAATTTGAATTTCGCAGGCTACCCCCTTAAATTCAAGAGGCTTTTAGAAAGCAGGGGTTAGATATAATAAATCTTAGTAGGCTTTTAGTCTATTTGATGGCTGCAAATATGTTGTTCTATGGCATGCTTACTTGCTTCATCTCTTTCTGTGCTCGTACAATATAAACCATCGGCAGTGTGGTAAATCATCACGTGTATCTATTTTTATAAGTATCTACATAAAATATGTATGTAAACCTATTTTAGAGACTTTCCATTCCTGCCTGCTTCTTTGAAAAATTAACTTTTGATGAAAACGTTTAAAACTTTGGCATTATTAAATGTTATAGCAATAATCCTTAGGCTATTGCTAAGTTATGTAGTACACACCAACGTTTGTGACAGCCGCGGTTATAAAACGCGGGAGCGAGATGATACGAGACTCAGTCTGAATATTCACTGTCCTACTCACACGGATTATGGCTGCCACAAGTCTTGGCGTTTCTTATTGTAATGTCGTGTTCTAAATGAGGTGGGAATCTATGAATTTATTAAAATTAGCATTTGTGATGGACTGATCTGGTAGGCTGGCGTAAAATTGCGTTTAATTTTTGTTATTAGAAATTTAAATCTTAAACTAATTTGTATTGTATGTAATTTATTTGTGAATACGATGAAACAACATTAGAAAAATATTGAAATGCGTATCATATGAAAAATCTTTTTTCTATCTTCATCAGATTTAAACTCAATCTATTGTTTATAAGGTATATTTTTAAAGGAAGAGTTCCATGGTCACATATTAAAATATATGTATTCTAAAATTATAAGTATCAACTACAATTAATTATAGTTACTTTTAGTCACTTAGCCAACATCATAACCTCATATTTATTCGAAAAAGGTAGTTTGTTCAAAGGACTCATTAGTTAGCTCAAAAACAACGCTTTGTAAAAAAGTATTGTACTTAACAAAATACGTTATTTCTGGTGTGGGAATATTTCTAATTGAATTTGTTTTTCGTTAAATCAAACTATAGTTAAGTTAATCTAAGTGCCGAAATTTTGTTATTATGTTTAATCAATTACTAAGAATTCTCATTATTATTATATTTTATCTGTATTATAAAAGGTCTTAGAACTTTTGCGTACAATACTTGCCTCGGTAATACTAAAAAAAATTTTTATTTAAAATGTTACAATTTCCAGTTATTCCAGTCTTGTAATAAGACAGTTTACCCACGTGTTTCTTATTTGTCATTTTTTGTTACATAAAATTAGGTTGTAAGATTATTTAACGGTATGGGATATGTTGAAAAAGCTACATTAAATGTATATTTTCATACACGCTGTTTTTGATTAATATTATTTTCGTAACCCTGTTTAAAAACTCAGCGGCCGGTGTCAAAAAGTGCATCCACATCGAAGTTACTTTTTGTAGAGCAACATTTTGCAACATTAAGTAACTTGCTATTACTTTTTATAAAGATTACAAAATAAAAGATATCTGTTGTTGCCCACTAAGACTTGCAAACGTTGCTCCCCATAAAGTAACCTTGGTGTGGATGCATACCTGAAGGCTACGTCCGCACTGTAGTCACTGGAGTCACCTGGCTATTAGCGAAGTGAAATGAACTCGAACCTTCTAGAATTTTCGTAACCGGCCGCACTGCACAGTTGGCCCCTTCGCTAGTCTCCTATCGTTTATGTAAAGATGTTAAGTCACTAGGCTCTAGGCGCTAAGCAAGCCACTTGTCAGTGCGTGCGTAGCCTTACAGTTACAACCCTTTCTAGCTTACATGCTATAGAGCTAAATATCGCAAGACAAAATGCAGTTTATATGATGTAAACAATGACATTTTCTGCAGTCTAGCATGTATTCTCAAAATAATGACATCATTGGCATTCGCATTGTCTGAACGCTAACGTTTGATTTGCTTCATATTCTTCAAACATCATAATATTACTTAAAGATCACGACTTCCAGGCGTTTACATATTTTAGCGATTGACTGTAGTTTGACAAAATGGCTAAGTACTTGTTTTAGCTTTGGCCGGCTTATCCAGGCAAAAGGCCTACTATATGATAATATGTTCAGCAAGCATGATATTGACTTGAGGGGTGGCAATAGATAACTACAGTATAAGCAGAAACTACAGAACACCACATGCTGGGGCATCTTGTATAGGGTATTGTTAAGAAACCATGCGGATTACTCCGTTCAAACTTCCAGTTTTTTATTGATCTCCAATCAATCATAGATTAATTGGGGAAGAACCAAATTACAACAGGCCAAAAAGTTCCAAAGGTCAAAGGGTATGACTCAAAACTTCATAATTTTCTAATCAGTTTCCGATACCTAATAAGAATTTCCTCATTCGATCGTGGTCTACGTGGCCATGACCGTCGTCATTATATAATGAATAATAATAAATTCCGAGCATGTGCATCGTCCTGTGAACCATTACCTACTCTGTGGAGGACCTGTCACATGCTGGTTATAGGCATCGACTAACGGCGCAACGTGGAATCACTCAGGCGTATAAGTAACCAACCGAGCTTACTGCATACTCCGCCGTGATTGATAAAGCGTGGAGATAATACTTTAGCGACCGATCAAAACAGTTGTGTACCTATGTCATGATGCATTTTTTGTCTATGGCTAATTAGCCTTTTTTGTAAAAACTACCAGCTGTCTCAGAGTATTTTTTTTAATTAACCTATGACCTTTATAAAAATATCTTAGAATTCGGAATATGAAATATTTATCAAATAATGTGAAACGTCAGCTCCTAAGCGACATCCGCGAAAAATTTTATAAATTGTGATATCCTATATCGGTATTATTTTATACACAAGTTCAGATGAGTTAACCGGGGTGGGTGTCATAGCGCGCCTACCGTTCGGGGATCAGCTGTTGTCGGCGCATGTGCAGCTGGTGCGAGGGGGGCTTGGGGCCGGCGCTCCGCCATTGACGCGGCCGCTCGCTCGGCACAAGCACCGCTCCGCGTCCTTCCCGCATTTATACGAAACTGTTCGGTGTCGATGGACGCGCGCGTCCCCGGTGCGTAGTGTTCGCGCATCGTACTCACACGTACTGTTTATCTGTTACCGGTGTATAGTTAGCCGCTGTGTGCCCTACTGGGCCGATCGCCAGCATGGACGCTATACTGGCAGCGCTCGTTGCTCTCATGGCACTGGCTGCCGCGATGGCCGCCGTGCTCAGTACACTCTCTAAGGCGGCGATATTCGTCATCCTCGCTATAGCACCCTGCGTCTACCGATATAGGAGGCACATTTACGTGTTCATCAAGACTCTTCCGAGGGACTCCAAGTAAGTACCCTTGTATTTATTATTGTCCTTCCTCAGCTCTAAACGGAGGCATGTATGGAAACACCTGCATTAACAACCACTGCGTCAAAAACTAATCCGTTTTGAGTCTCACGGAAACCTCGTTAAACGTATTTTTAATTCGTGGGAGATTAATTGAATGGTTTAGCACTGAGTTAATTATTTCCCTCTTTATTATCGGCTAAACATACCTACTGCGCCACTGTGCAAAGAATAATAACAACAATGGAACGAACAGACGTTATACCACGATTGATATTAAAGTTCTCAATTTTTTCGTGTTGGACTTGTATTGCTAGTTTTAAATTTATTTTATCCGCAGTGGCTGTATGTATTATTATTGATAACTTGACGCCAAAGAGGATGATATAGTCCTTTGCACCTCGAAGGACTGCTGACGTCCTTTGAATATATAATTAATTGCTCGTCTCAACGTAGCACAACTGAATAAGTCAGACATTTATATGGTGATGTCCTAAATTTGCGTATAATGTTTATTGAGTTATTTAAATATCATGGTATATCTAGGTACCATAGATTTCTTTCTCTACACGAAGCTAGGATTTATGTACCTACCTATCCTATGGCGTGATAAGATTAGATATTGATATAGCGATAAAAATGAGAGCAATATCGGTGCAAAAGATTTGCAGACAAGTTTTAAATATTTTAACATCCGTTAGTCATCGGCCTGGAGTCGCTTTGTTACTAAAATATATTTATGGAATGAATCATTGTCCTTATATTGTGTGTCCTGGCAGCTTTCGTTAACATTCCTATTATATCGCACGCGTTCATTAATCGCTATCATATGTAGGTACATTACGTTGCAATACTACGTTGCCTACTATGCTATGACCTAGCTCTGTTTTACATAATTACCTATCGATCCTTATAATATTGCCATTAGACGCAGCGTTTTGTGTTATTGCTATGCTACACATAACATTACGTTAGCTGTAATATATAATGTAGGTATGTAATAAATGTTTGCCACGGATAACATTGACGAGTGTTTCCTCATTATGTTATAATAGACATTAAAGTACTATGAATGGCATTCTATATTACCATTGGTAGACATTAAGCTTATGTTTCAGTTAGCCAAAGACGAAAAGTCACGTCGTTAACAGACATGTCAATGCGTAGACAGAGAATGCTGTCAATGATATCAATACCTTTTTCTGACATTTCCTTGAGCTGTGTTGTCAATAATAAAAAAAAAACAATTGTTTCGATTTCATCTGAAATGGTGTTCAAACCTGAAATAAAGATTTATTTTCGACTGTTAATTGCTTTGTCAGCCATGTTTTTATCATTAAAATCAGGCATATTAACAGTCGCATATTGCCGTAGCCTGCATATGGTTATTCTTATTTATTACTAGCTGTTGCCCGCAACTTTGTCTGCGATCCAGGATGAAAAGTAGCACGTCCTTCTCCAGGTCCCAGACTACCTATCAGTCAAATTTCATAACGACCCGTTCAACCGTTTTAGCGTGAGAGCATAACAAACAAACAAGCTCACTTTCGCATTTATAATATTCAGTAAGAATTTTCAGTCCATTTAGGTTAATGAAGATGTGCATGATTCACACTTTAGCCAGCTGAGGTGACTTCCGACTTCGAGATTATATCCACATACCACACTTTGACTTTACTTTGCTAATTGAGCGATTCTTACAAATATTACCTACCTCTATTAGAGCTAGAGAACACAATCTCAATCTCGAGCATTTTCAAAAATAAATTTCATATTCGTATAAGACGCTTACTCAGCAAAGTAAAATCAAAGTGCACTTTCTTGACCTCCATATAATTTTTAATTTTCCCTCGTATGATTGAAACTGAAGGTTTTTCTGTCTAACCTTGCCACACTAGGCATAAGACAATAAAGCTATCTACTACGATATCGATTGGATACTAACTTATTTATATAGACACGTGGAAGCATGTCTGGTATTTATCATTCATGTTTATTTCCTTTGCGAGTAGTGTTGATATTGATACCACGATACCACGTGTTGTTTCACATAGATACAAGGGCAAATACTTATAGCAATAGTATCTATAGTTTGGTTAATATATTATGTATATGTAGAGCAGGACAAGCGTGCAACTATTTACATTAACATTATCAACAAGTTATGTAAAACAATAAAAATCATATTATGCGATACGATTACGATAGCTAGATAATAATAACGATTTTATTTTTGCGATACAAAGGAGATTCTGGTTGAGTAAATAAAAACCTATTTATAGGTTTTTATTTACTCAAGCAGCACCTTCAACTTACACGCAATTTACGAGAGAATTCGGGACTCCCAAAGTTTCATTGTCACAAGGTTATCATCAAAACTTAGCCCGGGGCTACACACCCGCGTGGGTTCGTCTTTTAACTAAAGTTACGGCAGATATCCGCAAAAATATGTTTGTTGGAAAGAATTTACCTTAATAAGTTTATTTGTTCGCATATTTTAACTTAATAGAGTCAAGTTTTTTGAGCTCTACGTTTTTGAAGCTTTCTGTACCGTTGCCTGGCTAACAAACTAGGCTGCATAATATAAACATGAATGTTAAAACTTCATGGAAAATGCTGGCTAGCTCTGAATTATTTATAAGCCAGCTTTCATGTTTGTCATTGAAATGAAGACGTACTAAGTAGTCTTAACAAGACTTGAGGTAATAGTTTTAGGCACAATTTATAACGTGGAACATTTTGCAGAAGTTTTCACTTCAACCATCTTTGAGCTACAAAATACAAGTGACGGTTGGTTAGGTTGCATCTTACCGATTTTGGCTAAATATTTGTAATGTTAATTTTTTAATTTATTTATTAAGATTTATCTTACAAATCATCTAATTTTGGCCTTACAATTAAAAGCTACGTGTTATGAAAACAAGTTTAGCTACTTCTGTGATATCCTGTAATGGCTACCTAGTCTAAATCAGGATCATTGTTCGAATTATTCCATGTTATTTTTGTTTCAAGCCTATGATTGTCACCAAGGTCTCCCTAACTGTCATTATAAGTACTATTTCTTACCCTTATTATACGTTGTCGCACTAACGATTTAACTGCTTACTGAGAATTGTCTGTGGATTTAAAGACACGTGATTTGGCTTGTCACGTTTTCGTCTGCGGCGAGAAAAATACATACACTTTTGAAAACGAGTTACGTAACGGGTGTACAAAGCCATATAACCAAGCCGAGAGTCACTTATATTCCCCGTCATTGTGATAATTTTTTTGTACTCGACCATACCTAGGAACGTGCTGGTTACGGAGATATTGAAGGTCTAAATTCCAACTTTCACTGCTGTTTTTTTTACGAAAACAACGTTGCGTGCACCCATAAGTACAATGTTTTGCGTGTGTTATATTACGCACTACCACAAAGCAAGTTTTTACTCCAGAAATAAAGCAGTTTTCCAGCAATTATTTTTGTGTAATGTTACTTACTTTAATGTACAGACGCCAAGCACATCAAGCTACTACAATCTGTCAAATTTCTTCAATAGATTTTCAACTTTAAAGTTCAAAGTTGATTGGTAAAATTTTACAGTTTCGGGTAGCTTGATGTGCTGGCGTCTGTACCTACAGAATGCGTAGTTGACGGTTATTTGGTGGGCCTTTTTACACCCTGTATATTATTATTTCGCTGAACCGACAGACGTTGTCCTGCCCTCTGGACTTGTGATCATACAAAAATCTCATAGAAGAAACGTTTAGTTTTACCCAAATTTGGATTATTTTCTTTCCACAAAAACACACACCTTTAAGGAGTGGAGGGAGGCCTTAGCCAAGGAGTGTAATAGCGTAGGCTAATAAAAAAATAAAACCTTATTCGGACTTGTACAAATATTTTAAAACATAAAAAGCCAGTAAGGGCTCTAGCCGTTCTCAAGTGATGCTCTTATCAACAAACGGCATTTCATTTATATTTATACAGATGTTGTATAATACTTATTCAAAAGATAATCTATTTACTATTAAGACTTCAGTGACACTTAATTCTCGTCTTTTATACATGTTAATAATGAGAGAGAAGTTTGGCATTGAAGCGGCCGTAAGGCGAGGGGAGACATCGTACTCTCCAATATCGATCAATTTTTATAACGATTTATATTTTCCTATGCGTTGTTAGGTGGAATTAATTACAATAAATTGTTAGGAATATTTTTTATTTGTCCATTCGAATGATAGATAACAGACAGTCTTTGGACTTTGAACGCTTTACAAGCAAGAATGTACCTAAAGAGAATGCTTTTGCATTTAAATGTTCAAATAATGATCGTACAATTACAAAAAAGTCATAGGTACTTAATTTGCTAGAAATGCTCTTTTTTTCATCACATATTGATCGTGCAATAATCCCGAAAATTACCGGGAACAGCGAAATATATTCGCAATAATTATTTTCTTCTGTCAGCACCCTTTGACAGGAACACAATAACACATTCTTTATTCAAAAGCTTTAGTTGATCCTGAATTATTTATGAAAACCAAGATGTGCGATTCTATCGTGTAATATTGCGAAAATACGTTTCCATTATGGCTCAGCAACACTAAGCTGTGTAATATTACACGACATTTTTTGATCGTTTCGTGCAGCTTAGAATGTGTACCTAATAAAGACGTAGGCACTGATTACTAGTAAGCTAATAGTGTTGGGTTCGTGAATATTACGTAAAAATTGTCGTAGTGTCTTCACACTAGACAACCGTAGCACCCACGTAGACGTCGCGTGCTACGGGACTACTACGCGGCTGCTACGCTCGCTACAAGTCGCGTAGACGTCAGCGTAGCAACGGCGTAGACGTCAGCGTAGCAACGGCGTAGACGTCATGCTAACGCTATCGTTTCGATTCAACCAGGAAACAATACAGTTGGCTTTGTTGCGAAAATGATTACGAAAACGATACAGGTGAAATAAAAACTATGGTGTTTCCGGTCATCTGCATGACTGAAATTACAATTTTATTGAAAGGGGTATGAACTCTAGGCAAATGCGAAGGCGACCTTGTATTATCTACTAATATTATAGATACTAGTCTACAAATTGTTCCAAAATTCATTTTTAATAGTAGGTCCATGTTAGGTATGTTTAAAATGTTTAGGTATAATTGTTTATAACGTTTATGCTCAATTAAACCTTCAGCGTAATTTAGGTACAAAAGCACATTGATGATGATGACTTGATCACATTGCTGATAGCGAAACAGCCAGATGGTGACATTGAGATTCACCATACTTCACATTCACATGATTTTGCCAATATTTCACTACCCAAACAAATTTTAGCAACCTTTTTTATACCAATGCAATGTTTGGAATGATTTTAGTACGCACATTTTCATTTGGTCAAATTTTTACTTTGCAGAATATTATCAAGGATAATTTCATTTAGGCATTTGGTCTTTAATCAAATGATTTATTACAGCAAACAATCTTTAGACAATAAACATTTAGTCAAATGATTTGTTATGAAAAAAAAAATATATAGACAAAAATATATTTTTTTGGGAATTACATGTTTTTATTTACATAATTACTTTTTAATTACATTGCATGGTTGCTTTCGGTCGATAGGCGACGTAGGATGCAAGAGCGAGCGAAGGGCACTCCGAGGTTCGGTTTTGTTAGGTTACTTTAAGGGGGAAGCGCTAAGGTAGCCCGCGAAATTCAAATTTTCTTACGTTTTTTGCAATTTGCTGGTCAGCATTAAGTTGTACGTTGATTAATATATGAATCGCGGCCGTAAGAAATATGTGTTTACAGAATTATAATCAATAAAGTCATCAACACAACTCTCTAAGACCACGTAAGTCCAAAGAATGATGATTTCATGAAACAGTTATTCTTTGGACTTACGTGGTCTTATACCAGCTGAAATATTTGACTAAATTAAAATTGGTGAAAGTACTAGTTGGTAAGCAAGTTATTGTTTAAACGTTCACTTGCCAAACATCAGGTTTGCGTTACAATTTTTGTGAAAAGTTTATTTGCTAAGTAATGATTAGGCAAATGAAATTATGCGGAAAATTGTTTGGGAAGTGATAATTTGGCAATTTCTTTTCGATGAAACAAGGGAGACGCATCGTTTTATTATCAATTAGTTCCGTCTCATACGATCAACGATTTGTATATCTTAGTAATTACTACTTACTGATTGAAATCTTGATGTTACTTTACTACCTGGCAATAGCAGACAAAAAGGTAAAGCATACCCACCTAATCTTCGTGCGTCTCTCATAGGTTTAATGAACTATGATAATCGTGTTGTCATTTGTGTGACCTTACTTTGGTTCACATAAACTGTCTGGTCATAGTTTGTTTTAGCAAACAATGAGTGTTACTTGTGTAGAGGTATTTACACGTTTAATTTCTAATATTAACTTTTCTATCCAACTAGCCCGTATTGACCCGACAGTCGGGCCTCCCTATTCTACACACTAGTAATAGTTTTTTTTTAGCAATTTTGATATCTGTGCCTGGTTGACGCATCCGCTGTATTCGCCCTTGTTCAAGGCCACGTTATCGCTCCAGCAGGGCTGCCACTGGCTGAAACGAAATGTGTAAAATTTAATAGGCCACAAATATTGTTTTAACCATTTGCCAGTGCAGTGACCGCATTGGTGACTGTTTGACAGTCGGCGCAGGCAGTCTTCATACTTTTGCCAAATCAGCGCGACCCGTCGCCGATAAGCGCCGAAAAGTTCCTATCGTCACACACCCCAAGGATAGAAAACTGCATTATTTTTATTTTATTTATTTATTATTGGTCTACCAACGATTGTTTACACCAGTTATGGGCAAAAAAAAACAAGCAAAAACAGATAAACAATAGTGTACAATCACTTATAGGTAAACTCAGCATGCAAAACGAAAGTTGTACGTACGATAAAAAAATTAAAAGAAAACTACCCTAATTTGTATCAACCACTAGTATCCAAACTGTTACATGTAATTTAGATCCTGAAACAGAGAACAAAGAAGAAAAAAAAACGGTAAATTAATCCTTATCTAGGTTTCTCAATGTCTTCGCTTTTAAACTGTATACATTAAGTACAGAAAGTAAAGAATTGCAGCCGAAGTTATAACCGAAAAAAAAATGTAAGTCATTAAAAAATGATTCCAATCCATAATCTGTTTAACAACCCTGGACATGTGACCTAAATTATTGTTTGGGAGGATCGATGGTATAACACGCCGCGGCGCGCACTCTGCGATATGATGGCAACTGGCACCCTCTAGCGGTTAATAATTGCAAATGTGACCCAATTACCTCACACCTTGGACGGTACGGTTGGCGCAATGGTTAAGCGATTGACTGCTGCGCTGCGTGTCGCGGGTTCGATTCCCGCACGGAACAAATATTTGTATGACCTACAAGTAGTTGTTCCGGGTCTGGCTGTTTGTGTATGTGAGTTTAAATGTTTGTAAACGCACCCACAATACAGGAGAAATTCCTAGAGTGGGGCAACGTTTAAAAAAAAAAAAACAAAACAAAACCTTTCCCTATAGGACTTGTTTGTTGCCTGCGAAAATTTCAGGTAACCTGTTTTTGGTCTTACAATGAAGGACTTTCGCAGAACACTGAATATAATAGAATTAGATGAGACTGTGTTACGACAGCGATGTTCTTAAAACCAGAAGTAATTAAAAAGCCCCTATTTCTAATTTTTTAACTTGGCTTCTTTTTACTGTGAAATAATTGAATAGTTACATGCAGGGAAGCATTGATAATTTATTCGAAACGCAAACTCTTGCTGGGACGTTCTTGCTTCTGTATTTACAATCCGTTTAGGTGAATAGTTTAGCAACATGCGTTCCAAACCCTTTTTAGTTCCAAACTTAAACATTATCTTCGTGTTTATGCAAGTAACCAAATAATTTAAGTAGGGTTCCAGATTTCACATAAAAATCGGTGAAAGCAGACACATTGTCATAATGTCAGTCTTGCTCCAGGTATGAAAATTCCCAACAATTTAGCTCTTGGCTGCAGTCTACTGTGACATTTTGGCGTTTACAAAAAAAGTGAAAATATGTATGGTGGAAGAATCTCATTTAATACATATAATGTATTTTTCTCTATGTGCATGTTTGCAATACGTAAATCTCTTCCTGCTCGGATGAGCCTTGTACCGCATCTATTTATAATTGACTATCGTTTCGGACGATTACTAAGGACTAACAAAGACCGTTATACGATGTATTGTGTTAGGTTAGGTTAGGAAGTCTAATAATATGCATGGACAAAGATATTTAAGTAGATTTCCTTGCCTTTGTTCAAATAAAGGCTAGGAATTCTATTGCTGACAGTACGTGTATTAATCACTTCTGTATCTTTGACTGCAAACCTATTGACGTGTCTCAAAAGCCCTGAACTTCCCGTGAAATTTCTGAAAATGCACGAACTGAAAAATTTGATTTTCAATGTTAATCCTATAAGCAAAAAAAAAAGCCTTCGGTAGGAAACTCTCCTCATATTTATATACTTAAGGCATACACACACCATATGTATAATTTCGATGCCTGAAAACGCGCGACCTTTTCAGAGGCAGCTATCGGTCTTGCTCGTATCATCTTGTACATTGTTTACACTCTCGTTCCGCGCGGCTATTTTCGGCCTGAACTTTAGACGAAGTACGTTCATACACTGCGATTAGGCGAAACAAACCGGACACAATATTATAACTGAATTACGCATTCTTAATTGACTGTTTGTACAAAACGCTTTATCAGAAATGTTTATATAGCACCACCAATCCATTGTTCGTTTTGACAATCGAAAAATCATCCTGTCGTGTTATTTATAATAGATGGCTGACTTGAGTCTTATTCTCATAATAATTAAACTGTTCAAGTTGGTATGAAGAACTGTATATTATATATATATATATATATATTAGTTTTAAACGTTAACAGTCTATATTGTTGGTATTACACAGGGTGGCAAAGTTTCGCAGGTTATTAGAAATATAATTACCGTTCCATACATTTTGACCTCGTAGACACTTTTCTAAGAAATAGCAGATTTATTTTTTGATAACCCACGTAAAATATCTGCGCTAGGGGGTCAAAAATCATGCGTTGAATTCATGGTTATAGTTTGTGCGTCGTCCCTGCCGCCCTGTATGCTTCGAGTCGAAGCCATATAATACAAGCTCAGGCGTACGTCAGGGATCCGTGTTAGGGCCGCCTCTGTTCCTTATTATGATCAATGACCCCATAACTAATGTTAACATAAGATTGCCAAATGCCTGCTATATGCCAATGACCTTAAGTTCTAGTAGCACAAATCCGAACGGATGAGGATTGCAAACTCCTACATAGGGATATTGACGCCATCCATGAGTGGAGCATTTTGAATAAACTGTTTTTTAATACAAGCAAGTACTCATGACATACAATAGAGGGTTGCGGCCAATTCATTAGTTTGGGTGGTGAAATAATTACTCGCCACCAACATAAAGGATTTGGGAGTGATTTTCAACCGCTGTCTGACTTTTAGAGATCACTTTTCTGTCCTTACGAAGGAATCTTTCAGGCACTTGGGATTTGTTTTGAGAAATTCTCGTGACTTTCGCAATCCAAATGTTATTAGACTTTTGTGCACCGCTCTGGTTATAAAGCGACCCAAACACTGATGCTAGAAAATGTACAGAAAACATTCTTAAGGTGCCTCTTCCAAACGTTATTTCATTTCTTTCCTGCCCTTCTGACTGCCAATCCTGAATGTGATGTTTGCGGATGAATGGTGTAAAATTATGCGTATATATCTGGTGTTCAGTAAGAGAAATTATGCAAGGGAGTCGACTGTGCTGTAGCGGTATCTACAACGCCACATTCGAACAACGCGTCATACTGACGTGACGCAAAATCCTGCATCTCGCAAGCAGAGTTTACCACGCAACTAGCATAGATACAACGGCCCGACATGAATCATTGGGCAGTTGCCCGTACAACACACAACACAACACCCGTCTGGTCGAAGGATCCTCCCTTTTGAGGTTGAGTGAACTTTGAACCCTGTTCCTCACACCTCTGTACTGGTGACCCCGAACATGAACGTCAGCGCAGCCTTCGTGCACCTCAATCAGCGTGACGTCATCATCATCACTCCCGCAAGTTACCCATCCGCCCGTCCGTGTCCGTCCGTCTCCCGTTAGTTTTAAATTAAACTATATTTAACATAATTATTGTAAATGTAATAATTATCTCTATGTTAATTAATGTAATCGGTTTTAATTAATTATAAATAAATCACAATCAATAAATAGCAGCTTTAATTTACTTGTAGCCGTAAGCGCTGAACTAAAGGAGTTTTTCTTTTACTCATGTGGTTAGAGTTTGCCATTCCTGTCGGAACAAAGTAAATTTGTTTCAACTGAAAAATGTATGTTGAAGTACGTTCTGTGGTAGAAGTATAGTGTATTTTTAACGAATAAAATAAAACGGATCCAATTTTTATTTCAAACACATTAGAAGAATTGCGTTTTAATTTCGCGTAGATAAAAAACATCAGTGAGCAAATATTGCTTATCTGTTCAGTTAATTACAATTAAATAGGTAGGTACACAAGGCAGGTGTAGGCGCTATCTTTACACAGATCATCAGCCATTGCACCAGACATCTTAACTTGCACCAGTTTTTTTATAATCGTTTCGAATCGATCGAATCGAAAATAAAAACCAGATAAATCCTCACCTAATTGCGTTGTGCGGATGTGCATTAAACACTATCCTTAAATGTTATCAAGTAATAGGACAGCAATTATTTAAATTAATAGTTAATTACTTTGTTTTTCAGAAAATAATATTTTCATTATTAATTAAGTAATATACTTATGTACATATAGATAACAAAAGTAACTCTGCATACCAATAAGCCTAGGTATGAACATTTGTATATGTTATGTTATCAGTTGTCAGCAGGAGGACGCCACAAACGATGTTAACATTCGTTAGACAAACTGTCGGTTGTTGGGAGTGTTTCACAAGTTATTTGATGCGCAAAACAAACAGGATAATCGCTATAATTAACTTGTCAACAAATAGCCTAGCACATGACTAGGACACTAATGATTTAATGAATTTATTCTTATAGGTTATCGAAATAAGCAATGCATTTATTTACAAACCGTTTTGGGTTCCCTATGCTTCTAAAACCCAGGGGTTATAGACTGTGCGTTGTCCGTCAGTATTCACTGTCAGACTACGCACGCTAAACTCCAGGGTCTAACTAAATGAATGAATTTTAGATTTCTATTAAGTACCTACTTGGATGAAACATGTGACATACACACGTTGCTAATATTGCTATGCCAGATAGAACAAGAATTTTGGGCACTTTAGTGGCAAGACGTGTGCTCCGAATTTGGTAGAATGTTTTATGAAAAATTCCACAAAATCCGTGCCAATCCTTGCCTGGTCCAAGCAAAGTAAGCTTGGATAAAATGTGGTTTGAAATCTCTGGCATTCATATTAAAAAGACGCATACCTAGTGAAAATTAGGCAAAAACCAAGATAATAAATATAATTCAAATTACCTACTTGTTATTGAGATCGCTCTTTATTTGATATCAGTAATTATCAGCAGCCTTTGTCCTCTTTGTTTAATTGTCTTTGTACAAATATGTGCGCAGTAAGGTACAAAGGTATGTCTGTTAATGCTACCAGATAATAAAATATCTGTTGTTATTTGTCGACGTTATTTTTTTAATGATGTACGAACAAAGTCTTAATTGGGTGTTTACTTATGTTTTTCTCTATATCGTTATTTTTAACAATGTAGGCACTATCACGTTTGACCTTTTTGCGATCAAAGGTAGCACAACGGTTTATGTTTTGTCTTATTTCATACTAAAGAATAAACACACAGTTTTACATGTATCCGGTTTGGATACTCTTTTTCAGCACACCTGAAACATAGGTACCTACAGATTTAATCTGTCCGGTAAAATACATTGACGTGTCAGTTAAAATCTCGTACGTACTGTATTTCAGTTCGCCATAGGGTAAAACCGGGATAGATGCCGCAGTGGGATAGATGCCTCATTCTCAAAAAATCTAACTTCCCAAACTCGCAACTAAGAATTAATAGTACAAGTAGGAGCCGCAATCACCCCGCACCTCAATTGTCCCCGGACTGTCGTATGGTGAGGATGCGTTTCGCTCGTGTGTGTAATCATCTCCGCGGCGAACTTCACAAACACGTCAAAGATTTAAAAGTTAGTATTTGCCGTTGTATAACTTTATAACTAGTTATAAATTTCAATATATTTTTTATTCCATCAACGTACTGGTTCATTAAGTGTTCATCTGGGTGTTAATAGTAGCTCTTTTGTTTTTAATTTATTTAAAAAATATTTGGGCACCTATCCCTATCGTAAAGGATAGTTGCCCTGATTTTTCGAGGTATAGGTGCCCCAAGGGGCATCTATCCGATTGGATTCAGTGTGTCAAAACTGGCTACATGAAACCTGTACACTTTTCAGAAATTATTGCTCAAGATGTGGAAAACTGAAAGCATTGTCCGGATCAACCTCATTTGAGTAGTATTAAGAGATGATCTCTATATTATGTTGTTTTAATTTTTTTTTTAAAAGTTCGATTATGCCTGTTAACACTTAATAATTATATTTTATAATAACAATTAAGAATTAATACTTTTGTTGAACAAATACTTTTAAAATTTTATTATGTTTGTTTGTGTCATATTCATATTACAATTATCTTATAGGTAACGATAACAAATAAAAGATTTAAAAAAATAAAAAACGTTTTTCCTAATACGACACATGTCTTTTGGAGACGATTGCTGTTTCAAGAGTAGAACGACCTCATATTTGGTGGGATTTTTCGTTTACACATTATAAAAGGCATCTATCCTGCACTGCAGGCATCTATCCTTCTTAGTATTTTCATGGTGGGGCAACTATCCATACAGGTAGGCAACTATCCTCAAAAAAAGGGTTCCACAAAAAGCTAAATTCTGCAAAATTTGTAATTGATAGGTAAATAAAAAATAACTGTGATTCAACATAAATGATTAGGCTAACTACATTCATAGAAATTATTCATATAAAATTAATATTTTTTAAATAAGGAGGCTATTTCAAAAAGTGGTGCATCTATCCCGGTTTTACCCTAGGTAGGTACAGTGCGCTTCACAGTGATAGTTACCCCCTTGGTAAGGACATCGAACCTATTTAAGTTTTTTGGAATGTATCGCAAATGGCGTGTTGGTCTAGTGGTATACACTGCGGCTTAGCAATGTGATGGTCTCGAGTTCAAATCCGCGCATGAGAAGGGTTTTTTTATTTTATTTATTTACCTTTATTATTTATTTTTAGTTTCTTTAGTAGGTGATTTTTGTTTATTATTATTAACCCTTTGATTGATTAATGAGCAGACACAATAGAAGTTAATTGTTCTTATGTCGCACTGTGTAACATAAGACATTCGAGAGGTTAAGAAATCAAATGGAGGTTTGTAATAAAAGTTAGGCATTTTGCATAAACAATATTCATTTATTTTTCTAATTACATTTCTAGGACGTTATGGAATTCACTTCCTGGTTGAATATACAGATTCCTGTCTATGTTAAATTGGGGTTGTTTACTTAGAATATTAACTAAACACAAAATAGATACCTTATTTTGTCTTAGAACGTTTAACAGATAACGCTTCGTTTATAGATATTTCTAGAAACATAACTACAGTAATATTTATTTATTTAAAGTTGTGAAAACATACATTTTTTATACTCTGTATGATCTTATCGGAAAAAAAGCTTGGTTGAAAATGAAATGTTGTCATTTGTGCCTGTGAATTACAGAGGAAGAACCAACATGCTAAACTATAACAGTATAGCAATATACATCTTTCTCTTTTATCACATTTTCTGAGTAGCCTTATTTAACACAATATTAGAAAAATATGTGAGGTCAGATATGAATCGTTAACAGACTACTTGTAAACAAGAGTAACTGGATTGATAATAATAAAGGTTGTTTATTTTTGATTAACTACGAGATAATGATCCCACTGATTATGGAATGATATTGGGAATTATTAACACTTGCTCATATAAATGTTCCAATGCAATTTTATCAAATAAGTTACACAGTCAATCTGCCGAGTTGCCTATTCATAACGGATAGGATGGCCGTCACTGTCTAACACTTCTTGAAGTCAGCATTTGAACGCGTAGTTTTGAAGGGTGCCACTGAGTGAACTTTCACAATACATATTACGTTGTCGCTTCGATTCATTAGTGTAAGCAAGCGGGCGAGGGCCTTGGTGATCACATTTCACGTCACCCGTCGCTTGATACCTTTGTATCCATCTACGAACTGTTTTTCTCTGTAATGAAAATAATAATATTAGAAATACATTAAAAAAATCCAACTTGTAAGTAATAATACAACATGATTGCAACAATAAATAGGTATATGTGTAAGAATAACGTAAATCTTACCGTTATGATCATATCTCGTGATATTTACTTTGTTTTGTTCCTTTTCTCACAGAACAACAATTTTAGCCTTCAATAAAGTTGTTAATCGAACCATACCATCGATTAATAAAATCAACTGGTCAAAAACATAATAAATTGGATAATATTACGATGAAGATAATTAGACACAAGCGAATCGGCACGAAAATGAAACCATTTGAAAAGTAAAAATACCCTCAATCACAGTTTAGTAAATAAGGCGAAGAAGTATACTAAATTCAACTTTAACTCGCAGTTCATACGTCAGTTAAGTTTCTGAAGTAAAATGAGGGTAGTGCAACAATCGGAATCAACACATTCTATTCAACCAAACAAGAAATCTATGCTAATTTCAACCTTATGTTTTAGTTAATTGAGGAGTTGCGTATTGCATTTTGTAAAACAAGACGGTAAGGTGCTAGTATTAAAATAATATAACACGGAAGTTGAAATTTAAACCTTAATATCTAGAAGATTAGACCGTTAATAACCTTGTTCGATAAAAGGAGTAATGCTATTCAAATTTTCGTTGAGGTTGATAACTGAGCCAATAGCCTAGTGGTATAAGGCACGGCCTAGTTGATCGGCTGGCGCCTGGTGAAGCAGGTTCGTATCTTAATCGCACGCAGTGTCTTTTTGTAAGTTATTCTTGGTATCTATACAGTTCGGCCAGAAGGAAGCCGATAAAATACCATATAAAATTATTAAATACTTGCAAATATTATTTGAGGCGGATCGGTGGATGCACGCGGGCAGAGATGGGTGCGGCGGCGGGGGAGGGAGCTGCTCAAGGCTCACGTGACACGCGGGCCCGAGCTTGCTCGGGCGATAATCTTTAAGTCTTGGTGGGGTACCTTTTCTCTGCACTTGACTGTACTAGCGGTTGCGCGAATGTTAAAAGAAATTTTGGCATTCTCCATTGGCCAACCTCTAATATACGCAATGCTGTAGTTTCCTTGTTACATAATTTACCAGGTTTTCTTGTGATACTGCCTTTTTGGCGATATGTTCTCAGAAGCGGGAAATGGTTCTAACTTTGTTATCACGAGATGGCTTCATTCAGTTATTTCTATTTAAAGATTTTCTCAACTCTCCCTTTTAGTTTATTGATTTATCAACCATTGTCCACCAATCAATAACCACAGAGCCTTGTGAGTGGATTATAATGTACAGACGCCAGCACATCAAGCTACTACAATCTGTCAAATTTCTCTAATAGATTTACAACTTTATCGCTAAACTATAAGGTTCAAAGTAGATTGGGAAAATTTGACAGTTTCGGGTAGCTTGATGTGCTGGCGTCTGTACCTAGGTATTACTTATTTTATTTGAATCTTATTTAGTGTAAGTGTAATTTTGTGTTTATTTTACCGCTATTTAGAATGCTTCAGAAAAAAATGTCATTGCTCTAGAAACTTTATTTGATACAAGAACAGAGAAAACGTAAGGAATCGTAGTAGCATGCTCTACTTGAGGAGTGACGGAACAAAACATGATAATTCCACTTTTTGTAAAAAAAAAGTTAGCAATGACATTCGACAGAATACCATAAATTACGTCGCCCGTTAAGCTGGTGTGGTTCAAATCATGCTTATTCCTGCAGTAAATCGTCTCTAAAGTTGAAAGTTTGATGCAAATCATGATATTTTATTTGAAATAAAAAAAACATGCTTAATAAGTTTTTACAGTCATTTATTCATTAGAACCCATATTTTCTTCAATTGTACAAAGGCAAAGTAGTTGCCGGTTTTTGACCTTTTGTGAAAAGTTAGACATCATGGAATTATCATGTTTTATTCTGTCACTCCTCACTTGTTCAATCACGATGACTTTGTAGACGCTAGATATTTCCGTGTTTGATAAAACATGAAATTATATGGTTTTGTTGGTTTCATGTCCGTGGTTTCTGTACCTACAGTTTCCAGACATATTTGTTATCAATCTATTTGTTTATATCTAATCTGCATTCGCGATATATTTGCCAAAAATGTAAACAAATATGAATTTATGGAAAAATAACTTTAATTCCTACACAATAAAGTTCAGTTTACGCTACAACTGCTACAACTTCAAACATTTTTATAACTTTTTCAATAATGCTAGTTACATTGCAATCAACTTAATTACTATTAAAATAAAGTTGTTATTTGTTAACTTGAAATAACATCAATTTGAAACATTACTTTGAGTAGACTTTACACGCCACCTTTTACAATGAATCCATGAAATTATTATAACATGACGTAATATAACGCGAGTATTCCCCGAAAGGTGAGGCAGAGGTATTCCTAATACCTATAGTATACCAACAGTTTTTAAATTGTTATGTAAACAAATAATATTAATGTATTGTGCCATCAATATAACACTAAAAAACCGACAGTCCTGTTATGAATGAAGATTCTATTCCAGCCAGGAGTGCTATCGAATATTTCATGAATTTATTTATTGATTTCCTTTCAAAGACTTACAGCTGAACAAAACAGCCTAAGAAATTGAAAATGTGACTGTCAGCCAATTACAAGTCTTCACATATAGTTATCAGAAAAAAAACAAAAAATGCAAATAAATATATGAATATGAATATGGGAATAATAATAAAAGATCCCACCAAAAACATTTTCATGTAAAATGTTGCTAAGACGAGACCACGTGGCTCGCACTGTCAAAAAGTTATCAGATCTCGTTTAGAGCCAAGCTTCTAACTCTACACGGCTTAACTCTACAAGCCCTAACTTCACAAACTCTACACCTTAATCAAAATATGAGGCTTGGCCGGTTCGTTACTACAAGAGCTATTGTTTATCAGAAAGTAATGAACATTGAATAAATTTTTTACCTTACGCTCATGTGATGGTAGCGGAACGGCCAAGCCACATACTAGTCGCAAAATTATCACGTGCACATAAGATAATGTTGGCGCTATAAAATTATATTTATTTATAATATACTTTATTGTACACCAGAAAATACATAACAAAAAATACTATTATTATTACAAAACATATAATGGGTGGCCTTATCGCTTTCTGCAATCTCTTTAATTCATTCTCATCGATTTTAGTTATACTAATTTATAAAGTAACTTGAATAAGATCCTACACGATCAACAGTATGGTTTCACCAAAGGACGTTGTACGACCGACGCCGGTGTAACTTTATTAAAACACATTTTTAACGCATGGGAAGAGGCCCAAGTCGCCATAGGAATCTTTTGTGACCTCTCCAAGGCATTTGATTGCGTCGATCACGAAACCTTGCTTTTGAAACTTGAGCATTACGGACTTGGAAAACTTGCGCTCAGTTTAGTTAGTTCTTATTTAAATGATAGACAACAACAAGTTCAAATAAATGGTGTCAATTCACCTGGTTTAATAGTAAAAATTGGTGTGCCACAAGGCTCGATATTGGGTCCTTTCCTCTTTTTGGTGTATATTAATGATCTACTCCATTTATTAAAAAATCAACCACAAATGGTGTTATTTGCTGATGACACTTCCTTAATTTTTAAGGTAAATAGACATGCTACAAATTTTGACGACGTAAATAACGCCCTACTGCAGGTCCAAAATTGGTTCACTGCTAATAATTTAGTATTAAATGGAAAAAAAACTAAGTGCATAAGATTTTCTTTACCAAATGTCAAGGGTAGTGATTGTGAGATAATATTGAATCAAGAGAAACTAGAATTCGTCGATAAAACTGTTTTCCTAGGGATCACGCTCGACTCAAGGCTACAATGGGGTCCTCATTTAACATCTCTTGCAGGACGGCTTAGTTCAGCAGCTTATGCTGTCAGAAAAATCCGTCAATTTACTGATGTAGATACCGCGAGACTAGTCTATTTTAGTTATTTTCATAGTATCATGTCTTACGGTATTTTACTTTGGGGACGGGCTGCAGACATCGATTCTATTTTTATTCTGCAGAAAAGAGCTATCAGAGCCATATATAATCTCCGCAGGCGCGATTCTCTAAGGGAACGGTTTAAGGAAATTAACATCATGACGGTGCCTTGTCAATACATCTATGAAAACATCATGTATGTAAGGAAAAATTTACATCTTTTTAGTAAAAGAGGTGAAAGACATAATTATAGTACTAGAAATAGGGACCTATTAGTTCAACCAGGTTTCAGACTGGCTAAAGTAGATTCATCTTTTATGGGGTACTGTTTAAAATGTTATAATAAAATACCTCCCCACATTCTTCAACTGAATGAGACAAAATTCAAGTCTTGTATAAAACGCACACTATGCAGTCAGGCATATTATAAGTTAGGGGATTACATTGCTGATAAAAATGCCTGGCTCAATGCTGGTCCTGCTCCACAACCACAGCTAGTTGATTAACACATGAAAATACTGTTGGAGCTGCTGAAGATTGTAAGACTATCTTTGCATTGTATAAAATCAATTTCCTTTGTTTTGTATAATTGCATAGCACAGATGTGAGTTCTATGTACCCTATAGCTACCATTTACCGGGTAATAATAATTATGTCTTTCATTGACTCGAATGTGCCCTGGCAGCTGATAGTATGTCATGCTCACTCAAATGTCTCGCTGACGGTGGCGTGTGTGTTGGATCATTTAGCTCCCTTCAAAATGGTTGAGCTAAATGGTGCTGATTTATGCGTCATGTTCGTGCGGGCGCCGTCAGTTGGGGCTGGTCATCACTTAGCTGCCTCGGCTTATTTTTAATTATTTTAATTTTGGATTGTTGTTTGTTCAGTACTATTTGTTGTACTCTGGACGCTTTTAACGCGTACGTCTTTCTTAATTTTTTACATCGTTCTCACATTATATAATAAAATAATAAATCATTACTCACTGTATGTACTCGATAGATCGAACGACTATGTTTATGAATTAAGATATTTTGTTAAGTTTCTCATATTTAAGTAAACTTCTTGTGTGTTCATGTTCTTTTGAGAAATATACTTTTTTTAACCGGAGTCATTGACCATTCTTTTTGATACCGAATTCGTAACATCCATACCGTTAAAGGAAAAGAGCGTGACCGTACGTAATAGGTAAGTAAACTGTTTGAAAAATATAAGTATAATGGAACATTAACAACCAAGACGAATGCCCCTTGCCGCTTGGAAGACACAAGGTGAACGTCTCACAAATCTATCGGCACTTAAATTTACATAAAATAACAATACAAAATCGTACTTCACCGATTCGATCGAGGTTCAAAGTCGCAAATTTTTAGGACCTAATATTCACTTACGTACTGGTATTACTGATATTTAACACGTTATTAAAATAGTACTTACACTACACGAATGAAAGGGCGTGAAAATTTCTCATTAACCTCTTTATTACTTTTCCTACCCTTTCCTAGTTAGTACCTAATGTTTTCCATTTCCTAAGTTAATTTTGCTTTGGTTGATCCGATGAACAAATACGAACGCTTCCAGGATATTGCTGTCCATTACCTTGACAATAATTTATACGTTGCGACCCGCGACTTCACCCGCGTAAAATGTCTTGTTCCCCTGATCTACTCCGTCGCACTATATGGGTCCAAACGGTGCGTTCTATCTCAAAAATCTATAACTTTTTTGTTTCTTGACATTTTAAATTGAAATTTTGATAGATACGTATTCCTGAATACTTATGCTATTGGATAATATTATTAAAATACTACCACTTTAAAAACTATATTTATTTAGTTAAAAAAATTACAAAGTAAAATGTTGAAAATTTCTATACAAACATTAAATTTAAACTATTTAAAATGATTTATTGGCTTACAATAGGTTATATTAAAATTATTTACATATAAGTTAATAACTACGAAGTTATATGATTTTAAACTAAAAAAAAAAACATACAAGTAATGAAAAAACAAAATATTATTCAATACATCACTTGTCAATACTAAAAGCTCATGAGCAGGCGCGCCTGTTTATCAAACATTTTTATAGATTCAGTTTTTCATCATTTAATTTGGATTACGAATCCCTGCTTGGATGTAGTAACAATTTCCATCCTAAACGTATTATCAGTCACGTTGTTTTATATTTAAAAATGTTTGTAAGGTTGTTGGGTAGGAAGGTCGCATTGTAGTCAGTCATTTAATTATAGGATTACGAACACGTCAAGCTGTTCGCGTGACTGTCGGGCAAGCTCCGCAGCCGCAGTGCTGTTTATGGCTTCCTCTATATTAGCGTTTCTAGCTCACCCTACCGTGGATAGTACGCTAGCATGCACAATATTTACGTAGCTAAGCTCGGAACATTGTGCTCTTGAGTACGCCGCGGTCTGCGTAGCTTACTAGGTGGTCCTAGTGGCGCCGTCATCATTTGTTTGGTTATTTATTTTAATTTAGAATGAAAATGCAGAAAATAAGCAATAGTGGCCACTATTTTCCGTTTTAGTGATTATAATAAAACTTAACAATGTAAAACAACCGTTTATAATAATATTAACGTATAATGCTTATTTTCTGCATTTTCATTCTAAAATAAAAGAAATAACTAAACAAACGATGACGGTGCAACATGGGCGGTCGGCTGCACTTTATTAACAGTTCCGGTACGGTACAAGCCGTGCTTATTATTATGGTCAAACGTAGTTATTACGCAATTATAGGCTACTTTCAGATATGTATAAGTTGTTTAGAAATGTTTATAAAAATTAATACAAAACACTCCTATTGTCTCGGACGTCCATACTGAGTTTTGTCTAAGATAGGTTTACATCGTTCAATATAATTTTCCCGTGGAAACTGCGCCCGGCGTCTCTACCCACGTTATTGTTTATTTTATTGACTAGGTACCTACAGTTTAATGCCAAAACTGCACATTGTTCTGCAATATTAAATTATATTATGACATGCCACGTGCAAGCCAACCGCTGTCTTTTAATAGGTACCGTTCGATTTGTTACTCTTGTGAATATTTAATGAGGGAATACTGTCCATGTGTAGAAAAAGTACTTCGGAGGACACCGAAACAATCGATATTAACCATTACCTGTATGGAATCCAACATCTGGAGCTATTAAAGTCCTGGAGTGATGTGTAGGTACGGTCGATTTGAATCTAATTATAGCATTACTGACTGACGATATTACTTTTCTACGAAAAAGCTAGATTGCGTAGGTATGCCGCGTATAGCATTTAATATCGTGCTTCAAGATCTACTGAAAAAATTACTATTCTAACCCAAGTCAAATTACTGTGTTGGCTGCTCAAAGTAATCCCCGGATGAAGTCGACTCATCTAGTTTAAAAGTATTATTAGATATTTCTTTTTGAAGCGTAGATAAAAGTGTTTTTTTAAATCAATTTACAGAAATAAGCCCCTTAAATCATTGATTGGTTATTGTTGTTTATTTTTCGATCTTATCGGTAGGTAAATAATGAAAAAATCAAGACCAGTCTTTCAAAAACAGGACGTTTATAATTAATTTTTTCCTTTTGAAAATTCATATTGCGATATGAATGCAATTTATTATCACGTAGTGATGATAAGAATCTTGATTTACACTATTGTTAACTCATTCGTTGAATCCCAAGTCCAAGTAACATTTACGAGTAGCTATCACACTAATATTATAAAGGCGAAAGTTTGTGAGTGTGATTGTATGTTTGTATCTTTGTTACTTCTTCACGCAATAGCTTGAATGTTGATATATTAATATTTTATTGTTTTTTCCACAGATTCTTATGGCGTTACGCCAATGGCATGGTCAGGTCGAAGCGATGGGGGCGCCAGGACGCCACCGTGGCGCAGTTGTTCACCCAGCGCGCCTTGAGGAACCCCGACGCGCCGTGCTTCTATGTCGTCGGTGACCGTGACTGGACTTTCGGCGAGGTTAACACAATACCTGTATTATTTTAATGAAGAATGCTCTTAGTGAAGGCGGCCATTTATTAGACCAATACTACCACCATACAGATCTCAGAGGTCGTCCTCGTGGTCTTGCCCAAGCAGCGTTGCTAGGTTCCGATTTTTAGGGGATGAAAAACTTTGTCTGGGATGGCATTGTAACTATTGCAAAGGCGTGTGCCGCCTGTTTGTTGTAAGTAATATTTTTATTATGTTAGAGAAACTTAAAAGGCACTAAGCTGGTCTTGGAGATAGAGCATAGGCTTTTAAAGCCGGTACTTTTATGTATGATGTTGATGCCCATAGCAAAAGTAATGTAGTAGCTTAATACAAAATGTAAATTGTTCTAATCAGTCTCCGTGACATTAGTCTGACGAGAAGAGGCGGTTAACCTCTGTCCACGGAATCGAAACTTACGCGGGCGTGTGTCCCAGCAGTGGGAACATTATAGCTGATTATACTTAATTCAAAGTCAAAGAAATTAATTACCTAATTAATTTTCTTACTTCTAGAGTATGCAAATTGCCATAATACAGAACTTGTAATGACCTTCACCTTTGAACGGACGTATTACGCCGTTGTTAGATAAATATAGATATTTTATAAGTCAACACTGCTTTTTAGTATTCCGTACCCAAAGGGTAAAAACGGGACCCTATTACTGAGACTCCACTGTCCGTCTGTCTGTCTGTGTGTCAGTCACCAGGCTGTATCTCATGAACCGTGATAGCTAGACAGTTGAAGTTTTCACAGATGATGTAATTCTGTTGCTGCTATAACAACAAATTTTAAAAACAGAATAAAATAAATATTTAAGGGGGGCTCCCGTACAACAATGTGTTTTTTTTGGCGTTTTTGCCTTGTGGTACGGAACCCTTCGTGTGCCGTCCGACTCGCACTTGTTTACCTTAAATTTTATCAGGAAAGGTGATGTGTGCAACCAACATTTTCGAGTACCAAACTAATCATAATATGCATTATTTGAATACCAACGCAATCGGCTAAAAGCTGAAGCGCAGCTTCTCCTAGTTTTCTTTTTTTTTTGTTAGTTAAAACCTACCTAAGCTGCGTGTACAGGGTCAGCGAGATTGTCCGAAAGGGTTACCGCTGGCTCGGAACATAAAGGGCTAAGGAAGGAACACGGGTGGGTTTTATTCAGTAAGAGTCTGACACTCCCTTCCGCTCCACCCAGAGCGGGAGGGGTCATTTGATGATTTCCCAACCTGAAAAAAAAAAGCTACGTGTACGGACGCCAGCACAACAACCTACCCGAAACTGTCAAATTTTCGCAATTAACTTTGAACCTTATGCTTTAGTGATAAAGTTGAAAATCTATTAAATAAATTTGACAGATTGTAGTAACTTGATGTGCTGGCGTCTGTAATATATGGGGTACCCTCTGCCCTAACTCTTCGGGGATTATAGTCATTATGTTATGTAAATACTCAAGCTAATAGAAATATCGATGCATTTCAACTCACAGATGGCCAGCAACTCTAACAAAGTGTCTCGCGTGATGCAAGAACACCTGGGCCTGAAGCGTGGCGACGTGGTCTGCGTGTTCATGCCCAACTGCGGGGAGTACGTGTGGACGTGGCTTGGCATGGCCAAGGTTGGCGCCGTCTCTGCGCTCATCAACAGCAACCTGCGCCACAAACCGCTGCTGCACTGTATCCAGGTCGCCAAGGCTAAAGCTGTGGTGTTCTCCAATCAGCTTGCTGACGGTGAGAAATTACTCTTAATCTTCATCATTACCATCATTCAACTGAAAGACGTCCAGTGCCAGACATAGGCTGGGACCAAAGCACCGCCAAACCAACCGGTCCTTTGGCCCCCACAAAACCGTTTTCTAGTTGTGTTTGATTTATTACTATTCGAGAAGTCGCAAAATATCTCCTATTAACGTTTGCACCTAGTCAATTTGCACCTGCAGAATGTTTTTATTGTATCAGACAATATTTACTTTGCGTTTCGTAGTAGCCAGGCAAGCATGGACAGCTGCGAACTCCCCGTTTCGGTAACATTTCAATAATACCTGGTTTTAACAATGCCTTATTTTGAATAATTGAGAAGACACGTTTTGTTAAGCTATTACTAAATGGGGCAGAGGCGAGTTTAGATTGACAGACTTCTGTCAACCTAAACTCGCCTCTGCAAAATAAAAGATACTTATCTTTTGTTTGTTCGTTGTTGTAAATATTCGTAGGTACCTACTAAAACTTGTTATACAAGCATTACGTAACTTACAACTATAGGAATAGATAAATATACTAAACATATAGACGCAGTATAATAAACATGAAGATGTTAGACATAATAATTATTGGCAGAATAGTACCATACAGTATTTTTTGAGACGGGTCATTTATTACGTCTTAAAACTTTGACCATATCTACTTAGGTACCAACCTACTTTGTAATAGTATCACAGGAAAACCATAACAATACCTCAATTAAGTAAAGGCTAACTATAGTTTGTTTCATTCACTATTCACACGATCACAGATCCACCGTAAGCTTATCACTGTTCAACGAAATCACGTTACGACCCTCTCCGTTTCTTTGTGACAGAAATCCGGTAATAATGCAGTTATAGAACCAATGCCACCCTCACAAATTCACGCTCGAATCGGCAGCCTATTGTACTTTCTGCCAATCAGCTCTTTATGTTGAAAACTGCAGATGATATCAGAATTTCATTATTAGTTCGTTAGTACTTTTGTAGTCCAAACTTCTTTGTCATATTTATATTAATATTCTTACGAACTAAAAAACTGTTTCTGATTCCAACATGGACTTTAATCGACGTATTGTAGCAGAACCCTCTTAAGATTTTTTGTACGTCTCTGTTGAGATTTCGAGCACCCGACCATATTTATTTTTTGTCTGTTTTTTTAACAACGTAATTGTAGTTAATGATCGCTGCAGACATGGACCGTAAAGGCAAACAGGCGTGACACGCGATATAATCGCGCGCGACACAAAGGCACCGCTCGTTGCGCGACTTGCGGTGCCTTTGTGTCGCGTGTCGTGTCGCGATTGTTTGTAGGAAGGAGCCTTAACACGAATGCATTGTTCTAATTTCATGCATGAACAGGTAGTTTGATGCAGTACAGGTTACTTGTATGAAATCATTTATAAAATGATGGCTAAGGATATTTATTTAAAAATTTTACTTTATAAACAAGTAAAAATTACTGAACAAAGGCGAACTTAATTAAAAACATAATAAACGAAAGGATAATAACTTTTTAGAAAACAGGAGAAACAACTATCCTGTTTTCTAAACAGTTATTATCCTTTCGTTTATTATGTTTTTAATTAAGTCCGCCTTTGTTCAGTAATTTTTACTTGTTCATAAAGTAAAAGTTTAGTTTAGCCAGCATATGTATTGGATCATTAATTCTGGTGACCTACTAACTTAACCTCCTCATTTTATTTAAAATTTCCTCCTTTTTTCCCACCAGCTATATCCGAGATCCGCGAACAGCTACCGGAAGATCTGAAGCTGTTCCAGCTGTACGGCGAGTGCTCCCCCGGGGTCTTAGACCTGGGTGCTGAGATGGACAAGCACCCGCCAGAGTACCCGGTCGTGACCGACAAGCCGCGGTACAAGGACACTCTGCTGTACATCTACACGTCTGGCACCACCGGCATGCCCAAGGCTGCGGTACTGCCGAACTCTAAGTAAGAAACTTTATTAATTTTCTCTGTTCTTCTTTTATATAGGTACTAGCTTTTACCCGCAGCTTCACTCGCGGATAAAAATGTCCTCGCCCAGGTCATGGTCCATCGATGTGCCAAATTTTATCGTTGAGGCGTGAAAGCTAACAAACAAATTTTGAGAGTTACGTTTGCATTTGTAATACACTAGCTGCGCCCCGCGGTTTCACCCGCGTAAATGTCGATCCCGTGAGAATATCGGGATAAAAAGTAACCTATATGTTAATCCAGAGTGTTAGCTACCTCCATACAACATTTTATCAAAATTGGTCCAGCCTTTTAAGCGTGAAGAAGTAAAAAACATAAACACACACACTCACAAACTTTGGCCTTTATAATATTAGTGTGATATTAGGTATACCTTGGATACATCAGTAGCTTGAAAACCTTTACGGTTTCCAGTTTCTGTAACGTTTGCTGTCTGCCCAATTTAATTCAAGAAAATGCAGAAACTTTTAAGATTTTTGTGCAGTTAGGTGTCCTTTTAAGAAGCCCCAGATGCGGGCTTCAAAGACGTAACAAACATTAATGATCATCCCCCTTAGCAGTCGGTTTATTTTCCTTAAGGGAATTTTCCAGTATGATGAAAGGCGAGAGTTTACAAAACGTGCGCTTCAACTGTGGCGTAAGAAGCATGAATAGTCCTCTAAATATAAACAATTTCACTACTTGCAGGCTACGCACGACTGTGTGGAACCCAGGGAGACTTCTCGTTCATTGTCGAATCTACATTTAGAAAAATCGCAGGGAGAAATTAAATTAAGGCGAGATTTGGGTGTGGCTCGTGCGTGACTTGGTTGTCAGCTCATCGATCTGTATTTTAACTATTTCCGTATATACCTACTTACAGATCTTCTAGGAAAAGTATACGCTTCGGCAAGTATCGTGTATCGTCACAAAAACGAACTCGCGATTATGAGTTTTAATTATAGAGCTGTTACAACCATTTAGGTACTTAGCTTTGTCGTATTACCATGGTAGAAACTTTACCTCTGGTGGTTACTCTGTGGCGCAACGTTCGCGCTAATTCGGAAACACGAAGGTTACCGAAGCACAAACGTTTTCTGGTTTAACTGTATACTTATGTGTACCATCTCCTATCTCCAGGTACCTCCTGGTTGTGGTGGCGACGGTGCACATGCTGGGCCTGAAGAGCTCGGACCGCATGTACAACCCGCTGCCGCTGTACCACACGGCGGGCGGCCTGGTGGGCACGGGCGCCGCGCTCATCGACGGCATCCCCTCCGTGCTGCGCGCCAAGTTCTCCGCCTCCAACTACTGGACCGACTGCATCAAGTTTGACTGCACGGTGAGTGTGACTGTTGCTGCACCAAGTTATATCTGGGCTTGACAGATGGGCAACTAACAAAAGTCGTTCAACAAAAAGGAGCTCATCTGGGGCAAGTACAATTGTACTGCCACACTGTGTTCCGGTTTAATAGAAATAGTGTGATTGCCTAAACCCTGTGAACTATGCAGATATTTATAGGTGACGATCAATACTTTTTATCGATCGTCGACTATGACATGTAGAATCGTTTTTGTTTTTTACTTTAACCTTGGATGCAACCTTGGGATGTCCGGCTTGTCTGTCAAGGAAATATTGACAGAGATTACAGTAAAAAAAGCCTTTAAATATCACACAGCAAACTAGTCTATTTAGCACAATCATTGCACGACGCAGACACTTCGCGAGCGTTAATTTTTTTAGTGTAATTATAATGTTGTATGTATTTATAGTACCTATTGTTAAGTGATATTAATATTGTATTGTATGTGTTTTATATGGGCCTTGATGCTTGAAATAATTGGATAATAATAATAATAATAATTGCCAAAGACTATTTTTCATTCTTCCAGACCTGCATAATATCATGTTAATCTACAACTGAGTAAGTTTGTTGTACGCAGGTGGCCCAGTACATCGGCGAGATGTGTCGCTACCTGCTGGCCCAGCCGGCGCGGCCCACAGACTCGCAGCACCGCGTGCGCATCATGGTCGGCAACGGCATGCGCTCTGCCATCTGGCAGGAGATGGTTGACAGGTATACATGAACATATTATTATTGTGATGATTAAATAAAGACGTATGAGAAACAGACCGTAAAGTTCACTCATACTCTATAGAAAAGGGAGGATCCTCCGACCAGACGGATGTTGTGTCTGGAGGGCAACTGCCCAATGTTTCATGTCGGGCCGTTGCATCTATGCTAGTTGCGCGGTAAACTCTAATTGCTAGATGCAGGATTTGACGTGACGTCAGTATGACGCGTTGTTCGCATGTGCCGTTGTTGATACCGCTACAATATCAGCCAGGATGATGTCCCTATGTCAACAATGCAACTTTCTCGTTCTTTTTGTGCTTTTTTGTTGGTTCAATTTTATCGTATTCCACAGAAATGAACCAACATCTGGCTTACATCGTTTATACAGTGAATTTGTATTGTTTCAAGTTCTACCCCTTACTAATAAACGTTGTATAGCGTCTGTATAGTTACATAACGCTTTGTCTTCTTCTTTCGAAAGTCAAATTACTGACGACTGAAAGAGAGAAATCGTTGCGTAACTATTCATCTGATATAATACGTTTATTAGTAAGGGGGCTACTGTGCAATGGCCTCTTAATACAGGGTGGCAGGAACATCAACGTGTAACTTGTTTCCATGGACATGATTCTGAACCGCGTTGAAAGGGGATTGAAGATTTTTGTATGAAGCCTGGCATACCTACTGTCGCGCCATTTTGTTTTTTTTTTTCAAAATGGCGGCCTTTAATAAAACTTTATAAATCGATAGCTGAAAATGCAAAAAGAAAACATTTAAAAGGTTAAACCTCGTAAAGTGTCACGTTTGCGAGATATTAACGTTCAATTTCATTACGTGACATCCAAATTTTTTGATCTTGCTTAGATTGGAAATAATCACTCTGAAAGTTTAAAGTAATTAAACATCTCTGCAATGAAATGTAAGCAAGTTCAAAAAATATGGAAACGAGACACTTTACGGGGTTTGGTACTTTAATGTTTTCTGTTTACATTAATGTCAGCTATCGATTTATATAGGATTCATGCGTGGCCGCCATTTTGAAAAAGTAAAAAAAAATGGCTGACCGATAGGTACCTATGCCACAGATCTTCAAAGCCCTTTTCTTCGGTTATTAAAAAAAGTTGCTGTTCCATACATTTTGACCCCGTAGGTATTGCAAGTTTTCTATGAAACAGCTGTTTTTTTTTTAATAAGCTATACTGTACTAGGGGATCTAGAATCATGTACCTTATACTTAATTCATGGTTATAGTTTATAACGATCGATTTCCTATCGTCCTATCCCTGTCTTGTTCTGTTATGGCCTGGATCCAATGACGACTAATCTCAACAATGGGGATTGTCCAAAATTTCTAACCATTATATTTTATTTTATTTTTTGTAAATTTAGAGCATTTTTAGAAACTAATTTGAATATTTTGATGATTGGCTCAATAGTTATTTTAATAAAAATTATTTAATTATTTTAAGTTTTTAAGGTAGGTGACGTCATCCAGTAGCATAAAGATTAAGTGCCGTTGCCTTACTAGTACATTATTAAAAATTTTAATCTGTCAACACAACGTCAACAATGTCACATCTGTCAAAGTGTCAATAGGCCGAATAGACGTCTTAAATAATCGAATCCTAGCTTAGCGTATTTATTTACAAATGGTTTTTTTATGTGTAAGTGTCCTCCAAGGAATATACTACTCTCTATCGTCACTAGAACAATCGATGCGGCGATTTAGAAATAGAATAATAACGCACGCGGCGACCTTATTACTATTATTGCTGCAAGTTGGAACAAAGCACTTCCTGTATTCCATAACTCTTCCAGTATATTAAATATTGTCGAGTGTTGAAATAATGTATGTAATGTAATAATGAGATTTATAAACAAGAATGTTTATATTTTTGACATATTTACAATAATTTGACATTTGACAGATTGTAGACAATACTTGCCTCTTACTTTTTATTTTCTGAGGCAACGATACAAAACTGTACAGCCAGTCTTACGTAATTTGAAGGGCAAAGAAGGTCAATCGTATTTTATCAAAAATATCAATAACATATGGATATTTTTCAAAATTAATTAGTCCGTAATGATCAGTAACGCTATTCCTCGAAATGGTTTTTCAATTACAACATTTATAAAAATATGAACAATGCCCATTGGTAAAGACCGTTAGACTGCATGGATGCGTCTGCCAATCTAGCGAGAAACGTCCAACGCTCCTATTTCCATATAATGCTTGCCATTCAAGCATCTTAATTAAAAATTGCTTTACACTTAACTGGCGTTAGTTACCTAATCCAAGACCATGGTGTTTTTGACTTCGACGTTAAGCCGATCCACAGGAATAAAAATATCAGCGGCGATTTTTTTTCGCGTACAGCAGTGCTATTCTGTAAAAATCTCACCGTGAAAACTTAGGTGAGGTGAACGTGGAGTGAGCTGGCAATAGTGTCAATTCCTAGCAAAAACAAACTCACTTCACCTGAGTTTTCACGGTGAGATTTTTACAGAATCGACCCGCTGGATTTTCAACGCATTGCTTAGCGCCGAGAGTTGAAAATCCAGCAGTGGGTTTTTTTGACCAGCTAGGATGTGCTCCGTTGGAATCTCAATCCTCAGCTCAACACCGAGAGTTGAAATTCCAGTGCGCGAAATAAAAATCACCGCGGGTAAAACGCGCTCGTGCGTACCTGGTCTAACTCGGTTCCGTTCTGCTTCACTGCTTATGCTAGGTGTCAATAACATTTGTTCCGAGCACCTTTAAAGAGTGCCAATTTCATTGCAAGCTGATGCTAGGTGTCAATAACATTCGTTCCTAGCACCTTAACCTTTGAAGAGTGCCAATTTCATTGCAATTAATAAATAATGAATTACTGTCTTATCTTAGGTTCAAAGTGCCACAGATAAACGAGATATACGGAGCAACGGAGGGCAACGCAAACATAAGTGAGTAAAAGTTTATTCATACCTATAAACATACATGACACACATTTACATACAATATGTATGCAGTGTGCTGGCGACACATTTAACTGTGTAATTGTGGATGTGTTCCGACCGGGTCAAGCGCGTTTCGATAATATTGTTTTTTAACATGATTATTGAATGAACTCGTTTAGATATTGGCTTATTTTAAACTTTTTCAGTTTGTAATTATCCTTATTTCTTATTTTTAAAACATAATTCGTATAAAGATGAGTAGGTACGTATACACTGTATTTTCGAGCATTTCTACGTATTGTAATGTTCAAATGCTCGCTGCTTTCGACGTAGGTAATGCTCACGCCGAGTGAGCTACCTGATTAGCGTTGTATTAGGATGTGCCCACTGTAAGTCGATTGAGTTTAATGGGAAATCTTATTATCTTAGGTTTTTTATTCTTATTCTGTAAAAATTTACAGTTCATTACACTTTTAATTCATGTTTTTTAACTTGCATTGTAAAATAGAATTATTCTCATCGAGAATAATACTAGCCTATTATAGTCCCACTTTTGGGCAAAGGATAAGCACTATACGCATGAGAGGCGAGGCTTAAGTCGATGGGCCGTCACGAAATAAAAAGCAGACCTTATATAAAATTATATCTTAATGCAGTTTTCTATACCCCATATAAGTACACTTACCCATAGGTTTACATGACCTAATATAAAACCAATGTATATTTCCAGTAAACGTGGACAACACAGTGGGCGCGGTGGGCTTCCTGCCCAAGCTGGTGCCCACGTGCCTGCACCCCATCGCACTCGTGCGCGCAGACGAAGCCGGCACACTGCTGCGCGGGAGCGACGGATACTGCATACGCTGCAAGCCTAGTCAGTACATTCACCTTACTACATACATCAGAGACGATTACGAAATGAGTATAGAAGAGGTAATGTAAAAGTGACACCGGTGACTGAAAAGTTGTGTGGAAATCGGTTGCACGGGCGTTAGGGTGTCCCGTTCATGTAAGGGGGAAAAAAAAAATTGAGCTACGGCTACGCAAGAGGTATCAAAAGTTGCGTTTTGACACATATATTACGATTATTATAAAATTTAATTAGATATCCGGCATCTTGAGGCCTCTACCAGTCCTTGAAGTTTTTCAAATTTGCTATTTTTAGGGGTTCCTAATATAAACTATAAATCAAACAAAGACAACATTTAAATGGTTTTTATTAAATTTAAGGGTACAAAAATGAGTTAAAGCAAGATTTAAAATAGTTGAAAGACAAAATAATCAATGGCAACTTTAAAAAAAAACGGAACTGGTTTTTGTGACCAAAATTAGGCATTTCTGAGCGAGATTTTAATCTGTTCCTAATAAAACCATCCCGAGCTGTAGCGTCCGTGACGCTTTGAGAAGCCTCCGTCACTAGTTTTACACATCTTTCCACTGACTGTGTCAGTCCGCGTTTTTCTTTTTTTCATTGCACTACGTAGGTATAATCAAAGAGATTGGATTTGGATTGGATTGATTGGTATTTTACACAGACAAAAAAAAAACAGCATGTGTGCAATTCACACGTGGTAGAAGTTGAAACCTTCAAAAACACTGTATAATGCTTCCTATCTCATTTTCTCCCATGTTAAATCTTATGAATTCACAGGTCTCTAAAAAAACAACAAAACAACATGTAAAAACTGTCGCTTTTTCGTGTCTTAAACTTTCAAATCACAACGATGCTAAAGAACATCCTGATGATTCTGATCCAGATTCTGATCCAGATTCTGATCCAGATTCTGATCCAGATTCTGATCCAGATTCTGATTCTGATCCATATTCTGATCCAGATTCAGATCCAGATTCAGATCCAGATCCAGATTCAGGTTCAGATTCTGATTCAGATCCTGATTCAGATCCTGATTCCGATCCTGATTCTGATCCTGATTCAGATCCTGATTCAGCAGTGCGATTCTGTAACCATCTCACCGTGAAAACTTGGGTGAAGTGAGCGTGGAGTGAGCTGTCAATAGTGTCAATTCCTAGCAAAAACAAACATCACCTAAGTTTTCACGGTGAGATTTTTACAGAATCGACCGGTCCTGATTCTGATCCTGATTCTGA
This sequence comes from Luperina testacea, assembly GCA_927399505.1. NCBI lineage: Eukaryota > Metazoa > Arthropoda > Insecta > Lepidoptera > Noctuidae > Luperina > Luperina testacea. The sequence continues at coordinate 14,460,784 of OV656760.1, read as the reverse complement.
TCCTGATTCAGATCCAGATTCTGATCATGTTTCTGATCCTGATTCAGATCCTGATTCAGATCCTGATTCAGATCCTGATACAGATCTTGATTCAGATCCAGATTCAGATCCAGATTCAGATCCTGATTCAGATTCTGATTCTGATCCTGATTCAGATCCTGATACAGATCTGATCCTGATTCAGATCCTGATTCAGATCCTGATTCAGATCCTGATTCAGATCCTGATACAGATCTTGATTCAGATCCAGATTCAGATCCAGATTCAGATCCAGATTGAGATCCAGATTCAGATCCAGATTGAGATCCAGATTCAGATCCAGATTGAGATCCAGATTGAGATCCAGATTCAGATCCAGATTGAGATCCAGATTCTGATCCAGATTCTGATCCTGATTCTGATCCTGATTCTGATCCTGATTCTGATCTTGATTCTGATCCTGATTCTGATCCTGATTCAGATCCTGATTCGGATTCTGATCCTGACCCTGATTCAGATTCAGATCCAGATCCACATTCAGATCCTGATTGCGATCCTGATTCTGATCCTGATTCAGATCCTGATTCAGATCTTGATTCAGATCCTGATTCAGATCCTGATTCAGATCTTGATTCAGATCCTGATTCAGATCCTGATTCTGATCCTGATTCAGATCCTGATTCAGATCCTGATTCTGATCCTGATTCAGATCCTGATTCTGATCCTGATTCAGATCCTGATTCAGATCCTGATTCAGATCCTGACAGAATCAGGATCAGAAATCCTGTTTCTGATCCTGTTTCTGATCCTGATTCAGATCCTGAGTCAGATCCTGATTCAGATCCTGATTCGGATTCTGATCCTGATCCTGATTCAGATTCAGATCCAGATCCACATTCAGATCCTGATTGCGATCCTGATTCTGATCCTGATTCAGATCCTGATTCAGATCTTGATTCAGATCCTGATTCAGATCCTGATTCAGATCTTGATTCAGATCCTGATTCAGATCCTGATTCTGATCCTGATTCAGATCCTGATTCAGATCCTGATTCTGATCCTGATTCTGATCCTGATTCAGATCCTGATTCAGATCCTGATTCAGATCCTGATTCAGATCCTGATTCAGATCCTGATTCAGATCCAGATTCAGATCCAGATTCAGATCCTGATTCAGATTCTGATTCAGATTCTGATTCAGATCCTGATACAGATCTTTATTCAGATCCTGATTCAGATCCTGATTCTGATCCTGTTTCTGATCCTGATTCAGATCCTGTTTCTGATCCTGATTCAGATCCTGATTCAGATCCTGATTCAGATCCTGATTCAGATCCTGATACAGATCTTGATTCAGATCCAGATTCAGATCCAGATTCAGATCCAGATTCTGATCCTGATTCCGATCCTGATTCTGACCCTGATTCCGATCCTGATTCAGATCCTGATTCGGATTCTGATCCTGATCCTGATTCAGATTCTGATTCTGATTCAGATTCAGATTCTGATTCAGATTCAGATCCAGATCCACATTCAGATCCTGATTGCGATCCTGATTCTGATTCAGATCCTGATTCTGATCTTGATTCAGATCCTGATTCAGATCCTGATTCAGATCCAGATTCTGATCCTGATTCAGATCCAGATTCTGATCCTGATTCAGATCCTGATTCAGATCCTGATTCAGATCTTGATTCAGATCCTGATTCAGATCCTGATTCTGATCCTGATTCAGATCCTGATTCAGATCCTGATTCTGATCCTGATTCAGATCCTGATTCTGATCCTGATTCAGATCCTGATTCAGATCCTGATTCAGATCCTGATTCAGATCCTGATTCTGATCCTGATTCTGATCCTGTTTCTGATCCTGTTTCTGATCCTGATTCAGATCCTGAGTCAGATCCTGATTCAGATCCTGATACAGATCTTGATTCAGATCCAGATTCAGATCCAGATTCAGATCCTGATTCAGATTCTGATTCAGATTCTGATTCAGATTCTGATTCAGATTCTGATTCAGATCCTGATACAGATCTTTATTCAGATCCAGATTCAGATCCTGATTCAGATCCTGATTCAGATCCTGATTCTGATCCTGTTTCTGATCCTGATTCAGATCCTGTTTCTGATCCTGATTCAGATCCTGATTCAGATCCTGATTCAGATCCTGATTCAGATCCTGATTCAGATCCTGATACAGATCTTGATTCAGATCCAGATTCAGATCCAGATTCAGATCCAGATTCTGATCCTGATTCCGATCCTGATTCTGATCCTGATTCCGATCCTGATTCAGATCCTGATTCGGATTCTGATCCTGATCCTGATTCTGATTCTGATTCAGATTCAGATTCAGATCCAGATCCACAATTCCACATTCAGATCCTGATTGCGATCCTGATTCTGATTCAGATCCTGATTCTGATCTTGATTCAGATCCTGATTCAGATCCAGATTCTGATCCTGATTCAGATCCAGATTCTGATCCTGATTCAGATCCTGATTCAGATCCAGATTCTGATCCTGTTTCTGATCCTGATTCAGATCCTGATTCAGATCCAAATTCAGATCCTGATTCAGATCCTGATTCAGATCCTGATTCAGATCCTGATTCTGATCCTGATTCTGATCCTGATTCTGATTCTGATCCTGATTCAGATCCTGATTCAGATCCAGGATCCTGATTCTGATCCTGATTCTGATCCTGATACAGATCCAGATTCTGATCCTGATTCCGATCCTGATTCTGATCCTGATTCTGATCCAGATTCTGATCCTGTTTCTGATCCTGATTCAGATTCAGATCCTGATTCAGATCTTGATTCAGATCCGTGAATCCAAAAAAATTAAAAAAAATGCCGGTAGAACCCTCAAGATATTTTTTTGTTTTTTTTTTATTATTTTTACGGTAATCTAAAACTAATAATGCAACTTTTGAGGGGGCTTGAGTAGCGAAAAGCGAAAAAAAAATTTTTCGGGACACCCTAACGGGCGTGTGATGCGGAGGAATCAGGAAAATGTGAGGAGGTATAAGAGTAGAGGAAGACCAAAAAATCGATGGATGGAATGGAATGTATGAAAGATGAAAGATATGGTTAGAAAGTAGAAAAAGATATAGTTATTATTATATAATTAATGTATGCAAAATATTGTAAAACATTTTAAAGGAGTAACGGTGGAGTTTCTTGCCCTTTCTTCTCCATACGAAAACTACCTTTTGGATTGGGCGACTAGAATCAATTCTATTTGTTGTAATTTCTGACGTTCAAAAGTGCCTTTTGTGTGCCTATTTGAAATAAATGCTTTGACTTTGAAAGGGGGAGACTACCGAAATGACGATTAATAGAGAAGTATGGAAGGAAAAGGCATATTGCGCCGAACCTAAACAAATTGGAATAAAAGCTTGAGAGTGATGATCATAAGTCTCTTCCAAAAGTATCCGATAAAGTTGTAAACAAACCATGTTCGGGTTAAATTCTTATGCAACCGACCTCTATGAAAAAAAAAAAAAAGACAACAACATCACAGAGAACACAATAGTGAAGTAACACAAGCATCTGTAGTATTTAGAACTTTTTGCAACAATTATTATTACTTGAGTATTATTATTAGATATTAAATTGTAATTGAAAATTCATCGATAAAAGTTGAAATTAAAAAATTAACCTGAATTGTCAAATGAAAAACATAGGTGCTTTAAAATTTGTATTTAACACTTAACGCCCCTCGACGTAATTAATAACAGTAAATCTTCTATTATGTCTCGTTCGGTGTGATAAGTTGCACTACAGCTTGGCATCCACAGAAACGTTTTTTGATCTATTTTCATCAGATGCTTTTGGAACTGACCATAGGATAATAACATGGTATGACTTCACTAAACCATAATTTTAGTTGAGACAGCGTGATGCATTAACATCTCATGCCGAAACGAGACATGACTACCAAATTATAGTTGCGAATTAATGTGGATGACAAAACTTTGTCGCATGTGCATGTTATAGTAAACTGGGCTACATACATACCCAAGTAGGGTAAGGAAGGGTATTGCCGGTCACTTAAGCAAAAAGAACTATAATTCAGTGAAAAATCAACATTTATTTTAGAAACTCTTATGCAATGTAACTTAAGGTATTGTTCTAACATAATCACAACCATTGGGATCAATATTAATTAAAAAAAAAGATATAATCAACTCTTTAAAAAAAATGGCTTTGACCAGTATTGCCCGACATGGCAGACAATACCGGTCGGCAGGTTGGCAAAACCGGTCAAACTTTAAACGGCACAAGTCACACACGTAGCCTACGGGAGACTCATAACCTGAGCACTCAGCATGAGCCCAATATCATTTCGACCCATAGCTGGTAATTCACTATTCTTGTTTTTCAGTCTTTCTTGTAGGGTTGAGAATGGGATGCCATAAGACCGAGCTGCCTCTCTTATCGGTGTTCCTTCTTCGACAAGTTTGAATGCCCTACTCAAATCATTTTGGATCCATTTCATCTTCAATCCTTTGTTCCTACTTCGAGTCCCCGACATCCTAAAAAGGAAAATAATATAAATTTTAACGGAATAAAAGGTCGAAAATATGATCTACATACTTACAAACATAACTTGCGGTTAATACCGGTCAGCATGACCGGCGTTAGCCACCCGTATATTTTTCTGGTTAATAATAATTTTAACAAAAACCTGTAGCAAAGTGCTTAAAATCTATGATAACATGAGTAGATAGATAACTACACGACAATAAATAACACTGACAATGAATGCAACATGAAAATTAAGACACTCACCTCTTATGTTCCGAGGCCAAAAAATTACTAAAAAGTGGCGCGAAACAAATTGACGTGCGGTTCTCCCTGATGCGTGCTCGGAACTGAGCGGGGGCCGGTGCATGATGCACCGGCCCCCGCTCAGCTCAGCCGCGCCACCCTCAATCAATGTGTGTGTGCGCAAAACGCTGTAATTTGGAAGATAGTGTGGTGACCGGCATTGCCGCCTGACCGCGGATACCCTCCTTTACCCTAACACAGAAAGCATTTTAACACACAAATAGTAAACTTATATAGAGCTTAAGGTCCGTATAAACTCAAAATGCGAAAACGAAACAGAAATGCTGTCTGTAAGTCGGCCGTTATACTGCTTTGATGTGTTACCAGTGACGGATTAAGATTACTTGATGCCCTAAGCAATGCATGCCTGTGGGCCCCCCTATGCGTATGTCAACTAGAATCGGTCTTTAAACCTTTACCGCCTAAAAACATTAGTTTTTTGTAAAATAAGATGATGAGATGTAACGTACTTTAGAAGTGAAGTTGGTGCAACAACAATAAAAACCGAAGCATAATTTATTTATTTATTGAAATGCGTCTTGCGGCTTTCCCGAGCATTGAATTCACGCAAGATAGTATTAACGTCTAACGTTTTTAACATATCGGACTCTATGTTGTACAATATCGATAAATTATCGAGCCTTTCTTGTATCATCTTTGTCCTTTTTTCATTTTTTAATATTTTTAATTTTGAAAAAGAACGTTCCGCTGAGCAATTTGTAATCATGCGATAAAAATATACGCAGGGCTGTTTCCACATTAGGGAAAGCTGATTCAATCTTATCATCATGTTATTTTATACAATTGTGCGTGAGTTTGATGTAAACTTGTGCGAGCCGAATCACTGGGTCTGGAACTTATTTTACTTATTATGACATATGAATGAGACTGTTGAATTTCTGTTATTAATTCGGTGTTAAGGTCTTCTGGATATGTGTTTACTAGATTTGTACTGTGCTGACTGTACCTATTCTGCAATTTCATCGGGACACATAATTTTATTGGCATCGGGTATTTTATTTATGAATGAGAATTTGTCTGCTGTTTCTTTGTATATCTTTCCTCTTTTTCGCATCTTTGCATTTAATTTTTCAATGATGCTATAATAACACGTTATTTTGAATTGTTCTCTTGGGCTGAAACTTACTTCAGGAGCTGAACCATCATTGGGCATTTTCTTTCTTCGTCTTTGACGGGTGTCTTTGTATTCCACATCTGGTAGCTTTTCTTTTGCGCGGGCTGGTAGCTTTACTGTGTGTTACTTGTGCAGTCCCGGCTAAAACTTGCGTTATCACATGCAAGTATGTATCTACTTCACCCTTTTTACCCGACTGCGCCAGAAGGAGGGTTATGTTTTTCGAGAGTATGTATGTATGTATAATTGTTTGGCACGCTCTGCAGCCTGAACGGCTCGATGGATTTTAGCTTGAGAGGTGTCATTAGATTCGTTTTTACTGTGAAAGTGACCCTGGGTATAGCAAAATTGAAAAAAAAAATGGCCGATTTTTGGCACCATATTATTATAAATGTGTATTCTGTTAATAATAAGATATTTTAATAACAGGCCAGGCAGACAGACTGATCGTCCCTGACCTATCTACAAGTCACATAAACGTCACTATAAATGTCATATCGTATTAAGAGCGGACGTTCCTAATATATGGTATTTCCGTTCTAAATACATCTGTTTCATGATCATACAGTTGACATATCATATTATGATGTCGGTATGTTGAATGATATCAATCATCGCTATGTTTCAGATGAGCCGGGCATGTTCATCGGGCTAATCGCTCAGGGTAACGCCTCCAGAGAATATTACGGATACGTCGACAAGGTATGCTTACAAGAATTTTTTTTCAACGAGTTTTAAATAGAATCGGGATCTCTTAAAATCGGTTCCTCACTATATTATGTCTTATTTTTGGAATGTTGAATAAAGGGCATAAATAAAATAGAAATACTTCTAACTAACCAAGTAAAGGGGCTGCATGAAAGGCTAAAATTAAACAGTGCAAGAGTCTTTGCTAGATTTCTCTAAGTCTAGGTACCTATTGTAACATGTGTTGTTGTCGTATGTCGAAAAATATTCTATTTAAAAACTGCAAATCATGGAATTAGCTGTCGTAATAGGTGACGGCGATAAAGGCCCACGAAGAGTCACTGGCCGATGTTTGTCGTTCCTCTCCCTCTAGTGTCCCTTTAGGGCTTGCAGTGCGGAATCTCGCGTGTGGATATGCCTAAACGGCAACCCCTTTTGTTTTTTTTCTTCTAGTTGGGAATTCATCAAATGACCCCCCCTCCCGCTCTGGGAGGAGCGGAAGGGAGTGTCAGTCTCTTACTGACTAAAACCCACCTGTGTTCCTTCCTTAGCCCTTTATGTTCCGGGTCAGCGGTAACCGCTTAGTCCAGAGCTTCAACCGAGTTCCTTTTCATCTGTTTCCAGGACGACAGCAACAAAAAGCTGGTCCGCGACGTGTTCTGCAAGGGCGACGCGGCCTTCGTGTCGGGCGACATCCTGGTGTCGGACGATCTGGGCTACCTATACTTCCGCGACCGCACGGGCGACACCTACAAGTGGAAGGGCGAGAACGTCGCCACCGCCGAGGTCGAGAACGCCATGTCGCCCTGTCTGCAGCAGAAGGCTTGTGTCGTCTATGGCGTGTCTGTAAGTGTTTACTATTAATATTTACCTTTATAGAATAAACTAGCTGCGCCCCGTTGTTTTAGCCGCGTAAATGTCGATCCCGTGGGAATATCGGGATAAAAAATTAACCTATATGTTAATCCAGGGTGTCAGCTACCTCCATACCAAATTTTATCAAAATTTGCCGTTTGAAGTAACAAACATAAACACATTGACAAACTTTCGCCTTTATAATATTAGTGTGATTTTGATCACCCTTTCTGATTTATAAAACTTTGATAACACGATCTTGTAAAACAACTATCTAGCCACTAGACAGCCTACGTATGTGGATTATAGACAGAGAGCATCAATTAAGCACAAGATTACCATCCACTTGTTGATGAATCTGTGGCGGCATCTACATCGCCACATGCAAACTATGTATCACATTAATGTCACGCGAAATCTTGCATCGCGCAGAGTTTGCCGCGTAACTAGATTGTTTACAAAATCGCGGCATCAATCGTTGGGCAGTTGCCCACCAGACACAACACCCGTCTGGTCGGAGGATCCTCTCTTTTCTATAGAGAATGAGCAGAAAGAGGTTAATGAACTTTCCTCAGACCTCTATAAATCTTTAGGGACATATATTTCAGTAGGATGCCATGCAATGTGACAATTTGAGAAGCATATCTATAACTCTCCCTGGCGATTGGTAATCGCCAAAATGAACACCTTTTAGGTATACTACTGCTTTCCTAAAAGAAGTCTGGTCTACAAGGCTGACGACGCTTCCGAATATTTGATTACCTAATTTGCTATACAATTTTGTTGTCAAAGCTGGTGGTTCGCCCTTTTTATAATGAAACCGTCTTTTACATAAAAGGGGGGTGATTTTACTCTGAGGCCCCCCTTTTCGACAGACATTGTTGCTAGTCGAGTTTTAATTGTGTGCCCCAAGTGTCCACAGCCTGCTAGTTTAACTTTATTATAATCTCACTTCAGATCCCCATGACGGAAGGGCGCGCGGGCATGGCGTGCATCGCGGACCCGGCGCGCGCGCTGCCGCTGGCGCGGCTGGCGCGCGACCTGGACGACTCGCTGCCCAGCTACGCGCGCCCGCTGTTCCTCAGGCTCATCAACGACATTGAGATTACTGGTCAGTATCACACAACATTGTTTCATCACTACTTTTTTTTTCAGGATGGGAAATCATCCAATGACCCGTCCCGCTCTGGGTGGAGCGGAAGGGAGTGTCAGACTTTTACTGACTAAAACCCACCCGTGTTCCTTCCTTAGCCCTTTATGTTCCAAGCCAGCGGTAACCCTTTCGGACAATCCCGCTGACCCGGCAGAAAATTCCTCAGCTGGGATCGAACTCACATCGTCGAGCTTACATCAGTAAGCTAACGCAGGCGCTTACACCAATTAGCTATGGGAACGCTCTCAAAACGGTTAATCAAAACATTGTGAGGAAACCGACATGTCCTAGAACTAAAAAATCAAAGACATAAGACATCTACCAACTCGCACTGGGCCCGCGTGGTGAATTATAACCCACTACCTCACAGAGAGAAGTTTGTTTGTAATGTCAAAATAAGAAGTTTTTACTAAATATAAAGTATGTATTTGTAAAAATATTATAACAGAACAAAAAAATAATTTTCAACATTTTTGTCTGTCTGTTTGTTCCGGGTAATCTCCGAAAATGAAGGACCGATTTTGACGGAACTTTCACTTTCAACTTTATTTTTGAAAAAGAGTTATGGTTCCGCGCAAAAAAGAAAAACCCATTAAAATTCCGACATGTTTCTTAATTAATATAGCTTACTCATAAAGCTTCTAATCATTCAAAGTTGACCCACATAAGCAATTAAGTGTCTATTCAAATCCGATAGTAGCTCGATAGATGATATTTACTTATCTTTCCCTCACATAATGTTCTAATTACATTATGATTAGATACCAAATAGCAGAGGTCGGTCATTATCATAGATCGGAGTAGGTAGATTGAACTGGGGTCATTGATCCGAAACGTATATATTACTATGGACATTCCTCCGGAATTGGTGGTAGTCAGAATTTCATTAGTTAGCCGAAATGTATTTGTCTATCTATAAAAGATCTAGCCATAAAACGCTAAAAATAAAAAATAAATATTAAAGCTTCGATCGGAATTCGATTGTTTTTTATTATTATTCAACAGATAAATAATGAATTAATTTAGTTTTGATACCTTCCTTTAAATTTTGAATTGAGTAGTAATAATATCACTACCAACATTAACAATATTTAATTGAATCCGGAAATACCGGAATTACTTTCCGGAAAAATGACTTATCCATGTTATTCTTTCTGTGTGCATTTATGATACAAGTACCAAAAATCAATCTACCTACTCCGACCACTGGTCATTATGCAGATCGTTTGTTAGTAAACAAAAATTACGAACTTTCTTTTATTTAGATCGGCGTTAAATAGTATTGAATTGACTTGAAACTTCCTGATCCTATTAAAAAGGGTCCATTTTATCACTCGGTGTGCAATATTCTTAAACTTTTAAGTGAAACTAAACTAAAAGAAATGACGTGTTAATCACTCTTGAACACACTTCGCGCGAGTCTACTCAGGGGCACCTTGTTGCATCCCAGTTTAATATTGAGCGCACTTGGCTTCTACCGTACGCCCTGTCCTCTGTGTGGCAGTGTTGCGTTTTACATTATTTAGCTAAGCGAACCTCCATCACGCTATGAATGGGTTGAGAGCCGAGATCCACTGTGGAATAGATTGATTGCTTGTCACGCTGCGAAGCTAGACTAGATTCCCTGTCACGCTGCGAGGCTTGTTTGTAATTTCCTATCACACTACGAGGCTAGAATGTAATGCACAGGTTAGGTTGAAGTCCACTGTCACGCTGCGAGGCTAAATTGGAATGATCACGCTCTGAAGCCAGATTAGGATTCATTGTCCCGCCACAAGATAGGATTCCTTATCAAGCCACGTGGTATTTTCATGCCGTCACTAATTATTGCTTATGAACACGAAAAAAATATCCCATGGCGTTTGATCTGAAAGGTAGATATTAATGAGGTTATTTAAAGCCCCAATATAACACGATGTTTTTAATTTTCAGGCACGTTCAAGCTGAAGAAGCTGCAGTACCAGAAGGAAGGCTTCGACCCGGACGTGATCAAAGACCCGCTGTACTTCCGCTCGGGACAGGACTTCGTGCCCATCACGCCGCAGCTCTACACTGACATCTGCACCGGCAAGCTCAAGCTGTAGGCACACACCGCTGTTAGGCAAACAGACACAGTACAGGCAAGGACGGACGACAGGCAAGATCTAAGAAATCATCATCTGAAAGGTCAGCTCCCAGTCTAACCGGATGCAGCTGAATACCAATATTTTACATGGAGCGACTGCCTATCTGACCTCCACAACCCGGCTACTGGGTAACACGATAGTTGACTGGTCTGAGAAACAAAGAAAGGCTGTCAGTCCCGAAAGTACGGTGCTCGATTGTTTCGTAGCTTTGTCTCGTGCCACATAGCATGCAGGTGCTAATCCTCGTTCAATATTGCTGAAAACATAATTGATAGCGAAATTTCCGTCCTGCCTGTACTATGCGTCGGTCAATCAAAGTAAATCGTTATGTGAAGTTCTACACACATTCGGTACCGCTCAAGCCAATAGACATTGGCACATGTGATACACGAACTGTCTAAATTTTCTGTAATATTAATCACCCTTGATGGGCCGATGAGAGAATGCCTGAACAGGCAGCATAGTTATTAGCTAGCTAGACCAAATCACAGACTTTTTGCACTGAAACGCCGGCAGTTTTTTTTTCGTTTGTTTCATCCAGCATATTATTAGCAATTTTAGGTAAAATTTAAATAGGTAAATATAGAATTCGTAAATTGTTGTTCAAAACATTTGTAGCTAAGGCAATGGTGGACGGGGAGTGTGAAGACACTAGTTAAATTGTCGTGTGTATCCTTGAAAGGAATGTGAGAATACAAATAAGCTTATTTTTTTAATTAATAAACTATCAGTTGAGCCTCGTTGTAAACAGGTGTGACGTTAGTGTGCGTGGCGTGTCGGTGTCGTGACGTCACGTGTTCCATATGGCTGTAACTTGAAACACTTGAACAAGTCTATAATAATACAATTGTTTAGGCGTAGGGGAGGGGGGGTTGGGGGGTAGACACTAGCTGTTGTTTCATGTTGTCACAGTTGGAAACTAAATAATTATAGTTGTATGATTCCGATTTCAAAATCAAATCCTATCATTCCTATCCTCCAGCTTTTCCTTTAAAGCAAAATCATTACACACAACCATTCTAGCATTAATTATTAATTACAGATTTTTTTCAGAAAATAAAAAAAAAAATTGCTAAGAAAAACATTTAATGTATGTAGTATATTAGATGACATTCCACCATCTAGTCACATAAGGTGTTCTATTGATTTATCTTAAAATGTATGAGTTCCTAAGTATTGTTTTTGGGCACTTGAAAGTCCTATTATTAGCGAAGCAGATACCAAATATGTAACTTAAATCCATGGCAATTAATCGCGATACGGACTTTGTATTTAGATTTTTGTGCCTTGAAACGAAAATCGCTGCACAGTAGTGTAGACTAGGAAAACTTTGCAGTTTACTCCTAAACAAAATTATTACGTAAGTTGTAAATAATTATAATAAATAATTAAAATGTCGTTACTGGTTTTATTTTATTTCCTACAGGCGTAATTCCCAATACACATCCACACGGAAGTTAGGGTCGTAACACACTGGCGATTTGCAAGCGAGTCCAAAGCGAGGCGAGTGGCGCAGCGAATAGTGTGTACGTTACCCCAGCAGGAATGTAGGTCCTAGAGTGATAAAAGTGGAACGTATAATTAATTAGTGCGTAATCTGCAGTAAATGTGCGCCAAATAAAAAAATTGTGCGCTTTGTCGTTTTGGAAAAAAACTAGTTCTGCTGAAGTAAAATTTTTCTACGAATACGGTATATACAGATTGTTTCAGGAAGTTGACGCGCTCTGTGACACAAGACTGTAAGATCTCCTTAGTATTTGCTACAATGGAATGCTTGGCTGATGTTGATTTGTCATACGTGTACGAAATTAACACGTACCTACCTACACTTTTGGTTTTGGTCTGCAAAGTCGAGAGATACACAGGGCGTACGGACACGTTACTACAAGTAGAATGATTTTCTAATCTAAAAGGACGAAGTCATGAAGCACAGATATCTATACTTATAATAAATCTGTAGAAGTGAAAATTCTGTACATTGAAAATATCAAAAAAATAAATGGCAGGGGGTGTTACTATACCGACACCGAACCCAAAAATGTGATTAAAAAAATTTTTGTCTGTCTGTCTGTCTGTCTGTCTGTTTGTTCAGGCATCACGCAAAAACTACCGGTTAGATTACGATGAAACTTGGTATAATTATTCTTTAATACCCTGGGCACCACACTGGGTACTTTTTATCCCGGAAAAGTATATACAAAAAAAAAAAATTATAATTTTGCGGTCTGGAACTACTGGTTCGAATTGAAAAATTCTTAAAAAAATTGTGTTGGATAGTCCATTTAACGGGCTTTTTAGAAGGCTATAGGCTATATAACATCACGCTACGACCAAAAGGAGCGGAGCGTCAATGAAAAATGTTGCAAAAACGGGAAAAAATATTCCTTTTGAGAGCTTCCGTTCCGTTAAAGTTACATAAAAATCATGTAGGACGCAATTGTTCCTCTATAAAAGTCCTATTAGTGGAGCGCCGCAAGGCATAAAAATTGTAAAATCTCGGAATCCAGGGCCTGTCAATGAATTTTCATAAAAACTGTTCTACTGCATTGTTAAGAGCTCAAATAAAAAAGTTAAAAAAAAAAAATTGGCCGATCTTGATTACAACAATTTATAACAACAATTTACTGAAAAAGAGAGGGACAAGGGAAAAAATGTAAAGATATGATATGAAAAAAGTAAAGATTTCAATTTTATAGCGAATAAATTATATTTGCATAGTAACTTTAATGTTAATTTATAAATATTTAGCAAAAACTAACGAGTTACGAAAAAAAAAATAATTATCAACTATATACATTTCTAAATTATTGTTCATTATTTTCGTCGTCATCGTCATCGATCTCATTGATGTGGATTGTAAGTGAAGGATTAGTACAGCTGTTACCATTGCATTCTAAGCAAGCTACAGTGCAATTTAATCCACTTTTCCTGCACCCGCAAGATGCTCCGCATCCTGTTTTGCATGCGCAAAAAATCATTTTTAGTAAGGCTTCTGGAGCGGGTAGCTGCGTCATTGTTGGGCATCAGTATTCCGCATTCATATTTCCAACCCCATTCTTCTGGTGATATTTCTCTTCCGAGCCATGTTTGAATTTGCAGATATACTCTTTTGAAGTGTCCAAAAGCGGCATCTGCGGTAGGTGGCAAAGACGATAGTTTAACGCAGGTATTTTTAGCAGTTGCTTTCAAAAAAGAGTTTTATCTTAGTATATTGAAATCTTTTATTTTTTGGGGGGCAGCGTATAAAGCAAGAGTGCATGTAACACCAGCGTTATAAATGTCATTAGCATCTTTGCATTCATTTTTGAAAACTGTCGCAGCATTTTGTAAGTCCAGCCGTTTTTTGAAATTTTTTGCAAACACATTTATTGAGAAAAAAAAAAATTGAGATCGGGCAAAAATTTTTTTTTAACATTTTTCTATAATTATACTGTTAAAAACACATTTCAAAAATTTATATGAAGATTCATTGACAGGCCCTGGATTCCGAGGTATAAATCTTACGGCGCTCCACTATATAAAAAAGTCCGCAACAGTATATATCTATCTGTTAAGGTTGACTAACCATTACCTTTTTTAGGGTAATCAAATTTGTTCTAAAATAATGCATTACTTGCGAAGGTGTTTTTATAAACATGATATTGATCTTTATCCAAATAAATACGTTATTCATCACAAGTATTTAATTTTGAACAAAATTACCCTTGACAGCATTTGATTTCAATGAATATCTTAGGAGATATCATAGTTTTAAAATAACTCCGCAAGGCGGCCGGCAGCTCTGCGAGGTACCATACCGCACCGCGCGGCTCAGCCGGGCCGGGCGGTCGGCTTACTGGCTACGTACGAAACCGTTGTGCTCAGCGAACTGCTTTTTTGAATTAAATGTTTTAGTAATATCTCATCCATCATCTATACTAATATTATAAAGAGGTAAAGTTTGTATGTAGGGGTTTTCGAAATACCACCCCTAAGACGGTGAAATGGAGGGACTTTGTTTGTATAAAAAATCTTATTCCTCGAGTTAATAAACTTGAAACTTGGCACGAATATTTATCTAAGTAAATTATAAAGTATGGCATTTTTTTAAACTACCCATTAGAGGGGGATTGGGGGGTGTCAAAATTTGTATGGAAGAATTTTAACGAGCTGTCCGATTAATTCGAAACTTAGTATTTATACTTAAGACATAAGCAAAGCATAACGTGTATCATGGTTTTTGGAAAATGTATCCCTAACGGGGTATGGAAAAGGGGTAGTTAATTTTACAAGGAGGATTTTACTGCGTAGCATGATTAACTCGAAAATTGTTATAAATCTATCAGTTAAATAATGACCACCCCCAAACGATTTTTTCGTATTCCATCTCTCTGGGGGTGAAAAGCAGGGATCCAGTTTATTATGAAAAATCAATATTTATTTGTTATTTTTTCTTTTTCGTTATTATTGTTCCACTGCTGGGCAAAGGCCTCCCCATATTCTTTCTTCATTTGTTTTGTAAACCTAAAAATTGGCCCGAATACTTATTTATCTAGAAATAAATGAAAAAGATCATAATTATACATAATTTTCGAATTTTTTTGGGGAAATTACGAATTTCACGCGGACGAAGTCGCGGGCAGAAGC
Organism: Luperina testacea; assembly: GCA_927399505.1. NCBI lineage: Eukaryota > Metazoa > Arthropoda > Insecta > Lepidoptera > Noctuidae > Luperina > Luperina testacea. Next base: position 14,445,382 of record OV656760.1, on the reverse strand, counting down.
TAGTAGGTAATAAAAAGAAAAAATTACTTATTGCAACTTTATTCAAATTTACAATAACAACACAAATATACGTTAAAAATTAAACAAAAGAAATAACAAATAAAAATATATTCATCGCTCTGTCACGTATCGAATTGTTTATTTACTAAATTACGTAATAGACATCATATTAAATAAATACTCTGAAAATAAGCGAACATAAAGTTCTTTGTAATGTCAAAATAAATAAACTTTCTATAGTAGTATTTAAACAAGCTAATACTAGACAATGTACATTATATCGACAGATCCTGCGAACACATATCTACATAGTTACATTACAAGTGCCTCCAATTGACAGTGCTGCTGCTCGCTAATTATTTGGAATGCTTTAATTTACAAACATTGAACTATCGTGTTCTTTAAATTAACTACTAACCCTTTGTGTGAAATTTTCGCAATACTTCGTACCTTGTTAAGCGACAAAAATCACTTTTCGATGTACAGACGCCAGCACATTGAGCTACCCGAAACTGTCAAATTTTCCCAATCAACTTTGAATCTTATGCTTTAGCAATAAAGTTGAAAATCTATTAAAGAAATTTGAAAGATTGTAGTAGCTTGATGTGCTGGCGTCTGTACCTAAACTCGGCCATTTAAACGTTTTCATATTTTGTCTCCGTCACAAACTTGCGCTTTCTTTTATTATAAATTCTTACAAAAGTGAAAAATGGGTAGATACGAGTGATCTACCTAGTATTATGTGCTGCTGCGCTGCCGAAGGGGGCGTCCTATATAGAAGCGATCTCCGCGCGAATACGCACTCGTCGCGTGTATTTGTCACATTTTGTTCGGTGAACCAGAACGCGTGGTCGCGCCGACAGACTGCCGGTATTCCGAACAAAAAGTAACATAATTATGCACGCGACAATTGCGAGTTCACGTGGCGATTGCTTTTAAAAAGGACGCGGGGTAAGGCGTGTTACACACTCGTTCGGGTCGGCACATTTGATTCGGCAATATATGTTGAACATCAAAGCTGAACCGAAGCAATAACTAGATAATATTCGATTTTGCTTCCCGGCTGTGCCGATTATTATGAACAAGAGTGTAGCACATCTTACAGTTCATTCGTTCATTCGTCCTTGAAATAACTACATGTTACACAAAATTACTGAGCGGTTGCTATTATTGCTGTTTTCTGTTCAGTAGCGTGGTCTAAGAGAAAACGCTGAAGATTCACATGAACAAATATTTAGCACTGAATGAGACCTACTAAGACAACATGTTTGTAGAAACTTGTATGGCTTCAAACTTTCATAATTGTATCTTCTGCATTTCTACCTGACGAAAGCATAGTTAAATGTACAAAATACAAAGGGGCAGTGTGTAGTAATCATTGTATCACTTGAATATATTCCTTTACATTTATTTTAAATTTCTCTAAATTATTGAGACCATAATTCTAATACAACTTGATGAGGCAATGTTACATTGATGCATCAAAAACATATTTATCTATAAGTCCTGCTTCCATCAACAATGGCTCTAGATTATGATTTTGGAACAAAAACACGTCACTCAAGTGACCGCGATTGCATTTAACTTGATTTTATAGTTTAACTTTCAAACATAAAGTTTATTATCGTTTGCAATATATTTACTACTTTAATTGAAAAGTAAACGTATTTTTAAAATAAGCACAAAAATATTTATGGGAAAATAAAACAATGTCTACGCAATAAGGTTGAAAAAATTTGTAAAATAAGGCTACAACATTATTTGTGGTCGTATTTTTCCGGCGGTTTTTGATACGCTCATCGGAAATCTAGTACTATTGTTGATCGAAGAACTGTCATTATTGCAAAATAATTGACAACACAACGCGCACCCAAAAAAATAACATTTACATCATAAATTTAATACAATCAATTCTTTAAATAATGACTAGCAACTATTAAGGCAACTTTAATTAAATTTTCTCAATTTATAATACAATAATGTTGTTCAAAAATACAATAAGATTACAATACTTACAATTACGCGTAATACGACATTTGCTTATTCGGGTACCTACTAATACCGATATTAAATAGATTTAATAACCTAATCATCATGTTCTATGAGTTGTATCACGTGGCCAGCAACTTGTGTGTTCGCCATTTAATGGGAAAATCTAAATCTAATCTAAAAAAAGCTGTTATAGGTACTCCTTGTCATAAGCATAGTGATTTTAATGCGAACATCAACTCCTTTATTAACCGACTTCCAAAAAAGATGAGGTTATATGTTCGACTTAGTATGTTTTTTATCATAAGCGACTTTGACCTTTGACGTTTAAATGTTTCTTTTCTTTAAGCATCTTTTATGAATAAACTTTGTGATTACCTCAATTTGATGTGCAATAAGAATTTGATACCAGATGAGCGGCTTAAACTTTTGCTCGAACGCAATAATCATCTATCATATAATCATAAAACCTAATAGTACTTTGATTAACTTCGTTGATCGCAACTACATTGAATTAAAGGAATAGCAAAAATAGATAACAATCTAAATAATCGAGAACTGCGGTACTAATATGTACAGTAGGCCGCACGTCAATGGTACCAAACAAAACCAGTATAAACTGTAACTGTTTGTGGCAGTCTAGGTTACGTTTACGTTAAAGCGAGGCGACACAAACCTTCGGAAATCTCATACTAAACATGCACGGTCCTGCTCACACGTTCTGTGACTTCGACTGCCACGTGGTTTAGCGTTTAGTATGTTACAGATATCATGATTTGATTGGCAATTTACTCGAATTGCACGACAAATTGCGTCGTGTGTAAATCTGTCGTTTTTTTTTACTAGCACACAATTCATTTGCCAGTTCAAATCATGTTGTCTGTATTAAGTCCTATATTCGAGTTCTTCGGATAACAGCTGCGTTTAAACTGGCTTTTGGCTAACCAAAAGCCTGTATAATCTGTCTAAAATAACATAAAGGCTATGAGAATTTGCAAATAACGTAGCATTAATACAAATCAATCGAAGCGCTGCTTGCAAAGGAATGTTGACAAAATATATACAAATTCATAATGCTACATTAAAAATAAGTCCGCCTCTGTACATTTATGTGCTTGAAGTATTAAATACATAAATAAAAATTAATACTGTATTTGGCTACATTGCGTGAGCCATTTGCTCATTGTCATAGATAACAATTCTCGTAGTTCCATAACGGTTACATACGTTTCTATGGTCTGTTTACACGTTTCTATAGTCTGTTCAGACGGATCAGGTGTTGAGGGAGGGGAACCAAGCGGCCAGGCCAGTGCGGGGCGGTAGGGCTGCCCGAAGTAACGCCTCTTCGTGGGCAGATAGGCGTAGAAGAGCTGCAAGTGCGCGGGTCAGTTGTCTTGCTTCTAATTCGCGTGCAGTTAGGAAACGAAGCACCACGTGTTTCAAGTATCTGGAATGAGTAAGTTTATATTAATTGAATTCTTCGTTGGTCCAGTGGTCGCAAGCGCTACTGTTAAGCATGAGGTCCTGGCAAAGTGTTATTGAGTTTTTCCAGCTGGAATTTCACAGTTGTAGCCCGGAGCCTGGATTTGTGTTTGGTTAATGACAATAGGCTCCTAATAACATACCTGGCGAAATGTGGGTGTACTGTACAGACGCCAGCACATCAAGCTACTACAATCTGTCAAATTTCTTTAATAGATTTTCAACTTTATTGCTAAAGCATAAGGTTCAAAGTTGATTGGGAAAATTTGAGTTTCGGGTAGCTTGATGTGCTGGCGTCTGTACATCTCTGTCTAACACTTGGGGAAATGCAGGCGTGATGATATGTAATTTGATTGATGGATTTTTTGAGATATTGGGTTTATAAATAGTTAATTTTTTAGGAAAAGTTGTCTACGCACTTATCGGAATTTACAACGTATTTATATTAAACTTTTTTAAAAGCGACTATACTATGAATGGGTTCACAATTCAGCACGAATATGTTATTCCATTTTTTTGTATGGAAATACAGTACCCGGCGATAAATATTACACAAACTCAAACTCAAACACATCGACGTTTACCTTTTTTGTATTTTATACAAAGAATAAAAATAATTATCAAAAGAAGCAAATCATAATTGTTTTAACAGCTCCTAATAGATACCGGACTGTTTGTATTTCGTGCGACAGAGATAACGCTCTACGAAGCCGAAATTAGCCGATTGTCTCTTTCCAAAGGTCGATGTGCAATATTTATCGCCGGGTACTGTAAAGATAAATTAGTATTAATGGAATTTAGATGACTCGATTAATAATCTCGTTCCCTATTAACCGGGTCTGATAAGATTACTGGCGAAATGTGTGTCATGCATGTCTGCCTATTTTCAACGAATACAGGCGTATGAGAGGGGCTCGTGGCTAATAACAGCCGCACGGGTCGATCGATCAGGTTAAGGCCAGGACTCTCGGAAATCTCGGAATCGACCTATTTTTGATTCAACATTAAACAATCAAATATTCTTTGTTTTAATCTGAAAAAAATATATGGCATAGTTTAACTAACATTCTTGATTATTCTATGGTTCAAAACACGATATTTACAACTTCACTCGATCATAAAAAATCGCAAACAAATCGAAAACAGCGAAGTTTTTAATCGTTTTTCAAGTCGCATTTGAAGTAGACTTAACTTTTACTCGCAAAAAATATATGAAAAAATAGGCAATGATGTATAGTAGAACATTCTACGGTTAATTTTTCTCAAAACTGATTTTTATTGTCTTAACAAGATATAATCTAAAAAGGCGGCCTGCGCGCTTCACTTCAGTAGCCCGCCGGGCGTTACCGAGGTAGGACCTGTGTCGCTTTTGCTGGCTCGCCGCGTTCCCGCTAATCGATCGAAATATAGTTATAATATTGTTAGTTAATTTCCGTGTTTGTGTATTAGTTTCAAAATTCAGTCTGTAAATATTGTTTAGGTTCTAGTATTAATAATTAAACTATATATTAGTTTGTTATAATATAGTTGTAATATAGTGATAATTAAGATTAAATTATGGGGAATAAAAACAGAAGAAAGAAAAAAAAACGTTCAGCATTGAACTGCAAAGCTTAAAAAAAAAATAAGGTAATTTTGATTATTATTTTTCTACGTATTTATAACTACCCACTTATAAGACGACGCGACAGAATAATATTGCAGTTGTATAGGTTCTCTTGCTTTCGTCACAGTACTAGCAGTAGCAGGTCGGTACCATAAATTTACAATTATCGTAATATCTGTAATAGATTTTCAACTTTACTACAACGGAATAAGGTTTATATTCAATTGCAAAATTTGAGTTTTTGAGTTTGTGTTTCTAGTTTTGTGATTGTATAGGTAAAATATTATATTTTTTCGAAGTGAAAACTTCTTTAGCATTATTGTGATTTGAAAATTTTATGAAACGAAAAAGCTACAGTAGAAAAAGCTACAGTAAAAAGAGACATAAGATTTAACGTGGGAGAAAATGAGATAGGAAGCATTATACAGTGTTTTTGTTTTTTATTATTACAAATGACATCACATTTAATCCTATGCTACTAATTTGTGATGATGATGGTGATGGTGTTGGCGATGGCGATGACGATGGTGATGGCGATGGTGATGGTGATGGTGATGGCGATGATGATGGCGATGGTGATGGCGATGGTGATGGCGATGGTGATGGTGATGGCGATGGTGGTGGCGATGGTGATGGTGATAGCGATGGCGATGATGATGATGGTGATGGCGATGGCGATGGTTATGGTGATGGTGATTGCGATGGTGATGGCGATGGCGATGATGATGATGGTGATGGCGATGGTGATGGCGATGGCGATGGTTATGGCGATGGTGATGGCGATGGTGATGGCGATGGCGATGATGATGATGGAGATGGTGATGGCGATGGTGATGGCGATGGCGATGGTGATAGCGATGGCGATGGCGATGGCGATGGTGATGGTGATGGATGGATGGATGGATGGATGGATGTTCTTTAGCATCGTTGTGATTTGAAAGTTTATGAAACGAAAAAGCGACAGTAAAAAGAGATGTAAATTCATAAGATTTAACGTGGGAGAAAATGAGATAGGAAGCATTATACAGTGTTTTTGAAGGTTTCACTTCTACCACGTGTGAATTGCACACTTGCTGTTTTTTTATTTAAAAATATGAAATTCGTTGTGAATGAAATAGGAAGAGTTCAATAAAAATACGTATTGTGGTGTTTTTGATTAGTAGATTTAATTAAAAAAACTTATTGACGAATTCAAGCAACCAAAAAAAGTGTTTTACAAAAAAAACAACCGACTCAAAAAAAAAAACACTACAACGTGAAGAATATATTTTCATTTTTTGACACCGACTTTCGAAACTAAAGTTATTTTTCACTTTGTAGTGTTTTTTTTTTTTTGGAAGTCGATTTTTTTTTTGTAAAAAAGATTTATTTTTCACTTTTTAGTTGTACTTACCTACCTCAAACAAATTCATATGTCACTACTTGCTATGTGAATATCAGTAACAAAGCTATTGAACACATCTGCTTTACCCTTTGAAGGGTACAGGCGTGATGTTATGTTGCATATGCTATAGCAGCAATCGCGGTTGATTTGCTGGCATTTATTGAAGAGTTCCGTTGTTTGTCTCTGAAAGTCATCATCAGATCTTTACAAAAATAAAAAAAACAGCATGTGTGCAATTCACACGTGGTAGAAATGAAACCTTCAAAAACACTGTATAATGCTTCCTATCTCATTTTCTCCCACGTTAAATCTTATGAATTCATGTCTCTTTTTACTGTCGCTTTTTCGTTTCATAATCTTTCAAATCACAACGATGCTAAAGAACATCCATCCATCCATCCATCCATCCATCCATCCATCCATCCATCCATCCATCCATCCATCCATCCATCCATCCATCCATCCATCCTTCACCATCACCATCACCATCGCCATCGCCATCACCATCACCATCACCATCGCCATCACCATCGCCATCACCATCGCCATCACCATCGCCATCACCATCGCCATCGCCATCACCATCGCCATCACCATCATCAACATCGCCATCATCATCGCCATCACCATCGCCATCGCCATCAACATCGCATCACCATCATCATCATCGCCATCACCATCGCCACCACCATTGCCATCGCCATCACCATCATCAACATCACCATCGCCATCACCATCACCATCGCCATCACCATCACCATCGCATCACCATCATCATCATCGCCATCGCCATCGCCATCACCATCACCATCGCCATCGCCATCGCCATCATCATCATCGCCATCATCATCATCGCCATCACCATCGCCATCACCATCGCCATCGCCATCACCATCATCCTCATCATCATCATCACCACAAATTAGTAGCATAGGATTAAAGATGTCATTTGTAATAATAAAAAACAAAAACACTGTATAATGCTTCCTATCTCATTTTCTCCCACGTTAAATCTCATGTCTCTTTTTACTGTTGCTTTTTCGTTTCATAAAATTTTCAAATCACATCACAACGATGCTAAAGAAGTTTTCACTTCAAAAAAAAAATTGCAGATCTGTCTATTTACGATGGAGTTATGCCCCCCTAACATACATAAAAAAAAAATAGAAATATCCGAATTGAGAACCTCCGCCTTTTTTGAAGTCGGTAAAAATATAATATTTACAATCACAAAACTAGAAAGAAACTAAAGTAGGATGATGAAATTAAAATACTGTAGACGAGCAGCCCTATATTTCAAGAATAGGGCCGATTCACAATACTATTACTTATAAAAATAACCGTGACAGGGGTCAGCGAGTTCATTCGAACTGCGCTTTCGCGGCATTTGCCACGCGAGGACGGAGGTAACGCTAAATGCCTACTACGCTCGAAGATCCTGGCCTTAAGCTACGCTTGGCGCGGTTGGTCCGGGGATAGATGACCATCTTCACATACCAAGACCCCTCAGTGCCTCGGAAAGCGCGTTAAGCCGTTGGTCCCGGCTGTCATTCGTGGATCTTTGACAGTTGTTACGGGTCGCCAGAAGCCCGAAAGTCTGACAACCAGTCTTACCAAGTGGTATCGTATTACCCAGTAACTGGGTTGTGGAGGTCAGATAGGCTGTCGCTCCATGTAAAATACTGGTATTCAGCTGCATCCGGTTAGACTGGAAGCCGACCCTAACATAGTTGGGAAAAGGCTAGGCAGATGATGACAGGCGTAATATTATATTTTGGACAGATATAAAGCAAAACAGCTCACCTTCTACTAATGTCTTGTTCCTCAGCAGATGAGAGGTCAGACTTACTGCTCTGTAGTTCACGTTGTAACGTTTTCTTCATGTCTGATATTCTGTTGTCTAACGTCTTTATTTTCTGAAAGCGTTATTTTTCGTCATAAAATTTCAAGCGGCTTCACACTGGCCCGTATAAGCACTTTGTACCAGACATTTAAAACTTAGAACATAATTTATATCTCATTATCTGCTAGATAAGTTAATCGGAACTTATCCGGAGGTGGACCGAAATGAGACCTTTCAGTAAAGAACAAGGCATGTAATAGGCATTTTATTAATAGACTAATATTGATGAGCTTAATAATAAAAATACTATATAACAAAACTTGTTCTTTTTATAACGAAATTCAAAACTGAGCGCTGTTCTAGAATGCATGCGTTATCCAATAATTATTCCAAAACGACATTCTTTTCCTTGATAGACACATGTCTATTTTCCTTATGTACTTTTTATGGCTCAAACGTGCGAACGCGGTGAAGGAAAAATCATCGTTAGGAAACTGTAATTGTAACGTTTTGTGGTAAAGGTGGTCCTTTACCACAAAACGTTACAATTACAATTTACAAAGTTGTAAATCTTACAAGTGCGTGTGCTGTGCCACAAAACAAACAAACAAAAATAAATTGTAACGGAAAAACCATGTAAATTGTAGTGACGCGTCTACAATATTGTAACTCAAATATATTTGTAATTATTGTTACGCAATTTACGAAATATCTCATGGCTGCTTTTATACCTTTAACATAGAAGGGACAACTAACTTGGTGGGAGCTGCACGGATCTATAGATATACTACTAGAAACTTTGCTGAATTACTACAACAGTGGACGTATTTCGGCTTAATGATGATGACATCATTTCAGCTGAAAGACGTCCACTGCTGGACATAAACCTCTCCCAAGCACCGCCAATTTGACTTATTCTATGCTTCTCGCATCCAGCGGATTCCTGCGGCCATCACTAGGTCATCGGTCCACTTTGTAGACCGCCTTCCATTAATTACCGCTTACCTTATTTTTATCACAGATTTCAGTTTCTAAGTCTTGTATAGTCTTTTTGAGTGCAGTTTCGTTTTCTATTAATTCGTCGATCTTCTTCTTTAGCTGTTCGATTTCTAGCTTGCGCGCCTCCTCGGTCTCTTTTATTAACATACACGCGGCTTGATTCTGAAATTAATTAAGGCCAATGTCAATTCATTTGTTTCAATAAGATAGTTTTGGTAGTCAATAATTATGAAGAAAATTGGGATGTTGCAAAATTAAGTGTATGTAGATAAATAATAATTAATAGCAAGTAAATACAAAATTTTCTCTGCAAAAATATATGGTTTGATTTTTATCATACCTACTTTGATTCTAGCAATGAGTAAAGAAAGACAATGTAAAGAAAAATAAAATTTCGATTTATCATTTCAGAAGTACAATATACAAGATGAACCGATAGTAGATTGTTTGCCAAGGGAGCAAACAACTATTCGCTCAAGTGACGTATTTAAAATAGTGAGAGAAGAGTAGTGTATAGAGTGAGTTCAAAATAGTGTTGCTCCCGAGGTGGACACTACTTTTTATCACACTCTATGAAAAAATAAGTAAGTGCAAGTTATGAATAAGAATAGAACGTTTACTTATTTACATACAATTACTTGAGGAAGACATACTCATTTTTTTATAAAACTAAGTAAAATCCTAATTTGAGTAAACAACTTTTTCTTTTATTTGACTCGCGCGCGTTTTTCTTTATCATACAGCCTGTTACTTGTTCATACAATGTTCGTGATTGATCTCTTTGGTGATTGGAACTTTTACTAACAATATCCACATTCCAAATTCAAATCGCTTTTAGTCCCTAGGGATTAAAGAGCTATTTTGGTCTCTGTTTACGAAGAATACACTAGCTCTTTTTTAATAGATGTGATAAAAAGATATTTGGCGCGGTGCTTGTAATGTTTTAGTTTCGACCCAAAAAGGAATACCTTTGTTTTTATCTTATTTCTCCAAACATCTTTTCTTATATTGCATCCTAACTTCTCTTCCCTGTTTCTCGACTTCATTACAGTATTTAATTAAAAACACGCAATAAAGAGGAAACTTGTTTTCGTGTAAAATGTTAATGTAAACAGAGCCCAGCCTCCGATCTCCATAAAAGCATTACAAATAAGTAAAACAAGTATGTCACATACTAAATGAGACATTGACATCATACTATCGCATAAATCTAGTTGACCGACAGAATAAGTCTTTATCAATTAATAATTTTCATAATTACTCTTCTAGGTCGTCAAGGACCAAACGGTAATTTCTCATTATAAATTAGAAAGTATGCATGTTTGTTTGGCGCCATGAAATATTTTGGCGACCCGATTTCAAAGGAATTTAAACTAGGCGTGGAAACGGACACAGGATAGGTACTTTTGATCCGGGAACTTGCTAGTTTATTATGTTTGTTAAACCCCGGCGGGTAACACTAATACCTACATAATACAGTGTGTTAGGTTAAACGAGGGACATACTTTAAGGGAGTGTGGTACTCATAAAAATGAAGAACTTTTACTAAGAAACCAACATTGAAATCGAGAAAATAAAACCAGCCGCTCTATACATTTCTGTTCGCATAACTGGACAAAATGTGGGCAACAGCTGTTTTTTTTTTTCATATTTTTGAGTCTGGCCCATATTAAAAGTTGTTCATTTTCATGAGTACTACACTCCCTTAAAATATGTCCCTCGTTTAACCTAACACACTGTATATTAATGTATTACCTCTTTATGTTGAGCGATGAGTCCCTCCAGCTCCGTGATCTTGCTTTTCAGATCCACTATCTCGCTCTCGTGATAGCGCACGTTACATTGGCTCATCTCTATCGTTTGGGACATGTGTGCGTTCCTTAGTAGTGCTTCGTCTTTCTCTCGTTTTTCTCTGAAATGGACCACATATTTATGAAAAATTGTTTTGTGGAAATAACCGGCTAGTGTTTTTCTGTAAAATTTAGTTAGAAAAACTAAATGAATACTTATCGAATCTGGAGGATATTAGTGGTCAATACACTGACTTTCTTTTGATCATAGTTCAGCTGTTTAGATTCCGGCAGATTAACCACCATAATCGGCCTAAAATTTTCCCACTGCTGGGACACTGGCTCTGTGACACAGAGTGGGCCATTTTCCACCACGCGTGCCCAGTGCGAGTTGGTAGATGTCACATGTCTTCGATTTTTTTGTTTAGCCGAGTAAATATTACCACTTTGGAGTAATTTTCTAGCATAACGTCCAATTAAAAAGAGCATACTGCGTTCACTAATCAATCCTTTAGGTGTGGTAGCGAAAGCACTGGGAAGTGGTGAAGGGTGGGCGTTTTTGAGACTGTCTTTTGTAATTTTGACGTTCGAAAAGTGCTGATTCTCAGTCTAGTTTGAATAAAAGAATTGATTTGATTTGATGGTGATTATAACAACGTGCGTTCAATTAACGACGTTTATGTAAGTTTTTATAAGAATTGAATGTGTTAAATTGTGCTATCCACACTTTTTTATCTCGAGACATGACTTTGACGGCAGTCACCTGATCTACAAACGTGGCGAATCACCTTCGAAATATTGGTTATGCTATAACGATACATACATGTGCCACTGCCTTTCAAGATAATTAAAGAAATTGCTCCAGTTAATATTGTGCAAACAGCTGCACAGAGAGGCACTTAAGGATTGTTACAGTACCATAATTCATACTTGTCACCATTTAATTTATAGGAGTGCAATTTATTTTCGAAATACTTATCAATTTAGGAATTGACACTTTGCGGGACACTTACGCCCCTCGACGTACCTAACATTTCCATTGTGTCTCGTTTAGTGTCCTTCGATGGGTTAAGTTGGTAAAGAATCCGACAACATTACAGGTCAGTATAAATAAGGACTATTTTTCTATACCTACCTACTGTTATTATTGATTCTACGTAATTGTAACTAATTTTCATGTTTTAATGCAAATGAAAATATTCTTATTTTTATTGCAATATAATATCTTTGTATCCAAATAACGACATCTTCTGTCAATAATTCCATAAAGTTCAGGGTCAGACCTTGGCTTCGGGACGACGGGCTCAGTTTTTGCATGAGTATGTTATGGAACACTGAGGGCCCGGCCACGTGTGAATAAGTTTCCACAAAACAACCAATGTAAGCAAAATTGACTTTGCTCCTGGCGAGACACTGAACCTCAATAGGTACCGATAGTCCGGACTGAAGCCCGGAAAACATCGACTTTGATATGTTCATAGGTCCAAAATCTGCTATGTCAATTACACTTACTTGTCAAACTTCCTCTGTATATCCAAGTAGTCGTGTTGCATCTCGGTGACCATGGAGTTGAGGTGATTGACCTCCGCCTTGCTCTCGTCACATAGCAGATTTGATTTGTCCACCTTTTCCCTCAATATCTTCACCAGGGTCCTCTCATTCTCCAGTGCCACTGACAACTCTTTATTCTCTTGCGTCAGACTTTCGATACGGCTTTCGTAATCCATCGTTTTATCCTGAAATACGTACCTAAATTTATACCAAGAGAATATCATGAATTGCACTTGTTTTTAAAACCCGTGAAATCCCATTAGATCTGCTAAAAGCTGAAAGTATTGTTGATACAATAAAACTCGAAATATCTTGATAACAATTACCTACGCTTTGATCAATTAGTGTAACCGTCGTAATAAAAACGAAGGCGACATTATTATAAACCAAATTATTTTCCTCTTCTAAGTATACAAGTTTTTCGACGTTATTAATTTCCTACTGTTATAAATCGTGTTCTTGACTTTATCTGGCGTCTGATAAATATATGTTGTCATATTATTATGATCATAATAATATGACAACTAAGCACGTGATAATTTTGTAAACATGTGTTGTATTTTCCTAAGTATGCTCGACTACCTCATTCTTGGAAAGTAGAGCAGTCTTTAAGCATGGCAAACATTGTGCACTTTCTATAACTGAAAGATTAGTTATTAAAACATTTGTTTAGCTTAATGTGTGTATGATAAAGGACATGATTGTTTTAACGAGTCATCGCTGAATTTAGTATGAAATCTACGTACCAAACGAAGTGTTACACGATAAATATTTAAGTGAATTCACTGTTTTTGTTCCAGTCTTTATATAAATACGGCTAACAGCACTGAATCAACACACTTAGGCACTAATTTATCTACAGTTTGTTCTTCGAGCACTGAGAGATTTCTAAACACAGTTTTATAAACTTTTTATAGCGGTCCAATCTTGTAATCACGAACTTTCTAGCAGCTGTTCACACAAGCGCTCGCCTCGACAGACAACAAGGCACTAAGGACCCGTGTGTAAACATTCGCCAATAGTACCGGTTCTGTGGCCATACATAGGTAACTACTGTATTTTTACCTCCATCCGATAGTTACGCCACCCAACCGTGCAAACCCATTGAAAATTGTCGCAATGTCGGTCACTACAATCACATGCCAATATAGACTATAATACTTTAATAGCTATCACATAATACGCAATCAGTGACAAACTAACGGAACTGATATGAAAGTTCAATGTTAATTTATTTCGAAAGCACTGTTCTTGTTTTAGTATAAACGCGAAACGTTATATTTGGCACTAACGTGTGTGTAGCAGATTAGATAGATATGTATATCAAACCACTCAATGAATATTACTGTTTTTATCTTGACTCATCTCATCAATCAGGAAGGTAAAAGTCCCAATCCAAGATTAGATTAGTATTAGGTAACATGCAGCACACCATACTAGCTGTTAGCTAAGCAACACCCATGCAAAATGAGGGAAAAATCAAAAGAAACATTAAAATTTGACCAAAAATAATTTATTTATACAAATCCGTGCATCACATCAAAACAAAATTAACAATTTGTAAATATTATTTCATCATTTTTGTACTTATGATATAAATTGTATTAATATAATTGTACCTACGTGGAATGGATATGTAATTGTATCACTTATAGTAATTATACTATGTTCGAAATGTTAAGCCCGTTTCGGTAAACAATAGGTGTACCATTACCTGTGCAATGTGTATGACTAACCATTCGTACGTTTTGGTCGTGACAAAAGATCACGTGTGGCGTACATAATCAATTTATCAACGCGACAGTCTCGATAACAAAACAATGAGATATTGATACTAACCCGCATTGTGAAGCAAGCGAAGTGCTAACTATATTGTCAGATGGCCAATTGCGATTCAATATAATAGCGAGACATTTATAAACATTATCCTTCAAACAACGGATACGAAATTGTAAATTCATCATTTTAACTCCGGTTTCTGAAAGCCAGCAGGCAATCAATTCAAAGCAATTCAATCTGTCATCAATTCTCATGTCATTGGTTGATGTCATCTATACTTTTATTATAAAGAGATACATTTGTGAGTTCGTATGTAGGGGATAATCTTGGGAACTACTGATTCGATTCCGATAATGATTCTTTCACTGATTAAAAAACTAGATTATTGCCTAGTGCCATATAATAAATAATAATAAGATATGTTTTATGTCAAAATAAGAAGCTTCACGCGGACGAAATGGCGGGCAGAAGCTAGTTTTTGATCATTTATCACACCAGCACACATGAAATTTGACCGCAGATGCATCAATCAGAGACTTGAACAAGCTCCCTGAAACCGGGTGTAATCCATAATCACAATTGACAATCATTCAGCTGCATAAAAGCAGTAAAGTGAGCCAATCAACCAACTCACCCCATTAATCACAGAATACAGTAAAAGCTCTTTATTCGCGGGGCATATGTTCCAAAAATATGCCGCGAATACAGAAACCGTGAATACGGAATGGTAATTTATATGGGATTATATGGGATACGTTCCTAGGTAACAAAATAAAAAAAGCAAATGTATAAAAAAATCAATTTAATTCAAGTTTTTGAACATTTTCATTAAATTATCTTAGGCTTGCAATGGTTTGAAGAATTTTGTAATTTTCTCTTGCTTGGCAGTTTTTAAAAGCTCCTTCAGTTCAGACTGATACGCATCAGTCGCATTAGCAATTTGCCTTTTAAAAATAAGACTTCGTTCCATAGACGGATCAATGTTCATAAAGAAATCGCAGAGCTCATTTGCTATTTTACAATAAGATCTATTTTACTGTTTTTTTAGTCCATTTGACGGCATTTACAAATAATATTGGGTAGTGTCGGTAGCGGGGTGCAGCATCCTTTGACAGGAGGCGGCAGTGCTAAGGCGGCGCGATCAATTAGATCCGCGAATAAAGAAATTTTTAGCCGCGAATATAGAATTGGGTCGCATTTTTTTAATCCGCGAATAGTGAAAACGCGAATGAAGGAAGCGCGAATAAGGAGCTTTTACTGTAATTAGATCTGAAAGCTACCATTAACAGTTCAAAATATTGCTTGTACACTGATCAAAATAAGTTTTGCACCTATTTAGGTCTATCCACACAGGCTTCTAGGTAAAGCACTTCCGAGGCAGTGTACTGTATGCAGGCGAACTTTGCCAGTTGAGCACTTTTTCAACCGAATTACTATGTGCATAAAGGTGAAAATTGATCAACCGCCAATGTTCGCCATAGCACAGTACAGCAGCACGTATGTCTTCATTCCTCTTAAAAACAAATAAATACTACAAAACTTTAAATTGGTGCAATACTACTAATACTTTTTATCAGCGTATCTAAGCTGCCCAATAACAAAAAAATTGTAAATTTTAAATAAATATTTAGTCACAATAAGAACAGTTTGTAAATAAACACTATGTTTGTAAATAAAAAAAAACTAATAACTAATTATATAATAATTCGACAAAGGAACATAATTTAAAGGCCCATGCCCACGATACAGTATCTGCAGTGATACTTATGATAATTATTGATATTTTACTCACAATGTCTACCATAACACGTTTAGACGTCGTAGTAGAGATTTATCACTGTAAAAACCGCAACGTTTGCATATCAATTACAGACTTGTTTCACTGTTATTAAAGTCACTTGAAGTTATGAATATTTCTAGGATGAACTATTAAAATAAGTAAGTACTCTTTGATGACAGAACAGTAAAACAAGCCAATGAAACAAAAAAATCTCAATAATTTATTTTATACACACAAAGCTAGCAAACTTGGCCAATAGTGCAATTTTTTATAATACAGGGTCAAATTTAATTAACTAGCGAAACTCCATAAAGTGGTGGATATCGACATCTAAAAAGATAAAACAAAATAGTTATTTATGATACTAGTGCGGTAAGTGGGTTTTTACAAACGAGTAGACGAATGTAAGCCCGAGACGAAGTCGAGGGCTTACCATAGTCACGAGTTTGTAAATACCAATTTCTGCACGTGTGTCATACAATGTTTTTCAACACATTTGCGAGAAAACAGTACAGTATGTAATTAAACAAACCTTTTCATTTGACTATTTTTAGAGAACAATTAAAGTCGCATCAATTTTTGAAATTTCTAATATGAAAATGGCGCGAATTTGCAAATGGCGCCACATTTACTCTTCAGTATTAAAGTGAGACAACGTATTGAGCAAAAGCGCTTCCAAGGAGGTTCGATCAGTCAGGTTGTTTATTCTCATAATGAAAACTCTTTGGTGGAATTCTTATATTTTTTTATGGAAATTAAAAAAAAAACCGTAAAGAAAACGCACGGTGCTATACAACGGGATATGCCGTAAAATAGGTACCTATTTTACCGCACGTTCAGTTGTATGGTGCGTAATTTTTAACTTTCGAACAATGTATACAGGCTTTGTAAATGCATTTTTCGAGCAAATGTGTTGAAAAAAATATTTTGATAAAGATATAGGTCCCATCACATCACGTCATTGTAGTTTCACTAGGTAATTTAATTTGACCTTGTTCATTATTATAAATCCATATGCTCACTGTCATATTAATACAGTTTTGTTACAGTGAGCACAAGGCTTTACCTGAAAAATATAAAAATAGAGACATAAAGGTTCGACTAGTCTTAAGAAATAAAATGTCTAAATGCAAACAATATAATCAATACACGACTACATAATATTATATTCTAACTGCACATGATTGTATTGACGCAAAACAAAATTACTGTAAACATGAACAAACAGGATCTTTTGTAACATTCAACTAGTTTTTCAATAACCAACTAGAAATCTAATATAGCAAGAAATTTCTGAATATTACACATTAAACATGATTTCAAAAAAAAGTGAGCCGTCACGGGACGCCTGGCAGATGTGAAACATTGCGCATGGCGACGCGTCGCCACACAGTACACAAGACTGTGACTGTATATACACCATCATATATCGTGGCGACGCGTCGCCACGGCATGCGTCGCCACGCCAGAAATTTGTTTTACGTGCGGCTATAGATGTTTCACATCAATAATAAGCTAACATTGCGCAATAACGCGGGAGTGCAAAAGAAAACATAGAAACTGCAACAGACGTGGATCTATTTAGAAGTAACAAGCAAGTCTATTCCTGCCATTTCTATTTCGTGAAACAATCGCGAATTGCAGTTCAAGATTCTAATACGAGAGCAGAACAGGACTAGTTAGTTCTCTATCATCATCTGAATCCAATGAAAATATTTTACCCTTATTCAACACTGACTCCCAAGTCACAGGTATAAACCTAGTTTGGGAGCCAGGGGACCTATGTTTAAGAAACTACTTCTGTATGTTGCAAATGTATTGTCTGTAACAATGTTGTCACTTTTTTTTAAAGAATTATTATTAAATTAAATTTATTACTCATGAGTCTAAGAGTAATATATGCATTTGCTACCTCCCCCGCTATCGATAACTACTAAGCGATCCTAAAAGCTCATGTGTACAGCACTAGTAATACGTCATAAACTCATAACACGCAGTGTATGCCTATGTATAGTGTATTCACTTTACTTGTCATAATTGGTAAACAAACGAAAAATACCGAGTTTTCGAATCAATCACACATTTTAAGTCAAATTCATCATTTTAAGATCTCGATTTTCGCCATCTTAACTCACCATATTTGTTCCGCATACCGAAGTTCTTCCCCCCAAAAGGTGGACCAATGCCTTGAGCAAAAATATATGATTCGGCTGGATGTGGAAACAAAGGACCGGTCGTTATATCGCCTATGTCTAGCAATGGACGTTTTTCAGTTAAATTATGGTGCTATTTGTTTACCAAATAAGACGAATAAAAGAAACTTTACTAAGAATGCGAGACTAGAGTTACTATATGGTGTAAAAGCTGGGACTCACGGCCTCGAGCGAGGCGGCGCTGCGAAGAGACTTCACCTCCAACGCCAACGTGTGCACCTCGCCGTTGAGACGCACCACCTGCCCGACAGATTAGCACTACCTTCTAACTAGACCACTTATACGACGAGACGTTGTCACAACACATTAAAAGACCAGGGACCTACCCTAACGCCCGGTTTTTGGAACGAAAATCAACTCAAAAATCAGCTAACAAATTGTCAAGCGCTCGTCAACTGCTTGGATTGGTTGATTGAATTACCAACAGCCAATCGGATCACTTGACTCGTTCAACTTTGTCCATAATTTTCGTTCCAGAAACCAGGTGTAAGTTATTTACCCTTTACAATTATATCACTGGAGTTAAATTCTGAATTTCATACTTAAAGTGGAAAATAAAATTTATTTTAAAGTTTTAAATTTGCAATGCTTGTTATATCGTGCTGGCCATGTTCAACTAATTTATGAAATCAAAATCGAGTAAAGGCTCCTTCAAACAGGTGCGACACGACACGCAATACAAAGGCACCGCAAGTCGCGCGACGAGCGGTGCCTTTGTGTCACGCGCGATTATATCGCGTGTCGCGCCTTTTTGTAGGAGCCTTAACACGAGCGACTTGAAATGAATCATGGTTAGTTATTTTAGTATAATAATTATGACATGCAAATAGGTCGGCTAAAATGGCGACAAGTGGAGACCAAGGTAACTTATGGTCGGTTCCAAAAAACTATCTGAAGAAAATGTAAACAAATAGATCAGAAATCGCACCTGTGGATGCCAATTTGTTGTGGCACTTACAAATTGAGTGCTTCGATTTGATTATTTCAATACTTAAACCATCACCTTAAATATGTTTTTTATTTAACAATTAAGGATAATTTTTATAACCTCAATTTAGTTGATGATTTTTCAATTACAATTTAATCATGTTATAAAAATAATAATTTTATGAAGACATGCTGAGTAGTAAAGTTTCTAAATACAAATTAATGGGTTAGTTATTCCTTTTAGTAAGTGGTTGCGTAAGAATTTATCCTGATCTGAATTTGTTTACACATTAATAAGTTACTTTAGGAACAGACTATAGGGCTCGACACTGTCAAAATGTTTCCGAAAACACCGTTCTTTTTTTTTTTGTTTCATGAATTCGTGCAAGAAATTTAAGGTAGACGACACATAACTAATCATAAATATAGGAATATGAAGACTATTAAGACAACTACGGAGTTAGTAGACATAGGACACCTATACCAAATACTTCTGGCTGTATTACGATCATTAATATTACACGAACTGTATACCTTAGCCTCGCTGTTGACCAGATTCTGCTTGGTTTTCTCGAGCTCTGCTGCAGCATTTTGCAGCTTTTCTTGCATCTCTCTCTTTTCTATCTCTACCCGTCTCCTCTCTGAGCCTTCTTCCCCCGCCTGCCGCGATAGTCGCGCCACCTATGTGTTACAACTTCGTATGATAATTACGGAAAAACAAGAGTTGTTTGTGTCATAAATAATGTTTTTTCTAGTGCCGTTTAACAATGAAATGTCTACCTACCTTGATACGAAGATTCTGATGTGGTTAGATTTGAAAATTAACCTAGTATATAAAATTTTAGCTAAAATACAGAATTTCGTACCTACCTAAAAGTTCATAATGTCACAGGTTATAAAAATATATTAAAAATTATAAAATAAAAATAATAACTTATTACCGGCAGCTAAAAATCTGTTCTGAAATAAAGTCGCTGAAAATAAATAATGTGTATGCTAAAAGATATATATTTACATCATAATTATATGTACAAAACATTAAATAACTGTTAGATGCAATTATTATTATTGGCTTCAGACAGTATTAAAATAAAACAGCGTACATTAGATGGTGTGTGACCTGTGTGAGTAATGTTTCATGCTTCATGCACACGCCTTTCACATGCACATATACAGACACGATTATTATACAAGTTACGAGTATATGGTATATATATATACGCCATCAATACAACCAATCCCATCCATCGCAATCAATCGCATATATATATATATATGCGATTGATGGCTTATACACGAAGTCGTACTTAGAGGAACAAAAAACGTCCGCTTTGAAAGAAATTGAATCACTAATGTGGACGACGTCAGTATAACACAAAAACCAGGTGATTTTTTCCTCACAATTTTAGTCGGCTCTAACGGTAATAAGTAAACTATTACTAGCTATATTAAAAAAAAAAAAAAAAAACAAATAAATCTAAACACAGAGAGTAAGTTTACTATAACAATTAGGAGTTGGTACTGTTTTTAGAGTTCCGTACCCAAAGAGTAAAAACGGGACCCTATTACTAAGACTCCACTGTCCATCTGTCACCAGGCTGTATCTCATGAACCGTGATAGCTAGACAGATGAAATGTTCACAGATGATGTATTTCTGTTGCCGCTATAACAAAAAATACTAAAAACAGAATAAAATAAATATTTAAGGGTCCCATACAACAAACGTGTTTTTTTAGGCGTTTTGGCCAGTTTTTTGTGTTTGAATTATGGTCTGTTCACGCCGACGCTGATTCAGACAGTAGCGCAGTTCTTGAGTAAATCCTTGAACATATTTCGATCCTTGTCATATTATACGATGCAAATAACAACTTACAAATGAGACATCAAGAAATATATAAAGGGAGCTTCATAAATAGAAAGAACGATTGTAATATGATATTATCCAAAAGTGATTGTACCTGTGTCTCCAGCGAAGCAATCTGTCCGCTCCAAGACGTCTTGACGTCAGCGAGCGCCATCTTGGCTTCCTGCAACTGTCGTGTGAGCACAGCTCGTTCGCGACACACGCGATCGTAGTCCGCGCAAGCAGTTGGAGTTACTTCGCGTTTGTCTGGGTAGGTTATCGGTAGAAACAAATATTACAGAGAGATACAGTATACAAGATGCCTACCGCTACAGGGATGGATGAGTGAATGTCAACGCGGCATCTCATTTTTTTAATGGTACGCGTTCAAAAAACTTCAAGTAAGTACTATTACAGTACCCGGCGATAAATATTGCACATCGACCTTTGGAAAGAGACAATCGGCTAATTTCGGCTTCGTAGAGCGTTATCTCTGTCGCACGAAATACAAACAGTCCGGTATCTATAACGAGCTGTTAAAACAATTATGATTTGCTTCTTTTGATAATTATTTTTATTCTTTGTATAGAATACAAAAAAAGGTAAAGGTCGATGTGCAATATTTATCGCCGGGTACTGTAAGAGACAATTAACGAAGGATGTCTCAGTGGTTGTAAGGTTGACTGTTAAGCGTGGGTTCTTGGGTTCGATTCGCTCATCGGGCTTCCAGGTTTTCAGGTTTTCCGGGCTTTCAGGTTTTCCATTACGAAATTCTTAGAAAAGCGCGGATTTTGGGTGTCCGTTTAATGACCACAGGCTCGCCCCCTATTAGCTACAAGGGACATGAAGTCACTGCCGAAATGACAGTACTTATATTATTCACGTTTACCATCACTTTCGAGGAATATTATATATAATTTGTATGTGTGGTGCATTAATATAAGTTGGTTACTAATATTTAAATAAAAAAATAAATATTAATATGCAATATAGTAAAAGTGCGCAGTGCTGCACATCTCCACCCTATTTCTAGTTAAACAAATATTAACTTTATTTCAATGACAATTAAGTTGATTTCAGAGTGATTAGCACTATTGAAAGTTAGAAAATGTTTGAAGTTGTATCGTAAACTGAACTTTATTGTGTAGAATTTAAAGTTATTTTTCCATTAATTAATATTTGTTTACATTTTTGGCAAATAAATCGCGAACGCAGATTAGAGTAGTTACCGTCGTCATCCATGTGATGGTGCGGGTTGTCGGGCGGCAGCGCGGCCGACACGACGGCCAGGCGGTCGGCCAGGTCGGCGGCGCGCGCCTCCGCCGTGCTCAGCGCGCCGCTCAGCTCCGCTCGCTCGCGCGCCCACTCGCGACGACATTGTTCTAGCTCCTCCTGTTAAATAATTATGAAAAGGGTAAGCTAAGGGCTCAGATTCAAAGTAGCAGTGCTTGTTTAGGATGTGCTTGAATAGTCGACCTCGTAATTACGAGGAATTACCACTTTTGATAAAACTCCCAGTAAATTGAAACTAAAGTGGAGTCATTTTAATAGGTAACATTTGACAATTCATCAAATATTCAACAACGTAACCTTGTAACGGCGGGCATAAAATAACATATTTTTTCGTTTTGTTAGAACTGCACAATTGCTTACCTTTTTTCAAATACGATTACATATTTATTTTAATAATGACCGATACGAGTAATTTTACGATTTGCTTTCATTAATAAACCATTCTAAACATAATAAACAATTTCTGATCTAAAGAACTGAACGTCGTTACAAGGTTACGTCAGTTAACCATTTTTCTTTTTAAACACTAGGGATGTTACTCTAAAAATCGAAAACTGATAAGTAGAATCGAATGCAATGATGACTTGTGAAGAAATATCACCATAAATTAATAACCACGTTGTGATTATAATAAAACATTTATTTATTATTCTTTTAATTAACTAGGTATAAAAATACAAAAAATAATGAAATAGAAAAATCATTGATGTTAGGTACAATTTAGGTGGTATGTTGCTGGCAACACCAGTGCCTGTCGATGACGCCATGTCATGTCGCCATTACATGACGCAGTCTTTTGTCGTTGTGCGAAGTGACTGTGCGTTTTTGGTGTGCTCTCTGTTATTTTCTTCTGACCCGGCTTTTTTATTAGACTGATCTTACTGACTACGTTTACCTGGCTATAAATTGGACTCCGATTGCTTAACGATTAGTAAACAAGAACAACATTACAGTCTTACCATGTCGAAACGGGGGAAAACGCTAAACAGTCAATCTCGCGAACTAGTGGTGAAATTGTACAATTATTTTGAACGTGAATCAATTAACGATGGGCCTCTTTTACCATTGACACAACCGAGAGAACGCGTTGCCGAAGCATTGGGAATAGGGAAGAGGACAGTAACTCAAATTCTGAAAGAGAAATACGGACCATCAGGCTCAGAAGATAATACCTTACGTACACCGAAAAAAAGAAAGACGGACAAGAAAATTGTTGGCATTGATAATTTTGATGCTGCTGCAATTCGCAACCACATTTATGGATATTACTCGAGAAAAGAATATCCTACACGGGAAAAGCTAATAAGTTCGTTAAAAGACGCAGGCTTATTTTTTGGCGGTAAATCGTCTCTTTCAAAGGTTTTGAAATCGATTGGCTTTAGTTTTAAAAAATCTGACAAGCGGAAAATCCTGCTAGAACGCTACGATATTATTTTGAAAAGAGTAACATTCTTACGTCAAGTAAATAAAATTACAGATTGGGACAATGTCGTGTTTATTGACGAAACATGGTTGAATGTGAACTATACCGTTTCGCGGACATGGACCGATGATACAGCGGCGTCCACCTCAAAAGTTCCACCGGGAAAAGGAGCCCGACTTATTATATGTCACGCGGGATCAGCTTCTCAAGGTTTTATTCCAGACTGCCTCCTCGCATTCGCCTCTAAAACTACAAGTGATTACCATGAGGAAATGAACTTTGAGGTTTTTAAAGAGTGGTTTGAGAAGCTGCTAGTCAGCTTAGAAAACCCATCGAAAATTATAATGGACAATGCACCGTATCATTCTGTACAAGTTGATAAACCACCAACTCAAGCAAATAAAAAGCAAGAAATTGTCTCGTGGCTGGTAAGAAATGGTGTGGATGCAAGTCCGACTTTATTAAAAGTTGAGTTGTTAAATCTAGTAAAAGCAACTAAGCCGTCCAAGCTCCGCTATGTAATCGATGAACTAGCCCTAGAGCATGGACACGAAGTTATTCGATTGCCTCCCTACCATTGCCAGTATAACGCCATCGAGCTTATTTGGGCACAAATAAAGGGTTATGCAGCGCGGAACAATACTGAACCACCCTTCAGTACTGCTAAAATGATGTCTCTGCTACAAACTGCGTGTGCAGAAGTCACTACAGAAGACTGGAAAAAAGTCGTAGAGAAAACAAAGAAAATAATTTTACAAGATTTTGAACGAGATGTGAGAATAGACAATATTATTGAAAATGAATTAATAATATCTCTGAGTGCTGACAGCAGTGATGAAGATGACAATACTTTTAACAGTTCTGATAGTTCAACTGAATAAATGCAATTTTTTTGTTAAATTGTGTACTTGTCTTATTTTGCTCCTTAAATTTACGAAAAAAATTATAATAATGGGACAGGGATTCGCCTGATGATTTTTAAAATTCGCATATGTTTCAAGTCCGTATCGATTCATTCACTTTAATCGATGTTTATAAGCAGGTCACCTCACTATGAGGATAAAACTGACAGACGTCAAATGTTACCTATTAAAATGACTCCACTGTAATAATAAGGTTGAAACTAATTAACTGTCACATTGGTCTTTTTTTTCAGGATAGGAAATCATCAAATGACCCCTTCCGCTCTGGGTGGAGCGGAAGCGAGTGTCAGACTCTTACTAAAATAAAAAACCTGGAATTTCGAAAAACCCTTTCTTAGTGGATACCAAATCTTCACAAAAAAAAATAAATAAATAAAATTCATTTAATTCAGGCAAGACCCATATTTACATAAAATTAAAATTCAAATATCACAATGCTGCAATCACAATGCTACTGCCACAGAATAAAATTTCTCTAAATAAAATGCCTCTAAATAAAATTTCAATGTATACAAATAAAATAAATTAACGAAAACATTTAAAAGGTAATGGAATTAAAATTAAAATACAATGTCAAAGCAATTCAAGTAAAGGAAAATTAAAAGATACAAATTGTCTGGGTCACAAAAAAATTAAATTAAATCAAAATAAACAAAAATTCAAAATATAAAAGCAATACAGAACATGTCACTAATACATATACAAAGAACACACCCTCCAAATTTCATGTCTCTAGGACCAACAGTTTAGGCTGTGCGTTCATATATCAGTCAGTCAGGACTTTGAATTTTATATATATAGATTTAAGGGGCTTACAGGACCTAAACGCAAAAAATGCAAGTTTTAGAAACAATAAAAGTATAATATGATAGACTACAGTAAACAACATCCGAAAAATATATGATATTCTTCAGGATATATGCTAGGTAGATAGTGTTTTGAAAACATAATACAACTAATTTGATACGATAGAAAAAAATTATGAAGATACCTCTAAAAACTTTCTTTTTACAATAAAAACCATACTAATATATACATACTGTTGCGCGCCGAAAATAATGCTTGATACATCGCCATGTATCGCCATTAGTTACCACTAGCGCCATCTTGTATCGGGTAGCAGAACTAGTACCTTGGCCTTGGTACTAGGACATTGACCTTTCCTGTAGGTACTAGTAGTTCCGAGAACTATCGACGTCGAGTCGGTCGGGACCGCTATGTACTCGAACATACTAGATGATTCTAAAGTAGCTCTGTGGGACTATATAAGGCGGGCGCGAGCCGCGAGACATATAGTTTTGAGTAAGCTATACATGCGATAACATCGAAAGCGATATTCGAGTGCGACTAAGAGTGATCAGTAAGTGACATTGTGTTTCTTTATTTGTGTGTTTGAGCTGTAATTAGTGTTGGTGAGTAAAGTGTCAGTTTTTTGGTTATTAAATCGGTAGTTTTTATTGTCACGAACCCCAAGCTCGTAACAATTGGTGTCAGAAGCGAGGTTTAAAATGCCGATTTTACCGAAAGACGACATGGAGGGTATCCGTACCCGGAGTCAACGCCAGCAAGAGACGGACCAGAGGCGATTCGGTGGAACAACGCCACAGAGGTCGGAAGGCCAGATACCGACCACGGAGGCGGGCCCATCCACAGCTGCTCCAGCATCATCAGCACCAGATTTTGCTGCTCTGATGATGATGCTGCAGGAGCAGGCTCGCCGACAGGAGGAACAGGCTCGTCGACAGGAGGAACAGGCTCGTCGGTTGGAGGAACAGCTCCAGCGGGACAAGGAAGAGCAGGCCCGCCGACAGGAGGAGCAGGTCCGCCGACAGGAGGAGCAGGCCCGCCGACAGGAGGAGCAGGCCCTCCGACAGGAGGAACAGGCTCGTCGGTTGGAGGAACAGCTCCAGCGGGATAAGGAGGAACAGACTCGCCGACAGGAGGAACAGGCACGTCGGTTGGAGGAACAGCTCCAGCGGGATAAAGAGGAGCAGGTGCGCCGCCAGGAAGAGCAGATGCTCCTCATGAAGGACCTTCACGCAACCTTGGGGAAAGAGATGAAGGAGATGAAGGAGAAGGTTGCCCAGCATGACAACCGCCTGTCAGAAGCTGAAACTCAGATCAGCAAGTTTAATGACGTCATTGCTAATGTGAAGCAAGAGTTGGGTAACCTTAAACTGGGTGATGGAATCGCAGCTCCCGTAGCTATAACACCTTCGCTACGTGGATTCAAAGTGCCACCGTTCGACGGAACTTCATCCTGGTCGGCCTACAAAATCCAGTTTGAGGCTGTCATGAAGGCGAACGGGTGGAATAAAAGTCAGGCCATGACTGCCCTCACCCTGGGCCTGCGTGACCAGGCCTTAACTGTCCTGGAAGCTCTCGGTAAGGAAGTGACTTACGAGCAGCTCCTTGAGGCATTGGAGGCTCGGTATGGCGACGCTCACCTGGAACACGTGTTTCGGGCGCAGCTCAAGGATCGCGTGCAACGCAGCAATGAAAACCTGCAGCAGTGGGCCCTGGAAGTGGAGAAGCTGGTTCGCAAAGCGTACCAGTCCGTACCTGCGCTTATTGATGGGAATCTGCTGCAGGCATTCATCGATGGCATCCGCAACCTTGAAGTTAAAGCTGCTGTGAGGCTCGGTCACCACGGAACTCTTAAGGATGCCTTGGCCCATGCACTGGAGGTGGAAGCGGTGCGGCAGGATTATCGTTCCCATCGCGTCAGGGAGGTTGAAGCGGCTACAGTTCGCGACCGCAATAAAGGATATAGACCTAGGTGCTACGGCTGTGGGGAAAGGGGCCACCTTCGATCCAGTTGCCCTAAGCGGACTGCAGAAAGGAAAGGTGGCTGGTCTCCAGAGGGTAGTGCGGCTAACAGCACCGCCCAGCAGCAGCGGGACGGCTTTGTGGTTAAACACCGCAGCGGGAAGTCTCTTGACAACACAGATGGTTTGTCAAGAAGACCTTGTCCTGAAGACTGTAAGCACTGTACTAGGCAGGAGAGTAAGGAAGTGGTACCTGTAAGGATGCTCAGGACAGACCTCAGCAACGAGTGGAAGGAGAGCCTACAACGTGCACAGCAGGAAGATTCGGACATTAAGCCGATTCTGGAGTGGATGAAGGCCAGAGCTCCTAAGCCCAGGTGGAGTGACGTCTCAGCGATGAGTTCGGTCACAAAAAGCTATTGGGCCCAATGGGACAGCTTGGTGGTTCAGGATGGAGTCCTGTGCCGTAAATGGGAAAATGCTCGGGGAGACAGCTGTCATTTGCAAATGGTTGTCCCTAAAGCTCAAGTACCGGATGTTCTACAGTTGTACCATAATGGTTGTTCAGGAGGTCATCTGGGAGTAAAACGGACTCTACTGAAGATACGAGAACGGTTTTACTGGGTCCACTGTCGGGACGATGTCGAGGATTGGTGTCGCAAATGTACAAGTTGTGCAGCTGTAAAGGGACCTCAGACTCGTAGTAGAGGTGCATTAAAATTGTACAATGTTGGTGCACCATGGGAGAGGATAGCCCTCGACGTTGCGGGACCGTTTCCGGAAAGTGAAAGTGGCAACAAGTATTTCATGGTTGTGATGGATTATTTCACTAAGTGGCCGGAAGTCTTCGCCATTCCAAATCAAGAAGCTTCGACAGTTGCGGATAAATTAGTTCATGAAGTCTTCTGTCGTTTTGGAGTACCTTTGGAGATTCACAGTGATCAAGGAAGGAATTTTGAGTCACAAATATTCCAGGAAACTTGTCGAGTTATGGGTACTCATAAAAAAAGAACGACTTCTTACCACCCACAATCGGATGGAATGGTGGAACGATTTAACCAGACACTGGAGAGGTATCTAGCAAAAGTTGTGGAAAATCGGCAACGAGATTGGGACAAGCACATACAACCGTTTTTGTTGTCATATCGAAGCGCTGTCCACGAAAGTACATCGGTGACGCCAGCTTTCGCAAACTTCGGAAGAGAACTACGGCTGCCTGCAGACCTGATCACCGGAATACCACCTAATGCCCCACGCAGTGTAACTGATTATGCGAATGATTTGCGGAACAAAATGAACGACATTTATGAGCACGTCAGACAATCGGGCCAGCAAATGTCTGAAAAGATGAAAACCCGTTATGACCGCAAAATGAACAACAAAGAGTTCGACGAAGGTTCACTCGTGTGGTTGCACAATCCAGTCCGCAGCAAAGGGAAATCTCCTAAGCTCCAAGCTAAATGGGACGGACCGTACCGGATTGTGACTAAGATCAATGACGTAACCTATCGGATACGGAAAGGTGCAAGAGGTACTCCTAAGATCGTCCATGTGGATCGACTGGCGCGTTATTACGGGGCCGATAATGCTCGGGACGAGCATGTCTTAGGAGGGGGCAGTGTTGCGCGCCGAAAATAATGCTTGATACATCGCCATGTATCGCCATTAGTTACCACTAGCGCCATCTTGTATCGGGTAGCAGAACTAGTACCTTGGCCTTGGTACTAGGACATTGACCTTTCCTGTAGGTACTAGTAGTTCCGAGAACTATCGACGTCGAGTCGGTCGGGACCGCTATGTACTCGAACATACTAGATGATTCTAAAGTAGCTCTGTGGGACTATATAAGGCGGGCGCGAGCCGCGAGACATATAGTTTTGAGTAAGCTATACATGCGATAACATCGAAAGCGATATTCGAGTGCGACTAAGAGTGATCAGTAAGTGACATTGTGTTTCTTTATTTGTGTGTTTGAGCTGTAATTAGTGTTGGTGAGTAAAGTGTCAGTTTTTTGGTTATTAAATCGGTAGTTTTTATTGTCACGAACCCCAAGCTCGTAACAATACAATCATTCTGTTTTTTGTCAGATTATTCTACAAGCAAAATACTAAAATACTAGTGTTTTAATTTTTTTTTCCAAACAATAGATTTTTTGTAATTAAATAATTGCTTCATATTTTGCAATAAATTACCAGCGTTGTGTCATCGCGCTTCTCTGTCTTTTCTATGCATTCCGACAGTGACCGCGCTTTAGGTCATGTAAGCCCCTTAAAACTAAATGGTTACTCAGCAGGAAGCGACACTTAGTTCGATAGATAAGCCTGTATGTAACATGCTTACATAAGTGGAACTGCAGGCAGTTTCCCTATCTAAAGGCTCTCGCAGACAGGCGCAACAAGGCTCTACTAGAAGAATGTCTATGAAAACTTTATGGAATTTTTTTCACCAGAATCGCGACACACTGTTGCGTCGCGCCTTTCTGCGAGAGCCTTAACCCATCCAGTGTCAGTTACATTACTAGCTCATTACCTTGCAAATTGGCATTAGCTGTGCATTTCACTCGCGCTTTCAACTTGCATTTTACGCTTGCGTCAGAGAGCAATGTTAAGGCTGGAAGCGATTTGAGCAAAAAAAAAAACTATGTATTTATCCATGCACTAGCTTTTTGTTGTGACGAACATAGTGATAGTAGTAATGATTACAAAAAGAAAGTAACCAATTGCTAATAACTACCTATATCATTATAATATCTTTTGGTGTAGAATGTTTGCCGAGTTATATCTTCAGGGTCCGAAATGACTATGACCACTCAACAATTCCTTACTCGAAACCACGCCAATTTCTTAGCTAATCCCGCCAATCTAGCGTTATTTCGCGTGGTTTAGTTAATTGTGTCATAGAGAATAAGGCCCCAGTTCAGTCTAGCCATATTAGGACTTATTCAATTTATTAACCTACTTATACTGCGTTCGTGATTTAGTTTCCAAACATGTTAACGAAAATGTATTTTTGTAAAAACAACTTTAATAGCCACTCATAAAATTCAATTTGAGCTACAACTTCAAACATTTTGATGACTTTTCCCTACTGAATTAATTTACAAAATCCATAAAGTTAATATTTGTTTAAGTGGAAATAACATAAATTTGAAACAAGGATTTGAATAGACTGTAAATTAATTTACCTAGAAACCAAGTTCAAACTTGAAAAGTTGAAATCCACTCACATTTAAAGCATCAAGTCTGTCCTGAGCTCGTTCAGCAGCTGCAAGCTGTGCCTTCAATTCAGTCACTTGTCTCTTAGCTGTGTCTCTCTCTGTAGCTGCCTTTGCTGCCTCTGCCTGTGCCGTGCGTGCTACCGCTTGCGCCGCTGCTGCTTCTTCACCTATAATTAATATTATATTAAATTTGCAAAAGAAAATTACCATTATCTATTGAAAAAGAAAACAAAAAAGTAATGTGAAGCTTGGTGGACAAAGTTAAACAAAATGTTGAATCCTAAAGACATTGGTTTTACCACAGAAATAACAATTTCACAGCTTACAGAAAAATATTAAAATAATACAAACCTGTGTTTTCAACATATTAGTAGTGTCATAAAAACAAGTGTTTGTGTAATGTTTTGAATGTTTAGATTTAGGCATGAAATTCACACTCACATACATGAGCTACACAAAACCTACAATGGGCAAGTCAAACGAAAAAAAAAAAAAAAAAAGATTAAATATCTAATAAAATCTGTTAAATAATATTTAACAGATTTTATTAGATTTTTAATCTTTTGATAACATAACATTAAGCCTGTTTTTTCCTCTATCCTTTGATATGTTTAAAAACATAACTTTAATTCCCTTTGATTTTGACCAATTTTAAACCATGATTTGAATGGTGTGCAATCCTATGTCCTAGAGAGGCCTATGTCCAGGAGTGGACTGCTGTAGGCTGATGATGACATGCCTCCAATTTGCTGTTAAAACCAACACCAAAATTGCTTAGAACACGGAACTTAATTGGATAAGATCCTTAAATATTGATTTATTTGTCTACACACACTACCCCACAAGT
This sequence comes from Luperina testacea, assembly GCA_927399505.1. Classification (NCBI taxonomy): domain Eukaryota; kingdom Metazoa; phylum Arthropoda; class Insecta; order Lepidoptera; family Noctuidae; genus Luperina; species Luperina testacea. Next base: position 14,413,724 of record OV656760.1, on the reverse strand, counting down.
ATTGATATTTAATAAAATCTACATTTTTCTACCCTTTGCTATTTGCATAATAAATATAAATACCTAATTCCTAGACCAATCACTATTGTGGGTCAAAGTATCTATTACCAACTTGTGTAAAAACGATTGGTTAATATCTGACCTTGCACGGAGGCGAGTGAAAGCTTCAGTTCTTCAATCTTTTGTTCCCAAAAGGCGTCTCTCTCACGAATCTTGGCTTCCAACTGTGCGGAGTACTGTTGTTGAAGTACAGCCTGGTCTACCCTCCCACCGGTGCGCTCTGATAGGTACGACTCCATTTGTGGAGATATTGACTAGAATCAAAGAAGTAGAATTATTGTATAGGTATATTGATATTTTCCTAAATAGACAACAGTAAACAATAGTAACTTCAGTAATTTAAACAATTGATATCAACTTATATTGTTATTTTATCCTTTTATTGTTGGCACTATTTTTAACTACAATATTATTTAATTACTGGAATTTCACACAACAGGAACAATTTCTAAAAAAAGAGATGATCAGGATGAAGGACAACTTACGTCTGATGTAGAATCCCCATGTCCACCTGAACTAGAAGGGCTGGCTGTTGACTGAAAGTGAAAAACTTTGTTTTAGATGGTATAAAAATGTTTCCATTTATAGGTAGGTACTTGCAAATGCATATCTACAAACAAATTCTTTTAGCTGAACACTAATGACCCAACCAGTGAGATTTGAGCCACTTTTCGCAGTCAAAGGTGCAATATATAACTTAATAATGAAATATTTTATTAATTGGGTCGGTAATTAGTACTAAGTACTTACAGAATCGTCCCTTAGCGATAATCTTCCTAAGAAAGAGCCGCTTCGCCAGCTACTAGTTATTTTACTTATGTCACTACCAGTTTCTTCCTTTATCTTACTTTTCAAGCTCGCGAACATTGTAGCTTGCAAGTGATGCTACCAAAAAAACAATAAAACTAAAATGTAACTCGTTTTCCAATGTAAATGACCATGATAACGCTCGATAACTTACCAGTTTCGAGCTAATTTATTACAATACTATTTTACGTCCAGTTGAAGTTACATTTATGTAGTCAGAAAAAAACAATTGTCGCAGTTTTATGTATAATGTTTGAATAGAACATATTTGCTTCGCAATTCGCAAGGATAAATACCAGAACAAGTAAAATACAGTAAGAAATAATTCGCACAAAAAAGATTACTGTCACTCTGAAAAGACTATGACAACATGTTTGACAGTTGACAACTGACTAATCACTAGTGCAGACGCAGATAGTGATATCTAAGTCGAGTGGAAAATTACAACTTTGGCGATTTTTTTGTAAATCACTGTTGGTATAATTATTATTTTATTATATTGTATATTATATCATTATTCCTGGCTCTCATAATATGCTTTGTGTATACATAAGCCGACACATCAAGCTATACATTTCCGATTTTCCGGATTTAGCAGACCTCGCATTATAGGTTTTTCGTACAATCAGAAGTCAACTTGTACTGGTTATGTATAGCTTGATGTGTAGGTGTACGTACGGTGTCACCACAGGCGTCAAAAATTTTGATGATAGATTCTAAGTAAATGGTTATTTTTAATCTCAAAGTAAGTTTTGGTTCACTATCAATTAATCGACTAATTAATTTGCACATTAATTTGTAAGCGGGCTACCAGCCTACGAAAAGAATAAAATATTGCGAGAACCAAAATGGGTTGCTTTGGTACATACATACTTTGGGTTGGGTATAAAATCTTTATTCTTTTTATTCTGTAAATAGGACAGTCTCTGTAGTCACCTTTTTGTAGCATATTTGTTAGCTAAACTAATCAGACTGGTTGTTGATAAAGACTTCGCGAGCAATGTTGAAATAATGCTTAGTTCATTCCCTTTTTCCATTTTATGTTCTCGGATGATAATATTGGTACGCAATAAACTACAGAAACAATCATATCCAGAAGGCAGGAGCTGCTTACTGCTGCTGCGTTCAACAGCCAGTATCTACTGATGTTGATGATAGTGATAGTAAGAATAAGAATAGGTAGGTACTTAATTTAATTGAGGAAAATATAGGTCTAGTTAATATTTAGTGTACTTAATCGATTGTGTGTGTTGGGCACTGTTGGGGTTAGAAATGCCTGAAAATTCATACAAATTGGCCCCTTAAAATAGTAGGTACTTATCCTACCACTGATCTCTATCTGGTATAATACAGCACCCTAATTGCGTAACACACTATCAATCACAATCTGAATCATTTTGAAGGATATTGCTAATCCATTGCTTCATTACGTTCGTAAAATGTGTCTGCTTAACAACATAAACAACGCAATGAATGTTGTTGAACTGTCAAAACGAAACCCATTGCCACTGATATTGTGTTACGCAATTACCCCGCAGGTCAGTGTATCCTACCTATTCAGATTTTAAATACCTACCCAATCATTATTTTAAAAACCAACATTATTAAAAGAAATAAGTACTTAGGTACCTACAATCTACAATATAGTAACTACTCAAAGTAGTCGTGGTCTGCTATAGTGTTGCAAGCACTAGCTTTTTAATTCTTCCTCGTCGTGAAACCGTCCATGGATCACTTCTTAACCAACTTCAAACAAGTAAGAGGTTACTGTCTGACGATGTTGCGCCATCCGTGGGTTCGGCAGCATGTTTGACCTCGCAGTGTGACGTGGATATATGTATAAGTTTAGGTTATAACTTAGGAATCCGCTGGATGCGGGAAGTACAGAACCGGTCGAAGTGGAGGTGCTTGGGCTCCCCCAAGCACCTCCACTTCGACCGGTTCCTCGGTGGTTAGGCCTTCGCCTATGCCCAGCAGTGGACGTCTTTCGGCTGAAATGATTAGGTAACTAGGTAAAGTCGACAGGACGTCATTAGTAACACTTGAACTACGGAAACCGCCTAAAAGAAAGGTGCTGGCAAAGTCAAACTGTCACCATCGACGTGTGACGGTTGATTAAATACCTTACAAGTTCATAGTAACACTATGAGCTGACTAAGAAAAGGTTTCTAAGCAGAACACCAGAGGATCAATTCCCGTATTTTTAAGAACGTTCCCATTCTCAATCTGCATAGTTTCCCTACATTGATTGTCGATTTGTCGCTGTGATGATTTTGCGATTAGATTCTCAACGTTTTAATTACCTACGGGTCTTCTGAACCCCAAAAAAATAACAAACTTCCTAGTCAAAACTAACACCACAAATAGCAGATAATAAATGCGAGTTTTCCTCAGATGGCTCACGGTTCAAGTGGCGCGACCTCAAATTCTTTTTAGGTCACTGTAATGAAACGCGTAGGTATGGGATCAAAGGGGGTCAAGGTCGCTTTGAAGGAAGCCTCCCACTTACCTATACAATTAATTGTTTGTTCCGGATAGTTAATAAAAACACAGGGGAGATATTGCGATGTTTTGTATTTATTGTAGAAACTGATTTTGTGGTTCAATATTGTGTAGTTATTGATAGATGGCAATAGACTCGCTCGCCCCGTTACGTGGGACTTAAACATAACTGGCGAAACGTGGGTGTACAGACGCCAGCACATCAAGCTACTACAATCTGTCAAATCTCTTTAATAGATTTTCAACTTTATTGCTAAAACATAAGGTTCAAAGTTGATTGGGAAAATTTTACAGTTTCGGGTAGCTTGATGTGCTGGCGTCTGTACTATAAGTACAGCTCTGCCTAATCCTTGGCCTTCGGGGAATACAGGCGTGATACTTTTGTAACGTCTATGGGGGCGATGTTATTATATTGTGTAGTTTAGTATGAGTAGATAAGTTTTGTATCAACTTCAGCCTGCGCTACTGGTCTCCTCCAGACCTCTCTGAAGAGAGTTGTTTGATCTTTCAAGGGCCAAGATTTTAGATACCATGAGTACCTATACCATCAGTGAAGGTTAGGCAGGTAGGTACACTCGACAACGCTGGCGGTTGCATTTTAACCCTTATGCAAAAAATTTAAAATGGTCAACCGCGAACTTTGTCCACTGTGCCCAAATCTATTGATTTCTGAGAAATTTATGATGTGCATGTACATATTTTTAATATTTGGGAGTTCTGTAGTTTCTGCATACCACCTTTGAAAAAAGTTGACTGTTTATGTACGTATGAGAAATATACCATGTACAAGCTTAAGCCCGCGACTTCGTCCGCGTGAAATTTCACCCTACCCCATTCACCCTCTTAGGGGTGGAATTTCGAAAAACCCTTTCTTAGAGGATACCTGGATACCTACTCTTCACAAAGAAATTATTTTTTTTCCCTCCAAATTTCATGTCTCTAGGATCAGCGGTTCAGGCTGTGCGTTGTTAAACCAGTCAGTCAGGACTTTGAATTTTATATAATATGTATATAGATATTAGGTAGCTGTTGTGTAAGTGTCCACTGTGCAGTCGGATGTTATAGGTGGATAAAGCATGTTTTTGTTGTAGAATCCAATGTTCATAAGTTGATGCAAGCTATTATAACCTCTATGTCAATGACATAAGGTTCAATTTGAATTAGCTATTTTCTGCAACTTCTGCCATCTTGTATACTTGGTACTTAATTATGTAGCGTTAGGGTAAATGAAAGGCACAGATCACATATTCAGTTGTTTATTATCTATACTGTACTCAAAATTGATCCGAAGATCACATCACATAGTAATTTCATAAATAATATTACAATGTCATGTACTTTCTGTGATTGTTCGTGAATAAAAAAATGTTCACAATATTATCAATACTTTGTTCACTGGACCGGTTTACCTTTTAAGTAGACTGTAGGTAGGTACATACTACATAATAAGATACCATTATTTTAGGTACTCAAACAACTTACAGTGTATTTGATGAGAGATAATAATCAATTATTGTGTTGCAGTTCATTTTTTTGTCAATATATTTACAGTTTTACATTTTTTTTTTGTGATTTACAAATAAATTCTTGAATATTTAATTAGGTCATCATTATTCCATTTGGATTTATAATAACAGTACTTTATAGTTAAAAATATCACAAAAATGAAATATATTATGTGTAAGACACACGCAACATTAAAAATACAACAAAAAGAAAAATATAAAATCCACTAGAAACCTTGGGCCAGAAGAGTCCCTTCTAAACAGGAAGGATACTTTCGATGTTCTATATTTCATAACGGCAATTTGATACCATAATTATTATTATCACACTAATTAATTATAAAAGTAATCGATTGTCTTACAATAAATGCGTCAGATCATAAAATTTTGATTATAAAAATTATAGGCAACAAATAATTCATGAAACGATAAATTTTTAACAAAAAATAAATGACAACTTATATACTTAAGACTCATAGTGCCGTATTGATAAAAGTGAACTGTTCACCTTAGCCACTAGCACGGGACTGATAATAACAATCAACATAAACGCAAACGCAACGAGTTACTAATGAGTTTGACTCCGCATCCGATATTCACCTTTTATCGATATGGCATTCCACTTACGTTACGACAATAAATATAACACGCTTACACATTAATCACTTCTTTAATTCCGACGCTAGGAATTATTTCATAATATATACCTAAAAATATAATCACGGCACAAGTATCCCTCCGACTAAATTACTAACGTAGTGTCACTTTATCAGGATTTAGAATCAAATATGTATTATGTATCTTAAATATTTCATTATTAATATATCATTATCAAAATATCCACTAAATGGGAGGAATAAATCAAATTAATTATATTTATTCTAACATTAATCGCATGACTGATCAACAAAAAGGATATGGACTAGGAATAATATTAGGCATTAGGCTTCCATGCCTTCGGGACGCGCGCGCCGGCCGCGTGACGCGTCGCACTCGCTCGTACGTGCGACACGCGCGACTAGTGCGTCAGGTGCCACAAGCTCACGAGTGCGACGCGCGTGACACAAGCGACGTTAGCGACGTGTTAGGAACTCGCGACTCGGCGCGCGCGCACCCGCCTCTCTCTCTATACGCATATCACCTCTACATACATACGACGAGATAAATTTGATCAAAACGTTAATACTGTTTGTGTTGAAAACAATATAGGTAGCTATTTCTTTATGCTGTATTCACCGAGAGGTAATCGGACTCGATCGTCGGTAATATTTTGTGCATCGATAGACGGGAAATCGACCGGTAAAAGAATGATTATCTAGCAAAATCTATCTGGAATAAAAGCCGACGTTTTATCCTAGAATTTAGGTAAATAGCTTGGAAGTATGCCTTCTTCGTTTTAATATTGTCCGATAACGTTCATTGTATTATGAATTTCTGTCCTATCACTCTACGAGTGTCGCGATCTATGCTAATGTGTAAACTGGGCGACGCCTCGGCGTCGAGGGACGTGGGACGTGGGATGTGGTGCAACGGGATGGCTCCGTAAGGGAAGAACGACGTACCGACTAGTCGCACGAGCGGCGCGGACACGCATGCGCGCGCCGCTCGACACACGCGAATTGTGCTCCGGCGTCAAAAGTTTCAGTGCCGAGGGAGAGAAGCGGCTACTCTATTGGTGTTTCATTACTGACTCACTTAATCTAATCTAGTGTAAAACTTGTCATCTAGAAAAAAATAATAATTTTATAACATACGTAAAAAAGTAACATAATTCTCACAAAAATGCTCACGTTAGGAGTGGGGTGATGCAACTTTTGACACCGGCGTAGTCGCCGGCGCAAGGACCGGCGACCACGGTGCGCGACGCACCACCCATAAACATTACATCGCTTGCTTATATACAACAAAGTTTTCGTGCGACGCCCGATGGCGACCGCACCGATCTTTACAGGAACTCATATCGTATCTTAAAAAAAATAATATACAATAGTAATAAAACATTTGAAACCTCACTAACTACTATTCGACGATCTCGGTACGATCTCGATAAAATTACTCAAACGGCTCCGGCGTCTCGAAATCTATTCATATCACAATCGCATGACCGTGCCTGAGAATCATATCCCGCTACTTATGTACACACTCTTTCCCGAAAGACTAACACACTCCAGGCCCAGGCGAGACGCGGCGCGAGTGCGCACGCGGCCCGCCCCGGCCGCTTACACTAACCGATACACTAAGATATCACCACCTCAGCCGCGGGAGCGACAGTAGGATACTTGCCGAACCTGCCTTTCCCGAGTGTGCCAGAGGCGCGATCGATATGGATAACGCGGGGCGCGGGCGGGGATGGGGGGTCACGTGGGTGAGGGGGCGGGTGGGGAGGGGCCAGGGTGCGGTGGTGGACGGGTGGCGGGGCAGGTTAGGGGGGGCGCAGCGCCGGCGGCAGCTGCACGGGGATGTGGTAGTAGCGGCAGGCGGCGCGGCGGCACGTGCCGGCCGCGGCGTCGCGGCACACCACCACGCGACACCCCACCACCTGCAGCCCGCACCCTGCAACACACGCGCAACGTTAGCAAGCTCACACAACAGAGCGCCAGCACGACGCATCCAGTCACAATGGAGAAGTACAAGATACACATAAATTGGGGGCAAGATGATACACGGCTACATTCTGATAAAGGTCATAAATTTAAAGTCAACTAATTTATGGACGGGTCAATACCATACTACATGACAATCTGTGCATATTATAGGGTCCATGTACAAACTCTACAGAGTATATGAATTGTAAAGCAAATACTGAAACTAGTGAAAACTACATCATTAAACTAATGTTTCAAAATGGTACAGGAGTAATAAGATATGTACCAAAAAAAAAACTGAAATATCTAAACTAAATTGGTTATATGTAGTTCAGTCTACGATCGTTTTCTACTTTTAAGATATTTAAAACTACGCTATTTATGAAATATAACAAAAATATGGTGATCATGCAGATATACAAGGAAAGGGGAACGGGGACATTTCTATCCATGATCTGAAAACTTGACGTATTGTTGTCAATTAGTTAGTTACACGTTAACAATTATTATGTGTTCTGACTAGAGTTTGTTACTACGAAGTAGAAGAGAGTGAATATATTGTTAAGATCGTATGCTCACCTTCACGAATATGAACAAATCTGCAGGTAGGTCTTGTACATCCTTGTCGATTAAAATCTTGGCACACCGGGAGGGTGTCCAGTAACTGCAAATATAACAATGTTTTCATTAGTATTTATTGTCGTTACTTAATTTCATATTCATACAAAACGATGGTCCCACAATGCTCGTGCTCTTTGACACAACATTATTTATTTCTTGTTTATTTTAGGCTTTAAATTTCTTGGTAATTGTGACTGAACAGTATTCAAATTATTCGTTGGCTTTTTCGAGTAACTTCTGCAAACTATTTCCATTTGCAACTATCAAGAAAGAGTGAGTTTACCTTATTTCTAGGCTTGTATAATTATCATTTATATAACAAATTTGCTCAACGACTTTCACATGTCAGTTTTTTCAGTACCTATAAAAAGTTTTTTATATATTTCAGAAGTGTCACATATTTGCATTGTGGAACAACTGTATGTATGTTTCTTATAACTATAATCTACTTCATAAACAGTCGATAATTATTTAAGATAAAAAAATAATTACAAACTACTCATATTTATAAAATATGTAAGAGTGTATATTATGTCGACAGGGACAGACAAGTCACCGACGGTTTATGAATTCGTTATGTTAATAGTGTTAATTCTAAAATCTAGTTCATCACTGATTGGACATTCATACATCTGACACGGATCATTATCCTCATTGCACAGCCGTCTGAAAAATAACGCTGAAATAGTTTTTGTAATATCAAAGAGCAAAGTATCACAAAAGGTCCATCACAGTAAACCTAGCACATTGTATTGAATTAAGGTTCTCTACTCGTGTTAGCTTGTTCTCTAGTGATCGATATATATTGGTATATATAGAAAAAATTTATGCGTGTGTAGTTTCTCAGTCGCTACATAAAATTAACACAAAACGGGACACACGGAAGGCGAAAATTGCTCGAAATCAAATCTTGTTGCTGCTTCAATATTACAAGAACTTTACAAGATTCGTTGCACAATATGATTGGAGCTTCCAAGCATTCTTTTATTTACGTGCGCGCTGATATCATATCATGTGTGTCACCTTTATATTGTAGTACTGTCGAGATAATAGTATGCAACATTAAACAGAATAGTAAATTAAGAGCCCACTGCTGGAGTTATTCTCGTGAACGAGCTTCCATAACCGTCAGAGAGTAGTGTTAAGTACGCTGCACTATGCACATAGGTATGAATATATAATATCTAAATGGCATGCAGAACGCTTGAAATATAATCATTATTGCGCAGCCAATCTTATTTAAGCGTGACTATATTTTACAAAAAAGCTAAAGCATGATGCTAGACAACTTTTACCAGGGCGAGGGGCGTACTAGAGGTTTGTAGCGTCCAAAGTGTACCCATAAATACCAACTGTTGCTATAATAAAGCTAAAAGAGGCTGTGTGGGGAGAGTTACGACATGTGTCTGCTCGGCAGTGATGAATTTAGATCTTCCGATGTTCTCAGTAGAGGAACAGAGGACGTCATGCTTATCGGTAGGTTGGCATGGTTATAATGTAAATAGACAAATTAAATTTATACCTTTAGCTTACATGACAGTTCTGGACGTGACATGTTAGTGGTAGTACAAACTGCAACATAATGACCATTAGAGAGTGCGGTTACTGTACGACAAACAAAAGAAAACCAAGTATATTATTACATCTACGTGAACACTTTAACAAGCGTCAGAGAGGCCTCGACAAGTCGTAAGCGAGGAATTGAAGCCGCAACGGCGAAGCATTTTAAGCATTATAAGAAAAATCGAAGTGAGTGCAAACGATTACATTAAGAACGCTACTTCAGGCACAATGACCCTTCTCTACATTCACAACACATATTCAAATCACTTCGGGTTTTCTTCTTTCACCATCGTCACTTCAACTACCAACTACGCATAAAAATAATTGTTTACAAAAAGCATTTAAAATGAGTGTAAAAAAACCCCCTGATTAGCAGTTGATAGTTGATATTGGCCAAAAGGTGAACTCCACAGGAAACTAAACAGTTGACTAGGCATTTGAATAATCATTAATTTTATTATGTACATGTTCTTAAGTAAATTAGGCAAGTTTATAGTTTTTATTATTATTAAAACGGCCAACTGTTTAGTAGTTCGTAAAATGGCTTCGTTAAATTTCTATTATTAAAGTGAGCCTGTACTGAAACTGCCGAGTTCATTAGATATTAGAAGCATATTTAGAAAAGAGAGCATTTGAAGTTAATATTGCAATTGCAATCCATGCGAGTGTCAAGCGGCGTGTTTCAGTATAGGCTCCAAACAGGAAATAACTTATACTGAGGATATTATAGTAAGCTGATTGTATCTTACCGGGTGTAAGCAAGGCAATACTGTAGAGTGACTTCTTCCACATTTCAAAGCAAGTATGTCTCACTATACAAAACTAAAAATCATCAACAAGTAAGTTGTAGCATCAACTGTTCATTACAATATAATCGATACAGTTACAGCACAATGACTAGATGGTGTGATGATGACAGATAGATCATGAGTCGGCTGACAAGCGATGCCATCAGTCGGCCAGCGCCGGGGCCGTCCTCAGACCTCCACTGTACCGCAGTGCCGGTATATCTAACAGTTCACCGAATAGATAGTGTCCTGCCTGCCACCTGTATCAGCAGGAAAGGAAGTACTGTCAGAGCATAGTATGATGTGAACAATTAGTCGTATTCCATATTGGCTTCCTTCGATGCGTGTAGTCAGGTTTATTAAGAAAGCTCAATTCACCAAGCGCACCTTGTCCCGCTGTCGTGAATGGCCCGCTTTAGTGATCGTGTTTGTCTGTTCTTTATTCATTGTTAACAAGCGTCTGTGTGCCTACTAAGCCCGCGAGAAGCGTCACAAACTAAAACTAAATAGGTACGTCTACAGAAGCCGAGTGAAGAAGCAAGCTCTGAAGTTCTATGCGGAGTCCAAAGTTGGTAGATTTACTTCTTTACTTTTTGATAGATCAATCAGAGATGATGGTATAGGCTTGTGTAACAAGGATATCAAACTATAATATTTTTATGAAATAATGTATATTTTCGTTTAATCATTACTAAATAAAGTTAGGCCAATACATTTTACTATAACACACAATTACAACAACAACAGATTTCTTAGCAGGATTTTCATTCAAAACAGTAGGTAATGATCAATTTATCGACTTCGAGCTTCTGAACAGAACATAATAAGCGGTAGTCGCAGAGGCGTAGGAAGTGATATGCGTTCGATAGCGTACTGGTTAGAGCGAGGCGAGTGGTCGTGAGCCGGACGAGCCGGGGGCGGGTATCGGGGAGCGCAGGGAGCGCGGATACAGTGCCGTGAAACAAGAGGACTGCTCTTTGCGACTAATCTAATAATTAATGTGTTAACGTTAAGCCCACATCGCACGGCACTTGTTTCGTTGTTTACTGAACGTGGAGACGCCATAGTGAAGTAAATACAATATTACTTAAGAACGTTCGTCGCTAATTAACAATCAACGAACATTTAGCACAGATGATATATTGATCAAACCTGCTTGTCACTGGAATATGTGCCTTCTGGCACTAAATAGTATAACTGGGTAGTAGTCAATTTGGTCGTGGTACAATTTGATTTTGTCTGTACCACTTCGTCATATTGTTTTTTTACTAAACTGTGGTATCTCAGCATGTGCATTACATCAACAAATCATGTGTCGCGGAGCGGGCGGGCTGGTCTCTAGGACTGCAGACTGGCGGTAACGTAAGCGACATGCGGTGAGGCGTCGCGGTGCGGTGCGGTGCGGCGGTGCGGTGCGGCAGGCGCGGTGCGGCACGCGGCACACGTTACCTGTCCGCGCTCATCGGTGTACACCACGTAAGGCGCGTTGGGGGGCGCACAGCCTTTCCGTCCCGACACAAAAAGCGACAAAAGATTGCAATGCGGACGCAGCCGAAGCGTCATTCGGAAGGCATGTAACAGAAAGCGTTTAAAATAAATAGAAGGAAGTGCGACCGAAAGAAAACTGCGGGAGTGACGCCCGTCACTTCCGCGCCACTACTGATGAACACGCCGGCACACTTAGCGCACACGGGAGCCACTAGAATAATGAGAATAATACCTGATGAGCCAAACGTATAGGGGTGGTGGATTCTATTCCATGCGAAAATTAGAAGGCGGCTGTGTTAGGTGCGGGCCTGCTGCTGCAAGCCGGTAACCACTAGTGGGTACGGGAGCGACACATCGGCCAAAGCGCACCCGTGCGGAGCTCCTTCGAGAACAAGCGTGTACGTAGCGGGATCGACGGACCAAGCGCTCAACTCTCAGTACGACGATAGGTACTCATGATAAACGACGATCGACAAGAGGTAATAAAAAAACGTACAGTCATGCATCTCAAGCGTTATTATTACCGGGATCGTAGATACGAGAAATATACACGCATAGGGTAATAACGGTAAGTGAGTAGAGATACAGTAGTATATATATATAGCGTAAAACTACCGAGACATCCGCGAGGGCGACGCCGCTCGCTTCGTCCTTACAATAATACAATACAAATGTGACAACACGCCTAGCGCTAGCCGCCCCGACAGGCCGGGGCGGGACACTCGGCCGCACACGTACGAGTCTCTACGCGGAGACCCCGCGTCCCGCGCCCCGCCGACCGCGCGTGTCGCCGTCTATGTCGTCTTCATCTTTTTGTAGGGGTTCACCGCCGCCGCAGCCGCCGCTGCCGCCGCCGCCGCAGCCGTGGGCGGCGTGGGCGGCGGCACCGCGTACATGAACGGCTGCTGGTAGTAGGGCACGGGCATGGGCGGCGCCGGCCAGCCGCGCGGCATCATCATGTGCGGCGCGCGCATGAGCCCGGCGTGGTGCTGCATGCCGGCGCGGGCCTTCAGCGCCTGCTGCGTGTAGGCGGCCGCCGCCTGCGCCATGGCCGAGTGCTGCGCCGCGAAGGCGAGAGCGGCCACGTAGTTCTTCTGCGCCACTTCTTTGGCCATGGCGGCCGGGTCGGGCGTGCCCGGGTCGCCCGCGGGCGGCGAGGGCGGCGGCGCGGGCGCGGGTGCGGGCGGCGGCTGCGGCGCGGACGAGGCGGGAGCGGGCGCGGACGAGGACGGCGGCTGCGCGGACGCACCGGACGGCACGCTCACGGTCGGCGGGGCGGACGTGGCGGGCGCGGGGTACTCACATGATACGGGCACGAACGGCTGCTGGAGCTGCATCAGCTGCTGGTAGGTCGTCGCCGGCTGGTACACGGGCACGCCCGCTTTGTCGGCGGCGGGTCGCTTGTACGGCACCACGCCGGGGAAGGCCTGCGGAAAGTAGAGTACGGCATGAGTGGCATGTCGGATAGTTTCGGACGCGAGAGAAGCGCCACAGTTATACAAAAGATACTTACGAAGTTATCGTAGTAGAAGGATCCGACGCTTTTCATGTCCATCTGAAACGAGAAACAAACGGTTGAACGGAGGGCTCCGGGCGGAGGGCTCACTGCGGGCGGACGGCGGCGGGGCGCGAGGGGCGGGGGTGGGCCCTGGCGCCGCGCCGCCGCGCCCGCTGCGGGAGGGAGAGGCGCGCGGAGGGATCGTGCGGGCGGGAGGGGGAGCGGAGGAGAAGCGTGCAAAGCTGGCGTTGTACCGGTGGCGGCTCGAGCTCGGTGGGCGCCGGCCGTTTCTTGCCCGGCTCCGAAGTCGCACTCGCTGTCGGCTGCTGGGCTGCGGCGGCCGTCTACGTGAAGCGAAGCGTCGCAGGACGGGACAGAAACAATAACGATGTAGTAGATGCACAGAATACACCTAAAGCTCGGCGTAAGGTGATATTATGCGATAGATAAAAATAAAATAAAAGTTAAGCGTGAGTGCGACGGAAGCGTGGCGCGAGCCGGCGCGAACTGAACAGAACAAAGCTCTGCGAACGTAAGCGGCGTCGCGGCGAGCGAGACCAAGCGGAAGAACAGAAGCGAGCGCGAGCGAGCGAGGCGAGAGCGTGCAGCCTGGTGGCGTACCGCGCCGCGCGCCTGCGCCTTAAGGTGCGCCTGCAGGTGCAGGGGAGGGTGGAAATAGCGGCAGGGGTCGCGGACGCAGCGGCCCTTGACGGCGTCCATGCACACCGTGACACAGCCGTCGTCGTGCGCGGCCACGGGCGGCGGCGGGTGCGCGAAGCGACACTCGGACTCGGCGCGCTTGCACGCGCCGCGCTGGAACTCCCGGCACACCTGCACCACCACACACCAGCATGTCCGCCGCTCGCGCGTCGCGCTCTTCTACCCTCTGCCTACTCTCATGCCTGCGCGCCGCCGACAACACTACGCGATGCAGTGCGCGTTGCAATGCGTCACGTGTGTTTGTTATTCATTTACTTTTACTAAGACGCGACCGCGAATTTAGATTCAGATAGAGGAAGCGCGTGAACAAAGGTCTATGTGTGGCATTATTTACTTTGTTTTGTCACGTTATACAATTTAATTGTATCATTGACCTCGACCGGACGCCGCTTTGTGATTGTTTATTCTAATCGGGAGACTACCCAATACTTATCTAATCTAACGATTTACGCATCCGTCGCATCTTCAAGTTAATTTAGTCGGGAAAATTTTTTCTTAGTGCCTAATTCTTCCCTAAAGTATTTGGTTTACGAATGTGAAGCGTTCGGCACGTCTACACTGTAAGCGCAAATCGACAATTATTAGCCGGTGGTAAACGATAGCTCGTCTAATTCACCTATTTGGCAGATATGAGCGTGCGCAACATAGCCGAGTTTGTGCCAACAGTGTAGGTCCTTCACCAGAGGGAGAAAGCGAGTGCTGCTCGCGAAGCAAACGCAGGCGCACCGGGCCAGTGCGCCCGCGCGCCACAGACACACGGGGACGGGCATACGGCATATCGGCCCAAATTTTGCAACGGGGACCGACATACTTTTAATCTGATGAAGTTAATAATCACTCGACAGTTTACTCCTACAGTTTCAGATTTAAAACAACTGTGCCTCAGATCAATAGGATATTAACTGCAATAATTAAATATGGGTCGGTCCCCGGCATAATTAAGTGGCAACATGGGGAAGCACTACTCGAGTGTAGACGGTAAGAGGGTTAATAGTGTATCGAATTTCATGCTTACCTCTAAGCGGTCAGTGCGCGGCAGTTTCTGCTGCAGCACAGGCTGCTGCATGACGCCGAGCGGCGAAGCAGCGGCGGCGGAGGGGTCGTGGCCCAGAACGGCCGGCACCAGCTGCGGCGCGTAGTACTGCGCGTACGTGGAGCCCACGCCCGGCACGCCCGACAGGTACGGCGACGTCGCCTGCACACCACACCAACACTAACACTCAGTATACTTGTACATTTACTCATTCGTTAGCAACGATATTAGTTTCTTATTATCAAAATACGCAATCTCTTATAACTTATTGAACACATCTTATAAGCCCACTTTATGCTTGCTTCGAATACAACACTCATTATTTACAAAAGCAGTACACCTACAAACATCAAAAATAAAAAGTTAATATTCAAAAAAATGTTAGCCAAACAAGCAATCACATGCAATCATAGAGAGACGAATAGAAATATTAAAAAAGCATACGGTTTATCCAGACTAGCTACCCACCGGCCACCAGAAGAAGACATAAGGAGGGGATATACCGGAAGGTCCGGAAGGGGGTAAATTAGGGGTTACATTCCTTGGTTAAGAGTGCATTACGGTGCTGAAGGAGTGCCATTCATGTGTGTGGAAGATAAGAGGCGCAGGATGCGAGGGGCCGGTGGTGTAGTCGCGCTCGGCGGCGGCGGCTATTACCTGCGGGGCGAGCAGCGCCAGACTGATCGGGTCCAGCGCAGCGAGGTGGCTGGCTGCCGCGCCCGCGCTGCCCACGCCGCCCACCTCGACACAAAACCACACAAACACGCTACTCATCGTGCGAGGCCAGGTCTGCGCCCGCGCCACCGTCAAACCGCCTCCACCTCACTCCTCGCACCGACTCACGGCTGCGTCGTATCGGCGTGACTTTGTGATCTCTGACTACTAGATGCGACAGGTAAATCCGAAAGCTACAGAGTATAGATGCGGTAAGCGCAGGGCGCCGAGGCGGTGCGAAGAGGAAGGTCGAGGAGTGTGTCGGGCCGCGTAGTTAGCGACAGTGTGAACAGTGAGGAGGACAATGTCCGGTGATTTAATTTGCATTACCGCTTATACCCAGATCATTCACATGTGAGTAAGTTTGGAGAATAGTCATGCCACTTAAGGAACGATTCGTACAAACATGCTCAAGCAGTGGGGAGCGATCGGCCTCTGCGGCAAAGTTTAAGTTGTGCCTGAAAATTAGTAGACTACCCATATTCTAAAATAAATACACAGATTACTTGTGTCAGTTTAGCAGGTTCACGCACTCGAAGCGAAACTTTAAATTAAAGCGAGGAACTAGTTGCAGGAACGGCTGTGCCGCCTTCAAGAAAGTAAATTACCATTAACTTTCAATGTGCACATGATTAAGTTTCCAAGAAAACTTCACGAGGGAATCGAGTTAATTTACTTACTGGTGAAAATATTTTCAATGCGCAGAACCTACGAGTAACTTATTATTTGGTGTTTATCTAACTAGCTATATATATAAATGATAAAAATAATATAAATAAATGTATTTTCTTTCTTTCTTTCTTTCTTTCTTTAGCTAGGGACACATTTACGAGGCACAACTTAAACTCGATACGTTATAAGTCTACGTGTTTCAATAATAAGAACGCTTATATAATAATAATAATAAAAATACAGAGTAGCGAGTAACACCGAAAGCTGCGTGTTGCGTGCATACTGAATACCTACATTAGTGTGGAGGTCCGATCGCTCGAAGCTTCGGTAGTAGGAGGGAGCGTAGCTTGGGTGACTCACCACAGCTGGGACTTGGCCAGGTAGCACCTGGCCGGGCGTCAGGCCCATCTGCTGCATGAGTGCGTTCTTGAGTGCTAGGTGATTTCTTCCGTTGATTAGCAACTGATCCTTCAGATGTTGCGGTGGATGGAAGTACTTGCAAGGTGGTTTCTCACGGTTACACCGACCCTGGAATTGACAAATATTTTCGTCAGTATGCGGAAAACTTTAACAACACATTCATATACTGTTAACTTATAAATAATGGTATGTATTAAGGTTCATCGCCCCATAGGTAAGTATCTGTATCGTAATGTTTGGTTACGTTCACATTCAAGGGTGGCGACGACGCCATTAGGGCACGTAAGTGGAAAATGCAATAGATATGAGAGCTATACGCCGCAGGTAACCGACATTTCTGGGCTTTGAGAATAGACGAAAATGGCTGACCTCATTCGATATCATTCCGATAAGCAATATGTGTAGCGGGGCGGCGGGCGACCGCGGTTTCGGCTCAATATCGGCCGAATGTGCGGAAATCCCTCCATGCATCACAATTGCCGTGAGCCGGGCACGTAGCCACCAGAAATCCTCCACTCGATTTTTCCTTATAACCGCGTCTTAGGCGGTGTCAAATATTTCTGAAGCGTGTCGAGGGCGGCCGCGCTCCTCGCTCCGCTCATTTTCGACGTCAATGAGGCGCGAGATAATTGCCTTTCGGAATCGAAGCCCTCCGCCGCACCCGTCTATGATGATTTATTTACATCCGTGTAATTAACTGTCGCACTACGTGACGGGAAGAGCTTCGCGGACGTTTTATCGTCGCACGCCGAGCCTCCTGCGCCATATTTTATTCAGTGAAAAAACGGAAAAGCGCTTATCGCAGTTTCAAAGAAATACGTATACAAACACAACGCCATCTGAATATTCAGTACTCCACTAGGGGACTCCCTTGCTGATAATGTCCGCGGAACAGCTTTGAAGTGATTTACTGAGTAACTTTTCTAAAGCATGCCCGATGATATCACTACAGTAGCTGTACAGACGAAGCCTGGATATATACGTCTGTGTATTAAAGTGTATATCTATCGGCAAACATCGCGAAGTGTGAATCTTTGACTGCAGCTAAATCAGATGCAGACATGTTCCGAATTTTCTCAGTTATTAAACTTCGGCGATGCGTGCTACAACTAACTAGTGGAAGCAGTCGGCTGCATTTAGATTAACTTGTTACTGGCAGGCATAATGTTAGTTGGACGGTCCTCTCACAGTTTAAGCTCTGGATAAAGTTATTATTTCCTGTTACTCCGGGCCGTCTACTTTAGCCGAGTTTCGATTCGAACCAACCCGTTTGTGAAACTTGAATGGGTGATCACGTTTCATCATTACTATGATAACTCTGTTGGGTTTATCAAACTTCTATTTATTAGCTGCCACAGTTTGTGAAGCGTTAGATAAGTTTACTGTTGGAAGCATTCAACTGCGTTTGTATTGGGCGAGTTTAGTTTAATGTTTTCGTGGTTGATTGTGAGTAATGATTAATGTATTCTATTGACTCTAATGTAGTTTGATATTTAGTGTCTAAACTGGAAGGCTATCAATACGTATAATGTTGGTATTATTTATGCGAGTATCGGCGAGTGCGAGCCGCTGCAGGTGTATCGGCGCGGCGATTAGCGTGACGGATGCCCGCGCGGATACAAATGGCCGGCCGCCTCAGACGGATGACCGCGCCACGCTCGCCCGCCAAACGCATTACGACACATTAATTGCTCTTCGATCACTACGCCTCTACATTTGTTCGTTTAACGTCCCTTTTGTCCATTCACGAACGTTTATTTTACGCTTTAGCCTTGTTTATGAAATGACTTTTTATCTCAAAAAATCTAGCTATCTCTGTCCAATATTGAGAAAAACAGAACAAATAAGCGTATAAGACGTTACGTAACGCAAGACATGTTTACATGAAGCCCCAAAAATTAAACAAAAACTTTCAATATGGCTTATTTGTTCGGGAAGGGCAACGGGAGGGTCGAACGAGCGCAGGGTGGGCAATAACCGCCCAAAACTAATAACATTTTTGTGTGATAGTGGAGGAGCAAACCGAGCGCGCTACCCTCGCCGTGTCCTTTATAACACAACAATGCGCACTTGCAATACAATAAGGGGTTAGCTGAGAGTCAGTTTCATCACTGCCTTCCTTTTCTCCAGAGAAAGAAACAACGTTCGAGGGGAAAGGAATGTACCGACTGTGCCGAGTACCAAACCCAAACAACACGGATTTAGAGATGAATATACTTCATTGTGACTTGGCACTGGTGCCCGATTAAAGCGAAAACGACATCAATGAAGCGAGACTCTCGTGTCTCGTTAAGGTGAGAGCAGTAAGGCGGCGGAGCGCTCTCGGGAACTATGACGTGTATAACGAACAACCCTCGAAAGTAACGGCGTCCGCCGGCAGTCGGCACGCGCCACACCTTGTTACTCCATCGCGCCAGCCGCTGCCAAATGCCACCTCTTCTTCCATTTTCAAGCCCGGAAACTGTATCAAGAGTTTATTACTGGATAATCTGAATCTCAGTTTGCCGACCTCGCTCATTAGGGAAGATATGAATGACCTCATTGGCTGAGACTATGATGTGTGTTTGCCAACTGACTATTCCGAGGACTGGAATCTAAACAGGTAGTTTTAAATTCAAAGAAAAACATTTCACAACACTCTTTTCAACAGTACACAACACAATACAATTTAAAAAAATAATAATAAAATAATTCAATTTTTTTTTTTATTTTTTTTTTTAATTCAATTTATTTATTTTGTTTTTTTTTTTTTTTTAATACAATTTTACAAAAGGTCAGGCACATCAATGCAACGAAGCAAAAAACCATTCAGTCGTTTCATTGTACGTATTAGTGTGCAGTTCAATGCAAATGTCTTAATCAAAACAGCAATCAGCCAACAGGACATGAAGAATGCGCCCGTCAGACGAGGCGTGCGGTCGTTAATCGATTAGAACGTTCGATCACGATTGATGTATCGGTGACACAGCGTCGACGCGCGGCGATGCGTGGTCAGGCGTACGCACGAGCCGATCTCGACTCGTCTATTTTACTATTGGGCGAGCGGACACGCGTCGGGATAAATCGACACACGAGGAAAACAATGAGGTAACGAGCCGATGAATGACACGCTCCCGTCGCAAAACGGCTCGGACTCCACTTGTACGCACGTAAGTGGGTGCCAGAAATATTTGGGGACAGACGGAAATAGAATCGGCCGATGAGACGTGCCAACTCCTGCATCGAGAGGCAGCAAGCGCACGCGACACGTGGCCCACACATATTGCTGGAGGTTTAACATTCACAAGCCGTCTTAAACTTCTACGTTGACTTTTTTAACTTTATTGTGGACCACTAGTTCACCCGCGTTAATTTGAGGAAAAAACCTACTAAAATTATATTCCATTACTTTAAGATCATGACCGGCCGGCCGCCTTGCCGAGTTATTTTAAAACTACATTTTATATCTCTCTCTAATTATATTCATTGAAATCAAATGATGTCAAGTGCAATTTTGTTCTAAATTAAATACCTACTTGTGATTAATAACCTATTTATTTGAATAAGGATTAATATCATGTTTATAAAACACCTTCGCAAATATTGCATTATTTTAGAACAAATTTGATTACTTACCATAAAAAGTTATGGTGAGTCAACCTTAAAAGACAATATTATGTTACCCCGAACTTTTTTTAGAACATTTAAAGGGGAAAAATTCCGTCATACATGATTTTTGCGTAACTTTAAACCGTTTACACAGCGTGCAACGTAAGTTCTCAAAAGGAAAAAAATCCCGTTTTTGCAACAATTTTCATTGATGCTCCGCTCCTATTGGTCGTAGCGTGATGTTATATTATAGGACTTAAACAAAGCTGTCTTATTCGTACTTCTACAGTTGTTTAACATCAAAAAGGAGTTCATAAGACATTCGCCAACAAATAAGTATATCTTTCTGTTCGGACAGAGCCGGTGTGAAGAATGCACTTTCATAACGTTGTGGGTTTTGTTTATAAGTAGAATAATATGTATACATATTATTCTACTTATAAACAAAACCCACAGAAATAACAATGTAACAGAAACCAGATTTCGGATCGGAGTCGGATGTCCCGAAGGGAAGAGGTTATTAAAAGGTCCATAGGCTTGAATCAACTGAAAGAGGTAGGCAACACAATCACGAGCAGACTAAGATCCGGCGCCGGATGCCGCATATAATTTTTTCGACAAGCCAGGGAGGGAAAGGTGAAATCTAATTTGCAAAATTTTGTGGTCGGGAAGGGAATTAGGTAAGCAAAGTCAATTCTGAAAGTAAGTAGAATTTGAATTTAAAATGATTTATAGAGGCACAGGGGAGTGGCTAATGAGGCGTCATGCGAGAGGGGCGCGTGTTTACGCTTGGCGCCGAGCGCAGTATTTTTTATCGCGGCCTCTGGGCGGCGCCGCCCGCGTATAGCTGACGTAACATCGAACACGCCTACCAGACGAAATAATTAGCCAGTATCTAATTGACTTCGAATAATCACACATTTATGTTGATTAGAATTTAAATCCAGATGCAGATACTCATTTGAATATCAAATAAGGAATTACCACGCATTGGTGCCGATATTCTTGTCTCGACACTCCACAGTGTCGAGACAAGAATATCGGCACCAATGCGTACAAACAGAGATAGGAAAGACTTAATGATATACAGCTCCACAGCTGTATATCATTAAGTCTTTCCTATCTCTGTTTAACAACAATTACCTGTAAACCACTGTTGTGTTACTTTAAAAATGGCTCCGTTACTTATTCCATAACGGGCTGAAAATTATAACCACCCGAAAAAGTTAAATCTTCACAGGAGCTAAAGATTACTTTGGGTGGATTGTACACAACTCCCTTTTTAATTTTATACAAGTTTGTTCTTAATTTCATCCTTTTAAAATAAACTTTGTGATAGCCGTTAATAGTGAGTTAATGTAATTAGCACTTATGCTTATTTAATTATTAGGTACGGTTATATGTAGACGTCGAGTAGCCGTCCCTCGATGAAAAAAAAACTTTGTAGAAGCCTTAAAGTAAGAATTATTCAGTCCGGTGAAGTTCCCAACAAGTTTGCATGGCGGTGCCGTAGCTTAACGTTAAAATATGCATTCGTGCACGGAGTTATCTCGGCCACTTTTGCCGTTGCCGCCGGCGAGTGCCGCCCCACGGTCACTCCTTGTTTATCCCGGCTTTAATATTAGTTGGCCACTTTTAAACGGTAATGTCTAAGCTTAGGGTTCCGTAGTGTCATAAAAGTTAGGTATGCAAACAAATTTCTGCAATCAGATGTTGGGAAATTAAATGTTAAATAAAGGGTAGTGTCGTAGGTGTCGGTCGGGTGTTGGAGCCGGCGCCGGCCGCGGGGACCACGGGGTGCGAGATTAATGCAACGGAAGCAGGCGCGACCTCTCCAGGTGTTTCATTAAATTGCGCGGCGCCTCGGCCGGCTCGTACGGCCATTATGAACGCTGCAAGCTCGAGGGCCATTCGCTTTAAGAACGCCCGCGCCACTTTGTAACAGCCTTAATGAATCTTGTTACTTATAGGCTCGCGTAAATTGCCTGTTTTACTAACGTGGCGTGGGGTGAAAAAACATTAGGTCAGTGAACGCTTTCGTGAGAAATGCCTTTAACGCTCGCTGAGAGGTTTTGTGTTACAGTATGCCGTCAGTGCCAAGTTTTTGAGATGTTATTAGCCGACGGAAAGTCGTAATATCTGCATTAGAAACAGTTTCATAGAACCACAAGAATGATTCGCCAGGTGAGATATGAGCCAAAAGGAATAAAAAGCCCCAAATTAAACATAATATAATTAAACACGCTTATTTTTAGAACTGAAACTGATGAACAAAGCAAATAAATGTTTTTTCTAATATTCTACACGGACTGACCAAAAGAAGTCAAATAAACAAGAGACGTCATTCTATCGTACTATTTATAAATGTAACAATTTCTAAAGACGACCGTCTACCGCCTCCGCTAATCAGGTCTAATTACTAATGATTTGGCTACATTTGCCGAGTCCAATACTGTTTCTGTGACAAAGAAAACAACATACCTACATTTCAGGTGTATTATGTGTAACAGCAACGTGGTGAGCATTTGTGACGAATGACTCAGAGTTTCAGTGCAAGGTAGGTAAACAGGCGGACCGCGTGCACATGTTTCACGTGCAATCTAGTGAACTAAGCGGCGCAAGTTGATGCGACACGACGATACGGAGCTACCCGGCCCGCCGCCTCGCACCGACTAACCAGTTTAACCCTGCTGCTGCAGTAATTAGTCTAAGCAGCTAGTCGGAACGCGTGATTCCAAGTACTCTCTTTGACTTTCTTGTTTATTCATGGGGTTAACACTCGCCCGGATTCCGGATTTCACCGGTCCGATCCGCACGGCTAAATTAAGGCACCTTCATTACCGCCTAGAAGCAGGCTTAGAATAGTCTCACTCTAACCTCTCAATGATAATTAGGTCATCTGATGCTTCTAAATCTAACGTTCTAAACAGAGATCGTGTTAAAACTAATTACAAAATGCGAGCGACACAATGGAACTAGTTAAACACAAGAAGATTTTTGACTTTCAACATCGGTTATCTGTAATAGTCACAGACAACAATAGTTGTATCACAACAAAGGTTTCTAGGACGTTTCCGTAACGGTATTTTCTCTGCTTTTGTACTAAAGTTAATAGAAAACGTTGAACGATAGGTATCGGTTTCTTTTCACAAAACCTTGGCGTTGGTGAATAGGATAGTTAGTGTCTATCTTGTATCTACTACTATGCAGCTTATTTTGCGAGTTCAGCTTGCCTTTCCGCGTTAATTTCGATGTTGTTTTGTTTTTAAATCAAGGCTTATTACCAAGCGTTTATTTGCACCTGATATTATTGTTGGGTAATAAGATTAATACTTCTGCTAATGATTAATTTAAGTACTTGTAAACATTTTGAAACAATTACATATCTCGCAATTCATGTGTAATGGACTACTATGCAGCTTGTTTTGCGAGTTCAGCTTGCCTTTCTGCATTAATTTCGATGTTGTTTTGTTTTTAAATCAAGGTTTTTACCAAGCGTTTATTTGCACCTGATATTATTGTTGGGTAATGAGATTAATACTTCTGCTAATGATTAATTTAAGTACTTCTAAACATTTTGAAACAATTATCTCGCAATTAATGTGTAATTGCCGGAAATGTAATTAGTAATAAAATAATGAACAAACACTGCGTTAATTATTTTGGCTAGAACGGCAGATTCATCAGATTGTTATAATTTAGTAATGTATTCAAATACAAGCGTTCGACACTAGCTTCTTTACCACTAATTAAAACTTTAGACTACAGGTGTTATTAATTTATTATAGGGTTTTTTTAAATAATTGAAATATTACACTCACGAAAAGCAACAAAGAATACACATTTCATCATAGTTTATTGAAAATATTGTATGGAAATTGAATAAAGGCTCCTTCAAACAGACGCGACACGACACGCGACACAAAGGCACCGCAAGTCGCGCAACGAGCGGTGCCTTTGTGTCGCGCGCGATTATATCGCGTGTCGCGCCTGTTTGTAGGAGTCTTAACGACTTATTGAATAGGAAAACTAGCACAAAGTAATCAGGTAACCTAGAAAAATAACCGATCATTATGTGATCGAAGTTGACGAATCGCCATGCCAATCTATGTCATGCCTCGTTTACACTAGCGTTAGCGACTCGGATTCGTTTACTGTCTTCGCAATTGAACTCGCATCCGGCTACTGTTTACATTGGTCGATCTAACACAACTACATCCGGTAGAGAATTTAAATCATAACAATTTTAATTGTCACTGAATGATTGAAAAGGCAAATATGATTACAGCTACTGAATAACTGAAAATTTTAGATATTAACATTAAAATTACAGCTATTCAGCATTCAATTTTCGTAAATACCCGTCTGTTTTCTGTCTACATTATAGTATTCTATAGGTCCAGCTCAGATAAGGCTACTTCAAACAGGCGCGACACGCTATAAAATCGCGCGCGACACAAAGGCACGGCAAGTCGCGCAAAGAGCGGTGCCTTTGTGTCGCGTGAGATTACATTGCGTGTCGTGCCTGTTTGTAGGGGCCTTTACTGGATAATGCAAATTAGTTGTTATTATAAACAGCAACGATCTTACTTCTAGACACACAAGAGCTTATCACTGAAGTAAGGTAATTAGGGAAAACTAATTGTAATAGGATTGATCACTATACGATGCTCGGAGAAAATGAACTGTTATTTTTTTTCAATGACATCCTGTTTGACCCTTTTATTTATAGAAATGTCGCAGCAAACAAAATCACAACTGAAGAAGAGATAAAAGGCGATAAACGCGGAGCGAACTAACTACAAAATAAAGAGCCTTTACTACGTACGATAAGGGAAGTTTAAGAGGAGTTTTCGGGCTCGGGTCGCACCGATAAATTGGGCGGCACTTAATTATGATCTCGAGCGGCATCTTGCAGGCGGCTAATGTCCCGGACTCGTTTAATGCCCGAACTTGTAGTCTCGACTCCGGCGGGCGTGATAAATCTCCATCTGTGCCCTATGCCCGACCCCTACCTTCAACGTGGCGCGACTTGACATACACCCGTCTAGAGACCGTCCAAGAACCACGAAATATAACTTGTTAGTTTCAGACATTTATGTGGCTTTGTCCTTTTCGGTTCATGCCACTTTAAATGAGCCTAATCTAAACAAACTCACATTTTTCAACAAATATATTTTTAGGCACTATAAACAAAAAGAAACAAATAACTATAAAGATATTTCCAAATGAACAAAAGTTTTCCTTACGCTTGAAGTCTCCGGCAATGAAACGACCAACACAATCTGTTTCCGTGAAAAGCGTAGCAAGTGCTACGAGAGTGCTACGAGCGCGTAGAACAAAGAGAGACTACAATAACACCGCGAGGAAGTAACAATCTGACCGTTGTTGGTGTGAAAAAATATTTGTATGGTGTCTCAAAACAAGACGCAAAAGGTTGTTTTCCTAAGGTCAGCAGGAGTCACATTAGACGCACCAGGTTAAAAACCGGCCAAGAGCGTGTCGGGCCACGCTCATTGTAGGGTTCCGTAGTTTCCCGTCCGTCACAATAAGTGTTCCCACTTATGAGTTTAAAAGTGGGTATCCATTATGTTCGCGCTCCTGCAATTATTTTGTACAACTTTTTGTCTTTTTTGTACAAAAACTGTTGTTTCCATCAAGTTCAAAATAATTTTCCTAGAAAGTCCTTATAAAGTTCTACTTTTCAGATTTTTTTCATATTTTCTAAACTTATGGTTCAAAAGTTA
This sequence comes from Luperina testacea, assembly GCA_927399505.1. Taxonomy (NCBI): domain Eukaryota; kingdom Metazoa; phylum Arthropoda; class Insecta; order Lepidoptera; family Noctuidae; genus Luperina; species Luperina testacea. The sequence continues at coordinate 14,387,413 of OV656760.1, read as the reverse complement.
GAGGGGGGGACACACATTGTTTTTTACTTTTGGAGCGATTATTTCCGAAATTATTGACATTATCAAAAAATGATTTTAGTAAACCCCTATTCATTTTTAAATACCTTTCCAACAATATATCACACGTTAGGGTTGAAATTAAAAAAAAAATCACTTCCCACTTTACATATAGGGGGGCTACCCTAACAAAACATTTTTTTCTAATTTTTATTTTACCACTTTGTCGGCGTGATTAATATACATATTGGTACCAAATTTCAGCTTTCTAGTGCTAACGGTCACAGAGATTAAGCGAGGACGGACAGACGGACAGACAGACATGGCGAAACTATAAGGGTTCCTAGTTGACTACGGAACCCTAATAAAAACACATTATCTTCATTTGCGTCGTTCAGTCGGGTAAAAAATCGGTTCATGACACGTATATGAAACCGAATTCAAACAAAGAAAAACATGAGGAAAATTCTTCGAGCTAAAACTTCAAGGTCTAAAGATCCAGGTGTCTGGTCTTAAGCGCGTGTTTCCCAAGTATCTCATTCGTAAACAATGTTCGCGTAGAGCGTGCGTATTTCATTTACTAAAGCCTTAAATGCCAGTAAATATGTAGGAATAAATCAATTTTCTAAACAGAGTGAAATTATTAACCGCAATGATTTACGATGTAAGACGAAACTTTGTTCCGTTTACATTGCCCTTTTATGTTGTGAATGTGGGTAATATAGGGAATTATTGTGTACCGCCGGGTACATTAGGAAGAGTGGCTCTGTGTTATTGCATCGTGTTACGTTAATGTCGCGCGGCAGGGCTCGGCACGACGCGGCACGATATGGGGCGGCAGGGCACAGTCGGCGCCGCATTATCTAGGTATAATTAAAGCGGGCAAGACGACGGCGAGACGTTACGCCCGTCCTAACGACTTTTATGGCGTATGTAACATTGCCGGCACATAAAATAAATGTGTCGACTCCAGCACCCCGATATAGCACAGTATTTCCCAGATTAATCGCCAAAATGTTTGCTCACACGCTTTACGACTGCCGTTATTTTGACTATACCTCTACATAATGAGGTAAATATTGGAAAATGTTTTCCTTTTCCCTCACTGACACTAACGTAGAGTCATGATGGCTCTCGAAAGTGTCGGATGAAAGTATTTCCTGAAGTTTATTTGTTAAAGTTTTTGCAATATAAGTTTCTATTTGGAAAGGGTTCAAGAGTTTTTTTGTGAACGGAGGGCACAAAATACAGAGTATAATAGGTTGTTTACTGAAAACATCGAAGGTCATTCATGTCGACTGCTCGGTGTATTTGTACACGTGTGTATTTATGTGAGAGTGGATTTGTTTTTTTCTCTCTCAAGTGTGTATTTAACGCACACCCTTACAATTTCTGTACTATCGTCGTCTTGGGACGTTTGTACGTCGGTGACTATGAGGGTATACGAGGTGACCACTTCGCCGGGTTCCCTGGCGTTTGCGTCCACAGGCGTCATTTAAATCTTTATATGTCCACATTAGCTTTATAGGCGACGGGGAGCTTTCTCCAACGTTAGCGGCGCCTGAGTGCACTTTTATTGAGGATGAAATACCGTAATTGCCACTCGGCGCCAAGCCGTGACTGACGAGTTTTGTACGTGCTAATTGTGCCAACTCATCTATAAGGTCGCATGACCGCCGCCGAAAGGTCAAAACATACTTTACTTACTTCCTAATGGGGTCTACGTTAGATTAACTCGTGAGCGGCGAATTGATGTTTGTTTTGATTAAGTTATAACATTGGAAGTGTATTAAAGTATTAATATTTAAGTATGTACTTAGTCGTTCATTCGCTACAGCAACTATATTCCTATATCATGTGGGGCATCGTAAGTCTACACAATATTGTATAATATATTACGTAAAAGGAAAATATTCAAAACAATAACCGCTTTTCATATCTCAATCCCCGAACAGCCATAATCTTGACAAATGACGGTCTTTGGAGTGTAGTCGGCACTACCAGGCCGCATTGACAAAACTCCAAATAAACTGACACCGACACATAAAATAAGCATATAATTCGATGTTTTATTGAGTGGAGGAAATGCGAAGGAAATAGTTTTCTGGGTCATTACGCGGGTCATCAATCAAGTGTGGGCAACGCTTAGATTTGGAAATTGTACGGCGTGGATCGATTCGTGTGGCGGTCGATTTCCGATGCCTGAGTCGTGGGCGCAGACCTCGGGCGGCGAGCTTGGCGTGGTCGTAAACGGCAATAAAGGCTGAAGGCGTGAGGATGCTTGTCGGGCGTCGGTATGCAATGGAGTCGAATGCACGATATCTGCATTGTGGGGCGGCGTCGCGGCGCCGGCGGGTCTGGGCGTCGCGGCGGCGGCGCATACATCAGGCACGCGACCGTCGCCCCCGCCCCCCACACCGCCGCAACACCCCTCGCCAATTATCATAGTTTTGTTCCTATTTTTTGCCGCATTAATGGCTGTTTTCAGACAAACACCCTAATTGGTTATGCTGCATTGCGTTTACAGAATACATTACTATGGGTCCACTTTTTATCAAATTTTAGAGAATGATCGAGGTTTTCTACACACATTTTTAATGTTTCTTTAAATTACTTCTCGCACAACCTTATGTTTATTACAAAAGATTCCAGTCTTATCAAGATTCGTTAAGACGTCAAGAATTTTCCCTATCTCGAATCATATTATGCCAATATATCCCATATCCTTTTCACCTTTTACTAATAAAGCCGCCTTAAGAGAATTTCCTAACCCGACGGTTAAGTTTAAGAGATTACAAGTAAGCAAAACTCTACAAAAGTACAAAACGATTCATATAAAGAAGCCGGACGTTAACAATATTTTATACAGTCTGCGAGTTAATAAGATGACGATTATCTACCTATGTTTACTATTTTTAAACTTAATTGCGTCACATTGGACAATATAACACAAACTCATTCTTAGAGGAGTTAGTTTAAAACCCATGGGGCTGACGTTTCGTTACGTATGCAGCGAGTCAACCGGCGTCGGTGGCAGGTAGAGTGCAAGGCGTCGCGCACATTTCGCTGCACCGGCGCTCCCCATTATCCTATGCAAATCCGGATTTCCCAAATATCGTGCTCTGCCGCGGGCCACCTCGCTATCGCGGCTATTAATAACCCGCCGTGTTACAAATACGAGCCTCGGAGCTCAGCCGTTTAGTCCGTCGACGAAATACACTAGCCGTATGTTACTTCATACGCTCACGACTCTCGCTAATATTAAGCAGCGCTGCACCGTATTTTCCAATTTGATTAAATCCTTTTTCCAATTACGGAGCTTCGGGTAGGCGTTTGTTTTTATGATAGCTTTAGGATAGGAATTTATGAACTTAGTTTATATCGTACTTGCATTATGGTTAGAGAAATAATTAACTTTTAGAAAACGGCAAACCAATTTTTGATATTGTCGTAAAAAATACTCGCGTTAATGATACTTCCTCATACATAAAATACACAGTTGGATACGTAATACTTACGAGTTAATTTCTAAATGAGGAAACTGTCTTGCTACGGCGTCGGTAATACGTGTTCTCGCGCGGTTCTACCTTCTTTGTTACGAGGGCGCTGTAATAATTTCACAATATAACTTTTTATACTTCAGGGGAAGTTCGTTTAATATTCTACTAGGTAAAGTGTTTATCGCGCTAATCTCGTAAAACAGGTTAGTCGAATGAAGGGTGCAGAACATCGCGCCGAGGTCAGAGGATGGGGTCAGGTCAGCGCGGGTCAGCCGTTGAAAATAATCCCATACCGTTTGGGGCGAATTAAGTATAATTCGTTCACTATAAGTAGGTGCGTCAGGTGTTATGGTGGGTGCTTAGAAGTGAATCGTCAAAAACAATCATTTACTCTGTGGTGCGTCAGTGGGCGAGAAAATGGAGAGAGAAAGAATGGAGCAAACAGCTTGCACTCGCTCCTTGCAAGTTTTTTGAAGAGCGTGCTGGATAATTAGATTAGATGCCGCTGCAGCCCGACTCGACGTGCAAACCGACACGAGATTTTTCTTATTAACTCCGCGTACACGTTTACGTCGGAATTTATATCGAGAGTGGCCAATTAGTGAAAATTTTATGCTTTTCAATTGAGTTTCGAAACAAGAACATTTTCCGGATAAAGTTTTAACGACGAATTGGATATAACACTTGGCGAATTAATATCTAGAGACGTGATTTACACAGAAGCATGCATTATAAAAGAACATAGTTTATATAGTAAATGTCCATCATCCGCCTTCGTTAAGTAACACATAACGCGGTAAATAAAAGCAACAATAAAATATATAGAACCGAGTGTATGCTCACCTAATGAGGAAACTAATATTGTAGAAACGTTGGGTATGCGTGAGTACACAAGTCGTCCACACTGAAAGGCTGTAGTCTACGGAATGGACAGCGGCGACGTCCACCTACCCTCACAATTTAATTAAATATGGCTTCAGATTAACTCGGTGAGGCTTCATACAAACTATTCTGTTTCATATTTTCCACCCCCCGATAACAATATCCCCCCACGCTTTATCTACCATGTAGACTATATCACACTTATATACCTACATACGTACTTTTACCGGATACAGATATTTTCCTCCATAAAATGATATCACATCGCTCTAATAAGATTACCTGAAACAAAAAGATTACACAATTAGTAGGATCAGGCGATTTGTTTACGCCAAAGTCAATTAGGCTAAACAATGTCGCTAATAATAACAATGGGAGCAAGAGTGACGAACCAAAGTTACTTGGGGGTACAGTCTTGACTTTGATAATAATGGGTTTGGTTGAGAGGCGCGGGTGGGGTGCGGGGGGTGCGGGCGCGATTGTATCCGATGATAAACATCGGCCACCCGCCGCGCCATCCAAGAGTCGGCGCGCTAATTAAACAACAACGGAGAAAATTAATTTGATTGTTTCGGAACTACGCCTCTTTGTTACGGCCTACCAACGGTTTACCTAGGAAATGTTCTTCGCTGATGCCTCTCGACGTCGCGATGGAGACGATTTTTCACTGTATGTAACACCATTTATATTGTGTAGAGAGAGTACGGCAGGCGAGCGCGCGACAGGCGCCGTTGACAAACAAGAACAGACTGAAGTTGACTGTTTGACACCTAATGGAAAGCTTCCAAGTGCACCAGATCGATGGTACCTACTTACTTTGTTAAAAAGGCTATAGACGATGACGTCACGTCAAAGTTTACAAAATAGTTAAGTTAGTTTTGTTACAAAATAGTTAAGATAGATTATAATGTTTGTGGTCATGAAAAGTGTCTAACTTTCAGGAAATGGATACAAATTGCTTAACAGTATTGTATCGCGAATCCGTAGTTACAAGGTTAATTGGCATAAAAGTCACCGATGTGGTAGACATGTGTGACAAATTAGGAGTGCGTGACGTGACGTCGGCGTCGCGGTGGCACTGTGACAGCAACACGCGTGGCGTCGGCGCCGCTTGTTCCGGCCGCGGATCAGGTACCCACAGAGGTCTCGCCTTACATTACGCACATCCCAGCTAACATTACACCACACAGCCTTCCTCCTTATTAATGACACGCGGTAATTAATTAAACCTACGCGCTCAGATATTCTAGTCACTAACATATGTTAACAAGATCCGATACCCCCACTGAGCTTAACAAGATCATTATATTATACCAGAGACGAAATAATACACTTATTGTCATCTACACTACTGTAAATGAATAATTTATAGGGTGAACGCAGAGTTCGGAGCTTCGGGTGTCAATTAAGTAAAGTATTTACGAAACGCCCTCTCAATAAATAAGTTCGGGAATAGAATTCGGAAAATTAATCGTGAATAGGCACGGGGGATCGGACAAAAACTTTAATGCGTGCTTGGAAACCTTTCGGCGTGAAAATGTGGAATTACATGCGGTATCCGAGTCGGCCACCTCGTTCCTGAACGTGTGAATTATTTCATAGATTGGAGACGACTAACTTTTAGTTGATCCACAAATAAGTTGATTCGGTTTAATTTGACCCAAAGGGTAATGTTGCTGAACCAATTAGCGAACTTTATAATGTCAAATATACATGGAACAACAGTTTAATGTTTATTAAACATTCAAACAATTATTCTGGCTCCAGAATTCCATTCATGTTTATCGCTCCTCCAACAGTACGAGAACGGGATTGACTGCACCATGAAATCGTCTTAAAAGTATATGACTAACTTCATCTTTACTCTTTGAGGGATATTTTAAACCTTATCCTGAGACAAAGACCGCTCTTGTAATCACAAAATATAATATTTAACTTAGGATCAATGCCGATAAGGAAAAATTTTCGATTTATTATTTCGGGAACTTGTTTAGAATTATAATTCCTTAATCTTAGCCATCTGATTAAACTTTTGAAGAAAATCTTGACATAATTCAGATTAGCAACTGAAACACATAAAAGTAAGTACTTAGGTAAACTTTAAACTTAGAAATATTTTATAGTCAAACTAAAATGTGAAAATTCAGATTGTAAAGTTTAAGAGTGCATGAAATGTAGATGTCCGAAGGGTACAGAATTCGGGCGCCGGTCGGGGAGCGACTCATTAAAGGATGCGCGGTTCATCTCATTCGGGCCGGACAAAAACGGGCCGCTGTCCGTTACGGTGTGGCTCGCAATTAAACACGAGACCGAACGACGACCGTTCATTGGAAAAGCGCTGAACAAGCGAACAATACAACAGCTATCTAATTACTTTGTGCCTCTACGCCGCCTGTTGTCTCTACAATGTAACGTCACTGTAAAGTTGTTTGTGGTTTTTGCCAAACGTACAAGCCCCGTGTGAACTTTCTGATAGCCCGAACCTTACGCTACCCTGACGATATTAATTAGTGAACTTAATGACAAAAATACTTTATTTAAATACGAATTAACGTTACAGAAACGTTCATAAATTACGACGGTAGGTACTTGATTTCCAAATGTGACACTAAAGTCTATGAAACTTCATTATTATTAAGAGCCCTTTCGGGTCATTAATTGGAGCCGAAGTGGGGTTTAATACAATCGAAATCAAATTAAGTACATTCAGTTGCGGTAGAGAGTCGGGTTCAGTTGATTCAGCGGTATGACCAACACGTGCGGCGAGGCGCGCCAGCTTCTGACTTGGCAATAAGAATAAGAAGTAGCTTACTATCTTGTCGTGCATCGTTTTATTAAGCCTTTATGTAGATAGTGAACATGTGGCATTTTGTCTTTATATTGAAAATGCAAATAATATATAATTCTCTAAAACAAAATGTTGTTGTTTGCGAGTATCAGGGTTCACGTACAGCACGACAAATGAAGTCGAGATTGGCGATTATTCCGCTCCATGTGCACCCGACGAAACTTAATGCCGGCCGCCGACGCGGCTCCACTGGAACGACCCATTAATATGCAAAACAAAACTTGCAATTAATTGGGCTTTAAAAGTTAAATCGTCACTACAGGCGAAAATTGTTCTTGTGAATCAAGATTTATCGCTGAGAACGTGACGGAGTTTGTCGGTGATTCAGTGGGATCGTAAGAGGGACTCGACAGCGACTGGTGACTGGCTGACTACACGAATCTAGTCGCGAACAGTGCAGCGCGACATCCAAGTAGTCGCTCCCTTGACGTATTAGACTGCAAGCGACGTCCTGGCGCGGCGGGGGTTATGAGGTAAAGCGGCGCGTAGTTGCACGTCGGGAATGGATGGCCGAATTAATTGAAATATAGCGCCGCGCCGGTGTGCGGTCGTGCGGTGGCGGATTGGGGGATTAAAGTTGCAGCAGTTCAACGCTGGAGCAGGTGCGGCATGTGCGCGGGGGGGGGGCAATGCGGCGAGGGCCATCGGCTTGCCGAACACGAAGCCGAAGCATTGAAAAATTGCGCTGAACTTGAAGCGCCCCGCACAGCGGAGGCGCGCTACATACAAATAAGTCAGGGCTGTTCGTGTCGCCGCTCCGCAGCCGACGTCGACGCCGCTATCTCCACATCGCATCGCTCTGCCGCGTAATCGACGAAAACTTCATAATTTATCACGAACGAGGCCAAAGTTCCAAGTATCGACGTTGCCTTTTTTGATAATAAAACAGTTGGAATAGAAAACCTCACCTGGGTCAGGGCACATGGTCCTAAAGTCTTTAATTTTAGCTTTATAAAAAATGACTTTCATACTAAGAATAAACAGTTAAAGGTAACTGTTATCAAGAGAAGATACAGACCCGAGTATAAGATACATTACTAGACTACATTAGTCACATTCAAAAGTATGAAACAATAATTCGTCTACACCGCAAATGATATCGGAAAGTCCCCGACCCGAGTACGGAAAGGTCGAAGTAGAAAATATTGCTGCAAAGCTAAGCGCAACTTTTGCAATGACTCAGCGATTTCGCGACGTCGCAACTTCGCAAGGCACCGGGCACCGGGTATCTACTCGAACTATCAAAATAAGATTATTTTATTTTGTGTCTGCTCTTATCGAGCAGCAAAGAGGATATCGTTTATCTGAAGTGATAGGTGATCGTCTGAAACTTCAGGATTTTCTAGTGAGTGAGATATAAATAGAAATAAAATAACAATTCAAATAATCGAGCCTAAATCCGTAACTGAGGGTATATACGAAAGCTAAACTTTATTAAAGGTCCGGACAGCGTCAAGGGCCGGGGCGGCCGACCTTCATAAAACAAATTTTATGACAAACAATAACATTTATTACATAGTTGAGTATTAATGCGCACTCCATTTACAGCTGGGCGGGCGCCGTCGCGGCGCCCCTGCATTGTTGGTCGCGCCGCAAACATCTTTTTAGGTTTAATAACTCTCCCCACGATACGGGACTCCTTGCTTATGAATCGTGAATAATCCTAATCTAGTGCGCTATTACAGCGCTCGCCTTTGTAGCCGACCTCTCGAAATCGTGTAGGAAGTACCTCTGATGTATCAATGTTTAGCATGTCAAACTTCCCTTTAAAACACTTTAAAATGTTCAGTAACGTTGCAACACGTTGATAAGCTCATGTCTACTTATAGAGGCAATAAAGGAAAGCGACATTTAATAAAAATACAAAACGTCCTGAAGCAAGGCAAGGAGTGGACAGCGACGCGCGTCGGGTTGTTCTTGTTCTAGACTGAAATAAAATTTTATATAGGATATTATACGTGACAAACGACGTGAACGACACGAATATCCTCTTTCGAGTTACGTTTTGGGTAGCTAGTATTTTATTTTACGTACGTACACCGACATTTTGTTGAAAGTAAACAGTAATATAGAGCAAAGCCTCTAAACAATCAAATAATTACATTTCACAAACTAATATCACAAGCAATAACCATTGCTCCTTGCAGCCAACAGCAATAAATGTCAAGAACTCTTTGTTCATTAAAATGAACGTGTATACTTGCTGTTCGAGTGAGTCTGAGTGCAAAATACTGATTGTACATGTACAATACAATCAATTATAACAGGATAAATGTTCGTATGTACAGTATTGCGTGTATAGGCGGTAGATAAGAATTTATTGTGTCATGGATTCGGTGGGCACTAGACAGGGGGGGTTTGTATAAAGCCAGTGGAGGACATGTGTCAACCGAGAGCTCTGCATGGGGAACGTTTTTATACCAGTGAGCTGCCGAGAACATCGTGCGGGTGAACGACACGATTAAGGGAAATCTCAATTTTCCGACCATTCCAATGTACCGGCTTTTGTACTTCACTTTTTGTTTATATGATAGTTAGACATAGGCCTAACAATGTAGCAGTATCAATATAAAAGTTAGTAAAATATCTTTTGGTTTAATAAAAAAACAGAATAGGAAAGTATATTTGAGTGTATTCCGTTTCCCCGATTGTCATTCCTCCTGAATCATTCATGACGATCAACCAGACGACTATCGGATATTTATGACAGAGTTTTATTTATTTTAGTGACTCTAATATTATTCCGAGGACGATCACAACTTTTGCGTGTAGCACGTCATTAAACCGCAGTATGATGTAGAGTCGTCGTATTGTGACCGATTTGAAAAATACTTTGAAAAGAAAAAGAAAATCTTTAACGTCTTCGTTGTTTATGGTTAGTGTGCAGAAGGCAACATGACACGCACGTGTAGGTACGGCGCGCAGCATCAGTCGGTGTAATGTGTACGCGTAATCGCGATGGCTGGCTGGCGGTACTTGTCGATGCTCATTTGCGTATCTAAGTGGGCCCGCGGAGGCCATTAGCCCACGATCGAAGGCGTCATTACTCGCGTAGTGGCGCGCGATAAGGACAGACCGCCACTACACCCTTAACGACACCGCCTGCGGTGGAAGTGGACAGCTACGTACCTTCCACCCTTCAGATTGCTATTAGAAAAAGAATTTAAGCAAATGTTACGGAAAATTGGGTCAAATTTTATGCTAAAAGCATCTGGTTAATTGACGTTTTATAAGAATTTACGATTTAGTATATTATTTCATTTTTCCTTTTTTCCCCCAAGTTAAAAAAAATTACTCAAAAATATTTAGTATCAGCAAAAATGAATGTTAAAGAAGTGGTCCTTAAAAACGCATAAGTTTTGTTACTCGTTTTTGTAACCATGTATAATGACTAGTGCAACACCTTTTAGAGTATCCATTTTGTTAGAATAGACATGTTGTAAGGCAATCTCAGTCCAAGTGAAGGTTTCTCAATGCTAAACCCTCTGTTTATCACAACAATAGAAGTTCAGAACATGACAACATCGCTTCGGCCTTATCGCTATTAGCGGGAGTTACGTACAGCTTATGGTACAAGTGTAACTACTTACATACTATTAGGCGAGGCATGTGATTTCATAAATGGTCGTGAAACGCCACTGCGGAGTTTCCTCGTAGATTTTAACGAGATTGCCGGTAGTCGCCGGTGCCTGTAGCATCGAACTTGCGGCGAGAACCCTCCAAAACAAGTTTACAACTTATTAAAGAAGATCTCTCCGAATTGATATTAAAATCCGGGGAAATACTTTCCGTTTCTTACTTTTTACGAAGAATCTTAAACTTCTTACATTAAATATGTATTTTCATTGCAGGTAAAAGATATTCTTCAGTGGAACAGCAAATTATAATACCTAAGATTTAATTTCTTCGTAACTTTATCAACATGCAACTTTTTTAGTATTCAAAGCGTTACTGGATAGCGGTCCTCCTGAAGCCGGTAACAGAATTTAGAACTTAGCTGCTAAATAAATTAAATTTCAACACCTCCATAATTTCCGTAACACGAATACTCGTCCACTGACCGCTTTGAAGAATCTGATTACAAATTTATCCCTTCCTCATAATTGTCTCAAGACTAGGCCAGTCACGTTTCCCCAAGAGGAAGGCGGGAATTTAAGGCGCTTGGTTTATAATCAATGTCAGGATAGCATTATCAGGAGATTGGTTAAAAATTGTGTACACAGTGTACTTTACAATAGATGCTTGGTGTTTTGATAGGCTTGTGAGGTCGGGCGGGTGACTAATGTGTGAATAAAATATAATCCGAAGAGGCGGACGATAGTGATCGATTCGGCGGCGGCTGGACGCGGAGGTGAGCTGCGAGGGCTGGCTGCGCTGATCCGATACATGTATTATTCAGGCGGCGAGGAGAGGAGCCGCGGCTCGCGGGCCGCTCATTACAATACGACTATACGAGCGCTGCGAGCTCGCCCGGCGCCGCCGTGCCGGACAACTTCTGCGATGGCAGACAACGCGACCGATTAAAATTTCATCTCTCTTTGTTCGGGAACAGAGATAGCGGATCGATGTGCGCCGCTAATGCCCCTGCACGCTCCACGCCAATCTAAATTGAATTCATCGAATCACTGTCCATACGTACCTAGCTATACTTCAGTTACCAAAATGTCAAATTATGTTAGTGTTAGTGTTTCTGTCGCTACTAAATAATATTAGTTTTTATTTATATTAAGTAAACAAACAAACATTGCATGTAACTGATGTAACGTTTGGTACTCTGATAACGTGTGCCTATGTTCAGGAATGCAGCAGATAGCGTAGAGATTAGAGAATATATTCGCGTATCAGAGCATGGTGTATGCTCACATGTTTATCAAATCCAACGACGAAATTGAAACGCGCAACACGAATATCGGCTTGTTTGATTAGCTTAATGTTATGTTACAAGTTTACAACGTACGCTCGCAGACTAGAACATTTATTTATAACACAACATTCTTGAATGGCATAATCGAATGCACACTAAACTCGATAAACATGCGTAAATACATCGATGTGAATTATCCCAATTGTCTGCAGCACATGTAATAAAGAGGTTAATGTATTGAGAGTTCAATGATTGCAATAAGGAATACTAATTGCCAGACAGATGTTCTGTCAACGAGTTTCGAGGCACAGCTACGGCTACGAGGCGTAGCAAGATTTCGTAGACAAGTGTCGTAGCAGATAAATCCGCCCTACAGCGCTACGTAATTGTAGAGAAACGGATGACTTATTTAGTAAACATGTCGCAGCCAACTGGTTTATTTAGCCGTTTAGTTAACCGCCTAACCTTTAAACTAAACGGCGGCCGTTTAACTAACGGCCTGAATGATATTCAATTATAGTTTAGGTTGAAACTGTAACCAATCACGCGCGAACCGAACTACTCATAATTGGTCGCAGTAACTAAGCCAGGGCACCCCGATCAAATGGGTTAGGTTAGAACTGTGATCAACCGCGTGCGAGTCGAGAGAGCGAAGCGAGGCGAGCACTACCTCAAAGGCCAGGCGGTTAACTAAACGGCTGATTTAATCAGTTGGCTGCGATAAACACATTATGTGCAGAAGCATATAATGCAGTCTATAATGTTCCCACTGCTGGGACACAGGCCTCCTCTCTGTGAGAAGCAGACATTATGTGACTAAACTGCAGCACATTATTGTATACTTATCTGCGCAATTTTAAGAGAAAAATCTTAGCGCACTCACATTGATAAGACAGGGCAGTTCCCATTGAAGGGTATTTGCTGAGAAATCTATTCTTACTAATTATCGAGCACCGATTGAAAGCGATGCTGGCCTATACCGACCGAGACTACAAAATAAAGCCGAAGTGCAACGTTCCGGAAGCTCTTATTTTTTTCCCGGCCACTTGGTTCAGTTAAAACGGGTTATAAATTAAATTTAACAGACAGGATATTCTCGCTACAACCTTCAGCCATCTGAATAACGCACGGACGTCTTTGCAACATAACTCACGTATCTAAAATAAAAAGGCGACAAAGAAGGCCATTTGTTTTGGTATTACCCTATCGGGCGCGCACGGTGCGGGCTACAAGTACCTATAGCCAGTGAGCGTGGACGCTTCTTTGCGCGTTCGATTTTGCAAACAGACGCCTCACGACATGTACAGTCGAAACTGTAATAAATAGCCTGCAATTCGTATCGGATATTTAGGTGCAGACAAGGGCCGTTAGTCTTTTCAAACGTATGTTTACAGCGCTGCGTTTTCAAAACTAAGATATTGACCCAAGTAGCTCTTAAGATTAATTTGAGAAAATAAATCAGGCTTGCTTTGTATTCCCGTCACAGCCGACAGCGGAGCCTTAGAAGCTATTACAGTGGCCGTAATGAGATTTAGAGCGCTCATATAAAGTTATTTATGTGCAGAATGCGACTACCGTGAACCATGGCAGAGAGTGGAGACAGTGTGGCTCAAAAGCTCTATAAAGAGCAGCTTCATTAATGTACAATCACATGGTACGAGTTCATTATGCGAGAATTAAGTCTCATTGATGTATCATAAAGTAGAATGAGTGCCATTGGATGTGTCAAAGAGGTGAGCTATGCTATAGTATCGTTGATGTGTGGCACGCAGGGTGGGGCGGCCCTTCTATGATCATCCATCAAACTTGTACTGTATATAGCCTGAGCTTATTATGTGGCGGTGAAACACACATACATTTCCGTTTGAGGAAAAAGGAAAATATTACTCATTTGGGGAACACGTGCGACATTTCTTAAGAAATCCGGATCGGACGCATTGGGTAAACCGTGCATACTCATATTTCAATATCTTACGAGACCGCACGATATACAATAAAAACATGAGAATGCTTGATCTTTGAAAGTAAAGCGACCTTGGGTCTCACGGTAATTAACAAAAGAAATGGGAGAATGGCGTAGGTGTACAAGGTATTGGAGTCCCAGCACAATTATGTGAAGTCAGTCGACATTACATCAAGTAGCTGAAAGTATCGCTGACACGCACGCCTCGTGTGGACAATGGCGCCGGCCCTATTATTTATTATTATTTTTATTCGAGGAGGTGAATGATCGATAGTGTGGAGGGCTCGCGGAAACGGACTTCTTTGTTCGGCGAGATTAATCACACGCACTAGCTATGATGGAAACGACTGGAGATATTAATTAAAACGGCCGATCGCTAAAACTGTTGCAAAGTTTATAAGGGAGTCTATTAGCCCCTGTATATTGTCTGGAACTAAAACAAAAGCTGCCTTCGTATTTTGAATGAATGATCATACAAAATAGGTACTCGAGACGTTCAGTGAAAAATATAGCTTTATGCGCCCTATACTTCTTGCACTGTCAGATAAGAAGGAACTATTCAAAATAGTGTAACTGCGCACTATAAAGGATCATTAAAGCAGTTCACGTACGGACTACAATTTATTCGCCGGGCAATTTAAGGGAAAATTTCGTGGCAGTTTTACCTTTTCGCATGGAAAGAGGAAGAGCAAAATCGGAATGTATTTTAGACGCCCGTATGACGCCATGCTGACTTGGCATTTGGGTGGCTCCGCACGCACCTACTCGATACCGCGACGACGACTTGGCGTTTTTACAAATAAAGATTATACATATATTATTATTTATATATTTCTGTTCAGGAAAGGTTCAATAAGGCTAGGCGATGCACCCTACCCATTGAAAGCGACTTTTCTAATAGTAACAAATGTGTAGTTGTGATTTAATCCTTTCAGTAGTGCGACAGCGACATCGGTTACGGCGTCGACGGGGCGGACGGCGCGCCGGCGGGTGCGGTAACGCGATATCGCAAACAAACGCTTGGACACCGCGCCTCGCGATGTCAATTAAGCTAATTAAACACACAGCGGGGGAGAGAGGACGCTCGCCCACAACCCGCGCCCTCCCACAATGTCCTCAACTGACGCATCATTTTAACAACAAAAGCCATTCCTCACAGAAGCGGAAAACAATGGTCCAACTATATACAGATGAGCGAGTCGGCGCTTGTTAGAATGCAAACATCACGTTTGTAATTAAGAACCAGTGAAAGGTGATAGACGCGGCAATCTCCGAGAAGTACTCTATAATAAGTAACGATCTGCAAATGGTCTCCATCATCATCTGAGTTTAACTTTATTTAGGTGATGAAGTTTACAATGCAAACGACGACAAAATATGCAAACACAATGAGAAATGCTCCGCGTTAGTGGTAAGTAATTACTCGCCGATGAAATTATGGAAATGAGCGGTGAAAAGACAAATAATAGAATGAGTGCTAACAAGAGATAAGACACGGCTTAATTAATAAAGTTGGCGCGCTTGTCTTGGGGAGGCGCGCCGGAGACGCCCGCGATTCTGGATCCGAATCGGATAATCGCATTCGGCTAATTGAGCGTTAGATTGACGCTATCAGGCCAGAGAGTCAACCGGCGGCGTCCCGTGCAACCCGCCGGCTCTTTGATCTACCCGCTAATACGACCAAATCATAGGATCAGGCTACAAAAGAAACTTCGTGGTGAGAAATCGACGAGAAATAAAAACTGCGATACTTTAACAGATAAAACGTGGAAAATGAGATTGAGTCGAAGACTGTGGTCGTCTAAGTAATGGGGGCCGAGGAAAATGACACAAAGGGTTGCAAGCGTGCGTCATATTTGGGAAAGTTTTAACGAGAGGGGCCGCTGAAGGGGGTTGCTTGCGTGTCACGCGAGCTTCCATCAGAGTACTTTGAACTGTCATCGTTTGTCGACAGAACGTATTACAATTAAAATATTTCTATGTTCCAGACTAAATTGCTTCAAGATTTTACTTATTCAGTACCTATATTTTACGAAAAAGATATCCATTTTTCAGAACAAGACGAATGGTAATCGCAGCATTTTCGCCGAGTCTGGCATTGTTGTATGTAAATATTGTAAGACTTCAAGGAAAATGGATGAAACTGAGCGTGGAAGACAATGCACGTGTTATTGAATGGTCTCCAGTCAAGGTCAGTAACTTTCGTTGCTTACACAGGTGCGAGGCGAGCGCGCCAGACGTCTGTAGGTACGTACGTGCGTGTCAGACATGAAACGGTCGCTTCGAGCTCGACCTACGATGACGGCAACGCTGTTTCTACGACCAGTGCAAGCGATTGTTTACTATAGATTGGAGCTCCCGCTGACTAGGTAGGTACTGTTTACACGCTAACATTTTCAATGATACAAATGTAGTTAGTATTTTTGTTATTCAGTTTAGTCTGTGTTTATTAATCAGAATGTAGTTTAAAAGCGGCAGCCCTATTCCATATCAGGCGGAAATGCGAGCGAAATTTAATCACAAATTTAACAAGTTATGTTTCAACATGTAACTGACATACTGTTGTAAACGATGTCTAATTAATTCGTGCTTGACTTATGATATTAGCATCGTTCGTTTCAATTTACACGTGATGGTTTTTGGCTGAAATAGCAAATATTTTTGGTGTTAATTAAAAAAATTGAAGTCACAGTAAAGGTCCTTATTAAACGGGAGTATTTTTTGAGGGGCGACAGAGTGACTAAGTACATTATAAAAAGTGTATTTACACTCGACCTCACGCAGCGGACGGAGAAAGTTTCGTTTCGGGCGCTTTATGGGCGGAAAAATTGAGAAAAGTTGGAGCGTAACGGCCGGTGGCGAAGAGGAATAGGGACTTCGGGCGACGGCGAGTTTAATATAATATGTAAATCGAACGGCAACACCGCGACCTTACGGTCGGGAGATACACGCCGAACTCATATCGCCTGGACGTATTACATGGGGACTCGTAAATTATCGTGCAAAAGGCAAAGCAGCAGTTTTACGCTGAAGCGCTGCGGATGAGACTGCATAAGCGGTAGAAGAGCGAGGAAGGGTTACGAGCCTATGAATGCAAATGAGCGTCGCCGCGCGGATGGAGGTCGGTTTATCGGCGGCCATTTACATAAAACCGTAGAAGCCGACTGGTGAGCACACTTACCCGCCTATTACTATGATCATATGCTGATTATAAGTACCCGACACTAAGGATAATACCTTTATAATTTTCTCAAATTTCACACTACCATAAGGACCTAAATCTTACCAAACGTATGAGGCAAACAAAATTACTAATGAGACGTTAAACATTTAATAAAGGGTTTAACACACAATTAAAACGACCAAATAATAGTTTATTAATAATTAAAGCCAGGTTCTTAGTCATTTATTACGAATCCATTGTAACTATTTATGTGTACGTGACCTTATTTACATTTGTTACTACATGCGAACGTGTCATTTTAATGCCTACGAAGCCCAATTCTAATGTAGATGCGTCTATTCGAGCCATTTATGTAACGAGGTCATGCTAGTCTGGTAAAAAACATTTTCGCCGTCTATTCCCGCATAGATGTAGAAAACGTTAGTGAGTTTAAACACGGATGACTTTACGCACTGTTTATTCCCTGCCATCACTATCTACGCTCGAGATCAGCTCGTAAAACCGTCGGGTTCGAGCATTGTTTTATTATCGGTCCCCGCTGGTGTAATACTGCACAATGACGCCGCTCTCCAATCTGACGCCATTCATTAAGTCCTACTGACCGAATGTAATCTGAATCTGTAGCCAATTTTGACGTAGCTACTTATGTATGAATTCGCATAAAATCTGCGCGACAGCTACCCAAACGGTTCAAGCAAATTTTGAAAGAAGTCTTTTAATCTCGCCAACATATCTGAAACGGTAGACAAGAGACCCAAAAGTTTCATGTTGCGATGTTTACAAGGCTTCCAACTCTGCAAAAACAACGATACATCAAAAGTGAGTTACAAGTTAACTGGCGCTATCCGCCGCGGCCCACAGCGAAATTTCGATTTAAGCTGACACGGGTACAGACCGACCGCGCCTGGTGGGTTCTCCTTGTTGACTTACCTACGGCACTTCTCAAGTTGCTCACTGAATAGAAGTGACCTCCTCAAACTATACCTCCCCATGTCCTTTATAAAATAACGCGACATAATGACGCTTTACAGACCTTTTCTATTATTTAGTTACTATAAAGGTGAACAGCGAATCATACGAGTCGTAAATTCATAAGCATTCAACGTGTCTGTTCAACAAGTAGGGCAGCAAAAGACATGAAGGGAGGAGCGTTAAGAGAGGACAGACGAAGGGCGGAGCTTTCTGAAAAACCAGTAGCGTGCCCACAGCACATAAGAGACTTAACGGCCTTTTTGTTGTTGCTAGGAGATTACTAACAGATGTTTGTTTGTTCGTTACGTGCCATCGGGAAACCATTCGTGGAGTCCTTAATGTCCGTTGAACGTTTTATTATGTGGAAACTTCAAAGCGATGAAGTTCACACACTGCGATTTGTTGATAAAAAGTAGATGTTCAAATTTTACGCAGATAGACGAGCCCCGCGAAGACAATAAAGAACATAAAGTGTACAGTTTAAAACTTTTGGCGAGGCGTAACACTCCGGCGCGACGCTTTGAAAGTTGCAAGACGAAGCCGGCGGGCGGCGCGGTGGAGGCGCGCAACACCTCACTACTGCGATCCCGCTGTCAAACTAAGAAATATTGCCGTTCCAAAGTAGCTCCCACAGTTTTGTCCATCCAACTCGCAAAAAGCATTTAAACTAGCCAAGCCGATGATAGTCTCGCTAGCCTAGGGATATCTTCGTTCTCTGTTTCTTATTTCCGTTGTTGAATGAAACAACAATATTAAATCTGAAATGTTGACTGACACTTGAATCAGAGCAGATATTTGAGCTCGTGTGCAAATTGTGCATGTAGCTCAGTCTGTTTACAAAGTTGTAACTACGTTGTTGAAACCAGACAATTACCTATCAAAATACAAGAGGCGGTAATTTTAAGAGCGTCGGTACTTTGGATCAGAACAGTAAGCCGGTGATCGCATCACGGCCCCCGCGCCGCTCTCCCCTCCGGCGCCCGCTAATCCTATTCCCGCGACAAATTAATATGCTCATCGGCAGCCGCGTCACTAGATTACAGCGCGTTCATAGCGCGATTGTATTTTAAGTGTATTATCCAATTTGGTGGATATTGTGCGTGTGGTAATCCGCGGTCGTGGAGTACACGCGAACGTTTAGTCGCGAGTCGCGGTATACGCTACAACGCTTGCATTATCGCACGCTGAGCTGGAGCGAGCTAGCGCACTTAATAGATTTTGTTGGTGCTGCATCCGACGCGGTCAGCCTATTGCAAACTAACGGGATTATCGCCTGAATATGAGTTTAGTGCGATAACGGAATGAGTGTATTTGTATGTGTGAGAATACGTCTGTAACATTCTGTGTAGCGTCTCAGCCGTATAAATCCAAGTGTTGGTGGTTACGGTAAAGTCCGACGAATCCTTTGAACGTCTTCGTTAGAGATCGGAGCTAGATCCTGCCAGTCCTCCTGTGTTGAAGAGTGCTCGTCCCGAGATTCCGACTGAGTGTCTCATTATCTTGGGTAGAATTACTTTAATATAAGCAAAAGTTAAGACTTCAATGATACAAGTTAGTTTACAAACAGTACAACTTCCGAAAAAACAGACTAGGACTTTAAAATAATAAACCTCGCTGTTACGAAAACTTTTGTTACACGTGCAGGTACTATATTTTAGCTCTTTTCCAGATACAAACGAAGTGAGCCAAAAATGGCGAAACGGAGCAAACCATTAAAAGCGCAGTTTATAATAGGAGAGTGCACCGTGAAGTGTCCTTCATGTAGGTAGTTAAAGAGTTGGAGGAGCGCACTTGAGCACGAGGACGTACTGTAGCAGCGTCACCTCGCGACTAACGAACCTGCCGACAAAAACTCAGCTCTACTGTGCCGCGATAATTCCGACGGTGAAACACTCGCTTTGTACTTAAAAAAAATCTCATCGAGTTAATTGTGTGCAAACTTGGGGCGCTGAATAATTGATAAATTACTCCGACCTGTGAACTTATTTTTAATTACGATATTTGTGTGGTACACGGAATTTAACTTCGGAGTATTGAAGTAATAGGAGTTGATAAGTTTTATAAAATGGAAAAGTGTTGGTCTCCGAAAAATCGGAAGGACTGGTTGAGAAGAACACTCTCATTTATGTTCACTGTTTATTCTAAGAAAACAAAGAAAAACATTCGCAAGGAAAACGATCAAACGACAGACAGGGCAATGAACCAATTACGACATACATACTTATCGGCCATAATGACTCGCCAAAAACTACAGAACAGAAAAAGGTAGAACAATCGAAAGAGCTATTAATTTTACGTTGTTTCACAAGAACCGTAAAAGACAATAATGATCAATAGCACGCGATTCGGCCAGGGTCCAGATTTTAATATCGAGATTGCGAAACGATCGCGACATTATCATTAAACTGGTTTCATGTGTAATTAAGTAGAATTCTAAACGTTCAATGCAAGAAGCTGGCTTCGGGTAAGTATTTATATAATTCGATCAGGTACATACCACTCAAAATAGATCCTGGAAAAAGTTAAAAGCATGATCCTCGTATCTCAATAACACTCAAGAAAAAGCTTCCATGACTCGGCCAGAGTTCGGAAACACAACTTCAGTTCATCAAAAGTGAAAAAAGGCTACGAAAACTGTAGTAGAAGTGTTGCTAAATAATGAATGCTCACCACTTAACAAGAATGGTGGAGCGGGCGCGACTGTCAGTCGGCACTCATGCTCGCCTCGCGCTAATTGAGTGGGGCATCTCACGACGTAACACGACAACGCCACGGAATGTAAACACCATCGTAAAAACGACACTGTCACATTATTTCGGGTGCTTCATCAACGACTTCCTCGGGCAACACGATATAATCAAACGATTCAAAGTAAATTTTCAAACTACGTTTCACGTACTGCAGTTTATCTAGTTTATGTTTTCCGGAAACACGATGTTGGAACGAATGATCAATGGACGATAGCAGATATTTTGCAGGAAATTGTAAATACGATAATATATAGCGTTCATGTGGTTATGTTAAAAAAGTCAACCACAGAGATTAGTTTCTTTTGAACCGCTTTAACTGCCGGTCTGCAAGCACGTGAAATTTATTATATATAATGTGGGGGCATAATGTGTCGTGGCTAGTTAGTTTGTAGTGAGGTGTGATCGGCGGCAATACATCACGTGCCGTCGGGAGATATATGGGCGTTGTCGTCTATCGGTCGCCGGTCGCCGTGAACGGTAACACATTGTCCGCTGCTCCACGTCGTGCTTTTTGCAACATAAATAATGACACAGCTCTTGTACCATATAGAAGGTGCAGATCAAAAGACCAGTAAATACTTCCTATTTTTTGGGAGAATCGAAAATGAAAACATTTTTCACCGAACCCAAGTAACGTGGGACAGCAGACAGAAAGAAGAGGATTATTTTAGCAGTTTTCAATATTAGGTACACGTTGAACCTAGTACCAAGTTCAATCATAGCAAAAAAAAACGCAGTAAATGGTTCTGCTATTGCACGACATTTGAAGGGCGAAGGCGATGCATCGATTTTCAGGTCTAATAATAGTTCGGTCGATAGTTAAATGGAATGGATGGCGTAAATTTTCCACAGTGAAAAATTCTATGCTATGAAATGAATGTTGCAATCTGCAAAGATTAACTTGGAATTAAGTACGAATTGGAATACATAAACGAGGAGCATCAAGATCTAAACCCCGGCCATCGTAACTAATTAAAATGAAAATAGAGCAAATCTAGAGCGCGTTTCAATAGTAAAACCGACAGTTCGCCGCGTTCAAATGTGTGCATACGTGTAGTAAGTTGGTACAGGCGCTAATCCGACTTATCTCACACGGCTGGTCATTGCATCGATTTGTGGATGTACATAATATAAAGTTCTTTGTGAATACACAAGTTGTTAAATATGGGATTAGAGACGACTGCGTCTGGATTGGAGTGGGCAAAGCGCACGATGCGAAACGAAACCGGTTATACTTGTTTATTTTGCACGCATTCCAGGCGGCCAGGCGGGAGCGAGCGAGAGGCATCCCGGACGGATCAGGAACTCGATTCCTACGGCGCGCTGGCCTTGAATCCCAAGTCTTCATAGTGGCCGGTAAAAATATTGTGGAGTTGTGTAACGTGTGATCCAAGAGATGTAAACTAACTACCTACCATTAGAATCTGCGTCATTCGCAAGGAACTGCTGGTGATTTATGTTTTGTTAATGCGTTTTCCTTTCCCGGATCGGCTGATCTAAACAATCACCGTGTGTTCGTAAATTACTTGAAGCTATGTGTGGGAATAACGTGTTCAATTTGGATACTTGTTAAAATAACGAGCGACTTGTTCACTATTGACATAGAATTGGATAATCGCTACTTGCTAGATTCTGTGTGTGCTTCCCGTTTCAAAGTTCCAATTGAATCAGAATCATTAAAATTGCTTTAGTTTTTACAAGGATATCTGAATCTTTACATAAGTCAGTAACGGAATTATTCAATCTTGCGTCCTTAGCAACCACATTGCAATCAAGTATGGCGGTTTGGAGTGCAGATGCGCGCGCTACATCCTCCATATCTCATAACTCGTAAAGCAGGTTTCGCAACTCTCCACCAATAACGTCACTGCACTTCGTAGAAAGTTTTTTTTTATTATTATTTTAAGGTATAAAACGGGTACATATTCTACATGGCGAGTTTATGAGTCATTTGTATGTGTCATTATTTATAGACGGCGTGTCGTTAGCGTAGGCTTTGTTTATGTCGCGGCGAGTGAATCTATTTACGAGAAGCACGTTACCAGTTATATACGATCAGATCGGACATGAATTGGCAATGCATTCATTATAATTAATAACCAGAAATTGTGGGAGGACTTATTTGTGTACAAATAATTTATAGGGGGAGTTCCTAAGCCGACAATCCTCTTTCCTGTGAAATCCATACAGGTTTCGCGTCACGTCCGCGATGAGAATTCACTTTAATTGGCAAATAATACGTAGGCCAATTAGGGATGCTAAGTTGGATGGAGGCGCGCGTGACGCGACTAGTGAACGTATTCAATTATGCAAACGTAGTCGTGAAAGAACAGCCCGGACTCCCCGTCTTCTTCTCTTTTATTGACCGTTGGTAACGGGCTGACGAAGTGCACCTCGGCTCAGTTCCCCCGAATTATGTAACATTTATCGTCACGTGTAATTCTCATGCTATCGACTCGACTTTCACACCTTTCACTGACTCGTGAGCAAAAAAATGTATATTACTTATACTCGAGCACACTTTCTCTTCATATAAAAACTACGCGCGACGAGGGTTTACATGTACACACGTACAAATACAGGGTTCATTTTTAATAAAACATTCGATATTGCACAAGGTAGTGAAACGGCGAGATAGCGACGCCACTGGAGCATCTGAGAGTCGCGACGACGGCGCTCGCCCCGGGGACATCGCAATTGTCATGTAAAGCGTCGTCGGGGCTAAAGCGTGGCACATCGAGCCCGCGCCTCGCCTCCGGCTGAAAATGCACTTTTGCGAAGCGATTGCCTGTCGATCTAAGTTATTCAGCGAAACGGTGAGTAGCGACCTAAGTATGGATAACGATCTGCTCCGACAGTGTTAAGCCCCCAGACACTCAGATTTATCGTCAACCGTATCGAGACTCGAGAGATGGATTGTAGGAAAATCTTAAAATGTATACAAGTAGCCTAAAACCCCATAAGCTACGTGAACATAAAGAAAGCAGTGACATTTACCAACTCGTCACGATATCGTGACGATTAATTGAAAGGTTTGTTGTACATTAACGGATGGTAGCCGATACCATCGCGGTAAAAGCAAGTATTGAGGAAAGAGATGGCTGATGCGATTCACTGTTCTGGTCGCAGCTATGTATCAAATGGTTTCGCCGATTCGTGACCAATCACTTAGTACGGCGAGCCAATCTTATGGGGACATACTTTCATATTAAATAAATCGATAATAAACGTAAACGTATTTTCTTTCTTTCTTTCAAATCAATAATATTTTATTGTTAGTGTTCAATTTGGTTGTTCAATCAAGAGGCTTACAGAGATAAAAGAGTCCAAACATTGGCATATATCCATAGTTATGATAGATGGATAAAATTAACCGAAGCAGAATTTAAGATGAAAGAAACATGTTTTCCTCACAAATTCGGAAACGGATAAAATATGATGCAAAAGTTTCAGCATCTGTGGCACCAAAAGTAATCAAAATCAACAGCGGAAAGCTGTTTACTGTCATACTGTCATGCGTGTATGATTTAGGATGGCAACTTGTCGAATGCGATACAGAAACCTCGGAACGGAGGCATAATTTATTGGCACACGTAACTTTACAACCACTATATGATCATGGACCAACCTAGCAAATAGTGGTGACATCGACCAACTTAGCAAATAGTGTCCTTATAGGGCGACTGGGGGACCACATGATCGTACTGATTGTCCGATACTGTAAACTGGAGTTGTTCAATATTGCCGTAAAGGCCCAGACTAGACTTTCGCTATCGCGTAATAGTCTCGCACTGGCGAAGGCGGCGGCGGGTGACGTAACTGTGCGTCCGGCGTGGCGTCGAATTCGGCATGTTGTGTACGTGAATCGTGATGCAAGCGAGGTGCCAAGGTCGAGGCTGATACTCGGCATGCAAATGAGCGCAGATAAGTCGCGCTCATTACACCCTACACCCGACTCCGGCCCGGCCTCTGGCGTCATTACAAGCCCTGTCGCAGCCGCGAGCCGCCTTTATTTTATTAGACGGATGTGTCGAGAAAGGAGGTTAATGTCGTCAAATTACACGCATTGTTTCACCTAGCCATTGCCATGGAAACAACGAATGTTGTGAGCCTATTTTGCTTACCATTACACCCGGGCGAAAAATGACTGCGGAGCTATGTTTACATACTATGTTCTTGTTCTTTTACAGCAATAAAGCCTTTTGGAGCTTACTGGTATTGCAATTACCTACATTCCTTAATGCTTAGCTATCAGTCAGGGTGGACGCTAACATAAGGAAGAACTTCAAGTTTGCTATCAATAGGATGGACTGAACCGAAGAAAATAACTTTGGAGCTATTTACGTGATTTTCCACGTTGGTGGTGAAGACGTGTCTCTCGGGCCTCACCGTTTAATTAAAGGGCGGCGGGGTGAGGGAGCCGAGGAGCAGGGCATAATGGCGGCGCAATATCGGATGGAAATGCGCGGCATGTAGGAATGCGCCGCGCGCCGCCCCTCCTCATTCGCGAACGATTCGTGGTATTTTTTATTGACGACTCTGGAAATGCTATAGTGGTATAGTCCATTCGATCTTCATTCTACTAAAATCTTGCCCGGAAAAGACCTGCACTAATAATCATTAAGGGTTCATTTTTGCTATTATGTTGGTACAATTTAAGAGCATTATAGAGTGATATTAACTGAAAGTGGAATGAAAGTTTATGTACCCGAGAATGCCATCTAAAAATATACTTTACCTAATGGACACGGCACAACAGTATTTTTCACCCGCGCTCTGCGCTCGGTGGAAAGATTAAATTTAGAGAGTGACGTTTTTAGAAAGCACAAATGCTGCGGACATCGCCGAAAAACGTTTTTCAGCGTATAAAACTGGTCAAACGTTGGAGGGAAACAATGTTTACTGTTAATGATTGCAAGAGAAACAATAAATTCTTATTTTCAAATTATAATATAGAGTCGCTGGCTAAGTGCATGAAGTGCGCACGGACGCCAGACCAAGTGCAATTTGAACGGCGAATGGCGAAATCTGAGAGCGAACGGAACGTGACACCCCACTTATCACGCAACGAGAAAGTTGGACATCTTATTAAAATCTGTTATTTATAACTGCGTAACGACTCTAGATTCCGGACTCTTAGATTCTTCATAAAAAAAAAACACACAATTGCAAGTCTTAACACAACACATCGTTCCGCATGCATGGTTGGAGTATTTTGATTGCCCCATTTGCTGCGAGCATTTGAATTCTCAAAAAGTTTATCTTGTGATTCTTATGACGTAGGTACCTACTTGGCAAGATTTAGAAGACTACAAAATACAGCATACGTAAACACATGCACATTAATAGAATTCAACACGAAGAAGAGAGCCACCGAAAACCTGGTACAATTAAAACGAGAACGACAATTTATGCAGCAATTACTTGAAGCATGCTGGCGTTCAATCCAGGTCAGATTAAGTGATTTTTAAAAACTAATGCAAACGACAGCACGAGACGAATTCGCCCACAACGCTCACTGCTGCACAAACTTAATGAACGTTCGCTCGCAAAACGCAACCCTGCCTGATGGATCGTACATTCAGAGGTCCTAAATTGAGCTCCATAAATACTCTTAATGAAATGTCTTCATTAGTGTTCATTATCTCCACTGCTATTAAAGGATTTATTACGTTAACATATTAAGATTTTCTGTCTCGAGTAGTCAAGTCGCCGCCGTGTCTAATGAATAAACATTTAATAGATAATTTCAATTGCATTTCAAATGTATCGAGATCTGGATGATGTCCAATTAGGTGCTAAATATCGTTCAGAGGATGAATTACTTTATCAAAACCCGTTTGATCGTTTCTGTAAATATGTATCCCTTTCCAATTACAGATTCTAAGTGAGCCACGTAGGTAGTAAACATTCCATAGCTAATTTCTCGTCATTGCGGTCTCCGAGGTAGGACGGACGGAGCGGAGAGACATACGTATATGTATCTATAATGAATCACGTAACGGTGCCTGCTATTCTAACAGAGCCCGCCGTCTCGGCCACGTCTACTTACCTATCTACAATGCGTGAAGGTTCACGAACAATCTCCAGTCCGAGATTGGTGACCTTGTTTATAAATCAGTGTACAAAATAGACTTCTAGGTTAATTATGAGAGTATTTTATTTCGCTTTATAATTACATACATTATGATATCATCTCTGAGTGTGATTTATCTTCTAATTACACGTTGTACAGGGTAATATTCGTCATGATTGGCATCGCAGATGATAATTATGTGGTGTATAGGATGACATGGCTTCGTAAGAAATATTAAGCTATTTGTTTAAGAATATTCGGTTTAGGTAATCGGTTTCGGTAATAGTAGCTCGTTTAGTGTAGTCCGGTGTTTAGCAGTGCATAAAGTTATCCGACATATGAAACAAGTCCAGCGTAGCGTACAACAACGCTAGCCAGTTGAGATTGCTGGCAGCTTTATAATGCCCCCAATGCTCTGAATGTTCAGCAGCGGAACACTTGGCTGGCGAGTTTTGAAAACCCCTCCAGAGGAGTACCCAAAGCAATAGCTTTTGCTCCAGATTTGTTAGCAGTAGTTTTGCTCATTTGTGAAACGGCCGAGTTGAGGTGATCGGAGTTCATCAAAGGATTCTTGCATTTATTATTTTAAAAATGTTTATAAAAGGCAATGAATTCCCTTTGGATATCGGTAAATTCGCTAAAAGATCAATTCAAATGAGTTCCATAAATAAAAATATAGGTCAGCGAGAAAATTTCACAATATCGTGCGTTTACCGAGTACTGATTGTGGGAAGCGATTTATACATTCCAAGAACTGGGGTAGGGATTTCAGCGAGCTACATCGCTAATTTCGTACTGTGCGCGTTGTGTAATGATATCGTGTTTGTGTTTAACTGGAGGCCTGGAGTGATAACCATTGGCGTGTATCATAAATTCGTTTACACCGGGATATAAAGCTGCGTTGATTTCATTTGAGTTATCAAAGTGGAGGTATTTCGTCTTCAGCAGTGAGTTTGCTTACAATTCAGTTGCGCGATGAAAGTGAGCGCGTGGGTGGACGAGTTGGTTGTGTACTTCTATTTCGAGTGTTGAGCGCAGAGTGTGGCGGCGACTGCCGGTGCATCTATCACTCCCACATATGGCAACTATATTGCAAGCTGTGCGAACAGAGACCACCTGAACCCACGCACACTTTCACTGATGACCTTTATAAAGTATGTACATTATTATGCGGGCAGGAATTTCATAGTGTGCGTAGGTTTTCTGATATGGATATTTCAACAAAGACTTCGCTGTTACAAATGGTGTTAATCCGTTGAGTGAGTTACAGTTTTTTTAAGAGTTTAATTATTTCGTAGCTCTGAAAATGGTTGCTAACTTGGTAAGTAAGTAATTAAGGTATATGCAGCATAATAGTTAAATAAATTGTAATTTAAACTAATCCCAATGTTACAATACGCTAACTTGGATATCGCACAATGAGTTTACGTTTTATGAGTCTACAGTGTAATGTAATTTGTATTATAAAAAACTGGCAAGAGAATGACTTAGTCAACCATAAAAAAGTTGTTGACTAAGATGAAATCATTGTCTAGTTGATTTCGCAAGGCGACGACGACAAGGTATCTATGCATGACATAACCACTGCCAGTTCTATTAAGCAAGATGCAACCACGTTATATATTTATCTACCTAACACTAAAAATACAGACGAATATTAAAAGTTGTGTCTCTGTTAACGCCTACGTCATAGCTCGCGGTCAGTGTTTCATGGTCGTTTTAATGTCAGAAAATTGAGAGTCGGAGGTGATGCGATGAGACGTTGGCGAATCCGGTTTGACAATACAACGCATCGGTCGCCAGGTAGATATCAGCGGCGTGGGTGAGGTTAAGTGAATAAGGCAATAAGCTCGGTTTAATCAACACAACATGTAGCCTAATCAAATATGACCCCCTCGTCATATCGCGTAATTGAAGGCTTAATCACGGGAGACGTTTCGCGAAAGGCGCGGCGGCGCGGATCTCGGGATGAGCCACGGGTTTGTTTGATCAGACCGCGATTACGTACGTACTGAGACGGTGACAACTTTTGTGGGATAACATTCGGTTTGTTTAATGAAATAATTACACATCCTACAGTTTGCGAATT
The DNA here is from genome assembly GCA_927399505.1 of Luperina testacea. NCBI lineage: Eukaryota > Metazoa > Arthropoda > Insecta > Lepidoptera > Noctuidae > Luperina > Luperina testacea. Next base: position 14,358,288 of record OV656760.1, on the reverse strand, counting down.
GATTGGGACGGAATTTATTATCAATATTTAACCTATGTGAACAGTGAAGGACATAGAATGCTGCCCTGTGGCATTCTAACAAATGTAAATAGTTCTTATCAGATATTATTAACAATTGAATTGAAAATCTCCTCCTTTTTTTTTTTCAAGTCAATTAAAACATAATTATATAAAAATATAATTTGCATTGCTCCTCTACAATCACATAAAAATGTCTGCCAAAAGGTAATGTGTGCATCCTATAATTAATATTCAAAACAAAATTGCTCAAGCTCACCTAGCACTCGACCGCTTTATTAGCTTTCTCGCACCAGACACAACACCCTTATTATATCAGGGGAAAATCGAATAACAACACCGTTTCAGGTTTCAGTGATGAAAGAACGAAGTTTTCGCTTTACCCGATTAGGCGAGCGGCGGTCCAGTGGACGCCGGGCCCGCTGCTCAAAGAGCCAGCACTAGTGCGCCTCACAAAGCCGTTGTTTACTTTTTCGTTCCCCCAGTTAAATATCTGGACGCTCCATCGCCGGTCAACAGTATAAGCGGCGTTCTCCGTCGTTGAGATGCTTTTTATCGTGCAGATTAGCGCCGGAGCGACGTACGATGCACTATTTCGCATTCTCCGGGGGATTATTTAAAGTTTCCTTGTGCTACGGCTTGGTCCAAGTGCGGTTTTATCTTTAAGCACGGATAGGAACTGTTTAGGGTTGAAATGCGTGCAGCATTTTTTTATATTCCAAACTTGGTTCCGTTGAAAGTTACAGATATCATAGGACGCCAAACGTATCATTATACAAAAATATTAATTAAAAGATGCCTGTCTCCACTTTATTTCGAATATGTGAATTTTGAGCAAAATTACTAATAACAAAGCACGTGTTCTAGTTCTGTTAGATAAGTAGCTCAAATTATGTTGTCGTCTACTTAGAAAACCCCGAGATATCCGATTAATAAGGTAATGGCATTGAAGCGAGAGCATTGTGGAGCGCAGACAGTGTGGAGGCGACGGTGCGATACCACGATACCACCAGCGCGCACAAAGCCCGCACAATGCACGACGGCTCATTGTTTAGAGTCTCGGACTAAACATCATGGCCGGCTTTAAGGGCCTTACTCTCGTTTAGTACCGTAACTCGGTCACTTTATGAAGCTTATAACTCATTAACCGTTTGGTTAGAAGGTCTGTAAAAATATATGTTTGCTATAGATTCATGTACAGCATTTTTGAAACAGGGTTTTTTCATAAGGCTAATACTTTTGCCTTAAAAAAATATTTACCAAAACGCTATTTTCGCTAACATTTGCTTATAACTTCTAAACGGCTTTGATGTTTGGAAATATTTTTACACTGAAAAATTGGTGGTTAGAGGTACTACATATTTGAAATAGCGTTTTTAAATCAATCAACAGTTGCAAAGACAATGCCCCATTTTGAGATATAGGTTCAGAGGTGCTCTGCGCGGGCGCGGGCGGCAGTCGTGCGTTAGCACTGAGACGGGGTGGCTGTGTCGCTCGCTGCTCCGCCCGGCTATCGATCGACTACGCGCGTTTGGCTGTGTTAGTGCAAATATTTATGAACGAATTGTATCAGTATGCGTTTATAGATTAGCTCGCTGCAGAGGGCCCATTTCTATTGTCCGCATGGACGCTTTATTAGTGGTGCCATTTCTAAATACTGTTTTTTTTTATATTGTTTATTTTGTAAATATGTATAAGATAATTTGTAAATAAATAAAAATGCCAAAGCAAAGCAAGTCAAGAAAAATACGTTTTCTCTACGACGACGCACCGTTTTATAGATATTAGCGAAAAACTCAAAAGTGGGAATTTTTATACCCCCCACTCCGGCTCACCTCCTAGAACCTTTTAGTATGTTTACTCCCTAAGCACTCTGAGCAACTTTCTGAAGAAATCGCTCAGGGCCCAGCTCACGCACTCTACACCTCTTTTTGGTTTATTCGTTGAGTGGACTAATAAGTATCTATCTATCTATACTTAATCTTATACCTAAATAAAAATCATTAAAACTTTATCTAATAAATAAAATTGGAGTGTCTGTTTGTAATATTAAAACAACCGCTTCAGGCCATTTTATTTTGACTGTTTAGAAAATAACTACATACTTACTCACAATAAAAAAAAAATGTTTTCAAATACCTTAATTTATAAAAATTGAGCATTCTTAGTTGTCAATCTACGAGTAGGTATTTGCATTACTGAGTTTATTGATTACTACCTTCTCATATTCTTGTGCGGATTTATTTCTGTGACTGGGACTTTCACTAGCAGATAGGTGAATAAGGAGTAACTTAGGCTACTTTTATTTTAGAAAAAAAAAAGAAAATAGGTTCCCACGAAAAAAAATTAAAACCTATGATAAATGATAAATGATTTTATTTCTGTAAGTAGGTTTGCACAAACACTTTTACACGTCAATCATAAATTTTTTAAACTAGATGAGGTCGGCGTTTCCTATCTGACTACTCTGAGAAGAAAGGCCGAAACAAACTCAGAGGTCATAGTCTCTTTTAAAGTCCAGACATAATCTTGGTCAAGTTATATGAAGACCATGTAGGTCGATGTCTGAGATGGTCTCTATGAAATGAAATATTGAATAATATCCGATTCAAATAGGGAGGTTGTATACTACGTTTATTTAGGTACTTAACCAAATGTAAATAAATCATATAATAAAGAAACGGAGTATAGTTTTTTTTATTTTTTATAAGTGGATCCTATACGTGAAGATTCCTTAATTTCCAATGAAATTGATTGGATAAATAATAAAATAATATAGTGTTTTTGTTTTAGCCCAAGGAAATCGTTCACCAAATATTGTATATAAAAATGCTAATACGAAAAACTAAAAATAAATAATAATTAAACTAAAATGCAAAAACGATCAAAAAGAACTAAATGGAGAAATATTAGAAGAATTTCAATAAAATTAGCATAGGTATTTCTTTACGTGGCGGTGAATAGACGACTTTTATGAATTTGAGGGGGTGAAGCAGATGAAGTGGGATACGAATAGTCCCCGCCATCGGCGGGGTGCACCGCGCGGATTTCGTCGTTGAGCGACTTCCATTATATTTAGAAGCGTAATTTCGCGACTCGAATAAGATACACGATTGCCTCCGCGCTCTACTGTCCGGATTCTCACTGCGTAATCACCAGGTTCGAATCTCAGTAGACGGCATAATCTTTAGTTTTGTTATTTTTTAATTATAATGTACTTATCTTTTGTTTTGTTATTTTTTAATTATAATGCGCATATTTTTATTTTCTTATTTTTAAAATAATTCAATAAGTAATTGTTATTTTAATAAAAACAATCATTTTTATTCCTATAGTTATTTTTCTTCAGAATCTAGAGTAATATAATAAAAATAAAATAAAAACGTCCACCAAGCTTGATTCGGAAAAAATTATATACCTACAGTGTTTTACAAAAGAGTGTAAGCAATAATATAGTCTGAAAATTTTCAAACAAGAAAATCGGCAAAAAGTAAAATAATAATTAAAAAAACATATCAAATAAGAAAATAAATAAAAAAAAACCAAATATGGAAAAGTTTGGATTTGAAGCCGGGCGTTAGTGACTAAACTATAGTGACGTGACGCACGAGACCACTAGACCAACCGAGCTGTTGTAATGTATGTCGAAATTACGCGTCATAATCTGTACAAACAAAATATGGTGTGTACAAAAAAGTAGGTACTTACTTTACAATTTGTTTCGTCGAATAAGATCTCTTTATTGCCTTCCGTTTATTTTCTTGTTGACCATTTTTTATATACTGATAGTACAAATATTTACACCAACAACATAACTTAGAAAAAACTAATCAAAAAATAAAATATAATAAACAGCTTTCATCAACAAACAGATACCAAAGTACGTACCTACACTAGGTACCGACTCGAAATAATTGCAAGACTTCAAAGTATTTTATACGGCTACTCGCTCAACTACATAGGTACCCAACGCGTCAGTTTTCGCAAATCAAAGCGATCATTCTCCTTATCAATTAGAGTCTACGGAACAATTTCGTATGAAAGTATTTTTACTTTAATGGTTTGTGAAAATATTAATTGTAAACGCGATTATGCTCCTTATTCATAGAAGGTAACGGGTCAATTTCCTATGCAAGTATTTTTACTTCCAACTAAGATTGAAAATAATAATTGTAAAACAAAAGAATCTTCGTTTATTTGTGGAATATTTAACATAATTATTGGTTAGCAACTCGGCATTCTTATTTCACGTGTAATACTTAAAAAATATTTTTCATGTTTGATGTGAGACTCGAACCCGAACGTTCGCCATGCGAGGTACAGTGTTAGCCACTTTGGCCACCGTAACGCTTACGAACCTTATTGAAATTTCTAATAACAATCATGTGGCCAATTTGTAGTGTTGTCAAACGTTCTTATAGAAGAAGGTCATTAGTACTAATATTGCTATGCCATAGTTTTGTGAGATTGCTAGTCAACTTCTGACTGTTTTTGTAATATACCAAAATATTTTTTTTTACAATTTTTGTCTGTCTGTCCGTCTGTCTGTCTGTTTGTTCCCGCTAATCTCTGAAACGGCTGGACCGATTAAGACGGGACTTTCACTAGCAGATAGGTGAATAAGGAGTAACTGTTTGTTTTGTTACTTTTTTTTATATATAACTTGGTTTTTTATTTTGCTGTATTTAGTTTGTGATCTTCCTGTACGAGTCGCAATAAATACTTTTTCTTTCTTTCTTTCTTTTCTTTCTTAGGCTACTTTTATTTTAGAAAAAAAAAGAAAATAGGTTCCTACGAAAAAAAATTAAAACCAATGAAATGAAATATTGAATAATATCCGATTCAAATAGGGAGGTTGTATTATACTCCGTTTAATTAGGTACTTCCAAATGTAAACAAATCATAATAAAGAAACGGAGTATAGTTATGTTTATAAGTGGATCCTATACGTGAAGATTCCTTAATCTCCATAGAAATTGATTGAATAAATAATATAATAATATAGTGTTTTTGTTTTAGCCCAAGAAAATTGTACACCAAATATTGTATATAAAAAGGCTAATACGAAAAACTAAATATAAATAATAATTAAACTAAAAATGCAAAAACGATCAAAAAGAAGTAAATGGAGAAATATTAGAAGAATTTCATTAAACATGCATAGGTATTTCTTTACGCGGAATACAGAATTAATAAGTTATCGTAAACTCTGCGAACTCAACAATAACTTTTTTCTTAAATTCCACGCGGACGAAGTCGCGGGTAACAGAAGGGAATGGCGGATGCAAGACTGATATATTTTGTACTAAAATATAATTATCAGTCTTGCATCCGCCATTCCCTTCTGGAATCGTAGGCAAAAATGGCGACCTACGTGCGGCATGTCTGCGCCTCTGCATATTCTTTGAATTTCGTTTTAGTGTAGCGCGCCACCGCACGCGTTTTACGTAGGACGCTTAGCTCCGCCCACATGCACAAGGTCAGTGAGCCATCTATACACCTTAAGCGAATTACCTACTGCAGCCTCACACATGTAACTTGATGTACACTACACAACGTAGATATTAGATAGTTGGCCGTGTTATATGGTGGTTAAGACAGCACAATCCGGATTTCTTCCGGATTTTTATTTTTTTTTCCGGATTTCAGGATTAAACTCAGCTTTTGATTTGTGTTAATGTCATTATTTTGGTATCACTAATTAGCGTGCTAGATGTGGTAATAAAGGCCATGTTCTTTATGAAACATGGGGGATAGGTTTGGATGAAGACCTGGATTGAGAAGCAAATTATTCATTGGTATCAAAATATCAACTACCAGACGAGACGACCGATTCCGAAAATATATAAGTTACAGAAATAGAAATTCAACCAAATCTAAATCAAATTCAGCTGCATACCGAGTGTCTGACATTCGTGGTGGCATTAAAATACACGACATAAAAATACTGGCGCAAGCAAAAACACGCACATAGTTTTACCGTCCACGTTGTACATTGACGTAGTGCATAGAGCGGCATCGTCGATGTATCCTAGTCCTAGCTAGCCGTAACGTTAGAAACATGACCATATATAAATGGTGTACGCGGGATGGCATACCTGGAAATCTTCACCGAGCGCACTGGCTCGCTCTCAATCCCAGTGCGTTTTATCTCTTGATCGCGTTATTCAACCAAGCATCAAAAGAAAATACGAAGGGAAATAGGTATTAAGGAATGAGAAAACGCCTTCTATTGGTCTGTTTTGATTTGTTAAGCAAACTGTTTGTTGGATTGTAAATAATGAATTACATTTTCAGAGCACTAATGCAATTTTTGTTCACGAGGAAAATACTGAAAGTGATAACGAGCTACGTATATTTAGTCAAATAAACGGACGGTGTTATTTGGAGTCGAACGGGTGGACATAATCGCGATAAGGCCCTCCGGCCCGAGGCGATGCAGCGGCGGAGGTGCGTGTTTACATGTCAGTTTTAATTTTTATCGCCCTCCATTCGCCCGAAATACCTACCTACCTAGCCGTTATCACGTCATTCTACCGTGTTGATAACGCTATAGCACGTAATAGCCGAGCAAACTTACCGATAAACCGTTTTATTTGGTGCAAATCGATGTAAAATATTCATGTTTACTCTGACATTAAATTTGCTAACGAACACAATTTAATTCTAACCTGCCGGTCATTTGAATACGCGGAATATTGCAAAACTGGCGAACATTACGCAGCATTCGATATTGAGTCGTACAGATAAAGCGTCGTTATCGTCATGCTCGCCTCTTAAAATCGCAAAGTAGGTATGTACCTACATAATATTACATGAGGATGTATTGAGATTAGAGAACAAGTTAAGGCTGCGACTGCGAGTCATCGTCCTGCTCATTATGTTAGCGCGATGCCAATTCCCATACAATAGTAGACGAACGGCGGCGACGGCGGGGATGACGTCACTTCAAGCTAGCCTTGGGATTGAGGTCGGCGAGCGGAATAGAGGCGGCGAAATGTCGCCTTGAGGGGTTGTTTCTTGTTCGACCGGAAAATCACAGCTGCATAAGTTTTTGAAAGTATTTACTGTAAGCTCTATCAGATTCTTTCTCATGGAATGATAAAAAAATATATGAAATGTGAAAACTCACCTTGATACTGTCGTAGCAGGCGGTAACTCTTCCATTCTGCACCTCCACGGTAGCCGGGGGATGCGCAAACTTGCATTCGGTGTCGGGTCGCGAGCACTTATTCCTTTGAAATTCGCGGCACACTTCAAGCTGCAGCCAACGTGAGTCCTTGCCGTTTAAGAGGTTATTCATGTTCACCATGGTGGCCATTGCTGCCATAAAATTCAGGGGCGGTAGATGCGCACGCAATTACGCAGAGCGAGTGCGGCGCATAGGCGGCGGGGAGCGAGCGCGCCCGCGCGCTCTCAGCAGGCACTGGTCACGGAGAGAGACTGCTGCGGCCACTGGCTTGCGATCGCGCACCCTCACTACACTACGACACACACGCACGGGACGCGGTTCCGCGGCGATTCACGCGCGGTTACCACGCTTGGTACCTACTTACTAGTTGATTAATCTTACAAATAAGTTAGAATTAAAGACACCGACGTTGCAAGCTTATTTAGGCGAGTATTAAAATATTATTATCACACGCGTTCTTATCGATGTTGACGGTTGAGTTTAGTAGAGGGCGAGCGGTGCTTGGTGCGCGAGCATGGCGGCGGCCGGTGCGGGTCTGGGCAGGCGACGGTGGGGCGCGTAAAAAGCTAGATTAGCGGCTCGGCGGTCAGCGAGCAAGCCGGTGCGGTGCGGGGCTCAACTCTGCGAACAACAAAACACACTGGTTACTCTCCGGGCGTTTAGCCCCGGAGCCAAGCACAAGCGGCTACCGGGTTAGCAAGCAGGCGCGGAGGCCGCTCTCAGGCCCGCGCTGGCTACGACCCCGCGCTACAACAGCAGCGCGGCGTCCTCACTGGCAGCAGATTTTAGGCAAACATTATTTTCAGGTCTCGTTCTGTCGCATGTTATTTGCCAGCAACATAATGCATTGTGAACACTATCAGAGGTGCGTAAGAGGAATTAGCGTTATCAAGTTTTTAATTTGGATGCTGGCTATTTTTAGGCACTAGGCAAAAAGGTACCTTCATACCGCAGAACGTCGCCTCGAACCTGCTACCCCATCATCACCCTACTTATTGGTTATAAACGTTAATGACAACAAGAGACAACTTAGGTATCATGATGATATTTTAATGAGGTTTTTTTATATGCATGTGATAATCAAGTAAGTAAATAAAAAGGTCATAATCATTTTTGATATGGCATTGGCCATGTTACAGAATATTTATAATATGTACTTAAATAAACCTATATCGCAATGACAATCATTCTTAATTTCCGCATATAAGCCCATTCTGTCTTATTAACTCTAACTTTGAATATTACAATGAAAACGTGCCACATAATGGAGATATCATTCAAGGTGCCTTTATTTTTTTACATTCATATTTTTTTTATAAAAATCATAATGAAATTATGACACAAAGATAGAAAGATTTTAACATTTGCAACAAACATAACAAATCCGTTATCCGCCTCTATATTTATTCGCATCAAAATCAAAAACGTTTGAACAGCGGAAGAACCGGTTTTTGACGTCAATCTCATCAGAATAAAACTATGAAAAGATGTAAAAAGTGTTTCACGACGGCAACGCCAATAAGTGTCAGGAATCATCGCACAGAAAAATTCTTTGTGTGGGCGCTGCCACTAGAAACGTAACGGTCTGAGGCCGGGAACAGGGAAAAACTCGTGAAACCAAATCCTATCGTAATGCGCTATTTAAAGCATAACCTGGTTGAAAATAGCTCGGTGTGCGGCAACGCAACGTCGCGCTCTTCACCGTGCATAAATCTTCAAATTTTATTTTCAACGTAGATGCATCGGGGCCGTTTTCACGTGGTGTAGATGCGCTACGCTCGATCCGACACATTTCCCAAACGATTCAAGTTTGTTTAAATTTTTTGTTAAACTTGGACGCTATTAGCGACTAACAGGATGAAATAGTGGTAAATCATGGTTTTATTATTGCAAATTGTTGAAATGCCACCAATTACTCTGTAAATTAGCCGGCGTGAAATTAGATTGTAGGTACTGTAACAAGGAAACAGGTAACAATGATTACGAAGTGCTGTGGTTGACCAAATCTAGTTACGTCGGGGCTCACGACTGTAATGGCCATTGGAGTTCGTTGTGGTTTACATTAATCAATATTTTTTGGTAAATTTAATTGGCAAACTGTCCTTGGAAAGTACACTGTAGCTAAAACTGGAGAAATCGAAAGATAAGCGAAACTGCTAGTGTACCTACGGTGTTTTTGTTCTAATCAAACAAGAGAACGTAATGATTTCTAACTGTTTACAAATAAACATATAGGTGAAAATGCAGCTGCATAACTACAGCATAAATAAATGCAATCTTTAGAAGCTGTGTAATTTTCCGCCGTCATGATTGCTACCTATCAAGTCCAACCCCTTGGAAACGGACACAAAGGCATTGGACCTCCTTTTATTTTCTATATTTAAACCAGAAATTGAGAATGGTGGTTTCAAATGATATCGGCGGCCGATTCTTTTCACGTTGGCGGCGATCTCTGGGAGATTCCTTCGGTGCTCGACACGCACGGGGAAGACATTCAATAACCCAGTGAAAAGATTACCAAGAGCAATCAGACGGAAGCGAATCTAAATAAGAATCTCGTGAGAGCGGTCGGGGACAGGGTGGGCGCAGGAGGGGGAAAAACAGTCGAGCGGGCCTTTGTGAGATCGCCGATTCGATCAAGTTACAATCGAGAGAATCATGTAGATTTAATAATTAGGTACCTATCTGAAAAGTGCGGCAGGGTATTAAAAATTTAATTTCAGTTTCGCACAAATTGCAACCAGACCATTTGCCCGCATCCAAGGTCTCGACCGGGACTCGAACCTGGGTCTCCCACCGCTAGGGAGGGCGCTCTGACCACTGAGCTATCAAGACAATAAGAATGCGAACAGCTCGTCCGGAAACCTTAAACGAAAATTTTACCAGAGGTACAACGGAAATATTTCAAGAAGAATAATGTAACTTCGAACTGTAATAAATCAATTTAACGTCGTCGTTGAGCAAGGAATTCATCTGCTTTTCATTTAAATGGTGGATTCTTTGGTATTTATTCATTATTGTAAATCTTTTTGGAATTTTCAGATAAAGTATATAACCCAACCGCAATTTTCATATATTCAATTTAATAGACAACTCTTGCAATAACGAGTACAAAGAAATTTTGCAAGCCGAAAAGTGAACGCTTAAATTTTATTTTAGATTTAATATATTTGAATTTATCTGATTTTATACGTGTGCTATTAATGGGTGTTATTTACCTGAAATAAATGAATTTAATTTAATAGCATTATTTAATTTAAATATTAATTCTCGAAGGCTTTAGTTTGCGATTGAATTGGGTTCAACAGAAATCGGGGTAAGGTCGACCGTATGCGTGGTGCAGCTGTTTGAAAGGTATCGCTTAATTCTTTACCTTCACCGATAAATGGTTCTGGTACTTTATTTTTTGTGCATTACGTGACGCGATTGTATGAAGTAAGATTGGTAGCATTCATATTGTAATTGCCGCATACTTTCAGATACGTAGCATTAAAGTGTGAAGTTCTAATAAGCGTGTAATTATTTTTCCAGATTAAAACCTCTAATAGAATCGAGAATAATGCTGTTGAGCACGTAATTCTTTTGACTGATTAATAATGTCTGTACTCTGATATAATTATACTGTAATAAACACCATTGCATATATGCCATTTAAGTGTTTTATAATTTCAAAGCTAAACTAATACTTATGGTATTCAAGGGAGTGGGGTGAAGGAACAAAAGAAGTAACAGGAAGTAGAGACTTTCGAATCTGTTTCTAAATACCACATTATAGTCTTTTAACTGATCTGAGAATTAGCAGGAAGTAAGCGAAAACCAGTTTTAATTTTTAGTTTGTACTGTTTGGGGCTAAACCACAAAAAGAATTTTCAAGTAAGGATTGCTTCATTCCTAGAATTTATAATTTCCAGAAATTCATTTCTGAAAAGACCCGAACAAACAAACCGATCCAGCAATTAAAATTGGACAAATGAACATACAGAGGGACAACTTCAATACATTACACATACACAATGGTTCAAAAGAAGAAATAATTATTCGCGTTATTTTATTCAGTGTTTTGAAACGTGGCGGAGCGTGTCCTCTTTCCTTATCGTTGGCTAGACTTATCGGTGCCGGAGATGGCAGTAATCAAGTAGAGCGTTCAGTTGAACGATAAAAAGTTGTCCAGACAGCAAGGTCGTCGGACAATGGTAATACAGGCGTAGAGCAGGGCAGGTATGAGCGTGAAGTGACCTTGGACGGTGGTGTCGCGGTCCGCCGCAGACGCAGTCGCAAAAACCACCACCGTGTTTACCTTCGACATGCTTGATCAGTCAAGTCTCGCTCAATGCTCTCAGCTTTACCATTATCTGCATATAGCAAATCTGCAATACAATCGATTTCAAGTATTTCACTATGTGCTATGTATGGTCTCTACGTGTGACCAAATCGGATTAGGTACTAAATTCCTTAGTTCTGGGTTTTTCACTCTATTTTTTCTGCCTTCTCCCTTTACAATGGAGGATATGTTATTTCTAAATTGAGATATGGTGTGACTACAATTGATTATAAGCAAAAAAGTTTTAGTTCACAGGGCGGTATTTGATCCAGGTTTTAATTTCTCACATGCGACATTGCCATCAATCCAAACTGCGATTGCGATTTGTAATAACATTCAAGGGCAAATTATCTGCCTCCTGTATTGCAATTTAAGTCATAAATCTTACGACGATGGTTGAAAATTGAACGTTTTTGCTTATTTTCGCATGTGTTCGGTGGCGTCGAAGTGATGTCACCGTTTATTATTCCTAGCATGGCTCCATATTCGTTAGTCTGCGCGCACAATTGTTGACTCACATCGTTAAGGAAAAAGTGTTATCATTTACTTAGAAGGATGTTTACTGAAGTTAATTTTATGACTGAAATGCATACTGGAACATTTTAAGTTGAATTATATTAAACGTTGGTAAACTGCTCTTTTAAGCTAATAAGAAATTGTTGATTGGTGTTACTTCAGATATTCTGAACAAAACGCATTGGTTCAAAGAAAAATGTGCTAATTTAAATCCATATCTGCAATATATTTAGGTAGATATATAAGTACTTACTCAAACTTGTCAGTCACAAAAACATGTTAATTTACATAGGAAATAAAATTGTCATCACAATTTAATACAAATGCTATGCAGCTCTCACTAAATGGTTTGTTGAACACGTAGGTGAACCATGCTAGCCAAAACAAAGGCTATTGTTTACCGTGTGCGAGGCAAAGCAGATCGCCAACTAGCGCTACTTTCGCATTCGGGACGTGCACGAGGCACATTTAGCAGTCTCCGGGGACGTCGGCGGACTGGTAATTAGCGAGAGAGGCGAAAAATTTGCGACGGCTTAAATTTACGAGGCGCAAATTACACGATTCCGGCGCTATCGCTGCTGCACGCCCGTTAATGTGCACGCCTTATCGAACGTGGAGCGAGGGCCTGCCGACCTGCCACCGCTCTCACACTCCACAGATCGTATCCACCTCACAATACATACACCAATACTAATCAAAGCACAATATAATCATTATACCCCATAACACACAGTAAAGCTTGATTTTAAAGTTTTGATCCAAGACTTCTAAAGCAGCAGCAGCAGCCTACGTAAAGTTTGAAGATACAGGTTTTATTTTTAAATGACTTATACGGATTTTGAGCACAAAGGCTTAAAATTTAATGACATATTGTTAGTATGATATTGGACCCGCGTCCGATATGACTTTTCGTATGATGCGTGATGATGTGGTATATAAGGATAGACAGAATAGTCGTTTTCACAAAGAGTTTAGAAATGCTGTAAGGAAACAGCAACAGAAAATAGCAGATACGCTTATCTTAAAGAATACCACAAAGGGCAAAATAAGATAGCGAAGAAAAAAACAAGCAACATAGACTGGGCGAGGCTAGAGCAGACAAGAATGGAAATTGCTGCACTGACAACAGCCAACTCTTAAATTGAAGATGATGCAATGTTACAATGAGAGGGCGAGTCTTATAGATCCAAGAAACACAGATGAACATTTTCAAGGAATTATCGGCACCAAATGTGTTTGCTCCAGTCTGAATGTTACTTGGTATGTAGGACTTATTTATGAAACAATTTTGGTTTAGTTGAAAATTAAAACCATATTATTGTAGCTGCAGCGACACGGAGGAATCAGGCGGAATATATTAAACGGGATGGGTCAGTTTATATACATACTTATATAAAATTCTTTGCCGTCTGAATTTTGCTAAAAAATTAAGTCCCGAATTTGAAAAACTAAATATGGTTTTATAAACTCTCTTGAACTTTGTCGCAAACAAAGGACGATTATCAATGGATATACTTGGTCATGTAATTCAGTTAGAACAGTTTAATTTTACCCAGATAACTATACTGATAAGAGGAAGCTTATCGCGGTCGGCTTAGTTTTTGTTCAATCTTTCTTTGCCAGAGTTAGTCATTGTATCCTTGGAATCGTAATTAAATGTCAGTTTTCTTGATTGCCCAATTTGCAAAAAAAGTTCCATTCAGTTCTGAAACGGCTTTTGTGTCGGTCTGTAATAAATTCAATTCGGTTTCTTTTCTTGTAAAGGACAAAATGTAGATGACGGCTTGTAGGTATGGCACAGTTTTATTGATATTTAATTTGGGTTACTATTCTTCGTCACTTAGACAGTTTATTGTGACAGAGGCATCTTTTCTTTGTCGCCTTTTGCTAGTCTGTTTAGTCAGTTTCTGAATGATTTTGTTAATTTCCAACACATTTTAGGGCTCAAATATTGCATGATAATTTTCATTTTAGGCTCTGTATTAAGAGCTACAATGGGGCAATAATAATAATCAAGAGCGAGCGGGGCTATTGACACAAGTTTTTATTGTTGAGCAGGTAACAGCCCCAGCTGTTACCCTCGTAGTAGAAGCGTTGCAAACAAACCATTCTACTTTTAAATGTATAAAGCCCTGCCATTTTGTAAATTAAGATGCTCACAACTCATTTTTCCAGTTTTTAAAACATAATTTAGATTACGCAGTTTATAACTTTTTTGCCAACTTGGTTTCATATTCGTCTTATATTATTGCTTTATATCTTTTCTGTAAACACTTAAACAGTTACGACTGTAATGGATATATTTAGATTGATATTATCATCATTATCACTCTGAATGACATCACAAGCTTAATTTGCAGTTTTAAAAGAATAAACATTTCTACACATGCACTTATCGTGTAGGTAATGGAAAATCTACTTTTATAAACTATTTTTGTTATCTTCGAATCAACGCTATGTTATGTTGTTTTAAGTGATAAGATAAAACCTACGTAATTTCTCGCACGAGATATGATAAAAAGAACTTGCCAGTTTTGGCTTATCTCTCAATTCAGAAAACTAAGGATTTCTCAGTGATAATTTCACAGATTTACCAGATTTGAAGTTAATGAAAAGGAACTTCTTGTGTAGATAAAATATCAACTTGACATGGAAAATTCAAAAACAATGTGCAAATATTAATCCTAAGATTAAAGAATTTTAATATGAAGACCACCATACAAGTAATACATAAGTAGAAGTCCAGGATGAACTCCAACAGAACACAAACTGAACTTACACAAGAAATACTTACATGTATTTTAGAAAAGCAACAAAGAGAATATTGAATGAAGAAATATTAGTTACATACGCTACGAAAGAAATAGCCAAATGCTCTATTAGAAGAAATTGAACGATGAAGGAGTAAAGTTCCATCAGGGATTAGGGGAGACTACTTAGCGTAACTTTTACATTAAGGGCAATATCGATGAAAGCTTTAACTTGGATTTGTCGTGCGAGTAGCGCAGGCCGCTCTGCACCTAGCAGATTTGAACCAAGGCGAAAGCTCTCATGCGGCGGAGCGAGCGGACCGGACCAGCAGCATTGCCCACTAGTAACATACCGCTCGCTCTACTGTTGGAAACTTTTCCGTCGAATTTCGGAAATCGCCGGCGGTTTAACTCCAACCACAAACAAAGACAAACACTAACGAGACAGATGGGTACGAAGCACGATTGCCAATAACACACTAGCCTTTTATTCACAAACTTTCACGATAATATACACTTTGTCGCGAGTTCCGAATTTCGACGAGATCGCCGCATTTAATAGAATGAGCGTAACACTTACATGATGAGGGATAAACAAGCCGGGTAAGGGAGTGTAAAATGTCCGTAAGTTAAAACATAGCAAGTTGCACGTAAGTTAGGAGAAACGATTCGCCGGTAGCGTAGAGGTCGCGGTTCGCGGCCACAGCGGGGCGGCACGCGTCGTGTTCGGAGCACGAGTGCGGTGCACGGAGCAGCGCGAGTCACACAAGCACAAGCAGAGTCGGCGGGCGACTGACGGGAGGCGAGTGGCGCGGCGCGGGGGCTGCCGTGCGCGCGCACCCCGCGCCCCGGCCCCGCCGCGCCCCTCCGCACCCCGCGACCGACGCCAGCCGGCCGCCTTATCACACCGCGCGGCGCGCCGCTTCCTTTCTCCTCATGCAGTTGCGAGCTTTTCGCCACTGCCACACTTCCGCCCGCCCCGTCGATTGTGTAGAGTTTTAGCCGGTCAATGTGTTGCACAGATTATTTCCACTTCTTGAGCAGAAGACATTCCTTTTTAACGACGTCCATGTATGGAAACATTTTTGTTTCGCTTAAAACTTTGACAAATGTAACCGAAATGGTGAGTGCTAGACCTAAATTATATGAGGAGAGTTTATTAATATTAACACAAGGGCTGAAACAAAGGGTGAACTAAGTTCATCCACACATCGTCATATACAGGGTGGGTAAAAAATCATGGATCAAACGAAACATGGCGATATTGGATGGATGGTTATTTGCAGTAAAAATATCTCTGTGGCAGAGCCCTAACATGATCTCCTTAAAAGTTATGACAATTTGAGTGTATTTTTAAGAAAATACCAATAGGCATGTTTTTTTACAGGGTAATTTTTTGCTAGTACATACTTACATTTTTTTCTCTAAAGTTACAAATAATTTTTCGTAAGACTTCAAATATATTGAAAAAAGTGCCAATACTCATAAATCATGGTACCCACTGTCATAAAAGCACTTTTGTAGCGATGAAAATCGGAGTCGCCGAGATTGCCGAAATACAAAATGGAGAACAAAGGACTTGATTGCAAGTTTGCAACATGTCCGATAAGTTAAAGTTGTCCATGGCGAGTATTTCGAGGGGGAAGGGTGCCGCGTGTGCAAGCGAGCTAGCAAGAGACTCTGGCGCAGACGAAGAGCGGCGAAAGTGCGCCGCGGAACGAGTTTGCGTGGCGCCGCTGCCCGAGGACACGCTTGCCTCCCCTCGCCCTCGCAAACTAACGTGCACTCTAATACAACACATCTCATGCCATTGTTGTTTAATTGTCATAACTTTATACTCAAATCGCATATATTCCATACAGGGGATGGCATATATTTCATTATGCATATCTCCAGATGACTATGGCCAATCCAAAACGCCACATTATATCAAAGAATTTCAGATGTGTGCTAAATTTATAAATTCAATCTATCCATCTCAAACAATAAGTAGACCCGGGCCGATATATTCATAAGCTAAGTTACAGTAATATTTCTATCATGTGCATAATGATATACTGCATATTATGGATTCCTAACGAATGTGCCTGAGTTCCCCACACAATCCTCCCACATGTACTGATTGACCATTTTTGTTCACGTTTCCAGCTTAGCACGCCGTGGTCATCGCGACGACCACGTCGCGATGCCGCGATGGCCACGTTGGTCTGCAGAGTCCGGACTAAGTTATTGACTTTACTATCTGTCTAGACTTGAACAGAAATAATAACATTTGGTAACATGTTTGTCATTAGGCAAGGTATTGCGATATGTGTCAATAGCTGGTGCTGCTGGCTGGTTGGCTGGCTAGGCGAGGCGACGGGCGCGGGCGTGCAGCGGAGCGGGCGCGGGCGTGCAGCGGAGCGGGCGCAGGCGGCGGCAGTCACGAATGCGACGTGTGCTAGTTTTTGTGGCGCGCACGCCACCAAGCGTGACGTCTAAAAGCTCGTTTAAACGCTTCTTATAGCCGTTTGACTCGAAATATCCAGCCATTTTTTACTCGGCTGGCTATCATCTTAATAATGAGAGCTGGAAATAATTTGTTGTAAAAATCGTGGTCAATGCCCGGGACAAGGACAGCTTATTGTTACCTTCAATTCTACTTTTAATTCGATGTATTTTGTAATAAATTCTTCTGAATAAAGCCAAGTGATTACTTCTACTTCAGTCTGAACTAGCCGAGCCGCTTGAACGTCGACCCATCCAGTATGTTTGTTTTGCAACTTTGAATGTGTCAGAGCCACAAATACCTACTTCAGTATTGGATTAACAGAAGAGTAGTTTAATTTAATTAGATAATATGTATTTTAAATACAGCATCTTCTTCGGTTTTACCATGAGTTGCTTAAATTGATGAATCATAAAGTTCCATTTTATCATGTAATTAGTTGGTAGCAAATGGCATTAAAACTATATCAGTACCCTATATCGCGTTCGTGGAAGAGCACCGTTCTGAATTTTTATTGCACATTATCTTGGTTGGTGGCGGCTGGTTTCTTTGTACTCCACCTAGTCGCAAGCTTATTGCGCTTCATAAAGTAAGAAAGCACGCGTCGGTCATACATTCTTCTCGGATGAAAGACGGGAAATAAACACGGCACTGCAGTGCTAATTAGTTGTTTTTGAACAATTTTTTCACCGTCTAATGAGTGAGCAATGATACCGACAGCTGTTTCGTTGTGCCGCCCGCCTGCTCACAATGCGTGCCGGCAAGCCGTCGTCCAATGCTGACACGCGACCAAAGTGTTACCATCGTGCTTATCCAACGGCTACAGTTCTTTTAACATTATTAGCATTTGATTTGTAAGTAGGTACTCACACACAAGACATGTTTGCTTTTAAATATAGAATAAAAATATAAAAGTCGTCATAAAATCCCGAGCAATCTTACATACAGATGCGACTGTAGTTCGATAAAATTGCAGCTAAGTGAAGAGGCTGGAAGATGCGCTTCGTTGGCAAAATTCGGTACCGAGACAAGCGGCGGAGTTCAACGACCTGCCGTTCATCTCGCGTTCGCAAAAAATGCACTGCCCCGTCCCACGCCGAACGCAGTTCTCACACACATAAACATATAAGTACATACACTGTACATGAATACATACCAACAACGCGGTTACCAATCGCCGCACGTGTAATCGTACACCGCACCTCTCTCCTTGTTCGGATACTCGAGAACATATTTTCCAGAACAATGTTTATTGCTTGCATGATGCTAGGTGGTCATGGCGGATACCCTCCCTGTATGTAGCGAAGTGCAGCAGTTAAGATGATTGAACATGAGTTAGCACCATAACAACAGTAACCAAAACAAGTAAAAAAAAGGAGAGAGGCTACTTAGGATCCGAATACTGTTAGTTCAAAAATGTATGTCGTTGAACGTTACTTAGAAGCCGAGAGGCCAATTGTTGGACAATAATAAATTAGTGGGGGTGCGCCCACACTGCTCATCTCCACATCAGTTTACCGCGCACGCGCCGAGTTTCCTGTACCATTCACAACATCACCATTTGAGCACCCACAAACACAATTGTCCTTTCCTTTTGTGAGTTCATAAAGACAATATTTATCATATTTAAACACACGGTTGACATGACATCATCCTTAGAATAATCCATTCATATACCTTAACATTGAATCACGCTACAAATTAGAACATAATATAGAATTTATTTATAGGCTAGTTCGAATTTACTAATTTCAAGGAAAATTACATCATCAATAACTTTCATGTAACGACTAAAAGGTAGGTTATCTTTTTACGAATCATGAATCGACTCCCACGCCCGTTTCAAACTAGTGCAATTTGTTTAGAGAGGCGTCCTTCGGCTTCTCAACATCGGCGTCGAGTCAACGACCGTCCCAAAAACGAAATTCAGGCTTCCGATTAAATTGACCTTGAATCAACGTCGGGAAAACATGGAACGTCTAAACGAGTAGAACAATACCACTTAAGTGATAAGAGAAGAGAGTGCGCACGATGTGTAATTCGCGGGGGTACCGTTTTAAACGCGATTTCGCCAACAAAGAGGCTCCAATTCTCGGTCGACTGCCTGCCGCCGCGTATCCACACACCAATTAAGCTAAATTAAATATACGAAGAATTTAGAAACTGGTTAGCTTCCTTGAAGCGCGACGTAGTAATTGGCTAACCCCCGCTAGGAGCGCGGACGCATCACTTGTGATTTATTGATTGTTTTTTTTTTCTCACACACTTGCAGCCAGATGAACAATTACACTTCGATAGAAGTTATTATCTAGATATTGTCTAGTCGCGTTTTTCAGAAGCCTACTTATATACTGAACTAATTGGGAAGTGATTACATTAGCAATTAAAGTAAATTGACTTGGCGCTGTACATTTATTGGAAGAATTATACATAGGATATATGCTTCTAAAAGCGATTCTGGGTAGCACTCATTTAGATAAAATGGCTGAACGTGGACATGTTGCTAAATCATTTACAAATTGCAATGAATATAATAATTAGGAAATCTTTCAGAATCAGAGATTTACAAAATACATTATAAACACAATTGATTTAAACGAAACCCCTGGTGGCTTTACTTATGCGGTAGATGCACAAGGTACCCATGTAATATTCTCGCAAGCGAGGTCTCGAGGGTTGCTAATGACCTAATATATGTCAATCAACCGATTTAATTCGACAAATATCAAAATGATGCTTGGTACTGTGAATACAGAAAAGATTAATAATTAAATATCCGTCGGTGCAGTTTAGGCAGAACTCTCTTTGTACAATTGACATATTTTTGATTAAACGTATATATAGAAAAGGGTTGGTGTGCTGGTAAGTGGATTGTAGATGACTTCTTAGCGCCGCGGTACCATCGTTTAATTAAAGGCGTCGGAGCGAAGTCGCGCTCCTGAGCCTGTCTCGAAGGCTCCGCGCTCACGCTTGTTTGATGACTCCGCATAAACGTTAATTAACTCGCTCCATCCGACTTAACAATGCTACTCTGTTGCCTGCATACATACACTGATCTGTTCACCAAATTCAACTGCACACAAATTGAGACTATTCTAGGAAATACGTTGATGGGTTAAAATCACTTCGGCTTCCATTTTGTTGCCTAAATAACCCTGTATATCTTGTTGTTCATGCACTGTTTTGTGTAGGTGAAACAGAAAATGGACAGCTCTTTTGGTAACAGAAGCTGTGATTTCCTCGTTTTCTTATTTCGATGTACGTTTACCCATCTTTAGATGATTCGCGTACTGAAATGGGTTCCGGATCACTGACGTAGGCACGGAAATGAAAACCTTATATTGGCTGATATTTGAAGCTGTTATAGTGACCGACGCGGACGTGAAAATACCTCAGGTGCAATGTTACTGTTTGCTGTTACTCAATATCTCTATAATTTCCGTTCAGCCTTTTCCAGATAAAACGTATCTGTGAAATGACGTAAGCTGTTTTACTGGACTGGTCTGACATTAATATTCATTATACCTAGCAGAAAATTAAAATTTGCTGCCACTTAGCTAAGATTATTCATTTTATAATTGGTTACTTAGTTTATTTTTGATCATTAAAAGTGCCTACTTATGAAAAGTTTTATTTGCCCGTAGCAGGTAAAGGAGTTAATTAGTTTAAAGATCTCAAAAGGAATCGCAAACGAGTTACGAGAGAGAGAAGTTTATTGTTTCATGCATGCACTTCAGTAAAGCAGATAGAGAACGTCGATGTTAAAAAGGACAGTACATACATAGTGTGAGTGGAGTATAAGAGCGGTCTCAGAGTAGCTAGTTATTACCCGAATTATTCGCTAAGTAATAAGAAACGCAGTGAGCGGCGCCGGCGCGGAGAGCGCACTGTGCTAAGTGGCTTTTAAGGTCGCTTACCTCATCTCACCGCCTCTAGTGAGACTATCTGACTGTTCATGCACGAATTTAGTCCGATAGCTCTTTGTTTATTTGATCTTAACACCTTGTTGAGTTTACGAAACAGTATTTATGTTTTTCGTCTTCCGACGACGGCTTGCAAGTGCACTGCGCTAAAAAGAAATATCTTGTCGAGAACGTTGTTTTGCATAACAGCGAACAAAATTACCAGTAGTATGTTTTTATGAAACGTTTTGCCGTTTTACAAAAAAGCCGTTGAGTCATAACATTAAAAGTATATAAGCATAAAAGATCCTTTGTGTTGCAAAACGCCAATCATCGCGTCTCTTAGAACCTATGATAGACGCTAAATTGAGATTTGTGAATCATGAAATTGACACAGAGATGAATACTTTGATGACGGCTATTTGAAAATATTGTTTAAGTGATGTTTTTGAAATCTGGAAGCCGACCCCAACATAGTTGGGAAAAGGCTAGTCAGATGATTATAATGTACAGTATCGTAAGAAATCTTTTATACACACACAAATGTTAAAAAACAATCTTGAGTTTAGTTTATTAGTTAACAGTTGAAATAGGACTGACGTGATAAGCTTTGAATTTCTATAAGGCAGTGATTAATAAACACGAATAAAAAATGAATCTTCTTGATGCGTACCATAGCCGGCGCAAGCCGTCGGACACGACAATATCCGATGACTCAAAGTATATGTAGCTGATGCTGTAAATATGGACATGCTAGCCAAATCTGAACTCAGGTTTGCCGTATATGTAAGTCTAGACGCGAATGTACTCGTAATCAAGGATAGTAGATGTTCAATTGTTAAAATTTAAGCTCATTGGATATCAATCAAATTAAATAGAATACAACAAAAACTGGGCGCTTACCGGAGCGATTATTCTGAATTTATGTACATGATAAGTTAGTATAGGTTTTGCTAGAGTTTTTGCTGTCTAATATAATTCCACGGAGACTTTGCTTCAGTTACTTGGTAGTTTCCGGATACTGACTGGCTGGTAGAATTGCGCTGTGTGCAATGCGGTTCAACTCGGCTGCCACAACTCGTAAATAATGGCGTCTCATTGTGGGCCATTATTAATGAATCTGCCACCCCGCGCTCCCAACACCGCACCCGCCCGAAAGCCAAATAACAGGTGCGTCTAACCCCATTCGCACAATCTATTTTCGATGTCTTATAGCCGTGCAGAGAAACGCTCGATGCGTTCTCCTGCTCTAAATATTCATACCATATGCCAGATATTGAGATTTGTTTGGGCGTCATCTGCTCGACATCGTCGTCTCTAAATAACGCGGTCTCGTGTTGGCTTTGCGAAGTTTCATTAGCCGTCTGGGAATACTTACTTATGGTATCATGTTGCTTGAATTGTGTGCGGAATTTCCACCTACCATAAAAGGAGTTCTAGCAAAATAACGCTCATTAAACGAGCTTGTGAATAACAAGAATTTATTATGAATAATTAAAATAAACTAATTAAAACTGCAAAATGATGCTAATAACACTGAAGCCACACATATATTGCAGCTTTTTCTATTACACTGCATAAATACCGAAAAGATTCGCTTTAAAGACTAAATGTATCATGTATGCGGGACAAAGTTGTCTTGGGACACGTTACTTGTCACGGGGTTGGATGCACGAGGCCTTCTCACTGTCGCTCTATTATTTACTCCACAGAAAACTGCTTTTCATATCACAAGCAGCGGCCCGCAGCGGAGTCGCACAAAGATGGCTCCCTCGCTCCCTACATAAATGCACTTACTTTATGAATGACATAATCGTAATATTGTTCCGAGCTTGGATTTGTGTTCATGTTTCTCTGCAATCAGCTTTGTATAATGGTTGTGGAACTTGACTACTTCCATTAAATAGCCGAGCGGTTATTTACTTAGAAGCAGACAAAAACAAGCTTGAAAGATTAGCGTGACGAATGAACGGGCGATAAGACTAGACAAACTTAAAATGTAGCTTCATTTATCATAGAAATCTATACGTAAATCGCGAATGGGTTTTGTTGTTCGTGTGTCAGATTTAGATTTAGCAAGGACATGCAGCGAGCAGCGAGGCTAAGCGGTAGACAAGTGCGAGGTCGTAGTTGAATACTTTAACCTAAACTATGTTTACATCTTATGGAGCAAATTGCGTGAATCACATGAGTGACGCAATGGAGGAAGTTACCACTTGGCTGGAGCCAACCTACGCGCTCCTGCCAGGTCGACCGCACCGTCATAATGTTTCAAAAATATTGCTTTGATCCGGCACCATTATTACTTAAACTGGTTAGATCTTCGCAATGGAGATTGAAGATTAACTTAATAATTCTGGTCAGTAAATTTTCGCAATCCGCTCGAAAAGAAATAAAGGAGGTTTATTAAAAAAAAAAAATGAGAGTATTGTTTAGTTTATGGCGTTCTGAACCCCGATGTTGTTGTCCACTTCCCACACCACGTCTACTGCGGGTGTTCGCAACATTTATTTGCATCTGTCAATAGTCCAGGTGATTTCGGACGGAGCATCCATCGTCGGCCGATGTTTAGATCACCGCTCGTGTTAATTAGCATAATGGTGCTGGAGGCGATGACGTCACGTATCTAATTTGATTACATCGGGGCAAGGCCGGTGTGGTTAGCAGTTTGAACTGAGTGCGCAACTTGGACGTAGGTACCACAGAAGTTTTCAGAAACGGTAATGTATATCTATCTACCCATTGACCTTTAGTGCGCTATTGCTAACTAAATAATAAACGTTTTTGCGTCATAACTGCACTTCAAAGCGTTTAGGACTTGAGACTTTAACAAAGGATGCCTTTCAAAATCGAGTCACGGTGAGTGTTGCGCCGGAGATGAACCAGGCTCTCATTTAACAGTCATAACAATTCTTTTGTCTGTAACTCCAACGGTAGGGCAAAGTTTTCCTATTGATGTTGTTACTATTCAGAAAATTGATGGTCTACAATATTTTGGCTTATGGTTAACGCGTTTTTCTCCAAGGTTGTTAGTTAAGCTACATAAATGAATATTAAATCAACTTTGTTCTTATTTTTATTATAACGTTCATTTTAATAATAAATAAATAGCTAAAGCATCTAAGGAATGAATTGCCGACGTTAGATAAGAACAAAGAAACTCTCACTTTAAATAGCTGCTAAAATTCCGTTACAAATTCTCACATTTCCTAGAATTCACCCAGCGCTCGTGTGGATCATTTGAATTATAAAGTGAGAAGCGAGTGCATGCACAGTGCATAAGATACATTGGCTATGTAAATGTGGCGAAGCTGCAGCCTAAGTAAGGGCGAGTTTACACCTGCGGGTCGCGACCGCTGTCTAGGGGACGGGATTAGCCGACAAGCCGGTCATAGTTCATCACAGGGGAATACGGTCAACTACTTTTTTTAACTCGTTTAAGACGAATATGTTATTGAAATTAAATTATGGTTCTTACCCTTTCTTGGGGCAATGCAACGGTCTGTAAAGTCAGTCGACCAGTGGAATCGGAAGTGTAAAATAAATTTGTACAATAATGTCTAGAGAATATATTATGTAGAGCAGTCACTAATAATGTCACAAGATGTGCATTTTGTGCAGGGGAAGTTAAAAACTACATAACCCAATATAGTGTAATTCCGCGAAGATATTCCAGAATTCAGTAGTAATAAATTCGGCAGTTTCGTCTGAGAAGTAAATGAAACACCATTTAATTGTAAGTTACCCAAACAAAACAACAAGACGGATCCCAATAAAGCACTCTAAACCAACAGATAGAGGAATAAGTTTAACTCTTACAACGATCCTGTGACCGTTACTCAAAACTTTGGGCCGGCTTTGTTCAAAACACGAAACTAATTTATTCGTATCTCGGCGTACCATTCCACCGTACTAAATAATCGAAGAGCAAATTATAAATGCGTATTAACGGTCAAGTCGTAGTTCAAAGATTAGGGCAGAGGGCAACCCTTTACTAGCATCGCCGGTAAGGTGAAGTTTCAAATTATATCGGATCACTGGAGTGGGCTCGATGCATGCTCAGACAATATTTGATATTTTAATAAAAGCAGTCGTGCCCTTTATATTTGAATGTTATTATGTTAGCCAACAAGCACCGGCCGTGCTATTTTTGTGAACTTAGTGAGATTACTTCAATTTTGTAACGGATTTAATCTGTGGAGTGGACGTGTTATTAAAACAATGATGTTCCTTTAAACGTTAATATAATCGAAAACTTTGAAGCATTCATTGATTAATTAACCGATAACAGCTTTGTTAAAATTGCCAAATATCTAAAGAGGTCGAAAACCACTTAAAAAGTTAAAACCAGTGTTTAAGTCAGAATTAAATCCTTTTGGTTATAAATACGTCGAAGACTAAGTAAACATAAAGGTCTTTTGTAAAATCTAATCTACAAATGGACCATAATGTATTATGCGAATAACACAAAAGCTACTAATGCATAGTCAATATTCTTAGCTTCCCTTTTCAATATGTGCATATTATTACGTAGTTGTATTTGTGTTGGTGGTGACGTCACGTGCCGTCAAGTCTGCTCTATTTGGGTTGAACTCCGCGGTCAGTCACGGAAGTGCAAACCCTTATCGCAGATCGACATACACAAGTGTAGTATCGGCAATCGTCAAGGGCGGCGGCGGCGAAGACGGCGGCGGCGGCGCGGCGCGACTCGGCGCCAAGCGTCGCGTGCGGCGCCCGTAATGGATATTGATGGCTATGGCGCGACTAATTAGCCCCCACCACCACCTTCCCGCCATGACTGCTTAAGCTCTTTTTTCACGGTGACAACGGGCGATACAATACAACACGCTTTAACCGTCGCTCATCAATCTCCCCCGGAACCTATCTGGTTCGACCACTCGAAATGAATTGAGCGATCGCTGTCTCGAGATGACATCATCCGCGTGCGTACAGATTAGATTCTGGCTCGTGGGAGTGACGCCGATGCGCGTCCAAACAATATCACAATCGAATTAGAAGCCGACTTGGTCTGGGCGGTATCAATCACCGTGGGCGGGCCGCGCGACATTGGACTTCAATTAGGCGGGCGGCGCGTGAGATTGCTCTCACTCCTCTACACGCTAAAGGGTTACTTGACCCACTTATTAGGCTCGACGTACGAGTCCTCGCCAACCGGAAGCTCGGAAATGAAGAAGTGATTCAATATTTATTCGGGCATATACTCCTTTGTATGTTCACAGCGAATTAAAAAGAACTAAGTTATAAATTGGATTATTTTGAACCGTATCACAGTTAGCATTTAAGAGTTAACGACTCTTATAAAAAGAGAAGCTTATGAATACGAAAATTAAATATTATCGTATTCAGCTATCATGCTATAACAGAATGTGGGGTACATTATGAAACTATGTACAAATTAAAGCGGCAACCGTGACGGGAGAGCGGATTAAAATAATGATCGCTGATTAAAATTGTTAATTAACTTGAACGAGTTAGAACATGCACTTGGGCGCGGAATCTTATACCTATTAGTTATTTTTGTGTATTTAACAAGCATGTAAAGTGTTACTATGTGACATAGTAGTGCAAATAACAGGTTTGGTATAACTCAACACTGTGGAGCAGTTGAGACCGTCTCGTACTGCCATTGACCACAAATAGGTCGCAGATTGAATAACACTGCACCGACCTGTGCAGGTTTCTAAATATGTACAAAGTGATATTATTATAACCGCAGACTATTTCGTAACTGTGATATCAACTTTGGTGGGTAAAGCTAAGGATACACATGACATTAGCTGGCATACCAGTATGGTATTCACCAATCAGACAGAAGTTGTAATAGCACAAAAGTATGCAAGTAGCTTGCATGTCATTAGGTATTCACCAATCAGAAGTTGTTATGGCGCACGGCATGCAAGCTACTTGCAGACTTTTGTGCCAGCTACTGGCATGTGTATCCCTAGCTTAAACGCAAGCGACACGGTGGGTGCAAGTACCCAAACTTTGTGAGATAGTGTTTTGATATTAAGTAGATCCAGTTCATGCAATTTTGACATATTCTGATTTGCATTTATGCATCTTAAACATGTCATTTATGTAGTGAATAGTTGTATAATATACATCCATTTAAATAATTACATTGCATATACATCGCAGAAAAAGGTTTGGTGCTTTTATTTTCAAATTTTACTCTGAAAACAAAACGCAAAACAGCTTTGATGGAATTATTGTATAAAATTTGCAACAGCAGTTAACACGCAGCAGAGAGCAGTAGCAGTTGTTGGTGTATTCACACAGAAAACATGGGTTGTCTGGTACACCCTGTCTGGAATGTCTGGTACAAACAGTGCAGTTGAAAATTGTCATGCCAAATGAAAATAAGTTATTTTCTAATTAAGTTGTCAGCAGTAATTCCGTGTAAAATTATTGGATTAACTGAGAAGATCAGGCGGCGCATGGGAACTTCTATAGTCAATTGATTTCGTATTGAACGTGTGGAAACTTTCACACACTGCTGGAGTGCATGACGTCCAATATTTAGTGCTACCTACATTTCGCCACGTCCTGAGAAATTTTGGTGAACTAATTTGGTACATAATTTCATACAAGTTCTGTTTGTTTAATTTCATCTCTCTTCCCTCTTAGTCAGTGATTGAAAAATTACCGACTTATTTATTGAATAGATGATCAATAGAGCCGAAAATCTTTATGTAGGCGTACACGTAGTATACGTGTAGTTTTAATGAAAACAGCCTCCACAAAAGTCTCTTGAGTCAAGGCTCTTTTGGGAAGTAGGTTATCTTTGTAACATTTCTTTCAAGTCTGCTGTTTCATGAATATTAATATTGCGAATATATTATTGGATATAAATAGCCCTATAAATAACAGGGTAGCACGGTTGATTTATTAACTGTTTGATAACAAGCAGTAAGAGTCACTCGCAATCAATCAATCAAGTTGTCGATACCACTATGTTAATGTCTAGATGTGCAATATCCATCACTATTCGCGATGTATGACATTGTTACTATATGCTGAACTTTCCAGAGCATCATACACTTATATAAAATGAAGAATTAATCATTTTTGCTATCAATGAAGACACACTAAGATAAAAAAAAATACCGGGTATGTTCAGACGATTCTACAGATAAATAATAAATCAACATTAAAGTAACATCCGTAGTTCCTATCGCAAGTAATTTAGTCTGACATGTACAGTCAGCAACAAAAGTCGATTAACACTTCAGTTTTTTTAATCTCAGTTATTGAGGAAAATATTTGTTCAAAATTGCATTGTACTTCTGCTGCAATTTTGAACAAAATTTTGCTCAATAACTGATTTAAAAAAAAACTGAAGTGTTAATCGACTTTTGTTGCTGACCGTACCACAATAACTCGAGAACAATAGTAAGATAATCTCGCACATCCGAGTTTTATTCCATATTTGGCCTTCTGGCTGTGTTGTTTCTACATAAATTTATCATTTTATCATGTTTACAGGTCTTAAAAGTGTGTCGATTATAATCATGCAGCTTACAAGGAGTATTGAAATGTTAATTTTATCGAGGCTGACGCACAAGGTACTTGTTGCTACTGTTGCTATCCACTCGTACATCTACCAGCTCTCAATACACTCTCTCTACGGACGACGCTCTCCTCAGACTCTGACATTAATTGACATTCACCTGAAAGCCGATGGAGTTTGCGTGTTAATTGATAGATCTCGGCAGTGAATCCCGAGGCTGGAATTATCCGTGACACTCCGTTCCTATCCTATGTGTAGCACTAACATAAAATCACCGTAAGTCTTCTAAATAGTTCTCGATACCTGCAATGCTGCACTTTTTTTTTTAACATTTTTTGTCTACATGCGAATTATCTCTAAGGTGCCATTGTGGGTCAAAGATAAGAAGGCGGTAAGGTCGTCCGTGATAAACGAATTTGATTAAAAATTTAACGTGCACAAGATTAGAGCTGACTTTTTAATCAGTTGAGAACACGACTTCATTTTTACGAGCTTCGTCTTAGCAGTTCTTTTTTAATTGCCTCTCGACGAGCCTGGGTCGTGTAATGCGCTATTTAATGATGCTTCAAAATGTAAAATGCATTGCTGCACCATCTTTGTTTTACTGCTTCTTACTAAGAAGATTACGCTAAGTGCTCGTGATCTTTTGAACCTTATTATTAAAAGTTTGAATTGAAAACGCTAATTCTCTCCAGCTTACATTAACAACCGAAATTCGGTTTTACGAATCAGTCGAAAATTAAATAACACGTACCTACAAAACAAGGTAAACATTACTGTACCTAATGAAAACAGAAAAAAAGTGTTGAACATAGCCGGTAATGGTCACTGTAATCAGTTACAACAAATCAAAATCGAGACGCATTTGAATTACTTTATCTGACGCAACGCGGTGTTTTGTTCCGGTTCAGAATCGACATTGAACAAATTCGATACGCCGACAGGCGAGAACAGCTAGTAAAAACATGACCAATCTAAATTTTAAAGCTAAATGACAATTTATATAAAAAAGGAAATTGCTTTTTAATATAACAATACACTGACAGCCAATGCCGTTGAGCTACGCAAACAAAATATTGGAAAAAGTTTGACGAGTGGATATCATAACTAGGCATCGATTACAACCAACAAAAAAAAAATGAAAACTATTCTAATAAATCCATCACTGTAAAAAATATGTAGCGTACAGTAGAGGGAGTAATCCATCACCTGCGTGTATTAAAAAAAACTAACAGGTGGGCAATTTAAAAATTGCTCGCAGTATAACAAGGGTTTTGTCGCCTACGCACATCCGTTTATTTCAATGAACATAATGTCATAATATTACATGCAAAGAAAAACGTATTTCGAATTACGCATGCACCCTTACGAGCGGTTGTAGCTGGCACCTAATTAGAATATAAATAATTTCTACCGGCGCGACGGTGTTTACCAACTGACCCTGCCTTTGTAATCTTAATAACCCAGCTATAAAAAGTGGCACAATGTAATTCGCGTTACTTACTATTTTGTTCTCATTCTAGTAGCTGTCAGTAACGCAAGACTCAATTATTATTGGCGGCGTAATTAATTGCGTAAGTGGAACATTTTATGTAAACGACAGATTTCTGCTCTAAAAATCAACGTTTCAAACAAGAGTCTAGTACCAGAGTAGACAAACTGGTTTTGAATGTTGTTTGTGGCACTAGATCATAAAGATATTTCGCGTATAATTGTTTCTAGCTTCCTTATCGAGTGTTTGCTTGCAAGTAGTTCGGCGCTGGCGCAGGACGACCGCGACCGCGGCTGCCATGTGGGCACAACAATGAGCTCATACAACCGGTCGCAGGACCGTTACAGATGAGCCACCGGCGACTTCACCGTCGCCTGTGAATATGCATGAGCCAAGATTTGACCTCGGGTTATTAGACCGCGCTCTCGGAGCGTGGGACCGCTCAGGTATAACAATCGACATTTGACATTTGCGTGACAGTCAAGTCATTTCCCGAAGTTCACGTCAAATATATTTTGAATTGATGTTATTGCAGAATAATTGTTATTATTTGTGAAAGGGGGACACATTAATTAACATTTCAATGTCGTTATTATGATATAGTTATGTTCTAATTAAAATTACTATTTTATTGTCTATTTAAAATTGATTTCCTCAATGTACCTATAGATAGATGATTTCCGTAATGAATTAGTGATAGATACAATAACAAATGAAACATCGGAGTAGGTACCTACCTAATTATTTAGAACTAAAGCCGACAGAAGACAAATAGCAAAACAAGATGGAGTTATTGAGGCAATGATTTCTCCAGTTATTATTTGACACCTTTAACCTCCTATATAAATATCCACAGAAGATTTTGGGTAAGGCAAAGTGCAAATCAAATGTAAGATACTAGTCAGAGCGTGAACGGGACGTGGTCATCAATCAGGCGAGAGGCCGCGGGTCAGGCCCCGCACCCCGACCACCTGTCGCGCCCGCGCCCGCCAGCTCACACCAATTGCTAATCAGTCACTAAGTTACGCCAAATCTCAGCCTGACAGGGGGACCTCGCACCGCCACCGAGCGGGTAATGCTATTTTGACGAACAAGGGAATTAGCCGTCGCGACAACGCGTTTTGTCACCAACAGTTTCCATTCAGACCAACCCTTCCAAGAGAGTAGCAAGATCTTTTACGCATGTAATTTTTATGATCTATTTAGGTCACAATTTTATTTTTTGTGGCTCAAAAAGTAAATACAAAAACATAAAAATACATAATTGGACCGTTAAAGCCTTTTTAACGTCCTTCTATCGTAGAGTTTCCTTCAAATATCGCGTAATAAAAGTAATCTCATGGACCTTTCACCCGTTGAACAAAAGAATTATTGCTCATCGAAAGAGCGGGAATTCTCGCGTAAAATAGCAGACATTTTTGAAATAGCGGTAGCTTGTCATTTGAAGCGTCGGTATCGGAGTCCGGCGAGCGGCGAGCCGCGGCGATCGCTGTAAATTTCATCGCAATAGTGAATGTACACGCGAGACTAAAAATAAACATGGCGGCCACAACGGGCGTAGTCAGGCGATACTGAGATAACTGCTCCAGCATGTATCGCCTACAACAGATCCGGCGCCACTGTGTTGTGACATGCGAATACGCTTCACACAACGTTTATTGTTTAATTAGTTGAGTTAAATTTAGTACACTGGCGTCTTTTGAGTGGGCGCCAAATTCTTATTTAAATGACAATTTAGAGTTTGCAATTTCTTCAGGTTTACACAGTATTTACCTACAACTCCGTCATAAGAATACAATGTAAAGTACCCAATTGAAAGAAGTCTGAAAATAAACGTAGGATAACTTAATATTGGAAATGAATCCAATCCGAGATTTATATCAATGGAACAGAGTTATAATAGCTTTAAAAGTTTTTCACAGAAATAATTTATGGGATGGCAGAGTGGCTTGAAATCAGGCACGCAGAAAAAACAAATCTCAATCGTGAAAAAGTTTTCAATCTCTTTTATGCGAGGCCAATATGTGTTCAAAGAGTTCCTTAAAGATAGTTGGAAATTTTTGACGAATAATAGATACAGAAGTTTAGAGAAAAACTCCATGAAACTTCATGAAAAAAAACCTTGTTTCATTCATATTTATTTATCTGGTATTTTACTGCAAGCCGCAAGCAAGCAAGCAAGTTTGTCATCTAGCGTCGTTGTATTGGAAACTACATCTTAAGCGAACCATGACATATGGTGCTGAGGCGAATGGTACAAAAATGTTATGCTTTTACATCATATACGTCGCGAAAACAAATGGACGAGGAAATTCTCGCATCCGAAAAGGAAATTTGTATGCAGAGTTTCAAGAAAATTGTTTCATCTGTGGTAATACGCAAAGCAGCAAAAGTGTGACAGGCAGAAACAAACTCGATTGAAGAGAGGAACGGAGCTATGCCGTCCGTGGGATTCATCTCGGCCAGAGCACGTTCGTGGAACAAAAGGAGCGCGCGGCGAGCCGATACAGGCAAAACGAGCAAAAAAAACTTGCGTTCAAATGGAGCTTTTCATACTTAACCAACTCAGTGCACTTATAGAGTGCCCCAAATGACGCAAGCGTCTCACACTCTGAACATCTTTAGTATTTTTTTGTACGCATTCGATATGTGAACATAACTCAGTACTGAGAACATCCAAAAACTTTTAAGGAAGCTAACCGTGAATACCTTCAGCAAACGGAACGAACAAACGCCAGCTCAAAATGTGCAATGTGACAACTCCATGCAGCATTAAGAAGACATTACGCGTGGGGTTAGAGCGACGACAGAGGGCGCATTATTTAGCAATTTATCACGTATCCGATAGCAAAGGAATATGAACTTTCTGTAACTGTTGCCTGTTTATTATTTCAATAGTTTCTTACGTAACTTACTTTTCAACAAGTATAGTCATAAAATAAACGTATAGTCAAATAGAATGTTTGTGATATACATTAGAAAGCAAACATTATAGCTGTCACTTTCGCTTGTCGGGCTACAATGACTCGCTTGAAATCACCGCGTGAACCTTTCATCGCGCGTCACTACGAGCTTTCAAAAAGCTTTCAGTGGTCGATCGCGCTCACTATGATTATGAGTGTTGCCAATATACGTTTCGCGAATGGAGTTACGGGAAATGTATGAATAAATGTGGAATGTTGTAAATTGCTGTTGTATAAGTTGACGCAATGTCTACCACGTTAACCTCTCAATTTGTATGGGTAACTGTGGCCAGCCACAAAGTGCGGTTGCCAAGCGCCCGCAGCGGAAAATTTGGCGGAAACCGATCGACATCGCGGCTCAAAACTATGCATTTTAAGTCAAATCAATCGATACGCGGTCGGACGCACACGTGTGCTAGTTGTTTATGTGCCACAAAAACCACAAAGTTTTGCGAGACTGCCAAATGTGGAAGTACATACTTCGTATGAAGTGGCTTTTAGGGCTTCCCATGAGAGGAGTTAGCTTACGTTAGTGGACGAATGGGGCACAACTCACGCGGCGTCATTATCGTTACAGTTCAGTGGTCGGCGCCAATTTGAGCGGGTGTGTAACGAGCACTGCGCCCACACCGGTCCCAGGACTTGCTTAATTGAGCTCTCCACACACTCAATTTCTTTATACGAAACTTTAAATGTTATTCAGATATTATTCCATTGAAAGTGAGCTGACGTCGACAACGAATTTGCGCCGAAGTTGTAAAATTAGGGGGACCAAAGAAAAGCAGAAGATAAGTAAAAATAAACCTTTTATTCGTGTTTAAACCCTACTAAACCTAAATTTGCATTGAACAACAAAATTACTGAGTGTAGTAACGTATACAGAACTATCGTCGAGGTTGATGGAGGTAGATGGGCCGTGGTGGAACCGGGTACCGGAGCGTGCCTGCTCCCGCACCCATAAATATTTTACGGTGCACTCCTTTATGGTATTGTGATTAGATTGTCGCGCTGCTTGTGCCACGCGAATCTATGGTATATCGAATTTGGAATAAAGTGAACGCGTGTCTCGAGTATTTCGCGTATGTAATGGAATTTTGCCAAGAAATACATGTGTTGCAGGATCCACAAGCTTTGCTAGTTTTATTTTGTTGTTTCATTAAATTATTACAGATGTCACTTTTATTACCAGAAGTAGCCAAATAGGAAGGCTTAAGGCTCCTTCAAACAGGCGCGACACGACCCACCACACAAAGGCACCGCAAGTCGCTCAACGAACGGTGCCTTTGAGTCGCGCCTGTTTGTAGGGCTTTTACGATCTTGGGCGCATCAGTGTGTATTTATGACTTCATGTCATAAGAATGTTATCTCCCCTTCTAATGATAATCCCTCATAAACGAAAATGTAATGCATTTTTATTATTTGCATTATCAAAAAACGGAATACTACTGTCTGTATTATTATCATAAATCCTGTTTATTGAGTCATAAATCTGTTAAACGACTTCAGCAACTAGCGATTAAACGAACACAATATGCAGAATACTTCTTCAAACAGATATCTATAAATATTTTGACAAGCCCAGCAAGCGTTATATTTTCGTTTCAATATCGGAATAATAAATTTGAAATAACGCAAGGTGGGTTAGATAGTGGTGTAAGTGTTCGATCTAGGAAAACCGGGGCGCAGGCGAACATCATGTCTACACGGTAGCGGAGAAGGGGAAGTGGTAAGGTCGCGTTACGCCGTTTGAAAGTGAGATGCGAGGCGCCAGGAGAGCAACAAATTAAGTCCCTGCGGGGAGCGGCGCCGCCCACGCCCGCGATGAGAGCCGCCCGCGATAACGTCTCGCCGAAGGGAAAACTTGAATATTTCCAACGAATTACGTAACCAAATTCGCTGAATAAAAGTTCGCGTACGTGCTCCGACAACGGGCAAAGTATTATTGAAGTTCTCTTTACATTCTAATTAGGAGTGTAGAAAGAAGCGTTTAATCGTTAAGAATATGTCGCCTTCGAGAATCCATTACACGTAGAAGTTTATATTGAATACAGTAATTGTACAAGTATCTGTTATCAATTTTGTTTGTAAGAGACTTCATTGCTCCAGTAATGTTGTAAATACGTTAGCAGTAAGCACTTCCCAACTTTCACGAAATAATTATAACACATAATACATATGATAGCATGTCAATGCTATGTTTTAATGGACTGAGATATTTTTTATTCATGCACATTTTAACGAACTTTCTTTCGACGGGTTCTTAGACACGTCAAGCCAGACAAGAGTTAAACTAAGGTATAAATAATATATATAATCATTTTAATACATGCAGAAACAAAATGAATTTACCAATGTCTTATGAAAAATGCTATAGGACAGGCAAAGAAATATGGTGGTCATGAAATGGGACGATTTTCCAGTAAAGTAGTTTACATACAGTTTCTACGTGTGCTCCGTCAGATACAAGGTGAACTTCGAAATAAAAGCAATAGAATTTAGCAATGCCTTAATATTTTTGCTCATGATGACTGTACATATGTACATTTATTACTCCTAATGTCAAGAGTACAGAACATATGATGAAAATATTTTATTTTATTGGCCAATATTCCCTTATTTTATATTACGTTATTCGAAAAAGTTATAGTCGTTTCACGAGAGAAATAAAACTCTTACCGCAACATAAACTTTATCACATAAAGTCATAAATATTTTGTACCAATATCACTTCCCCCATTTGAGGTGTGGCATTGGCGTTCGCTTCTAAATGTGAACTTTAAAGTTTATTGGCATCAAACTTTTTATTTTTTATCCAGCGCACATTTATTTCAGTAGCATTTAACCTGCACGATCGTTATTTCAAACGAATACACACATACATATAAGTACTGTATTTGATTATGAAATCGTTATAAAACTACAAAATAGCAAACCGTTATAAATTCACTGCGAATGCCTGCATTTGAAACGACACTGCTGGATTAACGGGCAGATTAAACAAGCGAGAAATAATAGACGCACGATACAGTTAATGACGGACCCATAAAAAAGAAGGAAGAAATCTGCCAATAGCAAAGCTTAAGCGAGGGTATAAAATTAAATGGGTAGAAGGCGTTTTTACAAGTTTATCGAGCGTTCCACATCGGGCAGACGTCTAATGGGCTCGCAGGCGCCGCGCACGCTGCCTGTCTGTCTCGGCGGCCAGTGACGTGCGCCCGCCCGCCAGACCGTATGAAACCGACATTTAGACCTTACCAATTTCCGATCGATAGCCGGCTAGGAAAACGTTTCACTTATGACATGTCACGCTATGTTACACTCATGATGGTGGAGCGATAATTGATTAAAGAGTTCCTAATGAACAAGTGACTGTAGCGAGAACAAAAAGGTCGGAATGGGGGCTACTTACACAGAACGGCGCGGTTGGCTGCCCCCTCGCTACGCTTTTAATGCGGATTTATCGACTCAAATTAATCGTGTAAGTAGAGAGCTGGCCGCGGAAAGTTGCGTGAAACGCGATAAAGGACCTCTATTCGTTCAAAAAGCCGTTCATTGCGATTTAACTAAATTGACCTTCGTTTGCTATAAACCTGGTAGAGTGGTCTGATTGAAGAGTATCCATAACAGAGTCATAGATTGCGCTAAAGACGAAAAAGTGTTTAACCATTGCATTGAATGTTTTTAGCCGGACTCACCGAGATAGCTTACAGAGTCAGCAAGCTGAAGTGATAGTCAGTGCGCTTGTCATGAAGGACCGATGCCCGTTGGAGTGGACAAGACTTTGCGAGGGGCCTGTGAATCGGCAAACAGCGTTAGACAGACATTCTTCAGCCAGATTTATCCACGACATGAAAAAGTTATCTGAGCTAGTAGAAGGCGGAATACCGCATGTTTGGATCAAACTTATTTCGGGAAAGACCCTAGCAAGCTGTGGACAAGACTGGGATAATCAGAGTTTAGTTTGAAAATGTTTGTTCGATTTCAGAGTAAATTATTGGTTACAAAGCTCTTATCAAAAAACTAATACTGACTAACGTGACTACACGACATACGATTCACCCCAGCAATATGATAGTAGCATGTTTTGTAAACAGCGAGTAGCGTGGCGATGTGGTTTCGGGTGCGATGTCGAACGCGACTGGGTCTCCGGAACGACACGTCAGCCCACAATCTCATTTGTGCTTCCCACTACAACGAGCGACACGTAGGAAATGAGATGCGATTAGCTTACCCAGCCGGCGAACATTTGCTCTGTACATCGGCACAACATTCACATAAATTTAAAATAGCTGTGACAACAAACCCGTAAGGAAATATTGCCTGTTTATCAGCTCAGGTACACCCCTACTTTACATTTAACGTGTTTGAAGCGAGATTTTAACTTTATAAGGCAAACAATCGCCCTAATCGAGCCGTTTCACTTACACATTCAACTGCAGTAAGTTACCATTGTGCGCTCTCTTGACTTTTGATAAATGATCCGATTAAAATGAGATTGCTGATAGTCTCTTTTTTAGTTTTAGTAAGTTCCTATACCTATACCTGATCGTGAGAAATGGAAGACTGAGAGTGCTGACGATGGGATTTGAAACGATAGATATTACAAATGGTTATTATTTAAATTGATTCGATTCATGTATACCTACTATGTAGTATTTGAAAGAGCTGCCAGTATCTTTGAAGCTGAAACTTAAAACCCCATAAAGTGAATGTTAAGAAGTCGTGTTTGTTGCCAAAAGAAAACACTGCAATAAGTTACAATCATCAGATCCGTCGCAAGTAATTCACAAAAGATATTTGAAGCGAAATGGTTTCCACCAACTTTTGGAATAGAAAATTCTCAAGGAATAGCTGTGTGTTCTTCGACGGGGAGTGATTCCGAGCCGCTTACACTGGCACCCGCTCCGGGACTGCATAATACATTGCGGAGAATGCACCGCAGTTTGATCCCTTTCTAGACAAGGTAAGTACGACTGTACCCCGAGTGGAAAGTTCTCTTGATGTTACCTCCACTTTTCTACCAAGTAAGGACATGAGCTAGTAAGGGGCTTTACGGTTTCAACGTAAATTGACAAAGTTTTGAGTATGACATCTCTTTGTCTTCTTACAAAGGAATATCGACCATGTTCAATTATTTATGACTAATTGTTCTTACAACTTTGGAAGTGCAAAGTTCGAGCGAAGGTATTAAAGGAATATACGTACCTACAAACTTGTGTGGGAATAATGAAGGCATTTAAGGTACACGGTCGAGACATTGTCAATAAGGCAGGTTCTGGAGCTAGTGAAGTACTGTGTAATGTGTTATTAGTATAATATCGAAGTAAACTTCGTAGTATCAAAACAATCTTTAGTTTCGGTCGTTAAAGAGGAATGTTAAAGAAATTCGTACCCAGCCACGTCCACGCTAGCTCTACGGCTCGTAAAAGTTTGGTGTGTGGATAATAAATATGCTGTTTTTACCCGAAGAGACTCCTAAAACGAGCTGTTGTTTGTTCACGTAAGCGGTGCATCTATTAATAAAAACATTTTTACGACGACGCTTTTGCAAACTTTTGATAAATTACAAGTCTAATCAAAAACCCTGAATCTAATAAACTGAAGTATTACGTAATTTAACGTTAATTTGTACTGAACAAGACAAGGATTTCGAATTATAGCTGTCAAGTAACAAACAGTTAATTTGTTTTCTGTTAAATTATAAATTACAAAGTTGCTTTGGAATATTTAATTAAAACATGAGATAAAATATTGCAATGACTCACGTAAGTATATTGAATTAAGTTTGTTTCACATAAAATCACTATATTTATTCATTTTGAAACTAAACATTTAAGGTCCTATTGAGGTTACATAGGTTAGGTTAACGCAGAGCTTTTTGAACTGTAACTGAAAAAAAAATATTTTCAAAGAACAATATTTTGATTTTTTATAGATTTCAGGGAAAATAGGTCTGAAACATGTTATTCAGTAAGCACAGTTCTTACGCTACAGTTGTGTAGGCTTCAAGGAGAGGCAATCTGGCATTTATTAATGTGGATCGGCCTGGCAGACCCAGACAATGGCGAGCATGTTTCTCCGAAATTGTGAACCGGAGTTGTGGAACTGGCCTTCGTTGCACGTACAAAAACCTTAGGTAAACGACGGCCCACATAAGTAATTTAGACGGTAAGAATAAACAAAACAATTAAGTAGTATTCTTTCATGCATATCCGAGTGCTACCTTTGTACATTGATCCATTTAGTTGTACAATTTAGTTAAATGGAACGACACGCGTCTTATTCCAATCAATTTAACAAAGGACGGTGTTTTTGAGCGACATCGTGCAAGGTTAACCGGTGTTCCTTGTTTGACAAAAACGCTGTGTTCAAAATCAGACTCAACCAAGGCAAAACTTTTATTGAATTGCCGTCTGGTTACCTTGACAGATTAATTTATTGATCCTAGTTCCGCTGACATTTTGATAGCATCAAGCCAAAAATATACATTACTCTGTCATTTTTTTTTATCTTTGACGAGGACATGATTTATGAACGGATTATTGGCGTATCAAGATATAGAGAAGCTGTGGGTGGTATGTTTGTTTCTCAGCTTTTATGAAGCATGAAACAATTAGGCAGAACACTGATTTCTGACTTGCTAGCCCGATATTCTAGGCAAAGGTAGACTAATGACGAAAAGTGATCGTCAAATAAAAGTTTCATTTTAAAAAAGTCCGTGAAAATATTGAGAAAACTTGAACCATTTTGCTGAGCAAAAGTTACGAAAGATAAGCGAGTAAGATCTTGGTATTTTGCCAAGAGAGTAATCATGAAAAATATCACAGAGAAACAGTACGATATTAAAATACGAAATAAATTTTCAGCTAGACAAAATATTACAAAAGGATAGCGAAGTAGTGTTGATTTATTATGAGCAAGGTATGCGGATTGATTTGTCATTGCGGTAGATAACTTTTAACTTTAATGTAGGTAGGTAAAGTTTGACTTACTTTGAAGAGAGCTCCTTTACAATGATATATGACTCCGGGCAAAAATCTGAAACAAAGGATACGAATATTATAAAGTTGAATTGGACTTTACACGTCGTCGGTATCTATATTTTGACCGACTTCAAAAAAAAGGAGGTTATCATTTCGACACGTATGCATGTAATATTATTGGAACTGCATTATATTCACAGATGAGAATATATTAGGGCTATAGTATTTATGCTTACTTACACTTTACTTTCATCACGCATTATCATCCTTTTTATTTGTTTATTTGTTTACATTATACTTTTACTCAATTTTCATGTTGTGACACGTCAATTGTCAAACTGTCGGTTACTTTTTAAATGTCTTTCTAGTTTAGTCTATGATAATTACTCTTTGGTCTAAATAACTTAAATTATTTTTATCAATATGTTTAGCTATTGTATTATTAAGATTATTACCGATTGTTTAGTTTAAATAACTTAATTTTAAATTAGATTTATAATATTCTTTACGCACTCGTGGATATGTCTTGGCCGACCACACTTGTCAGATGAGATGATGGCCACAAAGAAGGAATCTGATATTTGAAAAAGGAAGACTACTTGAAAACGAGCTCACGAACAGCTGGAAGCTGCTGGGCATTCGAGTCATGGGACTGAGACATTAAGCATCAGAAAACTGCTTGGTTTTGCTGAGACATCTTGAACTGCTTGGTTCTGTTGTGACATCTTTGACTTACCCAGGGGATCCAGCTAAAGATTCCACCTGGGACCTTCTACTCCTAATCTTCGCGAGCTAACCACGTGTAACCTGCTACCCTGACGCCTGATTCCCGTTCCTTCAGTGCTGAGCTTATTCCATAACGTGAACTATAAAACTCCAGAGAGTGCGCGCGTGTGTGAACTATAAACTTCCGAGAGTGCGTGCTAATTAGTACTTTTATAACTGTTTTTTTATAACTTTCTGTATTTTGACTTACCCCTAATAAAATTTATTGGACGGTCTGCTTACCCTCTATTTTAATAAGGTATAGATCGTTACAGGGCTTCCAAACAAATATACAAAATTGTACAGATGTATGTTTGTCAACGCATTTCTCCGCAACTATTAATCGGATCATGACCATTTTTTTATTGGCTTACATTTACTTCAACTTAGGGAACAGTGCTAGTTTCATCAAAATCAATTCAGTAATTTTCAAGATATGGACTAATACTTGTAAGTATGACGGCCTGGCTTATTAATACGAGCTACGGGTGTAGTGTCAAAGGGAAAATATCTCAAAACCTTGGTCAAATTCTAGTGCAATATTTACAATAAAACTATTATAAAGTATCTACTTATTACAAACAAATATTCCAGTTTTAACTTAAAACTAAAAATTATACGAAATAAAAAATAATTAAAAAAAATTAAACGACTTCAAAAGAAATTAACTCAAAATTATGAAATAGGTAACTTTAATTTCGGACGTTGGTGGCAAAAAACTAAAACTAAAATACAGATCCCAAGACACCGACTTCCGAAATTAAAGTTATTTCATAATTTTGAGTTAATTACTTTTGAAGTCGATTTAATTTTTTTAAATTACTTTTTATCATCGTTATTGTTTTTGTAGAATACAAACAGATAAAGTTTAAGGTGAGCTATAACCGGATAAGATAAATCGCTAAACTGATATTATGTCATTCTTAAAATAAATTGGCGGTTGAATATAAAACTAAACCAATTACAAGTTTTCCAATATGCCCGGCAAATTATACCAATGTTGAATTCGCAATAGCCGCTCCACACGGCTTCTTGCAGACTTCTCAAATTGGAGTTTGGAGCGTTCGCGACGCACTCGGCCTGATTTATACACACACACAAACACACTGAAGACACAATCATATTATAATGTGCAGTAGAAAGCATTTAAGTAAGTCAACTGTGTTGCGGTGCGTGACTTTAAACTTGTACTTTATTTTCTTTCGACCGTCTGGCTGTTTTAATTCAGTTCTTGCTGGATGATACGATATATTGGTTTAATTATGTGTATTTCTTTAATGTTACATTTGTTTTATGAAAGCTTTTACCCGTCCTTCCGGTGAATAACAAAAACGGTGCATAGGTATTATGCATTTTTACGTTTATATTGCAAAGTCGAGAGTTAAAACAATAAATCTTTATGGGCCCCTGTAGCGTTTGCTGTGCAATCACGTCGCTATTCTAGTTACATAATTCCCTTTTGCAGTGCAGAACGAAAAAGCTGCGCTTAAAAACTCCATTACTGGGCGGCATTCGTTTCGGCATGACACAATACGCGTTAACCGACAAAATGAGAGCGTTCGTAGCTAGTTACGGAAATAAAAGCTGTTATTATGAATCGCAGCGATGCCTGCGCGGTCGGTGGCAGCGCGCGCGGCGCGGGCGCGGGGGGCGGGACCAGGTAAACACTGTTATTTGCATTACACGCCCCGGCCCTTGGCTAGGATTTGTGACATCCGCCGGTAAGCTCAGCGAGCGCTCTCCCGCGGCAACTCTAATTATTGTTGAATTCATTACGGAAACGGCGACATGTACAAGATTGGATTTTGTGCAAATATCTTTACAAGGAACATTACCTTTCCTCAGTGTGCGATTGCTATCTTATTGCTGAGTGTAATAGTTGGTTAGCGAAGCGAACTCTACGACCACTACGGTGAGATACTGTACCGTAAGAGGAAAAGCTTTACATTCACATTTATTAATTAATTAACGCGATGAAACGGTGGCTACGGCTGCGTTTTAGAACGATTTAATTTAATTTACACGATTGAAGAGGCACATAGCCACACCTACTTACATAAAAGTTAAAATACCTAATGGTGAAAGAAACCAAACGGTGCTATAAGTAAAAGTCTGTATTAGGTCTGGAGATGGGACTAATAAGAGGCAGTGGGGCGCTGGTAGATACGGTAATATTTTGAAAAAAAAAATGAGGTTTTTCTATTTTGTGTAACTTCTTATGTGGAATAGGGATTTAACATTTTGGTATATGTTTTTTGACTCTTTGGTCTAGTTATCTAGTATCATGTAAAAGGAATACACGATTCAATGAACTTTTCTCGATGCAAAAAAATTGCCAAGTTATATTTATTTTTTTA
Organism: Luperina testacea; assembly: GCA_927399505.1. Taxonomy (NCBI): domain Eukaryota; kingdom Metazoa; phylum Arthropoda; class Insecta; order Lepidoptera; family Noctuidae; genus Luperina; species Luperina testacea. Next base: position 14,315,010 of record OV656760.1, on the reverse strand, counting down.
CTTTTTTCGACATCACGGCGTAACGCTTAAGAGTTATTTAATGGAATTTACTTTAAACATAGAGAATTATCATATCAAAGTTTACTCAAAGTAGTGTTTAAATTTAATTCATTTATTTTGTTAAAAAGGAGTAAATTCGTTTTGGCACATATTATGTCGTTTTATTCCGAGCGCACGCATATTATAGTCATCTTTCTTCTTTTGCGTTTCAAAAGTAATTGCATCACTTTCGTTCACTTAGTAGATCAGTCGTTACGATTAATTTTCGAGGTAGTTAAAGCAAGCTTGTTGAGCATGGAGGCGGCCGCAAGTGTGCAAGTTTCACGCTTGCGGCGGCATCGTGTAACGCGTCTTTTTACAGAACGTCTGAAATGGCGAGCGGGCGGAATTCAAAAGCTTGAGCTAGTTCCGTGTCGGCGCGACAGGTCGGAGACAAAGGCCCTTACACATCCACACAAGCGTGCCTAGCAATTGAATTTTCCGATTTTTCAGACATTTCAAATGCGAGATTTGTGCTACTGCTGTCACGAAGTTTACAAGAAATTCTTTGAGAGTTTACTATTTAAATCAAGACATGAACAGTAGATAACGGCAGTTTATGACCCTCGCTGTAGCTCAGAATTATAGTTAGAGCTTGTTGGTATGTATCTCTTGTGACCTATGGCTCAAGATAGGGGGATCACTGCTGAGCTAGCGTCGCCAGACAACAATAGAGAAACTTTACACGACACACTGAACATGAGGAATTGGCTTTGCTACGGTTAGCATTTGTGCTTGTAATGAGGAAGCTGTGTTTTTAGAGTTGTTAACTATTTGTAAAGTACTACGACTATCAAAACGATCCGAGAAGAATTTTTAATGGACCATGTTAATTTTCAAACTAATTAGCAGGTCGTGTTCAAGATGTAATAACATCCATTAACTGGTTCCTGTTACAACAATGTTCTCACTTGAATGTGTTGATGAACAAACGGTATTTTAGACGAATTCGATGAAGCTCTTATCGATAACATTTTGATGTAATTGTACAATAATGCAGTTCTTTGATTGTTGCATTTATTAAAGTTATCTCTTGTTACAACTAAGTTACGCCACGGATAGAAGAACTTAGGCACTGGTGTTGTTTTAACTGTTATGAAGCTTTAAAGCTTAATTTTAAGACAAACAAGATATAAATTAATGCTAACAAAGTTACGGCTGAAAACTTTTAGTAGTATTATTAAAACAATATTTTCGAAGAACATGTTGCAAAATATCTACTTAATATGCGAGTTAGTCGGTTTATTAGCATAGATGGGAGTAGCAAACTTTTGTATTCTCAAAAAAAAAAGTTTAAAACAAAAATTTTATTAGTAAAGTTAATAACGCGTTTTCAAAACTCAATCGAAGTGCGCGGCACGTCGTACGGTAAAACTCGACGAAAGTATGACTATGACAAAAGCACGTGCGCACCCGAACCTTCCAAACTTCCCGAAGGACACCGCGACGTTATTTAGGGGCGTTTCTGAAAGGCAAGGTGTGTCGTCTCGAGCCCAAGGGAATTCACTACGCTTTAAAGCTGGTAATTTGATGTGAGTCTTTCGAGATTTTTCCATCTTCCCGGGTCGTTCGGGGAGCGGGCGGATTAGGCCACGCACGGCATGAGCGAGGGCGACGACGCGCCAGATTAATGTCGCGAGCTTTGCGCCAAATTTAAAATGTCACGTTCCATTTTTCCAGCCAACAGAGCCCGTCAACGACCCGTACAGTTAATACTTCCGATTGCACGCGTTTCTTACGCAATAATAAATGGACGCGCAGACGGAATAAAAAGTAACATGCTCAGACGCTCAATTACGTAGCTATACGTTATGTACAGACGCCAGCACATCAAGCTACCCGAAACTGTCAAATTTTCCCAATCAACTTTGAACCTTATGCTTTAGCGATAAAGTTGAAAATCTATTAAAGAAATCTGACAGATTGTGGTAGGTTGATGTGCTGGCGTCCGTACCTACAGGCATTTATTTATAAGAAAATATAAGTTCCAAAGTACAGTTCTATAAAAGTTTTACTGGCGTTACTTAACAAAATAAGCAATCTTGTAGATGACGACATGATAAGACTAGAGACTGAATAGTCGTCCTTGAGACAAATAAAGAAGAAAAAACTGCCAGAGGTCAATGATTCCTATGTGTGTCTGCAGCACACATACGCACATGTATTATCTAAAGTGTAGTCAACATGGAAACAGGGCGTAGGAAAAAAGGCAAAGTCGTAAAACTGGCGCCCACCAATCGCCAAATAAGGCAGGCGAGGCACCGGCGAGCCGCGCGGCGTCGTCCTTGACTCCCGGCCAAATGACATAAGTTGGCCCATGGGCGCGGATTCTTGACTAATCGATAAACAAGACGGAATAGATGAGGAACCCAAACGTTGAATCGCCGCACCCACACTAAGCTATTAACTTGCCGACTAATTTGGTCATGATTCCATAAAACTGTTGAATCAAACACAAAAAGCGTAGACAATAGCAACAAGGTCAATTTAACTCATGCTGCCCAAAAAATTTGCACAGCACTTCGTTGTCCTTTTTGAAATACAAAGCGTCTTGTAAACATGATCTCACTTAGTTTCAAGTGCGGAATTATGGTAAAACGCTGAAGTCTTATGATAATATCTATCACCAGAGGAGAGTTCATCTTAGTTATAATTTATAATATCTTCCATAATATAGTCTGGCGGCACATACATACATAAGTCTGAAACTTTTCCAATTTTCATATTCCGCCAGAAGTTAACATTCATAAAGAGCCTTAATTTTAATAATTTCTCATTTAAAGTATATGGAGTGCGTGTCCGTAGCAGCCATAAAATGTGCGTGCGGGTGAAAATTGATGCGTAGGGATATGGTGTAAATTTTGAGCTTATTATCGTAGCCTTCAATTTTGATACTTACGTCTAATGGGCATAGCTTGATACACTTTTCACACGATCACAGCTTAGTTTGTTTTACTGTCAGAAGCATTTATAAAAAGCTCAGTTAAATGAGTTTAAGAACAAGACATCTTGAACATTGCCTGCTTGAACGCGACGCCACGGATAAGTTCGTTACTGTCGTGTTGAGCTTGATCGCCACAATAAAAAAACAAAAATACCAAGTTGGCTCATCTCTTCGTCTACAAAGTTTTTAATGTTTAATGGTCGATTATTTAGTTAACTCTTATGCGTTGCCACAATGTTGCTAAACAAGGTCGTATCGTGAAGGCTAGGTTACGAAACCGATGCCTAATGAAAAATAGCGTGATCCTACATAATTGCAGCTTTAATGAAATTCCTTGGGTGTTATGTAGGGGCGCAACAAAGTATGATAACTTGCTACAGGCAAAGCCAATGACAGGATTAGCATGCAGAGCGCTTGGCGGCAGGCGACGAACCTGGTGTCAAGTTCATTGGCGAGCTCACGTACCCACGTGCTCGCCCCCGTCAGCAAGGTGACTGACTTTACCATACTACATTCATGACGACATGTATGGTGAGTAATTAAATGTCTGTATCTATGTACTTAATGCCATGTCGGCCAATGACTTTTATTCTATCTCTAATCTTGTTACACTGATTCAAATGCAAATCTCAAGTATTACGAAGGCTTTAAGCATTTGCAGTTTCTACATAAATAAAATTACTCTGTCCAAAAAATATTATATTTGGTTTTTTGGGCGATATTTAAAGTTGCTTGAAGTCCCTATTCGTTTATTACACGAGGGCAGGTTTCCCTAACACATGAAAATAAGTTGATTTTTATCTGAATGATTTGATTTTGTTTTGTTTGCGTTGTCAAAGTGACGTCTAAAACTACCGTACGTCAGTTTTCCTTGTTTGTCAAAGAATATCTTAACACTCAATCAGACTTTTTGTTAAACTTTCATTAAGTATGACGTACATACTGCATACAACCTGTTTATGTAAAAAGAACTAAGAGAAGTAAAAGTAATCATATATTAACTACAAGGTTATTCTCGATAAAAAAAAAACATATTCAGTTTGTTACTGATAACAATTAACGTCATAAACATGAAGCTGTTATGTTTTTTTTTTTGCTTTCCACTTCGGTGCTGTAGTTCAACCATAATTCGCGTACTTACTTCATTCTGATCGTTCAACATTCACAGAAGAGCGAATCAATTTTGTAAATTGACGATGCAAGCTAGTCAGAGTATGAGAGCTTTCCCCGGCACCAAATCAATGATTCATCGATCAATAATTGAACAAAGCGCATTAGTGAGGCGATCGCTAAACGTCCACTTCGCCGGTGAGTAAACACTGCGCGGTGAGCACGAAGGCGTAATCCGTAGGGCGGCACTTAGCGCGCGCCACAAGCTCCGCACTCTAATTGCACACCAACTAATCTGTTTGCGTTTCCAACGCATCGAATTACCTATTCCATTCTACAGATTTTGGACGGTCAATTTCCGAAAGTAAATTCTCGCCAATAATACCCACCTTCTTTAAACTCAGACACTAACTGCAACATAAAGATAATAACCAAAGGCGTGCGTGCCGTTACTTGTCAGAATTCATGGCGTATAAAATGAAAAGTTCAGAATTACCATTATCATTTGATGCGCTTGATAAAGCCATGCTCAAGCGCATCTGCAATATTCACGGCGCGGACATTGCACCTATGACATCATCGGTGGATAAAATGGATGGAGTAAAAAATCTGAATTGAGATATTTTCATGAAATGGTCATTGTAATAAGCTCTGAGAATCAAGATGACGAAATCAGTATGGATTGCAAGTGATAAGAAGCGAATGCTTAGGTTCATAAGTTAAAGACAAGAAGAATATTTAAAGATTACGAAAATAAAACCAACACAAAGAGATGAGTAGGTCCATATAGTCAAGAATAAGTGACGAATACTTTAGCTATTACAAAAACATCGAATCATCGATGTCGAAAATGTAACGAATGATGGAAACGCGCCGATACCTAATGGTGAAAAAAATACAAATCATAATACACTAAACTCTGAAGGAGAAAACCCAATAACTTGGAATTATCATTGACAACATATACAATACACTTCCTTCAACACAAGGAAAAAGTAAGGGGTACTTGTGCAAAGTACAATACGTGCCCTACTCGACTGAAGGTTCCATGAGTGTTCACATTGTTGGTGATTTCTTGGAGCCGAGTTGAAGGGCTGGCTCCTTAAAAGGTACACATTCGATTTTAAATATCACCAAAATTGAATTTAGAATGACGCCTGTATCACTCTCACAAAATTAAACGGATTATCGGCTGTTTTTAAATTTCAACGTTCTCTTTAAAGACGTTATGGATAGTTTTTTGTAACTGCCGAAATCAACTTTTAGAATTTATTGGACAAGTTTTATAACGAAAAGGTTTTTTTTTGGTAAGTTATTGGACATTTGTCACAGCACTCATTTATGTTCTGCATCATTACATTTATTTATTGGAAGTTTGGCAAGAATTTGGTTTAAAAATCAATCTACCGAAACTATTGAATATTTTTTTGACATTTTTGTTATGTGATGCTTTTTGCCAAGGTATCGGTTCAGTTACGTTAGCACCAGATCTTTTAAAAATATTTCTGAGGAATGCGTTATTTATTTTGAGTTAAAGAAAACATTTTAGGACTACTAATACTCTCTAGCGTAGCGTAGCGTGAGACGCCGCCCAACTAGATGGACGACGACCGTAAGAAAGTGACTGGGAAAGACTGGATGCCGAAGGCGGAGTATAGGGTGTTGTGGTGCAGCCTGGAAGAGGCTATGTCCAGCAGTGGACTGCGATAGGCTGATTTGATTGATACTCTCTAGGAAACTTATTGAATGTAAAACTTAAAATAATATGAAAAGTTCCTTGCCACAGAATAAAGACATTGATAATATAGCCCTCAGTATTGTAGGCTCTGTACTTAAACTGAGCATCGCGTTCGGACTATCTAAATATTTAGCAAGAGCTTTAAAGGAAAATACTAACAACTGTTCGTTAAAATAATGTAAATATTTCCGTAAGACTGTCTCGCGAAACAAGAAGCTAGTATAACTAGTGTTGATTCACAAACGATTGAATTTGTAGTGCTTCATACTGCTTCGACGACAACGGCGCCGGCGTCTTACTCACCCAATCTTTGTTGAATCACACAGAAAATTATAGAAAACTTGTCTTAACGCGTAAGCACACGTTAATATTTTTCTTTAATTTTCTGTAATAGAACAAAGAAATTTTATTTAATAGAATAGAAAACTTTTATTTCAGACACGAGTCCATAGGGTTAGTAACAATTTTACTTAACTTCTGGTGTTAGTAGGTTACAGACACAGATATACAATTAAAATTCAGCGTGCAGCTGCATCTACCTCTGCAACATCGGGGACTCCCACCGATACAAAAATGAAAAAAAAAAAAAACACTGGCACTCCGGTAGTGCCGACAGAAGTGAAAACTTGAACAATTACGAGTGTATTTTGTGAATCGTCTTATAAACAAAACACGCGTGTTAAGGTGTGTTCCTTATTTTATAGGGTTTTTTGCAAATCAGGTATGATGACCAAAGTGACTGGTTTATTCTTCTCGTGAAAGGAATTTATTCAGATTTACAAATAAGCACACAGTTATATATCCGTGGTTCAGCGCCATCTCGTCGTTGTTGGATGAACTACGTAGTTAGTACGCGAGGCCCTCGTAGTTCTTCCCGATGTGCATAGATGGCGCTGTCCTCAACAACGCGCGTCTTAAGTTTTACGTCTGACGTTAGTACGCGAGGCCCTCGTAGTTCTTCCCGATGTGCATAGATGGCGCTGTCCTCAACAACGCGCGTCTTACGTTTTACGTCTTACGAATTTTCGATCAGAGTCACGTGACCTGACGCGAATTTAGAAGTTTTTACCCATTCCAAAAAAAGTACACAGCGCCGCTAAAAAAGTTTTCACTTCAAAAAAAATGTGATTTTTAATGTCATTCTAGCATATTATGTATGTGTTTATAATGCCTACCTATATTTTTACAGAATTTATCAAAATGACAAGTCCGCTCAGATGAAGTGCCAAAAATTAGCACTTTTAAAATTACACGTGATTTCAGAATAAATGTGTCGTGTGTTTATTACCAAATATTTGTTTGGAGGTGGAGCTTCGGGTTCAAGGAGGTACTTCTAGCTGTTTGCTGAAGATATATGGGCAATTGTTATGCCAATGAATCCTGTCTGCACAATTTTAAAATGGCTTTGTGTGTAATGTTGCGTATCGCCTAACAATGTATTCTGTAAATATTTATTGATAGATTTATTTCTCAAGTTGCTAAGCCTACTTATTTGCCGAATCGAAAGGCGAGGACAAAATTACACGCTGAGTAATCGGGTGAGTCTGCTGTGCGTCTCGCTTGATGACTTCGTTTTATGGGCGCTATTTTTTGTTCATGTACAAGTTACCGATTCTCTATTTAAGTAGCTTAGTAATTTGTATTTGTCTCAATGCAGTGCATTCATCCGGACCGTACTGATTACGCAGCATGAGCAATGTTCTATTATATGCTAAGTTGGGTTTGTTGAGCTACAGTTTGCGTTGAATCCGTTTTATAAATAAGATACATACATACTTTATAAATCAAGTAGAATATACCAATGAATCGCCTTACACAGGGATGGAACTATCGGATTTGTTTAATGGAGCAGAGTTATTGCAATGGAAAATGTTCGAGCCATAGACTTATATTGGCTAGACGACGCAATGTCAGACGTCAAACGAAAATTAAAAAATGCCAAATTGTGCGGTATTGAGCTGTAAAAACCACACAAAAAAAGTGGGACGAGATAATGGAAACGTTTCCTTTCATCGTTAAGTCATTTTGTTATTAAATTGTGTTTTTTATTGCAAAATCAATTATTTTATGTTCATTGTGGTTTTACAATGAAAATATGTAACTGAGTGTGTTTCGGCTAATTCATAATACATTGGCGTTTTTAGTTACAAGGCTGTATTGTAGTAGGGCTTGTCTCGTCTGTTAAAACACGCAATGAAAATTAAAATGGTCGATAGTTTCGTGGTACGGTCGCTATTCTCATTTTTCTATCAGAAATCAGTATATGTTGTCGATGTCGGAACTCTTATTCGTATTGCTTAGGGCGAGTCGATTTAAAAATGTTCATCTAATCGAATCTGTTTCTGGTTTTTTGTTAGAATTTTAGGATTCCCATTGTTATGGACCAAGTAATAAATACGGGCATTTTTCATAATGCCCGCGAATTATGAATAATGACAAGCTACTTAGGGCGAAATAAATAATTCTAGTTTGAGCTTCCTTATTTATCACATTGCCTCGACATCATAAATATTGCCGTGTGGTCTTTAGGCAATCTGATAAGTGATAATACACAGGTACATTACATGTAATCGTAACTAAAGGTATTTGTATTCTCATTCGCTCGCTCTTGCATCCTATGTCAATGGAGCCCCGCTTCGCGGGGCTCCTATTTCTATGTAAAGGGCTTAAAGTAACCTAACCATTTTTTTTGTTTTTCACGTGGAGAAATGCTCATGCATACTGCACTACCACGGGGAGATAGTGCAGTTATGTGGGACTTTAACCCACTAAAACTCCACGGTGTCCTCCTCTGCCGCTTACGGCGGGAACACGGGCACGCGTTAGCACTCATCCGTGAACCCGCCGCGGCCGTCCGTTACCGGACCCTCCTCTGGGGAGAACTCCCCATCACCGGCGCACCAGAACACATAGCACGCCGTGACCACCCCAGGGACCAAACCAGCACATGGGCGCCAGACGACCCCGTGTCTGGGCACCCTTGGTCCCCCCTGCGACGGGTCAGGACATTGGCCCCGCCGCCTGCCAATTTTCGGCTGCAGAGGATAGGGAGAGCGGCCAACGTAATACCGACACTCCTCTTCCCCTGCAGCCCCACCGCGTCCGCCATCGTACGGTGGCGACCCCGTCAAGGCCGCGGAAGGTAGGGAGAGCGGCGCACCGTAATACCGGCACTCCTCTCCCGCCGCGGCCTCCAACCCTCAACCGCGATGCCTCCGGTACGTACGACATCGCGGCCCGCCTCAGTTGCGATGTCGCCCAAGCGACACCGCAACCTACCTTTGGCCGCTACATCGTCGGCTTGTCAGCAGAAGCCCTGACGAGCGGCCCCTCCTCGGGTTCCTCTTAGCTTCACCGTGGGTGTCCAAGCCACGGCTACTGAGCCCCCCCGCCTCGACAATGCGGGAACCCACCGGGGGGGAAAGTAACCTAACCAAACCTAACCTCGGGGTGACCTTCGCTCGCTCTTGCATCCTTAGTCGCGTATCGCCAGCAGAGTGTCTATGAATAGAAAGATGTTGTTTGATTTTAAATATTGATTCTACGTTTGAAATAAAAATTACAGTAAGTTATTAAACCTGGTTTTAATTGTTCTGCCCCATAGGTGACTAGCATTATAAAAAATGCCTGGTCGATTTGATTATTTCAATAGTTGTTATCACACTGCCCTCTCATATTGGGCATTTTTCAAACTGCCCGGGCAAATTTTATAATGTCCTAATCATCATGTCAAACACCAAATCACTAAATCGCTCATGTGACGTCACAGGAGAAAAACAATGGTATGCTTGGTTTCTATACAGACGATGAGACTTGCGTTATCTAGTCAATAATTATAAGTCTGTGGTTCGAGCTGACGAATTGCATCGCGCGTCATTTGGCCTTCGGCTCCGTAATAGCCAAATGTATGACTCACTATGATTGGTGCAACGCTCGCTGTGCTCGTGTAGTCGGACAGTAGCCTTTTCTCGGAACAAACGTGTCTTTGAACAAAATATCCACTGTTTTCAGACCAAGATTTTCCTTACGACGAATAAATTGAGCACTTATTAGCTAACATATTTTATAATGAGCTAGTGCAATTGGCAAGAATACGTAAAACTTTCTCCTGGCATCATAGCACATAAGCAAGTGTTTTGAACGGGGAATGACTTTTACATTAGATAAATTAGAGGCAGCTAACAATGGCGGCCGCTAACTAGAAAGTGAATCGAGCTGGTGCCGAGAATGGTCTTTCCGATCGTATCGATCTTGGGTTCGTTACCCCGTTCATTATTCTCTCAATCACAATAAGACCATTTTACTTTAAGTAAAGATATATATCTCACGCTGTAAAGTGTCGATCCATCCGCATTAGTAAAAATAAAAGTTGATCTACGTCGCCATTTGTGAAAATATAATATATTCAAAAGGTAGATCAGAAATAAATCCGAACCGACCTTTTACATTTCCTAAAATAAGAGAGGTCAACATTCCGGACAATGTCTTTTAATTCAAAGACTTCTTCTTTTACGGCTTTTGCCGCAACATGCAATAAATTAGCCCTTTACGGAAAAATGGACATCTGCTCCTCTGGAAAAAATCCCTCCTTGGAAGTAAAGGACGAAATTTACGATTCGTGTAACCGTGGGTAGACGGACCTCGCCCACGAGTCGCATGCAAATGGCTCCATTGGAGCGGAGTAGCGTGGCTGCTAGGCACCAGGGAAGATTAAAATCGAAACACCTCGCGACCCCCGGTCGGGGCGACTTGCCGGCTTGGCCCGTGCTCCGTTCGCGACAGCAGTAACCTGTGCCATTTTTACTTTTCAAATATTATCACACCACAAGATACACTCAAAGAAAGAGACTAACAGATTGTATCAACACAATTTTCGTAGGGGATTTAAACTACACATGAATGCTTTTATCACCCGATTAAGTAATGGAAATATAGTGTACATGCGCTAAAACAGTTATTAATAGACGGACGTAGCTTAGTGAATTCGAAATGTTCTAATTTAAATCTAAAACGGTGATTCAACGCGACGAATGATGTCCAAATATAGAATTATTCAGTGCACCCCACATTAGTGCCTGTGCCTCGCGGAATATCGAAGCTAGAGGCTGGTTATTATTCGCTGCCAACTCTACATTCAACGGAATCCAACAGTATTAATATATTATGTATGACACATGCTAAGATAAATTAAATTGTTCCAATTTACGTACGGTTAAGGGAAACAAATCAATAGCAGGAATATTATGAAAATAAAAAATATTTCGAATGTGATTTTCCTACTTATTGTTCTAGGTGTGGCATATTTAGTAAATATCAAATTACACAATGGGTTGTATATTGTTAACTTCAGTGTATAAAGGAATTGCATGAAAGTAATAAAGGCAACAAATTCAGTAGCCGTGTCGCCCACGCGGCAGACTTTAGGCGCCACCAGACTCATGACATAGTTGCTCGCATATACGTAGTCATACAACTTGGATTGGATGGCTCTTGCGGATATACTCATCTTAATGTAAATTAGTATTATTCACCGGAAACGCGTTGCAATGCATGCTTCATGAAATTGCTTTACCTACGTAAAGCAATTGCAACGCATGCAGTAATTTAGAACCTACGTTCTAAATTACTGCATGCGTTGCATATGTAATCTTTATCATCTTGTTACAATCGATATTGTTACCTTGGCCAGCGTTGCACAACGTTTATTAGACCAGAACCACGGAATTCAACTTCACCTTGCAATATAAGCCGAGCTGAAAATATCAAGTTTCTAAACATGAATCTTTTTAATGCAATGCAAAATTATTACATTGCAACACATTGTTATATAAAGTGTTTTGTTTGTTTTATAACGTGTTTGAACTGAACTGAAACGAGGTTGAAAAGAACAGTTTTTCATGGACAAGTATGCAAAACTTTACAATGTTTGCTAGAAGAATTTTGTCCTTTAAAACCTAGTCCTCACAGTTAAATTTTCGTAAAACATTGACACGTGATAGCAGAACAATTGTTAAATATTCTTTGAGCCATGAACAACAGATGTACAAAATAAGAATGAATTCGTTTAGAACAATATCAAAAGAGAATAATGTAATAACGATAGCGGCGGGTATACCATTGTGATATTATTAATAGAATCTAGTTAAATATGGATTTTGTGACGCAGGTAAATGTGTTTTTGTCAGAAATATACCTAAAAATAATTGTTGCAGTTAACGAGAAAATTGTACAAAATGACCCACTGTATATTATCGTGACAAGAAATCGTCTGAGTCGCCCCAGATTACGTATATATCATCATATTTAAGGAAACTTACCAATATTATTCATTATGTTCCTCCTAAAACTGAATATCTAAAACTAGAACATTCCTTTTCATTATCCTCTTATATTTATCCCTAACGCTATTGCAATGCGTTGCTGCTTTAAAACGGTTAGATAAACTCAAAACGTGTATGCTTCGTGGCTTACTTAACGACAGATATAGCAATTGTATACTTGTTTTATAGCATAGTGTGTATTAGTCTGAAGTGGAAAGTGGAGCAGCATTGCACTTTCTCTTGCCAGAAAGCCAAGTGCGCATAAGCCGTGCAAATCACATTGTACTTACACTAACAAACCTAACAATGAGCGACCATGTGACTACTCTTTATCCTTCAAGCTGTCGTATTATCTAATCAGCAGAACATGACGAAATTCAAAATTAGTCATGCACATGCAGCATCCGACGGACAAATTACAGATTAATGGTGCTGAAAATAATGAACACATCACCAAGACAGTTGGGCTTGACGACAAAAGATGAAAAACAAAATCTAGAACGAGCCATATTGTGTGTTTTGAGTTTACTTACAAGCAATCAAAAGCGGAGAAATTAACGTGGTTGCAAAACTGCCTAACTCGTTATGTCAGTCCTGCCTAAATGTTGTCTGTGCACACTGAACATGCACAAATGAAGTAATACTGTGACTACATATCTGGTTACGTAACCGGTATAAATATAAGTGTACAGTGCAAGTTTTAACAAATCGATATTGTACTACAGTCAAAACGTGACTGCTAAATTAAGCTGAACAAACATGTAAACGCACTCGTCTGTCACAGTAGCGAATATGAATTTACTATTTTTACCGTTTATTAACTAGTTCAAATAAATGAAACATGTTTTACAGTAGTAGATGGTACAATGGTATATGAAACAAAGCTGCCAAATTAGAAACACGTAACTAAGAATTACGAAATATGAATAAAAGGAAATTAAAAGAACATAAAAGTTGTAACCTTTTTAAAACCAACTGTTATATAAGAGTTTTATAACAGTGCGGATTAAACAGACGGAGTGTATGAACGTGCAGAGTTGGCGGACGATGTGGCCATGCGGTGGGGGCGGCGAAACCTGCGCTCAAACCAGTTTGCGAAAGAGCCCTTCTGTCGAAGTCGGTCGCCATGCCACCGCACGCCGAGGGCCGGTGCATTAGTCGGGTCATCTGCTTATGCACCGCATTAAAATCACGATTTCATAAGTTTAAACGCAGTGGGTACCTTTTATAGAGCCATTTATGCGGTACTCCGCTCTTCTTCTTGAATAATTTGTTACTTGGACTGCAGGTTTTAGTATTCAAAAGTTATGTTGAAGGAAACTCTTGGTATATAGATCTTATAGTAGCACAACAACCTTTTGTTTGCGAAACCCAAGACTAATCCGCAGCGATGTTCCAAAAAGATATGTACACTGCCTGCATATTTTACAATACAAGAATACACATCCGCAAACTTCTATTATTTACAGAGCTTTATCTGAAATTGCAAACAATGACGACTGCAGGTCAATGCATAATACAGTCCCAGCACCAGCGACTCCATGGTCCCCGAGACAAACTTGGACACATTTCCATGGAAGCATACTAAACCGAACAGAAAGTTATTCAAAGGATGGAACAGGCGGGGAATTTAGGCAATTAACATTTTCTCAAATGTTAGTGCATTATCATTAGTGTACAAGTATGGTTGTATACACAACAGTATTGCGAGTCCAAATGTGGCAGGCAGGCGGGCTCATGGCATTATTTCACAACGCAACCAGTTTTGTGCATGCGATGTGGCGCACCGCGCCCAGCAAAACAGTCTTATTGCTCTATTTGTTATGATGCCGGTGTTTTATGTTGCAGGAAATGAGCTCATACTGTCGGAGAGATGTTTTTCCAGTTTTAATCCGGTATGGTAATAGAAAAATAGAAAAATTCAACCGCTCTTTAACACATAGAAAGCGAAATTAAAAATTATAAGCGCAAAAGCTCACCAAAGCTTTTAATTAATTCACATTATTAATAACAGTTCTTTTGTGGCAGACATTAAGGAAATGAGAGAGAAACGTTTAACTCCTAAAAACACAAATGTGCATCATTGTATTCCGTGGAATGGAACGAGAGTCAAACTGTTATTAGTCGTTTAATGTTCAGTGTCAATTCGTATTAGCTTTAACTTGGATCGCGTTAATGTTTTTGTCCTGTCAGATATATCTGAGAGATATATTTCCTAGTGTTTTCACATTTACTGTAGAAACAATTATTACGGTTATTGTGTTAATTTGAATTGGTATAAAAAGTTTCGTCTTTTTATACCAATTCAAATTAACACAATAACCGTTAAACCGAATAGTTTAAAAGGATAAAACTTCATTAGAATACAATAAAATTCAACTCCATGTCATGATCGCAATAACGCAATAGTTTATCAAGAGCAAACCGTTCGAGTGTGTCTGAATAACGCCTAGATACTTTCGAAGTGGTCATTGGCGGATACAGCATTATAATATCACTGAATCACCTTGCGTGGGTCAAGGTGGCTGGCAAAGTGAATGTAAAATGGTGATTGCTATCTACACTTATCCAATGTGTCGCTGTAGGCTTGCAGGCCGCAGCAGGCGAAGGAGAGACAGACACTTTCAAATTTACAGTAAATTGGCTATAATAATTCAAATGCGTGGTTATCTGTTTCACTGCCATTTATCCCTTGCTCCCACGGCCTATTAAAAATAGACCGGTATGCAACGGTAGATACATAATGCGGAACTAGATTCAGTTTTGAGTATCAGCAGTAAAAATCTGCGTGGGAGTTTGGCATTGTATATTATATTAAAAATAGTCACAAAATCTTCAGGTAAAGCCAACATAGTGTAGCGAAAGGACGTTTTATCTTACACCTAAAATTACTTGCGAGCGTCCATGCAAATGTATGACGGGTAACGTAGGATTCTTGATGAATGCAGATGTCTATTAAAGCTCTTTGAACATTCTAGTGTTACGGTAGCTAGAAAATCTCATTACTTGTGTACATAGGTACGTTTTCGAGTGAATCTAGATAAGCCAAGTCTCAGATTCTCGAGCAAACGAGCGCACTCTGCTCGAATAAAGTGACGTAAAGACTGACGCGATCAACTTAAGGCGAAAGCGCCAGGGTAGCCCGCGAAATTCAATTTTTTTTAGGGTTTTTGGAATTTGCTGGTCAGTATTAAGTTGTACGTTGATTAGTATATGAATCGCGGTCGTAAGAAATATGTGTTTACAGAATTATAATCATTAAAGTCATCAACACAACTCTCTAAGACCACGTAAGTCCAAAGAATGATGATTTCATGAAACAGTTATTCTTTGGACTTACGTGGTCTTAGAGAGTTGTGTTGATGACTTTAATGATTATAATTCTGTAAACACATATTTCTTACGGCCGCGATTCATATATTAATCAACATACAACTTAATACTGACCAGCAAATTGCAAAAACGTAAGAAAATTTGAATTTCGCAAGCCACAATCGGAACTGGAGCAATCAAGATACACAAACGCGTACACAGTACACAAACAGTGCTTAATTTAACAAACTTCATGAAAGGATACAATGAGTCAGGCAAATATTTACTTTTTACTTGTAATTGAGCTCGGCGGTTACCAGTCATTATACTTATTTATGTTTTAAATAGTCACAAATAATTTAACCACCAGATAAGAGCAATTGTCGAAGTAATCAATCAATGTTGCAACGCAATTTTAAAAACACCATATGAAAATTAGAAGGGTTGCAACACAATCACGCATCACTTCCTGAATTCCTAGAAAGAACCATTAATAAAGTTGTGCTTTTTCAAACTAGCGTCATGTAGGCTAGTGCATTAATTTTTCATCAGATTTGCGGTCGGTCAGTAGTACTCTTTACCCCACTTTATTTTGCTGCAAAGAAATAATAGGTAGAGTGCTTTCCCAACGACCCCTTGATAGGAAATTGACGATTTTACGTTGCGATATCGCGTTAAAATTAACCCTACGACGGATATGACTCATTATGCGACTACCAGGAAATGTCATTAAATTTTCACGATGGTGTTTATGTTACCCACGCCGCTGGTTTCGCCACTTCATGCATATTTATCAAAATAATGTTGCCGATTGAAAAGCTGCATATAAACACGCACTGAATTGCAGAACGAGTGCGGAGTCTGTCGAATTGGAGTTTACTGTTGTGGTTTCGAGGGTGTACATTCGCACGGTTGTCCAGGTTGCATTTCGGAGGGCAGTCATTGTCCGGTAGTCATTAGCGAACGCACCCTCGGCGAAGGGTTGCAGCGAGTTCCGCGAATCGTGCGCCGCGCGCCGGTGACTCAGGCCGCGGTGGCGACGCGGGAAAATACCGATCGCCCACTCGATAACTACTTTCGATACAGCACGATTGCATTACTTGCACAATATCGACCGACCTGACCAAATTACTTATTACAATGTTCGTGCGGATAAAATCACTGGCCCAATAAAGCTGCTATTGCAATTTTAGTACATAAATGGAAGGTTGTTGTAATGTCATTTTTATTTTTAGCAAGTTTTTTTACCTTATGTCAGAGCAAAATCTAAAATGGTATTTTATAAAGGCAACGGATACATTCATCAAGTTTGAATTTCAGGTAGATGAACGCTCCTAAACCTGAAACTTATAAACATTGCGTTGCGATTCGCGGTCGAGTACGGTCGCGTTTTGCGCTGCACAGTACGAATATTATATTCGCGAATTGCGCGGCTGTAGCCGCTGCCCGTTTTCCACTATGAGTTCCCAAACTCTCATAGCCAATGAAGTATTGGCATTCATCAAACATGCCATCGATTACATGGACGAGATCACCATCTTGCAGATCTGCAAGTCATCTTTCAAAGAGGAAGAGATTAGCAGTGCTAAGTTGCTGCTGTTCACAACGCTTGGCAAAGTCAGCCAGATGCCGTCTCGTCGAAGGGACGGTACAGTGAAGAGTCTCCAGGACATCGTAACGCTGATGAAGGAGACCGACCCGGATGACGTGCCTGAATTCGTGGCGAAGGATCTGCACAAGCTGCCTCCCGTCACGTTCGACCACGTAGACGTCACCAGGCTGCTGAAGGACATTACATTCCTGAAGCAAAGCCAGGCCGACATGCAGCATAAGCTGGAGGTGTCCAACAACACCATCAGTGATCTACGGGCAGAAGTAGTGCTCTTGCGCAACGCAGTTTCTGCAAGTAGGTCACCTACCGAAGCCGCAAATGTGAACACGCTTCGCGGGGCTCAAAACGCCTCTATCTGCAGTTTCGAGTCGGCGGGCTCGAATGCGTCACCAACTGCCGAGAATGCATGCGTTGCAACGCGTGCCGTGGCTGTCCCTGCCTCGACACAGGTGGAGACAACGACGTGTGTAGGTTCGTCGAACCCCAAACGAGCCTACGCAGCAATAGTAGCTGCTAATAAGCCTGCTGAATCGCCAAAATCGCAGGCAAAAATAGCGGAAAAACCGAAAGGGGGTAAACGGAGCCGGTCGAAACCTACGAAGGTTTTGAAAAGGCAGGATCCAGAGAAGGACACGTGCGACAAGGATGGTTTCATCAAGGTGGAGAAGAAGAAGAAGCAGCCTTCTTGTCGGAACCAGTGCGGCACCGCGCTGGCAGGACCCAACATGCTGCTGCGTCCAGCAATCCCGACGACGCTACTGTACGTGTCCAGACTGCACCACTCCACGAAGGTTGAGGAGATCGTGGAGTATATGCGTGTGAAGACCAACTGGACTTTGAGGGTCGAGAAGTTGGAGTCGCGTCACAACACGAACTTCAAGTCGTTCGTGGTTCGTGTGCCGACACAACATCTCGAAAAGTTTCTCAAAGAAGAGTTCTGGCCGAAAGGTGTTGTGTACCGCCGGTTTCGTGGCCTGCTACACGACACCAGTCAGCGAAACACGATGCCGACACTTCGTGTGCGTTAGTTATGTAATTTTAATGTTGTATGTATTTATAGTATTTTTAAGTTATATTAATATTGTATTGTATTTGTTTTATATGGGCCTTGACGCCTGAATTAAATGGATAAATAAAAAATAAATAAATAAAATAAACGTGTTTGTATATGTATTACATCTTGAGTAAACTAGGGTTTAATTACTGAATAATTGAAGTTATTTTCATAAGCATACAGCGACCCTTATCTTCATAAATGTCTATTCCCCGCCTCAGCTGAAACACGAAAAACTGTCTAGACACGTGATCAAAATAATACAGTCTATTTGTGAGGCTGTACACAAACTAAGAGTTATGTGGCTGTGTCACAGTAAAAGTGAATTTAGAACTTTCTCTAGCTCGCGAAGCAGGAACAAACTAGCGCCGGTGCCGCGGTGGTGGGTAGGCCTCGGGAGGATAGCTAGTGGCACACGTCCACGCCAGGTGGCGCACGAGGCCGGCGAAATAACATAATTGGCGAAAAAAATAAAACGTCAGCATACCATACACAATTTTTTCATTGTGTCAGAGCTCCCAAGGGTCTGAATAAAACACGAGGCTCGGGACGGCCGAGTTGGCGCTAATTTTGCCCGACAACGAATCGCCAGTGGAGCGATGACACAGTTGCTATACATGTTACGTATGCATATATGACAACGGTTTGCACATATAGGACTGCAAAATTATATTATTCGATTATGCGTTTTTCAATTACGAAAATATACTCAACGCTTAGTATAATGGCTTGTGTATATGGGTGAATGTTAGGTCAAGCGAATAGATGCCAGACTAAAGAGCACATGTGCTAGGCAGATGTCGAAGTCAGGGTGACTATGAGACCATTGAGGCGTTCCAAGTGCGCCAATTTGGCTCCAGTTAAATCCAATGGCACGATAAATGATCATCTATTTATGGATTTTGTAATTCATTAATGTCCTTTTGGAAAATCATGAACACGTGCACTATTCTATTCTAGTTGAAATTCCCGGTTTTCACAATGAGTAACATTTGCAATTAAAATAAACATTTGGTTCTCTTCTCCAACTTACATAGTAAGCGATTAGTTTTCTCGTTTAATAAAACCGCTGGAAAATGTTTCCTCCTTGCTTTGATTCAAAAACTCCTTGTTGGTAACGAAGCAAATAGGCGCTCAAGGACTGAATAACAAACTTTTCTCATCCAATTTGTCGCACCTCATACTTTTATTCTTGGGAATGTACCTTTCAGCCTTATTACCAGTGATCGGAGTAGGTAGATTGAACTGGGGTCATTGATCCGAAACGTATATATTACTATGGACATTCCTCCGGAATTGGTGGTAGTCAGAATTTCATTAGTTAGCCGAAATGTATATCTATCTATAAAAGATCTAGCCATAAAACGCTAAAAATAAAAAATAAATATTAAAGCTTCGATCGGAATTCGATTGTTTTTATTATTCAACAGATAAATAATGAATTAATTTAGTTTTGATACCTTCCTTTAAATTTTGAATTGAGTAGTAATAATATCACTACCAACATTAACAATATTTAATTGAATCCGGAAATACCGGAATTATTTTCCGGAAAAATGGCTTATCCATGTTATTCTTTCTGTGTGCATTTGTGATACAAGTACCAAAAATCAATCTACCTAGTCCGATCACTGCTTATTACTCTGCAATATAGACCGAAAAGTAAGAAAATTGCTTGATCCGTAGCATTGTAAAAGTCGCCCGCTCTCGTAAAACTCCCACATATTTCACGACAAATAAACTTCTCATCCTATGAAATTTTCTTCTCGGGAGCAGTTCACTGCAGGTAATATTTCAAAACATGTGTCATTCATAACTTTCGCCTTCGCAATGTCTGTCGATGGAGCTCGGGCGAAAAGGTCTCAATAATAAATTTTTCGTGAGCCCGCTCCGTTATCCTCGATCCCCGCGAGCGAGCCCAGGTACGTTTTACGGCCGCGCAAGGGAAAATAAACGAAAAATAAAATAAAAGTCAAAATGGTCCACATAAAACTATTTACCCGAATATACTACACACAGAAACTTTTGAAAACGTAAAAGGACTGATGTATAATAAATTCAATTATAGCTTGTTCGGAACGTTGGGATTCCAGATTCAATTAAACCTCATAAATAATTAATTTCGTACGTAACTTTTCTAGATTTCGTAAAGATATGAGTTCCATACTGTAACTTGTGAGGCTTCAGCATTTAATTAAAATTTTCAGTTCGATGCTTAGTTATAAGTATCTTCTCTACAATCCTAAAATAACAGCCAAGGCGCAAATCTTAATTTGATAGCTTATCTCAAAGTTGTAACGGCGTGGTTAGAACTAAGTTAGTGATTTATTGTATCGTTAAAGCATTAGAGAGTTTTATGGTACATACGGACATTACAGCGACAACAATGAGGACTGCTACCTCATAAAATACTAAACAACTTTTGTAACTACCCCGTTGCCGTCGGTCGTATGAAATTTCAATCACGTCACAATACGACCACTGTGTTATTACGTACTCTGTTACGGATATAATGTAGCTATTCAAAGATTATTCTAACCATTGTTACATTGGCAATAAGTTAGTATTACTACGTTCGGGACTTTATCAGACTCTACACAAAGGGGATGGAATTGAATATTCACACACTTTATTTACTATTCTTGTATGAATTTCTTATCTACTGTCACTTTACTGTTATGAAATACGGAAGCTTGAGTTTTAAATGTTGTTAACTGATGAAAGTCATGGTAGAGATAGCCATATTTAAACTTTTTAGAGCAGCGTTGGCCCAGTGGTAACGACCGCGACTTACCACATGCAGGTGCGAACCCAGAAATAAGCTTTACTTTGTGTAAATTATTTCATCACCACTGCTCTCAAAACGGTGAAGGAATACAACGTGAGGAAACCCCTAGAACCAAAAATTCGATGACACGTGACATCTACCAACCCGCATTGGGCCCGCGTGGTTGATTACGGCGTACTCCTCCTGACCGTGGGGGGGCTGTGTCCCACCATCACCAGATTATGATTGTGTAAACTTTTTATACGACGGAATTCATAAAATTGCACGAGGCGTTGATCTCAAGACCACCTGATTAATCTTTATTAATAGAATACAATTCATTTGTTTAAAGAAAACTTCCTGCACTTGTAATAATGCAAATTGTACGAGTATAACAAGTGCTTGTGATGAGGAGAGCGTTTACGTAATACATAATATGTATAATAAATAACTACTATTAGTTATACAATACTTGCTAGACGCCGTTGTCTATACAACGGCGTCTAGCAATTATTGTATTATGCAAATGTGCATCGGTATAATAGAACATGTATTGTGCAACAATTATAATTCTTGTGTTCTAGTGTTGAATACTAATGTCTGACTGTCTATCGAAAAGCTTTACCCGTCAATACTGAATAGGTACATATTCTAATTAACTTTTTTTGCAAACACGTATCGCAGGATGGCTAAACAGAGCTGGAGCAACGGGATCACTGTTTGTTAAAGAAATCACGGGGGTGGAGAACGACAGTAAAAATATAATAAGGCAAGTATTTATGGAAGCTTGGTTACTCAATCGCATAGAGAGAGTAACAGTCGAAGGATTTGAAAGAGTGACGTGAAATATCCTGTGGGTCTACTCCGTTAGCAGGAAGTCCTTAGTTTCGGCCGAAGTTAAGGGCGTTTCCTACTCCTTATCACTTTGACATAAGATTAGTTCGGGGCCCAAACTAAGAACGAACGACAACACGATTTGACAGTTGTCCCATGTTTTGCCCGTCCGAAAAATGTAGTTAGACATGTTTTGACGGATCAACTCCTTTTGGATGGGCTCGTGTATCTTTGTTAGAGTTGACCCCTGATAATAAAGGACGAAATCGCGATCAAATGTACTATGAAGAAGTTAATCTGACGAGGATGGGGACAGGGAGAGGGCGTTAAGGGGATTCAGGACCTAAACGCAAAAAACGCAAGTTTTAGAAACAATAAAAGTAGGTATATGATCGACTACAGTAAACAAAATCGAAAAAAAAATGATATTCTTCAGGATATATGCTAGGTAGATAGTGTGTCGAAAACATAATACAACTAATTTGATACGATAGAAAAAAATCATAAAGATACCTCTAAAAACTTTCTTTTTACAATAAAAACCATACTTCTCTAATCTCTCTAATATCACTCTAATAATACGACAAAAAATCAGAATGATTATATGTAAGTATATTACATATAATAACTCTGATTTTTTGTCAGATTATTCTACAAGCAATATACTAAAATACTAGTGTTTTAATTTTTTAGTCCAAACAAAAAAAAATGTGTAATTAAATAATTGCTTCATATTTTGCAATAAATTACCAGCGTTGTGTCATTGCGCTTCTCTTTCTTTTCTATGCAGTCCGACAGTGACCGCGCTTTAGGTCATGTAAATAAGTAGATGCTGTAAGTAAACCAACCTTTAGTTACAAATAAATTCCACCAATAGCGTATAGTGTCGCGTGATGAAGCGCATTATGGCGTCGGGCACGTCACGGCAAGCTTCGTCGGCCGACCCGCTTCGCACGTGATAAACTACCTCATATCGCCACCCGTTTTCCACTTACAAGCACTGTGTCAACGCATTAACAAACAACATAAATAACAAATAATACATTCCATGTTAAATCTGGCCGTCAATCGAGCTCACAGCGATAGTGCGGCTCATACTAGAGTATGTTGTTATTTAAGCCCGGTATTAATCTGTCAGTCCCAAGTCCAAATATGTATAAACTCGAGTACCTATTGTCAGTGTCGTTTATCTTTATTTTTTTGGTTAACTGTTTCGCAGATTTTAGAATGATTGGATAAAGTACAATCTAAATACTCAATACGTTTATTGCATTCCACATGTAGGTATTCTTAGGTGGTAAACTTATAATTAGTTCATATGGGGGTTGTCGGGCATAGCAAATAATTAGGAGAGAGGAAGCATTTGTTAATTAAACACTGGCTGCGCCCCGCGGCTTCACCTGTATAAGTGTCGATCCCGTGGGAATATCGGGATAAAACTATCCTATGTCCTTTCCGGGGACTCAAACTACCTCTATGTCTATACTTACCAAATTTCATCTAAATCGGTTCAGCGGGTTAAGCGTGAAGTAGTAACAGACAGACACACTTTCGCATTTATAATATTATAGTATGGATTACTTAACAAACTACTATATTATTATAATGATATAGGTATTTTCTTAGATAAACTAATAGCTTTAATCCATACTAATATTATAAATTCGAAATTAACTCTGTCTGTCTGTCTGTATGTTACCTTTTCACGTCTAAATCACTGAACGGATTTCGATAAAATTTGGCAGAGAGATAGATAGATTGCATCCCGGGAAAGGGATGTATCGGGATAAAAACTATCCTATGTCCTTACATAGGATAGTTTTGTATCCCGATATTCCCATGGGATCGACACTTACGCAAGTGAAACCACGGGGTGCAGCTAGTCGTATATAAATCACGCGTGAACTTATTTACAAGAAGCACATGTTTTTTGTTTTTCTGTTCATCGGATTTTGTTTACTAACCGTAAACATTGATCTACTGTAGTCAACTTGGGGCTTCTACAAATTTATATTCTTAAAATCAGTACCTAATAAAACATGGTCGTTTTGCTACTGAAAATTTTAGCTACGTTGAAAATATTTAAACAGAAAGTCAACAACCCTGCTATAAAATATTTATAACAAAGACATTTTAATAAAATGTAAGTATCAAAGTTAATAACGGCAAAGCTGTTGAAACTTGTACTCAACTACATTGTAAAACATCTTATTTAACCCAGACTACACCTAGGAGGAAAATGTTTTTCTTTTATGAATCCATAGGTTACATTGGACATTGTACGACAAACACGTATCTAGTATTTAACATTTAAAGCGTAGGCTCATTAGTCGATTCGCACAAATTTATTCGCCCGAAAAGTGCGAATAGACACTTTTCGAAGTTAGGAAAAAAGTACACGTTTTATAATATTGAACTCTTGTACGCTAGAATCCTTTTTTCTAGACTTACTTTATTGCATAAAATTCAAAATGTGCCATTCGTAAAAGTAGCCTAAGAAAAAAAAAAAATTAAAAACTGACTAAGTATTCGCCCGTTTTGGGCGAGTAAATTTGTGCGAATCGAATAAAAAGCCTTATTGAATATTTAAATCTATTTCAAGTACTTACGTAATATAAAATAATGCTGCGGGGACAAGTATTTGCTGCCCACATAACGTGGTTTAAACCAGATTTCACTTTTACTATTATGTTTGGAGAATCTTATTGAATCCAAATTATAGTTGATAAGGCAATTATTGAAATGTTACCTACATGAATGATACGATAACATACAGGGTGCAGGGATATCGACGCACAAACTGTTACTATGCATCCATCACATGATTCTAGACCTATGGTAGAAATATTTCGTCAGTTATAAAAAAAAAACCGGCGGTTTCATAGAAAAGTGCACCTACAAGGTCAAAATGTTCTATACATTTTGACCGGGTAGTGAGAGCAATTAAAAAGAAAAAAGTTTGGTTCAGAATCATGTACCTACTGAATCCATGGTAACAGGTTGCGCCTGTCACTGTTAACCCTATGTACTTATACATAATTACTTAAGTATCATGTACTTGTGTTGTGTGTTGTTAAAGTAAAGGTTCACCCTGTAATAATTAATTATAATTTAAGTAAACATTTTCTAAAAGCTATGCGTAAGAAGGGTTGATATAATTTGATTTCGAATGGGATTTTGTACTTGCGGACTCAACCTCAAACGGCGTCCTCCGAATGAACGTGTCTGTTTATCCCATGTCACAACATAAAATGTTGTGACGTAATGATTACTGGGACCCTGAGTCCCTTCAGAGACAATACCATTGTTCTCATTTCACAATTTATTGTAATTTGTACGCGGTTCAGGCTTTTACACGCGCGTTGCCTCCCGTATAATTATTTGTGTTACTTTTAATTTAACAGGTGCCTCCTAATTGTGTAAATCTCTGATTCTGCAGTAATTAGAGTGTTGTGTGTGAGAGCAGTGATGGCCAAGTGGTAACGGCCGCGACTTACGAGTTGTAGGTCGTAGGTTCGAACCCAGACAGGCGCTTTACTTTGTGTAAATTATTTCATCACCACTGCTCACAAAACGGTGAAGGAAAACATCGTGAGGAAACCGGCATGTCCTAGAACCAAAAATTCGAAGACATGTGACATCTACCAACCCGCACTGGGCCCGCGTGGTGGATTACGGCCCACTCCCTCTCACTGAGAGGAGGCCTGTGTCCCAGCAGTGGGAACATTATAGGCTGATGATGATGATGATGTGTGCAAAGCAAGTATTTTTGAAGCTTAGTTAACATAGCGTATCAATGCTAGTCCGTTTGTATTGCACACGGCATTGCAATTGTGGACTATATGTAACGTTGAATAGTGCCGGTGTCGGAGGGCAGGTCGGAAGCTTGCTGGCGCTCCACTGAAAGCAGGCAGACGTCAGCGCGCCGTGAGTGACACGTCCTTCCGCCACAGAGCTTTCTATACGTAGCTACCGCCACTATCCAGTTACGCCATGTTTGCGCTCTAGCCTGTCAAACAGCTGTAAAAATCTGCTTGAATCCCGAGCAAACAAAATGGAAAACTCAATGGAAGAATGCTCATTGGCTTTACCTTTTTATAAATTAACTCCTTTTCCTCATGAAACGAAAGCACAATATTATAGCTATATAAGACATGTATCCGTATAAAATGAAAGTCGTGTCGCGAGTCCTACGCTCTAATAAATATGGAGCTCGAATGCGACCCTAATCGGAAAGGCAAAATGGCAACAATGCAAACAGGCGTGGTATCAAATTGTCGAGCATGCAAACACATTAAAGGGCGCCGAGTAAACGACGCTTAATGATTATCTATACCTTGGTTGCGTACAGTAAAAAAGAAATGTGGTGAACGTAAATAAATGAGATATATTTCATTATTCTCTGTTTTAGGAGGGCCAAGCGGCAGCTGGACGCCGGGAAATGTTGCTTATCTGACGCCGCACCTTTTGTCGGTAGGCGTTGACCCAATTCGAGTGGCACTCTGCCGCGGTGGCGGCGGTGTCAACAGCGTCTTCATTCAGATCATTTGGAACCAACCGAATGAAACGTGACTGATTTAATCAAAATATTCGTAATCCCAATCATTCACCATACCAGAGGCGTCTGTGCTGAAAGAGACTACAATGTGATTATAATCTGTGAGTGCTGCTGAAGTGCTGAAGTCTTTGACCTGGCTTTTGGTTTCACAATGAAGGTATTTTCTTAAGATTATTACAGCCGTAAATTGGAGCTTACACTAATTAATTGCATCGGAGGAGTACAAACGAGACGCCAGTTTGCGGCAGTAAACGAAAGGTTAGTATTGTGCGCATTTGAAAACAGTGCGGCACATTCACGCGATTAAAACGGCAAGTTTCTGCCGAGGCCGATCGCCGGCGCGATAGGTCGCGGGGTCAAAAATAGCGAGGGCCGTACCTGGTGCCACCCCGCGCCGTTCAATGTCAACTTTCAATCACGGCGGGCGGAAGGAAGAGGCCGAACCGAGCTCGTGCGCCGATGCCGCGCCGCACTCCACCGCAATTATAGCTTTGCCCTTTTTTACGACGACACCGCGCCTCCCTTGTCTCCTCACCGTTTACATTCTGTCAAGTTAAGCCTCTTGCCGTCGAGTATCGACTGTCAAAGTCCTGACTGACACCCACACCGACACTATTATCCGCGGTTGAGAATAACTACTAACTAACTCCAAGGATCAAGTTGTGGTCAATAATTTTCACAAATTGCTGTCAGAGTTATTGTTAACCAATATATTCCATAATAGGTACAAGTTGAAATTTCATTACCGAAGATTACAGCTAAGTAATACTAATAGGTAATACGGGCTGGTGTCCGCAACTCCACTTCAATGCGCGTATTTTGCGTAGGTACAAGATTACAACTAAAGAAAACATGTTTGACGAGTGAAAAGATCGTCCAACAAAAGTTTCAACGTGGTAAGACAATCAAATTTAAAACAACAAAAACTAGTTAGCTCTTATTGAAGTAGTAATTTTGCAGTTTAGAGTATAAACTGGAAAATAAATAAAACTTTTATTACTTTTTGCTTCAACCTTTTTGCCCTCTTTGTTTACATAGCTGCGAGCAAAGCCTCTCCGTGCCAACAGTCGCTTTGTCAAGCGTCGAGTGACATTAGCTCGACCCACTGTCAGATAATTTGGAAACTAAATAAAACTAATTCCCGCCTCTATTTGTTTCCGTAAAACACTAGTGAAATCGAAGTTTTGATTTTGAGGAACTTTATTGTAACTTAATGCGCACTTAAACAAGACAATTAATAGCTTCCTTAGTGACTAAGCCAGGAGTTACGATCGAGCCATTATTTTATTCATCAGTCTTATTTTACGTCGAACCAAGACATGAGACGGAAGACATGCGACGCCCCTGTTTGTGCCAAATAATCTCGTCCTCAAACAAAGGTATCTAATGCTGTGTGGGTGGATTAAACCTGTTATGCGAACTTTACATCTTAGGTACATCTTCATCAATGTGTCAATTAGCGTTCACAACGAGTGACCCAGCACAGGTGTCTCATGCCCGAGCCGTTTGCCAGCCCATTAAGCAAATAACGAGTCCGCAGGATAAACTTGGAGGCAGTAAAGTTTATTAATGGCTCGATTACAAGCTCGACCCGAGGTGGAAAGAAGTGCTATCAATCAGTCAGGTGCGCGACGGTAGAGGCACCTACCCCCTCAGTAACGCTAATAACAAAATTCCGACGCCCCTGTTTGTTGCTCCAGAAAGGGGTGAAGATGAATATCCTAAGAGCTAGATCGGTTGGTTTCCATTGTGATAACAACGAATTCTTATGAATTTGTAATAATGTAGAGGAGGCGGCAATAATTGTGTAGGTGTGAGAATAATGTATCTAAAAACACAATCAGGATGAAATCAAATTGAAACGTAACACTAACAAGCCTTTCGGGAACGAAAAAATCTGTGCAACGGACAAGTTGGCAGAAGTAGATAATGTTGATATTGTTTGTAATAGATACAACGACACACGTAAAGTGGTGGCTGAGCGGCCAAACTACAGAGGCAGTAGAGCGCGGCTCGCCGCTGTCCGAATGGCTCAATTACAGTTAATTCGCAGCGCACACACATTCAGAGCGAGGTGCATGCATGTGCAGCGTCCGCATTAATGTATGTAAATGCATGCGACCGGCCGCGGCCGCCCGCCGACGCTCACAATATTGCGACATTAAACGGAATATGGCCGACGAGACGGACATTTTCGACAAAAGTCGACATTTGCAAACGTTATTCAGCTACTCATCTGTATTTAACAGCATTTTCGAATACCCACGTCGCCGCGCCGTCATTAGCTACCAGGCTTTTTGGGATCAGAATTTGCACGGAATATTTCAAAATATCGTTAATTTATAGACGATTGATTATTTCGCTAGAGTTACTTTGGAATTAATTATTATTTTTTTTGACAAATTAGAATGTATCTGTAATCCTTAAGGGCAGTTTATGATGCAATATGCAATGCTCTCCAATTTAATGAATCCGATACGATTAAAGACAAATTACTGAAAGTAAAAGTCATAAACGTAGTCAATTCCAAGGTTTCAGGTCCCAAAAATGAATAGTCAAAAATATAATAGTGGACAATTTAATTACATAATAGTCTTAGAAGGAGAGAAACACTGAAAAGCATTCGCTGCTCCTGTTATATCCTGATTCCCGACTAGTATAGGTCTGGTCTACCAGAATCTCATAGCATAAAAAAATAAAACATTGTGATTTTCATATGGATTGACATTGCCATAAATATGAAAATCACAATGTTTATTTTTTTTTATGCCATTAGATTCTGGTAGACCTATTTATGAAATAACTTTAATTTCGGAAGTCGGTCTCTTGGGATGTGTATTTTAGTTTTTAGCCACCAACTTCCGAAATCAAAGTTATTTCATAATTTTGAGTTAATTTCTTTTTGAACTTGATTGAATTTTTTTAAATTACTTTTTATTTCGAATTTTTTATAGGGAATATTTGTTTGTAATAAGTAGATAATAGTTATGTTGTAAATATTGCACTAGAATTTGACCAAGGTTTTGAGATGTTTTCCCTTTGACGCTACACCCGTAGCTCGTATCAATAAGCCAGGCCGTCACACTTACACGTATTAGTCCATATCTTGAAAATTACTGAATTGATTTTGATGAAACTAGCACTGTTCCCTAAGTTGAAGTAAATGTAAGCCAATAAAAAAAATGGTCATGATCCGATTAATAGTTGCGAGAAATGCATTGACAAACATACATACATACATACATCTATACAATTTTGTATATTTGTTTGGAAGCCCTAATATATTGTCACCTGTGAATATAATGCAGTTCCAATAATATTACATACATACGTGTCGAATTGATAACCTCCTTTTTTTTGAAGTCGGTAAAAACGTAGAATAAAGAGCATTAGATGATCGAGCTATTCACAATGGACTATAGTAATGTAAGCCAGTCGAATCATGACAAGCTTTCAGCAAGTACCTAATCAAGGAACATAGAAAACTAAGATGGTGCAACAAAAAGAGGCCTATTGGTACCTATTGAGTAATTGAAAACTGCTATTGTGCGAATCGGCTACAAAACAAAAAAAAATAAATTGTCGGTTCGCCCGATTCGGGCGAGTAAATTCGTGCGAATCAACAACAAGCCAGGGATGATGGTGACGAAATAATCAAATCTAATGTTGTTGTATAAAAGCTGTTTTTCTTGCAATATTTAGAAGATTTATGAATTCTATTCTTACATTTAATGTAATTTCCAAATATAATACTGAATCACTGCCAAAAATCTGTAGATGTCTTCGTAAATGTACCTATTTGTTCTCGATATTTGTTCAGCTAACTTTAATAAGCTCAGTTAAGCATATTTTCATGGGTCCACTGTATAAGACTATTAGGTAAGTACTTAAATTAGGAAGCAGTTTTAAATTATTTACTACTAGACTAGGTGACCCGACAGACGTTCTCCAGTCCAATTTTCGATATTTCATAGAAAACACAAAATGTCATTAAAAAAAAAAACCGGTCAAGAGTAATCTTTACATAAGCTTCTATCACATAGAATAATTTCAGATTTTTCTTTTTGCAAATGGTATTTTTTTTTACATTTTTCATCAAAAGTCGAAAACTATACAGCCTAAAAAAATGTTTGATGTGTAAACTGCGCTCTTTCATAAGATACCCCACATGCCCTAGTAACCCCAATTCGAATTTTTCAGGACCCCTTTTCTGTCCCTGTTGCAAAAATAATTTTTATTTATTTATTTGCAAAATAGTTGGGCAAACGTCATCTTAAACTGTTCCAAATTTCAAGTTGATAGCATTAGTAGTTCTTGAGATATCCAGCCGTGACAGACAGACAGACTGAGTCTCACCATATGGGTTCCGTTTTACCATTTTGGTACGGAACCCTAAAGAGGTCGTTCAAGTTTTCACGAAGTTGTAAAAAAAAATCCGAGTATCTTTTCCATTAAAACCTAATTCGGACAAAAAATAACCAAATCGGTCCAGCCGCTCTCAAGTGATGGGCTTAAGCACCAACAAACAGCATTTTATTTTTAATAGCCGTACTAGCAGTACCCCGCGTTTTTACGCGCATTTAAGTTTCTATCCCGTGGGTATATCGGGATAAAAACCCTATGTGTTAATCCTCGTTATAAACTATCTGTGTGCAAAATTTCATTCAAATCCGATCAGTAGTTTTTGCGTGAAAGAGTAACAAAATATATCCATCCACCCATACATCCTCACAAATTTTCGCGTTTTTAAGATTATATTAAGGGGAAGCGCTAAGGTAGCCCGCGAAATTCAAATTTTCTTACGTTTTTTTTGCAATTTGCTGGTCAGTATTAAATTGTACGTCGATCAAAATATGATTCGCGGCCGTAACAAATATGTATTTACAGAATTATATTCGTTAAAGTCATCAACACAACTCTCTAAGACCACGTAACCCCAAAGAATGACGACTTCATGAAACAGTTATTATTTGGGGTTAGTATTAAATAGTATAGTATGATATGATTTACGTATTTTATAGGTATACTAATACTATGAGATAGCTTTTATAAGCGGTCTTCTAATGACTTTAAATTGGATAACCTATAAAGTATTTTTAATTGGTCATAGTAAGAAAAAGTTTATGTAGAGCAGCTGCGTCAGCAATAATTTGTAAGGCATATACATATGTATTATCTACTAAATAAGCACGCTATTTGCAGACAAGGGCTCAAAGTTTTACGTTTTTAGAAACTTAATTCCTTAGTTTTCTTTCCTGTTATAATCCTAAAACGAAGTTTTAGCTTTTAATTTACCATTTTATGATTTCAACGAGTGAAGTACTTTTAAAGCCAGACAACAGACATAACATACGGTATGCTGAAATTCTAAATGACTTCAAAAATGTGCTTGTATTTTTTTTTAATATTTAGTGTATGTATAAGTACACGGATTTACGGAACCCTCAAAAATCAAGTTAAGAAACATTTTTTTTGTTATCCAGAACAAATGGCATAAGAGCATTGCCATTGCCATTGTTATTATTCAGAATTGTTTCGTGCGCGTGAGTTGAACGAAAAAGGTTAGCAGACAGAGACGTCATTAGCATTACTTTGAGACGTCCATTGTTATCATAACCCTTGTTTTTGGTACGGTCGGTATTTTGGTTTTGTTGTTTATGGTTTAAATTGGACAAAATGACCTTCGAGCGTAATTTTTTGGACAATTCACATTATAAATAAATAAATACTGCAAGGCCCGCTGACGATAGCCTTAAAGGTAGGTAGGTTAGTACCAAACTATAGTAGAAAATGGATTTCAGACTTCGGTACCAATAAGATTGAAACAATTTGTCAATATTTGCAGAGCACGTGGACGTCTATTGAATAAATATCTAGTAAATGTAAATAAATAGAAAGAAAGAAATAGATACAAATAAATAACTTGTCAAAGTTAGTACGGGGAAGCGCTAAGGTAGCCCGCGAAATTCAAATTTTCTTATGTTTTTTGCAATTTGCGGTCAGTATTAAGTTGTACGTCGATTAAGACATGATTCGCGGCCGTAACAGATATGTATTTACTGCATCATAATCATAAGAATCAGTAATACAACTTGTTAGGTTAGTATAATCACAAAATGTCAAGATTTCATGAAATAGTCATTCTGTGGGATTACTTGGTCTTAGAGAGTTGTGTGAATGAATTTAATGATTATAATTCTGTAAATACATATGTTTTACGGCCGCGAATCATATTTTAATCAACTTACAACTTAATGCTGACCAGCAAATTGCAAAAAACGTAAAAAAAAATTGAATTTCGCCGGCTACCCTGGCGCTTTCGCCTTAACACTAAGCAGTTCGTAACAAAGAAAACATGTTTTAAAACCGGCCAAGAGCGTGTCGGGCCACGCTCAGTGTAGGGTTCCGTAGTTTCCCGTCCGTCACACACAATAAGTGTTCCCACTTATGAGTTTAAAAGTGGGTATCCATCCATCGTATAGTACGATTATACTACAAACAGTCCAGAAATTATTTTGTACAACTTTTTGTCTTTTTTGTACAAAAACTGTTGTTTCCATCAAGTTCAAAATAATTTTCCTAGAAAGTCCTTATAAAGTTCAGATTTTTTTCATATTTTCTAAACTTATGGTTCAAAAGTTAGAGGGGGGGGACACATTGTTTTTTACTTTTGGAGCGATTATTTCCGTAATTATTGACATTATCAAAAAATGATTTTAGTAAACCCCTATTCATTTTTAAATACCTTTCCAACAATATATCACACGTTAGGGTTGAAATTAAAAAAAAAATCACTTCCCACTTTACATATAGGGGGGCTACCCTAATAAAACATTTTTTTCCAATTTTTATTTTACCACTTTGTCGGCGTGATTGATATACATATTGGTACCAAATTTCAGCTTTCTGGTGCTAACGGTCACAGAGATTAAGCGAGGACGGACAGACGGACAGACAGACATGGCGAAACTATAAGGGTTCCTAGTTGACTACGGAACCCTAAAAACAATACCTATAGAATACACAGGAAAGTAGGTGCCGACATAAAACGAAATTGGTGGATGTTATAATTTATGTGCAAAGGATAACAACACAGAAGACGGTAAGCAATTTTATTTTGTTCGCAATTTCTAACAAGCAACGCCCCCTATGGGAACTCGAAGGCATTGTTTTATCAAGCATTCAAGCAAGCATTGTCATGGTGATTCACTAAAGAGTCAACATTTAACCGGATATATGCAATATCTACTTAAACTTCCTAAAATACAGAATTTCTACGTAATTCATATCCATTTCACAAAATATCAGAACAAAATCACGTCAAAAACGTAATATTGAAAACAACATTAGCTCGATATAATGAACTGCTGGAATCTTATCGAAATCATCAATACGGAACATACACATTAAGTTGAACGATTACAGTGAATGGAGACTTTAAACCGACATCCGATTCTTTTATAGACACTCTTACCAGCTCTACAATTCATATAAAAAGCTAAACGACTGAAATTGAGCATCGTACGTGATGTCAGAGAGGTTATGTTAGCGACAAACAAAAATATTAAGGCGTTTACCTCTTCCTTTCCGTTGTCCGGGGCCTGATACCACTGTATTATTGCACAGTTTCATTCACAATAACGTAATAATATAAATATTAGTTAAAAAATCGGTTTGCATCACAGAAATAACAAAATAAAACGGAAAACATTAAAAGCGGACAAGAAGCGCGACACGAAACGGCAAGCTAAGCAGCAGCTGACTACGAGCGACGGCCTGACGTGACTTTGCATCGGCGTTCAAGCTTTGTTGATTTAGTACGGAATGAATTAACCTCTTTGGACTCTAAATAAAATTTAATACTCGTTGAAGTATTGAAATGAAAGGCAGTGTGTTTGATTTATTTTAAGTTCAATATCATCTATTTAAATTAATGTTAACGTGGGTTTTTATTTAAAAATTCAGTATGAATAAATGATGGCTGTACATGGAAATATTTTCGATACTGTACTATACTGAAAACATAAAATATTACAAAATTTAACCCGAAATAAAAATCATCTATCGCCTTTACGTCGTTACAAGGTTTATCGTACGGATGCGCAACGTGGAGGAGTGGAGTGGGCGCGCAAGGCGCGTCGCCGCCGTTGCCCTCTAGCGGGCATATTGTGAATTATCGATTCCCCGCGTGCCGCCACCCGCCATTGGCTCTGCTCGGTAATTGGTTTATGTAGCCCGTTCGTAACATGAATTCAAATTTAGCGCGCGCTGGGGCTCTCGAATGAACAGAGGCGAGTGTTTGTTCAGGGGAAATTACCCGTTTCAGATAATAAAATCTAGTAAAATACTATTCAAACTTTTTCTATCGACCTGATGTTTCCAACAGATAAAATATGCTTGCATCCCCGCGGATTATAATTTTGAAGCTAGTTTTTACTCACTGAAAATAGTGTCGTAATTTTTTTTTTTCCAATATTTGGTTTAAATTTTTGTATTTATTATTATAAAAATTCTAGATATTAAGGAGTTACCTAGATACGTTAACTATTTAGTAAGTACAGTCGACCGCCCGCGCCCGTTAAACGTCAACTTTTTTTTTGAAGTATTGGTTTCTTCAAAAAAAAAGTTGACGATTTTTTTGGAAATCTTTGTTCCTTAACTTCAGACCAAAAAAATATGCCTCTTACCCTGTCTGTGTAGCCGTAGGCAGGTACAAAAAAAATGAATAAATGCTGAATGAATTACTTACTTAGAGCTGGTTGATTTGTTAGGAGCGCCGCGTACTGGCGCTAAATTGAGGGCGAGGTGCCAGGGAACAGATATTTATGCACGTTAATAAGACCAGGGTACAGACAAAGCCTACTGCGAGCCCCGTAAGGAAGCTGTGTATTAAAGTTATTACTTATTATGTAAGTACGTGTGGTACCGATTCATTGCTTTGTTACTATTTTGGTGTTAAGTTAAGAGGTTAGGAAGAAAGGTTAGGACTTTTGAAGTGAAAATTCTTTAGCATCGTTGTGATTTGAAAGTTTATGGAACAAAAAAGCGACAGTAAAAAGAGACATGTAAATTCATAAGATTTAACGTGGGAGAAAATGAGATAGGAACCATTATACAGTGTTTTTGAAGATTTCACTTCTACCATGTGTTTTTTATAGTTATTTGAGTAAGCGCAAGACTAATAAATAATCCAAGAAAAAGAATATTTGGGTAGTCAGCATTAAAAAGTCAGTTAGGTTTCAAAAGATATTTGATGAATAAAAAAACAGTATGTGTGCAATTCACACGTGGTAGAAGTGAAACCTTCAAAAACACTGTGTAATGCTTCCTGTCTCATTTTCTCCCACGTTAAATCTTATGAATTAATTACATGTCTCTTTTTACTGTCGCTTTTTCGTTTCATAAACTTTCAAATCACAACGATGCTAAAGAAGTTTTCACTTCAAAAAGTTTGTTTGTGTTTTGGTAACAAACAATTAAGATTTTGTAATGTAATTATTCAGGAAAATAGTAATGTGTTTGTTTTTAGTAAAAATAAAGGCTCTCTTTATTATGATTGTGACCTTAGAAGGTACTAGGTAGATATTTATAAAGTTTTTTTAGACAGGTAATTTGCTTCATTCCGGATTTTGAATTGTGGCAAGGTCCAATAAATATTGTAGCTAGTTACTCTATTGAAGAAACGGGTACACAAAACAGGCAGGCCGGGCAGTCATTTATTATTTACTAGCGACCCGCCCCGGCTTCGCACGGAAACATTATTATTATTATACATATAAACCTTCCTCTTGAATCACTCTATCTATTAAAAAAAACCGCATCAAAATCCGTTGCGTAGTTTCAAAGATTTAAGCATACAAAGGGACATAGGGACAGAGAAAGCGACTTTGTTTTATACTATGTAGTGATAGTGATGTTGCTGACTGTACCTACTAGGACACCTACCTACTAGTTATTATTTTTACTTATAATGTAGTTGCTACTACTTACTATCAGCACCCTAATTGTAACATACTATAAATCATAATCTGAATCATTTTGAAGGATATTGCTAATCCATTGCTTCATATAGGTATGTTCGAAAAATTAAATAACGCAATGAATGTTGTTGACCTGTCAAAATGAAAAGCCGTTTCTTTTGTTAGCGTGTTATGTAATTACCCCTTATATATTATATTTATAATTGTTATGTAATTAGCGTGTTATGTATTTATGTAATTAGGCATTTAGCTATAAAAAAAAGTTGCCGTAAAACTTAAATGATTAGGTACTTTCTATCATAACCTGTAAATGTTATAAAAATATATCCCATAACACCTTTTCCCAAGTAAACGGAGTAAATAAAAGGGGAATAAAAATTTTGTAGCAGGAAAAATTATTTCAAAGTGTTTATACAAACACTCTTGTAAAGATTACACAGGAAAAATAAAACAAAGCTTCTAAAATTTAGAGTCTTAGAGAATAAAGGAAAGAGTGATTGTTTAAAACCTTCGCCGTGATATCGACCCTTTAGGTTCAGTAACTACCTGATTAATTGCGCAAAGTTTTAAGTGTTTTATGTTTAAAAAGTTAATTAGTTTTGAGAAAATATGTATAAAGAGAATACCTATAATGATGTCACTAAATAGTAGGAAGCCCATAATTTTTAAAATTATTTGTTTTAAAAATAAAACGAAATATTGAGGGTTTCGTACCGCTGCCGTCCGTCTGTCACAGGGCTGTATCTTTTGAACCGTAATAGGCATATGAAATTTTCACAGACTCTGTACCTACCTACTATAAAAAAATTAAGGGGCTTCTAATACAAGAAACGTGTATTTGCAGTGTTTTTACCGAAGTAGCTATTAAAAGAAAATGAGATGTTAAATATTGTACGGTGGTACGGAACCCTTCGTGTGCGACTTCGTGACTCGTACTTGGCCCTTCGTGTGCGACTTCGTGACTCGCACTTGGCCGCTTTTTATCATCTTATTGTTGCTGACTGTACAATTACCAACAATGACGTCTGTGACTTACCGACCTATTAAAACAAATTAATGAATTATTAGTACTGTAGGGGCCAATGGTTGTAGGCACCGTACACTATCACTTTGTTGATGTTGGTTTAGTTTCGGAGTACACAGAAAGAACCACAAGTAGAGTTTTACGGTTATATTAAAGGTTGTAGTTAACAAGGTAGAGTGGTAGCGATTCTTTCTCTTGACAAGTGGTTAGTTCCACAGTTGTTGTCTGACTCGCTCTGCTTAGCGTGAAAAGTTATAATTATAGCGTAATATTTTGTGACGCACGCCATTGCACCAAAGTAGGTTGCTGCGTTTGCAAAGTAAATGTACGGTTGATGAGACCGTACAAGTACCTACAGAGTATCTAATAATTCATTAATTTATATTAATAGGTCGGTATATTTTTCAAAATAAGAAACAAACCATTAGCCAATTTAATTGTGCTATATTATGGTTTTATATTTTCAAATGGCAAAAGGAAAAAATACAGCATAACATAATTTCGTAGAAACGATCGTATTATGTTTAATGTCGATAGTTTCAAGAATTGTGACAAGCTGTCGATGGTCTAATTAACAGATTGACACAGTTTTCGAACAATAATTTTCAACTTTATTACTTTGAATTACGACTCAAACTTAAACGCAATATTTTTCCTAAACCCCAAGTGTGTTTGAGTCCAGGATTCAATTTATTAGTTACCTATCTATTAAGGCTGAGATTTCTTGGAAACTGTCAAAAAGTTGGTTTTTTAAAGCAGTGTTTCTCTTATGGGTATCTACCGTAAACAATTGTGACAAAAAAAAATTCTAGTCTTAATTTACTACAGTGATGGAACTCAAATCATAATTAAACATAGGTACATTAATGCATCAAAAAATCTTCAAATACACCTCTTAATTGTCTTTAAAAGCAAAACTGCTTTTGCAAAATATCTTAACAAAATAGATAATGAAGGGATAAGCATCCCTTCATTAACCCTGCCGGAGTGCCACTGTTTTTTTTTTTTCGCGATTTCAGATTTGGTCTCATAGTAAAAGTTGTTCATAATGGTGAGTAGGTACAATGACCTCTTAAGAGATTGTTGGAGTTATTCCAATAACCCTGTATAATAGCTAAGAGTTTTGTTTCTGCAGTGTGATTCTGTAACCATCTCACCGTGAAAACTTAGGTGAAGTGAGCGTGGAGTGAGCTGTCAATAAAATTACTAGCAACAACAAACTCACTTCACCTAAGTTTTCACGGTGAGATGGTTACAGAATCGCACTGCCGTTTCAATTTTAATAAAATAAAAAATAACTACTACCTTTTAACTCAACAATTAAAATTAAAAAACAAAAAAAAATGTTTATCGACTTTTGTCGCTTACTGCACTTACTAATTGCATCGGAATTTTCCATCGCACGTGTTACAAATTAATCCTCATCCATATTATATTTCTTTTTACATTTTCATATTCTTTTTGGAAAATGTAAGTAACGATTTTATGTGTCACCCCGCAGCATTGCGTTCGGATAGCGCAATATCCCCGAATTCGTAAAATTATCCATGACGTCAACAACTCAACATTATGCATAGCGTCCAGGAGGGGGAAACATACAACAAAAGGTTTTGACTTTATTTAAATCTAATAACCGAAGAAATGTTTTCAAAAGGGGTGAAGGGGAACTCGGCGTCAGGCGGTAGCTTGCAGGCCATCTATTTCTTTAAGGGGGATGCGATATGGTAGCCCACGAAATTCAAATTTTGCTTTCGTTTTTTGCAATTTGCAGGTCACAAGTCAGTCGGTCGATTCTGTAAAAATCTCACCGTGAAAACTTAGGTGAAGTGAGTTTGTTTTTGCTAGGAATTGACACTATTGATAGCTCACTCCATGTTCACTTCAACTAAGTTTTCACGATGAGATTTTTACAGAATCGACCGGCAGGTTGTAAGTTGATTAAAATATGATTCGCGACCGTAACAAGTATCCATTTACAGAATTATAATCAATAAAATCATCAATACAACCCTTTTTTAAGTTCATATAATCATAGAACCCTATTTATTATTTTTTTAAGTCATTCAATAGGGTTATATGAACTTAGAGGATTATTAAATGATTATAATTCTGTAAATACATACTACGGTCGCGAATCGTCGTTTGTTCAAGGTACAACATGACACTGACCTGCAAATTGCAAAAAACGTAAGGAAATGTGACTTTCGCGGGCTTCCTAGCGCATCCCCCTTATGATACAACACGCTTTGTTTCGGAAATCGCCCACGAGAATAATTTTGAAAAGAGCAGGCGGATCAGGTATTCCCCACGTCCGACCTGTGGCCTGCACCAACTTTTTTAATAAATAGTGGAACTTCAGTGCGGACAATAAATGGAAAGAAGTGCACTACTATTCAAGCAATTGCTTTATGGCTAACAATCTTTGAATAATTGATTTCCTGCGACTTTAAAAAACTCACTGTCGGACTGCATAGAAAAGAAAGAGAAGCGCGATGACACAACGCTGGTAATTTATTGCAAAATAATTATGAAGCAATTATCTGTTTACAAAAAATATTGTTTGGAAAAATCGGTTGCTTGTAGAATAATCTGACAAAAAAATCGGAATGATTGTATGTATATTAGTATCGTTTTTATTGTGAAAAGAAAGTTTTTAGAGGTATCTTCATGATTATTTTCCATCGTATCAAACACACTATCTAACTAGCATATATGCTGAAGAATACCATATATTTTTTTGATTTTGTTTACTGTCGTAAATCATATATTTTTAGGAATTATAGAACTTGCGTTTTTTTGCGTTTAGGTCCTGTAACAGTAGTCCCCTTAAAAATTCTATCGCATCTTAACCTTCCCATAGTGTAGTTTCTTGTTAAGTAGATTATGCAAAGTTCACTATTTTTATATAAACCAGATTATCACCTTACTTGCAAAATGCGTTTAGTTCACGAAACATTATTTAAATGAAGAAATCCGGAGTGAAAAAGTTAGGGGAAGTCTTCGCGTTCGCATGCATCGCGTGCCCCGATACACCAGCGCGTACAAAACTTTTGCACTTTGCGAAATGCAAAAGAACTTCATAACATTCACTATAGAACCGCAGACATCTATTTATGCAGTCTCTTTTTATACACAAATTAATAGTCCAAACGAAACATTCGCTACTCATCACTAATTCTGCAAACGGTGTCATACGATCATTACAGCGAGACCGGAGTTTCGAGTTGCAGTTTTCGCGAATTAGAGCAAATAAGATAGAGGTAGTAAATTTATTTTGCCGGAGGGTACGTAGTTGTGAATTTTGCACGGGACGGTGCATTATGCGGCGCACGTAGCCCGCTGTCTGCACGCGGGTGCGGGCGCGGGTGCGGGCGCGGGCGCGGCTGCGGCGGGCACAATATTCAGTCGGCAATCGTGCCGCCCACGCTCTCGTTCTCTTCTATCACCGAGGTTCATTTATTATTTAAAGCTCGCTACACTGAAACAGTCGTAAGTGAAGCTTCTCTGAGCGTTCCCTTTATGTCAAATCGATACTAGACACACAAGATACGGAAACTTTAAGATAACAATTTGCAGACTATGATCCAACTCAGCTAAAAACTCCGACTAAAAATGTTTAATCCGAAAAGCAATCTCCAAAGA
This sequence comes from Luperina testacea, assembly GCA_927399505.1. Taxonomy (NCBI): domain Eukaryota; kingdom Metazoa; phylum Arthropoda; class Insecta; order Lepidoptera; family Noctuidae; genus Luperina; species Luperina testacea. The sequence goes on along the minus strand of OV656760.1, from coordinate 14,274,076 downwards.
GGCAATAGGAAGAGGATTCCGTGCATATTTATTGCCGGTCTCTAAACCGTTTCTCGGGTAATTCGGTACAAGCAAAGCGACATTATTTTTGTAGTAATTTCGGCGAATGTCCTTTAAAATATTCAGAGTGCTGTAGCTGAGCCCATTAACGTGCCCGGGTGCAATTCGGAGCGGGGACTCGTCCGCAAATGGCGGCGATATCATTAACTTGACCCCCGCAACTATCCGTCGCCCCGCAAGTTTTTCCCAATATTACACAGGAGAGGTATTCGCGACGAAGCGACACAACCACAACATTTGTTTACCTTTTATACGTAACTTACGTCTAACTGAACACTAGGTACACGTCATTCAGAGAGACAACTGACACCGATAATGCTGGAAAGCGTTTCTTCGATTTAAAAAGGGTTCGCATTATTACTCTCTTAATTGCTTTTAATTATAAAAGCTATTAGCTACGAACAGGACACATTGGTGCGTGTAATATAATAATGGATTATGCGTATAGGTAAGTACCTGCAACATAAACAAGGACCACCTTTGACATTTAGAGACAGCTGCCCAGTTCTGTGTAGTGTATGAATATCAAACGTGATATGGTTTGTGTTCTTGTTCATTTATTCTGAGAAGTACTTAAGTGCCTAATTAAATGTCATTTCCTCCCTGAAAATATAGAATGCTGTTGATTAGATTGAGGCGAAACCTGAAATTATTTCATATGAGTCAACTAAATTATTTATGACACAACGTTTTCAGAACAATATGAACATTATTTCTCCAGCGTTCCGAAACAAAAAAATTAATAATGGCTTATCAAAGCTGCCCTTGCCGTGCCCCTATAGAATACTTACGGCAGGGAAGATTTTCACAAGGAAACGGAAACTTCCCCTGCCTCCCGTCTACACAAAATATGTGGTGCGATACGGAGATAGGTGTACGGAATTCCTAACTAAACTTGTGCGAGGGGATTTCTCAGCTAAAGAAATAACGGTGAAAGCTCACTAGCTCGAGTCGCGGCCTCCGAGACTGCGATCAAAGAGTAAAGCGAAGATGCGATATGTATTTTTTGCACTTTGCTGTTTCAGAGAGTTTTATTTTGATAGGAATGTGCAACTGTGCATTCTAAGCGATTGGTATGGAAGAATTGTTTTTGGAGTAATAGTTTTATTATGATCTTTTGTGCATTTTGTTTTCAATACGGTCACTGATCTGATGACTGAATCTTGGTCAAATGAAACCAGTGTTTTAGAAGATTGTCCGCGATTGAGACATAAATCTTTATTTATATATTTATCTCAAATGGACCGGTTAATAAAATGCACAAGCTTAAATAAAGAAATCTGTGAGATAGGTGGGTTGTTGTAGAATTGTTGCTAAATAATACAACAATCATAATAAGTTGAACTAGCGTAGCGTAGCTAGCGTAGCATGAACTATCTCTACAAAGAATAGACATATCTCTCTCTAGAGATATGATGTCTATTCTTTATTTAGTACTTATTAGAAGTTTATCCAGTCAGTGTATCCTCCTAAATAAATTATATACTATAGCTAAGAAATAGCAGCCGCACGTTTCGATCGATCAGGTTAAGCTACGCTTGCCGCGGTTGGCCCGTGGATGGGTTTGGATGTGGATGGGGTTGGATTTTTACATACCAAGACCCCTCCATGCCTCGGAAAGCACGTTAAACCGTTGGTCCCGGCTGTCTGTCATTCATGGATCTTTGACAGTCGTTACGGGTTGTCAGAAGCCCGAAAGTGTGACTACCAGTCTTACCAAGGGGTATTGTATTACCCAATAACTGGGTTGTGGAGGTCAGATAGGCAGTTGGTCCATGTAAAATACTGGTATTCAGCTGCACTCGGTTAGACTGGAAGCTGACCCAAACATAGTTGGGAAAAGGCTAGGCAGATGATGATGATGATGAGTACAGTAGAAAACACCTAGGTAGGTACTAAGTACTGTAAGTGCTATTCTGTAATTTATCTCACCGTGAAAACATAGGTGAAGCGAGCTTAAAGTGAGCTGTCAATAATGTCAATCCTTTTTTTTTTGTTGTCGGGGCGAAACCTTCAAATGGCACGCGACCTCCGGGGTGGGAGGTCGGGGAGGAGTGTGGGATTTTTACCTCACTAAAACCACCCCGGTGATCACCATCATCACCCATAGGGGTAGTCCCGGTTCCAGTGTCAATCCCTAGCATCAGGTGGAATAACAGCTCAATTTAAGCTCACTTCACCTAAGTTATCACGGTGATCTTTTTACAGAATAGCACCGCTGTTCTTTCTAATGTAAAATGACTTAAGGGATCCAATCATCTTTCATCATAATATGTTAAAGGCTCCTACAAACAGGCGCGACACGCGATATAATCGCGCGCAACACAGAGGCACCGCTCGTTGCGTGACTTGCTGTGCCTTTGTGTCACGTGTCGTGTCGCGCCTGTTTGAAGGAGCCTTAACCCTAAACGACGAGTCAAAAGAAAGGCTAGTCTTTCTTGCCGAACAAATTATAAGTCGCCCAGTGACTTACCGTGTAAATTTAAATTTTCAAACTTTTACTTTAAAATGAGCTCGCTCTATTAGAAACGTGGAATGACTGCATAAAATTGCACCCGTGGCCAGTTATAACACCGGACTATGCGCACAAAAAATACGAGCTGACAACTTTTACAATGTTAATTTTAACTGTATTACAATGCCGACAAGAAATTATTTCGTTTACTATGGAAAAATAAAGAAATGAAATTATAATCCATACTAATGTTATAAACGCGAAAGTGTGTCTGTCTGTCTGTTACCTCTTCACGGTAAAACCGCTGAACCGATTTAGATGAAATTTGGTATAGAGATAGTTTGAGTCCCGGGAAAGGACGTAGGATTTATCCCGATATTCCCACGGGATCGAAACTTACGCGGTCGAAACCGCGGGGCGCTGCTAGTAATATAGTATAATCTAAATATTTTTTGATATGCTCTACGTTACGTTACATTGTATTTCCTCGGTCGATTAATTTTACGGTAGTTAAACAGAAATCGCTGAAGCTTTTCTAATGACTATTAATTGTTTCAGAGAACATGTGGAACCGATCGATGTTTGAAAGTTCTTTAGCTCTACATGTGCTCCCATAGGTTCAAAAGTCTTATGGTTATGGAGCTTTTTTGAATGTTATTCTGTATTTTTCTTTTTTGTGCCATTTCTTGAGTATTATATACATATAGGTATCCATACTAATATTATAAATTCGAAAGTAACTCTGTCTGTCTGTATGTTACCTTTTCACGCCTAAACCACTGAACGGATTTTGATAAAATTTCGCAGAGAGATAGATTGCATCCCGAGGAAGGACATAGGATAGTTTTTATCACAATATTCCCACGGGATCGACACTTATGCGGGTGAAACCGCGGGGCGCTGCTAGTATTATTTAAACTTATTGCATTACGTATATTCATTACATTATTTATTATAATTATACATTATATTGTATGTATTATGTAGGTACATCTTAAACACGAAAGTTAATTTATAAGTTAGTAAAGTAAAAGAAAAGTATTGTAACCTATCGTTTATCTGTGAACAGCGTTATGGGCTGCAATATTGTCTATGTTTTGTGTATTCCTTGTTTCTATGTTTTATGGTGTACCTAGCTTTTTGTTGTTCCTCTTGAATACATATCGAGACCCCTTTTTGCCTCAGAAAGCACGTTAAGCCGTTGGTCCCCGCTGTCATTCTTGGATCTTTGACAGTCGTTACGGGTCATCAGATGCCGAAAGTCTGACAACCAGTCTTACCAAGTGGTATCGTGTTACCCTTTAACTGGATTGTGGAGGTCAGATAGGCAGTCGCTCCATGTAAAGTGTATTCAGCTGCATCCGGTTAGTCTGGAAGCCGACCCCAGCATAGCTGGGAAAAGATTAGATTTTTTTATTCTAGTCAATAATCTATAGAATGAAGACCTGTGCAGTCAATAAAATACCTTGCATAGTCATGATGATTGGTGGGTTCAAGACTGCAACGATAGTAGACCGCCCCCGCCATCTTCTCTCACCCCTCCTTAACCCCTGTTGTAAGAAGAATATGTATTTGCCAGCGGGGGCTCGCGGTCTTAATATGAAAATATGGTTCACAACAGTCTTCCATTTAATTTGCATTAGTCTGTTCAACGTTTGTAAAATAACTTCTAGGTATTCCTTAACTGTATGACTCGGGTAGGGTAGGTATCCACTATAATAAACTTACTGAAGATTAATGTAACGAAGGGTTTATAAAGCCACATTTTCTTTGAATCTGTTAATTCCAGTCAGTTTCAATCTGCAGTATGTACTGTAGAGGTTATCTATGTAGCCCTACCTTTAGCAGTACAGGCTGGTTATAATTGCCGGTGTGTTCCATTCGAACGTTCAAGGAAATGTCAAATATTCTAATATGGTTTTTTTGTTAAGTAGAGCAAGAGTGCTAGAAATAACATGATAATGTAAAGTCGTAAATATATTTTATTTAAGTCGAAGCTTTTTTCAATTATATTGTGAAGCTCCCATCTGGAACCCCCACAGTACCTACTCCTACTAGATTCAATCAGTTCTGAAACATGCGATTCAGTCCACAGTCCTGTATAAAGTCTACCTGCATTCAAATTCTAATTGCCTTAATATTAGTGGGCAGTGTTTATACCTGAAATATCCCCTCAGATATCGGGTCATCCTATTATTAAGCGCTAAAATTAAAGTTGTATTTCAAACTCCCAATCCTCAGGGATGGGTTAATCACATTCTCCCACGCGTAATAACAAGTTTAACAGCTTGCCTGAAAATACAATCTCGAGTTTTCAAGGATCCAGGTGAATCGACGTAACGGGTCGTGAGCTTAGAACTTTAAAGCACGTTATATATTAGTCTGAACAGTTTAAAGTTACTTGTGGGCTCGCAAATAAGCGAGGGGTCCCGTTCGCAAGTTGGTCCGCCCGCGCTAAATTACAGATTGTCAACTCGACTCAAGTAACCTGTTGACACTGCCTTAAGTCACGATTTGAGAGGCCTGTTTGTTGTGGACACAACTTGTATTGCTGCCTTCATAACAGCGGGATATCCTTACTCATATTGGAACTGCTTTTAACGATGTCCCGTACCTTGACAGAATATACTCTGTCCCAAAGTGGACTGTATTTTCAAATATAGACTACAATATCATATTGGGTTTCCGAATATAATACGATCAAAATTTTATCTAATCTTATTATTGTTGTATTCTGGAAATATAAACTCTGTTTGTATCGCTATCGAAAATCATTCTATAACAGTGGAGTAGCGTGATACATGCAAATAATTTCGAAAAAGTCTGCATCCTGATGTCGTTCCGTCGGCTGGGGACTACCCTAACGCGCCGGTACGGTGCCAGTTTAGTTCGAAATTTCATTCTTCTCGAACACATATCTCGACTTCGTCCGGGAATCTACTTTACATTTCTCATCCTAATGGCCATTGAGAGAAAATTGGAAAAGAAGTTTTCGCGTTTCTATTCTGAATCAGGTTCAATAGAAACATTTCAGGAAAGTATCAATGCGATTTCAGATAAATAGACAACAGACAAGAGAACAATGCGTGTGGAAGCGGCGGGATACAGCGGCGTATCGAGACAAGATCAAAGTGATGTACGATATTTATTTTTATTCAAACGTCCTTTTGTTTCGCATTGAAAATTAATACGGCAAGTTATTTAAAAGCTGCGGTACATTTAACTGCAGTACAGACAAAACTGCTTTCAATATCTTTCATCTTTGTTCATTATAGCTGTGCAAAATTCAATTTCCATTATCAGGGCTGATTTTTAGAACGAGACCGAGTTTTTAATACAAATAATTGGGTAGCAACCACAGGTAAAATAAAGAATAGTAGGGTTTGCAATGTTTTCCTGGAATGCGTGGTGCGGGCCGAGCGGAGGGTTGTAATGTGTGGCAAACACCCTCCTGAGGGTTCAACCTCATGGCTGATGCCTATGGTGCCGATGACCCCTATCGATTCGCCCATTTCTACGCACTCGTGTAATTGCAAATTGCGGACAAGTACTTGTACCTACAATACTAGGTTCCTCAATATTCACGACAATTCCTTGGAAGTTTCGAGCCCCTATGAAAGTTATAGTACCCTGATTATAGTGTCTAGGATATGGGGAACCACAGCAAAGAGAATATAAAATATTGGATTGCTTCAATCGTTTTCATTGAATCACGTCGGTGTGTATGTTTGATAAATGCACATATTATGATTCTTGGGAACTACCCTAATCCTGAGTCAAAGCGACGAATCGCAGTAATAAAGTGTATGCGTAAGCGACAAGCACTCAATACTGTGCAAAACTAATTATACATATAATAATTCTTTACTCAAGCCAAAAATATAGTCTTTGACTTAAGCATATAAATTTTTATCCAACATTAACATGAGAATCTGTATTTTAATTAAAATGTTGTATACGTTGGCCCTGCATCGATTTTTGAGCTTAGAGTGTAGCTTCATTATCAGTTAGCATTAAGTACTTTTAACATTTTTGCAAAGCTCTAGTTTCTCAAGTAATCGAAGGTATACGGAGAACTGCCCGCTGGGGAGTTCTCACCGCCTTCTCGCGAGCTTCACGGCAGCGGTTTCCAATTCGCGGTCCGCACACCCCGGCTTTAATTTACTGCGGTGCTAACCACGCGGCCCGCAGTTTGTATTCATTACCCACCTTAGTACCACCTCGCTGCAAGATTTAATGCTTCCAACAATCACTGCACTTATTTGCCACAATTCAAACATTTATTTAATTTATTTTCGCCGCGTGGTCTTTTCTGAGCTTGCGTAATGCTCCAGTTATCTCCAGTATTCTTGAAATGAATAGGCGATTATTTATCATGTTTTCATGGAGCTTCTAAGTTTTATTGTATGTGTTAACAGTAAATGTTTAGTCTTCTTTACTCTACTCTCAACTCCCTTCAACTAAGCAGCCAAGTTTTTCTAAGACTATAAATCTAAGAAAATTGGAATTGTGATGTTGTTATAAACAACTACTTACTATCCTAACTTTCCAGAGATAAACGAGCAACAAAAGTTCTAATAACAGTGTTGAACTCCATGTAAAGATGCTATAAATTATACTGACAACCTGACTGGTGTTCGTAGTCGGCAAGCAAATTAGGTGGTCTAGAGTAAACGAGTTATGGCGAAGTTGTGGGCACTGGCCCCGCACTGGGACCGGCCAGTAACTAGGACCAAATGTTCGCGATGCCAGCCTAGCGTTAACTGGAGTAAAGTAGCATTAACTACTGACGCGGGAATGAAGTGCGTTTAGCTTGCCAGTTGCCACTTGATTAATAACTGTATCTGTTGCTAGTTTGTAACTAAGACTGGTAGCTTATTAAGAGTACGTGCCGTGATTTACGTGGGTTTAATTTTAAATAAATTGAGAGTTAGATACTGGCAACCATTGCTTGCTATAAACAAGTGATCAGTCTTATATTTTGTACTGAAATGTTTGATGGAAAGCACAATAAACTTTCGGAGTAAACTCGGTATAATGATACAACGCAGACATTCGGCGAAATTCAATGACCGAATTTTCCTCATGCATTATCTGATATAGGAAAAAACACTTTCTGTGGAGTCGCGAGGCAGGAGAAACATTTCAAGATCCGCCCTGTGGCGTGGCGCTAACGCTCCTTATAAATACTGCTAAGCCCCTGGCTTTTGTAGCTAATCTTTCGCGTGAAGATCGCCATTATACCGCTATTTATTATTTTTACCCGTATTTTTCTTTTTCTAAAGTCAAGTCGAAACGAGCTTGATATTCTTGAAGGATTTTTACGCTACTCATTCCTCACGAAGTGCTGCTAAAAGAATTAAATATGCCCCTTTCAGTGGCGTGCTCTCTGAAATGAAGTATTTCATACGGTTTTGAATTTTAAATTATGTTAATTTAGACGCGGAATTTTAACCGACCGACGCGTTTACCAAATTTTATTTGCATTTAATAATATTTACAACATTTTAATTCTGTTTGGTTCGGGGAATGAGATCTGGATATAAATGCTGCTATAGATACTTATAACAAATATATTTCTGAATGAAATGTAGAACTGTTTTCTTAGCGTTTGTTTAAAGGAAAGGAAAAATAGTTTCCGCCTCACATTCGCTAAAGGAATAAATTGATTTTCCTGAAGTAAAATCAAGATTGCGTATAAGATAAATGGGGAAGGTATCTGCGTTCAATTAGTGGTGTAAATCACCACTAAGACAGTGTGTGATTGCAGGGTCGCCCTTCTTCAACAGAAACAAATTAACGACGACAAATTGTTACAACTTAGTCTGAACACACATACTCGAGAGAACACTTATTGCTGGAAAACAATATTAAAACAATATTGCGAAGTCACGACACTTTCATTACGGTGGAAAAGACCCCATATGCACGTACATTTTGATTAGCTTCCGTGGGTAAGAACAAAAGCTGCGTTAAATGAAGCAGTATGTGTCTGTGAGGCAGGCTCGGTGTCGTAGCCGACTAAGTTATGACAAAGTGTGGCGCGGTGGAGGCGTCGAGCAGCCCGCCGCCACTGCGCCGCGCGCGCCGAGCCCGCTCGCTGCCTGCCTGCTAGAGCGCACAACTCTTAAATTAGCGCGAACTTAGACCACTTAGCTTCTTCAAGTTTTGTTTGTAGACGCCATAAATATTGTATGTAACGAACGCGATACAATACCAGCCGTCGACTGCTCGCTGCATTGTTCGCGAATCAAAGCGGCCTTTGTTGCTTAACAGTTGACTCGAATTTTCTCGTTGTTCGCTTTGCTTTATCGGGGGGAAGCGATGAAAAACTACCACAAATCCCAACGAAATGCTTTTCGATTTGATTCTGTTTGATCACGAAGTTCCGTCGTTAAAATGGAGTTAGTTAAAGCGTTTTGTAAACCTTGGTAAATTGATGTATCTAAATGATTGGGGTATTACTTCCTTGCAGTTCAATAATTCATGAAAGCTACTTAAGTATTCGGTAATCATATTATAATTGATTCAGTATCCCTGAAACTGTATTAATTGGTCAACGTATCGGAATTGCAATAGGAGTGCGTAGTCGTATTGAATGGTCGCGGATGGCCAATAATTCGATTTCGCGGTTATTTTAGCTCATGTAGGCTGCGTGGGACGCAGGTGGCCGTTCCAACTATAATGATCAAACTGAACAATTCAATGTGCACAGACAAGTTACATTGTCTAGTTAACATGAAATATATTGTTTGTATCATCAGCTTGGGACAATACTTAAAATTTCCTCTACTTCATTCCTAAACAGTCCTATTGAGGTAAAATAAAAATTTAAAGGAGGGGTCCAAATTGTAATGCAAATGTCTGCTTATGTATTCGTCTTTTTAAATTGGTTTTACTTCGGAAATGGAAATAATTGTCTAACTTTCAAGTAAAGACAAGACAAATCTTTGTTAGTCGAATGAGGTCTTATTTAATTTGAATAGGTTAGCTATTGACGGCGGCTTTTTTCATGAACGAGAAAGAACTTTTTTTTTCTTTTGTTTGTTCATCGAGTAACGAAAGTAGAGTGGACTCATGTCCTCGAAGGTTGCAAGAGTGTCTTTTAGTGTCTAAACACACTATGCCGAAGGTACGCGACCGAAGTTCTGCATGATCACGCCTGCAATGCTATTTAACGCAGCGTAATTTCGGCATAATGTGGCGTCAGTAATTCAAATAACATTGCAGGCGTAATCATGCCGAACTTCGGACGCGTATCTTCGGCATGGTGTGTTTAGACACTTAGGAACAGAATTAATTTCATCAGCCGGTTTTGTCCGTTTCATTCTTCCATCACAATATTATGACAAAGGGATGTTTCGTCTAATCACCATAATTAATCCTGTTAGTATATTAGTCGAAACTGAAGCGGCACGTGTTACCTAATAACGTTTAGTAGGTATCTTTAGCCTTCAGTTCCTTCTGTATTATAAGTAGTCTTCATTTTGATCCGAGAGAAAGTAGATACTATTGTTATAGCTAGATGTTATTAAAACACTAGCATTATTAAGTCACACAACACGAGTTTGACCTTTTCCTGACACATTACACGATCATGTTGCACAACACCTATTGTTGCCGTTTGCATTGCCTGACGAATAACCGCTGCAAGCCTATGTAAATTCCGCTTTGTCGCTCAGATCCAAGATTTCCAGATTTAACAGTGTTGCAGCAAAGCATATTTCAGTTAGACGGTGCAGGTGTGCCGTTGGCTGCAACTTCGATTAATTCCCATAACGAGGCAGGTCCATCACGCGCGCGCTCGTTTGTCTCCGGCCCAGCTATAAATACATCAGCGTACTTGCAATTTAATCCGTTCTGTTCCGCTCCCGTGAAGTGCTGCTTTCTCCCTCACACACATACTTCCACCGTCCTGCATGTTTCGGTCAGCGAAAGTTGTTGCAATTAATCTCTTACGTAGGTGGAAGCCCCGCTAACAATTCTCTAAATTAGAACATGTATCTTGTTTGAAACTAAACCCCCACTTTGTTTTCTCCGGGAAATAATAATTACTTTGTCGATGTTTTGTCTGATAATACTTTACACATCAATTCATTGGTAAGTACAATAAGACCGAGTCCATGTTCTGAGTAGTAGCAGTTCGTAGAAAATTTAACAAATTTGCGTACAAAGCGCAAAGCACTGGCGGGATCGTCTTTGTATGCAAATATTATTACAGGAGTCTATTGAAGGACCACACCGAACTCACGTATTGAGCCGACGTGGGTACGCGCTACACGGCTACTGGGACTATAATAAGAGACCCGTCCAAGAACCTCTGACATTATGCAGGAATTCTCGGCAAATGTGGAGTGTATCACTCCCTGAAGAACGCGCGGGACAGCGGCCAGCCTGAATAACACACGAGCTAATAACCGAACTGAGCAAATTAGAAATACTATTACCGGTGATGGTCCGTGGAGCAATAACTCAATCGAGTTGCAGAGTTGAACAATTTATAGGCAAATCTGCTCTAAGCGTGTTAACATCGCTCCGGGGTTATTGCGGTGTGCCGATCCATGTGTCCATGTAGCGCACACCATACTGTACTTGAGTACTGTCTATAACCTATCAGTAGAGCTAACATTGTATCGCAATTCCGACTACTTACCTATGTATTATTTACATATAAACACCGCATGATTAAACTACTTGAAAGGATCAATTAGCGCGCTGCCTGACCGTTTAGCTATTCAATAGAGAGCTAATTATTGCATTACATATATGTATCGGTATTGTTATAAATCGGTCTAATTTGGCGTTTCGATTAGTGAGATGCCAGAGTGGGCGTTAGGCTGTTCTATTTTTCGGTTGGTCGTGCTTCGCATAGTGATACATTGTTGAGTTACGCTTGTAATTAGAAGTGACGATGTTTGGCGTGCGATCCGTGGCATAGGTCGGCGCGGGCACGCGTGCGCCCGCTGCAACTGGCGGCTCTCAATCACTCCACGCCGTGACGCGTCACGTGTGTCGCCGGCCCGCATGCACCACTCAAAACTCTACTCTAACTGCACCCGATATAACACATTATAAAAATTCGCAACTGAAAGTAGACCGTCCCACGCTACGCTTGCAGTCTCTTCTTTGTATTCGAGTCGTTCCATTCATAGAGATAACGGCTTGCTCCGAGGCGACAACGGGAAACAATTACGCTATTACAAAAGGCCTTAAGGATTCTAATTACGAGTGGATCCTATCATCCGTAAACCCGGATCGGATACGAAGCCTTCCCATTATCGCGTGCCATAAACATTTCTGGATTTCATATCCGCGGCACGGCTGGGACCGCCTCGCTTATTACCTCCGCGCGGAAAAGAATAACACCGTTTTGGCACTTTTGACGCGAATTCCGGATGCCTACGTTCATATTGTGCGCCGTTAATATTCTGCGCGACGCGTCCGACCTTTTTTATTTGTATCTAAAATTGAACATTTTGTCGCGACAACGAGCGCACGCGACTCTCCCCTCCGCCGAAGGAGCGATAAAAATACAGAGTCGGAGCGTTTAAGGCAATCGGCAGCACTAACGACCGCCGATGCGAGCGGTTAATTCATGTACACCTGTACGGAATTAGCCTCATGAGTCTTGCGACTTTCCTTGGTGATTGCAAAGGTGAGCGCGGAGGAGCTGATAGTGGCGGAGCCCCTGAAACTTCAGGACCAATACCAGAATTATACGGTCTCGCTCAGTCTTCAAATATGAATTGAAACGATTTTTTTATAGGCAAACTAATTATATCATCACCCTCTAAGTACTTATTATTCTCCATCTCCATTTTATCACAAAGCACCGATTCATTAATAAAAGCTGTAAAAGAAAAATAGTTCGTTGATTCTTTATAGCTGATTGAAAGAAGTGGCTCCTTTAGTTCGAATGGAATCTGGGGAGAGAAGGATTATAAAAAAAATCTTCGTTGAGTGAAATGGCGCTATCAAAACAAGAACCGTCTCCCGAGCGATGAAAAAGTGAAGTTAGCAAAACAACAAACAACGAACTCGCCTGTCTGCGGCATTTCGTGGCCACCTCTGCAATTTACGGCACTGTCATTATTCAAAATTTTGAAAAAATTCAACCGCAAAAATTAGAAAAAAGAGGATTTCTCCTCAATATGATCTTGCAAATCTGCTGGAGTCGGTTGCCTTTATGCTGAAGTAGCAAACTCCCTAAGATAAGGGGAGGAGCGGACAAATTGTAATAATTGCGAGACGAGATAAGAAGTGACACCAGAAAACAAATGAAGGCGGGCGGCGGCGACGACGGCGTCTGCGAAGGGCGATGGGTGGAGGGGATGCGTGACGTCACCACGCGCTGAGCTGCTAACTGCCGAGTGCCGAGCCACCCCATGCCAGCCAAACACTAACGGCCATGTGTGACTTTACATTTACTACATTTACATAAGTTGCCGCTTCACTGGTTCATAGTGAATCACTTGTTTTTCAGGCGATTACATAAATTAACAAAGGGATTTGGTTAAAATTGCACAAAGCATATGAAAATTATCAAAGTAATTATAATGGGAATTTATTCATTAATTTTATTTTATGTACCCACAAAATAATTATTTAATACAACGGACTTGAATTTAAACCGAGGGCCGGGGCGAATCCCGCGGGATCCCGAGGGCACACCTCGGCCCGTCGTCACCGCTCGCCAAATTAAAATGATAAATCAAAATCCGTCAGCCGGCCGCGCGCACAAATGCTATAAAACGAACTAAGGTATTTGCGAAACTTGTTTAAAGTTCTTGAAACAAATTTAACATTTCCTTGTTTATATTTAACCTTTTCAGCTTTCTTTTCAGGATACACGTGGGTAGTTCTTCGAGGTCCCTCAAAACGCAGTCACACGGTCTTAATTCGTAACCTATTAAACATTCAGTCTTAGGACCAAATACAGATTAATCTTTATTTATATGTGTACATAATTTAAACATTAAACATCTAAAATTATTTCTAATGTTTATTTAGAAAAATATCTAATGTCGAAAACGGGAGCAAAATCGGTGTTCTTCGCGCGTCACACTCTGTTCGCGCTCACGGTAAACTTTGATAACTTTTGTTTTCAATTCATAAGCATATAATGTAATATATCTAATTAATTGTATTTAACTATGCATCATAATTATCAAAGAATATTAATTTTATCTCTTAAGTGACAATAGTTAATAAGCTTTATGTCTCTGTCACACGATTTTGTTAGTTTCGAAAGCGCGCAACAAAACTGCACGTATCTTCCAAGAGCGCCAACTTGTCGCTACACATTTTAGCTGCGCGGACGCTCAGTAGTATCCCGGCGTCAGTGGGCGAGACACGTATGTTCATCGCTTCTAAACAAAAAAAATACGAGGCGAGTTATTCTTTGAATATTTTCAAGTAGCCTTGGTCTAGAAACTTTCATGCGCATATTTTGAAGGATAATGCTTATAATTTTCCAAGTCATTTTGTATTAAGAAATAAGATAGATCTTCGAGATTATTCTCAAGTACTTTGTTTGTTTATTTACCTATAAGTTTAATCGTAATTCTCAAAAATGTGAAATTTTCATAACTTTCGTGGCACAACTTTCGTGGAAATTTGTCCACGAAAGTTAGCTAGGGCACCACGAAAGTTATATATCTCCATTGAATGATAAATTTAGATTACTTGTGACGCTGCAGATGCTATCGTGAAGCTCAAAAAAGGTGTCTTTAATAGCCAATTTTTTAATCATGTCTAAATTGTCTATGGATTATCTTAATTTGACAGGACTAAACTAATATTTATCTTTGTCCTTTTCATAATGAAATAGAAAGAAAAAGATGCCTGAACTTAAATTTAGTTTAGTTTGTGAACAACAGAATCGGGGCCATTATCTGCCAGCAATAATTAGTAAGTAATAATTATGTTTATGTTGTCTTTCGTAACTTTCATGGGCACAGAAATTTCAAAACAAAATATCTCAGTAGTTTATGCACCGATTTACATAAAATAAAAAAATACGTATTATTTTTACAGCGTCTTAAATGTGGGTACATTTAAATGTAGATTATTAAAAAAAAATATTCGCCATGAAAGTTACGCGGAGAATACTTTTTGAAGAACTACCCACGTATGTAAAAATTTTATGAATACATATAAGAAGTACGCTGAGTTTCAAACTGCACTGAAGGGGTTAGTTGAGAATGTTGAGAGCGTATCACCAAGCACCAATAACGCGTTTGTTTAAAAATATGTGATGTTCACTACTACAAACGCTGCAAGTATTCTGTAGAGACACACTTCAATAAGTATGTTTTTCTCTTGCGGTACGTAAAAATGGCACAAAACACAACAGACTGCAATCAATAGTTTTTGTTTTCAGTTTTCTTCACTGAAATCTACTTACAATAAATACGTAGGGATGATTCAGGATACCTAACTAATCTTTAAATATATATTTTTACCCTCAGTTTTATGATATTTTTCACACGTTTCTATGTAATACGAAACAAGCAAAAGTTTTAAAATTTTATTTTAAATGCACGCCAGCGCTTTCTCTCCATTTTATTTTCGGCGGTCTTATTAAAAGAAAAGAATAAAAATTGGTGCGATTTAATCATTTCATTCAGAGACCTGCCGGGAAAGATAATGCTGAAATTATTCTGTAACAAATGTAATGAATAACAATGAATATTTCATTTGCACTGAATACGGGCTTGTTAATAAATATTAAACTTAACGATAGTGTTGTTTTGAAAGTGATACGAGGGAACATTATCAAGATGGCAAAAGTGTGAATACACTTGGTGAACTTATTCATGTAGAAATCTCCTATTCTGAAATGTAAACGTACTTATTCGTTGTGTACGTTCTGGTATAAAGTGGAAGGTTCTGTTTTGTGAATTTCGGCCCGCATTGGAATGAAAAGTTAGATCAAAGTTTCCGTGATACAAGGAAATGTGCATATTCTTGAACTAGTTCATACATGGTTTATATTGAAGTGGCAGGAGTAACGTATGCAAACAGTTTGTAATGGGATACTAGAACTTGCAAATATTTTCATATGTTCTTGAAAAGTTTCTTGTTGTTAATTGGCTTCGTGCCTAATGAATAATTAAGAGTTAGTGGTTTTATTAATCTTACTAAATTAATGGTTTTACAAGCTCTACTTCAAAAGAGCTTGAGAGATTTGAAAGGCATTCAAAAGTGCCTTTTATGTGCCTATTTGAAATAAACGCTTTGACTTTGACTACTTTTGACAAGCAAGGTTGCAACATTCTGCTACTAATATTACACAAAATGTGAATGATAGTTTAGAATATAAGATAGTAGATAGGATATAAGATAGTATAAGTGGATATTTGTTACTCAATCATGCAAAAAGGGCTGGTCAGATTTGGATAAAATTTGGCAAAAAGATGGTTTATAACCTGGATCCATTAACGGCATAAAAAGTATCCTAATGTTAACACATAGGATACTTTTTATGCCGTTAATGGACCCAATTCTAAAATCCACGCAGATGAAGTCGCGGACTAGTGTGACATAAAATTTGGTATGTGTTTACAGTTTTCAGTATGTACCTAGATATTCACTTCAGTAGGTATACTTATTGCTGTCCTATCAAAATAAATACTTTCACCTAATACTAATTCCTACCTCGAACTGTATAATATTTTGGTACATTTAAATATTTGTTGGACGCAAATGATTGTGGTAATTGTAACACGCTAGAACTAATTGTGTGGTAAAACGGAATGATGCTGCAATTTGTCAAATGACTGGAGCCGAGTATGATAGTGCCTATGGATGTACTCGTATGGTATGTGTATTGATTAATTGAGGAAAAATGATACAGGGTGGCAGGTACACCAACGCATTGCCTATTACCGTGGATTCAGTACCTATAATATTCTGAAGCCCGTGTGTTCAGCGGGATTGTCCGGAAGGGTTACCGCTGGCCCGGAACATAAAGGGCTAAGGAAGGAACACGGGTGGGTTTTAGTCAGTAAGAGTCTGACACTCCCTTCCGCTCCACCCAGAGCGGGAGGGGTCATTTGATGATTTCCCATCCTAAAAAAAAAAAAGCTCGTGTGTTAAAATTTTTTCGTCGGTTTTTTTGTTTTGTTGGCCTATTTTGTGTCCCACTGCTGGGCAAAAAAATTGTTGTTTCATACATTTTGACCGCGTAGGTATTGCACTTTTCTGTGAAACAGCTGTTTTTTTTTATAGCCGATCAAACATTATCCTAGGGGGTCTAGAATCATGTCCTGAATTTATGATTACAGTTTGCGCTTCGATGTGCCATCATGTATACCTACTACATCTGTGCCACTGATGGTGAAATTAAAATTACCTGCTGGTTTTTCGACTATGGTGAAATGAATGGTTTCTGTTTCAGTTATGTTGTGATGTTTAAATACATTACAATTTTCATCGCTTTTTCCAGATTTTAAATGAATGAAGGCTATACTGTACTGTAGCTTTCATTGATTTAAAATAGGTGAAGCCTATACTTACCTAATTGGTCTTATTACATTCAATCATAAATTCTTCTTTGTTTCATAAGATAAGTATTTTAATTTGTTGGATTCGTTCGTATTTAAACATATCTGGCAAACGTTAAAATCTGGTTCATGTTGTCTACTGACAACCACAACTTTGTGTGTGCTTCCGGCAACCGTCGAAATTAACCGCAAGTAGATATCACAAGCTACTATTGTTCTGCGGATGTGGTGTGCCTTTTATGTGGTCTGAAGAGTTCTATCCAAAAGCTTGATTATTTTTGTATTAACAAAAAAATATTTAAACGGGTGTAAAAATACACTGAACGAAGCCGAGAGTCACTTGCAGTTATTCACCGTCATTGTAATATTTTTTTTTTTGTACTGGACCATACCTGGGAACCTTCTGGTTACGGAGATATTTAAGGTCAAAATTCCAACTATTACTGACGTTTTTTTTAAGAAAACAAGTTTTTCATGTTATAACACAACTTTAAATACCCACACAACCGAACTCGTCCTCTTCACAAAGAAAAGAAAGCTGACAACATTACAATTGCCAAGCTTCTTTGGGACAACCCTAAGCCTATCGACTGAAACCAAATACCTGGGTATCTTTTTGGACAAACAGCTGAACTGGGCAAAACACACTGATTACATTATCACAAAAGCCAGTATAGCCCTATGGCAATGTAAGAGACTCCTCGGGAGAAATTGGGGCATAAGCCCCAAAATCACCTACTGGCTATACACCACAGTTATCCGACCAATTATCACATACGGTTCTTTAGTTTGGTGGCCCAGGACCAACCTAAGTACAGCCCAAAAGGATCTCGAGAAACTGCAAAGATTTGCCTGCGTAGCAATCACCGGCAGCATGAGGACTTCCCCCACTGCTGCCTTACAGGTGATGCTGGGGCTACCTCCCCTACACCTCGTCGTAAGAGAGGAGGCGGCCATAGCGACTTTCAGACTCGAAGTATCCGGCTCCCTAAGCAATGATTCTAGAATCAAACACACACGCATCAGGGAAGATGCAATCAAAGAACAACCGATGATGACATCACCCATCGACAGAACCCTGAAGACCCACTGCTTCCAAAAACACTACAACATAGAGCTCATAGAGGAGTTGTGTGACTACTCAGGTACAACAGAGCTAAGAATTTACACTGATGGATCAAAGACCGACGAAGGGACGGGCGTCGGGGTGTTCTCCAACGACCTAAACATTAAGATATCCAAACCATTTGGAATGCTCAACTCCGTTTACCAAGCAGAGTGTGTAGGTATTATCCAAGCGGCACACGCTATAGAGGCCAGGGAGGTTACGGATACCAATATCCGAATACTCTCCGACAGTGCCTCAGTTCTTCAATCCCTAAAGAGTAATCAGATCACGTCGAGACTAACACTAGAATGCCACAAGGCCCTAGAACGAATCACGGTACTAAATCGCAACACGGTAACGCTACAATGGATTAGAGGTCACAGTGGATCACTCGGAAACGATGCGGCTGACGAGCTTGCCAGAAGAGGATCCAGCACAAGACCCTACGGACCTGAACCCATTGTGCCCATTCCTTTCAAGCAGCTAAGAAGCTGGTTAAAGGATCACACTCGAATACAAGCGGAAAAATGGTGGACCTCGACACCAGGATGTAGGCAGTCCAAGGAAGCTATGCCATCCCTGGATACAAAGCTGACCAGGCGCCTTCTGCGCCTGGACAGAGACAGCCTGCGCCTGGTGGCGGGGACCATCACTGGACACTGTTCACTAAATAAACACCTTCATACCCTGGGAATCACTGATAGTCCCCTGTGCAGAGCATGCATGGAGGCGGAGGAAACGGTGGCGCATGTGCTTCTTGAGTGCACAGGCGTTACCAAGATTCGCGAGGAGACCCTGGGAACACCAACATCCCTTGCGGATGCCCTGAGGAGACCGGGAAGTCTTATCTGCTTCTGGAGGGAGGTGGGCTGGCTGGAGTAGTCGGCCACCATGGCTCACGCACAATGGTCCACTTCAAGGACTAAGTGCGGAAACCTAAACCCCATGATAGATAGATACCCACACAACCCCTGTACTGTTGCATGCACCCATAAGCACAATGTTTTGCGTGCGTTACGTCATTCCGCATTAGCACAAACAGCTTTACACCAAAAATAGAAGTCGTCTCCCAGTCATTATTTATGTTCAATGTTTCTTCGTTTGATGTACAGAATGCTTCGTTGACGGTTATGTGAGTCTATGTGATGTGTCTTTTACATTCTCTATAACCAGGCGTAGCAAAATTCATAATGTTTGTAGTAAAGGTATTTACGGTAAATTACCATTTCATCATCAATGATAGTTAATTAATTTCAATGTAAATATGTACTCTAATTTCAAACAGGACTAGGTACACACATTTGTGGGCTAACATTGATTAATTAATAGTAGGTGAATGTAAACAACATTATTTGTTCCTTACATATCTGTCATAATATATGCCTCGATATTAAAGTGCCCGTATCAGAATATTTATTGCTTATTTCAAGCCTAACTGGCTTTACAAAGAATGTCTCCATACAGCCTCTCTTTTCAGATAAAGCGTCATGTGTAGTGTATACGGTTATCGAAAACCGTTTGTGAGATACCCATAATGTTTTATTAAATGTCATCCGCAATATAATGAGGTGCGAGGGATCCAACATCTGCGAGAGAGGCGCTACAGAAATATGTGCGAAGTGTTATAGAGTGCCGTTGTAAGTCAATGAAGCGGCAAATGGGGTGCTCTCGCCTGCTCCGGCGGGGGCACACTCTAATAAATAAAATTATGCCTCAGAAATTACAAGAATACGCGTGCCGCCAGCGATCCCGCGAGATTGGATGCTGGAGATTTTCATCGATATCCTCCAATAATGAATCTAATATGTAGTAAGCTGAGGACGCTATGACAGTGTCGCGTCGCCGCGAAAAAATGTGATTGCCTCCTCGACGATAGCGGTCGCTGCAAATGGCCACTATTTACCGGTGCTTGGCATTTACTAAATGTCAGATATTGCTTGTGTAAGAGAATATTGTAATAAATTACTGGTTAAATATATTAATTTGTGTGAGACCTTGGGTCTGCTCCAAGAAATTCGTCTCAAGGCTGTTTCTAGGATCAATTCTGACAGAGTTGTTACTGCTTATTATAATTATTTGTCCAAGACATAAAAAGTGTGAATAATTTCGTGGCACACCATGGTGGATTAGCATTGTAAATAAAAAAGTTTAGTTGACTGAAGCTCTATATTGGAGCTGAATACATTCAGTGGAATTCTTTCGGCAGTCAGTGCACGTGCAACGTTAGACGTCCGCGTCGAATGGAATCGAATATCAGAAGAGTTGAGTTTTCAAATGTTCTCACTCTAGAATCATTTCATATGCGTGTTGTACGCGGCTCAAAGTTTATGTTCAAGATACTGATGGTTATAGTATGAAGTATGATATTTGGTCATGCTGAGAAGATGAATGAAAGACAACTACGAACAGTATTTACAAGGCATGTGATGTGAGTGGAAGTGCCGGGGGACCTTAGAAGGACATGTAGTGACCTTATTGGTGATGTTCTTCAGAACGGTCAGGTGCGAATTACTCGTTACCAGCATGCGTGTATGGCGATGTATGAAAAACATGATGATGTGATGTATGATGTATGTAAACGAAGCAAAAGGAGTCTGTAAGGAAGGAAAAAAGGAAATTAATCAAAAGGAGTCATAGCAGAAGGCGTTCTGTAGTTTCTGCTTGGGAAGGTGTGAGTTTATGTATATGTATAACGATGCCTATGCGAATGTCTGACAATAAAGCAATTATGTAGTTAAATACATAACACCTAAGCATAGTACTGAGCACATTCATGAGCAGTATTGTGCAGCGATGACGCGGAACAATTCCCGTCTCTATTCTAATGACCCGTCTTATATTATAGCTGTAAATCAAATTGCCCTCACTACATACATTAACAGCGACCTGCGAATTGCCTTTTAAAGGCTAATATTGATTGAGTAACTTGAAAAGCCTTTAGGTTAACCTAATTCCGCTAAGTCTTGCTATTTATAGTAATGTTCGCATTGAATGATTAATACAAAGTGGGTCCAACCCGCAGCTTCACAAATAGTATCAGTTCAAGTGTAAAATGGTTTTCAGGAATGAGTAAAACCCGAAATATTTCATTCTAAGAATTTTTGTAACGTCTGCGGTTTGATTACTCTTCTTTTTTGTTAAAAAAGTTTAGGATGATCTATCAATTGGGTTCATAAGTAAATGTCAAAAGCCATAAATATTAGGAGCAACTCTTATAAATTTTCCACTTAGATCAGTAGAATCATTGGCGGAATCTAAACTAAGACCAAGATATAGTGTTACGTTGTATCAGAGGGGCTTGTCTCCAAGGCTTTAATAAATAATATTATATCGGAGAATTATGTGGAAGCAACCCTTACGGTGGCGGTGTGTCACCGTGTGTCGCCCCAGACGCCCCCAGTCGCCCCCTCCCAGCCGCACTGTATTAAAGTGATATTGCATAAACGCTTACCATTAAGGCTATACGTTTCGACTAAATTAAGACCAATTTGCACAGGTTTTGCACGAATATGGGAATTTAATTTATGAGCAGTATGACGAATGTAATTTGAGTGAGCGGGTAATCAACGACTTTAATTCGATTTCACAGGAAGTGAGGATGCTCTTGTGTTTTCATAGATCCGGGAGGGTTGCCTTGAATATAATTACTTCAACAAGTCATTAACGATTCTATTCTAAATCTATTCCGATGTTGACAGCCAAATCAGTTTTTGGTAATCGATGTATTTAATGTTTCTCGTTAACATTTAGAGTAGACAAATGCTGGTGACATAATTTATTCATTTATTCCGTCCTCACTTCAGTTAGCGGCGGATGATATTAAAAAAAGATTTTTGAATAAAAGCCGTTTGATGTGGTGGTTGAGCTGAGTGGTGGCGGAGTCAGGAGAGCTCAGCGTGGTAGCAATAGCTCACCAATCGTGGTGCGATGATCTCGAGCCCGCACCTAACCCCGCATCATTCACGATAATGGCGGGGCCTATGTCTCGACCGTAAATGTAAATCGCTCTAATTTATACGCGCGATAACGTCGCCGCACTGCTGTTAACTGTAATTATATTACCAAGCGAGGACGTGTTGATCAAAACCCCTGATTAAATGCCCGTGATGCGAACCGGGAAAAATTCTGCCGGGCCGTCGTCCTCGTGGAAATGAACTCGCGAAAACATTATATTTTATTCGAATATTTATTAGGTATTAATCTTGAATGTATTCACGACTAGGAATTAAAGGGATTCCGGTGATTGGCGTTGATTTAATTGAATAACGAAATCCCTTTTTGTTTATTAAATTAATATTTATATCCTGTTATTTCATGAATTCGAATAATAAGGACTAGTGAAAGACTCTATATTTTTTGGCTTGGCTTTTAAAAATAAAATCTTTACTTGAACATATTTTAGCTAAACTGTGCCTAGCAGTTCTATTATCCTGTTATTGATATGCCAGCCAGAAACATTCCTAATATAATGCTGGCACACAGAGACAATGCCCCAATGGGCAATCTATTTGAGTAATTATCCGCTAAGGGCCATTGTCGGCCATCTTGTCCGCGTGGAATGAGGCTTGTTCGCTGAATGCCTGCTGTTATGTACCTACATGCTTTTGGCGATCACAGCGACAGTGCCCCCGAGTGTCTTCAATGACAATACAAACACTTTATTGTTCCCAGTTTGCGTAATTCATGACCTCGATGCACTCAAATGTAACTATATTTTCCGTTAGAGGAATATGCAAAATGGTTGTGTATTCAGACTTTAACATTCTTAAATTCAAACGAAAGCGTTTCCGCTGTATACTTTCAGTTTCGTATAAAAAGATAAGACCGTTGGGGATTTTTATAAGACCCGTAGACGGAATAAAAATATTGTTTTATTAAAAGATCGGTGTTCTATTAATTTTGATGTTGTTAAAGGGATTAAGCATGAGCGTAGGGTCTTCAAGTTATTATCTTGAAGAGTCTGTAAGGATAAAGTGAAGGAAGTGGGTCATTTCACCCCTCGTGTAAGCTAACAACATGACACTTTTTATTATATTAAGTTTTACTAGGGCATGGTAACGATATTACCTATAGGTTAAGTGTTTACGCTGTAGAT
This sequence comes from Luperina testacea, assembly GCA_927399505.1. Lineage (NCBI taxonomy): Eukaryota > Metazoa > Arthropoda > Insecta > Lepidoptera > Noctuidae > Luperina > Luperina testacea. The sequence goes on along the minus strand of OV656760.1, from coordinate 14,250,851 downwards.
GCATCATCATCTGCCTAGCCTTTTCCAAACTATATTGGGGTCGGCTTCCAGTCTAACCGGATGCAGCTGAGTACCAGTATTTTACATGGAGCGACTGTTTATCTGACCTCCACAACCCAGTTACTGGATGACACGATACCCCTCGGTAAGACTGATTGTCAGACTTACGGACTACTGACGAACCATAAAAAAAAAATCATCAACGTATAATTTTGAAATCGTAGCAGTAAAGTACGTATTAACAAATAATCAAGTGTTTAAAACCACCAATCGCAACGAGTACGTACGCTTTGTTTGAAAAGGCGACAATCATAGAACTTCCTATACCTAATCCAGCCGGTAATATTTGCACGATTATTACCTACGTCATGCAGTTTAAAGGCTCCTACAAACAGGCGCGACAAGCGATATTATCGCGCGCGACACAAAGGCACCGCTCGTTACGCCACTTGCGGTGCCTTAGTGTCTCACGCGATTTTATCGCGTGTCGCGCCTGTTTTAAAGAGCCTTAATACCTACGTCGTGCAGTTTAAAGCAAATATACGTTGCAAGCGGTGCCGTACATTAAGCGTGAAATAACTCCTTATTACACTTGGGAAACAAACGAAACAAAGTGGCGAGAAATGAAACATGGGACGATGTTTAATTATAACACTAGATAAGTTAACAATCTCGGAACCGAAGTCTGACTGCGGCTTATCTGACGCCAAATGTTTCAAAGGAACTTTTAACGAGTTTAAAGTTGGCCCAAGTGTAGTGCACCCGCAGCGCTTCCGTAGCTTAAGATTAATTAAACAATTGCACGATGGCTCCTTGAAAACACTCCGACATGTCTCGGCCTGTCGTCGCCAACCTTGCCAAATTAAACTCATAAATCAAAATCCGACGACCGGGAACATAAATGTAATAATGAAGAATTAACTTCGGTTAGGAGCGAGTCGCACAGTCGCAGCGCACTCGCACGACACGACACTTTTGCGAAATTAATTCATTTCTTTTCGCTCCTGGAACTAGAAACGAAAGTAACATGTGATTTAGTGCCGGACCTAATGGAAGATTTTGCAACATGTTTTTCGTTTACACCAGCATTACAATATTTATTGGAAAGTAAAATACACGCACGACTGTAACGCAATCATCTTGCGCATAACTGATGCAAATTGCAAGTGTCAGCGTGCTACTATCGGACGCAATAATTTTCAGTTTGTAATAAAAGTAATAAACCGGAATATTCAATTGGATGACGCATATAATTCGATTATTTGTTCAGAACAATTCTCCTAGTGAAGCTGAAATTTACAGCGGGGAGAAGGTGAGTACCTATCTATGTATACTACGTGGCATCGGCTTCGTTCGGGGCGGCTCGTAATTCACCCACAATTTATGTGCGTGCGCCGGTGACGCGCTAAAAGATTAGTCGGTCGCCACCGACGTGACGCCTAGTGTACTTTGTTACTCATGTTTACATAACATAACACTGTTTAAAAACTTTGACACTTACACGCTTCTTTTCATAAACAAGGTGTCTACGTGTCCAGTCATATTTTTGTGAGTTGTTTTGAAAACCTGTGGGAACTCGTTATCGTATTAATCTTCTTGGCAATGTACACTAAAGGCTTCTGCAAACAGGCGCGACGCGCGACGCGAATCGCGCGACGCGAATCGCGCACGACACAAAGGCATCGCTCGTTGCGCGACTTGCGGTGCCTTTGTGTCGCGCGCGATTTTTCGCGTATCGCGCCTGTTTGAAGGAGCCTTAAAACGTGTAGCAGTACTTTGCTAATACAGAAGCTTTTCCGATCCCTCTACTAAGGCTAAACTTTATCCTGAAAAGAAACTACGTACATATTTTAAAGAAGTGTCGTGTACGCCGAGTCAAAACGCGGCAAGTGCATTTGACTCACTCGAAAGCATAACAGCGAAACTTTATAGTATCTAAATCACTTGTTTAAAAATGAACGCCCGGAACAACGGACGTGGGAAGTCGGGCCAAAGTTTACGACTACGAAGCAATCCGGCGTACGTACCAGCATTGAATTTGTTTCCGACTGATTCCGCCCCGGCTATTGCATAGTTCACAAGTGGTGGAATACAAAATCAACTCCCGCCACATTGAAACCGTAACGAATGATTTGCGATGTAACAGGGATAATCATGTTTACAATTCGCATACTAGAGTGGTTTTTGTGCTCGTGAAATTGCTCGCGGGAGATTAGTAGCTTGATGGGAAAATTAGGTTTCATTTTTAAAAGTGGCATAAATAAAATGTCGATGGAAGCATGTAGACGATAAAGATACAGAACGTCGTATTTCTATAAAAGTATATCATCATCATCACCTGCCTAGCCTTTTCCCAACTACATATTTTGGGGTCGGCTTCCAGTCTAACCGGGTGCAGCTGAATACCAGTATTTTACATGAAGCGACTGCCTATCTGACCTCCACAACCCAGTTACTGGGTAATACGATACCCCTTGGTAAGACTGATTGTCAGACTTTCGGGCTTCTGACTACCCGTAACGACTGTCAAAGATCCACGAATGACAGCCGCAACCAACGGCTTTACGTGTATTAATAATAATTAATAAAATATCCAATTAATTAATTAATTTCTATATAAGTACATGTACTGGAAATAGAACCAATAGCTCTAAATAGAACAAATCCATGTTCACTCCATTATTTTTTTCACTAAATACCTACAGAGAACACAAGGCTATAAAAGCGGTTGTGATGTATCGGACACAATATTCTGGTGCCCAAGTGCCCGTAGATCGGCGATAAAAGCTGCAATTGTTTTCATTTGACAACATATTTGTGTTCCGTTTGACAAATGGCTTGTAAGATCGTAGCGACGTAAGAGTTTTACTGAGTTCTGCTGTGCTTGCCACGAATATATTGAGTGTCACTCATTTGGCGGGAAGAACGAAATATTTTGGGACAGATTTTCTTTTTTTTTAACTGAGACCACACAACAACATGGCGCAGACCTAGTTCCATTTTTAAATACATAATTATGTTTGATAGTTACGCGTGTCTATCTAATTCATTAAGAATTGTGATTATAACGATTTATCTTCATGAATGTAACGTGAGATTTTGTAAGTGAAGAACACAATTCTGCTCTCAGAGATTTTAATCACTTTGTCTGTAAAATAAAGCACCTGAATGTTATTAATTTTCAAGAAAACCCTACACTCTGTACTTAAAATGTATTATTATTTGAAACAAACGCTTCTATCGTAACTTTGGTATGATTTAAATATCGAAACACAGGGTTGCAGAGCGCGTAATGAAACAAGCCAGATGTACAAAACATAGAATGTTCTTTATGGGACATGCTTTCGCTATTACAACGTATCCAATTTGAGTAGACCTGTCATATTGTGCCATGTTTTTGCTATTTGGATATTACGGAGAAGAAAGGGGAGGCGAGTGAGGTCATGGTACAGTGGTGGAATGGGTCGGTTTGTTCGTACGCGCCAGCGGGTTTAGGCTCGCCCCGCGCTCGTTGTATGCGATTGTGTCACAACAAGCCTCCATATTATATTATCCAAACAAAATATTTGCGACACATATCAAAATGAAAAATAAAAAGAAAATTCGGAAAATCAGCGGTACAAAAGGAAGAAAATACATTCTTAAATGCTTTGCAGATGGTGTAACAAAAACTGTAGATAGCTAGCTACAAATGATTAAATGTCTTAACATGATTATTTCACAGCATGATGCCTTATCAGGGAGTAGATGTTCTGATAAGCGCGACGAGAATGGTTTCCAAAGTAATTTACATTTATTTGAAGTTGAACATAATACATACCGAACTGATTACCTACATAATTGTCAACTACGTTAATTTTATTTCAGGCAATCCGTCGCAAATTATTCCGTCATGTGTAGGCGTCTAATAAATACCTTCTATTAGCTACAGATTAAAATGGCATTCAATTAATATTTAAATGTAATTTATTTCAATCGTTTACAACGTCTCTTAGTTAACAGCCGACCGTAATAGGCTTAAGTTTACATTGGAAAACAATCAAATATCGTTTCCAGGCATTACCATTAGGCAGTGTACACACTACACGAGATTTGCTCACATTGAATAACAATTGACGAGGTATTCACCGAATTCCTACATGGAGTGATTAAGTAATAATGGCGCCCTAAATTTTTATAGGTCATATCGATAGAATGACTGTGGTCGAATTCATTACCCTATGGGGTTCGGTGGGGTGAGTGAAGGGGTGTACGGGACTTCATGGCGTCGGGCAGGAGGGGGGGGGGGGGGCGACGGGAATGTAATATCAGTAGAGTAGTGATATTGCGGTTTCTAGTTCGCGTGATACTGCCGTGGAGTCGCTCGGCTGCTGACATAATTTACAGTTAGAAATAAATAATTTGAAATAAAAACTTGACTTTTGATGACCTCTGGTAATTTCAGCTGAAAAATTGTCGTCGTAACAGTTTTAGATGTCGGATAAAATTTTATTGGTTTCAGCTTCATTTAGTTGAGAAAATTTTCAAGGCGTATCTCCATGAAAAGGTGAATTCCCCAGAACTTATGTTTGAAACAGGGAGTTATGCATATCCAGCAGCTAGAACACCAAAAGTATAAAAGAGTTTACATGTTTGATAAGACTAAGTTGGAAAACTTAACTTCAAAATATACTTTTAAATTCATCGCTGACAAATCGCATCGAGTTTGGCTCTAAAAATGACCTATTTAACATAAAACTAGCTTCATAAATATTCACATAATCCCGCAATTTCAAACCATACGAATTCACATAATATTACTCCATTTAAATAATCCTCTGTATCACTAATAACACAGTTTATACCAATTAATAATTCAGAATGACGTTCGTACAAATGGAAAAACAAAAATATAAATATGTTTTGGTTTTCACCAGCCCAGTCTGTTGCGTTAGATTTTATAAATATACACTCAAGGTGTTGACGCAATGTTTTCACGTTTTTATAATATAGCGAATAATTTATCGAATGCAGGAATTCCGGGGCTTTCGTAAGAATCTAGTTCAAATATATTATTGATGGTCTAAAAGTCTGTGCCAAGTATCTAGAATTTGTATGCTGCATCATTAGATTCATTAGCACTCGTCATAGCGTTTCTCTTTCTATCTAAATCGTAATACATATATGAATGTGGCGACACACACACACATTTTTGAATTTACAAAAAAAAGAAAAACACTCACTCTAAAAAAAACAATGGCCACCTCTCTGAAAATTCTAGTCAAGGCTATTGATTTAAGTGGAAAAGGAGATTTACTTGTAACCCGATTAGCCGTCTCTTTTAAGTATTTAACCATTGTATCTTTTTTAACCTTTTAAGTGACTGAACTTCCTTGCAAGTTAGTTAGGTAATTGGTTACTAGGGAGTTGATTAAATAAGGTATTTTTCAGGAACAGAAAACTGGTTTAAAACAAATACTTTTTCAAAACTTTCAGATGAAATGAAACTATTGTATACTGGAAGCGCCTCGCGGTTGTAATAGCATAAGTTTCGATCCTGTGGGAATATCGGGATAAAAAGTAGCCTATTTGTTAATCCAGGGTGTCAGCTACCTCTATACCAAATTTTATCAAAATTTACCAACATCTTCACAAACTTTCAAATTTATAATATGTAGGAAGTAGGATGTCACGACTAATAGCCGAAGTGCGGCTACATAGGTGTAACCGGGTACAACTGCGGCTACACCTAGTTTTAGCCGGGTACAACTAGGTGCAGCCGGCCACATGCGGTTCGTGTGTACTTCGGAAGGCGAAGTAGGATGCAAGAGCGAGCGAAGAGTACCCCGAGGTTAGCATTGGTTAAAACTAGGTGTAGCTGCACTTCGGCTATTATAAGCCGTAACATATACATACTTAAGACAAAAAATAAAAACAAAAAAAATGGCACAAGTCAGAAGAAAAAATCCAAATAGATTTTCCCTAGAACTGAAAGTCAAGAGAAACTAAATAGTTTTTCTTAAGTTTCAGTTTAAAACCTTTTCGTTCTTCAAAATGTTTGCTGATATATCAATAATTTTATTAGATAAGGCTACCCAAGTAACATTTAAGCGGAAAAATATTATATTTACCAGCGCATTACCAGCTATAAGCTTAATAAATGATGTACAAGAGTGTAAAAATATGTATAGGACTGTACTTTAGTATAACTGTACAACTGTATACAGTATAGCTGATTAACGGATGTATAGAGCCTAAATTTTTACCTTTAGCTTTTAAATAGCATTGGAAAATGCTAAAATACAGACCGCGGCGTAAAAAACTGCGTTCAGCAACTTTATAAGACAATAACTGTATACTGCTCTCAAATTATACTTTTATATAACCTACTTCTGCACGAGAGCATTAAATATTGTTATAGCCTGAATATTGGTGTAAAGTTACTCTATTGTTCAGCCTTCAAGTTAAGCTTGATAATAGCTGTACAACGGAAATCTAGGATACTCTTAGCAAGCAGTTCCCTTTATAATAGTTTAATTCAATTCTGTCTCATGTAGAAGAGTTTAGATTTACTCCTTTTTAAAGCCTTATGCGATTGGCGTACATTTTTCCCTTTTTACAGTTTTTCGTGTTTTAGAAGATTAAAGTTATTATTATAGTGTTGGCATACACAATTATCCAGCTTATCGATTATTTTGAAACTAATATAACCTAAAATCAGTCTATATATTATCCGATTCCTTGCTCACCGCCTTACGGGCCTTGGATCATAATGAGGTTTTCTATATTTTCAACTGAACCCTAATTAACTGTATTAATGAATATGAATAAGAATTTAAGGCAGCTTCTACAGTACTTAAATACTAATGTACAGACAATGTTACTCTTTAGGCTGAGATACGTTCTTAAATAACGACTCTGTTATGCAAAAAGCTGTATTAAGGGGTACTAGAAGAGCAAGAGCTGTATAAACTAAGGACGCCATTTTATAATAATTTATAAATTGCATTGCAATTTTACGAGATATTTTTTTGTTTGTTTTTGAAATTTCAGTACAAATTTACAAAAGATTTTAACTGTATAGTACACACAATTACATTTACTATCAATAGAACAGTCCGGGTTACTCTTAAAACTGTTTTCAGATTTGATCACATATTTGTTGTTACAGAAAAAATGTATGTATATTCCTTATTTCGAAGGGGCGTGAGTTTTGAGCTTAAAACTAGTATACATAATCACATAAAAATATCAGTCGCAAGCATAACAACAACGATAAACAGGAGGAGTAGTACCACTTGGTTATTAAATATTTTTTCGCTTATCTTCAGATATGGCACATAGTAAATAAAATGGAGAATGAATTCAACCATGAACACAATTATAATATATTTATTCTTTTATTAAGATTTTCACAAGTTTGAGTCTGTATAAAAGAATAAAAAAGAAAATTAGAGAATGGAAGCTGTATAAAAGTATCTAAATAGTATCTTAGCCAGCCAAATAGTACAGCTATTATGCAGGTGTTATACAGCTAAATCTACACTTAAAGCTGTATAATTTTGGGGCCCATTTCAGAGTTACAAGGGCTGTATAGCTTGCTATACAGTCTTTATACAGCACGTTTAACAGCCTGCAGTAAACAAATAGTCCATAATACAGCTTTCATACAGTTTAAAATGTTACTTGGGTACTGCACGCATTTCCCTGTCCTCACGCAAAACTAATGCCAAGTGGGTCGGGTTGCAGTGCGGCATACGCTTCGAGGGACCACCACTGCAAGGTCCATCACAGTAATTATTTGTCCTATTGTAAGTATACTACTCTGCTCTTTTTAATCTAAGTATTCTAGGTCTTAATCGTACGGTTAGAAATGTCCTTTATTGTTTTTTTTAAACTCGTATGTCGTTTTGGATTTGATTTTTGTAGGATACTGGACTCGACATTTTTATTATTGTCCTCTCATACCAACTGTAAAATGCAAATAACCTAACGGTAACGCATATGTTATGTTAGGGGGACATGCTACCAATAGGAACGTACAGACGCAGCACATCAAGCTACCCGAAACTGTCAAATTTTCCCAATCAACTTTGAACCTAATGCTTTAGCGATAAAGTTGAAAATCTATAAAATAAATTTGACAGATTATAGTAGCTTGATGTGCTGGCGTCTGTACATACACACATCAAAAGTGTCTTAAGGACCAATAACATTTTTACGTATAAAAAAATATCCAATGAATATTTCACACTGGCTTCTTAATTTAATTTCTATGTTTAAGTTAACAACTTAGCCTCGTATTTAGTAAAAATTAAGAAAAATTGCAATTTTTACAAATTGTGGGAAATTAATCTAAGTTAATATCGTCAATTAAATGGCAAAAGGCACAAATGAGGATTTTTAAATATTTTACTGTAAAGATAAAAAAAATAATAATCTGTGTTTCCACCATTGACACGAATCACATTATCACAGCGATTTGGCATGCTTAAAATCAGTTCATCAAAATTACTTTGAGGAATGGCCGCCCACGTTCTTTCTAAGAAGTCAAAAAGTTGTTGTGGCGTATGCACGGCATCCATACTCGGCAGAGCTCTTCTTTGGGGCATAAATGCGTGCTCAATTAGGTTGAGGTCTGACGATTGAGCAGGCCGCGGCAGAACGTTGATACGAGCATCGGCAAGAGTGCGTGTTACTACTCTAGCCATGTGTGGACGTGCATTGTCGTGCATTAGTTGAAACGAATCACCCAACACGCCTTCGCAAAGGGATGATCACGTCTGAAACAATCCTCTCCGTATAAATGTGAGCATTGAGATTGCCCCTGGTCCAAATGAAATCGGTTCTTCCACTGATCCAAATACCGGCCCAAACCATTATTGCTCCCCCCTCCATATAAATGAACTTCCTGACAAAATTTAAAACGTTCTTGACGTCCAGAGGTCTTCCAAACTCGAGTATGTCTTGTATCCGGCCTCATACCTAAACGAGATTCATCGAAAAAGCAAACACAACGCCAGTATTCTTCCTCCCAATTTCTGTGTTTACGAGCCCATTGCAAATGGGCCCTACGATTGCGGGATGCTATAGGTGGAACTCTCAGCGGCCTTCGGGAACGCAGACCCACTTCACGTAAACGATTTCGGATGGTTTGGTCGCTTATCAGCTAGCCCTGAAGAGCTGTGGAGCCTTGTAGCCAACATCATGGCGGTAATGGTACGATTCCGTCGAGCAGTATTTTGGATCTACCGGTCCTGTCTGCGAGTGGTAATGCGATATCGTCCTCCATGTCGCTCGGCCACCCTGGCCGTGATACAATAGCATGACCAGAGGCGGCTTATGACGCTGTGTAGTGCTAAGCGCGACAGCCACAGTAAGTTGCCTGGAACCAGTTTGCAACATTCCGACGGCTCTCATCATCTCTTCTCGTGTCAAATGATGTCGTCGCTCCATATCGATGCAATTTTTTTCAGTTCCGATGCAGAAATTGTAATGGTTTAGCAAAAACGCTATTACACACTTTTATAGGAATCAAGCAAGGACAGATGATTTTCTATTTTTAATCAAAATTTAAAGAAAATTATTTATTCAAATAGTGAAATTAACTAAAAAGAATCAATATAGATCCAATAAAATAATAATCCTCAATTGCGGCGATACTCTAAAAACGTACCTACTTAATCCCTGGGAACTTTTGATGTGTGTAAATTAACAAATAACTGTCAACAGAATAGCAAGTTAATTTGATAACTAAGTAATTTCAGTGGCCCGTCAGAAATCAGTAGTCCCGGCGCGGTTCCACAGAGTTATCGAGTATGCGGGCGCAGGAAGCTAATTACTGATAAACAAGTCGATGGTCGCCTCCATATTGACAGTTTGACTTATGAGCCTAATCGACATTCGGACGTCGTCGTAACCAGTCGCGTTCGGACGTAATCTCGTCCAAAATAACACTGGAGCTGTGTTCATTTCCACTAAAGATAGTTTTGTTATTTAAGAGCCAATTTGCGTAGGTGTCCATTTAAACAGACGTAATTACCATTTATTGTGTTCACAATAAACTAACTGAGGATGATAATCACTTGTCATTTAATTTGAACCCAACCATTTCAATGACTTGAAATAACGACAAAAGATTACGTTTTCATATTCATAATGTCAGTTACGAAACGAATGGATTTCGCAACTGTATATTTCCCGGTTTGGCGATGAAAACTGCGTAAAATTGCCTCGATTTTGCTCTTTTATTCTAAGTTATATTATTTAAAGTATTTTAATTAAAACTGACATTGTTTTGAGGAAGAAGATTATGACAACCCGCCAGCTTGACGCAGACAAAAAGATTTCGTGGAATCCGTTTCGCCCGGCACAGGGTTGGGAAAGGGTCAGAATTATTCAAGTTTCGTTGGATGATTTAAAAAATGTAATGATGCTGAATTGTCGTAAAGTTGCAGGAGTATTAGAATTAAAACGTTTTGTTCTAACAATAAATCTTTAAGAGCCGTCGCGTCGTCTAGGCGGAATGTCGAGTTTTGCGAATATATTTCAGTAATATTAATACCGTTTTATGTTAGGCTTATAATTCATCATTATAACATTAATATATTTTTTTATCTTTGATCAGTACTGTCATACAGATGAGAGTACTGATCAGTTTCTGAATAGTTTCTGGTTACAATTACAAAGTATAGACAGAAACTATTAGATAACACATAAATATTCCATGAAAATAAAACTGAACATTCAGTTAGTTTTCAAGCTAATTCATCATTCTCACAACAATATTGTAGGTATCAATATTATTTCATCGGCTCATAAGCGTTTGTTTGTCCATGTACTTTTCAGGTTAGCAAAACAGATGCAGGTTATAAATGAGTTTAATAATTAAATAATTAGTAAATTTTTTCACTTTTCACCTTACAGTATTTTGCCTAATTTACTTTGGCACAACGCTAGAATCTGAACAACACGTAATAAAAATAAACGAAATTAAAACGTTAATCATTAATTATCCACACTGAAAAGCAATGATAATTTAATTTTAATTGTTTAAATGCGCCTAAATTGAAAGACACACAAACTGTCAACCCTGTAACATCCGACACTTCCGCAACTGACAAGCGGTGGGTATTGTTTCGTACAGCAGAGCATTGGATCTATCCATTTCATTGTAGGGTTAAGTTTCCTACCCGCCATTTGTACCGAATACTTGACTTATTTTCTACACGTATTTTCTTGTTTACTCGTAACGTAGAACTTGTTTGATCAGAGGTAATCTATGATAAATGTTTCTAGACTAATACGTAGGTAGGGGTAATATGGCTTGGAGGTATTACGCTTGTGATTTATTTTTATTAGAGGGTATTAAATGATTTGTAAGCTAGTCTTATAAAAAGGGATAAGTGTAAGTAGTGTGACAGGCCGGACAGCGCGCGGCGCCTCGCCTCGCTCCGCCTCGCCTCGCTCCGCAAGATCATTGTTATTTATCTCGGCGCCTCCCCGCTTTTATTTCGTCCCTGTCCGCCTCGGTTTATTTGTCTTCGGGATCTGAGGGTATATTAACGTATTTTTCTTCTCTATTAGAGAGACGGTCGTCGGCTCACCTTCAAACTTTGTACCGAGATCCACGAAATCCGAAACCCAATGTTTGTTTAGTTGCTTTTTATTTCCAAGATAAGTCAAATAAAAGTTGACGATTGATTGTAGGTATTGTCGGAGCGCTCGTAATCACAAGGAACATAGGAAGTTTTGATGCGTTAAACCAAGAGTTAGTCTAGTTAAAGGCGGCAGGGTTATCAATGTGACTCACTCGAACAAAACTGCCCAACTTTGATATTTAAGTTACGATCGCGCGATTAATATTTTTATATGTCCGTGTTGAGTTGTAAATGTCTAGCCATTAGGTTTATTTATATGTACACACCGCTTAACAGTTTCTTTGGAACACACACTGATTCATGTTGTAATAAATAGGTACACTATTTTAAGACGTCCTTCGCACGATTTCTGAGCGCCCGTTAACATGACTGGAAATTACCCGTGCTGATATTAACCCAGAATCCGCTCCATTTACATAATTCTTTTTTCACGAACGGCTTTTATTGAATGAGTCACTATCTGCACATTTGCGTGTCTCAACAGACCGTAACAAAGGAGCCGAGTCAGTGAAAATGTCTAGAATAGGTGAATTAAGCACAAAAGCTCCATCAGCCGCCTAGCTGTTTCAAAATTAAATTATCTCGAGCAATAGCAGGCTAGGGAGTTACGAGCAAATTGCCAGAAAGAATAAATCCATTCTCGCGAATCGGTTGCATGAAAATTGCAACAGCAGGCAATAGCGGCGCGCCAGCGAAGCGCACAATTATAACGAGACGGTATAAATCAGAATGAGTTGTGGCATGTTATTAGGGCTATTCCACCACGAAATAGGAAGACGAAAGCGAGCTCGATGAAACTCGTAAACTGAACCGAGATGTTGCTTGCTCATTTTCAACAGATTTTTTGTCGAATGGAAATCTGTGTACCTACTTTGTATTTTTATCTCCGACGCGCGACGCCACCGTCAAGTAAGTCAGGGCCCAAACATGAGAACAAGCTTTTTGTATATTCAAATGAATCGAGAACATATCACTTACATTTTATTGTTTCCCCGAACAAAGCATTAGAATCGCATTAGGAACTGAGCTTGAAGATGTCTTGAAAAACGTATCTTTGAATTTACCTCATATATACTGTCAGCGTTTTACTTTGTTTGCTTATTATGTAACAGGGTTAGACCCATAGATCCGTGGTGGGACCGGAGAACGTAGGTTTTACAATATTTTTCTGTTAGATTCTCATTTGATATTCGCCGTTAAAAAGGATCAAAAGCTTCGAGAGGTAACGGTTCCCTCCGAGAGATAGTTCCCATGCTCGTGAATACAAATAGATGCTTATGAGGACTTACCTTTCGCAAATTATCTCCTGGCTACAAGCCGGCAACGTAACCTGAAAACAAAATTTTATAGACAGCTTATTTAGTTTTTGTAGGACGGGGAATCTTCACATCGGGGGGTTGTAGACAATATCGTAGAATATGATTATCATTGTCGATATTTTGGATAGAAAACGCTTTCATAAAAATATTTTTTTATTTTAGTAATTGGGGCCAGGAAAACAGGAAAACTGGAAAGCTATATAAAAAAAGGTACGGCCATATAAAAGAAAGCTCTATTTTGATTCCCAGATAATTAAGATAAATATAACTTAGGGTGACGGTAAAAGTACATGAGTATTTTATTTTCTTTTCTAACAAATCTGAAGTACTTTCGAACAAAACAAGTCCTATAAATAACTGATTGCTTACCCGGTCCTTGAACAAAAATATAAATAGAATAACGGGATAGTACCTTCTATTGTTGTTATTGAACCAATAAGCAATATTATCTTGGGACTTATCGTAATACAAGTTAATAAGTCCCGGATCTTAGCGGACAAAAACCAAAGTAAATGATGAGATAGTTTGATATTTTAGTAGTCCCCCCACAAGGGGAATGTAAATGGAACGGTGAAATGGAAATTGACATATTTGGAATCCCACTGTGGATGGAAATTTTAAATTGAGTTGGGATCCTCTGTTGAAAACACGACCATCATAATAATTATAACTGTAGTAATATAATATTCTCGGCTGCCAATACCGACCGGCCGGATTTTTACCCGATGTTGCGAAACAGCGGAAAAATTGTTGGTCATTTTAATCATGTTTTCAACATTAAAGTTTCCTCTCATATCAAAATAACAAGCCCATATAGCATTATTACACCTTTAATATAACCAATATGTTACGTAACGAGCAATACCAGTAGTAACGAACAAATGAAACAATAACTTCTTATTGCAACATTTGTACGCTAGTTTACGAACCCATAAAATATGATAAGCATCGGCCAATGAGATTCAGACGGTATCCTATTTATTTGTATTTACGAGCAAATCGAGCCTTGACCCGCCGCGCCGTCCGAGACCTGCGCCTACTCAGCAAAACAACTTTTGCAAGATAAACACAGCCGAATTCTTTTGTTGTGTCACCGCCGTGATTTACTGCTCAATATCAACTGAGGCAGGCAAGAGTCGATTATGAGCGAGCGATTCTAGCGTGTAATCACGGATAGTCGTGTTTAATAAGAGCGATTTGTCGGTGCGACGGTGCATCGGAGTTGGATGCGGGCATATTGCCGATCGCCGCCGGTAAACAACGCTCGCTCGGGCGGAGGCGGCAGCTGCTAGACCGAGTCGCCTGCATGCGACGCGCAATATCCCTCTTACAAAATAAAGGAATTCCCCGCGACAATCGTTCGCCTTCTTTACCCTCACCCGAGAAATACAAACGCACGCCTCCGAATGACTTTACAAAAATTTGCATGGCACCAGCTTTTTTTCTCTATATTTTCACGTTCAGAAAAGCAATTTTTGTACGTCGCGTGCGATACGGAACCCGGGAAATTGCACTCGTTCCTCGGTGAACGGAGAGAACAGTGGGAATGGAGTGGCACAGACTATTGTGCCGAATAGAGGCGACCGATTGCTTTCGGCTAGCTTTATTGGCCGGTACACTTCTGGAACTTTGATTATGTCTATACACAACTGTTTTCTACTTTTAACTATGAGTTAGCTTCCGTTATTGCGATGTCATTTGTTTTTAAGTAAGTATTGGGAAGTTAAAGAGGGTTTTAGTGGAAAGTTAAAGTTTCAGTAGTTGGAGTGTCTTACGATTTGAAAGCTCGCGCGGCGGAGCTTTTCGCTATTGGACAGTAGTTATTTCTAAACAAAAATAAGTATACGTACCTACATGTTTTACGTTCTATCCTTGAATTAATATTCTACACAAATGCTCAACTTCACGTATCGCTAGCATGGAACTAGATAAAACCGAGTTTTACTATGTATAATTTTCATTCACGAAAGAGTTTCGCTGCAGCAGGGGAGAGTTATCCCAGACCGATGGCCGCCCTCTGCGTCACACTACAAAATTATCTTAATTACGAGCTTCAGCACAACAAAGTAACAGCTAATTACTTTAAACTACAAAATACCAAACAAAATTATTATTTTGGTCGAACAAGTACACACGATTTTTATGTATTTATTGAGAACTGTGAGCCTTTGTTTGGGCTGTGCTAACGAGCTCTGAGAGTGAGAGTTAATAAGTATTGTTAAGAACTTAATTGTTGTGATGAAAATGTCAAACAATGGGTTTTAACATGAGATGGAGGAATGCTTTACTTCGTAGCAAAATAATAAAATTACAGTACGCATGATACTTAGGTACTCTGATATTTATTTGCATACTAATTGCGAAACACACTTTCAATCGCAATCTGAATCATTTCGAAGGAAAAAATACTTTTTTTTTTTCGAACATTTATAAAACAATGGATTAGAAACATCAATGTCTATTCTTTTTCTTCTTTTTTTTTTTTTTAAACGTTCGTCTGCTCAACAACGTAAATAACGCAATTAATGTTGTTGAAATGTCAAAATGAAAGCTATTGCTACTGTTACTGTGTTACGCAATTACTCCACTGTTTTCAGTTTTTAAGCCTTCCGCTGGTTATGTCAGAAAGTTTAAAATGACTAAGCCGAGAACTGATATACAATGCGCGTCTCCTCTTTAAGGAAATTTCTCGCCGACCGACTGGTCGACACTTCACGTGACCTGGCTGGGTCGTTCTTTGGCCAAAGAATTAGCATTGCCATTCAACGTGGCAATGCTGCCAGTCTTCTGGGCACGTTTCCGGATGACAGCGATGCGGACGAGTACTTCGACGCCTGATTTGTCCTTTATTTTTGTTTTTATTTGTATAGTAAGTTAGTCATTTAATTTAGTATCTAGTGTAAATAGTTTGTAATAAAATAAGTTATGCAATATATATAATTATTTATCTTTTATAGAATATTGTTTATTCTTTTAACTTCTTTTTCATTGAGTTAGCCCTGATACAGTTAAAGTTTGCTAACAGCTTGTTTTTTGTTATATAATATAGTAATTTGTGGAAAATGTTGCGGGTAGTATATTTGTTAAGTTTAATTTTAAGACAACACTGTTTGTTTATGCTTAATATACTACTGTTTGTTTTCCCAAATGTAATAAATAAATACATAAATGCCGTATACCTAACAAAAAATTGAAGTTAAGAATAATTAAGCTTATCTAACTTAGACATTAAAATGATTCATACTTTGTTTTTCATTAAAGTAATACTCACAATGTACATGATGACTTTCAAATATTCATTGGCCACTGATTTTATGAAACCGTATTAAAACTTCGTACTATTATTACATATTAAATCGCTATTCCACGATCTGAATTGCATGAATTGTAAATAATAATTTGGAACGGAAATATGTAATTTTGATGTAAACAATTTATTTTCGCTACAAAATTACAGCGTCGAGTAGTTTATATTTTTGTATCATTTCCAATGCCAACGCCGAGATGATTTCAGAAACCAGGTGTTATATAATCTATACTAACAATAAAGCAGAAGAGTTTGCATGTTTGTGTGTTTGTGTGACGTTGTGTGTGTGTATTTTATGTCTTTTATTTTAATAATTTTTTAATTTTTATTTGCAAATGTGCGTTTTTGTTTGTGCACAATAAAAAAATGTTGTTACTTTTTCTTTTTTTTTGTTTGTTTGAACGCTTTAATCTCTGAAACTACAGGTCGGATTTGAAATATTCTTCTTGCCTTTTATAGCCCAGTTCTTGAGGAAGGCTATTTAACATCACGCTATGGCTCTTAGGAGCCGAGCAAATCAGAAAGAACGCTGAGCGAAAACGAAGTGATAGTGCGGGCAGGCGATGCGATGCGACGGGGTGGGTCGGGGGAATAAGAAATTTGAAGCGGCCGAAGTCGCGGGCAGAAGCTAGTATAGTATAAATCTGTAGTTTCATAGGAATAAGATAAATCTTCTCGTACGCTGGTATTTTAGATGGGTCATGTCGTTAATTTAGAACGACAGTGTTAAATGATTCGTAATATTTTGTTTATTTAACGTAATTATAACAAATAGGTCGCCGTGCGAATCTCCCGCGAAATCGTGACGAGGTCGATTCATGGTTCAGGGTGACTGATGACAAATTAGTAATTTGTAATGAGTATTTCTGAGTTAATTTGTATGTAGCGTCACGCTCCCCGGCTTTACAGCGAAACCGAATTGCGAACGGTTAAAGCAATTAGTTTTTTGTTGCCTTTAAAACATTTTATGCAAAAATGTTTAGGTACAGTTTCATCAATCTTTAAACACCTGCAATACTCGTAATATGAGTTACCAGCAGCGCCTCGTGGTTTCCCTCGCATAAGTGTCGATCCCGTGGGAATATCAGGATAAAAAGTATCCTTTGTGTTATTTTAATGTATAAGCTATATTACTGTAAAGTTTTATCAAAATCCGTTCAGTAGTTTTTGAGTGAAGGAGTAACAAACATCCATCCATCCATCCTCACAAACTTTCGCGATTATAATTTATGAGTAGACTAGCTGCGCCCTGCGGTTTCACCCGCATTTGTTTTGATCCCGTGGGAATATAGGGGTAAAAAGTAGCCTATAACAAATTCAGGGTGTCAGCTACCTCCATACCGAATTTTATCAAAATTCGTCCAGCCGTTTGAGCGTGAAGAAGTAACAAACATAAACACACACGCACACACTCACAAACTTTCGCATTTATAATATTAGTGTGATATATTGGCAGGATAGTAGGACTAATTTGATTGAAGCTTGTAAATACAAGATCATTGAGATTGTTTTTTAATTTTGTTATAAACCCTGCTTGGACATGTCTACTTAATAGAGTAGCGCATTCGGTTTTGCCGCATTTTCACTACACTCGTTTCACACTTAAAAGAATCCGTCTTCATACCAAGTAACCATGAAATAAGTCATCAATATCAATTCCACCTGTAACATTCTTACTCGAAAATTCCTGCGCTCTTCATATTTTTTAGACGTCACTGAAAAGTTTTGAGTGACAACTGAAAAATATAAGTCAAAACTGAAGTTTAGTGGACGGGCGCATCCGTCAGTTAGTAAATCTATGGCAGGAGTATTATTAGTAATGATTTACGAGCATGTCGCCGCGTTTCGACAGACACTCGTTAATGACGCCGACCGACGAAGTGCACTCAATTTTATTTATTGGCTTTCTTGAAAGTCGTTTAAAACTGGCAACACACGGGATGCGATGCGATGACTGTTTGCTGCGATTCTTAAATGGGAATGTTTGAAAATTTTACAATTAAATTGCTCTTATTATGTTTTAATTGACGTTTCTGTAAAATGCTCACTGGTTTTCAGGATTTTCAGTTGCAAGAGCCTATTTTCCGATTGGTTCTACCACAATCGAATTTGAAGATTCTGTGTAATTAGAGTTTGTGTCTACACCTAACTCTGTTTTATTAGAAACTGTTGATAATCTACTAAAGCTCAGGGAATCAAGAATATACCAATTAACAGAGGCAAAGAGTTAACAACAACAGATGTTTAATAATAGCTCGAGGTAGCTCTCAATAATGGCTGCCGAGAACGGATTTGCCTTTAGACTTCACTTATTTACTGGCTCTGTTCCACTGATACTGTAGGATCGATTCACTTCCAACGATATTTTAATTAGAAAATCTAAACTTTTGAGTTTTTATTCCAAATATCAGCCATTACAAGTTCAATACAACTGAGATAAGAATAATTTCTCAAACGGCGCAAATACTTGAATCTTTTTGGAACTTATATGATCATGCTGTTTGGGGTTGAAACACTAGGGCCATGGGGTCCGAGTGCCCACTTAGCTTTTAGAGACATCGCCAAGCGGTTAGTCGATTCTTCACGTGACCAGAGTGCTGGCCTATTCTTGGCCAAAGTATAATATCATTGCCATACAACGTGGCAATGCTGCCAATCTTGGGCACTTTTCCTATTGACAGCGATGTGGACGATTTTTTCATGCCCGTTGATTATTTCGCCTCCTTTTTATAAATACTTGTATCTACATATTATTATGGTTATTTCAACTCTGTTAGGTTTTTAAATCATGTAAACTAATGATTGAAAGACAGTAGAACTAAACGTTAGCACGTAGCTTAGGTTAAGCTATAGCATAGGTAACTGCCGTATAATGGAAGCCTATATAGTTAAACGAAATGTCCGCAATCCACAATAACGCATTGTCATCTTCTCTCATAAAATCAAGAAGTATTCTTTTATATGAATCGTCGATTAATTTACCGGATATTAGTTCTCATTATGGTCATCAATAACAATTATGTGTGTAAATCAATTAATAATAATCGTTGTCAATCAGACTTTCTAGGTAGGTATTTAGAAAATTAAGAGTCGTATGCGGGGGTATGGAAAATATTGTTAGACTTTTTATTCACAACGTGAACAAAGAAGTTTATTAAAAATTAAAAGAACTAAAAAAATAAATGGGATATTTTTTTAAGTTATTTGAAAATTATGTAACAAGACAAAGGTTACTGACGCTCTGTGCCACTGTAAAAAAACTAAAGTGGCGCTGGGCTGGTCATGTAGTTAGACTGACAGATAACCGATAGACTCACAGACTAACATCTTGGAACGGGCCATCAGGCATTAGAAAAAGAGGTCGACCGGCTGCCCAGTGGGCAGACGACGTAGTAAAAGTGCAGCGTAACAGCGAATGACAGGGAGAAATGGAAATCTCTAGAGGAGGCCTTCACCAATTAAATGACTCTTACTGGCGCAGTAGTTTAAAATATGCTAAACTTTATAGAATTTGATATGAATATGTAATATGAATAGTGATGACTTATGGCACTAAAACGTGGTCGCTCACAATGGTCCTTATAAGAAGGCTAAAAGTCACCCAAAGGGCAATTGAGAGGGCTACGCTTGGAGTTTCCTGCGTGATCGATTCAGACATGAGGGGATCCGCAGCAGAACCAAGGTAACCGACATAGCCCGAAGATTTGCCAAATTTAAGTGGCAGTGGGCAGGGCACATTGCTCGCAGAACAGATGACCGATGGGGCCGAAAGGTTCTGGAGTAGCGACCGCGTACCGGAAGACGTAGCGTTGGAAGGCCTCCCACAAGGTGGTCCGACGACCACAGGAACCCGTTGGATGCGAGAAGTACAGAATCGGTCGAAGTGGAGGTTTGGGGGAGGCTTATGTCCAGCAGTGGACATAGGCCTCCCCATAGGAAATGCTGATGATAGAATTTAAGAAATTGTAGTTAACTTAGGTAGTTAGTTTAGTTTATTTTTTACTTTTCAATTGTAGTTCTGTAACTTTTTTAGTAAATAATATAAGATGTTTTTTATTTTATATTATTTATATGTTCAGATACAGAAACATAACATATATCAGAAAGCTGTGTTCATATTTCAGGGTGTGGCACACAGACCATAAAAATCAAAAGCAAAAAGTATTTTTCAAATCAGACTGGTAGTTCTGGTACTGGTAGTTCCAGAGATTAGCGTGTCAAACAAACAAACTATTATTAGTAACTATAGATTACGATATTGTTCCCATGGATTAAGTTGTTCGGTTTGATGGTTATGTATGGTCATACATGCTGTATTAGCAATGAAACATAGTTTAAAAGGCTCCTTGATTCAATTAGCCAGGTAGCGAGTAAATGAGCAAATAAGTCACCGAAAGTCCCCCTGAAATAAACTATAAATCAGTAAAACACTTAGCTACATATAATTATTTTACAGTAAGTAAATTATGAACAACATCAATTTTTCAAATGTCTACGGATCCGTCCGATCGACTTCCATTAATTTGGATGATGGATGTCAAGTGTGTCGCAAGTTTATGTTGTAAATCAATCAAGGATAAATCACGGTCTTGATGGCCACTTATTTTTATTAATACTACGATTCCCGAATTGTCTGTGTATCGAGAAAGAAAATAGTTTTAGTTAACTTTGCTAAGTCTAGTGTGTGTGCCTCGTTATGAACTACTTGGTTACACATGGTTACTAGTTATTTAATTCCCTGGCCCTTCTAAATATGACCTTGCATTGTTAGATTCACATAAAATCTTAATAATATACCCCTTTATTCATAAACGTTGCATAAAGTTAAGTAGTGATTAGCGACTGTATAACCCTACATTTTTGACAATTAAACGTCTCGTAACTTCAATAATCGTATATAAATCCATGAGTCATGAGTTCATGACCGCTGAGTTTGTTTCGGCATTTCTTCTCAGGGATCAGTCACCTAGGAAATGCCGGTGCCATCTAGTTTTTAAAATATTAATCAACAAAATATTAACGTGTAAAAGTGTCTTAAAAGATCACATAAATAAACATTTAATTTAATTTCAATGGGTCAAATTACTTCAGGGAATTTGCTTGCTCTTATGGTTTACACATACATAGATTCTGAAAAAGGTTCACGTACGCAACTCCTGGATCACAAACATAAAAGTTGCTGAGTCTCTTCATTGAAGAAGCACATAAAACATTCTCTTAGTTCGTGCGGTAATTTCGAGGACTAGAAAACAGAAAGGGCGTCCTTTTTTAAGACGGCTGTAAAATAACAAATTGGCGGTTCCATATTGTTCGCGGTAAGACACTATACGGCTATAGTATGTTAAGAGACTCTTAATAAGACGAGGGGCCTACAAATCATAATAAATTCGGCGAACTTATTATGTCAGCCGCCAACAAACAATGGAGCGAGTTACTGGCGATATACCCTCGTTTTATCTAACGCCCCCCTCTTACCACCTCACAAATGTGTCCCCCCCCGGCCCAACAAGTGGAACAATCTACGTTTTATCGGAAAAAGCTCAGGGAATCAAGAATATACCAATTAACAGAGGCAAAGAGTTAACAACAACAGATGTTTAATGGCTCGAGGTAGCTCTCAATAATGGCTGCCGAGAACGGATTTACCTTTAGACTTCACTTATTTACTGGCTCTGTTCCACTGATACTGTAGGATCGATTCACTTCCAACGATATTTTAATTTGAAAATATTGGTGCTTTTGGCTAATCGACATTGTGGCACGATATTATTTTTCAAGAGTTTTTTTCAAAATCAGCCGTTGCCGAGTCTTGTTTACACAATGGGTTCCTACTAATAACTACTTGGTTACACACGACGACATATCAAGCTATGCTTTTCCAGTTTTAGCTAACCTCGCATTGTTTCTTGACTGGTTTTTCTTACAATAAGAAGTCAGCTTATACTGCAAATGTAAAGCTTGATATGTCGTCGTGCGTACAACTATTAAATATTATTTATAGACACTTTTATATGTCTTTTTTTTTAACTCTTTTTATTATTTTTATTTTGGTAATTTTGTATTTTGTGTTTCACGAGCTGTCCAAATGAACTTTGTTCATTCTTTTTTTTTCATTCTTTATTTTTCGAATACTAGAGTTATGGCTACTTTGGATTAACATAATATAATGCCTGTAATCCCCGAACGGTTAGGCAAATGTGTACCTATTGGACACCCACCCGCCCCTTGGATTAAACGTCCTTCAAACAGTCGCAACGCGCGATAAAATCGCGCGCGATAAAATCGCGCGCGATACAAACGCACCGCAAGTGGCGCAACGAGCGGTGCCTTTGAGTCGCGCGCGATTCGCGTCACGCGTCGCGCCTTTTTGCAGGAGCCTTTATTGTGTGTATGTTATGTTTATTTTATAATGAACATCTTCTTTATGCCGAATAAACATTCTTTCTTTCGTCTTCTTCTATTCATATGAAATCCATCTCAATATTCTGCTTTTTCGATGCATCTTCTGGAATTGTTTCTGTTGATTCTAAAACTAAGCAGGCATATTTTTGTGGTATGGAGTGTCATCTTGGCTCAGTGTTGGCAGATGTGAGTCACGCCAATGACGTAGTACTACACCACCTGGCCAATTCTAGGGAACACAACACGCAAATGTAAATCATTACTCATCAATAACACGTCTACACATGAAATAGTGAGGAATAACTAGAGGGATTCGAACTTCCATTAAGTTCCGCTCTATTTAAGATCTATCGGTTCAGCGAGAAGTAAATTACTAATAACTGTCAAACAAATTAATTGTGAAATGATCATAGTTTTAAGCAGACATTAATGTCACATTAAAATAACAACTTTCCGACCGATAATGTGACCGGTGCTTCACCGGTGCCATTACACTTAATAACAGTGATGTTTTAATTTATATCATCATATGTTACTATTATGCTGTCCTCCGAGTGAGCTCTTTGCCAGCGCAATTATGTATTGCTTGCTAAATTAGTAGAGCATTAAATTATTAATAAAGGTGACATAGTTGACTGTAGATTTGGTAAACATTAGCACGTAGGCCGCGGCAAAGTGGCACAGTAATTGACTCTATTTTCAATCTACAAACAAGCATCCCTGCAACGTGATACACGCAACATATCTGCTATAAATAGCCAGTATGTGCTAATATTTGCAAGACTGCAAGTACTGACAAAGACGGAAATGATAATTAATCTTAGTGCAACTAGAATCCAAGCGAGTGCAAGGAATTACGATTAAACGCTCTAGTTAATTAATTCGCCAATCAAAACCGTCGCTCAAGCGAGTCAGCGAGTCAGTGCGAATCGGTAGTGCGCCTAACATCTCGCAATTCCAAAACAAGAACAAACCATTAAAACTAAGCGAACGAAATCGGATTCAATCTAACAAAATAGCAGCAATTACAATCCCAAACTATATGCCGTAGGATGTAATGGTCACCCTTCGATAACATATAAATAGAAGGCTCCGTACGACTCCGCCAATAATAGTCCAAATATCGTTCAATAATGGGGCACGAGCGGACGAAAGTGTAGGGCAAACAATAATGGGCAAAGACAGACCGGGCACGTACACCGAGTCGCAGAATTAATCAGTTAGTCACACTTGCGTCGAACTAAGGAAGAGTCGATTAGGAGGGTACCTTGAGGATTATTGAGACATTGCGGCGCATGCCAGCTGCGGCCGCCCAACTTGCCGATATTGCCGCCGCGGCCAGGGCTGCCCCAACTTGTTTTCAACTGCCCAAGAATTCCCAGCTCCGACGAGAAACTCCGTCGTTCGATCATACTTATTGGAAAAAGGGTTCTCGTTTTCTCATAATGTTGCCATCGTTGTAGGTACCAGTATTAGGATATTTCACTTGTTATATTTTGGAATGATGCCATGTTCCACTTTATGGGTTTGGGGTTATTTATACGAACAAAAGTTCTAGGATTTCATAATAGTATATCATTCGTTTGTTTCTATTTTACTCTGTGATAATTTGGGTTATCGTGGGTATGTGGAGGGTTGTGTTAGGCGAGGCATTTTAATTAACAAAGCTGTGTTCCCCTGCGGCTCGGATAGTGCTGATGGAAAAAATGACATTACTTTCATATTCGGCATATATTATACACATACGCGAGTTTAATTGATAATTCGTTATCTTCGCGGTGACGAGGTTATTTAGTTATAAGCTGAATGAAATATGGCTGGAATGTAGTTCACGTATAGAGTAAATTTTATTTGAATTCTTCAGTGCTCACTGGGGTCCCTCGCTACGCCTACTATTATAACTCGTGTTTTATAGTCTTGTTTATGGATACAATACAATAGCCTCGACTAGCACCCGACAGCCATTTTGTTTTTAGTAATAGAGAACTAAAAGAACAAATATAAATAATTTTCTTTCATCTCTTGCGGGTTTAGTTTACTGTGCTTTTTACTATACCAAGTTTTATAGGAAGTTTATAATGGGTGCCTGCTATTTTTATCACACTTTCAAATTCTCAACTCATGTGTCATACCTACCTACTCTACTGGCTCTATGGTGTACATAATAAAGAGTATTCTATTCTAAAATGAAATTCACCAACAAATTCAAAATACTTACCTGCATAGATATAGATTTACGAAGTTTATGAACGGCGTACCCTGATTGACATTCTGATGACTCGATTATTATATTCAGATCCGGAGAGTTGTTGAGCCGAAACTCATCAACTAGGTTCAACACTTGAATATAAAGCCTTAAGTGGTTAGGGTGGTTGGACGGCCGGCTAATGCACAAAGCGGGTTCCTCTGTTATGGTGATTGTACAAAACAGATTGTGGATGCACCGCTCCTAGGCGGCTTTGCACCAGAATAACAATTGTGGCTCCATCGATATTCCTGTACGATTGATAATGAGGTTTTTTTGTGTGACTGTCCTTTTTTTTGAGATTTTCGTTGATTTTTGTTTGTAAACTGGATAATTTATCATTTTCACTAAAATACTTATCTTCTGAAAGTCAATTTTTAAATACACCTAATCTGTGATGTCTCGTCGTTTAAAAGATTTAAGCAATTTTAAGACTTGATTAGGCGCATAAAAACCGAAGATGAGTCCATAAAATGAAGATATCATTGGCTTTCTCATTGCTGGCACTTGCTGTAGTTAAGTACTCGTATATACAAATGTATATAATAATAGTTATAATACTATACCCCTTATTTATTTTCCATCACATCGGTCAAAAAGACTCGTTAAGTTATCAATAAAGTCACTGAGCTCGAAAAAAGGACCAGTTAGACAAAGACGTCAGGTCTCGTCAGAAACTATTTTTTTACAGTTTTACGTGTCCATGTCATACCGTCATACGACACGGATACGACAGATTCGTCGGTCGGTCAGGTTTATTTAGCTGTCAATCACAGCAAGTTGATTGGATTTCGATATTGGCACCAATACTTCGCCGATCTATGAGTTGCGCAGGTGAAACGGGCAAATAAAACACTTCGAACACACTTTAAAATGTTTGCTTGTCACAGGTTTAAGTTCTGAAGAACTGGAAAGTGGAAATAAAATTATGTTTGGACAGATTTCACAAAAGTACAGTTTTGTGTTTGTATTTTGTAAATCCAGGAATCAGGCAATCAAATGCAGAAATACTTAGTCATTGAAACACTTAAAACTAATTGCTTCGAACTAAAGAATACGTTTAAATAAAATAAAAGCCGACTTTATCCAACACGACCTCGGTTCTAAATTGAGACCTAGATTGGTTGCAAAATCTCCGCCGGATCGAAAATCTAGGGTCTATTTTGTGGTCGGCGAATACCGTTTAAAGCGAAGTGCCCAACTATAATTGACTAATTAATGACGTCACTCAAAGTTTCAGCGAGTGCTGCCCAACACTGAACTTTACGATTATTTTAGGAGTGAACCAAATGAAGCAGATTCATTATTGCTTTGCGTATAATTCTGTGACGGAGACATAATGGCCTGATTGGAGAAGCGACGGTTTTAGAAAGGGATTGTGACTTTGTGAGACACTAATTTATTTAATGTCGCAACTTGGAGTACTAGACGTGCACTTAAAAAGCTAGGTACCTAATGCAAGCGGAGTCTCAAGTAAGTACCTACTCAACTCGTTTCGATTCGAGCAAATTTATTTTAAAATACCTATCTACGCTAATGTATTTGAGCATATTAGAAAATAATGTCTTAATAGTAACATCCAATAAAGCCCTTTGTTTAGGACTTGCGCTCAAGTTACTGATATAACACCACGATTTCATTCGCATATCGAAACAGAATCAAAGGAAACTACACTTTAATCTCGTTTAAACAGCTTCCATTTTTGACGTGGACTACATGAAACGCATCGCCGGACCGGACCGGAATATAATCGGTGCAGTGTTGTGTGAAATACTATCATCGAAAGCTATCAATAACGAGGGCCCGTACTAAGTGCTCGAGACATTACCAGCTTAACGCGCTAATATATTGAACAGCTCGTTTGCAAGGTAATGCGCAAACGCCACGAATTTGTATCAGCTGGTAACTTGTTAAGAGCTGATGCACGTTTCGTGGTGCTGGCGAATTTCCCTTTACCGTGTAGGTGCTACACTGTGAATCTTTTATGTCATGCAACTTCGAATTTTGGCAACACACTTTCATCGAAAGCAAGTGCGCTGGACGTTGTTAGCTCTTAGGAATTCAGCACGGTGCAACATTTTAATAAATATTTCCAATAATAAACTGCAAAATATTTCGGTTCTTATTATAAGTTGGTGCTCCCTTGGGAAATTTAAGAGTAAGAGTTCGGAATCCAGAGTCGTAAGTTCTGTTTAGAAGTTAATGTCGCACGCGACGGTTGAACTTTTCGAACCCTAAAAGTCCTGCCCTTGGATCAGTAAAGTCCATTGACTGTAGTGAGTGGGTGACCTTTTCTGGATCTTTAAATCTGGCCCCAAATTGAAGGCTTGTTTCCAGAAGTGTTACGTAAAGCCTGAAACTTGTCCTAGCATGAAGCGACTGATTCTACACTCGCTAATAAGCGTACAACTAGTTCCTTTAAGCCAAGTGGAAGTTCCAGAAAGTCCTGGCGAAATGCCAAGAAAACATTAAGACGAAGAAGTCGACAACAATTACGTAGCTTGTTTAATTTGATTGAGGAGATATGATCTTTTAGATCTCGGGTCAGACGGCACCGACCATGGCAACACTGCGAGTCCGAGACCTGGATACAATTACAGATGTATTATTTATCAGACGGCAAAGCGGGGCCTCGTCCGGAAAAAGGAATTGATTTCTGCATAATTTAACAGCGAAAACACCTCCCTGAGACCTCTCTAGTACCTACCTACTAAAAACAAAACATTCGTTTGTATTTTACTACTTTCCTCGGAATAAATGCATTTTTTATGTTCATATACGCACTCCTTACGAAATGAAGCGAGTCGATGTGGCGTTGGCTACGAGATTTTTTAGAACTCCGGTTTCATTAACCAAATATTTTATACACTTCCGCAGTAACCGGGTATTCAAGCAAATTCCTAAAATATTTTATTATTTTACACCGCGTGGAATGAAGAGTGCCTAATTCCCTTTGACAGACCATGTCTAATATTTTATTCAAAAGAAGGTTTTCGTTAACATAATAATTAAATGTGCTTTATGAATATAAAGTCTTAATCAAAGTCTTGTAAATAGCATAACTTTTCCTAGTATTCTGCTCGATATACATTATGCATATTAATTAGTTGCGCCTGAAAAGGAGGAGAATATACCAACAAATAGAAAAATAATTATTCTTGGAATATTTTGTCTTTGAAACCTATATTGAATTCCGTGGTTAATTAAAACATTCAGGTTGGATATGTTTTATGCTAGAGCTGGTTTACAGCCGGGCTCTCCGCGTCTTCTGAATCTTAAATATTTCACACTCTATGCATTTAATTATCCTATTTTTTTAAATCTGAGAGTAGCTTCTGCCCGCGACTTCGCCCGAGTGAAATTTCTTGTTCCCCGACCCACCCCGACGCATCGCGTCGCCTGCCTTGGTCTATCAAATGAAAAAAAAATTTAAGGGGCTTACATGACCTAAAGCGCGGTCACTGACGGACTGCATAGAAAAGAAAGAGAAGCGCGATGACACAACGCTCTGGTAATTTATTGCAAAATATGAAGCATTTATTTAATTACAAAAAATCTATTGTTTGGACTAAAAAATTAAAACGCTAGTGCTTTAGTATGTTGCTTGTAGAATAATCTGACAAAAACTTAGAATGATTATATTATATTAGTGTGGTTTTTATTGTAAAAAGAAAGTTTTTAGAGGTATCTTCATGATTTTTTCTACCGTACCAAATTAGTTGTATTATGTTTTAAATACACTATCTACTTAGCATATATCCTGAAGAATATCCTATATTTTTCTGATTTTGTTTACTGTAGTCGGTCATATACTTTTATTGTTTTTGCGTTTAGGTCCTATAAGCCCCTTAAATACGACTAGTAGTTCCAGGGATTAGCGCATTCAAACAAGCAAAAAAACAAACAAACTCTTCAGATTTATTTAGATTGATTAGTTATCAATAGCATATATATATATATATGTGTGTATAGTTCAGTTATTAAACTTCTAAGCTGCCCCTATGCACTGGCAGCGTCCAGTAGTAATAGCATCAGATTGATTAGCGGTGTGCGCACAACAAACACGCGGGTCCGGTGCGGCCGGCTTTGTTGTCGGACCGGGCTGAGTCAGATTCTTGTAGGTAATTAACCGTTGCTATAAATTAGTGCGGCGGGCGTCGTCCGGCGGGCCTCATTGCGGATGCGACGCACGGCCCGGACGACGGCGGCCGGCCCAAGGATGCGGCGTCCAAACATTGTCACTGCACCGCAACTGCAGCTGTGTTCACTAGTTAGTGCCCCACAACACTACGTGTTGAAATATTGCCATTGTTACCGCTAACTAAGGAGGCGACACTTCATCGATATTCGATTACGTCATAACTTCTCATCGATACCATTTTGTGGATGTTCTTGTCTTTTATACGACAGGTTTATTATAGAGATACTACTTTTCAAATTCCTAATTGGATTTCTTTTTAGTATTGTTGTACCTACCCTCATTTTTCCAGACAAATGTCTATGTGGAAATGAGAAAAACAAATGTATTTTTAAGACAGTCCCGACTTATTTTATGAGTGTTCTTTATAGAAGTTGGAACAAAAAACCGAATACTTAGTGAAAACAAACAACTACTTGTTTACGAGTTTTCAAAGTCCATAACGAACAAATAAATTTTATCACACACATATCCGGCAATGACTGAATTACTTATTGAGCAAAACTATGGGGGAACTAGGAAACTCTATTAAATTATAAATATGATAGTAACTTAATCTCTTGGCGTCTCCTTAGAGAACCCATTATGTTTGAACATCTTTACTGAGAGTCCATAAATTGGGAAAAGATTAATTACTGGTCTACGCACATTAATCACCCACAAAGTGTTTGCTGTGGTGGTAAACGTTGAAACAAAAAGCTCAATGTTAACTGGACTTCAAAAAATGTAAGTCTTAAATGGAAATTTTAATCCACAGATTTTTTACTCGACAGGAGAATATACCTTTGTCATAATGCAAGTCATGTATTGTTAGCACAAGGACAAGACACGATGTTAATATAAAACGTATTGGTAATGCATGTCACCGCGCCCTCACTATGTAGTTGGCTTGAGGTAATCGCTCCAGCTCACGTATCTGATGGAGTTTCCAAGCTTCCAAACTAGTTGGACTGTTGTCGGAAACTTCCGACGATGCTCGGCGCAAGGTGCATGTTCCAACCTGTTCCCGATAAGGAGGAGGATTCGACCTTAAATCCTAACACGCGCCCCGATCTGTCTAGGTTAGCAAAATATCTACTCCTGCCTTCTCAATTAAAACTTTCTCCATACAATGTTGAGTCGATCAAAATGTTGAAGGATGTCAGCGCTCATTTCCTACATTCATTATTAGCTGAATTAGAGAGGGCGTCACGCTCGGAGACGTTGTTTTATTCAATGTCTTGAGACAACTTATATGGCAGACCATTACCTAATTGAAGGCTGGCTCGTCGCGGCACCTCAGCCAAAGTGTTATTGCAAATGCGAGTCACGACACGGCGTGAACTTGTTGTCGCGGGGCTGCGGGGTGCGGGGCAAGCCCGCTGCGGGTGCGGGGTGCGGGGGACGGTGTCACGTGACGGGGAGCTGCGGCGTCCCGAACGTTTTCGAGGCCATGAGACTTATGAGGATTACGGGAAAATGTGTATTCGATGACATTTTTCGGCGCCGAAGAAAAAGATGAAATATAAGGAATTCTAAACGTGACCGGAATATTGTATAAGGCGTCACCTATTACCAGTCTATGCGTTCTTTTCGCGGTCGGGCGGACGAGTGCCGATGAAACCGAGCGTGACGTTCCATTCCTGATATAAAAATGTAAGTATGAAAAAGCTTTGTTAAACGCGACTTGGCTTCGGCGAAGTGGCAAAGTTTGAAGTGGAAAACTTTTCATGGAAAAATCTTTGCAGAAAGCGATTAAATTTTAAGGCTATTTGTACTGTCTCATTAAATTTATGTTACTCATTATATTTAGTAACGAAATCCCTCACTGATTCAGCTTAGCAAATTGGCCGCAATTATGTAAATGTAGAACTTAATCGTATAACTTGCTCAACACTCGTGATGGTATTATTCAATATAGTGCAGAGTGCAGACCTCGCAGTCTTTAGAGAAGATTATTTTAATGAAATAATTGAATGAGCGGAGTACGGTGGACAGTGGACGATGGCGGAATGTAGAGCAGGCAGCGGCCTGTGCCGTGATTACATTTGGCTTCCAAAATATTTCGTCCTCAGTGTGGTAAAGCCGAAACTAGTTAACACATAAAACCATGTCTCATCAAAACCTCAAATTGGATTAATCGAAAATCAATAGATAAGATAATCGAGACAAAGACACAAGTCGAAAGGCGTCGTAAGAGAAGATTCTTATACAGAGATAAGGAAAACAAGGCCTGTTTGTGGAGCGTACAGCTCCCAGGGAACATTTAGTGCGAACTTGGACCCTCGTTACAATCAGCGCTGAATTATTTACCAGGGCCCAGCTTACTGGACCGAATTGATTTCTGCATAATTTACACGAAACGAAATGTTAGAACCAAAACGGAAAAACGACAATGAACCGCTGCGCACGTAAATGTATGACAATGCCGAATTGAGTTTAAAAATTTAAAATGTTTCGGTTCGGGGAGAAGCGAATCATCGGACGTCTGCAGATAACTATTAGATAGTTGAATCAAGAATGAGGGAGGCAAAAATAAAATCAGTACAGGTGGTATTAGGATTCTGTGCACGTAGCGTATCGGAGGTTTCGGCGGAGGCTGCGGCGGCGGCTACCGCAGTGCGCCGCGGTCCCGCCGCACCGCGCCGCGCCGCACAGACCCACCGACAGATAGCTATTCGTGCCTGTTCTAAGACAATTACCGCTACGTAAACGGAAAATTGTTCGAGAGCTCTCTCAAACGTGTTTTCTAATCTTCGAGAACGGGATTGAAGAGGGAAAGAGATGCCACTTTTACATTTTTAACGTTCGAATGAGATTATTCGTTCTCTTACAGAATCGTTTCATTCCTGGAAGGATAAAACGAAACCCTTATCATATCGTGGGAGTTGTTAATGTAAATATTACAGAAATAGCGTTTTTATACGCGGTGAGCTCAAATTGACCGGTTTTTATTGTGAGAGCCTTTTGAATAAAAGATTTTATAATAGCTCCGTTCTCCATGTTACGGTATCTCGTTCTCATAATACTAGTATCAAATAAGTAATGTGTGCAAAACAATGAAAGCGCGAGCTGTGTGAACAATTAATATCCAACACAATATTTTCACAAAGTTTCACTTCCGAAACTACATCCTGTGCCGTTTGGAATAAAGTGACTCTCTGCAGACTATTTTACGGGCCATAAACGGCGAGAGGGACAGACAAACTCGACCTTAATGCCTTTAAAAAATATTCACCTTCATCGATATTCTAGTGTTTGTAGGTATGCTGCGGTTACGTCGTATTTTTATGTGGGTAGATACGCAGTAATGCGCTAAGAGTAAGGGTGTGTTGACTCCTCGTCTAGAAAGTTACAACGACACAGTGGAGCGAGTTGTTAAGTCTTGTTAGCACGTGGAATCTCTCTGTTGTCACGGTTTAATCTCTGAATTACGGGGTATCTGATGCGGGGCAAAGATTTGCGCGTCATCAAACACGCTAATTGATTAAATATAATAATCGTTCACGACTGATACCGATATCACAAACATTATCGACGAGTAAATTGACTCGGTTTTAATCGTGTAATCCTATTTATATAAGTAATACAGCGTCTGTTTGTGTAAGTAATTCATCGCGTTAAATGTCTGACTATGGGCCATTAACAATAAATCCCGTTGTTTGTGCCGTTCCCGGCTGGCCGGCTGCGCGGTTGCTCCACACCCCAACTGACGTTAATCAGCTTCCTCCTCAGATATCTAGATTATACATCTGTCTAGATAGAGCACTACTTTTATTTCTGTGAAGGCGAGGTCAACGTGAGCACAATCCTGCTTCAAGTGTCCGTGGGCTGTTATTAGATTTGCTTCGAAACTATTTTTAAAAACGGTTACTCGTGGAGGATTTTATTTAGAAGAAATATGAAACGTTCAGGTCCTCGTTATTTCCTTGAGATAAATGTTGGAGTGTATTTATTTATGTTTGTATTTTGTAAAGATAACCATTTGCTGAAGTAATCTTGAAGGTTTCCTCTGATTTACAAAGTAATTACTTCTACTAAAAGTTTAGTTTTAAGTTGTATTAAAGCATTGTTATGTCCAAATTCCGTCTAAAACGTTGGTATGAGAGAGCTGAACACAAACTTTAACTCTGAAAAACACAGACGGCCACAAGCTAAATTCAAGTTGTAGGAAAAAAGCAGCGAAAACTGAAAGCAAAACGTTAACTCGGTTCCGTAGCTGGGAATCTCCGGGGAGCTGTTTTTAAGCTGCACGAAACATACATTTTACAGCTCGTTTAAGTTTACCTCATTATTTCATTACTCGCATTATCTGCTGCGAATTTCTCTCGGGCACTTGTGGAGACTGATAGTTTTTACAGATATGTTTTTCATAACTGTTTTGTATTATTTAACGAACCTCAACGTCTTCGATTTAAAAATGTCTCTTAATAAGCTTGCAAAAAGCATCTATAACTTTTTTAAAACATAATCTGAATTTCATAAGACGGTTACATTTACAGTAATATTAATTACACTTTATAAAACGATTTAATTAATTGCGCGTTTGTATCTATTATAAGAAACTGTTATTTTTTTTATCGTCTTTCGACATTATAGTTTGCAGATACTTTTTAATTATAAAGCCGACCGTTTAATATCAATTAAGACGGCTCCAGTGGTAATGAAAAAAAAACAAAGTAATTGCAACGTTTTTCTAACAAATCTCTTTGGTAATGGCGCCTCGTTTCTCTCGTGATACAGCTATTTCCATAAAAGCTGCATGGCATACATACAGCCATGAGACATGAGCCATGAGCTATGAGCCACGTGTGATGGCACAAACCCGTATCATTGTATGGAAAGCGTCTTGACATTCGAGTCACGTTTAATATTTCTTATTTCCTTTGTCTCATTTGTCCTCGAGTCAGAATGACATCAAGCCTTGTAACTGAGTGGTTTTTGTTCCAATTCCTTGGTTTGGAATTTTTCACTCGACATACAACTATAAAATATAATGCTGCAACATTATACAGAAACTTTTCTAATACCGCTAGTTGTTATTTTCCTCGTCTTTGGTCTAATACCTCAAACAAACAGTATCTACGCCCTCTTACGTTACTTGTGGCCCATTTTGTATGACAATTGGGCATTCAATTTGCCCAATTGTCGTATTGGGCAAGTTGAATGCGGTCTAGATAAAAAAAGGCTAACTTACTGAATGTACTCCCCCCAGTTTACCCAGCAAATATCGGTGCCTGACGGGAATTCTTGATGTCGACTGGACCAGTAACTTCTTTAGCTTATCTAGATTAGATAAATCTCGACCAACGCAAATATCTACAATGTTTGGCTTTGTATTCATTCGTCCGCATAAAATGTCTTGGAAAACGTAAATAAAGACATGAACTATTTTAATTCTGGGTTGCTGCCGTCATATGGAAAAGGGCACAACTAACATTTTTTCCAAAATTGAGTTAAATACATATTCGGAATCAGAAAAAAAGGCGCATCTGCCAGTTTTTTTTATAATTTTTTATGAGCATGATCTTCAGAGATACCTTAAATTAAAAGGGCACAATTACACCATTTTTCACATACGGATAAAGGACTCATTTGACTTAAATTACGTTGAAAGGTCACAATTGTTTCGATGTGGCTTTTATTTTGTATATTTTTTTATTATTTTGTGTAATAAAAAGGCTCATCTGGTCCATATTAAGATTAAAAGGCATATATGAGTCAAATGTGCCTATTCATTTTAATTTTCACCCACAATACGGCTTAACAATGAGTTTAAAAGAAAAGACACGTATTTTACTAATAAATAATTTTGACACAACTAAAATCGAATTTGACAATCGCGTCTCCACGTGGTACTTGTTTGCCCTACTCCGTGAATTTTTTTAGAGCCGGAGGGGCGCAGTTGCGGGGGCATCCACGACGTGTTTATATGGAATTTTTCACTGTTGTATGGAAAATATGAAAATTTTTACCTACATGTTGGGTTTTATGGGTTTATGGTTTTCATAGAGGGGTCGAAATTTTCATTATTTTTGCGATAGGACACATAACTTTCGAGATTATAAGCAAAAAAAAAAAGATACAGTAGGTACTGTATGCACTGCTGAATAGGTTGCACCTTGGATGTTATCTTGAATGATAAGTCACGGATAGCCAAAGATGATGGTTTATTGAATCAACACCGGCTGTCGCTGAAAACCAGAGCTGGGGCTCTGTCTCGTATAGGGTCTTAGCATTATGCTGAGCGATGGCAGTTTTGAGTAGATGTGACGCATACTTTCTTCCAAATTGTTATTTTGTTTTTCTTATGTTTGTGTTTTTTTTTGTGCGTCATCTTTGTCGCAAATAAACGTATTTTCTTTGTTTCTTTCTTTCTATATTTAAATACTACGTAACTAATGCTTTGTGAATGGGTACAGCTGCTAACTATGAATACTGACCGTGTAGGTACCTACTGTCGCGTTACACTATAATTTGTGCAAGGCGACCGAAAAGTGCTGATCTCTGCAATGCGCGCGTGCCATGTACGATACATGTCTCGTATAAGTACTGTTTTTGCACCTGAAGTCGAGGTGCCAACACCTCGACTTCAGGTGCAAAAACAGTACTTGTAAAATTCACACCAATGTGAATTTTAGTTCATGACAACTAATTTTATTCCACACCTTTTTAATCGCAATTAAAAATATTCAGATTTCTAAATTAGAGGCATTTGTGACAAGAGAATCGGCACCATTGTTTAAAAATAAAACTTATTTTCACTTGAATACTTTTTAGTTAACCCGAACAATTTTTAAAGAATTGAGTTTATAAGTAAAGTAAAACTAATTCATTGCAACTTTTCAAGTATTTTATTATTATTAAAAGCCAAATGTGCCTGTTAATTGTAATATTTTCTATTTTTACATCAATTACTAGGAACACGGGGATATTTGGTAATTTATGCTTTTTATACTTAATAATCATGTTTTTAGGTAGTTTATTTTACTAAGTTGAAAGAGAAACACACATTTTTTATAAAACAACTATTTGTATATTTTTTTGCCGAAAACCAGTAAAATATTTTAAACTCAATTTCCTTAAAATTTGCAAAATGTTAGATGTGCCTTTTTACATTACGACGGCAGTGTTGAGCAGTGGTGGCCGAGTGGTGACGGCCGCGACTTACGAGTTAGGTTAGGTTACTTAGGTCGTAGGTTCGAACTCAGACAGGCGCTTTACGTTGTGTAAATTATTTCATCACCACTGCTCTCAAAACGGTGAAGGAAAACATCGTGAGGAAACCGGCATGTCCTAGAACCAAAAATTCGAAGACATGTGACATCTGCCAACCCGCACTGGGCCCGCGTGGTGGATTACGGCCCACTCCCTCTCACCGAGAGGAGGCCTGTGTCCCAGCAGTGGGAGCATTATAGGCTGCTTATGTGTGTATTTGTATGCAGAGGTGAAAGTTTCCCTCTTTTGGACACAGACCATAAGTTATAAAACCTTTTAGACGCAGGTGAGGAAGCAGCATTAAAAATCTCATTTAGTGAATACGGCCATGGCCGGTGGGGTCGCGTGGGTAGCTTGGGTCGCTTGGCCGCCCTAGCGCTCCCTTTGGCCCTATATCTAAAGTAGTCATTCGTACAAATACATGTAATATGAGTAAACGCTTTGTACATTTCATCGGTATTGCTTCCATTTGATATTGGATAGCAATTTATTTATCATACATATTGCGGCTGGGAACGGGCACCGAATCTCGCTGTAAAGGCGTCTTTTCTTTCTGTGGGGAATCAGGAATCGAATACGTGTGGGGAATTCTGTACCTTATCTCACGGTGTCGTTTAACTATGTTGATGGCAATACACATTTTAAACATAATTATGTAGGTCAATTGATTTTATCGTCTGGAAACTTTTGCATTGCATTCACCGGGGACGGACCGTGTTTGTTATTCCTGACAACGTCCGATAAATTGTATTTTTCGTTTATTAAGTCGAGCCGTTTTTGTAGAGTTCCGCGAATTGCAGGTTGAAAATTGGTGAGTTTTAAAAAAGAATTGCGACAGGCCATTTTCATATATCATTTTAATTAGGTAGGAAAATTATTGAGTGAAAATAAACAATGCTTTTAAAATAAAGACTGTTAATTTAAAAATGTGTGTTGGTATAATTGTGATACACAATGTTATGGAAACAGACAATTGGTGGTTATGGTTTCGGATAAATTCCGGGAAACTTATTGAGCTTTAATTTGTTGTTAACGCTTCTGTTCAATTAGTTGTTAATGCTTTGCTGAACAACAAAGCCAAACGCTTATCTTAAAGCTTATCGACACATCTCTGGCTAAATTCCGGAACGAGGGGGAAAATTAAAGAAAACATCATTCCTGTGTTTAAATAAATGTAAACATTATCGAATATTCGACCTCCTAAGCGGTCAGCAATAAGTTAAAACCATGGCCATTTAAAATAATGTTACAAAAAACTTAAAAAACATGTAAATTGAAAATCATAAATCTTGGCCCATATTTAACTGAAATAACTTTTGCCCTCAACCGTTTTAGGTTGTAGTTACTCGTATTTAAATACCGAAGAGAACCATTTACAGGCGGCAGTAGAGACTTTATCGACGCGACTCCATCATCACAATAACTCGTTAAATAAGTGCGCCACAACATCGGTAATATGGTTTCATTTAGAAAGATGCAAATGTCGCGACGCTGGCCACGCTCCACCGAACGCGATATTGCGCCTCCGTGGCACTCCCCCCTGCAGGCCCCACCTTTCACCTCGCCACACTTCCTCACCTCGACTATCTTCACTTTTAATCGCTCCCCTGAGAATTTATTAAAAATCGTGCTCGATTTTACCACAACTACAGCACAAATTCCAAGTTATTTAGCTCTAAAATTCAGAACAAAACAGATCTATGCGAACATTTGTCCACATTTACGCTCTCGCAGACAATTTTAGGAGAATCGAAAGTTGGCAATTCATAAATCTCTGTTAAGACGTAAAACATAGGTGTACCGGAACGTAATAATTTAAAGAGTTAGCCGTTGAAAACGTCGGTGGAGTTGTAAAAACTTCATTCTGCGAATTCCGTACATTTCTAGGGTGGAGTTGTAGGTTTAAGTTGAAAATTTATGCCGTGCGAGTGTTCACAGTGTTAAGCAAGAAGGAGACCTCGTGAGTGTCGCATAGATCACGCAGGACGTGGCATATCGCGGCGCCGCGTATGCACGTCGGCGCCGCTAGACACGTCTGACATGCACGCGTCCTGACTCCCTGTATCACTGTTAATAAATAATAAGCTCCCAAAGTGTACTATGACCATCGAACGCGCTTGCATGTCTCATGTACCTACCTACGGAAGGCATAGCAGAGCTGTGTATAGAGTGATGTGCAGCTGAGTCTAGCAATACAATTTGTACCTAAGAATTAGAAAAGCGATGCAAAAACTAATAAAAGTCGCAAGCTCATCACACAAGAAGGCACAGTTACCTCCGTTTCGGACTCGAATTGCAAGCTAAGAATTGTTTTCCTAAGACGCCCGAAGAAAAACAAAGGATATGTGCGGTAAATACCAACCTCTTTGAAAACTCATTCGTCTAACGTTTAACTTAGAATTCCTAGTTCAGGGCCATTTACATTCCGAAATGTGAAAAGTCATGCCGAACGAATGCGAGCTCCGTATCTTGGGATTTTCTAACTTCACGTTTCCGTTTATTTCCTGCACGGTTCTCCCCCCGGTCCGAATCAGTCCCGGCTTCGTTAAGGAACTAATCGGCTCATTGTGCAGGAACTGCACTCTGACCTCGTTCGATCTGCACCGATATCTATCGGTATCTACGTAAATGAAAATTTAATTTCTTTTTCTACCGTTATTTTTGCTTGGAATGAGATACTGTTAATGCTTGATACTGCACAAGTAATGGAAATGTGCTTTGTATGTCATAAAAACTGCTGCTTCGTGATCGGTACAATGTTCAATTAGCTAATGTCTTCGATTAGCTGGGAACATTTACGGCACTTGTGTTTGTGAGTCCGTCTACTAAATTTTGCAGATCATGTTTTCTTATTGCAACAATTTTGTCATCTACATTTTATTATTGGAATTGGAATATCTTCTGGACACGTTTCCGGATGACAGCGATGCGGCCGAGAACTTAGACGCCTAAGTGTCCATATGTTTTTGTATTTATTTGTATACTTAGTTGGTCATTTAATTTAGTATCTCGTGTAAATAGTTATTTATATATAAAATCATGATACCGCTTAATAAAATTATACTTAAAACCGTAATCAATAGTAGAAAAAATAATAATCGGATCATATCTAATAGCTGAAATTTTAAAAATAACATAAACTTGGAATTACGTATCTTGCCTTGTTCAATTTTCTGAACAAGGACGCCCTGATAGAAAGAAAACGAATTGTCGTCTATACTTCTCGTTTTGTAAGCGCGTTATTTTCTTATGATTCCATTAGATTTTTAAATGACAATATCTCGCCAAGTTTAACAGAAGTGTCCATGCGACAAAGTCTTTAACAGCGTGCCTATTTAAAAAAATATAAAATTTTATGTAATTTGAAACAAAGCCGGGTGTAGTGAGCCTTCACGTCACCAACTGTTTAATACGATCGTGCAGGAGGTTTTGGCGCGCAGTTAGTAATAAAAACTTTTGTAATTACACTCATTTAGGACAAGGAACCCGTCGTTGACGCGGTGTCGTGCCAAAAACGGAAATTATTTTTATAACGCCACCCCGACCAAGTTCTCTCTGATTCTTTCGTGACCGTTGACACATACACTTCGTACTTTGGGAGACAATGTTAAGTGCGCATTTTTGGAACGCTACTGTGCGGTTTGACTCAAATTTCACGCTGTCTGTCGTTTTGCAGATATTTTACGTTTTCTGGTGACGAAGATGATGAAAAAAAAAAATTAAGACTTAACTGTACTTGCATGTATTTTTATCAGATCAAAATAAAGTTTGCATAAATAACTTCAACCACATCGCAATTTTTCATGTAAAGGATTCAAATAAAAGACGACAATTATTGAAAAAAATAATGCGAATAAAAAGAATGAGCAATCCTGCGAAACATGTGCCTGGAAACTTTTGAAATAAAATTACGTTAACATTCCGTTTCAGTCGCGTTTAGAACACAATGAACATGGGAAACTTATTAAACAAACCAAATAACAAAACAAGAGAGAAAATACTGTAAACAAGAATCACAATTTGTAAATAATTTGTTCAGTAAAATTATAATCCGCGCCCGGACATGGGGGGCCGTGTCAGGCGGTGACAAGCCACGACTTGGCAAGCCACCGCTCGTAAAAA
This sequence comes from Luperina testacea, assembly GCA_927399505.1. Classification (NCBI taxonomy): domain Eukaryota; kingdom Metazoa; phylum Arthropoda; class Insecta; order Lepidoptera; family Noctuidae; genus Luperina; species Luperina testacea. The sequence goes on along the minus strand of OV656760.1, from coordinate 14,210,422 downwards.
CTTTTCTAATTATGTACATTTTGTAGCTAAGAAGCGCGGATACTCCACCACATTATATTTTCTAGTTAATTTGGCGGATCTGGTGTGAACTCCCAGTCGTGTTATGGGTGAGCGCGGGCGCGGGCGCGCGCGCCGTAGCCTGATCTCCGGTGCTATTTACACAAGCAGCAAACTTAAATGGAAACACTGATTCGTCGTAAGATAAACCTGAGATTTCACTACATGTACCTACATATTATGTTAGGTACCTACATACTGTAAACTCAACTATTTTTCTGATAACATCGAAAAATAACTAATATTTCATCGTTGTCTCGGAAACTATTTTCATATCTCTACTGAACACCGTATGATGTCGTGATCAATATCATATTTCAAAAGTTGGAAAACTTGCAGGAAATATCTATATATAGTATATAAATTTCAAAGTCCTTACTTACTGATATATCAACGCACAGCCTAAACCGCTGGTCCGAGACATGAAATTTGGATGGTGTATTCTTTGTGAAGAGTAGGTATCCACTAAGAAAGGGTTTTTCGAAATTCCACCCCTAAGAGGGTGAATGTGGGGAGTGTTAAATTTCACGCAGACGAAGTCGCGGGCAGAAACTAGTTATTAAATATTGCGATACTTTTGCCAATTGGCAGAAGAAAATATGAGAGTCTGTGCAATTGCCTATTTAAAACCGGTCAAGGAAAAACGAAGGGCAGAAAGAGGCACATCTAGGCAGTTAATTTAGTTGGGGCAAGTAACAAATAACGATATGTAATGGCTTTTATGAGCCTAGTCGCCATGCTTTTAGTACCTACTTTACTAATACCTCTACTAACACAGAATTTATTACCTCCTCATATCATTCATGGGTCTCCTAAGAGGCGATTTAGGCCCAATTTCACCACATCAGGCTAAGTTAATGTAACTGTTAGCCCGCGTCAACGCCGTGCTGGGCGAAGGCCTCACCCCATGACTTCCAGCTCTTTAGATCCAGGGCTAAAGTGGATCACTGGTCGTGTGTTTGCTCCAGCGCGTCCCACCATCTTCTACGGTGATAAGTTGTGTAGTATATATAATTTCATAAAAAAATTGCACTATCTATAATAAATTAATAATACATATTATAAAGAGGTAAAACTTGTGCGTTTATATGTACGGAGTAATCTTCGGAAACACTGATCCGATTCAGATTTTTTTTTTCACTAATGGCCAATGGGTAGCTATAGTATTGCCGAGTGTCATGCTAAAACAAGAAATTTCACGCGGATGAAGTCGCAGGCAGAAGCTATATATCCGGAGGTAGGGTATAAGGCCAGGAATGAATCATGAAAACGGCAGTTAGTTGATTCTGTCAGCTTAATGAATGTGGCATAGTGTAATTAGCTCAATAGGTAGATTTAGAGCAGCAAAATATTTTTTAAGACCTTACCTGCTAGGTATCTATTACCAAAAATCATACCATTGAATATTTTGATTTGATTTAAGGCTCCTACAAACAGGCGCGACACGACACGCGACACGATTATATCGCGTGTCGCGCCTGTTTGTGGGAGCCTTTATAGATTGATGGATAGAAGAAGGTATCTCCCTCCACATTTAACAACATAATTATCACTAATCACCGTAATCCAACTGTGGTGATGACCATGACTTACCAATTTAAAATTTCATATAACTTTTGCAAATGAAATGTTTATTTATGTAAGTAGTTCTTTTAAGACACGTTTACACGACAATATTTTGTTGGTCAATATTTTAAAACAAGATGGCGCCGGCATTTCCTAGCTGACTGATCCCTGAGAAGAAATGCGAAAACTGGCTCATGGCAAGGTCTTTTTTAAAGTCCAAACAGTATATTATTAGAATTTTATGCGAGTCTAACAAAGCAGTGGTTGATATCATACCTAGTTTCCAACAATAGTAGTTTACGACCCAATAAGTCTGTAATACTAAAACTGAAATCAATACCTAAACTCTTCTTATGAAACTTATGTTAAACTTTCAAGAATTGTAACAAGTTACGACACTTTAGCAGTTAGGTATTTATATTAGCGCAAGAGTAAAAGTAAAGTTGACAGTAGTTGCTAGCAGTAGTTGTGTAATCTTGTTTCCTGGTTAACTAATGAAAGAAATTATAGTTAATCATGGATATCATCTTGAGATGATTAGTTATGGTTATGTTATGGTGTCTGTAACTACAGGGAGAGCCGTGTCATTATTTCTGTAAGAGTATGGTGTGAAAAACTGCACCTTACTGGTTCTTTTAGTTCTCCTGTTTATTTAAATGCTAACGAGGTTTGAATAGTTTATTGGCTATAAACTCCATGACAGCTGAGACAGGAGCCTTTTTTTTTTTTTCGGGATGGGAAATCATCAAATGACTCCTCCCGCTCTGGGTGGAGCGGAAGGGAGTGTCAGACTCTTACTGACTAAAACCCACCCGTGTTCCTTCCTTCGCCCTTTATGTTCCGGGCCAGCGGTAACCCTTTCGGACAATCCCGCTGACCCGGCAGGCTTCGGCCCTTACGGGCCCCTTCTTTTAATGCTGACATCTCCTGGCGTCGTATTAGGACTTTCTGGTTTTTATTTTAATTTTGTTATTTTTTTTTTGTATTTATATGATTGTGTTTAGTTCTTCTGGTCTTCCTGTGGGAGTCTTAATAAATACTTTTTGTATTTATATGATTGTGTTTAGTTTGTGGTCTTCCTGTGCGAGTCTTAATAAATACTTTTTCTTTCTTTCTTTTCTTTGCCAGTCCATTTAATATAACGTACAAGAATTTAAGGCTTTCCCTAAATTCCAATATTTTGCCTTTATTTTCTTTGAGTGATGAATCTATTGTTTTAAATTAACAGACTCTGTTTGTTTCCTTTTTAGGGTTCCGTACCCAAAGGGTAAAAACGGGACCCTATTACTAAGACTCCACTGTCCGTCTGTCTATCTGTCACCAGTCTATATCTCATGAACCGTGATAGCTAGACAGTTGAAAAAAGAAAGACCAAAAGTCGTACCAAAAAGTCTCATGCATAAAGATCAAAATATTGTAGTAATTATTTTCATAATTTTTTACGACATTTCGCGTCGGGGATTTAGTTTTTGAACAGGGAATTTAATTTAAAGTTAAAAAGTGTTGATATTGTTTTATTGCCTTTACATAACGTTCCGTTTACATACGATAGGCTGTCTTTTAGAGTAATAATGGCCGTTCGTGTCAAACAAAATAAAGTACCTAGTTTTTAGGTTAGTCGATTTTTTTGAAAATCTCCGAAACCCGGGTGTTGTTTACAAAAAGAACTTTTGTAGGAGTTAATATGATAAGTGTAACCTATTAAAAAAAAGTTTGACTTTGATGCAGCATGGTACGGGATTCCATATATCCGTTAGCATTGTCCTTTCACAGATGATGTATTTCTGTTGCTGCTATAACAACAAATACTAAAAACAGAATAAAATAAATATTTAAGGGGGCTCCCATACAACAAACGTGTTTTTTTTTCGGCGTATCGGGATGAAAAGTATCCTATTTAATCCAGGCAGGTCTGTCTATGTGCTAATTTTCATCCAAATCTGTTTAACGGTTTACTCGTGAAATTTGAGTAACAAACATCCAAACATCTTCACAAACTTTCACGTTTAATTATCTCAATTCATTTCATTTCATAGAATTCTCAGCCATATGTGTGGACCAGAATTAAACACTTGAACTCAAGACAACGGGTAAGTAACTGACAGTCGACTTGGTAATTGTCTTTCTGGAAAGATATAGGCAATCGACGAGTTATACTCTGGACGCTGCGTAGGACAGTAGGAGTGCCAAATAAAAGAACATTTAAGAGTTAGTCATAGATAATAAAGTTACGCATGGCCGGGAGAAGCAATGCGACATATTTCTTGGCATGCATTCTGTTGAGTTGTGTTATTACGGAAAGATTCAGTGAAATAAGCTAGTTTAAGATTTTTGAGGTCGTGCTCTTATTCTTAAACATACATAGGTACATATACATAAACACACACCTGCTTCCCAAATAGGAGGACAGAAACTAAGGAACGCCATCTGCTACGATCCTCACATACTCCTTTTCCCTCGTTTACGTTCATACATGTGGTCATACACGCACGCCCCGCCCCGTTGCGAGTACTACGCACCTGCCTGTCGATTCTGTAAAAATCTCACCGTGAAAATTTAGGTGAAGTGAGTTCGTTTTTGCTAGGAATTGACACTATTGACAGCTCACTCCACGCTCACTTCACCTAAGTTTGCACGGTGAGATTTTTACAGAATAGCACCGCTGACCTTTCATTCATCTTCTCAAAATGATCAAACCTCTACAGGATGTAAAATTTGATTTTAAGCTTAAAAGATATAGATCGATTAAACGTTTGAGTTAACTAGTAGAACCTGAAACATTTGTTAACATTTTTTAAATTGAAAAAGAAAATTAACTTTTAATCGTAAGATCGTTCTAATAAAAAAATTGTATCTCGCACTAATGTTAGGAAGATATTTTGTTATACATGAAAGGGTATTTCATATTTTGATACATATTTCATCGCAAAAAAAAATCATAAACGACCTTGTCGAAAAAAGTTATAATTTTTTTAAGTTTTCCGCTAAGAATTTCCCCAAATATTAAAAAAAATATTCATATAAATACTATAACAATCAAAAATCGCGGAAAATACATGGGGTATTTTCGGATACCCCTAGGTATGAGGAATTATTTTTTTTTATTGACGTCACTAGTTGAATCATTCTGTATATACACAGAAGCACGGAGGGGTCACGGTATGTAAAGATGGTCACCCATCCACAGACCAACCGCGGCAAGCGTAGCTTAACCTGATCGATCGACCTGTGCGGCTGTTCTATTTAGCCACGGGCCCTTCTATTTCTAACCAGCATATATCCTGAAGAATGTAAAAGTCGCTCCATGTAAAATACTAGTATTCAGCAACATCCGGTTAGACTGGAAGCCGAGTGGAACTTAGTTGGGAAAAGGCTAGGCAGATGATGATATATCCTGAAGAATATCATATATTTTTCTGATTTTGTTAACTGTAGTCGACTGTAGGCATTATAAAACTTGCGTTTTTTTGCGTTTAGGTCCTGTAGTCCTCTTAACTTCTTAAAACTTGTCTATAGCTAAAATCCTACAACATAAATTATGGTAATTGTACTCAACTCTTTCGGAATGAGCGAAAAGAACAAACAACAACATTGGACAAGTCCCCAAATCCGACCTAGTCCGGTTGTATGGCGCATATTTTTTCGTAAAACACATCTAAAGTAGGTAATCCTCTATGTTCATACACTATTTTAAAGCTTGAAGTTTCAAAAAGCTTCCGACAATGCATGTTTTGGGCAGAAATGTGGAAGTACAAATATATATAGGTGAATAATAGCTCACCTCCCGCGGGTCCACACGAGTAGAATGGAGTGTGAACAAAGAGGTCCGTAACGCGTCCGCTGTAAACGCGGAGGAGCTGTAATCTTTTACTTTACGAAGCACTTGTTTTGTTTCCACGCGATTCCCGGGAATATTTTTACAACGCGGACCGGACGAGCCATCCGACCAAACGATGCTGCGTCTGCATAAAACTCCAGGAAATTTTACGTGTTTCGACACAATGATTATGAAACACTCGTAAACTTGAACTAGGATTTTTCCCGTCGTGTTCCGAGGTATATCCATTTTCTCGGCGACTGATGCGCTGGATCCGAAGCTCTTACAAAGAAAATATAAAACGAAACGCCATTAATGGTTGTCTACGCGGCACAAATGAATGGCCCTAAAGGATCGCGGTTAAGTCTGTAGTGAGAAAGTTTTGCAATTATTGTAATTACGAGCCGACCGAGAAGCATCCTCAGTCGACACAACGTCATATTTCCTACTTAATCGCGCCGAGTTGCCGACATTATTATAAATAAATAAATTTATTACGTTCGCTAGGCACCGCATTACTCAGGCCATAATGCTTCAACTTTACCTAACCTACACGCATCTGTTATAACTTATTTAACTTACGCAGCTTAATGCATTTTAAAGATCTGCTCCATCACTGAAAATTACATTAAATGTCAGTTACGTGCTTGCTAAATATTTGAGTAATCTATTTAATAAAGTGTGTTTTCTATGTATTAAATAATAGCCTCATAACCTGTACCTACTTATTTACGCGGCTTTGTTGGAGGCAAACTTAATTCTGACAAGAGCACCTCGAGGGAGTACATACACACTCACAGTGAGTAATGTGAGTATTTCAGAGTAATTTTCAGTAAACGGACAACTGTGTAGAGGCACAAACCCACTTACTTACTTTAAAGGCTTGTAAACATCGAGATATAAGTACTAACGTTAGTACTTATATCTCGATGCTTGTAAAGATTAATTTTGAAGTCTTGAAAATTTTCATTTCAAATAGATACGACATAAGTAACAACTTATTTGTATATTTCGAGAAACCTAAAGGCTTTTACTGAAATATTGGATACTAGCAGCGCCCCGCGGTTTCACCCGCATAAGTGTCGAACCCGTGGGAATATCGGAATAAAAACTATTCTATGTACTTTCTCGGGACTCAAACTATCTTTATACCTAATTTCATCTAAATCGGTTCAGCGGTTTAAGCATGAAGTGGTAACATACAGACATACACAGTTTCGCATTTATAATATTAGTATGGATTAATTTTCAAAACTTCCTTTGATAAAATATTTTAATTGGGCATAAAAATAAAATGTACTTTCAACTGTGAAAATTCACCGAACAGTTCAGTGATTCAGTGTTTTCGATACATGACAAAACACATTGACGTTTCGTTCCATTATAGGTATATGTATACCTACGAAAATTATTGACTTAAGTAAATCATGAATGAAATGCTCACATATTATTATTATTAACTAGCCACCCGCCCCTGCTTTGCACGGTTTTTACGACTTAACTTGACTTGTTATAATGTAAGTTTAATATTAATGTACTATACACATAAACCTTCCGCAATCAATTCTCTAAGTGATGGTGAAAACTTTATCAAATCCGTTGCGTAGTTTAAAAGAACAACGCGGTCACGCAGACATACACGAAAAGTGACTTTAATTTATAATATATGTATGTATAGATGATGGAACCTCGAATCGCTATTGAAATGTCATCTGATTAATAGCAAACCAATTTTTACGTGGGGCAATGACATCAATGTGTGGGTAGACTGGGTAGTAACACAAACGTATTAGTCATCCAATCCGCGCGATCAATCTCGAATGCATTTAAAACTTTGCACATAAATGGGTGCACTTAACGTATTAAATTCGCTGACAATGAGTAACGGGCAGGCTGGCACAAACTGTAAAATATTCATCTTAAAAAAGCGACATTTAAATCTCCCCCTGTAATATGAGTAACGGCTTATTTGGGTGTAAATCGTAGAGCGGTCGTTCGTCGAACGAGCTCAATGAGCGACGCAATCACTTAGAGTATGTTCTCTACTTAACAACCCTGTTACACTGTTTACAGACGTACAGATTGCGGAACGAGCGACAAACTACACTATTTTCAAATTCCGGTTATGCTCGGGATTGTAATATTTAGAATGTTTGTTTTCTAACCGCAAATATACTGTCTGACGCAGCGACTATGTGAACTTTATTTAGATTAGGGTTCGTCTACATTGACTTAAAACTAAATTAAAGTATAGTTTTTCTCTTTTATAACAATCTAAGAAAACAAACGCACTGACACAAAAATGCTACCTACATTAAATGAACACAATAAATTAACTAGTGCGTAATAAACGAATGCAGTCAGTTTATCTTCTTAAAAGCGCCATTGTAACACACCTACGTCAGATTATCATGGTAATGTAAATACAGAGTGAAGGGGCAGTCTCATAATAACAGATACCATCTCCCCGCTTTAAACATTTTTTATTTTTAATCTCGTATAAGGGTGAGTGCAGACCGTATTATCGATTCGCTCTTCATCGGGTTTTTTCACCACTAATTAATCACAGAGCGATGATTAATCAACGCAGCCGCGGGCACATTTAAAGCAGCTCTGTAATGATCCGTTTGTCGGACGTAAGTATTTCTTCCTAAGCACGGCACGTGCCGCGTACGGGTTTATGCCTCTTGTTTTACGATTATTTACAAGTTCAATGAATTTTTAGTGGCGGTGTTAAGTAGATCGCGGGAGGCTTAAGTGATTCTGTAATGAACGCAATTAAAAGTTTTGATACCAATTAGACTTCTCCGAAGATGTAATTTAAACTGCTCTGTAATGTAAACTTAGAAAATAAACAATCATTATCCATGAGACTGTGATCGAAATCCAATTATTACGTACCTTAATTGGTCGGATTCTAATACCATTTACAGAATAATATAATACCTACATGTTGTGATTGAATGTTGATGAATCGCTGATATTACCTGAAACAATACAAAACAATCATTAATTTTTGTCCAACCTGACAAAGTACAGACATAATTACAGTACTGAATAACACCATTCACAGTAGAGTGATGAAAGAAAAACATGGGGGAGGGATTGCGCTTTTATTGAAACCAATCTCACCACTTGCCTCGACTGACTGCGCCCCGAGCTGAATGCGCGTAATTGCTTCGTCATTCAGATGATCGCAGCTTTACCGGCTTGTCTTGTTGACTGTACTTGTAGGCACTCGCTTTGTGCACGCGGCCTTACGTCGCCTGACATGTGCTATTGTCTCGCACAGTTTCGCCGCTCGCCTTTATGACGGCAACAAGTTTCAGCGCGCATTGTAAACTACCCCTTAATGATAATTGTACAATTTCATCATTCACCACTGGAACTAGTGTTTTTGTAACCGCCAACTAATTTAGCGCAATAATCGCATCATATTTTGTTACTAAATCAATGCGGTTTAATTTGTCTCGTGTACGCGATGTGTTTACAAAGAGAAACATTGTGAAAAGTTTTCATCACGATCTTAACTCAAACAAGTTTTAATTTAAAGTGATGAAAAAAATTTAATGGATTAATTAACTGGGGACGCCGAGGCGAATTTTTATTTGATGAGATCTACGCCTATTTTGTTCGTTAAGAATTTTCATTTATTCAATTAGACTTTCAAATAGTTTGAATTACATTAGTGTATGCTCCCGAGATAATTATGTTTTATTTAACTTTATATTTGCAACTCGCTTAGTTGAAATCAACTTTCTTAACGGTTCTCGGTTAGTGTATTTTATACGAACAAACGCGACATTGTTTACAAACGCGCACTTCATTTCTTTGGGACAATATCGATGGATTGTGGGGCCTACGTAAAAGCGGCCATCTACACTTTTTTACTGGAATAAGCCCGCTTTGCCGGAACATTGGATATATTTTTCGTTTTTTTGCAAAACATGGCAGTTATTTGCTTCCCCGTCGCTCAAAATCAAAGCTAAGCCAAAGTGCTGAGCAAGAGTCCTACACGCGCTCTTTTACGGTAGACTGTATCATGCTCTATTTGAAAGACCTAAATTTTCGAAATACATATTAAAAAAATGCGTATCAAATCATATTAAAATCCAAAACATGTACCTACATGTTTTGGATTTTAATATGATTAACACATTTAAACATGGGAACCTTCCCATGTTTATTAGCGTATGATTTATTTGTCAATATTTACAAAGAGAAGTCCAGAGCACTTGTGTATGCAAACATTCCCGTCGCCCGCTTTGCGTCGGCCATGAGCTCACGGCGCCATCTGTAGTCCGCTCAGCAGCCATTCATATTTTCATTTTCATTTCGAAAATCACAAGAAAGTGAACGCTCAAGGAAAAAAGACAAAATGGAAGGAGAGTCTGTGTTTTAATGGGTTAATTAGCCGACGATCCTCCGGTCGGGGCTTTAATTAAAATGAAAAATTTTCGTGACTAGACTGAGAGAATTAATTGCTCCCTTTCGTGAAACTATTCAGGTGAGTAGAGAGTAAATAAAGAGGCCGCGTTGCTCAACTAAATATCAAAATTTGTGTGACTGTATTATTTTTATATAGCCTGCGGGGTAATTGCGTAACAGCGTAACACACTATCGGTAGCAATGGGGCCCGTGGCCAAATAATAACAGCCACACATATCGATCGATCAGGTTAAGCTACGTTTGCCGCGGTTGGTCTGTGGATGGGTGACCATCTTTACATACAGAGACCCTTCCGTGCCTCGGAAAGCACGTCAAGCCTTTGGTCCCGGCTGGCATTCGTGGGACTTTGACAGTCGTTCCGGGTCGTCAGAAACCGAAAGTCTGACAACCAGTCTTACCAAGGTATCGTATTACCCAGTAACTGGATTGTGGAGGTCAGATAGGCAGTCGCTCCATGTGAAATACTGGTATTCAGCTGCATGCGGTTAGACTGGAAGCCGACACCAACATAGTTGGGAAAAGGCTAGGCAGGTGATGACTATCAGTAGCAATGGGTTTCACTTTGACAGTTCAACAACATTCATTGCGTTATTTACGTTGTTGAGCAGACAAATTTTTCGATCATATGAAGCAATGGATTAGCAATATCCTTCGAAATTATTCAGATTGTGATTAAAAGTGTGTTGATGTGAATGAATTACGTTTATGCCCGTATCAATTACACAACGGGGATAGTAGTTCGTATAAGGTTACAGATCAATTCCATTTGGTCGCGGGGTCTATAGACAGACACAGTGTATGTTCAATGATTGATGACACGACAAAACGTCCTGTTTACTTATGTTCAATTAGAGGGGGCATAAAGCTCGTTAATTATAAACTTCGGCCCAAAATATTCAGATCGTTAGATAGAAAAAAAAAAGTTTCCTTCCATCACGTCACGAACGACGTAAATTGTTTATTCCAAGATAATGGATCGCTTTAATTCCGTACACCGATATTTAATTATGGTCGCGAGTGTATCAGCGACGTAATAGGGTTCCGTAGCAGCCGCTGTAAAGTTATGCACAACACAAGTTGCATGCGGAATACTGAATACCAACGAGACATAAATCCAAGCGTGTCTACTTGCGTATTAACAAATTGCGTTCTTAAACCGCAATAAACTATGTAAATACGAAATTTAAATTACAAACACCAATGCGACAGTGTTGGGGTCGTTCGTCGGTGTGGTAGGTGGCAGCATTCGTCCGTAGGTGGTGGTGGTGGTGGTTTACAGTAGAATGTTCGTTGTTGGTGCGAGTGGTGCGATAGCGAGTGTCGGCCGGGTGAGTTATGTGCCGCGGCTCGCGTTAATTGTAGCTGACGAGGCGACGCGGCGCCTGACCCGACTTACCTACTGTACTTTGCAGTGCAATGACGTGGTTTGTTATTAAAATTATGATGACCATTAAAATCACAATTAAAGTTTTCCAGGAAGCGCAATTTTAACCCTCTGTAGGTACAGACGCCAGCACTACAAGCTACCCGAAACTGTCAAATTATCCCAATCAACTTTGAACCTTATGCTTTAGCGATAAAGTTAAAAATCTATTAAAGACATTTGACATATTGCAGTAGCTTGATGTGCTGGCGTCTGTACATGAAAACGCATCCTTATATTCGGTGTTTCATGTTTACAAAGCTTTTCCCCGTTTTGGCACTTGGAAACTGATGTTTGGCTAGTAAAATCGATAAATATTGAATTCATCTGTTGTTGCATCTTAGCTGCATTCATCACAAAGTTGGCGATGGCGTCAGTTTTTTAGATCTAAAACCATAAGCCGCGTAAAACAGGCACTGCGCCAAAGTAGTCAAAAAAAAAAGCATTTTGCAACAACAGAATGTAGTGTGCGCTCTGCACTAAAAGTAGGAGAACAGTTAACACAAATCGGTTTTTATTTAGCCGGCGATATTTCACAAGGTTTGCGCTAAATTGTCACTGGCTTAAAAAGGTGGCGGTTGTCTGCGTCACTGTAACAAATCGTTTTAATTTGCGCTCAAGTCGCGCGACTTGTCGCCGTGTTGCCATCGCGACTATTGTCCCCGATTTGTCTTCGAATGTTATTATAACTTAAATCCTGTCTGATACGTATTTTTCTTTGTTATCAAAGTGGGTTTTATGAAGTGTCTGGTTGGTTATTCATTTTGTAAAATCATCTTATGATGAGTGGAAATATATTGCTCGAAAATCTTTTCATGTATTATTTTTTTTATTCTTTGTGTCTTTTTAAATTCGTTTCGGATACTTATCTCTTCAAGTATCAGACACCTTTTCAGACTCGGTGACTCATCGATCCTTTTATTAAAGTTACTTTTATCTACTGGAGATACCTCAATTTCTGTACTAAGAGAGCCTTAATCTGTCTGCTTGCAAATGACAAAAATTTTAAATATACAGTATTTAATAATATAATATATTTATTAACCTCTCAGGGGTGCAATGGACCGGTTCGTAGTACCGCGATGGATTAGAATATTATGTAGTATAGTGTCTTAGTATTAGTATCTTACAGGAAATCTTTTTAAACTTCCTCACTCACTCCAGTTAACCGTTTAACTGGCGTTTAGCGGTCAGTTGTAATTAGTGTCTCCTGTATCACTAAGGCAGTGTCTAATGCAGTAGATTAGAACGTTATTATTAGCAGTTTGTGTAAACCAGAAGCGCATAGAGCAAGTCACGTCCAAACTTCACGCCGCAAATAGGTATCCCAGTGTTGACAGCGTTGTTTTGGAAACATTAACTAACTTGAGAGTACGCCAAAAACATAAACATTTTAACGTTCGCCGACGCCGCGCCGCCGTATTGTCACCGTTGTTCCTATTACACGCCAAAAAAGTTGCGCCGTTATTATATCCCTAAAATAAAGCCCGCCACAGTCAACACAAAAATAATTTAATCGAACGGAACGTTTCAAGCAAATATTTGCGATGAAAACCTCAATGGTTGTAAAATTTCGGCTTCATCGGCCAGCACTTGACATGAGCAAATAAAAATGTTTTACTGTTTTTAAACTTCCATTTGTCCGTCGCTTCACAGCCAAATCGGTGCGGGTTAGGCGCATTACTCGCGTACCTAAAGCCGGTATAGCTCGTAACACTGGCTCGATGGCTATCTTGTTTGGTTTTATCCTTATAGAAAATTTCGTGCATCCCAGTGAATGCATCGACGAGCCTTCCAATATCAGGCGGATTATTCACTGTGGAACGTTGTAACGTTTTTTGGTGCGTCCGTGATTCCCGACCTAGCACGGGTAGCGTAGGGTTGGGATTTGCATGGCGGATAAAAGAATTTGTATTTTGCCTAAATATCGGTAACGGATTGGCGTGGCTATACGTGGTAAGATAAGAGTTCGAGTTGCATAGTGATACATTGAATGGATTACTGTGCTGGGGTCTGCTTTGTGCGCTTCAAGGGACGTGGGTATGGGTAATGTTATTATTTCGGACAAAAAGTACCAATGACACGTAGTACGCTCGTTCAGCGAGTGTTTCAGAGATACTTGTGAAGATAATGTTTATTTTTAAGTTAACATTGCCAAGCTGGCATACGGCCCGTTTCACAGTAAGTGCATGCCATGCGTCACAGTCAACAGCGGCCATTATAATGGTATTGGATATTATTATGGTGTAGATACTCCTTTGGTATAAACTGAAGCGATGGTGGGCGTTTAAGTAAATTGATTTCTGTGTAGCTTTAACGCTGCTTTTTTATGGGTGTTTTTTCATAGAATTACTTCAAATAGCATCTTTTTTAACATAGCTCTATTCACAACAATCTTCATACTTATATAATTATAATCAACAATAAATTAATAAAAATAACACAATTATACTAACTTAACTAAAACTATACAGAAACTAAAAAAATGCGTCGAAAAATTTTCATCTGCATCGCTGTCGACTGGTAATGTACCCAAGAGACTGGCGGCATTACCACGTTGTATGGCGATGCTTAGCCTCTGGCCAAAGTAAAAGCCCGCCCTCAAGGGTCACGGAAAGTGTCAACCAGCCGTTTAGAAATTTCTTTAAAAAGACCATGAGTAGGCATATAGATAGCAATAGCACCTTATTTAGAAAATATAATTGACTGACACTCATTTATTCAAAAATCTCTCTACAATAAACTTCTTTCCACAAAATAGTCACTGTTTACATATATAGGACCACACTGCCACAAACACTTAGGACAATCTAACAGGGTTCGACTACATACTTTTTGGTCCTGTAGATCGACCCATGCTGCATGAGTCGATCTACGATATAGGCTCGTTTTATGAGTGCATGGTGCATGGGTCATGCACCATACGAAGACTTTCAATTATTTAGAATTATCATTGAAGTTTTTCCAATTGAAACATTTATCCACTTTATGAACAGCCGGTCCATTCTGTAAAAAAAATCAACGTGATAACTTAAGTGAGGTGAGCTTAAAGGCCCCTACAGACAGGCGCGACACGCAAAGTAATCGCGCGCGATACAAAGGCACCGCTCGTTGCGCGACTTGCGGTGCCTTTATGTCGCGTGTCGTGTCGCGCCTGTTTGAAAGAGCCTTAAAGTTAGCTGTCATTCCACATGATGCTAGGGATTGACACTATTGACAGCTCTCTCACTATTGACACTCCATGCTAACTTCACCTAAGTGTTCACGGTGAGATTTTTACAGAATAGCACTGCAGTAGTGGGTACAAAATAGTTAAAACCTAAATGTACAGACGCCAGCATATCAAGCTACCCGAAACTGTCTAATTTTTCCAATCAACTTTGAACCTTATGCTTTAGCGATAAAGTTGAAAATCTATTAAAGAAATTTGACATATTGTAGTAGCTTGATGTGCTGGTGTCTGTACCTAGACAAGGAGGCTTTTAATAAGCCAGGTCCCGCGACTCTTACATTCTTATTCATTTATGTTTCATGTAAACCCAAGCCAAGCGTTCCCATTACCCTTGACTCTCACTTAATAATCTTTGTTTGCAAGAACATTTGGGACAGATTCACTCGACATTTTTGTACTCAAAACCAAAACATTACGCAAACAAAATTCAGCGTTCATCAAACGTAGGCAGTTAATTATACAGGATTCTTCAGCCGAGTCAGGTGTTTGCTCGCTAAGTATTTATGTCAAAAAGTCAATACTGGTCAATATTGGCGTTCGGCGACAGTGAACTGGTCTAAATTCGCGTGTTTGCCGGCGATATTGGTCGCTATATGCATGGCCGCCGACCACGCTGCCTGACAGCCTTGTAATGGATTGTTTACCTCGGCGCGGACGTCCGCCGCCCCCGTCGATCACTGACACCGACCTAATTACATGTAAATAAATACCGGCCCGACCGCCTGATCTGGGGGCCTAAAAAGGCCACTTTGGCAGAATTGTAAAAGGATAACATTATGAATATATGTCGACGACAGTCCGTGTTTTTCTTTTTTTTCGCTGCACTACGTAGGTATAATCAAAGAGATTGGGATTGGATTTGTATTGGATTGATTGATAATTTAGCACAGACAAAAAAAATAACTGAAAAATCCTTCACCAATGGGATTTGATACGATTAACTTAACGGTTAACTGTCGATTATGATTCCTAATGTTATCCTTTTATGATTCTGCCAAAGTGGCTTTTATAGACCCCCTGATCCGGTCGGGTCCGCCACATTTGTTGTGTACCGATTGATCTTACGTGCTCTTTTTTTAAGTCGATTTGAGTTAGCGCTGTTTAAAATTAGTTACCTATGGCGATTTTGAACGTTTGGTTGAATTAACTTGAGTGGGACCTTATTACAATAAATTTGTTAATTGACGTCGTAATTGGGTTTTCTTTTTCCAAACCAACTATATCATGGTGCAACTTTGATAAACATAAAAACAAATTGGGGAGAAAATATCAATTAAGTAAATTAAAAAGAAAGCCACATATAATATCGTACACCTATAACAACATCAGAATATCAAAGACCCATAACGTAGGTAAATCAAAATGCATAAAGTATCAATATTATAATTATAGCTTAGCAATACATAGGGGGAGTAGCGAGGTGGCTCATGATATAGGAGCGAACATCCCACGGGCGTAGTAAAGTGACTGGCTCGGTTTGCGAATTGCGATATCGGTTGGCGAGTGCGTGGTACATCGTACACCTGGGTCACGCAACTGCCCGATATTATTCAGAGCTCTGTACTAACCCCCCCCCCCCCCTACAGTGAATACCAAGCCTAATGCAAACCCAGCTCACAAAAATGCGATTCAGAAATCTAATCTTCTTTTATTCTTAAAAAAATCTGAGGTTGAATTCATGCTCCCAAAAAACATTGAAGTGTGATTCATTTTAACGAAGGTGTTACGATTATTACTATAGAGAACTTTAACCGTCTCTCAAAAAAGAAATCGTACGACACATAAAAAGTTTTCTAATCGTCCCGTACTACAATAGAGTGCGGGAACTTCACTTATGCTTATTAAATTTTCTCTATAGACAAGAAAATGTAAAACGGGTTTTCACAGCGACATGGAACAAGGCTCAGCCGCGCGGCACATTGGCCCGACACAAAATATTGTGGAGCCGGGTAAACGCGCTGCTCTAACTTCCAATACAATATAAATTGCACTTTGAAAATGGCCTGTACTTCAAAGTGTGCATACGATTCGATACTTTAATACGGTAAGCGAGGGCGTGTTTCGGCTCGCGCGCCCCGCCGCCCGCGCCGACTAGTGCCATAATACCGGTAATGTGGTGTCGCCTTTCTGTGGCGAGATAAGGGTACGCGACATTGACTATTCAAAGGGTTGCGGTCTTCAAAATTTGCGCTCAATAAGTCCAAAATACCTGCGCTCCACCTTTGAGTTGACGCGCTGTTTGCGCTGCAAAGCGATGTTTTAGCTTTAAACGTTCGTTTTGAGTTTATTTATCGATAATATTTTAATCATGAGTCATTGGGATCCGTTGAAAATGCGGTTGCAAACGTTGCTCGTTAGAGCATTATTGTAAGCTCAGTTAATGCGACCCATTTTGTTTCGTTTGTTTATTTGGAACTGTTCGCCGGAAATATTTATGTATGAGCAACTCGGTATTATAACTATATATCTCTCTCCTCTGCTGGTTTACGACAATACACGATCATTATTTGTTAATTTATAGAAGGTGGATTCAGGTCAAATCCTCTAAATGAAATTAATTCACTCCTCTCGACAATCTGTGGTTCAATCTCAAAATGAAATTGGTAAATTATTGAGTTGGCTTTCGCTCAATCAAAGCGTCTTTCACGTGTTTCGAGGTATCAATATTAACTTAGTTAAGAGTAGGTACCTCACTGAATGAGGCTTTTAATTAAAATTCAATCATATTAAAATGTAGTAAGAGGAATTATCAGATTTATCCAATTAGGTCGACAAGGCATTAATGTAGTTTTGTTGTAAAGAAAAATACGAACAAATTGCAATATTGCTCATTCCCCCATACAAATATATAATTTATAGCCTACAGACTAACCAGACTTATAGCTAACTAGCTGTGCCCCGCGGCTTCACCCGCCTAAGTGTCCATCCCGTGGGAATATCGGGATAAATAGCCTATATATTAATCCAGGGTGTCAGCTACCTCCATACACAATTTTATCAAAATTGGTCCAGCTGTTTGAGCGTGAAGAAGTAACAAACGTATAAACACACACACACACACTCACAAACTTTTGCCTTTATAATATTATAGTGTGATACCTATGCAAAATTTTAACAAAATCTATCTGATAGTTTTTGCGTGTTATGGAACATACATTCAGACACAGACAAAAATTTTGATTTCTTTTCAGACCTCGCAAAACCTACCTTAAAAAAATTCAATGTACAGGTTTGTCTTCGCTACGGTTTTATTGTATTAGATAATTCTTGGAGTAATGTAATTTAAGCAATTACATTACTCCAAGAAGCGTCTTAGCTCTATAGAGACTGCTCGAAAACTCTTTTCTGTTTTTGATGTAGGTAAATAATGTATCATGCACATTATGTATTATTTATTTAGGTACTAGCTGCTGCCCGCGGCTTCTTCCACGTGGATGTCGGAAAATTCGTGGGTTTTTTGTGCGCGGAACCCTAATTTATGTTCTAAAATTAAAGTAGCCTAAATGCTACTCCTTATAACATCAGCTATCTGCCAGTCAAAGTCTCGTCAACATAGGTCCAGCCGTTTCGGAGATAAGCCAGAACAAACAGACAGATAGTCAAAAATTTTAAAAATTGTTTTTTGTTATAAGAATCGAATATACTTTCATAAGAATTTAGTAAAAAGCTGTTGTTTTGACATTATAAACAGAAACTTTATTTTTTGTAAATATATCATCATCTGCCAAGCCTTTTCCCAACTATGTTGGGGTCGGCTTCTTGTCTAACCGGATGGACCTGAATACCAGTATTTTACATGGAATGACTGCCTGTCTGACTTCCACTCCACAACCCAGTTACTGGGTAAAACTATACCCCTTGGTAAGACTGTTAGATTTTTGTATATAACTATTATACTACTTGGGCTTCTGACGACCCGTAACGACTGTCAAAGATTCACGAATGACAGCCGGGACCAACGGCTTAACGTGCTTTCCGAGGCACGGAGGGGTCTTGGTAAGTAAAGATGGTCACCCATCCACCGACCAACCGCGGCAAGCGTAGCTTAACCTGATCGATCGACCCGTGCGGCTGATATTACTTAGCCACGAGCCCCTCTTTTGTACATTTGTATAGTTGTATAAACTTCATACTTCCTAGGTAGGTACCTACTATCAAATTGTGATTGTGTTGTTTTGTGTGCTGTTGTATTGTACATTTTGTTATTTATTTATATCTAATCGTATGCTGCACTGGCTGACGTCATCACGTCAATCACCGGCTGTCGCTGAAAACCAGCGCTGGGGCTCTGTCTCGTATAGGGTCTTAGCATTATGCTGAGCGTTGGCCGTTTTGCGTAGATGTGACGCATATCTTTCTCCCAAATTGTACTTTTGTTTTTCTGTTGTTTGTGTTTTTTGTACTTTTGTTTTTCTGTTGTTTGTGTTTTTTTTATTTTTATGCGTTATGTTTGCCGCAAATAAACGTATTTTCTTTCTTTCTTTATTTTTCTTTTAAATCAAAGAATCGACTCCCTCATCCCAGCCTTACTAGTTACCACTCTACCTTTCCCAATGATAATAATTCAGCTCAACCAAAACACCTAGCTAGGTAATTAGATAAGTACGTTCGCTTATATATTCCACACGTGTCTGGAGCGGTGGCTTATTTATTTGCAATTTGTAGGATATCGCCTACTACGTAGTACCTTAATGAGGCAATAACAATAAATAAAGACCCAAAAGTTTTCTCAGACCTCCGCCCTCCGCTCTGTGCCTTCCGCGGTCCCTCTGAAGAAACCGCCTGAAACTCATACGTAGCTGGAAAATGCTATAATTATTTAGCACGGCCCCCGTACTCGCATTATGGCGGTAATTTGCTGGGGTGAATACGATTTGGAAAATTTTATCTTATTACATACTTATATGGTGGGATGTGTTTGTTTTGATTTACAGTGGCCTCTAAAAGTTAGTAGTTTAAAAAATATCAGGTAAACCTGAGGGATTACTTGATTATTTCTTATGATAATTGATAGATTGAATGAGGGTTTTCGTGAAAATTTACGACACCAGTTGGCACCACTGTGACAAGAGGTCTTCCAATATAAAATATATGATGACGTTCATCATTCGATTCATTCATTCGTTCATCATTCAGTCATGACTAAAGAAAATATAGGCTCTTTGACAGATGCCTGGACCTGACGTGTCAGTGCTGCCACCTAGCGAACGTCATTTCAGAAAACCCTCATTGTGACTGTCTCGCTGGTTTAGTGGTCGTAAGCGCGAATGCGTAGTTTCAAGTCCTGAGTTCGAATCCCGAGATCAAGCAAAGTGTTATTCGATCAGAAAATTCATTATTGTAGTCCGGAATCTGGATTTGTACAAGTAACTATGTGTTAGGCCCAGTTACCCTTGGAGCGGTGAATGCTTACGCGAATCCCGCACCCCCGGCCACAGGCAGAGGTGGAAAACCGCGGTAGTTTTATCCGGTAAGAGTCCGGCATGCCCCTCTGTCACCCCTACGATGAAGGAAGTCCATGAGGATTTCCACACCGCACCAAAAAAAAAGAAGCCTAGTTCCCCTTAGTTCCCATGATCCCCGGTCCAAGTGTAGGAATCCCACACTGGGGTAGTTTTTAGTCAGTAAGCCAAACTACCTATATCTTCATCTCCCTCTTTGTTATCATGTAGCTTTCCAAAAATCAAAATAACATTAAACAGAAACAAATCAAAATGTTCGAAGTACTAAAATAAATAATAAACAATTGTCGTTCGATCTATCTCCTCGACTTTGAAAGCTAAACTGCGCGCTGTATTTCTGACAGCAAAAAAATAAAAAGCGAATGAATCCAAAGGTGAAAAACAAGTGAACTATGACACGATCTGTGCCTCAGTTGAATGACGTCGCCTGGTACAAATCACTGCAGTATTCTGTAAGGTCGTATGTGCATTTGTGGTGGATTTACACCCCTTTGGGTCTTTGGAACAGTGCGTCCAAATCTGTTGCTAGCTAGAGCTACATATAGGCAAAGTACAAATCATTGTATTACTCCTAGCTCGTACATACGTATAGGTAGTTGTGGGTACCTGTAGGTATGTGCGAACATCGCTGTCGTGGCTCTGGGACGTTCATGTAAAATCAATGTGTACTGTTCAGGTGTACCGGCTGTCCCAGGGGCACAGTAAAGTCTCCCGGTTCGCCTTGCGGTCCCGTACATAGTAACACGAGCGGCAGTATCTTGCTCTGTAGTTTATTGTACGGTTTGACTTAGAAGGGGACTTTCTTGTACACATTCTTAGGTACCTACATACCTACTCCGTGCATAATAGATCTATTCTGAAACGTCACGATCAAATTTCGAAATTAGAACGATTTATTTATCAACTAATTCTTGGTAAGGTACGTGTCAAATCGTTTTGAAATTCAAATATAGAATAAATCGGTTTAACAAATTTGTTTTTCCTTCGATATAAGGATGAATAATGAATACGCAATCAGACTCAAATAAAAAACGGCTATAAGTGGTCGCAGAGCGCAGATAGATCAAAGGAAAATAAGACAGATTTCAGACTTATCTTAAATATATTATTTTGTATCAAAATATTGAAAAATCCCACCTATATATACGACCACATTTCAAGCACAAAAGACAGTGTATTAGTTGTTTCGCACACCCTTTCAGTCGCGAGGGAAATGTTGCGATAAATATCAATAGGTATTCTTCTGGTATAGCGACATCCCGGACAAAGCTTTATGCACGTCAAGTGCGTTTATCCACCGCTCCTCGCACAGGCCTTTATGACGAAATGATAATATGATGGCTCTCTATATAGGCCACCGTTTATGGTGCACATTATGCAAATAACGTGAACATTATTTCATATTTTGTTTGCCGGCGGTGTCGCGACCCCGACCGCACTGTGTACTGGCATTTCATTACGAATACATTGACAAGCGACACATTAACGATTAATATATCACAATAATGCACAAAAACACGTCGTTATTTAACAAATTACAAAATTATTTACTGCGTGGCTTTAATTCGGCTAATTGGAATTATTTTCGACATCAGTTACGGTAATAACGGTGTTTTTATTATGCTAGCGATCGGATTCGCGAATGCCTAGGGCACCCCTGTAGACTACCATGTAGACGGGCGTGGCAGACGGCACTCGACAGACACGAAAGCGAGTTTTCTTAAGTTAAATGAACCGCACAAAGTTCGATTGTAACACCTAAGAGTAACTTACATATTAGTAGTGTTTTCAGAAAGTTTTATGCTTCGCCGAGTACAAAGAACTCACAGTGTACATAGAGATAGAGGCGGCAATGATATAGTGTCGGGCAGGCGGCCGTTCCCTCAGGAGCGATAAACCCTTCCCGGCGCTTCCCGTGTACTCTTCTTTATGGGGAGGCCGGAATGGCTAGCCCAGGTGAACAGGTAGCTAGATTGTGAAAGTATTTTTAGAACATCTTGTCGATCGTCGGGTGTTTTTCCTTTGTTATCAAATGTGAGACATTGGAAGTGAATTTTCGTTTATGGCCGCCTAATGTATCCGTAAGGTTTAGGTGCTCACGGTTGTTCGCTTTTATGGTGTGTGGATAAAGAATATATTCTACGGAGCAGGTTTATTACCTAAATTGCGTGTAAAGGTCAAATAGGTGTTTCAAGATCCCACAGATAAGGGTTAAATTAAATTCCTAATTGGAGTGAAAATTGTTGTTTTTACTTATCTTACGAATGTTTTACTTTCGACATTTTGTGAAATTCTTCGTGTTTTCATTGTTAAAATATATTCGTTTTACTGGTCCCCGAGAGAGTATTCCCGTGAAGTCCCGCTTAAAACCAATTACCGTAAGTGTACCGTGCACGAGCCGGACTAGGTAGGTATATTGGTAACTTTAATAGAACAAAATCTCATTACTGACTCTGTGGAGTTAATGAATTATTAAAGCTGATTTAAGCCACATTGGTTAGTAGCGCAGCGGAAAAAATATCAGACATCCATTTGTTATTCCTATTTGAAACGGCACAGGTTTTTATCGCATGTTGTGGCAAACGTTGGTTGTTTGATATCTTCCTAACTTTATTTGCAAATCGCGTGCCACAAGTACACGTTTACACTTGTAATACTTACTTGTTGAATTACCATTGTTCAAGTAGAATTTCGTTTGAAATGAATGTTTTATTTTTTTACTGGTATTGGAAACCCTCGTATATTGTGTTCCCTGTCCTTAGGTGTACGTGTTGAAGTATTTTCTTATTACTCCACTCCGAAAAACCTTGCAGAAGGAATTGTGAGACGGGGCAAAGTGGTCGGCGATATAAACGTAAACATTTGTATCGACTCGAGACTGTACGAGCACCGACGGTAATAAACATTGCTGAAGTAAGCTGAAGTCGCAAATGGTTGCGTACCTACACAGGTGATATACTTCAAAAGATATACTACAACAACAGTAATATCTATAGGGTTGTGACCCTATATAGATATTACTATCGTTGTAGTCCGCTATTTAATTGTAGGGATAGGGTCACAACATGAGAAAAATACTTTCAGGTAAGGTCAGTAGACCTTACCTGAAAGTATTTTTACCTGAGAGTGTTGTTGGCACAGTAGTAATAGTCGTGACTTGCAAGTTGTACGTCGTGGGTTCGAACCCAGGCATGCGCTTTACTTTGTGTAAATTATTTCATTAGCACTGCTCACAAAACGGTGAAGGAAAACATCGTAAAGAAATCGGCATGTCCTACAAGAACCAAAAATTCGAAGACGTTACATCTACCAACCCGCACTGGCCCCGCGTGGTGGATTACGCCCCACTCCCTCTCAAACGAGAGGAGACCTGTGTCCCAACAGTGGGACCGTTATAGTCTCATTATGTAAGGTCTACTCTCGAGTGTGAATAAAAAGATGCTACGAGATCACCTAACCTTTTGTTTCGCAAACTAAATAAATATTACCAATAGAACGATTTTCTGTCCACAAAAATACACTATTCATGTTAGTTTTAGCATTAACAACCTCACAGTATTTCCACATAGTAGTTTATTCAAAAAGCCAAGAAAAAACGCCATGTAATATTTGATTGGCGGTATGCAGTTGGTACGTCCGCATGGCTCATGAATCCGTAATGAGGATGTAGGGAGCTGCATTTTGCGGTGTCCACCTCCCCTGCTACTTTGGCGCCCTGGTACATTTGTACTGCGTTAAGTAGCTCTAGTTCTAACCTACTGAATATATACTCGGAATTTATTCCTTCTGGCATTTTACTTTGCGGTATTTCTGAGAACGTTCTGTAATACATGAATACGAATACTGAAGTTTTTAGCTTTTATATTTTTGTGAGTTGTGTGATACTTGTAGTTCTGTGGGCTAAAGTCATAATAAGATCATCAAGTGCACAGGTGACAGCGCATACAACTGTAAAAGAATGACAGTTTGTTGTGATTTGAGTATAATGGATAAGTTGGTGGTCAATTTGATAAACAATTAATTTAGCTGACCTTTCAATAAAAGGGTTACCTATCTGTGCTCAAAGCTTTAGGAAGCAAACAAACTAACAATAAGCTAATTTTTGAGTGCCATCTAGCTCTGGAGAGTTTATCGACGTCCAATCGTATTACTCTCCAGTGGATCAAAGGGCACAGTGAATCTTTGGGCAATGATGCTGCAGATGAACTTGCGAAGAGAGGCTCTGACATGAGGGTGCTAGGCCCGTACCCACTTCTCCCTTTGCCTTTCTCACAATTTCGTGCGTGGATTCGCCAAAGATCGACCGAACTCCATAACAACAGATGGTCACGGGCAACAGACTGTAGACAGTCAAAATTGGCTCTACCAATGATACACCCGCGATTAACCAAAAAACTTCTCAACCTGAGTAGGAATAACCTTAGAATAATAATAGGTACAATCACGGGCCACAACCTCCTTAACAAACATCTTTTCAACATAGGCGTCACGGACAGCCCCCTCTGCAGGGGCTGCCTTGATGCCGAGGAATCAGCCGCCCACGTCATCCTGGATTGCGAGGCCGTGGCTTCTCAACGTGAAGAAATCCTCGGAACAATGAGGTCGCTCCGCGAAGCCTGTGAAGCTCCCAGGAAGCTTCTGTGCTTCTGGGCGGAGCTAGGCTGGCTCTGTTAGCCAGAATCCCCACGCACAACGGACCGAATGAGAGTCTAAGTGCGGAAAAGGGAGTCCTATCATCATCATCATCATCATCATCATCAAGGGTTACCTTTTGAGATGGGTTCAATGAGTTTTTATTTTACAATTATTTTTTCAACTGATTAGAATAAGTGTAATACATGAAATGACATCATGACATGAAAATGCATTTACCTATGCCATGTCCGAGTCTGCGGTATTATAGTCCACTTTGTTACTTCCCGTGGATGGAAGGCTACCAAGAACCGTAAATAATCAGGTCAAGTTAGGTTTACACTGAAAACGTTATAATTTTATAGTTTTTAACTTTGTTCGTTCAGTTGGTAATTTTATACTGCATGCTCTGATCTTCTCTAAGTGAAGAAATGCAATGAAATGCAATGCAATGAATGAAAACTTAATACCTGATGTTGCTCTTTATTTTGTATTTTGTAAATCTTTTGTTGAAGATCCTAAAGGCTCCTGCAAACAGGCGCGACACAAAGGCACCGCTCGCTGCGCGACTTGTGGTGCCTTTATGTCGCGTGCGATTTTATCGCGAGTCGCGCCTGTTTGTGGGAGCCTTAAATCTCACTTCACATGACCGAAGACTCACACTAATAATATAAAGGAGAAAATTTGTAAGTGTGTGTGGGGGGGTGTGTGTGTGTGTGTGTATGTGTGTATGTGTGTTTATATGTTTGTTACTTCTTCACGCTTAAACGGCTAGACCAAATTTGATAAAATTTTGTATGGAGATAGCTGACATCCTGGATCAACATATAGGCTATTTTTATCCCGATATTCCCACGGGATCGACATTAACGCGGGTGAAACCACGAGGCGCATCTAGTCAATAAATAAATAAATACCGATGTAACTTGATTTTTCCTAAGGTTACCGGAGGTAAGACAATTGTGGCTCTAAATAATAATAATAAAAAAAACATGTCATGGGCAGATCATACACATTTTAACTTAAGCACTAAGAAAAGGTAACGTGACAGCAGGGTATACTTTTTAGGGTCCAAAAGTGTGGATTATCAGGCCATTTGGATAAGCCTTCCATTAATTATCCATTATTATAAATTCGAAAGTTTTCTGTTTGTCTGTCTGTATGTAACCTTTGCACGCCTAAACCACTAAACGGATTTCGATAAAATTTGGCAGATTGCATTCCGGGAAAGGACATAGGGTAGTTTTTATCCCAATATTCCCACGGGATCGACACTTATGCGGGTGAAAAAGTGGGGCGCTGCTAGTATTCTTTAATAGTTAGAAAATAAAAAAATAAAAAAGTTTCTGTCCTGTTTGGAAGACCGACAGAGAACAATACACATGGTTTCTTAGTTACCAACACGAAAAATACAATGAAAGCTTTCGAATCAATACAAAACAATGACAACAACAAAACAATATAAAAACAACGTTGCTGAAATTATACATTTGTTAAACTTATAATCCAATATTACAATGGACTATAAAACGACGCACGTGTTTGCTTTCAGAATATAACCGGCTATTCGGTTGAAGCTAATTTGTGTTAAAACAGAGCAAACGCCTAATTACGATGCAAATTGATCGTTCAGATCACCGCACTCATAAAATTGCGGCGATCAAAATATTCCCTTCACGGGATATTATATAGTGTACGTTTAAAATTTAACCAAAATGAATGAAGGTATTTTTGGCACAATTTTGTTATGGAATTTTGGGTTAATAATGCTGGCTTGATTTTGACCTAATATACCTAGACAAAAAGATGGAATACAGAAAAGGACAGAGTGGGTAAGTATAACCTGTTGGAGTTTTCAGGCGAATTTCCCTCAGGTTGTTTTCATTCACTGTAAATCGAAGCATTACAATACCAATACACCACCATACCATACCATAAACCATACCATAAAGCATTACCATATACCATACTACCATTACCATTACCATTTACCATTTTTTTGCCATATACCATTTGCAATTACAATAAAGTATGCTCATGCCGCCTGTGATACAGGTTTATCCTAGTACAGTCATCTAACATTAATACATATGTAAATAATTTCTAAGACTCTATGTAATAATTTTACCAATTTTAATACTGAATAAAACATTTATTTATTTTTATTTATTATCATCCTATAATGTTCCCACTACGCGGACACAGGCCTCCTCACTGTGAGAGGGAGTGGGCCACAGCACAAATAGAAGTCGAAAAATATAGGATAGACATTTGCCTAGTAGTGGGACAATATTGGTTAAAGGAAAAAAAAACAATCTATGCAGACATATTCACCGTTCTACGAAAAACTGATAAAGAAGAGGACGTTTTAAGGGGTTTTTAACCGCTTAAGGTCATCACGCTTAAGGGCACACGTATCAAATCTGAAAGGGATCGGCATCGTATCGCCTTTCGCCTCGCCATCAAACAGGCGTCAACCTAACGTAAGCACGTAACCAAATCGGATCAGAAGCTCCGATACGTCGACTCGGCTACTGCTAGGCGACACGGCGCGACGCCGCGCTTACGGCTCACCGACCGCTAGTTGATGGTGCAGCAGGCAGGCCGGAGGGGTGAGAGGGGCAAGGGTGGACGAAAAGACGTAAGCTTGGGTACAGAGAGACGTAAGCGCGGGGACGACGAACCGTAAGCGCGGGGACGACGAGCCGTAACGCATCGCACCGCGGTTCGTGAGCTTGTCCCGAGGCGAGGCGATTACGTTACGATTCCGATTAGTGTGCGTTGCAGTAGGGAGTTTCATACAAAGAATAGGTACTAAACGGCTCGAATTGATACGGTGCCGATCCCTTTCCGGTTTGATACGTGTGATAAACCGATACCTTTAATCACCGCTAATGAGACAAAATTGATTTGCTATTCTAATGGGCTGATATCGTACCACGCCGGGATTGAGTGGTTAAACCGCTCCCGCTGTTCGCAGCGACAATATTAATTCCATATTCTCCTTCATATTAATTTACGTTACAGAAGCCATCCAATAAGCCACCAACAAATATAAAAGATAAATTTCTCCTTTGTAGCTTATTCATCGGCATCATAAAAGATAAAGGCGGAGAGGGCTTGTAGTTTTAAACCTGACATGCAAATAGCTTGAAAATAAGTAATCTGTTGGGGCTCGTTAAGTACCTAGATGATAGTAGAGTTTATTTAGGTAGGGTAGGTATTATGTAACGTTTTCTTGTAAAGGCTCTTACAGACAGGCGCGATTCGGGTCGCGCGTTGTACCTCTTTGCAGGAGCCTTAAAGAGGTACGGTGTTATAATTGTCTGCGTTCTAGTGGGTCTATGTTTCTTTTTGCTGCTACCATTCTATTTCTTTGTTGGCTTTTCTTAGCAATATTGTATTAAAATAGATTCTTATAATTAAAAAGCCGCAGGTTAAAGTAATTTTGAACAGACAGACACACATAAATTACTGTAGGTATATAGAATAGGTTTAGTTTAGACTAGCTTCTGCCCGCAACGTCAAAAAATTAATGTATTAGTATAGTAATTTGTTCATCCAGTTTATAAACTGTGTGCCGAATTTCATCCAAATCCATTCAGCCTTTATTGTGTAATTGGGTAACAAACATCCAAACATACCTTCAAACTTTCACATTTATTATACACTAGCTGCGCCCCGCGGTTTCACCCGCGTAAATGTCTACCCCGTGGGTATATCGGAATAAAATGTAGCCTATATGTTAATCCAGGGTGTTGTCCCCTACAAAATTTTATCAAAATTGGTCCAGCCGTTTGAGCGTGAAGAAGTAACAAACATATAAACACACTTACCCACACACAAACTCACAAACTTTCGCCTTTATAATATTAGTGTGATAAAGTATGATATGAAATATGATCAGTAGGATAGATTCAGTAATTTTGTTTGGATGATAATCAAGCAAGTAAGAATACAATAAAAAATACGTTAATTATTCGCCATAATTTCAAACTACCCTTAAAATGAACCCCCTACCAACTAAGGACTTAAAGTATGCCATTTTCTGCAATGAAAAGCCTTCGTAGAAAGCTGAATAGTGCGTCTCCATCGCGGACTCTGATCCGAGCGGAGCCGGATGTCAACATTTGCTCATGCGATTTCACCCCCGGGGCTGGCCGGGAAATGACATGCGCCCTTTATTCCCGGGATCCTGGCCACTTTTTACTGCTCCGAGATGCAATTGCATGCAAAATTTCAAAGAAACCGCCCCCAGTGAGATGAAGTAGCGACTTTGTAAGCTTCATTTGTGCTCTTTTAATTTTTAAATTAGGTTGTTGGTTTTTTTTGTTTTGTTTTATGATATCTGGAGGATACTGGGTGGTTTTATTTAAACGGTTCATCTTAAGAGCGTTTACGCCGTACGGCATTTCATACAAATTTTCAAGCCCTTGTTTTTCGAAATGTATGAACCGATTTTAATGAAACTTCATACACATAAGCAGGACACAAAGGTATAAAAATTACTTAAGAATATTTTCGAAAAATAGTGTTACATATTTTCAGTTATCTTTTTTTATATAAGATATTCCGAGAATGTTCTTAAGTAACTTTTTAGACCTTTGTATTCTGCTTATGCGTATGAAGTTTCATTAAAATCAGTTCATTCATTTCGAAAAACAAGGGCTTGAAAGTTTGTATGAAATGCCTTACGTCTTAAACGCTGTTAATGTCAATTACAACAATTTTATTCATTCTTGGTCATTTCTGTTTTTACCGACTTCAAAAAAAGAAGGTTATCAATTCGACACGTATGTATGTAATATTACTGGAATGACAATCTATTAGGGCTTCCAAACAAATATACAAAATTTTATAGACGTATGTGTGTATGTTTGTCCATGCATTTATCTGCAACTATTAATCGAATTGTGACCATTTTTTATTGGTTTAAATGTACTTCAACTTAGGGAACAGTGCAAGTTTGATTGAAATCGATTCAGTAATTTACAAGATATAGACTAATACGTGTAAGTGTAGTGTCAAAGGGAAAACATCTCAAAACCTTGGTCAAATTCTAGTGCAATATTTACAACAAAACTATTATTTACAAACAAATTTTCCAGTTTTTACTTGAAAACTAAAAATTACGAAATAAAAAAGCAATAAAAAAAAATTAAACCTACTTCAAAAAGAAATGAACTCAAAATTATAAAATAACTTTAATTTCGGAAGTCGGTGGCAAAAAACTAAAACTAAAATACAGATCCCAAAGACACCGCCTTCCGAAATTAAAGTTATTTCATAATTTTGAGTTTATTTCTTTTTGAAGTAGGTTTATTTTTTTTAAATTACTTTTTTTATTTCAAAGGGCAGTGGTGGCCCAGTTGTATCAGCCTCGACTTACGAGTTAGTAGGTCGTGAGTTCGAACCCAGACAGGCACATTACTTTGTGTATTTAATTTCATCACCACTGCTCTCAAAACCACTGCCCTTTGAAGGAAAACATCGTGAGGTGACATCTACCAACCCGCATTGTGCCAGCGTGGTGGATTATGGCCCACTCCTTAAGAGGTTGCCTGGTGTCCCAGAAGTGGGAACAATAATAATAAACTTTATTGCAGACCTCGGTCCATAATGTTAGTAATATATGAAACAGACTTACTTAACTAATATTAGTAACACACACAATCAATAAGTGCAATACAAATAACAACAGACAATAATTTACAACACAATGTAGAATACAGAACATAAAAGCACATAAATGACGTATACCTTAGATACGACACAGGTCGACTCAAAGTAGCTACTTTGGCTTTTTTTTACAATATAGGCCGATTATCCAGTTATGTATTTCTGTTTGTAAAACTATGGTTCGGACATTTCTATAGCGGTTTCTAAGTTCTGGTTAGATTGTTCGGTTAATTAGGACGTCCTTAACGCTTTCCTTCCTTTTACAGGAGAAAAACACGAAGCAACCTGGAGTCTGGATTTGTGCCCTTTTGGTGGTGACGGATTCGCCCCAGGACTTATACACTAAGTGAAATTAGGGTGTATGTAAGTATTATACCTAGGTACACCTCTACCGATCTCGTCAATGACGACATACGAGTAACTTACTAAACCTACGTGAACTTGTGTTCAAAGCTCACGTAGGTACTTGTGAGTAAGTAAAAGTGAGGGGCCCGTGGCTAAATAATAACAGCCGCCACAGGTCGATAGATCAGGTTAAGCTACGCTTGCCGCGGTTGGTGTGTGGATGGGTGACCATCATTACATACCGTGACCCCTCCGTGCCTCGGAAAGCACGTTAAACCGTTGGTCCCGGCTGTCATTCTTGGATCTTTGACAGTCGTTACGGGTAGCCAGAAGCCCGAAAGTCTGACAACCAGTCTTATCAAGAGGTATCGTATTACCCAGTAATTGGGTTGTGGAGGTCAGATAGGCAGTCGCTCCATGTAAAATACTGGTATTCAGCTGCATCCGGTTAGACTGGAAGCCGACCCCAACATTGTTGGGAAAAGGCTAGGCAGATGATGATGTGAATTTGTGTTAAAAAATAGAGATTAAAGATTTCCTGAAGGCTAAAAACGCTAGCAATATCGTTCTTGCACCAAGAAACTATCAGCTATACAACCGTGGCTATTTGTTCCCAGCTAAAGTATGATAGGAACAAAAGGCTATTAAAAGTAAAACTTCTATAAAAGCTGGTTTACCTGAACACAGGAGAACGGCTTAGCATAAAATATTATTTTATATTGAAAACATGTGCTTGAGTTGAGAAACTTGCGTTTTGAAACATTACTAGTATATTGTATGAATCCATCAGTAAACAGACCGACCAAGTTTATCAGGGCTTTATTGGAATCTACTGCTATATGAATCGGTGGAACTATGTAAGAAGGAAGATGATCATGTCAGTATGCCCGGAGTTCTGTGGGATGTGTATGACTTTTCTAAAAAAAAATTTAACGAATCCAACAAATCAAAGATCATAAAAATCGGTCCAACAATTCTTTTTTTTTTTTTTTTTCAGGATGGGAAATCGTCCAACAATTCTTAAGATATAAAATGGTGTAACTAACCCTACTTTGTTTTATTTACTTTTTAAACGAATTAGTAAAACTACAGAGACATCAATAAGAGTTAAAACACTCCCTAGTAAATAGGCATTAATAAAACGTGTGACTCACAGTCAAAACATTGAAATAACAGCATCACTATGCACTTTGAAGTGACAGATCGCCGGACAGTTGTCCCGAATCGAATCGGACTTTATTTAACGTCACTAAAAATGGTGATGCACATTTTCGCGTAGCGGGAGAGAGGAAAGTGCGCGTCACCGGCCGAAGGGAGCAGAAATCACGACAGCAAACATTGACTTTAGACTTTTACTCTTTTACTCACTTAGCCTAACTCTCCCCACTGCGCTGCAAATCACTCCACTACGTAGAAACGAAGAGGAAGTTTTAAATTCTGAAATTTCTTTAAATAATTTAAAACCGTCTGCTATGAATCGACTTAGTGAGTTATTGAAGTGTTCGCGAACCCGTAATTGGGTTCATGTGTAACCTTTGTTCTATAGCTACTACTTGAATACGTAACTTGGTACATGTCTACGAATTTATAGCTACATTATTTTTATATCACGAAGCGACGCGCGCTTTACTTCTGGTAACCAAGTGTACAAACACGGTGTAAATGTGTGCGTGAAGATGACTAGCGTCAGTACATAACACATACACACACACAAACACACTTCCGACTTCGCCATTGTCTCGGACGATACCGAGACATGAGGTGCGCTTACACATGCATTCACAGCATGCTTCTACTCTTGGTAACCACAAGTAAAGCGCGCATCGCTTCGTGAGATAAAATTACTGTACTTGATTATAGTAGGTACGTATCTGTAAATTAATAGCAATGAATTAAGACTCCTTCAAACAGGCGCGACACGCGATAAAATCGCGCGCGACACAAAGGCACCGCAAGTCGCGCAACGAGCGGTGCCTTTGTGTCGTGCGCGATTATATCACGTGTCGCGCCTGTTTGTAGGAGCCTTTAATCGTAGTAATTGAATAAGTAAATTGCTTATTGAGAGTATAAGACACAATAGGAAGGAACTGATATTTGAGAAGCTGTTTGCTATCTAAATGGCTTGCGCGAAGGTTGATGGATAGACATTGAAGGTCAGGCAATGTTGCCACAGTGAAGGGAGTTCGCTGTTCTAACATAATACCATTTAAAAAGCACGTGGTCTTGAAGAGTCGTGATAAAATCTACATAATGCAACGTGAAATTATTATTGAATCGAATTCTTTGACATCTTTATCTATACAAATCTATTACAAAGTGTCTGTTTAGAATTTCAAAATAACAGCTTATTACTAAATGCATATGAAAGTATATAAGGTAGCGACTTATGAAAAAAAAAAATGTTTGTCTATCGGTCTGTTTGTTCTAGCTAATCTCCGAAACGGCTAGACCGATTTTGACGGGACTTCCACTGGCGGATAGCTAATGTTATAACGAGTAATTTAGGTTACGTTTATTAGAGAAAAAGAAAACAAATACAAAAGGTATTAATGTCACACGAACGAAGTCGCGGGCAGCACTAATTTCCA
Organism: Luperina testacea; assembly: GCA_927399505.1. Classification (NCBI taxonomy): domain Eukaryota; kingdom Metazoa; phylum Arthropoda; class Insecta; order Lepidoptera; family Noctuidae; genus Luperina; species Luperina testacea. Next base: position 14,177,172 of record OV656760.1, on the reverse strand, counting down.
AATAAGTAGAAAGACTACAGCGCTGAGGTTTTCCTCAAATGAAACTAAAACACTTTAAACAAAGACCAAATTAAACCTAACAAAAGGAAAAGTTTAAAACGAGACTTACACTATTATCCCCAATCACACGATCGACTGACTTCGAAACCGGCATAACTCATAATTAAGCACTTATTAGACATCTGGGAGGATCTACCTATAGTTATTCAAATATCAAAGTCAGCGATCTAATACGTGGCTGCAATCGCTCCTCTTGAATTACGGTGTGCATTTAATCTTTTCAGACGTTCTCAAATATTCGCTCATTAACCCGTAGCCACTTCAGACGGCGCCGATTTGTTACCTTGAATGTGCTGATAGAATGAAAGAATGCGCAGATTTGCGAACACACCACCTTATTTATTCCTCTTTTATTAACTTCGGGAATAATGTTTACATGGAGAGGTGAGGTGTTTTTTTTTTACTTTGAAAGTGTTTTAACTTTTAAGTGCATCTTTTCAGATGGTGACAATAGGTATTATAACAGTACCTCAAGATAGGAAAATCTCGCTCTTATCCTAATTTATTTAGGATCGGCGCATCATGTCTTTTTGTTCCATACTTGTCACTCCTTTTCTAACCATATCATCATTCACACATTCCATCCATCATAATGATAATAAGTAAATAAATAAACGATAAATAATGATACACTGAAAAAAATGATTTCATACTACAGCACATTTAAGCGATTTCATTGAGACTTACTGTAAGAAGAAATGTTTGTAAAACAGTGAAAGACAAAACAGTAACTTTTAATGATTGAACGTACTATTTACTGAAAAAAAAACAACAAAAAAAGTAATTATTACTGTAATGTAAGTAAATTTCAATGGTTTCAACGATATCACCAAATGAATAAAACAGTTAATTTTGTGCTACTTAAAACGTCAAAGTTTACTGTCATTACGGTAACATTTTGTCTCAAGATTTAACTGTTGTCGAATCAGGAAATAATACTGTTTTGAACGTTAGGATTATATCGAAATGTTTAAAGGCGCGACACGACACGCGACCCAAAGGCACCGCAATGTCACGGAACGAGCGGTGCCTTTGTGCCGCGCGCGATTATATCGCGTGTCGCGCCTGTTTGTGAGCCTTTAAGCAGTTCAGATTTTATCATTTTTATTTACTGCTTATTTCTTTCAGTGTAATAACACTCCACCTACCCACTCTTTATTGGCATTATGATATCTTAGCAAACACAGAGAAGACAACATTGGAAGGAAGACGATATACCAAGGGAGGCTTTGAGAAGATTGCTTGTAAAAGAAGAAGAAATTGTCAAATCATTCTTGTGTCAAATTTTCACGACATTAGACACATTTTACAAATCTGGGGGCACAGTAGTGCCCCCGCCAAGACGAGCCAAGCAAAGCGCAAGGGCACTACCTACCTTTTCTCGAAGCACTTCGTCGTTTTTTTGAACCCTCATAATTTGGGTTTGGATTATACCAGATAAACAAAATTCTCGGGATATAATGTAAACAGTAGACTTATTAAACATATAAAGTTTCAATTGCATATCTCTTATAGTTTAGATTTTATGGATATCTAAAAAACCCCTATTTCGTCACTGATTCACTGTCGATCATCAAAATTCTTAGGGCACTTCCTGAAGTCCTAGAAAGCTGAAATTTGTTATGTAAGCTAGTACTAGTACACAAACAACAAAAAAAATCTAAAACTTGGAACTTTTACCCCCAACCCCTTAAACTAGGGGATAGAATTTTGAATGAGACTTCCGCAAATTTTGATGCTAGAGGTCTGAAAATTGATATAGGGAATCCTTATTATAAATGATAAAATGTGTATTTCAGGATTTTTAGCAAACCACCCCGCCCACTTTACACCCATGTGATGGTAGCGAAACGGTCAAGCCTCATATTTTGACTAAGGTGTTGAGTTTGTAAAGATAGGGCTTGTAGAGTTAGGGCGTGTATGGTTGAAAGCTTAGCTCTAGATGAGAACTTTTAGACAGTACGAGCCATATGTGGTATCGTCTTGGCAACATTTTGCATGAAAATGTTTTGTGGTGGGATTAAAACTATTCTGTATAATATACAGAATAGTTTTAATCCCACCACATAGCAGTCTAAGTATATTATACTTAGACTGCTATATGCTTCCACTGCGTTATCTAAGCGACTAAGTGCAGCAGTGTCACAGCTGTACCTACCTATATACGAGTGAGACATGGGGGCGATGGTGCCCGTGTGTCGGATGACGTCATCTGACTGACGTGGCTTAACGAACAAGGCCAACTAGCGACATCGGAGCGACGGATTACTGTTTACGTACTCTTTGAACCAGAATTAAAAAGAGGTATTAAAGAAAATAGCAAAAACATAACTGTTAATAAAAAATCTGGCATTAAATCGTTATTAAATTACATTACCATCAAGGGCATCAAGCAAGTACAGCCAGCGAAATTAATAAGTATTGTGAAGAAGATTGATACTGTACGTCATTTCATACAACTGTCAAATAATGACAGTTGTGGTTTGAATATACGGACAATTTAAGTTTTCCAATTTGCCTAACAATTACTTTTTCTGAGTTGCTACATGATTATAGTTCAAGGTTGGATAGTGTTGGCTATAGAAACGAAGCTAAAGGTGGATTGACAACCTAAAATTGGTGAAGTGACATTATGAGGCTAGGTTGAAACAAACAGCATAAAGGAGGTTTTGTACTGGAGTTACAGATAATTGCACCTCATTTGTACACACTTTCCCATCACAATCCGGAGGATCTTGAAGGTTTGAAAAATTCATTTGCTCAACAACGTAACTAACCCAATGAATGTTTTTAAACTGTCAAAATTAAAGGCTCATCAGTAGTTGGATACAGGTTATACTTACTTAATAATCATCTAATTAAACTATACAGATAAAGAGAAAAGGTTTGATTATTGTATGTTTGTTTGTTACACTTTCACGCTAAAACCGCTGAACAGATTTGGATGAAATTTGTCACATGGATAGACCATGGACTAGGTCATAGATTTTTTATCCCGGTATTCCCAGAGGATCGAGAGTTATACGGGTGAAACCGCGGGGCGCAGCCAGTCATAAATGTAATTAGGTATGTACAGACGCCAGCACATCAAGCTACTACAATATGTCAAATTTCTTTAATAGATTTTCAACTATATCGCTAAATCACAAGGTTCAAAGTTAATTGGCAAAATTTGACAGTTTCGGGTAGCTTGATGTGCTGGCGTCTGTACAACATGAAATGCACATCTCTTTGTTACGTCAATGTTTCAAAATACTGCTAAAACAATGACAACTCTATATTCCTGGCATTGTTGTGGGAATTGCACATACAATAGTTTCATTCGAGTAATATAGTTGTTGGCGACTGGCTGGTTAGTCGTTCCTTTTTTATAAATCTGTTTTTTAAACTATTTTATTTCTTAATGACAAATGATGTATTTTTCAGTTGTTGTCAAATAGTTTGCTTGTGACTTGTGATATGTGAGTGTTCTCTTTCTCTTGGTTCTGCTAATAATTATCTTAATTTACTGTGACCCTCTTTGTTTCATTTTCCATTCTTTTTACATTTAAATACAGTCCACATTCATCCACATTTTTGGTCCATTCGTCGCCGAAATTTTTACCATTTGAACCATTTCTTTCGTGACAGTTTTCACGTCATTTTCATTTTGCATTACGATATTTTCATACAATGATGGTCACACGGAGTAAATCAAGATTTATCGCGAACGTAACGGCGAACCCTGATGATCGCGACGAACATTCAACGACCTCTCGCCGCGATCTCATCAATCCCGTGCCGTGCGGAAACGTTGCACCGCAAGAGGACTCGCGTGCCGCGGGGAGTATTAGAAACGTTGCCCCAGAGCAAGAACCCTTAGTACTTCCTCACAGTTCTGGCATCGTGGCCCAACCGCGCGACACGCACAGCAGCAGACATTCGCATACAACAAGATCCAGTGCGACTGTACGAGCGCAGAAGTTAGCCATTGAGGCAGAAATTCATCGCCGTCACGCAGAACGTGAGAAGGAATTGGCCGAGCGCGAACGTGTGCGCGAGCGTGAGCTTGCGCGCATACAACAGGAAGCAGACGAAGTGGAGCTACGTGCAAAACTCGCTTCTCTCGAAGCAAATTCGGATAAGTATAGTAGTAGTAATCGTAGCTCATCTCACTCGCACAGGCATCGAGTCGCAGCATGGGTCGGGAACCAGCACGACGCTGACGCCCCCCTCGACCTACGCCCTCAAGCTGTGACACAAATCGAACCACGTGCGATGCACACCACTGCTTCTACGCCTGGTAAAAACACGCAGGCTGATCCTGTTTCGCAATTGGCGAAGGCGATTTCCACTCTACCCGATCGCCACAAACGCCTCGAACTTATGCCATTTTCAGGCAACATTAACGATTGGCTGCCATTCAAATGCACTTATGAACGAACTAAATCATCTTTTACACCCACAGAGAACGTTGCACGCCTTGTTGCCGCCATCCGCGGCGAGGCCCGGGTTGCTATTTTATCCGTTTTGTTCGAAGCAGAAGACCCCGACGAGGTGATAGCGGCTCTGGAGCAGAACTACGCACGACCCGAGCTCGTAGTTGCCCAGGAGATCACCGCTCTACGGAATTTAAAGATAAGTAACGTAGAGCATTTAAATACTTTGGCTAATAAATTACGAAATTGTGTGACTACAATTAAATGGCTAAAACAGGAGGAGTATTTGTCCTCGATCGAACTGCTTCGCACGGTGCTTTCTAAGCTTAGCGAGCACACCAGAGATCGGTTCACCGACTACGCCTCTACTCATAAGCCTTTTGAGCCATCTATTACTAAACTGGAGTTGCTTTCTAGATTCTTAGTTGTTGAGGCCGAGCGGCAGCTCAAATACAATTATCTGGTTGACACGACACCGAGCTGGTCGCACAGTAAGCTCCCACTTTACAAGCCTCCAGTTCATAAGTTTAACATGCCAAAAGATTTGACTATTCATGCTACTACTTCTAAAGACAAAACAACGGAATGTTTATTCTGTAAACAAGGTTCACACACCGTAAAAACCTGTAAGGCTTATTTGTCTCTTACGGTAGACGACAGATGGCGCTGGGTTAAGGAAACTAAAACTTGCTATAGATGTCTTAAATCTCAGCCACATACTTGGAGTACTTGCCGAGTAAAACGGTGCGGCGTTGATGGCTGCACGAGACGGCATCACGCCCTTCTCCACGGCGATGTAGTTGCAGGCGACAACAAACCCAATACTAATACATCCAATTTGCCACAGAGTTCATCGACTAATACTGTCGTACCGCAAAAAGATGGTGACGTCATCGCTGCCACGTTCGGGGTACCCGCAACGAGCACGCGTGGACTATTAAAAATCCTGCCAGTCGTTGTGGAGGGACCACACGGCACTTTTGAAACGTTCGCACTACTAGACGAGGGCAGCACGAGCACTCTCATCGACGGTGACGTAGCCACGCGCATCGGAGCAGAGAACGTCGGCCGACAACAACTGCGTGTTACTGGTGTTGGTGGTATGTTCCTGGACACCGAGGTATGTCTTGTAAATTTTTACATTCGAGGTCGCCATCTACCTGAGCGTCATTTTATACAAGGCGCGCGAAGCATCACGCCCCTTCAGCTTAGTCCCCAAAGTACCGATCATCTAGACTTTTCCGAATACGACCATCTGGCTGATCTGGCTGACGTGTTGGCATATCAGAACGCAACGCCTACTGTACTTATCGGCGCCGCAGATTGGCATCTATCTTTGAGCCGTGAGATGCGCGTAGGTAAAAGAAACGAACCCGTAGCGTCAAGAACGCTCCTAGGCTGGGTAATTCACGGCGCAATTTCTACAGTTTCTAAGCCTGTACATTTTATTCACAACACCGCTGACACATTACAACAGCTTGACACTCTCGAGGCACTAATTAAAAAACAATACGAAATTGACTCTTTAGGTATACAAAAACATACCCCTAGACAAAACAGCGACGACGCTCGCGCAGTAGATCTCATAGAGTCCTCAGCTGAGAGATTGGACACCGGTCGGTTTCAAGTTGGTCTTCCTTGGAGAGACAACGCATCAAATAATGTACCTGATAGTTACCCTCAAGCTTTCTCACGCCTAAAATCACTAGAAAAGCAGATGACGAAAGATGAAACGTTTGCGTCAGCGTATAGGAATTTTATAAACGGTATAATCGAAAAGGGCTACGCGGAACAATGTGATCCTTCATCGTACCATGAGTCGTATTTAAAGAATAAATCTAACTATTCTATGAGATGGTATTTACCTCACTTTGGAGTTTTTCACCCACAAAAACGCAAGCTAAGGGTTGTCCATGATGCAGCAGCATTAAGTGGGGGTTTTAGTTTAAATAGTATGCTGCTACAGGGCCCAGACCTTTTACAGTCACTTTTAGATATCTTATTTCGCTTTAGGGAGGGACCTATAGCGTTCAATGCGGATATTCAAGAAATGTTTCCCCAAATTAAGATAAAAGAAAGCGACCGCGACGCGCTTAGGTTTTTGTGGCACGATGGCATCTCACAGGGTGCAGTAAAAGAATTTAGAATGTCTTCTTTAATTTTTGGTGCAGTTTCTAGCCCATTCATAGCTTTGTATATAAAAAATAAAAACGCGAAGGAGTTTGAGAGTGAATACCCCGCAGCCGCGCACGCTATCATTCACGACCATTATATGGACGACTTTATTGGAAGCCAATTCGATCTTTCCGACGCCGCACGCTTGGCTTCCGATATTGTCACGGTCCACAAGAAATGTTGTTTTGGAATGCGTTCATGGGTGTCAAACGTACCAGAAGCACTTGCGTTGGTGCCCAAAGAGCTTCATAGCAACTCAGACTGCAACTCAGACTCCGACGTCAATCTACCTCCTAACAATGACGTAGGCACGTTAGGGATAAAGTGGAATCCTTTAAGCGACACCTTAGGCTTTCGCACGGGCGATAAGGACTTAGGCACAAAATTAACTAAGCGTAGTTTGCTCTCTAGAGTCATGAGTGTCTATGACCCTTTAGGTTTGCTGATGCCGATAGTAATACAGGGTAGGATTCTGTTACAAAGATTATGGAGGGAAGGAATTGATTGGGATTCGCCTATACCCACCAAGTATGAAACCGAGTGTAAAACATGGTTTGGTCAGCTCAAGTTAGCAGCAAATTTTCGAATTCCACGATGGTACGCGGGTAAGCCAGGCGTGTGTGATACTCAGCTCCATGTCATAGCTGATGGGGGGGAACAAGCGTACGCTTGCGTCGCATACTGGCGATTCACTTTTAATGACGGTTTAGTCTCTCTTGCCTTAATTGGTAGCAAAGCGCGTGTAACCCCTCTGAAGCCTCTCTCTATCCCGCGAGTAGAGTTACAAGGAGCGCTCATCGCGACACGTTACGCACAAACTATTTTAAGTGCCCATCGCACAAAACCTTCCGCTGTTTTTTATTGGACCGATTCTACAACGGTTTTAAAGTGGATTCGCAGCGATGCACGTAGGTTTAAAGCATTCGTTGCTCATAGGTTAGGGGAAATTTTAGAGTCCACGAACCCCTCCAACTGGAGATGGCTTCCAAGCGACCTAAACATAGCGGATGATGCAACAAAACCGAAAGATATGTTTTTTACAGCGACACACAGGTGGTTCACTGGCCCCACTTTTCTGATCAATCCTCCAAATCAATGGCCTCGTGAACCAGAGTACACATTAGAGTGTCCAACGGACGAGGCTTTACGCGTGTCCGAGCTAAAGCCCGAGTTTACCGGAGTTCTAGTAGATGCCCCTACCTTTGAACTGTCGGTCCCAGATGCTACCCGATTCAGTAGTTGGTTACGGTTATTACGAGTCACAGCTCGCGTTTTTCAGGCCGTCAGACATTTTAAGTCATTTTCTAAATCTCCGCATTTATTCACAGAAGCCGCTCGCGACGCTGCGTCACTCTCGCAGCTGTCCGCCGCAGACATCGTACAAGCAGAGCAGCTCCTACTTATGAAGGCGCAGGTAGATAGCTTTGCCGAAGAACTCAAGATGCTGAAAGCCTCACAACCATTGCCGAAGGGCAGCCGCATCGCTGCGCTCGCCCCAGTGCTCGACAAAGATGGCTTGCTCAGACTCGACTCACGCATAAAGTCCACTCCTGGGGTGTGCGAGAGTGTGAAAGCACCGGTCGTAGTGGACGGCCATCATCACATCGTCCGTCTAATCATCATGCATAAGCACATCGAAGCTGGCCACGGTAACCACGAGCTTGTACTGAACGAACTAAGGCAACGTTTTTGGATCATAAGGGCACGAACCATAATACGTAGCGTCGCTAAATCATGCCTGCAATGCAGAAAGCAAAATGGCCGATTTAGAGTGCCGCCTACGGGAGATTTACCTCCAGAACGGCTAGACCATCACAAACGGCCCTTCACGCATGTCGGACTTGACTACTTTGGGCCTATAGAAGTGGCTGTAGGCCGACGCCGAGAAAAAAGATGGGTGGCACTCTACACATGCCTGGTTACTAGAGCCATTCATCTAGAGATAGTGGCTTCGTTATCGGCAGCCTCAGCAATTATGAGCCTAAGGCGCATGATGGCACGTCGAGGGACTCCAACTACAATATTTTCTGACAACGGGACCAACTTTGTCGGCGCAAGTCTTGAGCTGGCCGCCTTATACCATGGAGACGTTCGGGACTTCGCAACCAACCGCCGAATCTCATGGCGTTTCATACCGCCTGCCTCGCCTTTTATGGGTGGCGCGTGGGAGCGGCTGGTTCGCTCAGTGAAATCCGCGCTACACAGCACACTAAAAGAAAGGGCACCTAAAGAGGAGGTCTTAGCCACTTTACTTCTCGAAGCGGAGTCCATCATAAACTCCAGGCCGCTTACGTACGTCCCTAGTTCACCAGACACCCCAGAGGCCATAACACCATTTCACTTCATCCTCGGCTGTTCATCGACTGCTCAGTGGCCCGTCGACTTATCGGACAACGATCTCTTACGCCGGTGCGATTGGCGGCACGCTCTTCGGTTGGCTGATCACTTTTGGGAGAGGTGGCTAAAAGAATACCTGCCGACTTTGATCCCACGAGGACGCAGAAGAAACGTCACGAACTTTTGCGAGGGTGACGTAGTTGTCGTGGTCGACAACACCCTACCACGGGGTCTTTGGCTTCTGGGTAGGGTAACCAAAACATTTACGGGACCGGACGGACTGGTGCGCGTTGTAGATGTAGCCACCAAAGGCGGGATTTTACGTCGACCAGTCCGCAAACTCCTACCACTTATGGCTGACCCCCAGCCAGTTGCCACCAGGGTTTAGTGTCCCACTAGGGGCCCGGAATGTTGGCGACTGGCTGGTTAGTCGTTCCTTTTTTATAAATCTGTTTTTTAAACTATTTTATTTCTTAATGACAAATGATGTATTTTTCAGTTGTTGTCAAATAGTTTGCTTGTGACTTGTGATATGTGAGTGTTCTCTTTCTCTTGGTTCTGCTAATAATTATCTTAATTTACTGTGACCCTCTTTGTTTCATTTTCCATTCTTTTTACATTTAAATACAGTCCACATTCATCCACAATAGTTGTACAGAGAAAACTTAGGACATATATTAGCAGCTTATTGTTCCACTTTAAATGATAATACAACTGTCAGGAGTGGTTTAATACCAGTACTTATAACTTGTTTGCTGTACTTTCTAATAATTATAATGTGTAAACATTATTTTGGTTGCTCTACGGCAATTTTCTAGTTTTCATATCTGTGATCTTTTCCTTTTAGTTTTACCGTTACGGTAACACACACACACACACGGTGACACATATGAAAACTAGAAAATTATATACCTTGTAGGTTATCACCTAAGTAAAAACACAGCTTGTTTGTACAAACGCCAGTACATCAAGCTACCACAATCTGTCAAATTTATTTAATAGATTTTCAACTTTATCGCTAAAGCCTATGGTTCAAAGTTTATTGGGAAAATTTGACAGTTTCGGTTACCTTGATGTGCTGGCGTCTGTACAATGGACAGTTTTCAAAGACAGATTCCAGTCAAACTGTTGATATCCTATGGATTTTGATTTTTTTACTAGAAAGTAAGTAGATATTTTTACTCATGGTCTTTTAATACAGTTAAAAGACATGAGTAAAAATATTTTTTTCTTTTAGTTGTTTCTTCTACAGTTTCAGATTTTAATAACCAACAGAACAATCATTGACCTAGTTAGTTACTAGGTGTTAGAACATTACGAAAGTGTATTTTTTGCAAGAAAAACAAAAACATCCAAATTATTGCATGTACGACGAACTTACACAATTTCGCAAATACAAACAAAGAAAATACAAAATTGAAAAACTTCCTTGTTGTTTTTATAAGTGGTTGCTCGATTTGAACAGACTATAATACAAGAAATAGCCAACCGTTTCGTTATAGTAAACAAATTGTAGTTAGAAGTGGTGTTAAGAATAGCTTTAGCACACTTGTGTAGGGCACGCGTGTATTTTATGTTTCTTGCCCGTGATAATGGTAGAAACGTCTTGAAATTAGTTTCGTTACAAGACTGTTACTGTTTCTAGTCTTTGTTTAATACGATTTAGTTCATTTAGAGTACATTTTAATCGGGTTTCTCTTTGTGTAATTATAATGGCGGTGATTAACCCCAGGTTTCTGAAAGTAATCCTTATACATAGTATAAAACAAAGTCGCCTAAATGTCTGTACGTGTATAACTTCCGAATGACTGCACCAAATTGGATACTTAATTTTTTTTTCGTTGTGTTCGGTATTGCCAGGACATGGCTTGTTTGAAAGAAAATATCAAAAATTTGAAAAAAATAAGTGCACCCGTGCGAAGCTGGGGCGGGCCGCTAGTACTTTTACCTATTATATAAAGGGTAAGGGCAAGTATATAAAGGGGAAAAACTCCATTTGAACATTTGTAATAGATATCTAGGTCATTATCCAATTTAGCAATATAGACTTTAAAACGTAGGCCTTAATCTTGATCCTTTAAAAAGCCAAAAAGATAATCCAAACAAAATCATTTATCGAACAAACAGGTAAACGATCAAAAATCATATTCCAAGTCTAGTGACGTTCCAACTTATCGATCCATCCGACAATTGTGTGACAAAGCCGAGAGCCGAAAGGCACGGCTCTCTAGCAAAACAATAAATATTTGAATATTTTAACGCCGAATTCTGATAAAGGGATGTAAATGACTAGCTTGTCCAATTTGCATTGAACAGATTAACGTCATAATCGGTGCGATTCAATCAGCGATCCCGAGAACACTCTGGACAGGGGACAGGGGGTGATGGGCAGGGGACAGGGGGGGACCAATGCCATTTACTGTGGATACTAATAACTTTAGATAAAATGCTAATGTTGTGTTCATTCGATTTAGGCGAAGAAGGTAGGCGCTTCCCTGTAGAGTGGGCCCGGTGAATCGGGTATTGTGATATTTTGATTTCCTCCTCTGGTAGTTTTTATCTGTAGTTTTTAAGTACTACAAATAAAAACTACCAGAGGGGTGCTGCTGCGGGGTTACCGTAAAGATTATAGCCTACTTCGTGCTTCCATGCAACCTCCGCGAGTTTGTTATAAGCATAAGTTTATGAGACAAACATTCATAAACATAAGTTTATGAGACAAACATTTATAATCAGCTTATAATTTGTTGGAACACAGGCCCCTCCTCTCTGTAAGAGGGAGTGGGCCGTAATCCACCACGCGGGCCAAGTGCGGTTGGTAGATGTCACATGTCTTCGAATTTTTGGTTGTAGGATATGTCGGTTTCCTCACGATGTTTTCCTTCACCGTTTTGAGAGCAGTGGTGATGAAATAATTTACACAAAGTAAAGCGCTTGTCTAGGTTCGAACCTACGACCTACAACTCGTAAGTCGCGGCCGATACCACTGGGTCACAACTGCTCTATTATATTTGAGACAAACATTATATTTCTATAATTATATAGAAGATCAGAAAACGAATTGGGAGTCAGCTCAAGAGCTGACAGGAATGTCAATAAAAAAAAGTATAAAATATTGTATAGATAGTGCCATCCACGAAGACGCGCCCCACACTTCTTACTAATCGCTAGTGGTTATCGCTAGTTAATTCCGCTAGTGTTTTAGTTTTTTGATACACACTTATTACCCACTGATACGTAATCACTGTGTATCGACAAAACTAAAACACAAGCGGAATATTGAACACTTGTATTGTAAGCGATTAGGAAGAAGAGTGGGGTTTTTTTTTTTTCAAATGATATCAAATGACCCCTCCCGCTCTGGGTGGAGCGGAAGTGAGTGTCAGACTCTTACTGACTAAAACCCACCCGTGTTCCTTCCTTAGCCCTTTATGTTCCGGGCCAGCGGTAACCCTTTCGGACAATCCCGCTGACTAGAAGAGTGGGGTGCGTCTTCGTGGGTAGCGCTATCTGTAGACTGAAATATAGGAATAATTATCGAAGTTCTTCTTTACGCGTTCCATTTTATCCCGGTACACACACACACACCGCACACCGGTGCTAACAGTATCTATCATTAGATTCCTTTTTATATTTTAATTTAAAAACATATTGAAAATAACAAAACCTCAAACATTCTTTGCGAGTTACAACACTTGTCGCGATCTCCACTCGACTCAAGGAATTAATAATCGCCACTTAACTCCCGTAATAGCTAATATTTATGACAAAATAAAAAAAAGGCCCCGAACTCGATCGCCCTCAACTCAGGGGTAGCAATCCGATCCGAGTGAAAGCTTGTCATATTGATTCAGAGACGTAAAGCGAGTGTTTTCGGAAGGTACGATAAGGCGAAACGTGACTACGGAACCCGTCGACGGCCCAGCCGTGTGGACCTTTGTACTTTACACTTACAGAACCTTGTAAGGACCTGCCTGCCCATACAACCCCTGCGGGGTAATTGCGTAACACACTTACAATGGCAATGCCTTTAATTTTGACAGTAGTACAACATTGATTGAGTTATTTACGCAGTTGAACATACGAATTTTTCAAACAATTGAGGCAATGGATTAGCAATTTTCTTCAAAATCTTTCGGATTGTCATAATAAATCATAATAAGATTATTATTTTATTGACATAAAGATGTATACATACCTACAGCAAATCATGGAATTCCTTGTCGCCTGCAATGGATACAAATGTTGCAAGAGCCAGTGCCCTCCCGTAATAAAAAGATACTGTTATTTTTATTGTTTCATGACGACACAAAAATGTAATAAGAAAAGAAAAATCTTTCTACTTAAAAAGTAATAATAAAGAGATCAACAATGAAAAATATATAATAATATATTGATAGAAAGTGTGTTTCGTAATTGGGGTGCTGGTTGGCTTACAACAATGATCCAGTTTATAGTAATTTGCCTCAAAATAAGCAGTTCTATTCGCGAATAGTTTTCGATGTAGGTAGTCTTGCTTGAAACAGCGAAATAAATTGAATATGTCAGATGCATGATATGGAATTGTTGCATTATTTTGCTTTTGGACAAAGTTTTGAATTGTGAGATTGTTTTCAAAAGAATATTGCATTAAATAGTGCTCAGAGATTTAGTTTCTAATCCTGGCATTACAAATAAATTGCTTGGCAAATTGTGTGTAGGAGTATTGGATACGTTCCGGAAAAACGCTCAAAAGAACTTTAATAGTTTATTTCATTAGCCTTGTAATGGTTGACGCACTGTGCTTATGCGTGTTAAGTTCGTCTTTCCAGAGAAAATAAAGCGTGTCGCCATAAAATGTCTATTTATTATAAAACTTTTCTCTACGCATACTTAAATAAATTTCTAAGTTACGCGCCGGTGTCAAAACATTAATTTCATGATCCACGCAATCCTGGCTCTAAATTCGTAACCAAAGTTAGTGTTCAAAGCAATAACGTAACGGTAACTTAACACCGGAACTTTAAAAAAGGAACGTACAATAAATAAGAAAAGTTAAAAAAGTGACAGCTAAGAGGTACAGTTTTTGGAAGTTCGTGAAGTAAAAAAGCGAGCTTTCGGAATTATAACTAGATTAATGTTCGGTGACTGGAACTACCCTGGTGAAACTTTGGAACTAAGTGGGAACAGAGTTTTGTATTATTTTTAATGAACCGAAGCGCCTTCGGAATTCATTAGCTTGGCAAGTATTGAGGAAAGTCTACTTTCAATATGTGCCGACGGACCTCGGCGACGCGACGTCGACGGCCGTCGATGACTAACATTTTCTTTTTTTTAATCTATTTTCTTTAACCCTTATGTAACCTTACCCCCTCACTTTCAAGCTAACTTTAACTCTTAGCAGAACAGTTATTTACAAAAAGGAAAACATACAACCTAAGCACACAATAAAACAAGAAAGTTTTTTGCTGAAGTATGATTTCTAGGAAGTTTTAAACGTTATTGTTTGCGTCTAATATAGCGGTTATGAAGAATCTGAAGGAGCAGAGTTTCGAAATATATTTATAGTCGTAACAATTTATGTGTTGTAAGCTAAAAACCATTCTTATGTGGGTATCAAATTACGTAAGTAGATAGTTACTTTATACATGGAGTGAACAAAATATATCTTTATATTAAACTGTAGGAGTAGGTACAAGCTATAAAGGGGAAAGAGGATATAAAAAAGATAAAATATTGTAACGCTGCGCAATTGTCTGGCGTCTATTATGGTAGGTACATCACTGAACATTGACATACTAAGTAAGTATAGTACCTATAGTATGAATGAGGTTGTTGCTATGTAACTCGATGGATTGGACTACTAAAGACTAATTTAAATTTTTGCATCTATTTACACCTTTAAAAGCCGTGTGACGTTTAAAAATACCTATAAGAGTCTAAACACTCTATGCCGAAGGTACGCGACCGAAATACCGCGGCTGATTTTACGTTCCGACGTATTCGGCTGATATGATAAATGTCGAACTTACGCTGCAGAAATTGAGTTGCGCACATGCGGGGCGCGTGCGTGTCTGCCTCCCGCTGCTAGGGCCCGGATCATCTTCGGCAATCGAACCGAACTTCGGTCGCGTATAATGTGTGCTCTATAGAATACGTTGCCGCAAAATTGCCGCTGAGCGTACGCCCGACCGAAGTTCGGCTGTACCCTATAACGCAACGTAATTTCGGCAAAATGTGTCGTCAGTAATTCAAATAGCATTGATGCCGTAATCATGCCGAACTTCGGTCGCATACCTTCGGCATAGTGTGTTTAGACACTAAAAGGCATTAATAATTTTTCGTACCACTTGCTCAAAAAAGTTACATTCTATGCCACAAAAAGCGAACATAACAATAGTCATTTTTAATCTGTTAAAAACAGGGAAAGAAAATTGTACTGAATATCATTCATCCTCTAGGGGGAGAATGTGATTTAAATTTGGAATACTTACCGAAAATGCTGAACTACATCTGTGTTTACACCATTGAGTTTGTATATAAAGCATTATACATCTTTTTGAAAAAGGAATACGCATTTATTATGCACTTATGATTATTATTAAATAAAATTACGAAAACCGACGAGGCCGTATGAGCTTGATGCCTTTGCTTTTCCGACAAAAAAATATTAGTCTAGGAATTTGCAGCGTTTTTGTTTTCTTCAAATACATAAACGTTAAGTTTATTTTAATTTATTTTTAATTGTCATTATTTTTAATAAATGCTTATCTCATATTATTATTTTGTTATTTTTTTCGCAAATGGTACGAAAAGTAGAGTATTTTCCTCGGTGATAAAGCTGTCTTAGTCTTGGGTGAACTTAAATCCCTCGCTACACTCAGGACTCGTCTTAAATCCCTCGCTTCGCTCGTGATTTAAGTTTTTAACACCCTCGCTACGCTCGGGAGTAAACCTCAAGTCCTTCGTTACGCTCGCGATTTAAATCGTCACCCGCGACAGAAGACACTGCTTTATCCCCTTGGTTAATAATCTACTATTAGGCCCACTAAAAGCTGAACAGCACAACCACGGGCCGTTTATAAATCGCTGTCGTGATACTTAATATGAATAGAACGGTCTGCATCCTATTTCGAAGGTAATGGAGGCCTCAGAATACTGCATGCGCAAGTTGGAAGCAAATGCCCATCCGTAAGCTAAACAATAGCCAGTCACCTCTAAAATACTCATGAAAAGAAAAAAAAATGGAATGATCTATTCTCAGAAAATGCCACTTTGCAAAACTCCAATCCGCCTAACTATCTAAACACATGCCGAAGTTACGCGACCGAATTTCGGCATGATTACGCCTACAATGCTATTTAACGCAACATAATTTCGATATAATGAGTCGTCAGTAATTCAAATAGCATTGCAGGCGTATAATAATAATGCCGAACTTTGGTCGCGTACCTTCGGCATCAAAGGAAGACTTAGACATCATAGGAAGGAACTTATATGTATAGGTAGGTGCGACTAATCTTAATCTTCCTCCACTAATCCTAATGTCTGCAGCACCACTTCAAAGTTATCTACTGTAATATCGTGAAACTTCCCTTAGCAAGTAATCTCCATAATACTCACTCAGCACGTGTTAGTTATCATATCTTTAAACAATTGTTGTATTGTGATCAAGTCGGGAGCTGATATGGAAGTTAAACACAAGTTTGCATAATGTTCCTGTGCGAGTGGAATCGCTCCTCATTAGGCAAATCGGGTGGCGTTAGCTCAACCGATTAGCACAGTCAATGTTTGGCGAACCCATCGCGCCATCACCCCGACCCGTCACTCAGATAGCTGCGATAAACCATCTTTCAATTAACTTTTACACGTTGACTTTCAACTTTAATTTCACCAAGGAATTTAATTAAAACCACGGAAACCAAACCAAAATTATATTATATCGTTAAACGTTTTAGATCTTTGATGGGCTTAGTGGGTATTTAATTTGTAATCAGTAGGTATCTAAATCTCGTTACGAATAAATACCAGCTTAAACGCTTAACGTTTACACAGAATATTTGTAAACAAACTTCACTGTTAGATGGACTCGGTTCTTGGAAGAGAACTTTACTGAATTATAAGCGAACTTTAATAGCGGACACGAAAGGTAAAAAGTTTATTTTAAATAACCATCAAAAGCGAACATTTTTCCGAGACTTTATGAAACGTTTCAGTAGATTTATGAATAAAACCTTTCAGGGTGGATGCGAGGCCGCAATGTAATTTAGGTCGTATAAGGAATAGAGCCGCAGCCTCCAAAATTAGACCGTTATCATTCCACCGCTGTCGCCGCGGAGATCACCAGTTATATGAGCCAATACACCGAACAGAATAAATTTGCTTTATACAGACGGTTGACCTTCATAACCGATATTGTTGCCTTTATACAAGGAAATATTTTGGAAATTCCCGACGTCCGTCCTCTCCGCACTCGGCTCTTATGTCGTTTTTTTTTTAAATTATTTGCGCTGCAGAGCCGAAGCTACGAGTATATGAGAAAATTGGAAAAACCTTTAAGGGAATTGAGACTCCAGGGCAGCGTAGATTTATTAAACGTAGATTCATAATGGGATGAGTTTAAAGATTATTTTTCTTGATCAAAAAATTAATGAGTAAGTAGGTAGTGTGTTTCGTTGTTAAGGCTCCTACTGTTTACCGTTAACACAATTCCGTATTAACAGATTTTCCTAGAAGTACTTAATGCGAAAATCACGTCACAGCTTCCTAGGAATTGTATAGGCGAATAAAACTCATCCGCAAACACTGGCGATGATACCGCACGTCATCGGCACGGGACGGGCACAGCGGCACGGCGCGGCTCCGCAGCGGGGGCCTTTGTCTCGACCTGCCCTTTTGTGAGAAATTCCAATTAATACCTACGTTATACTTTTATGAGAAAAAAAACCAATGTATCGATACAGGCGCTGAAATTGGAACAATACCACACCACTATTGTGTACCTGTCAAACGTACATCGCACAAAAATTCACATTTGAAGCAACGCTTTGAACCTTCAGAAGTTTAAAATGTATCGTGTTATTCAGACAGTCTCCCTGTTAGCGTTACAGTACATTGCGCTCATTGGCCGCTTTCATGCGTAATTCATGTGCTACACGACGCATTCACAATGTAATTCAGCACTCGAAATGTCCACAGTACCTACATTTTTCGCAACTAAGAAACATCATTAAATTACTGGAGATTCAGTACACAATAATCAGCTTCCAACTTTCCATTGTATTTTAAGGAGCTTAGACAGAAAGGATGTTAAATATGAAATCAATTGGAACGGACTTTTCCATTAATAAAGGAACTCGGAAAGAAAGGACGCCGTGTCCTCTCTAATTAGAAGTCGCGAGTCGAATTTTCAATGCGTCACCCGCCCGCCGCTTTTACTAATGGTGAACTGAAATAAAAGTTTATATTTACTGTGCGTGGCTTCTTTCTCTGAATGAATATTTATACTTTCTCTCTTCACTTATTCACCTCAAAGCCAACACCGCACCGGCTGAAGTTTTTACGGGTATACTTTTTATGGCGGAATTTTTCTTTGACTTTTCTTGATTTTCAGACTGAACTGAAACGTGTTCCGTGATGTGTTGCTCTCGGATACATTATTTTTATTATGTGACTCTGCCTGTGTCAGTAGGTAGGTGTATCTATGTTTACATTTCGCAGTTTCAGTACCTACAAAATAAAATAAAACGGAGGCCAAGTTAATTTGTTGAGGGAGGCTCTATATTAGCATGTGGGTGTGAAGCGACACGCGACACATCTCGGGCGTCACGTCGCCTCGCCAGCGGGGAATCATTTGTTAGAACAGCAATAAAGCGGAGGATTAGCAGCCGTCAGGAGGCGACAAACTTCCCAATAAGCCACCGCCTTCCGGCACACCGCGACTCGCTTTACAAGAGTAATGATGCTTAATTTTAATGACGCGTCGCCGACCAGAGCGTCACGACGGCACGCCCACCGCCCGCGACGCCGCCACCGCCGCACCGCCCGGCCGCGCGTGACCCGACTGCACAACTAACACTGATATTGGAAGACTCAACGACGACGACCGAAAGTCTGACGATAAATTTAGTTATTACTTGTGAAAATAGACGGAAAGAGATCGCTAACTTGTCCTCGTGAGAAGATAATGGATCATTGTGGGGGATGTTTTTAGTTACTTCACGAAAAAGGTCTCGTTAAAAGCCCCATTATGTGAGGACTTTTCGAATTGTATTCCGGAGTTTCCCGTTTAAACCAGAATTGACGATACAAATTTTGTTTTAGTGGTAAAAGTTTAGATTATATTTAGATCCCGTCTTACTAATTCCGCGTTTTATCACGCAAGTTTTCCCCGTTACAAGTCTATCATCGTCTAGGACAACGATATTATTAGAAAAAAAAAACTTGTGCTATTAGGGAGGTAGGTACACTTTTGTAAACGTTGTTCGACACTCTGATTAATTAATTGTAAAATACAATTGGTGCTCATTTAATTAATCATAATTTTCCATTCACACAACAGTCGACAGGTCAACAGATCAAACGATGCGATATGTTAACAAAGTCAGATAATGTTTGTCATCGAATATGTACCAATTTATTGAATCGGAACGTTGGAAATGACCATTTTGGGTGTGCAAACAACAGTCTATATAAAATTAAAGACAGCCTACGGCGACACGCGGCCGGCTCGTCCACCCATCCGTCCGTCCATCCGCACTCAAAACTCGATGAATATTGTTTACAAATGCACCGCATCCATAACGAAAATGTTTGGTTGATACCGCCCAACTGATATATAGATACTTTTCAATATTTCATCACGACATAAATGGTTCTCGTGCTGTAAACTAGTTGGAAATGTTTGATTTGATTAAATGTTCATGTTTTTTGCATGCGTTATTGTCACGGTGATTGATATATTGTGTGTTTTCTTTAGGGCCAATAATTGCCAATTTATAAATAGGTTGTGAATTTATGGGAAAAGCTTTTCCCCGAAATCTAATATGCAATCATGTAGTTTGATAGTTTAAGACGGCGCCTATGCAGCCCAACGCGAGCGATTTCGTACCTCTCGCCCGCGCCACCCCGCGCCCCCTCTACTATAATACGCAAAAGCGCGCGGCGCGGGCGGCGAGCGGCGACGCAGCAAGCGCGATCGACTGCGTGAGTCGAGTTCGAGTTTGAACGGCGCCCAGCTGATCAACAGCGATCTGTGCCGGAGACGGACCGTGAATTTGAACTTGATTCGTATGGCAATAAAAATGTATTCGTAAAAAATTATGTCATTCAAATAAAGTTCAAATTCACGGAAGTATTTCCACGGTACGACGCGGCGACGGATCGATGTGTAAAAGATAACACAGCTAAACAAACGAGCTCATTGTCGGTATACAGCGTGGCGGTACAATGGTGACATTAATTTAACACACATATACGTTTTCACATTTTCGTTTCATGAAGAAATTATGTTTCCATTAAACGTTATTATTTGCGGATTTATTTAAAGTTTTCTAAAATAGCATTTTGGAGCAACCTGTACTTAAAGAACTGTCGCGCAGCGGTCATTTGCCGGGTCACGGATCATAACATCGCATCAATGAAATTAAAATAAATAAACAATACTTTAAAGTAACGTGATATCCCTTTGTCGGCGAGCGGGCGGCGCGCGGCGCAGGCGACGCGTGCCCCCCCCCCCCCGCCCCGTCGCGTCGCAGCGAAATCCAATTCTTTTTTTTGCATTTCTAGTGCTAGCCTAACTCGTGCCCTTGACACACTTCTTCACAGTAGTGCACATAATTACGTCGACTAATTTTGTGAATGTTTCCGCGAAAAAGACGCTTACCTATTGTTTTATTTATTTATTTTTGTGTAATGAACTAATGAGTAATTAGATTATGGTACTGCGATAAAGACGCTTTGTTGTGTTTTCGTTTTCTAATTTAGTAGGTACGTTGACATCTCTTGCGATACGGGCGCTTTTATTTGTGTTATTAGTGCTTGTGTAAACTTGTGATCGTGATGGCAAATACACATCCGAACTACACATCAGCTGAATATGCAGACATGATCCTAATTTACGGAGAATGTCGTGAAAATGCCGCTCTTGCCATAAGGACATATCGCGAGAGATATGGCGGTTCAAGACAATGCCCTACTAATCCTCGCACTATTGTAGGAGCTCTTCAGCGCATCCGCGAAAACCAGCCAGTGGATCCTAGGTCTCAACGCCCTGATCGACCACCTACACGACAAAACCCAATCCAGTTAACTGAAAATGTGCTACAATATTTCCAAAACCAACCCAAAACTAGCCTCCGCCAGAGCGCTAGGCATTTTCAAGTTCATCACAGTACCGTCCATACGATATTAAAGCGCGAAAAGTGGCAGCGCGTGAAGCGACGCGTTGCCGCTCCGAGATAACGTAAGCCAGCGTAACGTAGTAAGTAATTTCATGAATGATTTTTTGCAAGGGTGATCCCAATTTTAGTTACATTTTTATCATTTAGTTTGTTTGAAAAAATTTTTTTTTCAATTTACGAGTTATTTTAACCTACTAAAATTAATATGATTAAAGGGCACTAGCCCTACACGTGTGTTAAATTAATGTCACCATTGTAGCGCCACGCTGTACAATACATACATAATTATTATTTGAAGCTCTGTTCATAGACCTACAAACTGACATACCTACCACCAACATAGTAGGTAAATAGGTACTAGGGCTTCCATCCCGAGGCGCGAGTTTCGAAATTTAGAGGCTCGTGTTTTTTTTTTGTGGACTCGATACTATATATAGACTGATCCGTTATTCTATCCTCGCGTAGGTACTCAATCTATATATTTACCTAAAAGGTTAGTATGAAATAAAATGTTATGTAAATATTCATCAATGTTTATTTATTAAACAATTTAATATGTATATTCAGAATATATAATACCATTACAATAACAATAAAAATCCCATAAAAAATAAAAGACAAAGAGGTTTCAAAAAATTTCGCGACGTGCAACGTTCGAAAGTATGTACTTATTACAAATAACGTATTACCGTAATAACAAAAAGTAATGTTCCCTAAACAAAAATAAACTCTCTCATAACATAACCATGCATGTACCTAGAACAAAATAATGTTTCCTTATAAATAAAAATATCGACCAAGCAAGTCGGGCCATGCATAATATAGGGTTCCGTAGCTGTAATTACAAACGACTGTAACATACTTTTTATGATGTAAAGATAAATAGAAGGCTATTAAAAGAGTATTGTTTGCTAAAGGCAAAGGCAAACCTTTGAACTAGGACGTCTATTGTCTATTTTGCAGTTTTATCTTTATTATTCGAAAAGTTATAATCACATTGTTCGCGAAATTATTTTAAAACAGTTTTTACTAAGTTATAGCAACGTGGAAGTTTCTAGGTTAGAAATGGCAGGGAGGGTGGGGGGCACTGCAGTGCCTTGCAACGCCCCCTGGCATTGCAAGGCAGGCAATTTGGCGGGCCATATTTCGCAAACGGTATAACTGAAAAAAAGTGATGTATTAATTTATATTACCCTCGTTTAAATAGACCTATTCAATTATACCCATCAAGAGGGGGTGCATTGAAAAAAATCATTCTTCCCCATTTGTATCTTTAGGCTTGTAAAAAAAACCGCCCAAGTGCGTGTCGAACCACGCACAATGAAGGGTTCCGTAGTTGGGAATGAGTTTATCCCAAGAAGCCTAACCTTTTCTCCCCTATCAACTCCAAATTATTTATACCGCAACCAAAGGCTGTTGAGGGAATAGAAAAGGTTTTTAATTCTTTAAAAAAATTTAAGTCTATCATTCTTCTTTCGTCTGATTCTTCATTGATTTCTATCTGACCTGTCCTCTTCGTCTGGAAACCTACAAGATTAATGCATTTTATTACATAAATATAAAGCAGACAATAATAGCAATGCATGAATGTTCTGAAATAGTAGTACATTTTTGAATAGCTCCGATACTTTCCCATGGCCAAAGCCCTTTCATATAATATGCCATTTGACAGAACTTGTACGGAACCCTAAAAACCGTCAAATAAAGAATATTCTCCTTTTTGAAGTCAGTAAAAATGCGAGAACTGCAATATTGCCTGTCGATCCATCGATCCATCGATCCGTCGATCCGTCGATCCATCGATCTGTCGATCCGTCGATCCATCGATCCATCCATCCATCCATCGATCCATCGATCCGTCGATCCATCCATCCATCCGTCGATCCATGGATCCATCGATCCATCGACCTGTCGATCCATCGATCCGTCGAACCATCGATTCGTCGATCCACCGATCCGTCGATCCATCGATCCGTCGATCCATCGACCCATCCATCCATCCATCGATCCGTCGATCCATCCATCCGTCGATCCATGGATCCATCGATCGATCCATCGATCCATCGATCCATCGACCTGTCGATCCATCGATCCATCGATCCGTCGATCCATCGATCTGTCGATCCGTCGATCCATCGATCCATCGATCCGTCAATCCATCGATCCATCGATCCGTCGATCCATCGATCTGTCGATCCGTCGATCCATCGATCCGTCAATCCATCGATACGTCGATCCATCAATCCATCGATCCGTCGATCCATCGATCCATCGATCCATCCATCCATCGATCCATCCATCCATCGATCCATTGATCCATCTGTCCATCGATCCGTCGATCAGTCGATACATCGATGCTTCGATCCGTCGATACATCGATGCTTCGATCTTTCGATCCATCGATGCTTCGATCCTTCGATCCATCGATCCATCAATCCATCGATCCATCAATCCATCGATCCATCGATCCATCGCGATCCGGCGATCCATCGATCCATCGATCCATCCATCCATCGATCCACAAAAACACATAAAATTTCAAATCACAACGATGCTAAAGAAGTTTTCACTTCAAAAACATCCCCACTTTACGAGTACCTAAAAAAACCGATAGCGTAAAAAATTTTTTTTTCAAGATTTTATTTTACCACTTTGTCGGCGTGATTAATAATGTACGGACGCCAGCACATCAACCTACCCGAAACTGTCAAATTTTCGCAATCAACTTTGAACCTTATGCTTTAGTGATAAAGTTGAAAATCTATTAAAGAAATCTGACAGATTGTAGTAACTTGATGTGCTGGCGTCTGTACATATTATATCCATGCCAAATTATAAGTTTTCTAATAGTACTAAGAGCCTCTGAGCTAAACTGCGGACGGACATGGCGAAACTATAAGGGTTCCTTTTTGACTACGGAACCCTAAAAAAGAGAAAGCCATCATGGCAAATTTTTTTTTCTTTAAATAAAATTCATCAGTTTGAATAAGTAATATTGATTAGTAAAAATATCAGTGATTGAACTAGGATGATATTATTTTGATACTTATTGTATTTTTACCCGCATTATATAGGTAGATAGGTAGGTACACACGGCTACGTATGAAGCTATACATTTCCAGTATATAAGCTGACCTCTCATTGTACGGGAAAGATTCAATTATGTTACATTATGCGATTTAAAATTTACATACATAAATACAAAGCATCACGCCTGTATTGCCCGATGAGGTGGGCAGAGGTGCGGGAATCGAACCCAGGACCTCACAGCTCAGCAGTAGCGCTTGCGACCGCTAGACCAACGAGCCAGGTAAAAAAAATTTACTTACTTTTTTTCCCCAGGCAATAGACATTCGAAATACCTAAGTAGCTAAGGAAATAAAAGAATTGATACCGTTATATAAATCGGTAGTTAGGTACAGATGCCAGCACACCAAGCTACCCGAAACTGTCAAATTTTCCCATTCAACTTTGAACCTTATGCTTCAGTGATAAAGTTGAAAATCTATTAAAGAAATTTGACAGATTGTAGTAGCTTGACATGCTGGCGTCTGTACTTACTTTTTTCTTTCTTTCGTTCAGAATACGGAGTTGTTCCCTCAAACGTTTTGTTTTGTTTTTGTTTTTTTTAAAAAACGTTGTCCCACACTAGGAATTACTCCTGTATCGTGGGTGCGTTTACAAACATTTAAATTCACATACACAAACATCCAGACCCGGAACAACTACCTGTAGGCAATACAAATATTTGTCCGGTCGGGAATCGAACCCGCGACACGCAGCGCAGCAGTCGATCGCTCAGCCACTGCGCCAACCATGGAACAAACTGTTTTTTCTGTTCCGTGGCGCCAACCATGTGTCGTGTTTTCCGAGAGTTTTCTTTTTGCCCATCTTTATTTACACTAAATAATGATAATAATTTATTATGTTTACACCAAACGGGTTTAACTCCTTTTTACAGTAGGTAATACTTACCACTAAACAAAATAAAAATGTCGAAAATAGTCCTCTCTCTGTAATGTCGCCAAACATAGGTTCGTCCTCCAACAGGTGCCGTAGCAGACTGATTGAATAAATTGAAAAGGATAGCGCTATTACTACCGCGTGCAAAACAAGAGACAGAAAGAGAGTATGCTCGCTTAGAATAAAATGACGCAAGCGCCAAATCACTGGATTGCTAATTACGAGGAGAACGAGTAGAAAAATAAAAAAATAATTCTGCACGATTTGAGATAATAATAATACCTATCTATTAGTTTAAAAATCATCATTAAATTCCATAGGGTTTCAGAGATCTAACTCAAAATAAGTGCAAAACGAGGTTTTTTCGTTATTTTTTTTTATCGAGATTTTTTTATCCAATCGTGTTTTCGCTTCTGCAAATTTAAAGATTATAAGTCCAAGTTTAATGTGTCCAAATAGCAAACTCTCAAGTCTTACAGATACCGATATCCAGATCGCCCAATATCACCAAAACATCATAATATAGACTCTTAAGGCTTTTGAAATTATGAAGTGATTTAAAACACACAGCTTGTAAGGCTTGACTTGCCTCATTGCATAAAATTGCTTCATAGCGGTGCATCATAGTCTCCTCACGACATCCCCAGCGTAACTATAGTGTATGCAGTAAACGGCGGCAGGCAGGTAACAATATTTCCCACGGCAGCAAATTGAATAAACACATCACCGTGCGCCTTAAACGACGAAAAGACAAGTCCAATAACGGCGGGCACCGTAAGCGATAAATATTCTGCTATCTACCGCTGCCACGCTCAACATATATATGCTATCCTAGTAAGCTTTGCTAGCTCGCGTAAGATATTTATTTTTCTCGGAATAATACAATTACAAGAATGTTATTAATATGCATAAAATCCTCCAAGTTTCCTTTCTAAACTGACTTTGTGCTTCTGCACTAATTTGATGAGTTTGGCACAGATTTTCGGCTAAGTGCACACCTCGGTGGGTTTTTTGATGAAACCAATCTTGAGTATTCGTTAAAACAAAAATATCTTTATGTTGTCTGTTAAAAATAATAAGATTATAATTTAAATAATAAACACACACGAAATAATAAAGTCATCATAAAATCACTTGACGGAGACACGCACGAATGTAAGAACGACGTAAGTAATATACCAACATACGCGAAAAAAGAGATCCCCTTCGAAAGAATTCGTGCTAAAACTGACAAACACGCAGGAGGGCTCCTAATTTTCATATCGAAAAAACCAAAATGGCGTCGTTGTACACATGTTGTTGCGTGAATTTCTCTTAGGGTCACGTATTGGCATCGTCTAATACAATTTGTTCAGAGACGCGCGCCACCCGCGGAATGCAAACACACCCGCGACACTTCATAACACATGACGATTATTCGCAATTTGTTGCTGGGACATGGGCGAAATAGAAAATATTTATGCGCTTCACATTATGTATAAACGGCACGTTTCCTAAAAATATTAGGTACTTTTTATCTTCATATATTTTAATTTTTTCTAAGTTTATTTTTCAGGTAAGCTTTTCACGTGAAAATTTAGATAAAAAACACCAAATTATACAACCGTAATAAAGATGAAGAAGAACACTGACGCGTAAATATTGTGGAAGGTTTTGACAACACGTAAAGAAAGATCAAGAAAATTTCGCAATTTTCCAAAAAGAAAGATGCCATTCATGCCCGCCCAATCCGTAAAATAATACTTTATCATTAGATATCTTTTGCCGTTCATTTAACCATAAACCACCAGCTATTTTTAGAAATAATCTGCTGAAAAGAAAAACAATTACCATGTTAGTTTTTGACGTGGGAAGATTTAATTTAGAAAGCGTTTAGTGAACAACATTGCGTACGTCGGTTAAACGTTGAGTACATCGATATTATCCTCGAATTATTAAGTCTTGGTGGCGTTTGCCCGCAAAGCAAACACATGAATAATAGCCATGAATACACTAAAGTAGCAGCACGATGTGCACAGGCCAAGGATTATCGGAATTTATGTGGCAGTGTGTGACGCACCTCGCGCTTGTTCGCCGCGAAGAAAAATATTGTGGTCTGAGAGCTTAAATATTGATGGATTTATGAACGCTCTTAAAATTATGACAGGCCCGAGCCACCGGCAACTTTATTGAGTCTTATCTCGCCGTTAGATTTATTGGTGTCTGTATCAAGTTTAGGGGAATCATTTTGTTGTTTTCACTTACGAGAAAACAAGAAAGTTACTTTTGAAAGGTAGGTTATGTGCTTTAGATCTGTTACGGAACTCGTACTGAAACAACAAGTGCACTGAAACTAAAATAGTTTTATAGCAAAGAATGTTTTAACAGGGATCTCTTGCAAATCTGTGTGTTTCGTGATTGCAGTTTGCGTTCTCTGTCTCGGTGTGTCTTTTTGTGGGCTGTACACGCGGTATATAACAAAATCTTCGATATACAAGATCAGCCGCGGTCTTTGACGTCACACAAGTCTTGTATCAGATATTCATACAAGATACAACAATATATTCCTCCAGCAAGTAACAGTGAAATGTGATTGTGTAAATCTCAAAACGGCTCCTGTGAACTTATTGTCAGTATAGAAAACGTACCGACGTCGAGCCAGCCATTGTACATTCATACGTCTGAGGAGCAACAAAAGAAAATATTTTCTGAAAGAGTACTCCCAAACTAAATCATTTGAAGCAAGAATATAAGTTGCGAGTAGCAGACAGATGGCGCAACTTGAGGTGCGAATAAAGTTTGAGTGGAAAAACTTATTCCTCCGCGAATCGTCAGCGGGGCACAGTCTGTGCCCCGCGGGACACCTTTAACAATTTGTAAGTTATTTATTGCTGCCAAGAAATATCATTAACCCTTTTAAATTTAACAGCTTTATACAAACTTTTGTTTATCACAGGTATTTACTTAACAGTTTACAGAGGGGTGCACCACATGGCTTGTAAGTTGTAAGGAAGTGTTTCCACTATCTACATGTTTGCGACAATACTATAAATTACAATAGTCAGTTACATCTGCCCCTAAAACTAATATAACTTTTCCAACTATTCGTTACATTCTAAATATTTCTGAGTAATCGTCAAGTTGGCTCGTTCCGAACAAAGTTGTCGGGGTTATTTCAACTAAACTAAACTATTACTTATGAAAACTGAGTTAACATGCAAATCTTCGTCCATTCCGAGAGGATCTTGCTTACATAAGCGCTGTTTAATACTTCGCGCATACTTTCTTTCTTTTTAAGTCTTCCCAAAATTAAGATTTTACGACACAAATATGGTAACCGGCTGCTGAGGTTGCTCATCTCTGTGTTATCCAACTTCTGCAGTGTTATAACTAGTGCTAGTACCTATATATTATAACTAGTGTAAGTTTATGTTATAACTAGTATGGTTCAGATGCTCATACTTTTGTCATCATTTTCCAACGTATTGACATCAGTCATTCAGCTTTTAAGAACTATTCCTGTGCATTTTCTACTTTTCTCATGCATGAAATGATGGCTCGTTTATGGTTTAGTAAAAAGTTTTCAGCAGGTATGGTATCTATTGAGAGGTAAAATATTGGTGCTCAACCTGATAATATAATTTATTAGTCGGTGTAATATCGGGTAATCCATACTAATATTATAAATGTGAAAGTGTCTGTCTGTTACCTCTTCACTTTTAAACCGCTGAACCGATTTAGATGAAATTAGGTATAGAGATAGTTTCAGTCCCAGTAAAGGACACAGGGTAGGTTTTATCCCGATATTCCCACGGGACCGACACTTATGGGGGTGAAACCGCGGGGCGCTGCTAGTTTATGATATACACGGGGATAGCGCATTTGTAGCTGGAGATGCAGGATTCTTTATTTACGTTAGGTTGATGTATCTTGCAATTTCTCGACAAACATCGTAAAATTTATAACTTACATTGGGTTTTAATCTGTCATATTAAATGTGCCTATCAAGAAGATAAACAACAACCGCTTTTCACAAATCCTTTAATGTACTGCAATAGACAATCTCTTTCTTTTTTTTAAACTGCTCTCGATTAGTCCACTTTCGAGTCGAACTAGTCGACATATACTCACGATTGTCTGACAATTTACCTACGAATCAAACTTTACCCAAGCAATCACAAAAACAATTGCTTTTCCCAAAACACGGTAGGCAATAAAAACCCTTAAAAATAGTTCACAGAAAAGACTGTAATGAAATGACCTACACTTTAAACGAAAATTAAATATGCATTTTCAATCTTCTTCCATTGCAAAACAACGACATACTACTAGGCAAAGTATAGCTCCAAAGGTCATAACGTTAAAGCTGCAATTACACGGGCAGCTTTTTCAGCAATTAGTGCCTGAGGTAGTGGAGAAATTAGTAGGGCAATATTTTTTAATTGCCAAGAATTGCTTAAATTGTTTTGGCAATACCTATTACCTACAACCATAGAAAACTAAATATATCTATTCTATTGTATGTACAGACGTCAGCACATCAGACTACTACAAATCTGTCAAATTTATTTAATAGATTTTCAACTTTATCGCTAAAATATAAAGTTCAAAGTTGATTGGGAAACTTTGATAGTTTCGGGTAGCTTGATGTGCTGGCGTCTGTACACTCTGAATCCATACTAATCCATATTAATGCAATGTGTGTCTGTTACCTCTTCACGCTTAAACCGCTGAACCGATTTAGATGAAATTTGGTATAGAGATAGTTTGAGTCCCGGGGAAGGACATACGATGGTTTTTATCCAGAAATTCCTACGGGATTGAGTCTTATGCGAGTGAAACCGCGGGACACAGCTAGTTGTTTTATAAATTCTGTAAGATGGCTAAATTAAATGCGTATGCGTAAGTCTCTGCTGTTCATTTTCTAAGTGTGTGTTTGCTGAAAGTGGCTTTTTATTTACAGCTAAAACACTAGGAAGTGGGGAAGGGCGCGTATTTTAGGGGACTGTCTTATTCAGTTTTGACGTTAAAAAAGTGCTGATTCTGACAATAAAAAAAAAAAAAAAAAAAAAAAAAAAAAAAAAAAAAAAAAAAAAAAAAAAAAAAAAAAAAAAAAAAAAAAAAAAAAAAAAAAAAAAAAAAAAAAAAAAAATAAAAAACAAAAAAAAAAATAAATCAATAAATGACTTTTGTTTTGGTTTGAGTCGCTCCATGTGATGGACTTATTTTTAGGAACAATTACTTCAATCTTGGAATTTTCGTAAATTGCTAGGTATTGGGATAACTTCATAGTCAATTGACAATAATAATTACCCTATGTAAGTTGGCCGTGTATGGACGCCTTAACTTAGGCAAACACAGCCGTCCTGTAAATCCCGTCAGCATTTTCAGGCGCCGTTACTCTGTTTTTATTTCCTAGCTAGCCTTAATGAATGCAAGGACTAATTTTCGTGAGTACCATAAGTCTGGTACTTAAGCTCATAAGTTCTCGTGTGTGATATTTCACTTTTGCTTAGTTTTACTTTGCGGGTTTTAATCATGTGCTTTGCTTTTCTTGATGTTTTCGGCACACGAAAATAATTAGAAGAAAAGATTTTTGGAGGTGTTTTTTTATTTTGATTGGGTGTTAGAAACCAGTTTTCTCATACCCTATTTTTTGTACCTGCTTTTCTGAAAACCGAATTTATGAGAATAAACCTGCTGGATAAAATATGTATAACTGGTTTTCAAGTTTTAAGAGCGTTTACGCCGTACGGCATTTCATACAAACTTTAAAGCCCTTGTTAACAACACAACAACAACTTAAGAACATTTTCGAAAACTATTGTTACAGCCAAAAGAAACAGAGATTTCCAGTTATCTTTTTTTAAATAAGACATTTCTAAAATATTCTTAAGTAGATATCTTTTTAGACCTTTGTATCTGGCTTATGCCTTTGAAGTTTCATTAAAATCGGTTAATTCATTTCGAAAAACAAGGGCTTGAAAGTTTGAATGAAATGCCGTACGGCGTAAACGCTCTTAAGTTCAAAAAAAGTGTCGAGTACAACAAGTACCTACCCATATGTTTATTATAAGTTAACTAATCACTGACTGTTCAAACATATTTTACGCCATTAAAAATAACACTAGGTAGGTATTTGAATTAGCTACAAACAAAATTTCACATTTCATTTTAGTGCTTTCTATGGTTCCTAGGTTACGAAAATATAGCACTCCTTAATAGTTCATTAAATCAGAAATTTTACAAGAAATATTAAATTTAAGTAGAGTCGCTCACGCCACGAGTATGGCGCGACGCTAATTCATGGGTTGGCTAATGCACGCTATGGCATAGCTCGACATGCAATGCACCATATAACAGAGTCACCTGCTAAATAGCTGCATTTTAAGTAGTTGATAATAACGTGTTAGGACTGTATCAAACGACTTTGTGATCAGGGATAGGTAGATATTTCTGATTTCTATTTTTTATAACATATGGCAAATAAGTTTGCGGCTTTCAATCCTCCACAGTTTTTTTACCTCTGATTTTGGAAGTATTCCACTCAGAGCACTTATTTCAGCATTTGACCGAACGGCACATAAGCTGTTAGTTCCACTGACCGCACTGAAACAACATTATGATAAGAGCGGCGGCGGTAACAGTTTATAAGTAGGTATTATTATCATTATTTCTTCCTAATTTTTATTTCAGTGCGTTTAGTAGAACTGCTTAGGTGCCGTTGAAATCAGTGCTTTGAGTGGAATATTTTTGATTTTGCATCACTGGAAAAACAACGTGGACTTTACTGTCGTTACAATAAGGTTACGGTTGGGTTGTTGCTGTCAGAGGTAAAATTACTCTGAAAGGAGTATACCCACTTATTGTAAGCAGTTCCCGTCATCAATTGTGGACATCTGCAAATCAAAGAAATAACAGGTGTGTTGCCATGCCAGAGACAATGCTGAAAATGTTCTGTTTTAGAAGTGTATACAGGGTTAGTTTTCAAAGACCTTAATTTAGCCTTTAAGGTACAGACGCCAGCACATCAAGCTACCCGAAACTGTCAAATTTTCCCAATCAACTTTAAACCTTATGCTTTACCGATTAAGTTGAAAATCTATTAAAGAAATTTGACAGATTGTAGTAACTTGATGTGCTGGCGTCTGTACATACCATCAAACTAAACAATATCAAAAACAACTTTCTCCATGGGGCTAAGAGCGTAATCGCGAAAAATTTATCAACTGTCCCATAGAAAACTTAGAAAACATAGAAAACTCGACCTAAACGTATGGGACGGCTGAATTTTTATTCGCGATTACGATGTTGGTCTCATGGAGAAAATTGTTCAGTTTGATGGTCTGTACCACATCTTTAGATTTGGCTGGTCTTTGAAAACTAACCCTGTATTATTATACTATTCCCTATTGGGAGTTATTCAGAATTACTATGTACAGACGCCAGCACATCAATCTACTACAATCTGTCAAATTTCTTAAATATAATTTCAACTTTATCGCACAAGCATAAGGTTCAAAGTTGATTGGGAAAATTTGACAGTTTCGGGTAGCTTGATGTGCTGGTGTCTGTACAGTGGCTTCAAAAAGTTGACATTTTTCAACTTCAGCTTTGACAAACCACATTATGATTTAAAATTCTACTGATCCAAATGTTTGAACTGCTTTAACGTTTTTATTAACTAACTAGCTGACCTGACAGATGTTGTCCTGTTTTTTATTCGAAAGACACGTGGCGCCATCTATTATCATAATAACGTTATTGTTGTTTTCCTCGGGAGACAGCACTTTTTTTCGGGATGAAAGGTGGTTATGTCCGTTTCTGTACACCTGACAACGTATATGCAAATCTTTCGGGTGATTGGTTCAGTGGTTTAGGCGTGAAAAGGTAACAAACCTACTTTCGCATCTATAATATTACTAGCTTCGCCCCGCGGTTTCACCCGCATAAGTGTTGATCCCGTAGGAAAATCGGGATAAAAAGTAGCCTATATGTTAATCCAGGGTGTCAGCTAACAATTTTATCAAAATTGGTTCAGCCGTTTGAGCGTGAAGAAGTAACGAACATACGAGTATAAGTGTACACACTCACAAACTTTCGCTTTTATAATATTAGTGTGACTAGCAGCGGCCCGCGGTTTTACCCGCATAAGTGTCGATCCCGTGGGAATATCGGGATAAAAACTATCCTATGTCCTTTCCCGGGACTCAAACTATCTCTATACCAAATTTCATCTACATCGGTTCAGCGGTTTAAGCGTGAAGAGGTAACAAACATACAGACAGACAGATAGACAGACACGCTTTCGCATTTATAATATTAGTATGGATATAATATATAATCCATACTAATATTATAAATTCGAAAGTAACGCTGTCTGTCTGCATGTTACCTTTTCACGCGTAAATCACTGAACGGATTTCGATAAAATTTGGCAGAGAGATAGATTGCATCTCGGGGAAGGACATAGGATAGTTTTTAATGACATAGCTCCCGGGCGAATCCGCGGGTGGAAGCTAGTATAATATATGTAATATAATATATAATAAAGTTAGGATTCTTACACTACCTTTGACTTACCATAAAAAAGAATGAAGTAATCCCTTATGAGAACTTGATTATTTTTTTATTATAAATCATAATGTGGCATCACAGCTGAAGTAGAAAAATGTCAACAAACTTTTGGAGGCCATTGTATGTTGTATTATTACCCACTAGGTAATACAATTTTCCGAACAGAACATTCGATTCAATTTCGACCCGGAAATCGCACCCCGTAACTACCGCTCGGTAACTTCCGGGGGACTTATTGTTGCTATTCATTATAATTGGTATTTCGTAGACATGCTATAGAAATTAACGCAATCTTATTAGCGATGATTTATTTATGATAACCATCAAAGTATAGCGCGTTCCAAATGATTATCGAAAGGAATAGGAAGGGATTGTCTTTATCATGAAAAAAAAAATCCTGTCTTCTATTATATCTATATTACCGCCGTACAATATTTAACACTACATTTTTTTTAAACAAATTCTTGTATCGGGTCCACCCTTAAATTTTTTACTTTATTTTATTTTTACGTTATACTAGGTGCGATTTCGTACCGTCCCGCCAGCCGCTCTGCCCCCGCTTTTTAAATCTCTGATACCTTCTAAGATATTAATTTTAATGATATGCTGTAAAGGGCAATTTTGATCTCCATGAAATGCACAAAGTATTTAATGTATTTAATTGGATAAGGAATAATACCGTATTGTTTAAAATAGCTTGGTAAATAACCTATAATTTTTTGTAATAAGATAAAAATGGTTACTGTGGGTTAATAGGTAATAGGGTACTACGGTAATAATACGGGCTGGTGTCCGCAACTCCACGTCATTGCGCGTATTTTCCGTACGGGTTACTGTGAGTTATCCTTAGAAGATAAATATATACCCTTGCGGACTTTTTTATTGATATTTTTAAGGTATACAATTCCGTAGTACATTAATTTGATCTATCTCGTAAGGTTTAGCCAGCGTTTGCAAATTAAGCGCACAAAAATATGATTGTTACGACATCACATTACAAATCTTTGAATTTTACGACTTTTCTCTACTATAATATGCATGTATTATAAATATTTAATAAACCTTTCTCTTGAATCACACAAACTGCATTAAAATCCGTTGCGTAGTTTAAAAGATCAGCGACTTTGTTGTATACTATGTAAAGAAGATAAAGATTGTTTGTTGTTATAGCGGCTAGAAATACACTCTGTGGGAATTTCAACTGTCTAACTATTACGGTTCATGAGATACCATGAGAGCCCATTTAAATAGAAAACATGTTTCTTGTATGAGGACCCTTTATTGGTTAACTTTATTTAATTTTTATTATTTGTTGTTATAGCCGTAATAGAAATGCACACTCTGTGAAAATTTCAACTGTCTTCCTATTATGGTAAATACAGTCCGCTGACAGACGGACGGACGGACAGCGGAAGCTTAGATAGTAATAAGGTTCCGTTGGTATGTTTTGGGTACAAATGCTTTTCGTTGGTCAGCACATCACTTGAGAACGGCTGAAGCGATTTGGCTATTTTATGTTTTAAAATGTATGTGTAATAGTTCGAATTAGGCTTATATATGAAAAAAAGAATAATGGCCCGGAAAATTGGAGAAAATCTGAAAGTGATTTTTACTATGAGATTTTTGTATGAACTAAAAATCGTAGGACAACGTCTGTCGGGTCAGCTTGTTGATAATAATATTACAATCTGCCCTATAAAACTAATATAATTTCTACAGGACGACCCCGTGCTAAGAGTATTACCTACTGTATAATTTTCATCGTAAAAATAATTAATTGACCTAATTACGTGAAAGTATGTCGTGAACCTTGGGGGAGCTGTTTTTTTTCAGAATGCATCCATTTGTTGGTCAAATATTAACTCAAGGGGCCGGCGGAGCATGCGTAGTTCATACAAACGTAATACCAAAATAATTTGTAAATCAAACATTCAAAATGTAGTGTGTATTTATTCTGATTGGATTACATAATATCTAGGATCCCAAATATTTTGAATGGAAACTCATTTAAAGACGAGTTATGAGAAAAATAAGTTTTCTATATTTTTTTTTATTTGAAATTCCTCAATATCTCGTCTTTATATCAGAGTGCTTACAAAATATATATTTGGGAACCTAGATATTTTGTAATCCAATCGGAATAAAGACACACTACCTTAACAATATGTTTGATTTACAAATTATTTTAGTATTACATTTGTATGAACTACGCATAAGCATGCGTACTGCGTAGTTCACCGGCCCTTTAATAAAAAGTTTAGTAAAGATGTCGGTAACCTACAAAAAGCTGTGTAGGTACAGTTAGAGAAAAAAAATTAAGTCAATTGACACCCGAGGTCTATTTGCGGTATTGTAGCCATTTCATATAACTGTCAAAGAATGACATTTAGAATATACGGACAATGAAGTTGGTAGTTCATTTGCTAAGCAATTAATTTCTCTGACTTAACTTTCTTTCAGCCATGGAAAGGCAAAGAAGAAGAAGCCAATACGAGTCTACGCTAAAAAAAGAGCTACTATGTCAAGTTAAGAAGGACGGATGGAGGAGGAAGGAGGATGTCATGGAAAGATTCCTGCTAAGACTGGCCAAGAGCTTGAATTGGGCTGTATTAGATTTTGAAATCTAAAAAATTTATATATCTTGACTTAGCAGACGAGGTTGTTGACATATAGAATGTGAACTCGGCTGTCATTGTGCCGATAGTCGTATCGGCCAACAGCCTGATGGGCAAAATTCTCGGTCAACATCTCTCGAGGCTCTCGTTAGGCTGTTGGATCAAGGGCTTGATTCAGAAGGCAGTACTCTCAGCTCGCATTGTGAGGAGGTTCCTGTCTCTGTAGCCCTAACCACTGGTAGCTTGGACCCTGCTTCCGATACCTGCAGACTATATTTTTAATTTTTAAATGATTGTATTGTCTTTTTATAAAAAAAAAATAAAAAAAATGTATTTATTAAGTAAGTACTTAAATAAATAAACGAAATAATAAATAGTAAAGGTAGTACTTAGAAGTGAACAAGGACTTCAATAGATGAATGAGCAGAAGCTTCTCATAGATTACTTACATACAAACATAGTCGTCAATGGACGTCTTAAGAACTAACCTGCAAAACTAATTCCCTTTATTCACTTACTTTCTGCAGTTAAATAAACGCTCTCTTACTACAGACTTTCTCATTTCCTATACTAACAGATGAATTATATAATAAATGCAAATATAAAAGTTAGCATTTCTTAGCTTAAGTGCTATTTAAAGTAACCCGTTTAAACTGAGGTGAAGTCAGTTCACAAAATAGGTTTAACGTCGACCACGACCGATTTGATTAAGTTAAAATTTCTGGCAACTTTTGAACGGTACTTGTTAAGAGGTACAATTGTAAATTTTAAAATGCTAAACTGTGAATTAATTAAATTTGTGCTGCCGACAAGTTGACGGACGTAATTAACGGAATTAGCTACGTTTCTTCGGTATTAATTTGTTTAAACTTATGACTTGGCGTAATATTAAATAGATTAAGTAGAATTTATACTTAAGTACAGCACTTCTTCAGCAGTTTTCTTGTATTATTTCGATTTTGGTTCAGAAAAAAGAGCTCCAATGAAATATGTGGCAATTTTAATTCTGTTTTTACACAAGTGTCAACCTGCCCACCTGGCCTTTTCCTAAATATATTGGGGTCGGCTTCCAGTCTAACCGGATGCAGCACAAAATAAGTATTTTACAAAGAGCGACTGCCTATCTAACATCCACAACCCAGTTACTGGGTAACACTATACCTCTTTGTAAGACTGTTTATTTTCTTTCTAAGACTTTTGGGATTCTGACTATCCGTAACGAATGTCTATGAATAACAGCTTGACGTGCTTTAATTTCAATTTTTATGTTTTAAGAATAATTGGATAATGTAATACCCGTTGTCCAAAATATAGGACAATACATACCAGGATAGATATTTTCTTAACATATTATTTACTTACCTCGTCTCATCCAACGTTGTATGAACAAATAGTTAGATAGATTTCACCTTACCTGAAAGTGAAAGAAAACCGTGTTTGTATTTATTATAATAACTCGCTACGATTTACAAAATAAACAAGTACATCAGCTGACATTTATTGTACAGAGAACGCTTTGAACATTTGATAAAATCGAGTTATATCTAAGGAAAATAAAGAAAGAAAATTTCTTTTCATAAGATGAAGAAAAGTGGGCATTTGAAAACCGGAAATCGAAAAGTATATTAAACTGTACTGTCGTTTTTTCTGTGAAAGTAGCCTCACATATATACTATTTTAGAGGATGACCGCATTTACTACTTCCTTAAAAAATTCGCTGTGCCCGACAGGGTCCATAATTGTTTCTAGTATTTTTTTATTTAGCACCTGTAATTACATTATGGATTGCAATAAACGATTTCAGATTTATATTATTTTGAACACCGTATAGAATGAAAGCTAGTCAAAATTCCACAACAATAAAGATGACTTGTTTTATAGAAATATTGATGTTAATTTTATACAAATTGTATGGGATTGTAAACATATTGATGTTGATACTTTCACTTCTAAATTTACTTCACTTTTTTCGTAAAGCTTTAGAAATTATTATATACTAGCAGCGCCCCGTGGTTTCACCCGCGTAAGTTTCGATCCCGTGGTAATATCGGGATAAAAACTATCCTATGTCCTTTCCCGGGACTCAAACCATCTCTATACTAAATTTCATCTAAATCTGTTCAACGGTTTACGCGTGATTGAGTAACAAACATCCAAACATCTTTACAAACTTTCACATTTATAATATTATTATTGGTAGGATAGGATTAGAAATTAAAGGCATACCAATCGAATCTACCAACTTCTTTTCTTAATTTAACATGATCTAGCCCAAGTCTGAAATCGCCAATCCGTCTTGAGCACGCTTGCTCAAGACGGATTCGGCTTCTGATAAAGAGAAGGCACGAGCATTGATATCACCATCAATGCTCGTGGCTTCTCTTTATCAGAAGAGGCTTTTGCCCTGCAGTGGGACCATTATCCATTATATAGGTTAGTATTATTATTAAAAGATATCAAATCAATACGACAAAACCACTCCCCCATAGCCCAACTTGTGAGTAAACTTTCGCAAAGTGGAATCTTAGCCCAAAGATCATCAGAGCGCGTGACGGATGGTCGCAGACACGCAGTCATGACTCCGGGACTATGATGGATGTGGCAGTCCGGAGACGTGTTGGCTTATTACGAACAATAACGTACTTCACAAACAAAATCTCCGTGTGTGACGTTCCATTATTTTATTAGATTAATGTTTATGTTCAGCGAGACAGGAGATTTTATAGTTTTTCTGAATATGATCTTGTTTCTGTAACAGATTATTCAGAGAAAATTCTGTTAGATGGATATAGAGTTTTTGAACCGGCAAGCTATGAAGGTTTTTTTTTTAATAATATTCATTTATTTATTTTTAGATCATAAAGTCCAATTCGTTAGTAGGTACTTAGACAACTGAAATACTAGATCGTACGACCATAATAATTGATAGTCTCAAAGGTCTTAAAGCTATGTAGTACATATTAGGTACACTACAGACAAAAACAAAAGACCGCTAATATGCAGACTAGGTTCTCAACAAACCACGAATTCACGCATCAAAAAGTCCCAAAAGGGTTCTTAGAACAAATGGTTCGTCATCGGTTCATAATTAAAATCTCACTAAATATTTGATCTCCTACCAAAGTATATTCATTTAGGTCTGCTTAATTATTTCAAGATTATCAAAAGCTAACTTCAACACAAGTTCAACCGGTGTCTTCTCAACAATCAACACTCAACAATAAACTCACTATTATTCAAGTTATGATAGTAAGCTACAACGGATAAAATGGATTGTCGGAGTTAAAAGTTTAGCTCGGCGTCAAGTTTTAGGCCTGTGGCGGGCCTCCGCCGACTAGCGATAATGGCGCGTCACTCATCCGCAACTGGATGCTACAGATTTACATCCACGTGATTTATGACTTCTTCATAGAGAGGGGAAAAAATATACAGGAAAATATAGGGAGGGAGCGCGGCTCGACGCCTCCACCTCTTGCTCGAGCGGCGCCGAATTGAAAATACTCCTTGTAAGAATTTAGTAATCGCTACAATAGAATATTGCGTCTGTTTTGATATACTAACTCAATTTGAAGTAAATCGTCAAAGAGGATGACGCCACCTTTTTGTTGTTTTATTTATTCCAACAATTGCGTTTCGGAGATTATAACTTTCGGCATTATGTCTTAGAATATAACAATGTGCATGCATGGGTAGCGGAATTAATATTTGTGTGCGTCCCTTTTACGCATTCTAATAATTCACTTTGGGTTGTAGTACATATTTAGGTTTGAAAGATGGGCAATTTGGAAGACTAATGGCGTAGAAACCAGAGGTCCGGTATCGATGTTCAAAAATTGCCGCAGGCTTGTGTTTAACATCACGCGGAATTCAGATTATATGCGTAATAAAAATCTTTGTCGTAAAACATTCCACATTCATAATTTTGTAAGTTTAAATCCGTGTTCTATTTTCTGCATTAAACAAAACTAACCTGCTGCTATAAATCCGTTGAAAAAAGGATTTTAAATTATCTGCAACTCGGTTTGTGAAAAGATTTACAAAGTGTTTGTATTTTTTGTTCATATCTCGTGAAAACTCAGGCGTGAATATAGAGTCAGGATCGCGCGATATGCTTCACGAATAAAATAGAAAAAGGATATTGAATCGGTAAGAGAATGCCGTAACTTAAGAAAATGTCACCCTCTATCAAGCCCGACGTTGCTTGTGTCGAGCCGTGTTCTGATATTCTAACCAACAAAATATTCTAAATATTTTCCAAAAAAAATACTCCACATTTTTCAAAAATTAACACCACATTATTTTCGTTCCAGCTTCATTTTCATACCGATATTTTTCGGGAAAAATCCCGAATCTTTCGCAAAACAAATGTAAAAAGGTCATCCTTTTATCTCACAATTTGCAATTTGAATACGCAGACAAATTAATCCGGCAAAAAATTAACCAAAAGAATACAAAGCGGCAGCGCGGGAACAACGGTCTGCTCCGAAATAAGCGACAGAGGATATCATTACATGCTGCGGCCACTGCTTCCACACAGACCCGCTGCTAACCTGACTTTATCACGTTTTACTTTTTCCGTTCCAAGTAGTGGAAGTAGCTTTACCACAAAAGACGTAGAGGAAATAATTTAATTTAAAAGTAGCGGGACACTCGGGGTTACCGGATCCTAAACAAGAGTGTCTCGTACGACGTGTGCGTAGTGGCGTACTCCTTGATATTCAGAGCGCGTACTTCAATTTCAAAGGTGGCGTTTGTTATTTCTTAACAATGAAAATCACGCAACGCATTCAGACAAAAACAAGGAATCTTCAGTAACTAATTTTCGTTTCCAGTCTCTAGTGAATACCCGAGGACGTGTGGAAAATATCCGAGGTTTTCTGACGTGTTTTGGCTCGTTGGCAGATAATAACCTGTCTTGTTTTCCGTCGTGCTCGTCAGTGTCTGTCTCAGCTGCTCGCGCGGCACGGGAGGGTCGCCTGTACGTCGTTTTGTCACTAACGCATCATTTGTGCTGTTTGCCAGACCTTTATTGGGCTTGTTTTTGGCAAACTCGCGCGTATTACGCTGCCCCGTGCCTTTAAGCCTGAAATGAAAGACCGTTTCGGTTCAGCCCCAAGAATTGGTTGCCTTCATTAAGGGTCTCTGTTTGCGCGTCTGGCGAAACACTGTTATTTAAACTAATTAACTGAGTATTGTGATGTGATAGAGAGAAAATAACGAAAACATTAATCTTCACTGCCACCCTTTTATTAAGAACGTAATGCTTTCATCTGGTTTCAAATTGGCTTTGTACGATGTTGTTGTTTCGATTAATTCGCAGTGAACTACTGTCACTGCGGGCTTACGTTGACGTCAACCTAATTCACCTGTAATGGCTGAGTAACTGAAATAAATAAGGCTAGCTAATTTTATTTTGTTGTTCAATTTGTGATGAAACTTTGGCCCGCCCCGTCGGCCCCCGCGGCTCCACAGCCAAATGTATATTAATGTGCCACCCGAACCACAACACTAATATTGTTTTCTTTTTATATCCACGACCTCGAAAGCTTTTACTAGTGTCAACTATTACGCTTGGTTTACGGTTTGAAGTAATGTCATTGTACAGATGAAGGAACAAAGGAGACTGACATTGGCGGAATGCTTCGTAAAAATAAGAGTTTACTCAAAGGTTCTGAGAAGAAAATCTCGCCTAACGACTGAATATCGTGAGCGAGAAATGTCACGATCCGCGCTGTGAGCCGGTGACTCAGGTTTATAATAATTTTATTTTTGCTACCTTGAGATTTTATTACCGCACAGGATATGCATTGTGCGAAACAAGACTAGGAACGTAGCTATTCTATCACACTAATATTATAAAGGCGAATAAATTTTGTGAGTATGTAGGTGTGTGTGTGTGCGTGTGTTTATATATTTGTTACTTCTTCACGCTCAAATGGCTGGACCAATTTTGATAAAATTTTGTATGGAAGTAGCTGACACCCTGGATTAACACATAGGCTACTTTTTATCCCGATATTCTCACAGGATCCACACGTATGCGGGTGAAACCGCGGGGCACAGCTAGTATTTCAGTTTCTGAAAATTTAAGAGGCTTGAGAACTAAAATTCTGTCCATACAGAAGGAAGAATGAACAGGAGGCAAGAACTACCAATCGGGACCGCCTCACTGTAGTCACTAATTAGCAATTCCTAATTTAAAGTAATCGCCGCCTCACGGAATCAAAATTCAACTCCGCTAATTCGGGGGAAATGAACCGTGAATTAAATTTAAAAAAAAACAAAGCAGATGAGGCGGTAATACCTTGAGCCCGCAGTCCGTCGGTCCACTGATGACGTAAGAATTTTATTACCTACCGTAGCGTCCCGCAGACCGCACTCCCCCGCCACTGGTTCCGTTTCAAGAGGATTAACTTGTAATCCCACAGGAGGACCAATATCATTCATTAGAATGCTATTCCCAGCTTTATTACGTCTGACACAATGTTTTCGTCGGCATTTGAAAATGGTTTTAAATTACTTTTTAACTGTGATTCATATGAAAAATATTGAGTGGACACCCGGTATTTTCGGACCTTCCATTTATTAAAAATCAAAATTTATGTGTACCGTTCTATATAAAATGTGGTGTTAAAAGGAAATCTGCAAGAGGTAAGTTAAATCAATTCATAATATATCTCGGAATCATTGAAGAAATAACAATGAAAATTGTATTGTATTAGTCGCCCACGCTAATTATAATAAATGGCCCAATGTTGTAGCCTAGCCTTAGTTCTGCCTAAGCAAGCAATTTAAAAGACAACTCAAACACTGCCTGCTATTTTTATTCCAGTCTTCCAACTTCCACTATCCGCTTTAACTTTATTTAAAAGACATTTTAAAATTCGAACTCCAGTAGCTTCTAGTTTTGAATTTATCGGCTTTTAAAAGATTTTTTCGAATACAGAATGTAACTGTTTGGAATGCTGTTGCATTGAATTATAATTTCGAATACATTTTTGATTCGAAATGAACTACCTATTTGCTAATCAAGATTATCGTAATCGAGCACACTGACAGCTGTTATCTGTCAATACGCAACGAACTCACACATTAGAAATCTTACAGACAGTTCAATTAACAGACAGGTTGTAGGTACTCACACGTAGTGCGTAGGCACAAGGACAATGCCGAGGCAGGCCGAGCCTCGATGAGCCGTGGTATTAAATCTAGATTACCGTTTGGCGTTTCCGCTCGGCTGGATAATCAACGGGACTATATTAAAGCTATCAGTCACGTGACGCATGACAAGCTACGCGTGTTGTCACGCGGAACATTCGCATATCAAACGTAAATTGTGGGATAGTGTCGTGACAATTACACATTTTCACGGGTTAAAGGGTCGTACTACTCCGCAGTACACATTGGAAAGCTGTTGTTTGTATTGATTCAATAATGTGGAGAGTATTTGTGTAAGTTGATATTTTATGTGCTAAATGATGAAAGGTCAGTTATCTAATATTATAATGGATTCAATTGTGTAGTAATTCTATAAATACGTCGAAGTATATTTACATAGTAGGTAATCACGAAAGTAAACGCACAAGCCTAAAAAGCTATTAACCCGATACCATTCGACGGTAACTGTTGAACGATACTCGATCATTAGTCCCGACAACGACCACATTACTAACTTTACGATGACATCGACGCGATCGATAGAATTAATTCAACTCCTCAAATTACAATCTCTCATAAAACATGGGAAATTGCGTCGCATTTTTTCCATGCGTCGTTTAATCCAAATCGAATATTTGAGTTAAGCGGGCACCATAAAATATGATTAGTGGCTATGTGGGGACCGGCGCTGGCGACACCAACGGCAAATATGGCCGGCCGGCCTAGGCAAACACGGGCCGGACTGCCGCGGGCCGAACCCGCACCATACACAAATATTGTTTCGCCTGATCTTCATGTGTTTGACAGTTGATGGGAGAATATGTTTGATTTATTGGCAAGAGTGGAATCAACGCGAAAATTTTCCAAAAACAATTTACAATTGACATTCTTGTTCATCTCCCATTTTTGTTACAAACAGAATAACTTTCTAAAAGGTGTATCCGATTTATAAACATCATTTACATCCCGAAAATAGAACAGCCGACTCATACGCGAATGCGCAAAAGATAACAATGTAAGCTCCTAAATAAGTCTATACAGTATACGGTCATAATCTTATACATATCTACCTACAATAAGTTCTAGTTAAGCCCCACGTGAACGCACTTACGCGTACCTATATAACCTCTATTCATAATGATTATGGCAAATAATATCTTTTGTGAGCGGAACACTATCAGGTTTTATGTCAT
Organism: Luperina testacea; assembly: GCA_927399505.1. Classification (NCBI taxonomy): domain Eukaryota; kingdom Metazoa; phylum Arthropoda; class Insecta; order Lepidoptera; family Noctuidae; genus Luperina; species Luperina testacea. Next base: position 14,132,317 of record OV656760.1, on the reverse strand, counting down.
AATTATAGCGGGACGGTGCCCGGGGCGGATGGCAGCCGCACTCCGCCGCACCGCCGCCGTACGACCGGCGACCGGCCCGCCAATGTGTTTTCATTCGACGCTGTGTAAAGGCGATTTTTACAAACGGCGCGACTTCGTCCAACGCCTGCATTAATTGGACGCACTGACCGCGATGCTGTCCGGATGAAAATATTTACGTTCTCCGCAAAATATATTGGAATATTTCCAGGTGAACGGCGACGGCTCTATTATGTGAGTATGTAGTTGGCGAATCAGGCAGATGATGCGAAAACCAATCGCTTTAGAGGCTTCGGCTGATAAACAGGCGCGGCGGTTTGTAATCCACACGGCTTGACTGAGCTGCTGTACGACGGGAGATAATTAAACTTACGATCGGTGCTTATAACGCGACACTACATCTAAATTCAGAGATAATGGCGTCATACAATTATGTTCGAGTGTATGGCGCTTGATCTGTTGTTGCGTTAACCGCCACTGTAGCGTATCGACTGCGTTGTTAATTTTTGGTTAAACTAGCTTATACAATAGCTGATTTGTTAACAAATATTAATAAACATCTAATTATAAGGATTTATTTCGTAAGTTGATTTAGGTTTAATAGTTAGAATCTCTAATAAACCCTGAAAATCTAAGAGTAAGTGGATTTCGCGATCAAATCTCTGATCCTAAGCACTTAACTGATTAACTATGACGAATGGTACCTATCACAGAAAGGAGGCTTTACAGGGCTTCCTGGTTGCAATAATAATTAATTTGCCTGTTAATTAGTGTAGCTGCAGCGGGTGTAAATCAAGAGGTGGCTACCGGCATGATTTCGCCATTGTTATGGTGTTTCACTGTGTCTAATGCTCATGGAGGGCTTAATGAAAAACTAGCAGATATTAAAAGAGCAACTTACAGATCAACTAGTTAAAAAGAATATTGGTCCCGCTTGTCTGAAACTTTTGGATGTTTTTAAGTGAATAATAAAAAAGTAATTTAAAAACTAAAATACAGATCCCAAGACACCGAATTCCGAAATTAAAGTTATTTCATAATTTTGAGATACCTACTTAATTTCTTTTTGAAGTCTGTTTTTTTGTTTTATTACTTTTTTATTTGAAGTCGGTAATAAAAGAAGCACTACCGTGTAAAAATTTACAACCAATGAAAGTGAAGTTTTATGTCGAAACGAAAACAAGTGTTTTTTTTATTTGTAAGTAAGTAGAGTAAACTTTTACTGTAGACGTGCTTCTAATTTTAACTAAATACTTAATTGGAATAATCTTTCAAGTTTCGATTTGCCGTCATAGCATCTTATTATTAGAAAGAAAGAAAATACATTTATTTAGCACAGACTAAAAGACACACAATACACCAGATAGATAATAGTCGTACATCAGATAAAAACTAAGATAAAAAATAAAAGTGCAAAGTCCGATGTAATAAATTAGCAGGAAAGTGTGCCTCATGGCTGCGCCAAAAAGGCCCAGTTCAGCAAAAATGCCAGACAACTGGTGCCTGACGCTGGTTTTCAACTGGACCTGATGTGTGAGGTGACGGATGTTAATCAGTTTAATACTGCATCGTGATGTGTCTAATGTGTATGCATAAATAAATAAAAATAAATTAGTGTCAGTGTGTGTGTGTGTTAGTGTGTTTGTGTTCAGTGTATGTTGTGTGTGTGTATTAGTGTGTGTGTGTGCTAGTGTGTGTGTCTGTGTGTGTGAAGAGGTATATAAATAGCGTGATATTGAGTACATTGCAAAAATTAGTGTTGCCCAAAATCGGTCTTGGTCTTGCAGTCTTGGTCTTGTTCTTGCATTTTTGCAAGACCAAGACCAAGACCAAGACCGAATTATTTTAGCAAGACCAAGACCAAGACTGAACCCTGCAAGACTTGAGCAAGAACAAGACTAAGCCTGCAAGACTCTTGCGTCTCGCAGTTAAGTCAAACTGAGATTTGGGCGTTATAGTAGGTATTTGGTTTCAATCCCGATTATGCGAAAATGGATGTATTTTTTTTATGAAACAGTAAATAACATTGTTGAATTGCATTCAAAACTAAAATTATTGTTGATAATAAAAAATATCGAAAAATTACGTGACTATCAATACACTTCTGCACGTTTTTTTAATCTTCTTTACTTAAGGCGAAAGCGGTATTAGGTAGCCCGCGAAATTCACTGACCAGCAAATTGCAAAAAACGTAAGAAAATTTTAATTTCGCGGGCTACCTTAGCGCTTCCCCCTTAAATCGATGAAGCTTTAGAAAAATAATTATCCCCTCATAACGAATCTAAAATAAAAGTAGTAAATGGGTCATTCAATTATGTAGATGATTAAAATGCCTCATGTGACGCGTCTATTAGATTCATTGGGGTTCATGGCCGACTCGACGCCGCGCGGGGATTCCCGCAATCTTCCGCATTTTTTGTCAGGTTCAAGCATTTATGCAATTTATTGTAATAATTTTAAAGTTTATTTTCAAGTGCGTTAATAATACGAGGAGACCGCTTGGCGCTGCGGTCCCTTTGTGGCGGCATTTGAAAGCGAATAGCGTAGGTACGAAGACAGTGTTGACCTCGCAAATGAACTTTAGCGATACAGCTGATCAGGTAGCCCTTTCGAGTTTTATTTACATTGCTGTTTTAAGTGAAACAAGTGAATTTACTATTTTTTAATTAAAAATCTCATTGGGTCAGATAGAAATAATGATTTTATACAGTTTACAGTAAAAAAATTGCAGAAAAAAACGTAAAAATTAAGAAAAAGCCGACGAAAAATTTCAACGCAGGGGGGTCCAGAATCATGTACAGACGCCAGCACATCAAGCTACCCGAAACTGTCAAATTTTCCCAATCAATTTTGAACCTTATGCTTTAGCGATAAAGTTGAAAATCTATTAAAGAAATTTGACACATTGTAGTAGGTTGATGTGCTGGCGTCTGTACCTACTGAATCCATGGTAAGCGGTTGTGCGTCGATGTCCCTGCCACCCTGAGCAATAGGCTAATAGGTATTTGAATGTAGTCTAGTCTAAGTAGTAGAGTCTCGCAAGACTTGCGAGACTCTTGCTGCAAGACCAAGACCAAGACCAAGACTGAGAGCGCAATACCAAGACCAAGACCAAGACCAGGTGTATTGACGCAAGACCAAGACCAAGACTGGCTAAGGTCTTGTCTTGGTCTTGCATTTGGGCAACACTAGCAAAAATATTCAATACGATACAATTAGGTATTTTAGTAAAATTACCTCCTTTCAAACCCTTTATTCTCTTTTTAGGTTAGCCTATGTTATTCCACTGCTGAGGAAAGGCCTCCCCAAATTCCTTTCAGTTAGAGTTTTGCCCCCCACCATCTCTAGAAGTACAGTCTATGCTTCAAGACCTAAGCACGGCAAGCCTTAAACCATATATTATGTTAGTCAAATATTTCCGCTGTCAAAAATATACAAACTATTAAATTACTTAACTAAATTGTCGAAACAATATTGTTTGTATCAATTCACCAGCTGAAGTGGCTCTTTGTGAAGCAGTGGCTGTTGAAATCTCCCCTGTTTTAAACACAATGCCACTGAGAGTCGTTGCAAGCGGCTTATTTACCCAAATGAAGGCCTATTAGAGCTTTGTTCAACCCGAGAACAGGAATACTACGTTTAGAGGAAGATGCGTAACTGTTTTGTGGACTGCGCTCTGCATTTAGGCTGCGGACAAATCGGAGCGGAAATACGCGACGGAATTTTGCGTGTGTAATTCCGCTCCATCTATTATACATTGTCGGGAGCAGTGGTGGCTTAGTGGTAATGACCCCGACTTACGAGTTCGTAGGTCGTGGGTTCAAACCCAGGCACGCACTTTACTTTGTGTAAATAATTTCATCACCACTGCTCTCAAAACGGTGAAGGAAAACATCGTGAGGAAACCGCTATGTCCTAGAACCAAAAATTCGAAGACATGTTGTGACATCTACCAACCCGCACTGGGCCCGCGTGGTAGATTACAGCCCACTCCTTCTCGAAGAGAGGAGGCCTGTGTGCGTGCTACATTGTCGGTGAATGCTTTGAAGTACAGACGCCAGCACATCAAGCTACCCGAAACTGTCAAATTTTCCCAATCAACTTTGAACCTTACACTGTAGCGATAAAGTTGAAAATCTGTTAAAGAAATTTGACAGATTTTAGTAGCTTGATGTGCTGGCGTCTGTACAATACTGGGCAGAAAACGCGGGTCTACGTAGTCTATTCAAAATTATGTCTCAAATTAATATTATTTCAAGTTAAACAAATATCAACTTTATTTTAATGGTTATTAAGTTGATTTCAGAGCGACTAGCACTATTGAAAAAATTATAAAAATGTTTGAAGTTGTAGCGTAAACTGAACTTCATTGTGTGGGATTTAAAGTTATTTTTCCATAAACTGATATTTGTTTACATTTTTGGCAAATAAATCGCGAACGCAGATTAGTTACCAGCACCCCGATTGCATAACACAATTTCTATCACAATCCGAAGGTTTTGAAGTGAATTCATAATCCATTGCTTAATATGCTTGAAACATTCGTCAGCTCGACAATACAAATAACGCAATGAATGTTGTAGAATTGCCAAAATGAAAAGCATTGCCATTGTATGTTACGCAATAATCTGCTGATCTCATTCAGCGGAATGACGTGTGTGATGATGATAAGTCGAGTTTTCCCAATCAATATGATACAGGAAAATCACTTTTTAAAACACAGCGTGATTGCACCAGCCATTAAAATGACAATTTAAATAAAGTTTATTACACGCTCATCATCATCTGCCTAGCCTTTTCCCAACTATATTGGGGTTAGTTACCAGTCTAACCAGATGCAGCTGAATACCAGTATTTTACATAGAGTGACTGCCTATCTGACCTCCACAACTCAGTTATTGGGAATTACGATACCCCTTGGTAAAACTGGTTGTCAGACTTTCGGGCTTCTGACGACCCGTAACGACTGTCAAAGATCCACTAACGACAGCCGGGACCAACTACTTTACGTGCTTTTCGAGGCATGAAGCATTGGTAAGTAAAGATGGTCACCCATCCACGGACCAACCTTGGCAAGCGTAGCTTAACCTGATCAATCGACCCGTGCGGCTGTTATTACTTAGCCCAAATTTTATTTTACGCTATTCTCCCTGTAATATTACAAACAGCGAAAGAAAAACAACTTTCAGGAAATGAAGCTTTAATTTTAATTAAAAACCTACATTGCAAAACTGAAACAGTCATTTTAAATAAATCCGTGGAGTTTTGGAAACAAGTGAATGTTGTGAATAACTCTGAACGGCACCGGTGTATGGAATCTACTGAGATATCTATGAGATTCCACTTCCACGAGGAGCTGGGACATTACCTTTCGGACACACCGACATTTAGATGGTACAACATTTTAGAAATGGTCGCATATCAGGTAGGATTTATTTGCAGGGAAAAATAGAAGAATAGACAACAAATGGTCATAGAATAGATGTACATACGAAATACTTGAGGAAGGTTTAATGGATTCAAGTTTTAATGTTGAAAGTAATTTTACCAAATGTTCAAATAATTTACTCGATAATATGCTTAATACGTTCACTTTTGATTAAACATTTAAGGATGCGAAAAGCTTTTATCTGTAATTTATTGATAAATGAAAAACTACGTCATTTTGTTAACTTATTTTTTTCAGATAAGTAGAATTAAATACTTAATAAACAATTTATGATGACTGCACAACCTACAATTCTTTATTGGTTTTTTGTAACTACGAGAAAATCCAGGCCCCTCTTCTCCATTGGGCAGTCTGGGCAAGTGCCCAGGGCCCCGCGATCTTCGGGGGCCCCGGCCTGCTCTCATAAAAAACATTCTTTGCAGCCACCGTTGCATTCTACGCATTATTAGTAGGTACCCGATTCAATAACAAAATAAGTTATTTGCAGTGCAATTTACAATAAGTTTCTAGCCTCCTAGTTAAGAAAAATATTAGTAAGTTTCTCTTATTGTCTTTTATCTACACAGGGGCCCCGTGGCCCTATGTGCCCAGGGCCTCCAATAGTTTAAAGATGACCCTGAGAAAATCGACTTACAATTTTACAAAATGCACAATAACATCACTTATTTCAAACACAGTTCTGTCTTGTTATAAACCAACGTTTTTCTTTTGACATGGTTTAAATTATCTAGCTCATTTTTCTGAAACAAGAACGGAACTGTGATTGAATTAACGTACAGCGGAGCTATTCTGTAAAAATCTCACCGTGAAAACTTAGGTGAAGCGAGCGTGGAGTGAGCTGTCAATAGTGTCAATTCCTAGCAAAACAAACTCACTTCACCTAAGTTTTCACGGTGAGTTTTTTATAGAATCGACCGGCAGTTTTTTATACTTAAATGATAAACTAAGGCCTGTACAAAGTTATCAGTTATTAACACCTAAGTGATTTATAACGTTGTCAGAATAAAGTTCGAAATTCAAGAATGACTCGTTGGTTTAAACCTGATTCTAAAGAAAAACTTTCTTTTGTAGACCGAATTCTGTTTAGTTGACCTAACACAACTTGACCCAGCTCGTTGTTGACATACAGCGACCGTGTGTCCCAGCCAGCAGTTACCTGCACAGAAACTATGTTTATTACAGAACAGTAACCACCAACTTGTGTACCTCCTACCCGACGGGAATTTAGCCGAAATACTAACTACAAATGGCATACGAAACGTATTTTCAGATGTGTTTGGCTTGCTTTAGCAATTAATGTGGATGGAGGTATTTTGGCTGGTTTATTACAGTGATTACACATAATATTTACTATCGTGTTTTCTATGTATTTGTAATTACGAGTGGGGTAAATCTGGTATCGTGACGGTTTAGTATGTTTACTAAGATTTTCTGCCTTCAAAACGTGGTGATGAAATAATTTACACAAACTAAAGGCTTCTGCAAACAGGCACGACGCGAGACGCGAATCGCGCGCGACACAAAGGCACCGCTCGTTGCGCGACTTGTAGTGCCTTAGTGTCGCGCGCGATTTTATCGCGTGTCGCGCCTGTTTGAAGGAGCCTTAATGCGCCTATCTGGGTTGGAATCTACGATCTACAACTCTTAAGACGCAGCCGTTACCACTGGACCACCATTCCCCTGTTTTTAAGTGTATATCACTCAAAAGTACTAACATAAAGACGAAGACATTTTTTTGCTTTTAGTTTTTAATTTTACCTACCATATTTTTTCGTAAAATACGCTTTTGAGTCATTCTTTTGGCAATAAGTATTAAGTTTCCACTGATCATTCTTATTAGATTAAAACTACAAGGTATATTGCAATTACCCTCCTGATTGCTATATTTGCGTTTGGCTACTTTGTATGTGTCATATTTGTATTTCATGACATTTTTTTTTTTGTAATGTGCGTTTTGTTGGTGCAGAATAAATAATTTTTCTCTTTTTCTTTTCTTTAAATTAAATTACTTCTTCACTCCTTCTTATTTAATTTTTTAATTAATATTAAATATCTAATTGATTTTAAAGATAAAAATAAACAGTAACCTTAAATCTTATCAGCAGCTTAATAAATAAAACTTAAAAGTTTGCCCACGAAAATTAGCGAAGGAGTAAGTTTTAATATGTTAATAGAACCAGAGATTCGGACATAATATTTAAGGAATAAAATATGTACCTACATTTATATGAAAAAATAAGCATAAGACACATAGGGCATCAAAAAATTCGTCCGCATCGCTGTCAACAGGAACAGTGCCCAAAAAAGGCTGGCGGCATTGCCACTTTGTAATGACGATGCTAACTCTTTGGCCAAGAAATACCCCAGCCCTTTGGTCACGTGAAGAGTCGACTAACCGCTTGGCGATATCTCAAAAAACCAAGTGGGCACTCGTACCCCATGGGCCTAGTGTTTCAACCCCAAACGGCTCGAAAATATAACTTCCAATCAGGTTGGAATATTTTCGCAGTTTGAGGTTCAAGCAAGTGTCAAATATTTTAATAAAGTAGTTTTGTTTAGGTAGGCAGTGCTTGAAATAACATGATAATGTAAAGTCGTAAATATATTTTATTCAAGTCGAAGCCTTTTTCAATTATATTGTGAAGCTCCCATCTGGACCCCCCACAGTACCGATAGTTGTAGCTGTGAAATATTAGAGTTCGTCACGGAACATATTAAATTCATTGGTCTCATAATCGACTACAAATTTAATTGGGTACCACACATTAACTATCTATGACTAAGATTTATCCTGGGTCAAATAATCGTACTTAAACATAAAATGCCATTTAAAAATTCTATATCTAGCCCTAGCTGACTCCATAATTGGTTATGGTCTCAGTAGCTATAGGAGAACATATAAAACTAATTTAGATAAAATTTACAAACGAATCCTCAAAAATATTATACCACTTAAAATTAAAACAAAATACCAAAACTTGTACCGAAACTTATCTAAGCTCGCATCATCATAAAAAAAGACATCAAAAAGACTTCAGCGAACACAATGACAAATAGATTTGGTTAGGAAGCGGCGTGTTGTCACTTTGTCAATCAATGACAAATGACTTGTACTAGATGAGGTTAGCTTTTCCTATCCGACTACTCTGAGAAGAAAGGCCGACACACTCAGAGCTCACAGTCTCTTTTAAAGTCCACACATAATCTTGGTCGGATTTTCACATAATCTGACCAAGATTATGTCTAGACTTTAAAACAGACTGTGAGTGTGTATGACCATGTAGATTGGTTTCTAAATTGGCCTTTTGAGGAAAGAACCACACAGGTTGAGTGGACCTGTCCAGTCAGTACCTACTTCAAATATGACAAGTAACCATGCAATCAATCGAAGGCGACAAGTCACTAACTCCTAATAGTTCGACTGATCCAAACAACAATAAATGCTAGAAAATTGTAGTTATTAAGTAAGGCGACAACACTCTATCCCGATCCTCGATTTTCTGGATTATTAGTGATATATAGCTTCGATACGACCTAATGACTGCCGCCGGATACGACGCCACTAGGGTTAACTGCTTATTTCTATGATTTATTGACACTACTATTACGTGTGAAATCTAAGGATATTTTATTCACGAATAACTGATTTTTATACAATCTGTGTAATGTCTAACTGATTTTTATACAATCTGTCTAATGTCTAACTGGTTTTTATACAATCTGTCTAATGTGTAACTGGTTTTCTTAAATTATTTCATTTGTAAAGCGATGAACGGTCACACAATGAAGGCTTTCCAAATTCAGAGCGTTTTTTGACACCTTAAAGTGCCACTAGTCGATAATTTTTCCATACAAATTTTGGGAGTGTATTACTCCACTGTATGACATTGTGCATCCAAAGTTAAACATGATATCGTTTTGTCTTATTATTAATGTTGTCTGTACGGAAACAGAATAGTAAAATAAAAAGCTATTAAAAAGTTATGAGCCAACAAAGATTTGTTTTCCTTGCTATTTTTAACGTAACTTTGGATGTGAATAAGTAAAGGGTAAATAGGCATCTTCTGGGCTTGCTCGTTCCATCATAGACTTCAAAGTGCATATGCTTAATGTTCCTAGGCGTAGAATTAAATTGTTTTCTAATAATGTATACTGCATGTCCATTATAACAAATTACCTGATGGCTTCAAAACTCTCAGCCTCAGAACATTTAAATGTAAATTATTTTACTTTCTTTTAGACAAATGCTATTACTCAACTGAAGATTTTATGAATGAAAAATTACCCTAAATATTTGACATTATTGCTCATAAAATATCATACTCTGTCTCCTTGACCTTATTTAATTTTTGACTTATATAATTATTCTCTTTTACAATGATTGTTCAATATATTTAAATTATTTGTAATTCTAATTCTAATGACTATAATTTAATTTTAATGCAATGATGACCCATAATTTTAGAAACCATATTTGTACGCCGGAAACGGCAGAATATTATGATCCTAACACATAATGCTGGCTAAATGCACATAACAACTTTGTACAATATTCTGACAAATAAATGAATTGTATTGTATTGTATTCATCCATCGTTTTCGCTTTTTTTGTGTGCCTTACTTAACCTGTGTCAAATAAACTTTTCTATCTTTTTCTTTTTTTCAAGATCGAGGTCAAGAGCTGATCCATTTCGTAATAAAAAAAATTATATTAAGGTAGGTAGGTTTTTACGTAAGTCTACAGCACTAACTAGACTTTAAGTTTAACTGACTTTAGGTATTAAAACTTGCTAAGAGTAAACTTACATTATCATTGAATAAGAAAATATAAAATTCACCTCTGGTGGTCAGAGTACTAACTATAAGCTTATTACAAAGGACAAGCAGGTAGGTACTCGAAAGATAAAAGATAAAAGAAAACTCCTCTTAAACATTTCATCAGAAAACGTCGAAATTTAATTATCTAATTAACATTACTTGGGACGACATCGGGTGAATAAAGTCATTGGGGGTGAATCACGACAAAATTAAAAAGATTCCTCTCTGAGATCACATTAATGAGGGCTTTGATTATTTCCTACCGGAATTTTTGTTTCTTTTGTTCAAATTAATAAGTAATTCTTCTATTTTAGTAACTTGAAAATTTGATATTGTCTGTCAGCTTCTGAAAATTTATTTTGTTTACAAGTTTCGTAGTGAACAAATGAAGTTATTTTTGAACTTTGTTTTTAATTAAACTATGTTTGAATTCTCTTTAAAACAGGTTTCAGTTCTATCAATCAGGGTTTCCAATAAGTAAGCCTAGACACAAATGAATGGGTTTGGCCAAAATACGGCCGAGTTACACTGCCGGATTTTGGATACCTAACCTAGACGATTATAGTGTCCACCGGCGGTTAACGTTACTTTATACGGCATTTACTCGATCAATCTTTCACATGAGTGCTTCTATTTATAGCCAAAGGTAAAATAATAATAATTTCCCGAACCATGTATGTACAGACGCCAGCACATCAAGCTACCCGAAACTGTCAAATTTTCCCAATCAACATTGAACCTTATGCTTTAGCGATAAAGTTGAAAATCTATTAAAGAAATTTGACAGATTGTAGTAACTTGATGTGCTGGCGTCTGTACAACAAGAACATTTACCTATTTTTACTTCCGCGGTCCCAGGATTTATTTTGATCAATGAAGTTTGAACAACGGGGTAATTGCGTACCACACTATCAGAGCCATGACTTTCATTTTTCAGTTCAACAACATTTGTTGGTTTATTTACGTTGCTGAGTAGACAAATTTTTCCAACGTAAAAAGCAATGGATTAGAAATTTTCTTAAAAATTATTCAGATTGTAATTGATAATGTGTTACGCAATTAGTGAGATATGGTTTAGATGAAAGTTGGTTTACAGTGAGAACCCTTATCATAGACAATACGATTTTGGACTGTTTATTTTAGTAGTTTTCTGTGCCTCGGAATTGGTCACGGCTGTCATTCGTAAATCTTTGACAGTCTTTACGGGTAGTCAGAAGCCCAAAAGTCTGACTACCAGTTTTACCAAGGGGTAGTGTTTTACTCAGTAACTGTGTTGTGTGGAGGTCAGATAGGTAGTCGCTCCATGTACAATACTGGTATTCAGCTGCATCCGGTTAGACTGAAGCAGACCCCAACCTAGTTGGGAAAACTCTAGGCAGATTGTTTTTTACTTTTGTTTTAGTAGTTTTAAAATGAAATTTATATTACATCTAGAGACGAAGCTTTTATTAGTCGGAAGTATTTTTGTAGTAAAAACTTTTTAGGCGCGTTGAGCATTTTTAGAGATGGGGAAAAAACCATTGAACTTGCGCCACTGTTACCGAAACCGACACCGCGCGTGTTTTGTTTATAAGATGATTAAAAAAATACCCGCTTCGGATGTGTTCGGCTGTCATCGGGATGTACTCGGTTTGAATGATATCCGATATGTCAGTGAGTGATGGCAAACTATTCTGTTTGTGTTTTGTTTTCACTTCTGTCGCCACTCCCGGAGTGTAACTGATTTTTTTTGTTATCGTATATTATCTCCCAGTATTGAGCCTCCACTTTTTCTTTCCTAACCTCTGTCTTATGCGATCTCTGACCATGTTGGCCCTGCAAAGTCGGAAGACTTAAAAACACAATTAATGTCGTAGATACTGCTGTCTTCCATTTCATAAATTGCGAGAAAATATTCAAGAAAAAACCGATTAAGTGAGTGAAACATAACTTTCCTCCCAATGAAACACCCTAGAGTAGTCACTAACTCTGACCCCATGAATTTTAAACCTGATTACTTAGCTAAGAGCGGTTGACATTTGGAGTGCCTCTAACTACTCCCATGTGGGATTTTTACCGCGTTTTTTATTTCACTTAGACGAGTATGTACGTTTTAACCCTGTTACGTATGGTAATAGCTGAGAGAAGTTTCTGCTGAGTTGAAAATGTACTTAAAGGTGTGGAAATAAGGTTCTTCGCAAAACTGTATAGATGGGTAGATCGATGCGCGGTGGATGTAGGCACGCATACGTAGATGCAAACCTATTTTTCTTGGAAAATTCAGATGCCTAGGTAAGTACAATATCATCATCTGCCTTTTCCCAACTTTGTTGGGGTCGGCTTCCAGTCTAACCTTATGCAGCTGGGTACCAGTATTTTACATGGAGCGACTGCCTATCTGACCTTCACAGCCCAGTTATTGCGTAACAGTTGTTAAGACTGGTTGCCAGACTTTTGGGATTCTAACGACCCATAACGACTGTCAAAGATCCACGAATGTCAGCCGGGACCAACGGCTTAACGTGCTTTCCGAGGCACGGACCCCTCCTTGCCTTTTATTCCGGGTAGTACGTTCCCGTAGAATAATTTCCGCCCTCCACGCGAGCAAAGCCACGGGCAGAAACTAGTTTAAAAAAAACCTATTTTTGTTACAGATATATTCTGGAAATCTAGATGGAAAACTGACAGCCATGCATAAAAGGTTTCCTATCCATCAAATAAGCTTTCACGCGAATTCTAAACAAAGAGGTAGATATATTTTTCCACTAGGTGCTGTTATCAGCTTTGGTTTTTTTACAGAAATAGCTTTAAAAATAGTGTGAGAGCTCTTGCAGACAGGCGTGACGCTCTCTAGTACCTACTCTAGTAGAACAATTTCTATGAAAACTTTATGGAAATTGTTCTACTAGAATCGCGTCGCACTGTCGCGTCTCGCCTGAGCTTTGAGCCCCAAAATTGGTTTAGTTCTGTAGAAATGAACAATGAAGAATTCTAAAAATGTCAGTGCCTTTACCCCGTAGTGGTACAATAATACGGCTGCTATCATTAATGTTATATTATGTAAAGACATGGAAAATATTTTTATCAACTTAAATTGTCCGTTTATTCGAGTTATTCCGGTCATCAAATCACAACTGTCATTCTTTGACAGATGTATGTAGTTTGCTTAAAAAATATGGTCTTAATCATTTCCCTGGCTGTGGGTAGGTACCTTTCTCATAAGGCATAGAAGTTTCCAAGAAAGCATTACCTACCCCCTTGTTTGAATACCTACACGAGTTTCTTAAAAGTGGAAAAAAGACCTAAGTAGGTGTTACAAAATTATTGAAAACTAGCTTCCGCCCGCGGCTTCGCCCGCGAGGTATGTCGATAAAAACTATCCTATGGCCTTCCCCGGGATGCAATCTATCTCTCTGCCAAATTTTATCGAAATCCGTTCAGTGGTTTAGGCGTGAAAAGGTAACATACAGACAGACAGACAGACAGACAGACAGACAGACAGACAAACAGACAGACAGAGTTACTTTCGAATTTATAATATTAGTATGGATAGTATGGGTACCAAGTTATTGACACATCATGGTCTCACTTTGTGGTCTATAAAGAGGGTGAATCTTAGATCTTGCACTATATGTAGGTACCTACTTATAGGCTATAAACATGAGAAAATTACCAAATAAATTCGCTTGTCGACTCCCTTTTATAATAAAATAAACATACTGGACCTATTTATCCTATAATTTATGTGCAGTTACACTTTGTGTTTTATCTAGGAAAACACATTCAAATTGCAACATTTCCCCGTAAATGGATTGAAAGTATTTTATCTGAGATAAGTTAAAATCACGATTAATTACTATGTATCCTTTTCTGCAATTTAAAAGAGAAAGTTTTAATTTCGAAAAGGTATTTATCTATTAAACTTTTTGAGTTTCTGCGTACCTACGCTTTTGAGCGCACCTAGCATAAATAATTAGCTTCTTTACATAATTAGTGTACTTTATTTACTCATTCCAAGAGATATTTAAAAGAGAATATCAAGCGCAAAGAGGGAATTAAGGAAATTAAGAATTTTGTTTGTATTTTTCGGTCAGATCACCAACTAGCGCCATCTCTGAATGGAAAGGATAACTAATTGTATTGAGCTATGAGTATCAAGCATCGAATCCTTTCATTTATGAAAGAATATTGTACAACATTCAGTTTATTCTGCAAAAATCGTTTATGTAACGAGATTTGTACCCTGAAAGAATGAATGAACAAGTGTCACTACCCAATCACCTTAAATAAAATAAATAAATTGCAATACCTATACTACGTGCAATTTATTTATTTACACTATAGGATTGTCCTATAGTCAACCTCGTAATTACTTTAAAAAAACACTTTTGACAAAAAATCTCTTAGTGACCGCACTAAGAGATTTTTTGTCAAAAGTGTTAGGTTTGTTAGGTTTAGGTCGTGTAGGTACCGACCTACACGACCGAGACGCATCAACGACAGAGGCAACTGCAACTTGCCGTCGACAACATGGCGTCTCTCGTGTGTATGAACACTTACTTAAAAGTAGGTATCTGTCATATATGTAGACAAATAGACGTTTTCGTTTTATGACGTGTAAGTGACATTCATTCAATCTTAGGGTGGTGAAGCAGTAATTGTGATCAACTATACTTCAATTACGTAGACGTATAAACTACGCTTATATGCTGAAATTAAATTAATAATAATCTGCTTGATAAAATTTATTTTATAGTTAAATGTGTGAACATTTAACTGAATATGACAGCTCTAATTATATTAACACATACGTTAATAACTATGCAATTTTATCCAATTTCGTTCGTTAATTTGTTAGTAGATAGTAATTTTCGTTGTTCTTGCGTTTCAACTTTTCAGACAACTTGTGGGTTTAGACAAGTAGGTATTTGTTTTAGTTCTAAACTTATAGTAATATTCTATTTATATTTAAGTACTTGATTCGTTAAACTTTGTGAACAGGCTTAATTTTCCAGAGATGAGATTAATCTCTTCGATGGGCAAAGTATGATTAGATTGTTGTAACAGACAGCACAAATTAAGTTTAATTAATTTTAAATGTCGACATTGAGGTGGTTTTAAATAAATGCCATGTATAGAAATAAGTATCTATATCTTTTATTCAATACACCTTCACGATAACATATAAATATCCAATTTATATGTTATCGTGAAGGTAACGCTGCTTCAGATCATAGACTAACCCTCTCTCATTTTCCCGATATTTCCAGGCTCTTAACACTAGATTTTAAAACGTATAAATATTATTCCTACAACAAACAGTTGATACACCTTTAACCCAGCGTAAAAATTACATTTTTCAGGTGTCGTCACAAGGCCACAAAACACAATAGAAGCAATAAAATCAATAACAAAGCAATTTCAAAATGCTTAACGACTAATGGATATCATATCAACAATGTTGACCATCTACTGATGGCTGATTACATGGCTTATGAGCGACAGTATCCACGCCTGGGTGGTCGTAATCAAGCCCGGATAAACAAACAAACAACCGGGTAACCGGGCGATACTACCCGGCTTCCGGAAATTAACTTATGCGACCGTGGCAGTCGCTGCAGATGTTTTTTTTTTGTCGCTGCATTTTGTAAAGAAGTGGCTTTTTCACGCGTATGCACTATGGTCTTAATGATTTGTGACATTTTGGTTATGACTTGTTTTTAAAAATGGAATAGCGCTCGCATTCATTTGTTTATTTTTAATTTCCAATTATAAAAGGCCTTCCACAATGATTTTACCATTGATTTTGTATCACTGTCAAAATCACAGAGATCTTTATATTCATTGTAATAAGTTTGCTATTCGGTTGTTACCTATCGTTTTGGACGTGTCATCCCTGCACTCATTTTTACCAAGCTTTTGTTATAATTTGTTTTTGTAGGTATAAAAATAATACTTTTTTACAACGTTTTTTTTTGTAAATTTTCCAGTAACAATACGTTTATTCAATGCTATAAATTGTCGGAAAAACCTATGAAAACTAAATCGGGAGCTCGGATTTTTGTTTGATAGCAACGCACGGATTTATTCATAATTTTTCTTTTTTTACCTATATACCTATATATACGGTCTAAATTGATCACCAGTTCCCAATGGGCTGGCAATCTGTTTGATGCTAATACAATCTAAACGTATGACGCTGCTCGTGTCTGATACGAGGTGCCACTTGTCACGTTGGACATGAACTATTGGAGCTACGATACCTATATGTAGATACCTACCGTAACACGTACATACATTAGTGCCAGGCATTCAACGGACTATAACTATGTCTAATTGTCCAGTACCTAGTGGAAATCTTTGAATTGATGACGATTTAACAGACGAAAATTAGCTCTGTTTAGGGGTTAGCGGCAGGATTCGATTAACACTAGTTTGTTTTACAGATTTCCAAAAAAGGAGAAGGTCTCAATTCGGTTGTATTTTTTTTTCTACCTCAGGTACGCCGTCATTTTTAAACTGATTTGTAAAATTATTTTTTTAATTAAAAGGATATACTTTCAGATTGGTCCCATTTTTATCAAAATCTAGTTCTGATGATGGGATCCATGAGGAATTGAGGGAACTCATCAAATATTATAGGCACTACTATAGCCATTTGGGTATTTTTATAGTAACTCGTGCATTTGCTCTCGACAACCACCATTTGGTGAAGTGGAACTGATGAAGAAGACCACAGATGGCCACCGAAACTACTCAATAATAAGTATTTCACGGGTTGCGATTCGATTACTTTAATATGGTTGCTAAGAAATGTATGCTCGTCACAATGCGAATGGTGTAATAGAGCTGATGGTGAACCAGGAGAACTCCTCAACAATTAACGTCCCTGCATCGGGAAAAGCAATATTTTACAAAAGGCGAAGGGCAAGTTGACATTAGACTATTGTAACTTAAATACATTATAAATAGACCAAAAATAGACCCACTAAAAAGCGAGAAATAAAAACTTTTAACAAAAAAAAAACCGGCTTCCAAAAAAAACCCTACAATGTGAAAAATAACTTTAATTTCAGAAGTCGGTGGCAAAAACGAAAATACTGATCCAAAGACTCGGTGTCTTCCGAAATTAACGTTGTTTTTCACATTGTAGTGTTTTTTTTTTGGAAGTTGTTTTTTTTTGTTAAAATGTTTTTATTTTTAAATCTTAGGTAAGTAATTATTGAATAAAGTATAAAAAAATGTACTGATGTACCTACATATAATTTTAAGAGTAGGTATTTATTAATTCTTAGGTATTACATGAAATTGAGAAAAGCATGGTATCGAATCATTTTGAATCAATCAATTTAGATGATTATAAAAGTTATGATGGTATTCGACTTTTGTTGCTGACTGTATATACTATTTCTTAGCATTAAATTCTTAGAATAATAAGAAGAAATAAATATTATAATAAATATTGGAAAGAAAAAAGCTTACATTAAATGGTCGATTTCAAAGTCAAAGTCAAAGCATTTATTTCAAATAGGCACATAAAAGGCACTTCTGAACGTCAAAAATTACAACAAAATAGAATTGATTCTAGTCGCCCATTCCAAAAGATGGTTTTCGTATGGAGAAGAATAGGTAAGAAACTCCACCGTTACTCATTTAAAATGTTTTACAAGATTTGCATACATTAATTATATGTATAATAATAATATGTGAAGACGATGCACATAAAATATTGTCGTAAACTATCTAACACAAAGAAATGGTTCATAAGCTAAATCGTGGAAATGCTTCTTGAGCATAGCGTCACCAGAGTATACAAAAAGAAACTGTCGCGCGTTTGCCGTGAACAATGCCACTAGTTAAGCCAAATAATTTGTCAAAGAATCAAGCCAATAACCTCAAAACTCAACATGACAAACTGTTTGCAAAAACCCTTCGATCCCGTCATCAGTGATTTTATACTGCACGTAAAAAGCATCAACTTCTCTTCCGATTTACGGCAGCTTCTCCGTAGAACATTTTCTAATCAAAATTCAAGTAGCGAGGAATAAGGCGGTGTCCCCATAAATTACGTATCAAGTATGTGTAGAGGCTTTATGAAAAATGTTTTCGTAACGCGGTTTCCCGGTGGATACTTGCGGCAACTCCGCCGGCGCGACCGTGCACACGCGCCTTTATACTAACAAAATATATTGGCTCTTTGATATGTTGGCTCCTTAACTTTACTATTAGTTTCTCTTAGAGTTATTATATAGGCTCCGTTGGCTTGTGTGGTAGATTAGCTGTGTCGTACCTACAGGTTGGGATGGGTTTTTAGTTAATTAAATAACATCTTTGCGTTTAGTAAAATATCTATTACATTCTAGCGTATTTTGTTTCCAGGTGGGGCGGATTGGATGCGGAAGGTGGAGGACAGGGTGCTGTGGCGCAGCCTGGGAGAGGCCTATGTCCAGCAGTGGACTGCGCTAGACTGTTGTTGTAGTAGTTGATGTAAGTACATCAACAACAACAAAAACATTTTCCGTAAACTAAATAGTTTACGGAAAATTCACAATTGTCCAATATTTTATATCCTTCGATAATATTTTATATCCTATCGCAATGCGAAATAATATTCGTTATATTTGATTAAAAATAGTTACTATCACAAGGAAGTACTTAAAAGAACCTACCCTAGGTATCTACATTCTACGCTGATGTCACAAAGTATTTTTAAATGCCCAAATTAATACCTAATAGTAATAGGTTGCGTGTTTACCAAATACAACTTTAACCTACTTTTTATTCAAAGCTTTTAATCCGCAAAGAATATCGAGAAGTCATAAAATGGCCACAAACATTTTCCAAATATTTCAAGTTCTATATCAATCATAATCCGATTTGAAAGGAGAGGATTTAGACCCGGACACCATAAGCAATAAAGCACTACACGTCAGATTGAGAGCCATACGATTCCAATCCGCTTTCAATCCAGAGACAAAGGGAAACTTCGATGAAATTGGAACATCAGACTTGATTCGACGCATTGACGGAAAAACCTTTTGATATCGAGGTTAATCAAGTGAAAAGACAAGACTGATTTATCTTATTTTATCACTATCGAATCGCATTTGTTGAGTGAAAAGTAAAATAACAAATCCAAACTTTTGAATCGTATTCGATGCGGATGAAACGCCGATATTTTGTGAATATTTTAAAGTCCAGCGTTCAATAGAGTAAATCCGTAAGCGTAATTCAAACTGTCGTTTTGCGCGCGTGTAGCCCGTGCCTAATCCCGGTTGGACGGGTACAAACGACATCGTCAGGTGATATCAGTTGCAGCTGCGACGTGCTCGCTCCTAGATTCACTTACGGATTGATGGCAATGCAACGCGATATATACTCTAAGCTACAAATCACCGAACCATTCCGTTCGACGCGCACAAAAGAATATTGAAGATGTCTGCTTTATTACCTCGATATACAGCTGTATCGAGCATATTTGACGCGATTGTTATGAATACATCGAAGTCGTAAAAATAACGACATTTTTTGAAAAACTTCGAATCAGTTTTTACGTTCAAATCGTGCCTACGTTGTACCATGCACACCATTCACTTTTGTTTAGCGTACGGCTGTGACGACCATAAAAATAAAGAGGAAAAAACCCTTAGTTTATGCTTCCGACGCAGGATAGTTACGCTCCAAATGAGATTGTTCATCGTTTCTCTCTTTTTATATGGAGAGGTTTGTTTTACATTGAATTCACATTATTTTCAATTCTGCAGCATTATTTGCTCTGCGAACATTAAGTTGTTTGATAAACTCACTCTACGGAATATTACGATATTAAAAATGGAATTGTGAAACAAATGAAAAGAAATGAGGTATCAGATTAAATACTTTTTTTATCTATATTTTAAAATAACAAAGAGATTTCATTATAATAAATTGCGCGTTGAAAACTTTCATATGGAACAGAGAACGATAATAAAATCACATTCATGATACGTTAAGAATTTATAGTTACAAATAATAAACTTTAATTTCACCGTGGGTTGTCATGACAACATAACTGGCTCATTTTCCCGGAGTGCGTTAAGCATGTAGGTCATAAAGACAGACGCTCACTGACGGCTCTCATCAAGCCCTCGATATTTCACCGAACATTACAAACGTGCGGCCGGACGACTGATGTTAATTGGATGCGCAGGCCGCAGCAGGCACGACTATGAAATATAAAACAGGCAGTTACCAGGTGACTGCATGCAACTGCATTATCCTTCTGCAGACGTAACGTGTCACGTCTGGTTATCGCGTCGTAACTCTGTGTTTATTGTTAAAAGATTTGAGGGAATTTTGTAAAGTGACAATTTATTGATGAGAAGAAAACGTCAAGTTGTCTTGTCAAGGAACCAAGATGCGCCGCTTTTCTTATAACTAGTTTACGTGTTTGTGCGGTTTCTGTTGTCCTGTAGTGTTGTGTGTAGTGTATTTGTATCATTCTAAATTGGGTAGGTTCCTAATATTTATTAAGTTACTAGCTGTGCCCCGCGGTTTCACCCGCGCAAGTTTCGATTCCAAAAAAATTCTAGAGAGGGCCACCCTTATCACCTAGGGGTATAAAAAAATACCCTGCGACCTATTCTCAGACCTACCAAATATACACAAAAAATTTCATAAAAATCGGTCAAGCCGTTTCGGAGGAGTTCGATAACAAACACTATGACACGAGATTATTAGGTACCTATGTATATCTAAGAGAAGATAAACTCTCCGCAAGGGGGAAGTATGCCTACATGGTTTCTATTCTACCCCATCCCTAATCATATACCGCTACTTTATTTGGTCCATTTCCTCTTGACCACGATCCAATTCGGATCATTTCAACTGAAAATCCTGTCCATTTTGCACTCTTTTATTGCTGCATACATTTTCTGCATTACGTATTGCAATTTTCTAACACATAAACCGGGACTTCATCAACGCGATGGGCGTAACGGTAAAAACGCAGCAACTCAAACGGCAACGTTACCCACACACAATACAAAATATTGCTATTTTTGTAGCGCATTCGCACACAATACGTTTGAAACGGACTGTGTAATAACGGCCCATCAAAATTTCTACGGTACACTTGCCGAGCCGATCGGAAAAATTCACTCGACTCGACTCAGCCCGACCCGGTGCGACTCGGTGCTAGAGTCGTAATCCGCGTGCCCCGCTATGTGTGAAATTGAAATTAAAATTCTATTAAAGCGGAACGATTGGAATAGAACGCGACGTATCCTATTTTTATACAGCACTGATAAATTGATTATGTGATTGGACTGGCTCAGTGGGACGGTAAGGAACAGGCAGAGCCATTTAAACGTTCCTCTTTTATTATACAAGCGATGTTAGGGTGGCCATCTTTGATACCAGCAAGCTGGTAGTTAAAATGAAGTTGGAAATGAATACCCTCATCATTTTACCATTTTCAAAACTTTGCTATCACTAATTGTGGTGTTTCGTTATGGACAACTTTTAAAAAGTTTGCAATGCTTCTTCGAGGAAAGATTTTGCAATAGGCACTTTGATGGTAAAAGTTATTTTATAACTATGTACCTATTAATAAAACGAAGTTACTGGAAGTTTTTGCGTAAGCTCACTTTTTTGCGTTAAATGTGAGTCACGTTATGTTTTACATGTTACGTACTCAGTAACCATGATTTATTCTGTACCATTGTTGATAAATAAAATATTAAATTTATAAGACTTCCAACTTCATGACTAATTACCATCTACATATTATTTTTTAAAGAAAAATATGTATTATGTATTAAAGAAAAATATATATTATATATTATAGTATTCAATCTTCGCGTCAACTTAAAACCATATTTTCAAGATGTCAGTTCTGCAATAAAGCGTAGGTTGCACTGGAGACATTGCGGGGGCGGAATGTATGAAGTATCGTTCCTACACAATTTTCCGCGTGAAAACTTACTGGGTTTATTCAAGCATTGACTTTTCATTGCCGCGTTAGAAGTATCATACTGTTGCGCGAGAGTGGCCTTATTAGACAATATCAGCTTTTCTATTAAACTAGGTAACTTTAGGGTCCTTTAATACACGAGAAATCGAAGAAAAAAGTTTTATTATGGTTTTCATGAAAAGGCAATTTGGTTAATCTGAAGTACCTAATGTGTAACCATTATCGGTGATTTTTCTAAAGCAGCAATATCGTTAATTTCCAACATAGTAGGCCACACTTGCGAGCGCGATATCACGTAATTTACTAGGGACGTTAGCTCGCTCAATTGGACTCCATGACGAGAAATTCTCGGATGTAAAGAACATAGTCTGTTCCACGCTTAGGTTCAAATTTATTGACATCGCGATAAACTGCTCTGTGGAGCTCCATTCGTCGATTAAATGACGTCACAAGCTCAGGGCTGGGTCTTAACTGTACTTTTGTTATTGTATTCATAGTATGGTATGGTTTCATATCTCAATGCGTAGGTGTTGAGGGGCGATGTATGTAGTTATTATGGCTATGTTTAGGGCAGACAGACGCAATATGTCGGTGATAATGTATGGGAGTGCGAACTGGTGCGTCTGGGCGAATACGTGTGTTGGATGTTTCCATTGTTCAAGCGATATCGAGAATACTTACGGCGGTAGTGTATTGTTCACGATTTTCTTTGCCTGGAAAATAATACGGTATCGAGAAGTTCAACTGTTATTTTAAGTGACAAGTAAACTGTTGGAATCCAAGTGTCGGATAACCGTAATGTTTTCCTTCCCTTCCTTAAACGGCCTCGAAAATCTTGTGTCGAGCTGAGATAACGAAAGAGGACAAAAGTTTTATCATACTTTATTTTTCACTTCAGTTCCCTTGTGGGCCGGGCCACAGTAACTGGCATCCAACTACTGAACATTTTATGAAAATATACTTAATGGAGGAATAAAATAGAAACGCTATTCACTTAACACCATTATTGCGTAACACAATCACAATCTGAATTAAATCCATTGCTTCCTATGTTCGTAAAATTAGTCTGCTCAACAACGTAAATGACGCAATGAATGATGTTGAACTGTCAAAATGAAAGCCATTGCTATTGTTAGTGTTTTATGGAACTACCCCCAGTTGTTTCTAAAAAAAGATTTGCGATGAATCAGCTACTTTTGAAAAACTAAAATATATCTTTCCGATTCTGAAATCATATGACAAAACTACATCGGAACGTATAAATTACCTTTACACATAAACCTTTGAAATAATATTTCAGCTGAAAGTGTGAAACTCGAGCTAAGAAAACACAATAAGTCATAACGCCATGCGTGGGCCGGTGAAATATAACACGCCTTATATTTTCACTCGACTTTGTTTGTTTAGGATAGATTATAAGACCGCGAGTAATTGACAGATCAAAGTTATTCCATTACAAACAATATTTTCTTTCAAAACAATTTTATAGACATTTGAAGGAGATTTTGCCTTTGACTTGAGGCTAAAGCGAGGATCGATAGAAGTTTAAGTTATGCTAGAAGAGGTCGGTCTGTGGATGGGTGACCATCTTTACATGCTGAGACCCCTCAATGCCATGGAAAGCACCTCAAGCCGTAATTCTCTGCTGTCATTCTTGGATCTTTGACCCTAAAATGACAGCAGAGACTTACGGATCCGTGACAAGGGACACGGATCGTAAGAAGCCCGATAGTCTTACAACCAGTGTTACCAAGAGGTATTTCCCAGTAACTGGGTTGTGGAGGTCAGATAGGCAGTCGCTCCACATACAATACTGGTATTTAGCTGCATCCGGTCAGACTGGATGCCGACCCCAACATAGTTGGGAAAAGGGCATATAATGAAGAAGATTTTGCCTTTTATGGCACGGTTCAACCATTTTTTTTTTTTAAAGGTTGCCCCACACTAGGAATTACTCCTGTATCGTGGGTGCGTTTACAAACATTTAAATTCACATACACAAACAGCCAGACCCGGAACAACTACCTGTAAGCAATACAAATATTTGTTCCGTGCGGGAATCGAACCCACGACACGCAGCGCAGCAGTCGATCTCTCAGCCACTGCGCCAACCGTGTCGTCAAATTTTGATTGAAAGGTGCATAAATGAAGTCATTATAAGATAATTTTTTACATTAACACGATTCAAATTGGTTAACATACATGGTTAATTTACATTAACACGATTCAAATTGGTTAACATACATAATCAGCCTATCATATTCCCACTGCTAGGACACAGGCCTCCTCTCTGTGAGAGGGAGTGGGCCGTAATCCACCACGCGGGCCCATTGCGAGTTGATAGATGTCACATGTCTTCGAATTGTTGGTGCTAGGACATGCCGGTTTCCTCACGATGATTTACTTAACCGTTTTGAAAGCAGTGGTGATCATAGTACATTACGATATTAGTGCGTAAAGATGGTTATAACATGCGAGGCGGAATTTCAGCCCGAGCCGAAGGCGAGGGCGTAATTGAGCCGAGCATGTTATAACCATACGCACGTATATCGTACGACGTTTTTTAACACATTTGCGAGGAAACAGAAAAAAAAACATTTTATATTTTGTTCATTTTTAATTATTGAAACAGTTAGTGAAATTACAATTGTTAAAATGATACGTAGTTGTAGTTGGTTTTTTAATTATGTTTTTATTATTATTATTACTATTCATAATGTCATTGTTTTGTGTTGGGGTAAATGTTGGAGACGACGAAACTTCTTGAAAGGTGGCAGAAGAGCATTGTAATTCGTCATTAGTTGTAAATAAAAAAGTATCATCAGTAGAAGAGGGGCGCGGCTCAGGGCAAAACTTCTTCGTTTGTGGCTCCAAATTTATTGTCTGAGTTATTTTGGCACTTATATTTGCTTTGTTTTGGATGGAATCTTTAAATTTTTTTTTAATTTTAAATAAACTCAATCTGTGAATGCACACTGTTGCTTTCCCGCCATTTTAACAGCGCGCTAGCGCTGCCTACTGACTGGCGCCGCGCGGCGATTAGTTCGAAATTTGAATAGCAACAGCGCGCTGCTCACTAGCTGGAGTCGTGCGGCGGCGATCAGTTCCAAATTTGAAATGGCAAATAATGCTGTTATGGAATTTGTATGGACTATAACTTAACTATTTGCTTTGGTAACACACGCGTTTTTTATGACCCTCTTTACATATTTAAAACCGGTGGAATTACATCAGCTTTACGAGCAAGGGTGTTAAAAAATAATTTACACAAAGTAAAGCAGCTGTCTGGGTTCGAACCTACGACCTGCAACTCGTAAATCGCGGCCGTTATCACTTGGCCACCAGTGCTTACCATTGGTTGCTTCAATTAAATCAAAAAGCTAAAGTGAAGCATGTACTTCCAGCTTTACTTAAGGAACTGTTTCATTTCAAAGCGATAAGGAAAATTAGGGTGTTGGTATTATGTAGTGTGTTTTTCTTTAATAGGATTTTGCGATATCGTTTTCCGGGTAAAATAATTCCGGGAAATAATATTTTTGTTATGGTATTAAGTACATCTTGTTTTACATTGGATTTGACTTATGGTTTTCCCTGTCGGTAAAGTGAGCGTTTATCGTAACTAATATCGTAAATGCGGAAGCGAGTTTGTTTGTTACGCCTTCACGCTAAAACGGCTGAACGAATTTGGATGAAATTTGGCACACAGATAGACCATGACCGGAGTAAAGAGATAGGATACTTTTCATCCTGGATCGCAGACGAAATCGCGGGCAGCCGCTAGATTAAATATAAAATCCTCCCACAGTAAAAATGGGTTCTACATCTTCCAAAATAACAAAGTGTTGTTTTCAACATGAACCCAAATGTTAGAAGTTAGTTATTTTGTTTTCATAACCATTGTTCCCATAGAGCAAGATAAAGAGAACGATAACCGAAAGTTAGCCATATCAATTTTCCAAATGATACATGATTATAATTTGCTGTAAATCAAAAGTGTCGTTCCTTGTTTTTATACCGAAAACCGCTAGTAATATATAAGTCAATGCCGAAAACCAATCAATTCAATATTAATGGGAACAAACAGAAATTATACGACCGCGATATTTCAGTGAAATTAACTTATTTTCTCAGTTATGTATATGCGGCAGACGGGTCGGCGCCCCACCTGGATTATCGAGGATTTGGCGCGGAACCGTGCCTACTTGTTAATATTTACATACTTGTCAAATTGTCAAATTACCTTGTCAATTCATATGACGGGTGATACAGATTACAGCCTACTTACGCCTACGCACTGCTACGCATCTACGCTACGTAGCGTATCGGAGCTCATTGCTACGCCGGTGCTACGCTTTCGTAGCACTTGGTTGATACGAATATTGTGGTTATTAAATAAAAAATCTCATAAACAGTATATAAAGTAAAATGAAAACTAAGCTACGTAAATAAATGTGGTGTAAAGTAGGTTTAATAAAATAGACATAATTCCAATGTGAATTGCCCCACATTTTATCCGTGCGGTATCTAATGTTCTCGTCCCGCACAACTTCGCGGATGTAATGGGCTGTGGAAACGAAATGTGTGTGGCTCGCAAATGTGTCATCTAAATAAAAAAGTTCGCTAAAAACCCTCGCACCAATTAATTTCTGGTCCATAAAATAAAAAGACTCTTTAAGTATCTGTAGACTAATTCAAAC
Source organism: Luperina testacea (assembly GCA_927399505.1). Taxonomy (NCBI): domain Eukaryota; kingdom Metazoa; phylum Arthropoda; class Insecta; order Lepidoptera; family Noctuidae; genus Luperina; species Luperina testacea. The sequence continues at coordinate 14,105,403 of OV656760.1, read as the reverse complement.
TTTGGAGTTTATCAAAGAGATAAGCAAGTTTTTCTTATTAAGTATCAAGGGAGCTGTCGTAAATACAGAAATTAGCGCGAGTATCATCGTCAGAGCGGTGTGTAAACATGAAAACTTTGAAAGTGGCGTCGGCGCGCCATCGTCTCGGCGTCGTGCCGGCGTCGTTCCAGCGACGGCCCGGCGACGGCGGCCAATCTCACCCGCCGTATAAGTTGCCGGCTTATATTAGCTTATCGTATCAACTCGTGCTATTAGTTTTGTTACAAGTTTTATTCTACCTCGGTTGAATTATATCTTTAATATGTAGCGCGCACAAGCTTCTCGGGGTGTATTTTCTCATTACCTAACTAAATATATACAATTAAATCTAAAGCCGAGTGTTCACTATATATAAATGTGGTGCGACGAACTGTGGCGTTAGGCGTCCTTATTAACTGCAGCGGTCACGCTGCACTGCAGGCACCGCCTGATTAATGAATATTAGACTTTATATCTTCGCGAGCAAAGGTTAAAATAATATGTGAATACCGTAGGTATCGGTGTTCATTAATTAACTTTAACTAAGCCGTAGATTTAAAGCCAAAAAACGTATGGCTAATAACAGGATTACTTTTTGGCGTAAAAAAATCTGCACTCGAAACTTACGTATTTTCGTGATTATTGTATACAAATGATAATGAATATGCCAAGAACAAAGCGTTGTTGTCTGTGTCGGCGGGTGATGGCGCGCCGCAGTCGGCTCGGGTGGTTGGGTGGTCGAACGTAGCGTCATATTATGTTATTTACGCGCCCGCAGAGGACAACTTTTTAATGGGGCGATAACAGACCACCCGAGACCGGCGCGCTGCTGTTAAATCTCATGCTCATAAATACGTTATGTAAACCCACCCTTATAATTAGTGGCGGTTACGGCGTGTAGTTAAGTTTTATGAAGCCGGCGGAGGCTGAGTTCCTACACAAAAATGTTCCTTCATTTGTCTGGTGCGTTCCGGCGCGATCTGCTGGAAATTGTTATGTTTATTCAGAGAATCTTGTTTATCTACGAGTAGGTACTCGAGTAGCTACCCTTTTTTATTTTTTCTTGATTGAGTTTCCGTAGTACGCCGTAGCGAGTAGCCGAGATCGCATTAAATATGTATAGTTGAGTCTGATTTCACGGAAACCTTTGCTTTTGATGCCCACTCTGCTCCAGAGGCTCCACTGAATACTGACGAGATCAATTTATTAAAACACGTATATCTACTTCATCATACGTACAGACTTTGGATTACACTTTCATCTGAAAAAATAGCTACTCAATGGATCTTTTTTATTGCTTTGTTTTATGATGTCGGTCTTTTCAAGAAAATAATATTACGCCGTGGGAAATAAATAGAATAATCGACGGCTTCAATAAAGTTATTTCATAACAATGACCACGCAACGTGGTACCAACATACCTACTTTCTGCGAATTCTGACACATCTCGCTAACAATTTATACTTACCTTAAGCCAATTTGTTTAACAGGTTCGTCATAAATTTCGTGAAAATAATATATTCTGCATTCGTGGACATGCTTATGGTTCATACATAAAGACATACATACATAGATATACATGTTTAGAACGTAAATAATGGAGTTACACGTCTTGTGTACAAATTGCGCGCCATATGATCGCAGTGGAAACGTCAGTGACAGCCGTCAAAACGAAACGCCGGTCTTGTTGACGGCGGGAGCCCGGGGGGGCCCGGGTGCCCGGGGGCGCGAGTCTCAGCTGACACAGTACCTTGCTAGGGCGTCGCGCTGCACGCCTGCACTCCGGCTCTTCACTGCTTCCCCACTTTTACTTTCAAAAGTTTTTTAACTAGTTAGTTCACAAACTTGGGCGATGAGTTCTGTTCAGTGATCGAGTATGATGCGTTCTGGCGGAAGCTAGCGTTGTCAGCCGTGGGGAGAGGATGAAGCGCGTGCTGCACGTACACAGGTTACAACGAGTACAGCGACGAAGCGAGATCCGGAGTCATGCGGTCAGCCAAAAGGACACAAACCTACTGGCGAGCTGGGTGTATCGGCGCCGCGCCCGGGGGCGGCGGGTGGCGGGGCCGCGCCATTGGTTCGCCGGGGCACGCCTCCGACGTCGCCGGTGACGCCGTCGCCGCCGCCGCGTCGCCTCAGCAGGCGACCCTAGGCCATACACTCCACACCACTTCAACTATCTTAACTTACACTTCAAGTTTTCAACCGACGTTTTGCACATGTAAACTATTTTCGAAATACACTGCGGGTATAGGTAACGATAGTTCTTATTTCAAAATTAACTATAAAAAATACACATTACTACCTGCATGCAATGGTTCCCTCGCAATTCACCGTCAGCAACGAAAAATAACCGCGTAAGCTGGTCATCTGGCGCAACTCAACCACACAGCACTAACGAACTGGTCAACTTGACAATTAATTAATCAACTTAATCACCGTTTACGATAATCGCGATAATTAAATAAGTTTGTGTATGTTAAAAATAAGTCGCGTCGGTGGCGCGGTCACGCGTACTATGATTAGCTGTTGTGTTAATTTGCACCTACCCTCATAAAAATAATTTGTCAAATTATTATCCTAGTTTTTCGATTGTCGTTCCGTTGCACCATAAAGTCAATTATCTATTAGTAACAGTTTTATTTTGTTATTAAATTTGATGAAATAGGTAAACAAAATGATTTTCTTGATGCACTTTCCCGCTTTTTTCTTTTGTTATCTCCAAGATTTTACTTCACGACTCCATACTTTTACTTGTTTTTCTTTATTTAAAAGTTCATCATTTTTACTGGTAGGTAAGAACGTTTTATACTTGCTTTATGTTGTGCCGTCTCTCATGGGATGTCGCAACGGTGATCAACCGTTATTTCTTGTGTTTTTGTTTAGTGTTTGTGCTTACTAATATACCTAGTCGTCAGTTTTACTAACAATCTTGTTTGAGTTGGAGTCTTGGTCACTTTAATAAAGAAAATTCTATTCTATTCTATTCTATAGCAATAAATTATTGAACATCTTTTTTTAAACAATCTGTGACTTAGTGGAAAATACTCTCGCGCAATCAATTGCGAACGGAAACAAAAAACTAAAGTACAGTACCCGGCGATAAATATTGCACATCAACCTTTGGAAAGAGACAATCGGCTAATTTCGGCTTCGTCGAGCGTTATCTCTGTCGCACGAAATACAAACAGATAATTGATATTGTATAATACCATGTCACATTTAATTATAATATCATCAAAAAAAAAACGTTATTTAATGACATCACAAATATACACACATCTTTACTCATATTAGAGAGAGGTACCTACTTGTTTGTTTGTAAGTAAGTTTGTATGTAGGGGGTGATCTCTGGAAGTACCAGTCGGATTTGAAAAATTCTTTTTGCTAATTAACATCACGTCATGGCCCTTAGGAGCCGAGCTATAAAAAAATCAGAAAGAATGGTAAGCGAAGCCGGTAAACGAAGTGATAGCGCGGGCAGGTGATGCGTTGCGACGGGGTGGGTCGGGGAGCAAGAAAATTCATGCGGACCAAGTCGCGGACATAAGCTAGTAATTCATAATCTTACACACTCATGTAGTCACGTAGCTTTTGCGTGTTTTTTATAAATTAATTAACCCAATTAACTTACACACACGCCACGTCAAGTACCCTGCTAGTAGTTACTTTTCAGTTGATACAAAATGTATTCAGACCTTCACAAGTACATCTTGAACTATTTCTATAGTATTCGACAAAGAGCTATTAATAGAGGGCGAGACGTTGAAGAAATTCAAACGAGCGCTGAGGCTGTAAGTATGCAGCTCACGTGCACTCCGAGCGTACATACGGACACTGTAACAGCGTAGGCAGAAGTTCAGGTTTAGGGAAAGGTTTATATAATTACAAAGAAGTTAAATGCAATCACAAGACAGAAAAAAAAATATAATTGATAAAAAAGCGTTTTATAATTGTCATCGAATCATGGTTTCAGAAGAAAGCTTCATGCAGGCACGATGCCGGGTCAGCGGGATTGTCCGAAAGGGTTACCGCTGCCCCGGAACATAAAGGGCTAAGGAAGGAACACGGGTGGGTTTTAGTCAGTAAGAGTCTGACACTCCCTTCCGCTCCACCCAGAGCGGGAGGGATCATTTGATGATTTCACATCCTGAAAAAAAAATGCAGGCATGATAATATACAGTATGTTAACTAACAGAGGGCGTTCCCGTTAACCCGCAATAGTATAGCATCCATACATGCTAAAAAAAATATTACCATTCGAAAATAAAATGTTTTTTATATTTTTTTATATTAAAATATTTTTTAAAAATCGTAAATTGATACTCTATTTATTTAATTAATACTAATTTATTTAATTAAATAAATTCCGACATTGCTGTCCTTCAAGTACGCGTGTACAGAGTGTTTCTTTAACGTATCAATTTACGATTTTTAGTGAATATTTTAATATAAAAAAATATAAAAACATTTTATTTTCGAATGGTAATATTTTTTTTAGCATGTATGGATGCTATACTATTGCGGGTTAACGGGAACGCCCTCTGTTAGTTAACATACTGTATGTATTATACTTAGTTAACTACCATACTTTGGATGTTCAAACAGACGGGTATAATTAGGTACCTATATATTTATTTAATACACATTATCAATCTATCATGTTCTGCTGGGACACAGGCCTCCTCTCCGTGAGAGGGAGTGGACCGTTATCCACCACGCGGGCCCAGTGCGGGTTGGTAGATGTCCCATGACTTCGAAGTTTTGATTCTAGAACATACCGGTTTCCACACAATGTTTTTTTTTCTTCACCGTTTTGAGAACAGTGGTATTGAAATAATTTACACAAAATAAAGTGCCTATTAGGGATTGGTATTACGAGCTAAAAGACGTTAGTTACTTGCTTAAATATCACAAACTCTTCAGAAGTAAAAATTGCGAAACATGCGTATTCTACTGTCATATCACCAAAGATACTTATTCCAGTGGGCCAATAACCATCAGCATCATCATCAGCCTGACTTTCCCCAACCAGGTTGAGGTCGGCTTCCAGTCTAACCGGATGTTAATTACTGTGTGATACGATACACCTTGGTAAGACTGGTTGTCAGACTTTCGGGCTTTTTTCTACCCGAAACGACTGTCAAAGATCTACAAATGATAGCTGGACGTTTAACGAGCTTTCCCTGGCACGGAGGGTCTGGTCTCGATTACACCCATCTACGGACCGACCTTGGCAAGTGTAGGATCATTCCTTGGATCGACCTGTGCGGCTGTTATTAGGTACAGTGGTGCTATTCTGTAAAAATCTCACCGTGAAATCTTAGGTGAAGTGAGCGTGGAGTGAGCTGTCAATAGTGTCAATTCCTAGCAAAAACAAACTCACTTCACCTAAGTTTTCGCGGTGAGATTTTTACAGAATCGACCGGCTGGTATAGGTACCAACGCTTTGGAATGGGCAAGCTTCATATTTTCTGACTGACCGACTTTTTGACAATTTTAAAGTACCTGTAAATGTTTGAAATAAATGCTTTGAGTTTGAGTTTGAGATTATTTAGCCACGAACTGTCTTTCTATAATCTTGTGTATCGAAAAAGAAAATAAACAAGATACATTGCTTCCTAGAAACACATAATTTCTTTTCAAATATTTTCTAATATTTACATAGCAGAATCATTAAAATGAGTGTTACACATTGTTCTTGTATCGTTTCGCCTCACTTTCATTGTGTTCCTAAACCCATCAGGGAAACAAAAGAGACTCGGCAGAGAACAAAGAATGGCCAGTCGAAGGGTAATTCTCGTCGTTACTGCTATTCAAAAAACAAATAGCGAATATTAGACGTATCGTTTGAGTGTTGTTGCTAATAATTATTGTGTTTTGTTGCAGTGTTTTCATGTTAGTCAGTTACATAAGGAGAAGTGTTTTCGTGATTTCTCCATGTTCCAAATAACTATTGTAATTCGGTTACATCTCATCATCTACCTAGCCTTTTCCCAACTATGTTGGGGTTGGCTTCCAGTCTAACCGGATGCAGCTGAATACCTGTATTTAAAATGGAGCGACTGCCTATCTGACCTCCACAATCCAGTTACTGGGTAATACGATACCCCTTGGTAAGATCGGTTGGACTTTCGGGGTTCTGACGACCCGTAACGACTGACTTGTATGTAAAGATGGTTAACCATCCACAGACCAACCGCGGCAAGCGTAGCTTAACCTGATCTATCGACCTGTGCGGCTGTTATTATTTAGCCACAGGCCCCACGAGTTACATCTATAGTAATATAATACAGCTGAAGGGTTTGTTTGCACGCGCTAATCTCTTGACTCCTCTGCCAGTAAGATTTGTTTTTTTTTGCATTTGATAGTCCAATTCTTGACGAAGGTTAGGCTATTTAATATCACGCCTAGTCGAGCAAAAAGAAAATATGTCGGAAATAACGCCAAGCGGAAACAAAGCGGTGGGTGGTTCGGGGAAACAAGAAGTTTCACGTGGACGAAGTCGCGGGAAGAGGCCAGTTTCATATAATAAGTAGGTAGTACAACCTCGTGGATGTGGCCCTGCTTGGACATGATTTGTGTATCTCTTTTTTGATTCTTGTCAATCAGACAATTGACAAGTTAATTTGAATAGTCCATGTGTCACTGGCACCCCATTCTCCTCACATTATGGATATGTACATCATCGTTTAAATAGTAAAAGTGTGCGGGACAAAGATTTTCCTAAGACTTTTCTTCACGGTTCTTTGAAATACGGTTAGTTGCACCATATTGCGATCTACACGATTCTAGCAACTGTTTCAATACCTATTGACTTACGTCCTGTGGCGTCATAATGCCCGGTTTTGCCCACATTACGCCATGAAGTGAAGGTACAAAACAGATGTAATAAAAACTACAATATTAATTGTGTATCTAATGGGAACAGAGCAAGTATAATAAAACCTGTACAATAAAAAACAGTACCTAATATACCAATTTAGTTACTATCTATCCTTGACTAGAATTTTGTTGCCATTTCCTCTTTTATATTTTATTTAAAACTAGCTGACCTAGCGTACTTCGTACAGCCTCAGATTTTTTTTTTGTATTTTTTTCCCATGTTTTAATAATTAGGAACCCCACGGGCGTCCCCAGAACACCCTACCAAAGTTTCATCACAATCTGAGCCAATGGTTTGGGAACGCAAAAAAAAATAAATACAAACATTGATTTTTATTTATATAGATATGGTTGAACTTCTGTTATCCATTTGTACATAAGTTAGTGAGTTCGCTGAAGTCTGTGAGTTCAAGTCATTGTGATGTACCCGCAGTGCGCCCAAATCGATGTAATTTGTATAAAACGTTACATTCTTACAGGGACCATTTTTGTACAATTTTCTTTTACTTTCCGAACTTGGCAATTTGAAAACGATGAATTTATTTTCTGATAACTATATTTTTAGTATAATATTGTGACGTTTTTCGTCTTTTAGTTTTCGGAGGGCTTAAGCATTATGCCTTTATCGCAGTATATCAATTCTCGAACTTAAAAAATGTTAAGAACTCAAGTCATAATCTCACCTCAGCGACGATCAATGTCAAAAACTTGTCAAAAATGTGTGTATTTTGATTGTATTTTTGACAGATTGAGAATGAGATTAGAATGCGAACGTTTATTATTATAAATTGTCTAATATTAAAAAAAAATATTAAACAATTTATTATATAATTAAAAAAAATATTATTATAAATTGTCCCTCAGAATACAATGTTACACATATCAAGGCGAGCCTTCTCGTGTGCCTTGGTTCGATGTCGACCAACATAGTGGGAATTATGTTAAATAATTTTAAGACTTCGCTCTGGACAATAGTGTCCAGAGCGAAGTCTATTTATTAGTCGCTGATGGATAGCCATCAGCGAAGTTTGCATTCTTTATGAAAAAAACTGATTCACCGAATTGCAGAGATGTAATCAGATAGACGTGCAGTATTTGCTGATAGATTGTGTCCTCAACAGGCGCGACAGGGAGTTACTTTTGAGAGAATTAGACTTAAATAGGCTTAGTGTGGGATTAATACAATCAATTTGATCCCAACCAACTTCAGAAGGTGCCAAAAAGTTATGTCATTTAACAAAAGACCTGTATCGATGACTTTTATCATTAATCATAAACTGTTTCATGGATTGTTAAACTGTTTAGTACATAGTTTATGTGTTAAAATTATTATAAGTGTTAATGTTAAGTGGTAAAAGGCACGATGGGGTTGACTTATCTGTTTAGATAAAAACCCCAAAACAAATAAAGAGAACAAAAAAAATCCACACATGAAGAAATTGTTGCACATACTCGTATTATGATCCTTTAGCCTTTTACAGCACTAAAAGACAAAAAACCAGCCAAGTGCGAGTCGGACCCGCACACGAAGGGTTCCGTACCACAAGGCATAAAACGCCAAAAAAAACGTTTCTTTTATAACCCTTTCAATTTTAACTTTATTTTATTATTTGTTGTTATAGCGGCAACAGAAACACATCATTTGTGAAAATTTCAACTGTCTAGCTATAGCGGTTCATGAGATACAGCCTGGTGACAGACAGACAGACAGCCGGACAGTGGAGTCTTAGTAATAGGTCCCGTTTTTACCCTTTGGGTACGGGACCCTAAAAGGGAGGCTGTAGTGTATATATCCACACGAGGCTTACCTCTAGACTAGATAATTCTTATAAATCAGAGTAAGAGTAACTTCTAGTTATATTACAAGCTCGTACAATATTTCTTAATAAAAGTTTCCCTTTGAAATGAATAGGGTATTAACAAAAAGTTCCTGCTTAAGACTACCAAAATTGTACTCAACACCGGAGCGGGCAGTATGGCCCAGTTAACTTTAACAACAGAAAGAAAGAGCCTTACTTTCTTTTACGAGTACCTCAATTATAAGAAAAGATTAATTGTGGAACGTACTTATTTTTACCTTGGTGAGGCGAATTTTACATCTGTGATGACTCTAAGACTTTAAGGTGTTTTAAGAGCCCTCTTACATTTCGGTACTGAGCGTGCATCTTTTTTTTAATATATAAATTCGAAAGTAACTCTCCATAGTAATATTATAAAGTCGAAAGTAAGTTTGATTCTTATGCTTTCACACTAAAACGGCTGAACGGATTTTGATGAAATTTAGCACATGGATAGGCTATGACTTGGAAAAGGCCATAGGCTACTTTTTATCCTGGATCGCAGACGAAGTCGCGGGCTGCAGCTGGTAATATTATAAATGCGAAAGTGAGTTTGACATTTTTTTTTTTTTGAAGATGGGAAATCAAAAAAACCCACCCGTGTTCCTTTTTTGTTACGCTTACATGCTAAAACGGCTGATTGGATGAAAGGCACATGCATAGACCATGACCTGGGTAAGGACATTTACTATTAGCTTGGATCATCCCACTACTGGGCAAAGGCCTCTCTTCATGACTTCAAGCTCTTTTGAGCCAGGGCTAAAGCAGACCATTTTTTTTTATCGTGGAGAAATGCTCATGCATACTGCACTACCACGGGGAGATAGTGCAGTTATGTGGGACTCTAACCCACTAAAACTCCACGGTATCCTCCTCTGCTGCTTACGGCGGGAACTGGTCGTTTGTTATGTCCAGCTCATCCCGCCATCTTCTACGGGGTCTGCCGCGATGCCTTCTAGCTGTGTTAGGGCTCCAAGTGGTGGTTATTTTGGCCCACAGCTCATTGAGCATACGGCAGACGTGGCCAGCGTAGTCCCACTTCAGCTTAGCGGCTTTTTGAGCAACGTCAGTAATTTGTGTTTTGGAGCGCAGTGTGGTGTTGCGAATATGGTCTGTCAATTTGACGCCTAGAATACTGTGCACCATTGCACGTTGGTAAACCTTGAGTTTAGACTTTTGAATGTTTGGCAAAGATCAAGTCTGGGATCCACAGGTCAGAATGGGAAAGAAGAATCCGTAGGTTAGAAGGGGTAAGGATATAGGCTACTTTTTATCCTGGATGACAGACGAAATTGCGTTCAACTAGTTAATAATACATTTTAAATCTTGAACGTTTTTTCCGATTTACCGCAAGCTTATTAGGTGGAGTAAATCAGGCAAAATGTGGATGTAAAGCGATGTTTACGGCCTTCGGTAATAACGTTTCTTTTACTAAAGTAGGTACACTGAATTTTAAGCAAACGGCTGCACTTGGCTTCGTACGTGACAGCCCGAAATTTAGTCCTAAGCTGCTTTAAGGTTCCTACAAACAGGCGCGACACGATATAATCGCGCGCGACACAAAGGCACCGCTCGTTGCGCGACTTACGGCGCCTTTGTGTCGCGTATCGTGTCGCGCCTGTTTGAAGGAGCGTTTAAGGTCTTGACCTAACCGTAATATCTACTGGCACAATTTCTTTGCGAAGCTGCACAAATTGAGCTTTATTAAGATGGAAGATGGCTGTCTTGTTGGTCTATTTTTATTTGTCTGTCTTTACATATAATAAATCTTCTTCTATCTATTCTATATCTATCTATATATATAATAAATCTGTAGACGAAGCGTTTCTGTACATTGAAAATAAAAAATAGATAACCAACAGATACCATTTCATCAGTTTATGGAATTGTTTGTTTGTCTGTTTGGATGTCACAGATTATTGATTTGAACAGGTTCAACGTAAAAAGTACCAAACCAATATAGTTAATCTTTATACTCAAATTTGGTGTAGAACTCGGAGTAGTGATTAGTTTTTTGTTAAAAATAATAATTTAATCAATTTAAAGTATTCTAGAACAACTTTTTATTACGTTTTTTGGAAACACGTAACGTCATCTATTGGCGCGATATAGTATCTACTAACGAAAACATATTATTATTGTGATATAAATAAGTGAATAATCATGTCCTATTAGGCTTAACTTTATGACGAAATAACACAGATACTTATGGCTGTGTTATTTTAAAAGGTACTTAATGATAATGAAAATAAATTATAAAAATCGCTTTCCATTGATGGTTTAATAGTGGCGCCTGTGGCGCTAAAAAAAATTCAAATAAAAAGTGAGGATAATGTAAGATATTAATGATGTGGTGTTCTGAGTAATAAAGAATGCAATATTATTGATTTATGAAAGTTGATAAATGCAGAGCGATAGATAGCAAATATCGTCATATTCTGAATCGCGGTGAAGTCTTGGAACGAAGTTCTTTTACGGAGCTTGCGGTAGGAGTAAAATTGGAGAAATCGTCACGTAACGAAAAAAAGTTATGCCTCACTTTTCATAGTAATAGAAAGAGACAGAGAGAGAGATAATTTTGGTGGTTTTTGAGGGTGCTGAAGCCGATAGTGAAATCTAAATGAAAATGCAAGATGGCGGTTGCAAAAATTTTCAAATTTTTCGTCATGGGTGTCGTTTTCGTGGTTTCCGAGTATACTGAAGCCGATAGTGAGGTCAAAATGAAAATGCAAGATGGCGGTTGCAAAAATTTTCAAATTTTTCGTCATGGGTGTCGTTTTCATGGTTTCCGAGTATACTGAAGCCGATAGTGAGGTCAAAATGAAAATCTAAAATGGCGGTTGCAAAAATTTTCAAATGTTTCGTCATGGGTATCGTTTTCATGGTTTTCGAGGGTTCTGAAGCTGAAAGTGAGGTAAAAAGAAAGTCCAAGATGGCGGTTGCGAAAATTTTCAATTTTTTAGTTTCATGGTTTTCGAAGGAAGCCGTTAGTGACGTCAAAATGAAAATCGAAGATGGCGGCTGCAATTACTTTTTATTTGTTGTATCATGTGTTGTTTTCGTGGTTTTCAATATAAAGCAGTACCTACACGGGTTTGTGTGAAATAAAATAAAATACAACCACTTCAAAAACAAAACACTTCAAAGTGCAATAGACCTTTGGTTTCAGAAGTCTGTAATTTCTTGCCAACAACTTCCCAAACTAAGTTTATTTTGCACTTTGTAGGGTTTTTTATGGAAGTCGGTTATATTTTGTTGTATTCAGATATTTTTTTAACGATGGACACCTATATACTGTGTTATATCTAAAATGGGGTGTACGGGCTTTACAATTTTTTCTGGTTTTCGCCAGTAAAAGGTCTAAATCAAAATCATGTCTAAAGTTTCGTCATGGATGTCATCTTCGTAGTTTTCATGGGCGGCCGGTGTCAAATATAACCAAAGTAAAAGGGTTGCTTTTCAAACGGGCAACGTTATGTAGAAGCTCTTTCGAGGGGCAAGCAACTGTTCTAACATCGGTTACAGAGAATAATTTTTTTAGTTACTTAAAGTTTAAATCATGACTACTTTCAAGTTATTTGCCTTTTTTATCGACCTTACTTAGTTTACCACAACTCTTCAGCACACTCCGCACGACGGGCAGTTGATTTATTGAGTAGATACGGCAATTGCACACCCAAGTAGCACTGCCATGTCATAAAAGGTATTGTAGATTATGTCTTCGAGACAATAACTAAATTCTTGGCCATTGTCTTGGTTAAACCATATCGACCCTCAAGATATCTTAAGGCTATTATCCAAGGGAGAGTTAAACAAATGTGGGCACAGGTTTAGAGAATAAGTTAAGAAAGATTTCAAACAACTTTCCAGATAAGCTTCAGTAGGATTTAAGAGTAACACCATTGATGTATTCTTCCTTTTATCTTCTAGATGTCTCGACGCTTTATAAGGCATAATATTGGTATGTAAGATATCTACAATACCAAGTTATAAATTTCTAAATTTACCGCAGACAAGAAACCAAGACAGGAAAACTAACTTCAAATTTCACCTATTACTAATCTCAGATATACTTTAGATAAAATAGTGGTATGATTTTACGAGTTAGTGTCCTAAAACAGATGCAAAATAAAATGGACATATGGCTGTTTGAATTGTTTAATCAGATAATCAGCCTCGAGCAGGCGCTTTCATTTTTATTTATTCAAAGTGACAGTTCGTCACGTTGTCATTATGAACCACGAAGATGCAGCGACTGCAGTCAAAAGGGCTATGGGGGAACCCTAGGTAAGGGAAGCTTTCCCAGGCAAGATCTGAAGATTCTTCCTTTTGAAGGAGTGGCGATTACACCTTACCTAAGCGACACATTATTGTTTTCCGACATCCACGCGAACGAAGTCGCGGGCACAGCTAGTTTGAAATATGTGAATTGACTTTATTGAATGTATCAAAGATATTTCGAGCCTAAATAAACCTTTGACGTCATACGATTTTGATAAACCTCTTGTACCACGGATCGTTGAACGTGTGACCTACATATTCCATTCCGTAGAAATACTGAAATAGCAACTGGCAAAGCCCAAAGGCAGTATAGAATCACTATTGAATAGACACCACCACCATTCAACACCACCATTGAATCACCACCACCACACCGTTCACTATTGAACTATTGTTATTTGACTTACTAAGCTGGGAAATGTTACGCAGTCATTCATGAAGTTCACTACATCGTGTAATGAAAATATGTTATTTGATCTACCGATCAATTATGTTCGTACGAGATGTTTTTCTTAATCGTTTTTAGTAATTATTTAAACAGGCTAGGCATATAACATCGGCTATAGTGATAACTAGGGTGGGTGCTGATACCGATAACTACAAGATATTAAGTTATCTTAGCAGTTAGCTACTGGCTGGTATTCTAAGATGTAACTTAGGTACAGATGCCAGCACATCAAGCTACTACTATCTGTCAAATATATTTCTTAGATTTTCAACTTTATCGGTATAGCATTATGTTCAAAGTTGATTGCGCGAATTTGACAGTTTCGGGTAGCTTGATGTGCTGGCGTCTGTACATTAAGGCCTATTTATATTGTAAACTATATTTTTTATCTAGGCTTTTTTCAGTAGTAACCCGGAGTCTGGATTTGTACTAGGTTGATGAGAAACGGTTCGTCCCCTATTACATGAGACTTAAGGCTCCGTCAAACAGGCGCGACTCACGATAAAATCGCGCGTGACACAAAGGCACCGCAAGTCGCGCAACGAGCGGTGCCTTTAAACATAAATAACTGGCGAAATATGGATTAGGTGCAACTCTGTCTAGCCTTTCGGGGAATACAAGCTTATTTCTTATTTGAAGGAGAAAATAAACGATTTTTAGGGTTCCGTATCTCAAAAGGAAAAACGGAAATTTATTTAACTTAACTGTACTTACTTTTAACTTATTTTCGTAACTTAATTTTATTTAACTGTAAATTTATACTTTTTTTTGACATTGATTTACATCCTGTAACTACTTTAACTCACACCCTGACTTATTACTTGTTATTTTTTTTTTTTTTTTGAAAATCGTTTACCTTTACCATGTTTGTAAATATGTGAGCACCATGTATCTATCAGATAATTAATTTATATATGTCATGGTTTCATTTTTAAGTCTTTTACCTATTGTGGTATAGTAATTTTATTTTAGGTGCATCGTGTTCACATTTTATTATTATATAATTAATGTATGCAAAATTTTGTAAAATATTTTAAAAGAGTAACGGTGGAGTTTCTTGCCCGTTCTTCTCCATACGAAAACTACTTTTTGGAATGGGCGACTAGAATCAATTCTATTTTTTTTGTAATTTCTGACGTTCAAAAGTGCCTTTTATGTGCCTATTTGAAATAAATGCTTTGACTTTGACTTTGGAACCCTTATAAGATCACTTCGTTGTCCGTCTGTCTGTCCGTCAATCAAGACCCTTTCTTTCCCAAGAACGCGTGGAGTTATCAAGTTGAAATTAATAATTATCGAATACTAGAAAGAAGAAGAAGACAAAGAAGTTTGATTTTTTTACTGCTTTAAGGAATTGTTGCAATTCCTTGAAGCAGTAAAAAAATCAAACTTCTAAGACAACGCAATCAAAATTTACGGGCGTATATCTTCCGAAATGAAAATCTGTAGGGTACTTCCCGTTGACCTAGAATCATAAAATTTGGCAAGAAGCAATGTCATGTAGCACAAGTAAGTAAAGGAAAAAATCTGAAAACCGTACTGACATTATTTACAAAAAAAATAATTTTAAAACTATTTATATAGGTACCTACGATTTCGTACGGAGCCCTCGGTGCGCAGTCCGACTCGCACTTGACCAGTTTTTTTTTTTAATAAACTGCGCTGTACAGAAAAAGATGTAAGAAATGGAAGAATTGTTATCCTTATTCAGCCCGTGAGTGTTCTAAAAGGTGAATATGGAATAAAGATTCTTGAAAAGATCTTTCGTACGCTTAATACCACTACGATTATGATTAATAGGTACTCAGCAATACAGTTAGGCTGAGGGTCTAGATCTAGACAAATGGCGATCGCTTTCAAAGCGTTTCATACTTCTATTATCGACTTTCAACAGCACCCCAATTGCGTAACACTTTCTTTCACAATCCGAAGAATTTTGAAGGAAATTTCTAATCCATTCCTACGTATGTTTGAAAAATTCGCCAGCTCGACGACGTAAATAACGCAATGAATGTTTTAGAAGTGTCAAAATAAAAGGTACTGCATTTGTTAGTGTGTCACGCAATTACCCCACTGGATTGACAAATTATATAAGCTTTTCGGTAGCTTATGTCAACAAAATACATTTTTGACTTTTCGACCACCATTAACGCTGATAGAATGTCACTTTGTCTTCACCCTTTTTTTTTTTTTTTCAGGATGGGAAATCTTCCAATGACCCCTCCCGCTCTGGGTGGAGCGGAAGGGTGTGTCAGACTCTTACTGACTAAAACCCACCCATGTTCCTTCCTTCGCCCTTAATGTTCCGGGCCAGCGGTAACCCTTTCGGACAATCCCGCTGACCTTGTCTTCGCCCTCTGGTGATTACAGAATATTCTTATTCATTTATTTAACTAAAAATAAATAAGAATATTCGAGGATAGACAAGATTTTTTAAATTCTATTCTGTACCTAGGTTCTTAGGTACTCACAATGCAGGCAAAACCCCAGATTAAGCGCTTCGTTTGTAAAAACTGGCCAAGTGCGAGTCGAACTCGCACACGAAGGGTTCCGTACCACAAGGCAAAAACGCCGAAAAAAAAACACGTTTATTGTATGCGAGCCCCCCTTAAAATATTTATTTTATTCTGTTTTTAGTATTTGTTGTTATAGCGGCAACAGAAATACATCATCTGTGAAAATTTCAACTATGCTAGATAGTTGAAATTTTCACAGTTCATGAAATACAGCCTGGTAACAGACAGACAGACAGACGGACAGTGGAGTCTTAGTAATAGGGTCCCGTTTTTACCCTTTGGGTACGAAACCCTAAAAAGACAAGCCGATTAACTTGCGATAATTATAATTAAAACAACAAACAAATCTATAAAACGCGCGTTAGGGTAAGTTCAGACACGCGACAAACCTCACGACACGGCAAAACGGTCGCGCCATTATCAGGAGCCGACAATATGGATCGGCCTGTAAACGACGTAGTGTCGGTCGTGTTCAACTAGACATAGATTGCTAGATAGAAAACATTCATTACCCTCACCCTTGTGACCTCTGAGGGGGTAGGCAGATTTGTTGTTGTTTAGCAACAGTTTACCGAGGGTTGCATTAGGCTGGCTAGGGAATATATGTTTGTATAGGAACTTGGCCGCAAATGAAAACTTTGTATGGAAAGCTATGATACCCTTAAGAGGACTAGTAGAGCTAAGTGTCCTTGAGAAACGCAAGCACACATATACACAATCGACGCGTACGCCATCTAACGACGACGCCCATCACAATTATGACATACAGCATACGATTTACGATTACGCCCGAGTATTCCAATAGATGACGCGGAAACAAGTAGTTATGACAACAAAATTATTAACCGATTTCTAAAAAGGAGGAGGTTCTCAATTCGGATTTGTTTATTATTATTTTTTTTATTTCTGTTCGGGTCCTATATAGACGACCTCCATCATAAATAGACGGATTTGCAAAATTCTTTTTTTGTTCGAAAGAGGTTTGTTTCGAAAGGGTCACATTTAAATTTCGTAAATATCTGATGATGAGTTTCGGAGACAGACAACGGAACTCTTCAATAAATGCCAGCAAATCAACCGCGATCGCTGCTATCGCATTTGTATGCATTATTTACGCAATCACACAACATAACATCACGCCTGTACCCTTAAAAGTGGTAGGCAGATGTGTTTAATAGCTTCCTGTCGCTGATATTCACATAGCAAGTAGTGTTATATGAATTTGTGTGGGGTAGGTAGGGACAACTGAAAAGTGAAAAATAAAAACTGTTTTTACAAAAAAAAACAACCGACTTCCAAAAAAAACCACTACAAAGTGAAAAATAAGTTTAATTTCGGAAGTCGGTATCGTTGGTTGTAGCTTTGTAGTGTTTTTTTTTGGAAGTCGGCTGTTTTTTTTTTTTTTTTAATATTTAATTTGTTTTGAGTGTGACTTGAAAAAATTAAGGATGTGGATGATTTTGAAATAAAACTGATTCAATCAAATTTAAAACATTTTTATTTAAAAAACATGGAAGTGGTAGTTACTTACGAGTTTTTTTTACATTTACATTATACCACATGTACTTTTAAGCTATTTTTCTGGTTAACATTATACCTACCACATTTAGTTTTAAATGCTTTTTTTTCAGGTTTACGATTACACGTTTATATTACACCATGCATCATGATCATGTTATAAAATTATTTTTGTTCCTAAAATTTACTAAAATCTAAGAAACGTGTAGACGTAACAACAAATGCCAAACATTTGTTGTGAATAATTTTCTTCATAATTTTTACGTTCTTCTTTGTCGTTATCTTCATTTTTGCCATCGCTTTTCTCTTTATTTTCGTTTTTATCTTCATTTTCATTTAAAAAACTATTCCGGTCCGTCTACAGGAATGGAGAGTGAAAGAAAATTATAGTGGAAGGTTTTAAACAATATTTGCCTAATAAAATTTAGACAATTTTTCTTTCATATCCTTTTCCAAAATGTATCATCTTGTTGAATTATTTCCGTCTTGAGTTTTTCTTTTTCGTTCTCCCATACGGCGGATAGGCAATATTTTCTTTGGGTCACGTGTAGCTGTCCTTGTATTTGATAATACCAAGCATGTTTTTTGTTGATGACTAGTTCGCCTGTTTTTGTTTTTTGCCAGAAGTTTACCTTTTTCTTTTCAATTGCTGCTGCAAGGCCCATTTTATTGGCTGTCAAAGGACACTTCACTTCAACCACAGTATCTTCTATAGTTAATCTATCAGGCGATGCACCCAAGAAACATAGTTCTTGGTCTATAAATAAACCACAGGGTCCAATGATTATGTGTTCTTGTACAGCCAAATGTGCGAGGGCGGTTTTTTCATTTTGTTGGCCATGGCTTATGGATTCGACGTGATCAATTTTTTTTAGATAAAGTATATGATCTTTTACTAAATTAGCACATGGTGTATTAGTACGCCTTTTTATAACCCTACCGAAATTGGATGCAGTCAATAAAGATCTTCTCATCTCAAGCCATTCTTCATTAGCACTTTGTAAAATAGTTTTTCTTTCAATCGTTGCTCGCTCCTCATCAGTCTTTTTTAATTTTTTCATGATATCTTTTTTCATTTTATCCAGTACTTCTACCGGCATATCAGGCTTTTCACATGACTGGCCATAGTCCTTATCACTTTGTTTTTTTACTGAAAATTAGCCGTCTCTCTTTTTTGTGTACCTTTTACTGAGGATTTTTTGTTTATGTTTTCTTTCTTTCCACGTCTTCTGTTTACCTCTTGGGCTTTTATTGGCCATTTTCTTATATAGCTTTGACATTGCATTTTCTTCATTGAACGACACTGCTGAAGCAATGCATCGCGTCTGATATGAATTTTTCAAGGAAAAGTTAACTCTCTTCCCTCCTACGTATTTCGCAATGATGCTGAGATATCGTTCCACCACGTTGCTGTCTACGTCATGAAGTAAACTTCGAGCATGGCCGGCAATACCTTGAATCATAATACAGATTCTCTGCCACAGAGAACTTAACATAAAATCATTTGGAATATCATTTTCCTCCAGATTTAATCGTAAGTAACGATATGTTTGAGGAAAAATTTACTTCTATATTATAATTTAACCCTTCTGTTTCTTGGTTTTCAGTCTGGATATCATATTGACTTACAGGAGCACTATCCACCTAAAATCCCATTAATCCATTATTCAATTTTAAAACCAATTCTTTTTTAAAATTCAACGTGTTTGTGGCAAGGTGATGTTGCCCTGCAACGGCTGCAAAGTGCGGCTGATATTATGAATATTACCTGTATACTAAAGATTTCTTCTAGTACACGTTTAGATGAATATGTACTTTTATCAATAACTTCACAATCGTGATCTTCCTGTGGTACCACTGTTTCCAATCTATAAAAAAAATACCATCACATATCATCACTTATCATCTATCGCTTTCCATCAGGCGTGATCGAGGGCAAAAGCGGGCCGCCCATTCAGCAATAATAAAATGAAAAAATAGAAGATTTTAAATTACGTTTTTAATTATTTTAAATTAAGTTAAAAGGAGGCTCAATAATTTAAAAAAGTGCATCATTAGAAGCGCAAAAAGTTTTTAGAGGATCATTAATTTCAAAAAGTGTCCATCATTAGCAGGTCAATAAGTTTTGAAAGGATAGGTTAAATATTCCTTTTAATAAATCAATTCAATTTCCTCACATAACTTTTTTCTCCAAGTGAATTCAGACATGCTGTCTTAGGATTAATTAAGCAAACTACTCCATGAGGGCAATAAAGATCAACATAGTTCATAATGCTGCAATTAACTTTGTGTCTGGGTACGGTCTACCTATTCTCCTTTGTCAAGTAAGTAAGGCCTTTTACACATTATGCCGTGTCTGCGGCAGCGCCGTCGCGCACCGCCCGCCACGGTATTTTTATCTATACAGTATTCTATCTTCATAAAAACGGTCGGAACGCGAATCATACCTACGCGCCTCGATTTCGGTTTACACTCGGTTAACAAACAGTCTCGAATGCTCCGCAGTGACGAGTGGACGCCGGACGGGGTGACGGTTTCGTAAGCAGTAAGCGTGCAATTTGTGACAAATATTCATTGAAATAAGTACAACTTGTACTTACTTAATATGACAAAGAGACTATATTGTGCTGTTTTTGGTTGTTTGAATTCGTCAATAAGTTTTTTTTATTAAATCTATTGATCAAAAAGACCATGTATTTTTATTGAACTCTTTCTATTCCATTCACAACGTGTTTCTATTTTATAAATAAAAAGTCTTTTTTACAAAAAAAAAACTACCGACTTCAAAAAAAAACAACACAAAGTAATTAACTTTAATTTTGGAAGTCGGTGTCGTTGGATCTGAATTTTCGTTTTTTGACACCGACTTCCGAAATTGAAGTTATTTTTCACTTTGTAGTGTTTTTTTTTGGAAGTCGGTTGTTTTTTTTTGTAAAAAAGTTTTTATTTTTCACTTTTTTTTAGTTGTACCTACCTACCCCGCCCAAATTCATATAACACTAATTGCTATGTTAATATCAGTGACAGGAAGCTATTGAACACATCTGCCTACCCCTTTAAAGGGTATAGGCGTGATGTTATGTTGTGTGATTGCGTAAACTGGCATTTATTGAAGAGTTCCGTTGTCTGTCTCCGAAACTCATCATCAGATCTTTACGAAATTTAAATGGGACCATTTCGGAATAAACCTCTTTTGAACAAAAAAGAATTTTGCAAATCCATCTAGGTACATATTTTTATGACGGAGTTATGTCTGAACATAAATAAAAAAAAAATAGAAACATCCGAATTGACAACCTCCTCATTTTTAGAAGTCGCTTAAAAAAAATATTTACCTATAGGTACAGTCACAAAACTAGAAAGAAACTCAAGTAGGTTGATGAAATTAAAATACTGTAGACGGGAGGGGTTATCGCGTGTTTACGTACCGCGCGACTGTAGGTACATTATAAAAAAAAAATATATGATACAGCGGCGCCGCCGCCGCCGCGGTGCCGCTGTATTGGTTGCCCTTGGATTTGCATGAACCCTTGCACACGGCGGCGCCGCGGCCGTGGCGGCAGCATGATTCGGCGGCGAGTATTGCTACGGTTTTATCAAAACTCGTCGCCGCCGCCGCGGCGCCGTGTGTTCATACAAATCCAAGGGTGACTGACTGATGCAGCGGCGCCGCGGCAGTGGCGGTGCCGCTGCAGCTGCGGCATAATGTGTAAACAGCCTCAAAGATAGGTACCTAACATTCATACATAATAAAATATTATTATGAATCTATTTATTATAAACGAAATCAATAATAATAAAAACCAAAATCTTGCTTGTGATAATTTTCATCGCAATTTTTAGATGAATTTGTTATTTCGTTATGCCCAATATCATCGGTCTGTTAATAAAAACATTAGGTGCTTTTAGTTTTTTTTAATTGTAGTTTCGCATTAGAAATAACTTCCGTGTTGATATTTACGACTGTCTTTCTCCTGTGAAAGATAATTACATTGTAGACGTTTTAATTATTATTTATAAAAAAATAATAAATACATAATATATATAAATTCAAAATACATTTTAAAAAGAAAACTTCGGTTAGAGAATCCCTGGGAATCGAACCCGGGGACTCTTGAATACAAATCTACACATCGGCCTCATACGCTAACGTAACAGTTGCAAATATAGTCGAAAAAATTGAGCTTATGCGTCATGACTGCACTATCTTAGACGTTTCTAAATTCATAGTTTTATTGTTAAAAAAATAAATATTCAATAATAATAAAATGCTCTTATTTTTTAATTTCGTATATATTATATACAGTATGTTAACTAACAGAGGGCGTTCCCGTTAACCCGCAATAGTATAGCATCCATACATGCTAAAAAAATATTACCATTCGAAAATAAAATGTTTTTATTTTTTTTTATATTAAAATATTCACTAAAAATCGTAAATTGATACTCTATTTATTTAATTAATTCTAATTTATTTAATTAAATAAATTCCGATATTGCTGTCCTTCAAGTACGCGTGTACAGAGTGTTTCTTTAACGTATCAATTTACGATTTTTAGTGAATATTTTAATATAAAAAAAAATAAAAACATTTTATTTTCGAATGGTAATATTTTTTTTAGCATGTATGGTTGCTATACTATTGCGGGTTAACGGGAACGCCCTCTGTTAGTTAACATACTGTATATAATATGTTCAGCGTTTTATATGAACGTTTTGTAGTCCGAACGGAATTTTTCACTTCATATTTACAATAAGTGATAATTGATAACAAATGGTTACGCTATTTTAACTTCAATGTATTATTTACACGAAATAAAAATATTTACGCAATGAAGATTATGCAAATAATAATAAACAATGAATTTACAAATAAAACTTTACAAAAACATAACAATCTTGGCGGAAATATTGCGGCGAAAAGAGCGACACGTCTGTATAGCATCAGGCCTCGGCCGGCAGTGTCGCTACACAGCGTTTACGCACACATACGCACGTATTTTGTTCGAAAATAATGAATATGCGATTTACAAAGAATCTATTGTTTGGACAAAAAAATTAAAACACTAGTATTTTAGTATGTTGCTTGTAGAATAATCTGACAAAAAATCAGAATGATTGTATGTATTTTAGTATGGATTTTATTGTAAAAAGAAAATTTTTAGAGGTATTTTCATGATTTTTTTCTATCGTATCAAATTAGTTGTATTATGTTTTCACCACACTATCTATCTAGCATATATCCTGAAGAATATCATATATTTTTCTGAATTTTTTTACTGTAGTCTATCATATACTTTTATTGTTTCGAAAACTTGCGTTTAGGTCTTGTAAGCCCCTTAATACTTGAAACTATGAGTAAGTACCTACCTATATCCTACTTCATAATTGGCTTATATCGTTCCCACTGCCGGGAGACAGACCTGAGCCGTAATCCACCACGCGGGCACAGTGCGGTTTGGTAGATGTCACATGTCCTCGATTTTTTGGATCTAGGACATCTCAGGCCGGTTTCCTCTCGATGTTTTACTTCACCGTTTTGAGAGCAGTGGTGATGAAATAGTTTACATAAAGTAAAGCGCCTGTCTGGGTTCGAACCTACTTACGACCTACAGCTTGTAAGCCGCGGCCGTTATTACTGGTGTAAACGCTGGTACTGAGCTTCACATGGACTTTGACGGGGTGGAAGAATGATGCAAACTTGCTTTTATAATTACTGGTTTAATGACCAAGAGAAATTTACAAAATTTAAAAAAAATGTGTATGTATATGGCGGTTTCAACGGTCTATGGGCGAGTGGCGTGACATCGCGCTCGCGGCTGTTGTCCGTTTAGTGTCGTATGCGTGTGTGCGTGAGACGTTGGTCAGCGCACACATGCTAGGCGTTAACAACTGGGCCACCGCTGCTCTTCATACCTGCTTATCTACTAGAAGAAAGAAAATACTTTTATTTGCGGCAAACATGACGCATGAAAGGAACGTAAACACAAAAAAAATACAAAGTTGGAGGAAAATATGCGTCACATCCACGCAAAACGGCTATCGCTCAGCATAACTGCACTCATCTCCCTTACTAATAGTATTCACGTTTGCACAATCTGGCGCAACTGTGCGCAGTGGAGATCACGTACCGCCAACACGGCGTCTTAATATCGACGGTTGAAAGGCTAATTGGTCTAAGCGACATTTTGTAAAACTTGCAGGAGGACGGTTCAAAGTTTTTTATTTTGTAAAAAAATTCGTAAAAAATCAACTATTTGATAGACTTTTATTTATTTAATACAGTATATTCCTAATTAAGTAAGGAAGTTTTTTAAGTTATTACTGTTGAAAATTGTGTATTATTGTAGAAAATTTATGTTGGTTAGCCCAAAATGCATCAAATTTAGCTATTTTTTGAGAAAGGCAAAATGGTTCAAATGCCTACCGTAAATAAAATAGCTGAAAGTAAACTGGCTCAAGCATCGACCTAGAATAAAATAATACGAGAGAAAATGAATTTAGCGCCAAATCAACTGACAGTTGAATATACCCAATGAGCATAAGCAACATGATGGTGTTCCACCAGAGTGAAGTAGTTTGATGCAGATGCCCATTAGAGGGACTGCAGGATGAAACAAAATGAACCCTTACTAGATTATAGTAGATATTGATGCTTAGGCCATCATAATCCAGCAACGTTCTTATGATATTTTTGAGGTTGGTATGCCACTTTATACAATTTTAGACAGTGTCTTATAAAATTAAAAACAAAAAACATTTTTGTGTAGAGGAATCTTTCAAGATAATATAAGGGATATATCAGCCTACGCCTAGATAGTAGTATCATCACGGAATACATTGAACTTTTTAGTATCACCCTATAAAAAAAACAAAAAATAAATTGTTATTAATTATATATTTTTTTTTTTTTTATTTGAAATGGGTTTGCTCTTGACTCTAGTCTAGGTCAGAGATGACAGAGACAAAGTCTACGATGGAGTGAGCTCACCCAGAAGAAGCCTGTTCACTCTTACTTTGAAGAGATTCGGGTTGTATGCACTCGGAAACACAAACGCAGGTAGAGAGTTCCACTCTTTTCTCTTTTCAATTTATTCAAAATCAGTCTTCAACATGGACGTACCTAATTTAAATCAGTAAGTAACAATCAAACATTACTATTAAAAAAAAACTTTTCACGTTGTGATAAATCAGAAGTAAAAAAAATAACAATCTCGTCAGAAAACAAACAAAAGTTAACATTCTTTATCAAAAAACAATAGAATATCGACATTCTTTATAAGAAAAAAAACAAACAATTATAGATTATCTATCATCAAAAAGCAAAAAGAAATAAAATGTAACATTCAATATAAAACAACATTTTAAATGTTGACGATGACAAAGAACCTTAAGCTTCTATCTCATCTTCAATATCTGTATCTATCAGAACATCTTTAGCAACGCGGTGCGGAAATTTTGTGTATTCTAGGTGAAAATTTTTGGGAATAACCCCTGTATCACACAGCTTTTTAAGATCTTTGTATTTGGCCGTAGTTATAGGCAAAGATGTTTTATACTTCGGCTGTACTACCTTTGGTCTTGAAATTATGGCTATAGAATCGGTATCAGCATCTTTATCCATGCTGTATTTGACAGTCATGACATTGGGTGACGACTTTTTGAATGTCGCCACCCGAACCTTACTAATCTTTCCGGTTAAATTGCCTTTGAAATACTTCTCTGAAAACTCTTCGTAATTCATAAAGTCCCCAAAAATAATCAAAGATATTTTTTCTTTTTTCTTCAGAAACATTATTGCAGCCGTTGCCAGTTTTTTCCTAGGCATGGATTAGGCTTAAATGATCTAGCACTCACAATACTTCCGTCTTTATTCACATACTCTTTTCCTTTTTCTCGCAAGTTTTTTTGCTTCTTTGCGTTTATTATTATTTTTTTCTTTTTCAACCCTGCTTCACCCACTTTACCATCTTCTGATCTTACTTTTTTTTTCTTTTTTTGAGGTTCATTGCTTTTATTTGACGAAGATTCATCCCCAGTTTCATTCGAAGAAGAGGAATCCCATACGAAGTCCTCTTCCTCAGATAGAAAATCGACATAACTTTAATTAATTTTGCTTCTGTTGTTAATTTTTTTAGATTTATTGTTCTTTGCTTCTATCTCATCTTCATCTGCTTCAAGGGACTTCCTCATCAACTCCATCTCACCCTCAGAAATTACTTCCGTTAATGTAGAAAGATGTTCAGGTTCATTTTCTTTGTCATTTTTTCATTTGTAGTTTTGTTTCTCTTGTTCCCTTTTTTGGATTTGACTTGATTATCATTATTGTTCTATGCTTCTATGTCATCTTCATCTACTTCAAGAAACTTCCTCAGCAACTCCATCTTACTCTCAGCAATTACTTCCGTTAATGTAGAAATAGTTCAGGTTCTTTTTCTTTGTAATTATTTTCAGGTATCAGTTCGTCATCATCGTTTTCTTTTTGTGGAAATATATCACTCGAGTTTTCCTTATTCCAAACTCCTTCAGTATTCTCAGTCTAAAAAAAAAGTAAAAATAATAAGAAATGCTATTTTCACGAGGATGAAGTCTTAGGTAAAAACTAGTATTACAATTAATGACTTACCGACTCAAATTCATTATCTATTCGTATATCTTCTATATTTTCTGTATAACTCTTTTCTTTGGTTATATCTTTGTTAGTAATATCTTCTAACAGAGCTTTGGTGGTACTGTCATGATCATCCTAAAAGAAAAAAAATAACTTAAATCAACGAGAACTCATGTAATAATAATAAAATTCTTATAAGTTTATAGCTTTATTTACCTGTGACTCTTTTTCCGTATTGCTGTTATCTGGGTTTGAAGGAATCATATTCACGAATGGAAATCTTTGGATTTGGTCATAGTAGGATTGACTTCCTAATAGTGTAACATCACAATCTTCATCAGCTTCATTATATTTTTTACTGTTTTCATTTTCTCTACTTGTAGGTACTTTAGTCTTCTGTTCAGAAAACTCTCTCACTATCTGTTTCTTAAAATACAACCGGCGTCGTGATTCCATAGTTGCTGAAATGAAATCAAAACCGATTCAAGAACATTTTATATTCATAAGTAATTCTAATGTACAATGTCTCATTATAATTGAAAGAGAGACTTAGGAACATCTAGGAGACCTAACAAGTAGATAATTATAAGCTAAAAACAATGAATTAGGAATACAAAGACGTAGTGTCTTTGTATTCCTAATTCATAGTTGTTAGCTTATAGGTACCTCATGACTCTGTGTACCTAAAGTTAAAAACTTTTGGCTTTGACAAATAGAAAGCATGGCGAGGCGCGATGCCGGTCTAACGTTTTTTAGCGTGACGTTTTCAAACAAAACTCGCCATGATGTTGGCGAGAGAGTAACTTGTTGTGTGTGTGTGTGTGACTACTTTCTCAATTTTCATAATAAGTAGGCACGCCAAGAACACGCCTAGCTGGCATTCGCGCCTCGTCACGCTCTTTATTTTACGAAGCCTTAAGAGCGTTTATGCTGTACGGCATTTCATACAAACTTTCAAGCCCTTATTTTTCGAAATTAATGAACCGATTTTAATGAAACTTCATACGCATAAGCAGGATACAAAGGTCTAAAAAGTTAGTAGAGAACATTTTACGTATTTTTCTTTTCTTTTGAAAAAAAATTACGTACCTACTCGTATCAGTTTACCTATTCAAGTATCGTTGCAGTACCTACTTTGTTTTGGGTTAAATACCTATTTAACCCAAAACTACGTAGGTATTAGTACTGCAAAGTACTTTTACTATAATTCACTATTTTGACATACAGATTTTCTAATTACGACTAGGTAGATAAATAATTATTTTTTTCACTCATCTAGATACATAACACTAAGAATATTGAATTTAATGTAGATACCTATTGTAAATCAAAACAATGTCTGCCTTATTCTATATTACGAGCGTAATTACAGATCTTTTCATTGATTATCACTTATATAAAACAAGTTAATTTATGTACTTACCAGAAAATCCACCGTCTGTCTTCACAGCTCGCTCGCACACAACGCACTTCCTTAAATGTTGGCGGCTGACTGACGTGCCCACACGGGTGGGTGAGGTACTCGTAACGGACACTTACAGAGCGCGCAATAAATTGAACTTAGTTCCAAGCGACTAAGGAGCAACTAATCTCATTAATTCATTGGACGGCCTATGTGTTAAAACCGATTTGATAAAATGATGGAAATGCCAATTCTACAAATACTGAATTGAATCAAAATGTTTCAATGGCCATAACACTAATGAGATAATGAGGTCAACATCGCCGAAGTGACATTACTCATTATCCTTAATAGAGGCTAAATGGGTCAAGAGACATAGTTAATTAATATAACTTAATGCAAAATGCTTCAAGCGACATGGTTTTTTAATGTAGTTGAATGCAAAATGGGCCAAACGACATAGCTTATTGTTTTGGTTTAATGCAAAATAAACCAAACGCCAAAACCACAACCATGGCGAAAAAGCCAAATGCCTTAATCGACACACGTTATAAAAGTTCGAAAAATCAAAATAGCTTAAGTCATCGAGTCCTCAAATTTGTCCAATTTTATGCCGTATAGATCAATGAGCTTAGAAATGAGGCCTGTTTTGCAGTGGGTGCTAAGCGCCAAAAAAGTAGTCAAAAAAATTTGAAACCTATCTCAAACGACGGAGAAAAATTCGCTGATTCCGAATATGTATATAACTCAATTTCGCAAAAAATGTCGCTTAGACCAATTAGCCTTTCAACCGTCGATATTATTTCCACGGCTTATTATGTCCCACCTAGCTTTCTGACGTCAGCAGGAGACTCGATCGCCGATTCGTTAAGGTTAATTTAACCTGTGATCGCCTGATCGGTTACGGAGACAGCTTTGGGTGGATAACAAGCGTCATGCTGTATTTTGCTGCAGAAAATATGGTACTATTGGACGGTAAGAATCTGCTTTTATGTTTTGTTTTTATGCCTCGGGAAGCACGTTAAGCCGTTATTGGTCTCTGCTGTCATTCGTAGATCTTTGATAGACGTTACGCGGAGTTAGAAGTTCAGAAGTTTGACAACCAGTTTTACCAAGGGCGATACCCCTTACCTTGCCTGTTACCTAGTAACTGGGTTGTGGAGGTCAGGTAGGCAGTCGCTCCATGTAAAACAATGGTATTCAGCTTCATCCGGTTTGACTGGAAGCCGACCCCAACATAGTTGAGAAAAGGGTAGGCAGATTGATTTTTTACTTGTAGGTCGGGCATAAATACCTGATACCTACTTACACAAGATTCAAAAGCGATTTTTTCTTAAATTATTGACAGATATTTTATGGTGGATATTTTGTGGTTTTTTTTGGTGTTACGAACATAGCATTATCAAAAAATACTTCTATGAAATAGGACTTTCTCAAAGTTGCAATATTATTTCACCAAAAAAACGCTTTTTTTATATTCCGTAACTGTAATTATGTTCTTGACTGTTTCTGACGAGTTCAGTATAGAACCAATCTACATTACGATGATAATTGGTACGTTTAATTTAGAGCTCTCAGCTTTATTAAGGTTTGATGTTTGGTCTACTTAGTTTAGTTAAATCAAATTATTTATTACTTCGCAAACATTAATTATTAAATAGATGTTTTATTTTAATAGTCCTCCATTTTCTACCGTCACATTGGCTTGCAAATCATATTTCATTTACACAAATTGTTAAGTTGTTTTAGTCTCTAATCAAATTGAGTACGTGCTGTTTTGTCAGTTATTAGTAAATTAGAAATTCAAGCAAGAAAATTAAGATTTCCAGAAGACTGCCACAGCAAATGATCCTCTAAAGAGAATTGTTACTGGTCCAGAATCGCTTCTATCTGACAAAATTTTAACTTAAGTTGCTTTTACAAGGATCACAACATAATAATATAATTTATTATGACGATAAGAAAGTTGGATTTTTTAAATACAGTGGGATAAGCAAATGTGCAGCTCTCAAAACGGTGAAGGAAAACATCTTGAGGAAACCGACATGTCCTAGAATCAAAAATTCGAAGACATGTGTCATCGACGGCCCACTTCCTCTCACCAAGAGGAGGCCTGTGTGTGTGGCAGTGGAAACATTATATAGGCTAATTATGTAAGCAAATGTGTGTGCAAACAAAAGAAGAAACTTTACAATACCAAGCGCTATTTTAAAACTTTTAAATTCAAAAATAAGTCGTCACAGACTTATTATTTGCGAAACTATTGCCACAGGGCATAACTCGCGGCTGTCTCGAGCTATGATATATTATACAGACTGTTAAGTGGCATGCAAAATGTATTTATACATTGTACTTCCTTACGCCGTTATGGCATTGTTCCAAGTAAAACAATCTTCCGCTCTGGGCGGCGATAACGGCGATAACGGCAATAACGGCAATAACGGCAATAGCAATCATTTTATTACGTGACACCGTAATAAAAGTTGAACAAACTGCATTTTCGACTATATGAACGACTACATACATAAAATTATGACAGCTGAAAGGATCATTAACTTAATACATTTGTATTTTGATTTTATCGTAAAAAGTCGCGTTTTTATTGCGAGCTTTATTTAAATATGGTGCTCGTTCTTGAAATTGAAGTGCTTCATAGGAATTTTAATGAGATATTTTGGAATAATACATTTCAGAAATGTCCAGCTGTTTTGAAATGCAATTCTGCGAAGAATTTAAGCTATTATTGCAACGAATGAACCAGGGCAAAAGCTTAATAGGAGGTGATTGCTACTTATACACCTGAAATAGTCATACCTACTTCAAACTTTATGAAACATCAATAAATCTCCATGATATCAATGAGTCTGTTGGTGGTAAAAAGTAGATGGATACACACAGATATGTACTGATATTCAGTACCAACAAAATAAACTGAAAGCAACCTTAGATAGTTGGAAAAAGGCTTATGATAGTACCCAATCACTTAAGAAATATAGATCTAATGCTACAAGACCTAACCCACACATGTACGAGTATGTCATGCCTATTATATGTTTTAGCTTTTGCCCACAACTTCGTCGCATCGCATTGGCTGCCCACGCTATTACTTCGTTTTCGCTCAGCGTTCTTTCTGACTTTTTGTTTTACTCGTTCTTAAGGCTCCTTGCGTGATGTAAAGTAGCCTGTGACTTTTCTCAAGAAAATTGGAATTGGGTGAACTTAGGCTATTAATTATTTTTTCAAATTGGGCTGGTAGTTCCACAAACTCTTTAGCTTTATGGATATACATATCGCAGACAATTTATATGATTCCGCGTTTTACAAACAGCGTCGTCCGTTTAAAAACGCTTGCTGTTTTAAAATATGCCGGAACCCCGAGCCTAGGTTTGGATAGGTTACTATGGCGAGGTCCAACCGGGCGTGGACCTGACGTGTTATGCTGATGACACGCTGGTCACTGCCCGGGAGAGCTCGCACAGGGAGGCAGCGTTGCTAACGACGGCTGCGGTGTCACAGATGGTGAGCCGCATACGTCGCCTGGGCCTGGAGGTGGCCCTCGACAAGTCGGAGGCCATGGTGTTTCATGGACCCCGGCGGGCGGCTTGCACCGCTTGGGCTCGGATCGCTGTCGAGTCTACCATGAAGTACCTGGGATTGGTTCTCGACAGCCGGTAGGATTTCGGCCTCCACTTCCGGCGGCTGACGCCCAAGTTGTTGGGCGCGGCTGGGGCGCTGTGAACGCTGCTTCCCAATCTGGGGGGCCCGAGCGCCGCCTGTAGGCGGCTCTACGTGGGGATCGTGCGATCGGTGGCCCTGTAAGGGGCCCCGATCTGGGCGACTGACCTGACGGCCGGTAGCATCTCAGCGATGGCCGTCAGAGTCGTCCGGGGGTATCACACGATCTCCTACGAGGCGGCTTGCGTACTGACTGGATCCCCGCCCTGGGACCTGGAGGCAAAAGTACTCGCGTCGCTGTACCGGTGGCGCGAGGAAGCGCGGGCGCAAGGCGAAAGGCTGATGCAGCACCATATGGTCGTCGGTCTCAGCTTCGCGAGGTCCTGATGGTGGAATGGCAAGACAGGCTCTCACGCTCTACTACTCTACGCCTCGGCACCATCGAGGCGATCTGGGCAGTACTCGAGCGCTGGCTCGGGAGCAGGCACGGCTCCCCGTCGTATCGGGTGACGCAGGCTAAACTGCGGTTCTTGTTGCTTCTTCTTCATAAGAAACAACAAATAGAACTGCTTTACCCTATTTCTACCTATTCTGAAGTTCCAGAACTCATCATCTGCCAACGAACAACAACTGTCAACAACAACAACAACAACGACAACAACGACAACAACAACAACAACAACTCTCTGTCAACTGTCTTTTCCCAACGATGTTGTGGTCAACTTCCAGTCTAACCATATGCAGCTGAATACCAGTATTTTATATGGAGCAACTGCCTATCTTAACGCTTAACGTGCTTTCCGAGGCACGGAGGAGTCTTGGTATGTAAAGATGTTCACCCATCCGAGGACCAACCGCGGCAAGTTCCATAACTTTCAGTCGTCTTGCCTTTCACGACTTAGAACATTACTTATTGATGTATTGTGTCTCCACTACCTTTGTCCCACCTCTTCGCCCGCGTGGAGGTCGGGAACTGTCATCGCACGGTAACGTATTACCGGGATAAAAAATGTCTTCATATGTGCTAACTCAGGCCTTAGTGCCATATTTCATCTAAATCCGTTCAGCCGTTAAGGTGTGAAAAGGTAGTACGCAGGCAGACGCAGTTACTTTTACATCTATTTATACCAATAATCAAGTTGAAAAATTTATTTTTGCATTTGATAACTCAATTCTCGTGGAAGGCTAACATAATGCTAGGACTCCTTAGAAGCCGAGCAAAAACAAAAGAAAATCGTAAATTTTTTGTTTGTTTTTGCTCAAAATAAAAAAAAATCGTAAAGAACTTCGATTTTTTTACGCAGCGAAAACGGAGTAATAGCGCAGGTAGACGATGCGATGCGACGGGGTGGGCAAGGGAACAAGAAATTTTACGCGGACGAAGTTGTTGACGCGGCAGAAGATAGTTTATAAAGTTTATAATATTACTATGGAAGTTTGGGATTCACCCAAACTTCCATAGTAATATCTCCATCTTGTTTGATTACAAGAACAGAGAAATATCTATGTCGTTCTTTATCAAGTTTGTGATCATTTCATAATGCTTATTTAATTATAGATCTTAGGTAAGTTGGGTTACATTAGTTTCAAACGAATTCTATACCAACTTGGCTTTAACAGCTTCCTTTAAACTTTCTGCCAAAAATTTAATTCTTTAAGCCTTTTCGAAACCATTTTGTAAGTCAACTGTCTGTTCAGCTGTCCGTTTCATTCACACCTATTGCATCCCACTTCGCGTCTGACAAAAACTCTTTAGTTACATTTCCCTGTAGGTGTTTCCTTGAATTCTGAGAGAAAATGAAAAGCATTGGATATTTCTAGCTGTTATTGTAGGAAAGAACTATTATTAAAGGTGGAGATTTCTTGAAAACGGTCAAAAAGTTGGTTTTTTAAAGCAGTGTAGGTATCTCTTCAACCGTAAAAATTTAGACCAAAAAAAATGTATTGCCAAGTCTTATTTTAATATAGTGATGGAACTCAAATCATAATTAAACATACATTAATGCATCAAAAATATCTTCATATAGGTACACTTCTTAATTGTCTTTAAAAGCAGTTTATCCCTTCATTAACAATTTTAATTACAATTAAAAATATGCCATTATATTTCTAATGCCAAACTGCATTCAGTGATGGATTATTTATTATTAAATAGTTTTTGTATCGATAATATAATTGCTTCATATTTTGCAATAAATAACCAGGGTTGTGTCATCGCGCTTCTCTTTCTTTTCTTTGCAGTTTGCAGCGCTTTAGATCATGTAGTCCTCTTAATTCACCTTTTTTAGCTTAAGATTTATCATAAAATAACTAGCATAGCAATCAAAGGTCAATCCAAGAGAAGATTTTAATTTAACGAAATATCCTATCATTGTGTGTTGAAATATCGTAAGCTGACAAAACATAAAATTGTAAATATCCCGTTTTATATGCAAATAATAGTATTATTAAAATAATAATGAATAGTATTATTATTAGTATTATTATTTCTTTATTCGACTAAATACATATAAATTATATTTTTAAATATTAATATAAAAAGAAATATAAAAACATTTAAAAATATAAAAAATAGTAGCCCACCGGTATCGGGAACAGGGTCCAAGCTACCAGCGGTCAGGGCTCCAGAGAGGAACCTCCTAACAATGCGGGCCGTGTCCAAGTAAATTTTTAAGTCCAATTTTTCCGTGTCTTAGTATTATTAGTATTAAAGAAAGAAAAACGTTCATTTGGCACAGTACCGTCATCAAAAGCCAACATAAATTTAAAATATAGGAAAAAAACATTTAACTGTTTCAAAGTTATAAAATGAACATGTATCTTACAAGCCTGATTCACTGCAGAGCAAAGGTCTCCCTACTCTTCTTCCACTTCTCCGTGTGTAGTGCTACTCATGATCTTGTAGAACCAGTATTTATCGAAGAAGTACAAGCTCACCCCATCCGACAGACCAATACACAAAGTAAAAAAAAAACGAAAAAACTACATAACTCCCATGACACGTAAATTCGCTATACACCTACCAATAAGAGGTCACTTATTGACAGCATCAAAAGAGGCCGAAGATTCATATAAAATAAATTGCCTCACAGTTGATAGCTGGGGGTCAATGAGGCGTGACGTTGACGAGGGTGCTCCGACGCAACCAATATGCACGGATACCATCTTGAACCGTGTTTGACACGCCTGGTTTCAGGTGAATACTGCGATTACATGAGCGTTAGAACTTACATGTGTGTTTGTACAAGCGAGGATGAGTTATCGTCTTCTGGGCATGACTTTTGAGGCTTAATTTTTCAAAAGAATAATATAAAATGAATGAAAGAATAAAGGCTCCTCTCCTAGATGAAAGAATAAAAGCTCCTTCAAACAGGCGCGATACGCGATAAAATCGCGCGCGAAACAAAGCCACCGAAGCTAAGTCGCGCAACGAGCAGTGCCTTGGTGTCGCGCGCGATTCGCGTCGCGCCTGTTTGCAGGAGCCTTAAGTCGACTAGCTTATAGTCGATTCCTATAATTTACGGACCGGTTGTTGCTTAAAATTAAGACTCCTATATCTTACCAGTAATGAAGCAAAGACCTCAAAGCTTTGCATAGTAATCCCACCTACATATATAATACGGAAGTAGCTATCACAGGTAAAATTAGCTTACGAAAAAAAATTGCTATTGTTATATATTGCTTACGAATCTATATGCCCAGTTTGGCAATTAAAAGTGCTGCCATTCATTGGTAAGAAAAATTATTCGTTTTTGTTTATAGGAACCGACCATCAAGGTCATAGCACACGTATCAAACCGGAAAGGGATCGGCACCGTATCAACTCGAGCCGTTTAGTATTCTTTGTATGAAACTCCCTACTGCAACGCACACTAATCGGAATCGTAACGTAATCGTTTCGCCTCGGGACAAGCTCACGAACCGCGGTGCGGTGCGTTACGGCTCGTCGTCCCCGCGCTTACGTCTCTCCGTACCCGAGCTTACGTCTCTTTGTCCACCCTAGTCTCACATGTCTCACCATTCCAGCCTGCCTGATGCACCATTAACCAGCGGTCGGCGAGCCGTAAGCGCGGCGTCGTCTAGCCGTAGCCGAGTCGACTTATCGGAGCTGCTGATCCGCTTTGGTTATGTGCTTAAGTTAGGTTGACGCCTGTTTGACGGCGAGGCGAAAGGCAATACCGTCGCCTTAGAGTGAAAACCTCGGGAATGCAATTCCTCGTAAGTAGCATTTTATGCATTTCGGACAATCTTATAGTATTGAACAGTTCTGGATAAAAAAGCGGGTTAAATTTCCATATTAATTAATAAGAATACGTTACAGAACCACCTTTTATGTTTTTTAACCGACTTCAAAAAAGGAGGTTCTGTATTCTTACTAATTTTATTTAATCCGCTTTTATACCCAGAGCTGTTCGATACTATAAGATTGTCCGTAATGCAAAAAATGCTACTTACGAGGTATTGCATTCCCGAGGTTTTCACTCTAAGGCGACGATACGGTGCCGATCCCTTTCCGATTTGATACGTGTGCTATGACCTTAAGCCTTGTGTTCAGCATCATTTAAATCAACTAATTAAATATTTATAGTGGAGCGCCGTAAGATTTATACCTCGGAATCCAGGGCCTGTCAATGAATCTTCATATAAATTTTTGAAATGTGTTTTTAACAGTATATAGAAAAATGTTAAAAAAAAATTTTTGCCCGATCTCAATTTTTTTTTTTCTCAAAAAATGTGTTTGCAAAAAATTTCGAAAAACGGCTGGACTTACAAAATGCTGCGACAGTTTTCAAAAATGAATGCAAAGATGCTAATGACATTTTTAACGCTGGTGTTACATGCACTCTTGCTTTATACGCTGCCCCCCAAAAAATAAAAGATTTCAATATACTAAGATATAACTCTTTTTTGAAAGCAACTGCTTAAAATACCTGCGTTAAACTATCGTCTTTGCCACCTACCGCAGATGCCGCTTTTGGACACTTCAAAAGAGTATAATTATCTGCAAATTCAAACATGGCTCGGAAGAGAAATATCACCAGAAGAATGGGGTTGGAAATATGAATGCGGAATACTGATGCCCAACAATGACGCAGCTACCCGCTCCAGAAGCCTTACTAAAAATGATTTTTTGCACATGCAAAACAGGATGCGGAGCATCTTGCGGGTGCAGGAAAAGTGGATTAAATTGCACTGTAGCTTGCTTAGAATGCAATGGTAACAGCTGTACCTACTAATCCTTCACTTACAATCCACATCAATGAGATCGATGACGATGACGACGAAAATAATGAACAATAATTTAGAAATGTATATAGTTGATAATTATTTTTTTTTTCGTAACTCGTTATTTTTTGCTAAATATTTATAAATTAACATTAAAGTTACTACTTATGCAAATATAATTTATTCGCTATAAAATTGAAATCTTTACTGTAAACATTTTTTCCCTTGTCCCTCTCATTTTTCAGTAAATTGTTGTTATAAATTGTTGTAATCAAGATCGGCCAATTTTTTTTTTTAACTTTTTTATTTGAGCTCTTAACAATGCAGTAGAACAGTTTTTATGAAAATTCATTGACAGGCCCTGGATTCCGAGATTTTACAATTTTTATGCCTTGCGGCGCTCCACTATTAATCAGCTCTATATTTAAAATTTACTTAGGAAAGTTGACATGAACCAACTGTTTAAATACCTAACCGGTGGTTTGCCGACTCGCACTTGGCCGATATTTGTTTTTTTTTATTGAAAACTGTTTTATGATTATATTACACTTAACACAAGCCTCTGATTTCGCTTTGTTACTGCAATTTTAAGCAAAACTTACTATAAGAAAATCGGTTTTCTGTTTCGCTTATAATAAGTATAGCTACTTTATATCTCTGTGGAATACGCTCCCCCAGGAAATCAGGATGGCAACCAACCGATTATCCTTTAAGGTTAAGGTTCGCGAGCACATTCGCAAGAAGCTGGCAGTATCATCACAACGGTAATATTTTCTCATTGTATGTCTTATTTCTTTTATTAAGTTTATTTATGTATTTATGTATATTTATTTGTAATATATTTATATGTAGTTAGGTATATATTATATTCAGTTTTAATAGGTTTATGCCTATCTTTATATTTAAAATATTTATTCCACAATGGTCTGATTGCACCTACCACTGTTTGTCTCTGCATCACCCAAAGGTTGACTGGTAGAAAATGCCTATGGCATTAAGTCCGCCTCTGTACATTTATGTGCTTGAAGTATTAAATAAATAAATAAATAAATAAATATATCTATCCTATTAGACGTTATCATAATACTGGAAATTTGTATAACTACTTACCGGCTGAAGTTGTGTGTGTAAACTCAGTTTTTTTGGTCAAGTGACAGTCGGTGTAATAGGCTGTACTGTAGTCGATCATATACCTTCTCAATACGTATTGGCGTTTATCTTATAATGTTATGCCATTATCTTATAATTAGCATTGCATGCCACAAACCATGCAGACCATAATATTTACAGTACAGAGGTCAGGGTAGTAAAGGAAAACAAAAGTCCATACAATATTAGATTTCATGTAGTCAAATTTTTATTTTTGCTACAGAATAGGTACAGTTCTTCGCTAAATCTGTTTTCAGAGTCGCTAGTGATTAAAATATTCAGCTTCAAATAAAAAAGTAATTTTAACGCAAAAACTCTGTCTGATTGTTGGAAAAATATTGTACTAGTTTTCGGAGCCCATTTTCAATACAAACGCCATTATATTTTATGGTGTGAACAATAAATAAAACATCCGATATTCACGATATTTCCTGTTAAAATCTATAAAAGTTCGCAAATGTAGTTTTACGTTTGATATTAAAATAACTGAATAACTTGCAGTCAGATATTTTTATGGGTGGGCGAGCCCAGTCAACCCTTGTCAACGTCAATGGGCATTATCTGGAAATATCTGAAAATTTCATATGGAACTGCATCACAAGCGTTTATACGTGCCGAGGTGTTCCGACAATTTCCTGAAGTTTCCAATGATTTCATTAAACGTTGGAGCATGCTTTGTTTGTGTGGCAGGTAAAACCTTTAGATTTATTTATTTTCCTTGTTGTTAGTTGTGAACGTGTTTGTCATGGCAATTTTTTTCTGTGTTTACCTACCTACCTCTGATACGTAAAGGCCCTCTCACATGTATCTACAACATCACACCACATTGTATCTACAAAATGGGGGCAAGCAGTGGTTACGTTACGTTACGTAGTGTCGCTGCAGCTTTTTGCAGTTGCGTTGTGGTACTACAAAATCAAATAAGACGGTTGACGGAACGTTGTTGCTGTGACGTGGCTTTGATGTGGTCGCTATAGCACACACGGTTGATTTTGTGAATAAACTATTCATTTACATACAAATTAGCGCCCGTCCACGTGTTGTCATTGCTGTGTGGTTGAGGTACATGTGTGCCTTTAGGCTTGTTTCACACAAAACCACACCACAACCAAGTGTGGTTAGCGCCCGCCCACGTATTGTGGTTATAGTGATAACCACAACACGTGGGCGGGCGCTAATTTGTATGAAAATTAAAAGTTAAATTCACACGGACCACATTTTGCCGTCATTATCGACCGCGTGTGTGATACCGACCACATCGCAGCCACGTCGCAACCACAGCGCAACCACCAGCGACACGGCGAACTAGCGGCCGGCCACATCGCAAACACAACGTTAACACAACATTTTGTAGGGACCACAAAGCAACCGCAAGAAAACGCAGCGACACTATTCACACGTAACCACAGCTTGACCAAATTTTGTCGCTGCGATGTGGTATGGTTGGTGGTGCGTGTGAATGGGCCTTAATACTTACTCAACTTCATAAACATATATTATGACCTGATATTTTGCTACTGGCAACCGCAAGAAGCCGCAGCGACACTATTCACACGTGGGTAACCACAGCTTGACCACATTTTGTCGCTACGATGTGGTGTGGTTGTGGTACATGTGAATGGGCCCTTAGTGGGAAAAAACAAAGAAAAACTGAAATCTCTGTCCACTAAAAACAAGTAGTAGAGAAGATTCTTTTGGCGTCTCAACACGATCTGTGTCTATGAATAGTTTAAAATAAAGTCGGTTTTCGTGTCTTTCTGTATGTGTGACGGCATTCTTCTTTGTTTGTTTTCGCCATTGAAGAATTAGCCCTCATCCGTGCCTAATGCATTGCAATGTTTGAAAATGTACTTATGTAAATAAAACCTCAAACTAGGTGTTATCAAATCTAATAAACCTTCAACAAGCTACTTTGGAAGTCAACTACCGACATGATAGACACGTTATCAATCTATGATGACACCCGCCGATGGCCCTTTGTTACGCAGGGCTCCATGTCACGGACCTTTCGACGCGGCCGGCTAATGACGTTATTATAGAGGCCTTCGAGGGAATGGAAATTCATTGCAGGTACTTAGCTATGTAATATTAGTTGTTTGGTAATAGATGTTGAATTTAGTGAGCGTAAGGATACATAATAATATAATTATTATTGAAGAGAACTGGCTTGTTATAGATAAAATTTTGATAATAGACAAAATTGCTGCGAATTTATATTTTCGTCATAAACTCAAACTCTTACATATGCTCTCAAAACGGTGAAAGAAAACATCGTCTGGAAACCGACTTGTCCTAGAACAAAAAATTAAAAGACATGATATCCACCTACCCGCAACGGGCCCGCGTGGTGGATTACGGCCCACTTCCGTGTTGGATTGTCGGATCTGGGATCTCACAGAGAGGAGGCTTGTCCTAGCAGTGGGAATATTATAGGCTAATTATGTTAAGACGATTATGCATTAAAGAAGGCGGTGATTTAGTTACCTGTATTCTTCAAGGGGATAATTCTACAGGACGGGTAGAACTGAACCACTTTTCCGAAATCTATATCCGATTCGCAAAAAAAAAAACTAAGTATAGGAGTTTGATTTTTTTTCATGTACAGACGCCAACACATCAAACTACTACAATCTGTCAAATTTCTTTAATAGATTTTCAACTTTATCGCTAAAGCATAAGGTTCAAAATTGATCGGGAAAATTTGACAGTTTCGGGTAGCTTGATGTGCTGGCGTCTGTACCTATCGAATATGAGTTTCATGGCGAACGTTGTTTAGTATGATGGGTGGAATCACACCCTTGACGGATGCAGGTGCCTAAATCGCCACCCTGTATTAATATGACTACGAAAAAATCACATTTTCATTTTATATTAATTTTTTTTTTAATGTTGGGGTATATTGTATCCCACTGCTGGGTACAGGCTTCCCCTTTTTCCTTCCAAATCTTCTTTTCTGATAACGTTTGCAGGGTCAACATGGCCAGACATCGTACAATCTCAAAAAAATGCTACTTTTGCACATATGTAAGTACCTACTTTCCAAAGCCTTCTTTAGTTTAAGGAATGTATAATAACAAAAAAGAGACTAGAAAAAATAGACATACCTAAATTCTAACATATAACTTGCTTTAAACCTACAAAGGTTGCAATATCTTCTAGAGAATAGAACATAATACGTGTAGAGAGAGTGGCAAACCCACACATTGTACTAAATTGAGGTTTTTAAATCCAATACTCTGTTGTTGATAGAGTGCGCAGCTCGACTACGTGCTGCTTACATTGTACTGCACTAACGTTACTAACGTAACGTAACGAAAAATGTAACGTAAATGCAATACGTATTGTAATGTATAAGTAAAATTTTAAAGTAGGTACTATATCGAACGTTCTAATTTCAAAATCAAAATCGGTTCATCCGTTCGGGAGCTACGATGCCACAGACAGATACACACACACAGACACGTCAAACTTATAACAACCCGTCAATTTTGCGTCGTGGGTTAAAAAACAAAGACACTGTCTTGTATGGCCCAACCAGGATTATGTCTGGACTTTAAAAGAGACTGTGACCTCTGAGTTTGTTTCGGTCTTTCTCCTCAGAGTTGTGGGTTAGGAAACACCGGATTCGTCGTATTAAAACAAAAAGTGTTTTTTTTTTATTTTTACCAATTTACAGAAATAATTATTATTTATTTATTATTCTCATAAATCATTTAAAAAATATTGAGATTGGAAAGACCTTAGGTAGGTATACCTTACCTTACACCTTGGGTTTGAAACTTCGTTTAACCAATCAATCAACTCAGCGTATCGCAGTCCACAGCTGCTGGTCATAGGCCTTCCAGGCTGCTACTTTCAAAACTTCGTTCGTTTACATAAAATTACGATTTTCTAGTAGCTATCGTGAAGAAAGCAGGGATTAAAATGATTTAGGAAATTAATATACCTATATCGACATCCAAGTCAAAAGACACAATAAATACAGAAAAAAATATATATGTATCAAAATTATAACATGAAAACTATACTGACACACTGACTTATATTACTAGCGACAAGTAGGCTGTCTAGCTGATAAGCGGGAAGTCAGAAAATGAAAAAATATAAAATATGTAAAAACGTAAATCCATTCTAGGAACAATTATACATGTGTGTGTGTGTTATGTATGTGTGCGTGTGTGTTAACAAAGTGTCGTTTAAGGCGAAAGCGTCAGGGTAGCCCGCAAAATTCGATATTTTTTACGTTTTCTGAAATTTTCTGGTCAGTATTAAGTTGTACGTTGATTATAATATGATTCGCGACCGTAACAAATATTTATTAACAGAATTAAAATAATTAAAGTCATCAACACAACTCTTTAAGACCAAGTAATCCTACTGAATGACTATTTCATGAAATCTTGACATTTTAGGATTATACTAACTTAACAAGTTGTATTACTGATTGTAATGATTATAATTCTGTAAATATGTATTTGTTACGGT
Source organism: Luperina testacea (assembly GCA_927399505.1). Classification (NCBI taxonomy): domain Eukaryota; kingdom Metazoa; phylum Arthropoda; class Insecta; order Lepidoptera; family Noctuidae; genus Luperina; species Luperina testacea. The sequence goes on along the minus strand of OV656760.1, from coordinate 14,063,351 downwards.
CACGAATCATATTTTAATCAACGTACAACTTAATACTGACCAGCAAATTGCAAAAAACGTAAGAAAAATTGAATATCGCGGGCTACCTTAGTGCTTCCCCCTTAATAATTAATTAATCATCCCAGTACGGAGAGTTCGCAAGAGCTTTCTCAGTACCTTTTTACTACTAAAAATTCTAGTATTCATGCGGAGTTTGCGAAGTGTATTTGTGCTACATAGGTATCCATCAAAACAACTAGTTGGACCCCATCAGCTCCACGACTACTTTAAACTTAAGTTCATACAATATAAAATTATTTTACATTAAACCTGATTTTACATTAAATATTTCCCAGTAAACAAAAGTAATTGAAGGTCGCACTTCCATGCAGCACCACGGCTACATAGAACACAAATTATCATACATCATATTACATATTATAAAGACGTGGGTTCCCAACAAAACATGTTAACAAGTTGCACATATTATGAAACAAGGGCGGGCTCACTTTGTTGTAACGCGAAACTTTTGTCTATCCGGGACAGGGTAGAATTTTCATTAAAATCTTCTTTAGCGCCCTAACATAAAAGAGCAATTTTTCCCAGTAGGAAAATCTCGATGCAGCCGCATTAACGCTTTTATTTGCTCTCTTATTCGAAAAAAACTTATTATTCCACTTCTCTCACCCGGGGAATTACATTATTCTCTTGCACTTCTATTTCTAGAAAGCATTTCAAATCTACCTTCTGTATAGTGATGGCTATACCGTGCGATAGTGTTTTGTTTATGTTTGGGTTTAAAATCCGTTTACCGACTTCGAAATTAGTTTTTGTTGATGTTCGTTTCATTGATCTGGAAGCAGTAAGCTCGGATGGGTTTTTGTCGTTTAACCTTCTGAGAATTTACCAAGATTTTCTTCTTATTTTCCGACGTCTTCGTGTTATTCTTAAAAGAGCTTTTGTTCCGGGGCGAGGAATCGATGAGTCTCTTTGAGTTTACGATTGGTTTAAAACTAGTAATTGGTCTTCAACAAAGCGGATTCTTTATTTCTTTTATACATTTGGCTAGGTAAATGACGTCTCAACAAGTAAACCAGCGGTGCTATTCTGTAAAAATCTCACCGTGAAAACTTAGGTGCAGTGAGCGTGGAGTGAGCTGTCAATAGTATCATTTCCTAGCAAAAACAAACTCACATCACCCCAGTTTTCATGGTGAGATTTTTACAGAATCGACCGGCTGCTCTATTCCATCTTTGAAGTGTTATAATTAACTACGCTCTTAAGCCTTGAGCTAATAACCCCTTATTAACCTTCGAGCTAATAAGGACATAAACGTTAATGTCAGTAATATAAAGCTAACGGCTATAAACAGTCATAAGCATGACAGATGGCTGGAAATATAATTCAGAATATTTATATAGGTTCAAATTAAATTAGCTGGCGAAAATCCGCAGACGTTATGAGTATCAATATCTAAACATGATAAAGCAGAAATAGTACATTATGATACATGTGTGCTATGTTGATCGTTGTACTCGAGGCGAGCGCGATAAGGAAGCCGAGGGTGTAATGATCAATGCACACGCGTTTCATACGACGTTTTTAACACAATTGCGAGGAAAAATAAAACAGACTTGTATTGTTATTAACTTTCATGGAAAATGGCGCGCTGGTTTTGATGTTCCGCGCGCCGCTCTAGGGATGCGCGCAATTAAATAAAGGCACTGGGTTTGACCGCTAAACAACCTATAAAAATACAATAAACACAAAATAATGTTTATACAGATCGTACTGTTTTTTCTTTTGGCTTCGCACGGTTTGTGCATTCGACCAATGTCACGTTTTGTTTTTTATTACAAAGGAAAACAAAGGTAGGGAAACGAAAATATTATTATTCGAATTAATTATAACGGGATATAGGGATAATATCTATATAATAATATAGGATCAGTATTTATAACGGATAGAATAATGAGCTAAATACAATGACGAAACATTATAACTTATAATATTATTTAAAGTAGAAATTAATGAGACTATACATTTATATACAGAAAAGCTGTTTGTACAAAGTAAAGAAAGTATTGAGGTGGGAAATTATCGTAGTGTTGTCGTATGTCAAATTGTAGTTTAGTTAGTATGGAATTAGAAAGTACTATTGGCATAGAGAAATCTAGTTCAGGAGAATCCGCAATAATAGACGCCAGTCAGGGTCTTTTCCGTTTAGTTCCGGGAGGGACCACGGACAATTTAAGGTAAATAAATTTTAGTTAATTTTGAGACCAAGTACAATTCTTACTATTTAGAAAAAAAAATGAAATATGACCCGCGGATTCCTTTTGGCATGAAGTCTCATTGATGAGAAAAAAAATACGCATATTTCTGACTAGTAAATAATTCTCTGTGGCGTAACATAAAGTAAAAAGCACACGTGTTTAATACACTGTATTATGGACCTAAAAGCGGTTCATTAAGAACCACTTGACAAGCAAGTGTTTTGAAAGTAAATTAAATTTGCTTTTTTTTAGGCGTCGTAGACCGCAGTTTGTGTAGTCACTTGAAATATATATATTTTTTTTTGTGTAAACTTCACAGACGTGATGAACAAAATCTAAACACGATAAAACAATAGACAACATAATTTCTCCACTCATAGTTCAAGTAACAATACCAACGGTCGTTGTCCCCCAAAAAAAAATAGGTACATAAAATCTGTTTAATTTAAATTTTATCGTGTTTCAATTACGCTACTCATCACGTCTGCAGAGTTTCGCTAGTCTTTTTTTTTTTGACCCTGTAGTTATGGCAGTAATTAACTAGTTATGCCTGTATCTACGTTCGCGTTGAAAAGTTTTTTGTTAATTTTCGCAGGTTCCTATTCCAGCTTTCTAATTACTTCTTGTATCTGGCTTATAAGACGAGAGTATATGTGCTAAATGAACACACAAATAAACTCACTATCATATTTTCACTATGCAATGGAAAATATAGCTAATATTAATCAACTACCCACTCAAAACAGCGGAACAAACCGTAACAGATACTGCTTATCCAGATTTATTACTGAAATAAAAAAGTGGGAGGCGAAATGGTCTAAATTAAAAAGCAATGCCTTGTCGAGACAGAGCGAGCGGAAACAAAGAACCGGGAATTCATCAAGCGCTTTTGAACCCCTAGCATTGTGGTGCAGAATTCACAGACCATTGGCGGAAAGAAAATCTTCGAGAGGATCGCCACTCTTTGACGCCCGATGCAAAAAGTAATCTTTTTTCCCAAGAAAACCTCTACTTCATTACTTTGTACGCTACCCACATAAAAGTATTGAGGAATTTTGAAACCGAGCTACTTGTTGAACGTGGATGCTTTTGAATAGATTATGCGGAGTTAATTAAATGATTTTTCCGCAGTGAATGGTAATGTCGCTCATATTTGAGGTTTAATCTTGGTTTTTTGAATTATGTGGGGCATTGTTTGAGTTGAATGCGGTGAGCGCCGCGGCGTTTTCGATCGGTTAGTGCTATTGTGATTTCTGGTGTGAATATACTTTACTTAATGAATTAATCAGACAAAAGTTGACATTTCCTCGCATATTCATATATTTAAAAAACATTAAAATAGCTCTCTTTTTAGTTATAATCAGTTTAACAGTTTTGAAGCTACAGTAAATTGTTATTATAATTCCTTTGCTACGCCGTAGTCGGGTATTCCCAATGCTACGCAAGTAACAAAACTAATCTAAGCAAATCATTTAAAAACGAAATTGAGGATCCAAAATTTATGTGCGGTAGGTACATTACCTACTTATGTACTATACACAAAACAAAACGTAAACCAATTCAGTATTCAGAATACGCTTCACATATATACAGTGTATCTGTCCATTACGGTATTAGCATTGGAATTCCGTCGGTAGGTACCGTCCGCTCACGTAGCGATGCAGCAATGGATGGACCAGCCGGTCCCCAGTGACTCCTGAACAAGATTGATGTATTTGTGAGATAGTGTCTCATGTAGGGTAGGATAAACTACGTGCACTTGTTAAAGTTTTGTACCGAATTTAAAACCAGATCACTCTGGGCCTCCCGGTGCCCCCACCAGTTCATATAAAAAACTAGCCAAGTGCGAGTAGTGCTCGCACACGAAGAGTTCCGTACCATAAGGCAAAAACGCCGAAAAAAACACGTTTGTTGTATGGGAGCCCCCTTAAAATTATTTTATTTTGTTTTTGGTATTTGTTGTTATAGCGGCAACAGAAATACCTACATCATTTGTGAAAATTTCAACTGTCTAGTTATCACGGTTCATGAGGTACAGCCTGGTGACAGACAGACAGACAAAGGGCAGTGGAGTATTAGTAATAGGGTCCCGTTTTTACCATTTGGGTACGGAACCCTAAAAACGATTAAGCTGGATTTACACGTTGGCAACACCAGACCTTCTTAGCTTTGTAGGCAACTAATTTTAGTAGGTTATTGCTGGCTTTGCGGTCATTAATGAGGTATTTTAAGTCGAGTATCATAATGTCAACCAAGGTAACCGACATAGCCCGAAGAATTGCCAAACTTAAGTGGCAGTGGGCAGGGGACATTGCTCACAGAACTGATGGCCGATGGGGCCGAAAGGTTCTGGAGTGGCGTCCGCGTACCGGAACTCCGGAAGACGTAACGTTGGAAGACCTCCCACAACGTGGTCTGACGACTTTGTGAAGGCCGTAGGAACCCGTTGGATGTGAGAAGCACAGAACCGGTCGAAGTGTAAGTGCTTGGGGGAGGCCTATGTCCAGCAGTGGACGTCTTTCAGTTGAAATGATGATGTCAATCATAATGTCAATTAGTAATTTTTGACCTTTTCATTTTTCGCATAGATTTTATAATTTATGATGATGCGGGTATGTTTTATTTAGTGTCCGACCGAAACAGGTTTTTCAGCCGAAACCGAAACCGAAACCGAACTTTCGGCCTTGCTCTTAGTTTCGGCCGAAACCGAAACCGAAACCGAAACTTACTTAAACATATTTAAAATTTCTATCGTATACAGAAATCTGGTGTGTTTTTTACACATTTATTTGAATATACAATGTATATTATACATACAGACAGTTGAATACTTACTTAATAATTTACGAGGTCGGTCCCATAATGAATTGGCCTAATATAGTTCTACGCGACATGTCGCTACATGTTGTGTGGCATTAAATAGTACGTTTATCGTGCACTTACTTAATATAAGAAACACGCATCGACATGAAATGCTTAGTCTTAGTTTAGCAGGCATTAGCATAACGAGAGTCGCGTATTTTTTCAAAATGTCGAAAACTGAGTATCGAAGTGTCATAAAGTTTTTGTTTAAAGAAGGTTTATACCCTGCCCAAATAAAAGAACGATTGGATGACGTGTATAAGGAGTCTGCCCCCTCCTATAGCACAGTGAAAAATTGGGTGAAAGAGTTTCGCCTCGGGAGAAAAACCGTCGAAGACATTTGCCACGATGGTCGACCTGTGGAAGTGCTCACTCCCGAAACGATTGCTCTTATCGAAGAGGAGGTTCTGAGTGACCGCCGTTTGAAGATTAGAGAAATTGCAGCTAGGCTTGGGCTCTCTAAAAGTACGTCATCGTGCGATCCATGAACATCTTCACATGAAAAAAGTGAGTGCAAGATGGGTACCGAAACTTCTTTCAGCGGTACAGAGACAGGAAAGAGTGCGCTGCGCTTCGGAGTTTTTGGATCTTTGTGGCGAAAATTCAAAGACTTTGATCGAGCGGCTAGTGACTGGTGATGAAACTATGATCTTGTATTATGACCCACAAAGCAAGCGCGAATCAATGGGATGGCGTTATAAGGGTGAAAAGCCCCCTAGAAAGGCAAAGGTGCAACAATCGGCTAAAAAACTGATGTGCACAATCTTTTGGGATTTTCAAGGCATTTTGATGGTGGATTTTAAAGAACGTAATACAGTCGTGAACGGATAATATTATGCTTCTTTAATATATAAATTACGAGACAAGATAAAGGAAAAACGAAGAGGCAAGCTGTCTAAAGGTGTCCTGTTGCTCCATGACAACGCCCCTGTTCATACCGCTGGTGTTTTGAAGGATGCAGTTCGTCAATGCGGGTTCACAGAAGTTGAACATCCACCTCACAGTCCAGACATGGCCCCGTCTGACTATTATTTATTTCCAAATTTAAAGCGAGACTTAAGAGGAAGAAAATTTTCAAGCGATGAAGAGTTGCAGGCGGCCGTCTTCGGTCATTTTGAGGCTAAAAACTGTGATTATTTTTATAAAGGTTTAGAGATGTTGATTCACAGATGTCAGAAGTGTGTTAGTAGTATTCATGGTGATTATATTGAAAAATAAAATTGGTTTCGTTTCATTTCCTTCATTAGTTCATAGTTAGGCCAATTCATTATGGGACCGCCCTCGTATGTGCAAAACACAACCTCAACTCCATGCGATAAACGATGGACGGCGGCGAACTGGGCCGGCGACGCCACGAGCGAGCACGAGCTAGCCGCGAAGTACGCCGAACGATGGACGATAATTCATGAACACTCGAGTTTCGGCGCGGCCGAAAGTTTCGGCCATTTCCTGGCCGAAACCGAAACTAAGGCCGAAACTAGATTATTTGGCCGAAACTGGCCGAAACCGAAACCGAAACCGAACTTTCGGTCGGTCACTAGTTTTATTTTAACAATTGTGTTCAAAGAACATGGCTGTATGCTTTGGCTGCTTAAGAAAGACTACCTTCACAAAAATATAGACTAAGTAGAAAATAGGCTTTACAATGTCTTACTTGTCTAAGGCTGCTACAGTGCTACCCCGAAAACAGCGGGAAGCATAAGAGAAGCAGTTGAGAAAAAAAAAAGAAAAAAAATATCGTGCCTGCCATCTCTACTATCACAATTATTTGCTTAAGAATCATCATCTGCCTAGCCTTTTCCCAACTATGTTCGGGTCGTCTTCCAGTCTAACCGGATGCAGCTGAATACCAGTGTTTTACATGGAGCGACTGCTGACCTCCACAACCCAGTTACTGGGTAATACTATACCCCTTGGTAAGACTGGTTGCCAGACTTTCGGACTTCTGACTACCCGTAACGACTGTCAAAGATTCACGAATGACAGCCGGAACCAACGGCTTAACGTGCTTTCCGAGATACGGAGGGGTCACGGTGTGCAAAGATGGTCACCCATCCACAGACCAACCGCGGCAAGCGTAACTTAACCTGATCGATCGGCCTGTGCGGCTGTTATTATTTAGCCACGGAAATGGACGCGAATGTTATATAGAAATAGATAAAAAGTAAATATTGTACTTAAAAATAAATTGGTAAAACACTACGGTTTCTATCATACGTCTTAATTTATTGAGCATAAAACTCAGACAGATTGCTCTTTTATAATTAAGTAATTATTACCACAGCCTCATAAAATATAATGGTCTTACAACATAGCGTTTACTTACCAATACGTGTATGAAACTTTACAAAATTAAGGAAGTTCGGATCGTTAAATTCTGTGTTAAAAATAACCTAAAAGCAATCAACATTATTGTTAATTACTTTTTATAACGTATAATTAAGGAGCTGCAGTATCTGAGGTATAATATACATAGAAGTATGTTATTTGCTCTGAGTGGACTCTTGTTTAAAACTACTGCACGAATTCTTTATGACTTGGGAACAGAGTATAAAGTTCAGTGCACATCATAAAGTTTCCAAGCACATCAGTCCGTCCACCTGTCTGTTTGTTGAGGCGAATCTCAAAAACTTTTGTTTGTATTTTGAAATGGTTCTGACAACGACTTTATGGCTTTGAATGGTTATATTTAAAGACAGATTAGGTATCCTATTTATATAAAATGGCAATGTTTTAGTAGCATGCGTAAGCCAACGTTCTGATTAGTTATAAAACTTCTTGGCAATAAAATTTGTATAAATAAGTCCACATGAATACGGAATGCACAGATATATAATCAAAACCGCATTGTATACGTAGACTTGAATTTTATAATACAAACTTCATTCTTATAAGGAGAATACTTTTCTCAGGAAAAATGTCTAATACACGACGTTATTATAAGAGTCATGAAAGCCGAAAATAATAAAAAGGAGGTTTTTTATCAAAGGTAATGAAATTCCACACGTTGATGGACCACATCAATTTATTTTATTATGTGCTCTGTGTCACTCGTGCATCGGCCGGAAGTCGGGCCGCGCGGGTGTGACGTCACCTCCTTTGTTTCGCACCACTCTCGGATTATGTTAATGTTGTCTCTGAGACATTTGTCTTTGCGTAATGCTGCTCAGCTTCTCATGCTGGAACCTTATTACTTTCCGATGTTGTTCACCTACGTACTTTATTGTTGTTTACGATTATTCGCTCCTCTCTCCGTCTAAAGTCGCTATGAATTATTACTATGCAATCCTTTTGAAAATAATTCCTTCTATGTAAACGCTCAAGTTTGCTCGGTACATAGAGAAAAGTTTGGCGTTGAAATTATTTATTAAACGCTTTGGAGTTTACTTAAGTATTATAAACTAGTTTTTGCCCGCGGCTTTGCCCGCGTGGATGTCGGAAAATACTCCACAGGAACGTAGTACCGGGATTAAAAGTACCCTATAATACTGATCCAAGTTTTAAACTATCTGTGTGCCAAATTTCATCCAAATCCGTACAGCTGTTTTTGCGCCAATCCGGAACATACATCCAGACTTAATAGAAAAAGTCTAAAAAATAGATTTTCGGCATCGGACTCGTTTCTACAGTTCGCTGCAATTACTTTTCTTTTAAATTTTCAACGTAGAGTTTTAATTCGTTACTATTTTTAACCGACTTCAAAAAAGGAGGAGGTTCTCAATTCGGCTGTATTTTTTTTAAATGTTTGTTACCTCAAAACTTACTTGTAATAACTTCTTGTCACTGTTACTTCGCAAGTGAAGGTATACGAATTTTCAGCGGGATTGTCCGAAAGGGTTACCGCTGGTCCGGAACATAAAGGGCTAAGGAAGGAACACGAGTGGGTTTTAGTCAGTAAGACTCTGACACTCCCTTCCGTTCCACCCAGAGCTGGAGGGGTCATTTGATGATTTCCAATACTGAAAAAAAAAGGTACCTACACGAATTTATGTGAAACAAATATTTACACATCTGCTGTTACTATCACAACTCTTTTTCTATTCCAAATCACAATATACAAGAATATAATAAGTAGGTACCTAAAAACATTTTACTGACAATGGCACAGGGAACAAAATAGATGCTTGTATAGCTAGTACCTACATAACATAGTATCCTGCATGCGACGTAGCAAACTTGGTAGTTATGGAGCACAATAGTATTCATACAGGGTGATCTATTCTTAGAAGACGGGGTGTGTTTATTGCTTAGATAGAGAGCTGGTTTACAGCGTGTTCGTATATTGAAGATGTCATTTTTACGCTACTAGCTCTAAGCCAAGGGAAGGGTAGGTTACTTTAAGGATCTTTTGAGTTTTGAGTTAAAATTAATATTCATTATTATGTACAGACGCCAGCACGTCAAGCTACCCGAAACTGTCAAATTTTTCCAATCAACTTTGAACCTTATGCTTTAGCGATAAAGTTGAAAATCTATTAAAGAAACTTGACAGATTGTAGTAGCTTGATGTGCTGGCGTCTGTACAGTCAGAAAATTTTACTGTCAAGCGAATTTGCAACCTACGTCAATTTGGCCTGTTAGTGCAATTTCATACAACAGTCAAAGAATGACAGTTGTAATTTGAATATTTGCGCAATTTTAAGTTGGTAGACAATTTGATTAACAATATTAATTTCCCTGAATTTTAGTTAAAAGTTATTATTTGTTCGAATACAATAATTTGAGTACTTAATTATTTGTTTAAAGCCTTAAAAAATAATTATAAATAAACTAACTACTAATGTAACTACTTATTATAATACGACCCCATAACAATAACATCAGCGCGGTGATTGCGTAACATACTAACTTTAATTTTGACAGTTCAGCAACATTCATTGCGCATTCATCACACGAATTTTTCTAACATATGAAGCAATGGATTAGTAATATCCTTCAAAATGATTCAGATTGTGATTGATAGTGTGTTACGCAACGGGGGTTTTAGTGAAAATTTACGACACCAGTTGGCACCACTTTGACAAGAGGTCTTCCATTTCGACAATGAATATAAAATATATGATGACGTTCATCATTCGATTCATTCATTCGTTCATCGTTCAGTCATGACTAAAGAAAATATAGGCTCTTTGACAGATGCCTGGACCTGACGTGTCAGTGCTGCGTCATTTCGAACGAACGTCATTTCAGAAAACCCTCATTAGGCTACTGGTCTGGTTTCCCCGAAGGATAACGCAGAGATGTACCGTAGTAGGTACTCCAACATTTCTCCAATTATGTTACCATAGTAAAGAAAAATCTTTTCCATAAAATTTCCTACCTATAGTATCCGGTTTCTGAAAGGCTGATTAAGTCTCCAATCAGTAAGTAGGTAACCTTTATTAAATCTCGCGTCGCCTGCTGTGATTGATGAATGATACTAGTGCAATCTAGCATAGCAACGAGAATTAAACACAAACAAATTGCAAAAGCTTGGTGGTTGGTTGCAAAGGTGTACAGACGCCAGAACATCAAGTTACAACTATCTGTCAAATTTCTATAATAGATTTTCAACTTTATCGCTAAAGCATAAGGTTCAAAGTTGATTGGCAAAATTTGACAGTTTCGGGTAGCTTGATGTGCTCTCTGTACATGTTGTACCCATGCAAGTCTTTTCTTCTTTTTGATATTTTACCTTCGTATACCTTTTGTTTATGCTTTTTCTACCTTTTTGGTTTTTACTTTTGATTGACAGATTATATAGTTTTGTTTTACTACCAAGAACCAGCGCATTGTTATTTCAGTAGTTAATACTACCTAAGCACCACCTAAAATTAATGGTCAGTTGTTTCCCTTCTATAACTCAATATAAACACGGTACTCAACAGTTCAGCGACTTCCAACTTCTACGAAGTAGGTCCGCATTGGCGTGCAGTGTCCGCATAAGTGGGGTCGGCGTCAGCGCCACTTATATGCTTGTTATATTACCAACACTGTGCTTTAAGGCTCCTTCAAACAGGCACGACACGACACGCGACACAAAGGCACGGCAAGTCGCGCAACGAGCGGTGCCTTTGTGTCGCGCGCGATTATATCGCGTGTCGCGTCTGTTTGTAGGAGCCTTTATGCTGTACACTGTTTGATAATGAATTCAGTTTAGGAATATTTGGTCTTTTAAAGGTATTGAATTACTGTATTGTATTTTAAGTAGTAGGTTATAATTGAGTACGTATTAGAAGGTACTATGTATTATCCTATATTGTGCTGAGTTAAGGTTAGATCTCCAAAGTGCCTCCGAGGTTGGGTTTTGTGAAATGTGTCCATATTGGCATGCACTGTTCGCATAAGTAGGCATGGTGTCAGCGCTACTTCTACGTTTGTTATATCACCAACACTGTGTTTTGTGCTGTAGGTACACTGTCTGATAATGAATTTAGTTTAGGAATATTGTTTAGGAAAATTTGGTGTCTCTTCCTTAATCTTTGAAGAGAAGATATTAAATGACTGTAAGTACTGTATTTTTAAGGTAAACATAAGTATTTAAAAGATGAAGTATGTTGATGATAAATATGAATTTAACATCATAATTTAAGGGCAATGCGCTGAGTTAAGATTAGATTGGCCGAAGTATGTCGCATTGGTGTGCAGTGTCCGCATAAGTGAACGCGCCAGCTTCACTTAAACGCTTGTTATATCACCAAAAATGTGATATTTGCTGTTCACTGACACGATTATGAATTCAGTTTTGGGATGGACATATTGAACCATTAAACACAATTTTGCTTCCTAACGTCAATCATTGTTTGCAGGACATTGAAGGCCCTTTGAAGATAATGATAGGTATCTCTTCATTATCATCCAAAGCACTCGACACTGTTGGTAATACAGTCCTTTGTATTGCACTATGCCATTTGGAATACACAATAACAAATAGCATGCAACCCAATACAATGCAATAATCAAAACTTAATTAAACACAATATAACTTAGCTGTGTGGAACTTATTCGAAGTTGTTCACTCTCTATTGAAGTTCCAGCAATTTTGTACTCACATGAACACAAATAAATGGATACAGTAACATCAAATAGGTACTAACATTGCAAACAATATTCCATATCATGAAAAAAACAGTACAAAAACAAAGCTTATTTCTTATATTCCATCTACCAACACCTCAATGGGGTAATTCCCCACAATTTTATGCATGTCTCATTCAAGCTCCACGCCGATGGGGCACTACAGACGTCCCCAAGTGGTCCCACTGCACCCGTCCTATTACGAGGACATGTCGACCTGGAGTATTGAATATGCACTATGCAAGTTGTTAATCCGCCGCTTAAGGACTCAATTGAAGCCCTTTTTTATAGAGACAAAGCACTATAAGTCCTGAAAGAAAAGATGAAACGGAAATCTCGCAGAACCTTGATGTCTGCATGTCCTAACCCCATGTTTCAACTTCTGTGGTTTAACGTAGCCACGAAACTATACGAAACAATAATAACGAGGCAAATAAAAAACGTAAACATCCTTTGGGTTGTAAAACAATACATGGCTGACTTGTTAAATATGAAAATAACAGCTTCCAAACTTATAATTTCAGTTTGTGAAATAGTCACTAAGTACAGCATACAGCTCACAACACGCCATTCAAAATAATGCAACATGATTGGTTGGTCGTTCGAAAAATAAACATCAGATAAACATTGTTTTCTTTACACCCAAATCAAGCAGATTTACTGTAGTATCCAAACCTGATTACCGTACGTAGACACGTTAACAGCCTATGCAATTTCCCCCCTCGGCGTACTACGCTCGTTTGTTGATATTCAACTTTTGTATAAGCCAGCAAACATTATGGCGTAGTGTGATAGCGACCAAAATTTATTTCAGATACGTGAGCCTATATTGTCATATGGAATTGGGAAAATCCAATTGTGTCAACACACGAGTCGTATGGGGTAAGTTTGTAGAATTGAATTGGTCGGCAGGTAAACGGTTATTGTAGGTAATAATAGCGCTCCGAATTTGTCCGAAGTAACATGCCGTCTGCACTGCAATTAGGGGCCGTTAGGCGATGGCTGGCGCCGGCCGGCTCCCTGCCTACTCGCCAATACAACATATTACCGCGATGGAAAAATACTAGGTATTGTTTAAAAAGGGTTGTTTAACACGGAAAAATGTCGCATCGATTGTGTCGCGCTCGTTCGCGTAGATGTCCATCGACTTCAACGGATAATCACGGTTTAATGTCTCCATAAATCCAGGGTGCTTTGCATGCTTAAATGACACGCTGTTAATACTTGTTTATGGGTATTTCCTCAATGGACTACGTGAATATTATAGTGTTAATAAATAATGTTTACACGATTTTTATGTACAAACGCATAAGTAACGAATTCTTTCAGGTTTAGATACCTCTCACTGCACGTAAAGCATTTGTAGATTTTAACAAAGTTTAAATCTATGCGAATGTAGTCGTATCAACGTCCTATTAACATAATTAATCAATTATAGCATCAAATAACACACCTACCAATAAAATCAAACTGATTACCTATATTACAGTAAACACGGCGCGTATTCAGCTGTAATGTTCGTGCAGCAACATTTATCAATCAATTTATTGTCCAATTACATGGGACATATTTCTCTAAAAGTTACATTGCAACATTTACAACCAATGTCTCTGATACGTACGACCCATTAAAAGCCTATATATAAGCGAATAAAATTCACATGCATGGCTGTAAACGGCGCGATCGTAAAATTCACTGCACTCACTTTGTGGCGCTCTGGAAATTTATTTAAAAGCTTTGACACGCAGTTAGGATGATGTAGAGCTACTTACACATAATTAGGTTCGAGAATAGAATCACACAGAGCTACGTTAAAAAGAAAAGCTGGATTTTCTTCAACAAAACACCGCGATAACCCCTCCAATGTTTGATTCAGGAGGCTGCAGCAACATCCCCTTGTTGACACCCCTTGAGAAAAATACATACATAATTTATTACGAAAGCTATCTAAATTTTTATTACGTTGTAAAGTTATAGTACCTAAACTATTTTGAGCACAAAATAATGTAAAACTACAGTTGTTAAGTTATAAGCAATGACCGAAAACTTTATTGTCGCATAAAATTACCATTTCAGTGAAGATACATGGTATTCTTTAAAATAGTTGAACTTAAGTACAAGAGTAAACGTTCTGAAATGTACTATAAGCTTGAACTACTTACAAAATTTAAAGTGTCTGATGTGACAGTATTTTTTTTATTTTTTTTTATTAGGTTCACCAACAATTGATTACACTAATAAAACCACATAATACATTTTTAAAAGTAAAAATAACAGTGCATCAATTACTTATAGGTAAACACAACATGCTTAAAACAATGAATCAGAGAAATAAGCTAACTTACTTAGTAATAAGTGCTAATATTGAAAAATTGGCAACTTCGGTAAAAAGTTACATTTAAATGCAATTCAGATTGGATATTCTGATAAAAAAAAATATAAAATTGGTAGAGGTTTTCTTTGACATTGTATCATGAATCAGTAAAAGTATACGACGTAAATTAATTAATTATTTAAATTTTGAGGTCATAAAGTTCATGTACATATTTATCGCAGCGAAGTTACACATTCAGATATTTTGGTTATCGTTCTAGTATATTAATAAATTCTTTATTGGTATAAAAAACGTGTACAAATAAAGTGAAGCCCAGGAGGCCTACTCTCTAAGTTCCTCAACAAAGATACGGGCCCGTCCGAAAGTAGTTCAATATTTCGAAATGAACCCAACTCCCGACTAATTTACTTTAACGGACGGGTATAAACAAATCAATTCGTGTTGACAATTATTTTTAGTTCGGGCACCGAACTTATCTTATGTCCATAGGTGATACGGAATATGAAATTCTCGTAACTTCGGTCGAGACTACGGATTGCGTGCTTAGAGAGAGACACCTGACTCCTGCGCTAGGTAACAACATGTGCGTTACAGGAGCCAATGTCTTTTCAGAAGGTACTGGATTTTGTGCAATATACATCGTTTTATAATTACACACAAAATTCTAATGTACACACTCGTTTTGTCTATACATGACATATACAGCACATTGTATATTTATTTAATTCACGAGATAGTCGATGCCAAAATTATCCAACAAAATGATATTAAATTGGTTTTAATTCAGTGAAATAATAATCAGCAGAACTGAAGGAATGTAGCAGGTTCTTCTAAGAAAGGCTACCTCAAGTAAAGTGAATTTAAAATCTCGGGGCGGTTCCAACTTGGAGAATTTAGGTTAGAAGTTAACTGTTAGGTCATCATGAAGACGAAGAGCCACATTTCTTGGGGTGAGATCCCTACTCAGATGTATTAAAGTATTGTGACAATTTTAAAACCAAATAAACACATTGTTAATAGTTTTAAAATATTGAGGAAAAATAA
This sequence comes from Luperina testacea, assembly GCA_927399505.1. Classification (NCBI taxonomy): domain Eukaryota; kingdom Metazoa; phylum Arthropoda; class Insecta; order Lepidoptera; family Noctuidae; genus Luperina; species Luperina testacea. Next base: position 14,047,799 of record OV656760.1, on the reverse strand, counting down.
CCTAAGTTTTATATTTATTGAAAAACCTTTTGTTGAATCACATCTATAGCACTAAAATGACAAAATAAATATTTTAGTCCACATAAACCTACATGGGCACTTATGAAACGTCAGAAGCTGTGTGCATGGTTCCAATCGGTCGCTTCCTATGGACAAGAGCCTGTGGGTATAATCTCATCTAAGCGATAATAATCAATGTCAAAAAAATAAATAGTGTCAGTCAATATAATAATTTTAATTTTTCTGTTTTAATTTTTATTTGAATTTGTTTTAATTTTATTATAATTTTAATTTTTGATCTAATTTTAATTGTGATGTTGATTTTAATTGTGTTGTTGATTTAAATTGTATGTACACTATGATCCTAAGTTGATTGAAATAAATAAATAATAATAATAAAAAACTTGTTTAAAATGTAAGGAAATTAGAGTTAATTTTGGCAGTTAAGCCTGAGATTAGACTGTTAACGTTTTTATAATTACGAGGATTACGCCTCAGGTACTTAATAAAATAGTCCATCAATCAGCAATTATAACAGCTAGCCATTACGCGCTTTTTTAATTTTTAACGTCACGATATTATCCTGGACGTCCACGTTCGTCCACGTCCATGAAATGTCTGGAAATACGTGCACGTTATAACGTTATCGTGGACGGAAATTTAAAAGCATCTTAATTTTATTATTTCCATACATTTCACTTCCCTGTGTTATTAACGTAATGCCGTGACGTGAACATCCACGATTATATCGTCACGTTAGAAATTCTAGCGCACATTGAGGTAATGTAACCTAAGTTTTATATTTATCAAAAAACCATTGTTAAATTACATCTTTATTTTTTATAAGCCTGTAATGCTTCCACTGTTGGGACACAGGACCAGGTAATGGGCTATAATCTACCACGCGGGCCCAGTGCGGGTTGGTAGATGGTAGATGTCTTCGAATTTTTGCTTCTAAGACTGTTTTGAAATCACATCTATAACACTAAAATGATAAGCTGTTATCATTATCGTCATAACAGCTAGCCATTTACAAAACAAAATATTTCGCCAATTTCCTGCAACATTATTTAGTATGGAAATCATTATTCAATTTTCGTTTAAACGCGTTAAAGTGACTGCACGCTCACATTCGCATACAGAACAATTTGTGTTAATTGTTCCAAAAAAACTATTATATCTATTTTATTCAATGCTGTCGCACCATTTGGTGTCGTCATAAATTTAAATAGGTATTTTGATTGTGCACATTTTACTGAGTAATATGATTAATGTAATGTAGGTTAAAACGAATAACAATTGTGTTATTTTGTACCCAAATCTGCTGGGTTACTGACTGCTTACGATTTATTCTGTTAAACCCTCACCGTAATAACTTAGATGAAGTGAGCTTGAAGTGAGCTGTCACTATTATCAATCCTAGCTTCAGGTGGAATGACAGCTCACTTCACCTAAGTTTATACGGTAATATTTTTACAGAATACACAGACAATACCTACTCTTATTAACAAAATTAGTGTACTATATATGTACACCTCTGCTCTACCCCTCGGGGTAACAAGGCGTGATGTTATATCAAAAAAATTAATATACAAGTGTGTTGAAGAAATTCTCATCCACCATAGCATAGCAGATATATTTTTTGTGAATATCGTACATGATAAAGTCATACCTACTCTATGGTGAGTAACTTAATGAAACAGTATTTCCCATCCCCTCTGTATGTACGAACGTCAATTAGTGATTTTATCACCACGCCGAGATTATTGGTTCGGTGTACATCGGATCCGCATCCCCTGGGCCTCGACTAAGCTCCAAAATTCGTTACTACACGGAAACTCCTACTACTTTAGTACAAGAATTTTCCACAGTTTTGTCAGCAAGCAATTTAAAGCCGCGTTCCCTTGCTTAAGATGCATTGGCTCATTCCAAACACAGGATTTAACGTTGGTTCGAGAGGCCGACACTACGAGTAAATGTGGCAATTCGTAGGCGACTCGTCCCACAACAGGCATTAGCACTAAATGACATCCATGAAAAATCTTCGCGAAGCGCTCAGATAAGAAATAGGGGAATAAAAAAGATTTTCCCGCCTCTTACAGTGTTTTATTTGATTCCTGTCAAAATTGGAACAATAGTTTAGGCTCGCTCCCCCTGGAGACAGCCGCTGACAGAACGGGGAGAGTGGGCAAATTATTTTGTTGTAATTTGAATTTATGTTTGTTTTGTTCGCTCCTGTACCTTTTCAAGTAAATCTGATACAATCCCAGACTACTCAACGGCACCGCTCGTTGCGCGACTTGCGGTGCCATTGTGTCGCACGCGATTATATCGTGTGTCGCGCCTGTTTGTAAGAGCCTTAACCCTAGTTTAAACCTTTTCTTTGACTCATCATTATTTTGATATTTTAGGCCTTTATACCTTACATGGCATTGCACTGTGGCTCGATTTAGGAGTGTGTTTAAACTACTAATAAGTCAAATCAAATCCAATTGAATTAACAGCTAGATAAATTTTTGGCCTGATAAATTGGCCAACTCAAATTTTAAAGCGAATCGAGGAATTTAATTCAATTAACACACGTCATTTGAATGCACCCCACATATAAAGTGGTATGTATGGTGAACTAAAGGTGAGTGAATTCAGTTGTGTGATCTATAAAATATCAAACTTCAACGTACAGTTAAATTGCTTAAAGTATTATATGAGTCAATGTCTGGCGCCGCGGGCGCGTATTTATCTATACCGTTTTAGCACATCACCCTGCACAGAGTCGAAATCAGTTACAATTTCAAGAAATGTAATATAACAACTAATACTATTTATTGTAAAAAACAGATAGAAAGGAAATAAAATAAATATTTAGTAATAAAGAAAATCATAAAAGCGCTCTTTCTCTCTCCTACTTGTTTAAAATGTTGCTGTGCCAGACAGGGTCCATAATTGTTTCTATTGATTAATACTTACCATCTATGTACACAACATTATGGATTGCAATAAAGATTAATTGAAATTGATATGAAATCTTAAAAGTTGTTAGTCATATCATATCGTAATAGTTAAACATGAGATACTCGTAGATCGCTTCCGGAGATTATTTTTTACGTGTTTATTTTTTTATATAATAGTACTTTATGCACACAAATGTATAGAGGCGGATTTAACGCCATAGACAATTTCTATCAGTCAACCTTTGGGTGTTACAGAGATAAACACTGGTAGGTGCAATTATGAAAATTGAGGAATAAATATTTGCTAATTACGTGTTCCATACTTATGGAATTACTTAATCTGAGAAATGTAGGTTCAACAACGATAAGGGTGCGTACATACGAGCACAACTTTTTACGCGCGCGCGTCTTGTAGGTACGCATCGACCCTTTAAAAACATTGGAATTAAATGCTTCTCTTTTGAAGGAGCGATGCGTAAGCGCCGGTCGCGCGAAAAAAATCGCGCTCGTTGAACGCGACCTTAGGGCCGAGTTATTCCACGAAGTATAAGCTAGAGATTCATTAAAAATGTTTGAAAAAAAAAACAACATGGAAACCCTAAATCACTTCACCTTTCTCAATTCAAAGTAGCCTTTCTAAATACGCGCTGCGGCCGTTGAGCGGTGACCCCATGCAGACGAAATTCTAGGAAAATGCTTTTTGCCTTGGGCTGTTGGAAATAACAGACAATTATTGTACAATGACTTTTTACTTCGTACGATTTTTCGCTTTATCTACTACTTAATTGATTATACTGAGAAACGTTTGTCTAGCTTAAGAATGTTTCTGTTACGAACTTCGAGTTGTTTACGAAATCTTTGTAGCGTAATACCGTTAAGAAATACATCATAGAGATAAAAAGATATTTTAACTTGCGTATTTAACAATTTATGAGTGTCTTTTAATTAAACTAGATTGTAACAATTGTTCTATAAATAGGTGTGCTAATACGCGACATTCTGTTCTAACATTTATTACCATTCCATGTTTGACTTTGATTAATTATAAACATTTATTATTAATGGATTCCTAATTATAATAATCGCTACGCGCTACGACGTTGCTACGCGCTACGGCTACTCAAAACCGCGCGTAGGCGTTGTTAAATCGTAGCACAATACTTTCGGCACTACACGCTCCATAAAACACATTTACGAAGCCGGAAAACAACAATGTACTATTTTTATTATGAACCTAATAAACAAGTTGACGTATTGGAAACGGATTTATAATTCAATAACAGGGCACAAAGTGAACGGAATATCCGAGTGTATAACTGGCGTCAGTAAGTTTCCATAAGCTGGAGTAGTTATACCGTTATTATCTATGCAGTGTTAGAACGCAGGGGGCACCTGAGACTGCACGCTAATTCCGAGCTCAGCCTCTCCTTACGACCGATAGCTGTACGCTTGAACACGTCCGCCAGATAATTGCTGCATACTCAATTAGGGTAACGCTATTAGCGTAATTAAATTCCCACCCGTTTTATATGCGACGCCAACGAGTTATAACCGCGATGACTAATTAAAGCAACAAAAGGTCAATAAACATGACTCACTGAATCGTTTCAGTCGCGATGAACGATTCATGAACACGTTATTTTGAATGGGACATTGTTAAACGATACGGAAAATCACACAAATTGAACATTTAGGACATAAGCCGGCAGACACACTAAAACAAACAAGATCGCAAAGTCCAGTCGTGTCAACACGGGCCGGTAACGTGGAAATTATACGGCACAAATTACATCATTAGACAGCGCGACTTTGTACGGGTGTCTGCATGAGAGCCGCCCGGTGCGAGCCGGCGGGTAGCGCGTGCGACGCTCTTGTTATCGACCTCACTTGTCCCGCCAATCAATTACGATTGCTTGGCTTTTCAAGAAGACCACAGCGATCGATCGTCTGCGTATAATGACATTCGCAATATCAGATTTTACAGGGCTTGTCGCTGATTCGTCACTATTTTGAGCTTTCATGAACCCGCCGTGACCTGCTTCCACCCGCCCATGACCGGTAACAATTAGGAAAACCTCCGCCGGTGCAAGTCGCGCGGATATAAAACTTTATGTACGCATATAAATTTGGATGTCGAGACATGTTTTATTGTTCAGTCGTAAAATTTGGGGTCGGAAAGACCGACATATTTAATAAATACGAACAAGGTCGTAAAGTTGAATGCAAACCTCTTCGTGGCATCGATAATACCATCGAACTATTTCTGACTTTCATCAGTACCTACTTGTTTACCGATCGATTCTGGGTAAGTCCGTGTTCCGGCGATGGTAATTCCTTCATTTTTCGAAAAATGAATTTCGCTAGATTGTGAAAACGAAACGTAAGAAACTTGCATTTCTCAAAGTGCTATCTCTTTGTGACGATTTTTTCTCGAAATATTCGGTTTCCCCATACAAGTTCACAAAATGGCTCCAACAATAACGTGAATCCGCTTAACATTTCGCCCGGCCGCCCCGGCAGCCCCGGCCGCGCCGAACGCCCCGCGTGGGGAGGCGCGGGATTCCCAGTGACGCGCCTTAAACGTGGCAATACGACGTTACCTATCGCTTCACTTATTTACCGAATACAACTCTAATAAATTTAATAAAGGGGAAGGAAACGTGTGACAGATGCACGAGGCACGAGCCAGCGAGAAAAAATACCTGTCGGGACGTATCGTGCCGTATATGTTCGAGCTCGAATAAATTTTTGTTTGCATATATCGTTTCCAATAACTCATAAAAAGTAATAAAAAAATGCCACCTTAGCAGCTGTAAATTTCCTAGAGAGCACAACATCTACAGGTAGTTGGCAGGCTTCCAGTCCTACCTGAACCTAGACGTGTTCTACATTAAACTCTGTGTCACAGCAAAAAGTTTAATGAGGCTCATTTACACAGGGGTGAAATAGTACAGCGAGCTGGTTGAATCTAAAATTCAAATGTCAAAAATGTAAAATATAGCCGCGTAAATATAAAAAAAAAACGGCAAGTTGGTGGACAGTGAGGCAGGGCGGTAATCCGGCTGTCGCCGGCAGGTATCGATGGACGGATTAAAACACCATTTTTACTGACGGTTAAACCCTTTGCCGAGTATCATTTTCATGTTTTCAATTATAGCATCGATACTGCGATATTGCGGCTTTGATGTTTTTCTTTATACAGATAGATATTATTTATACATTTGGCCCTTACTTCTGATTGTCAAAAGCTTTCAAATGTTGTTTTCCTCCTTTCATGTAGCTTTAGCATACATTACTATGTATGCTAAAGATGCGAATGTGATACGAAGTACATAAAGTCGACGTCATAATTGCTTTACCACTTTTGACAACTTCATCATCTGCATCTGCCTGCCTTTTCCCAACTATATTGGGGTCGGTTTCCAGTCTAACCGGATGCAGCTGAATACCAGTATTTTACATGGAACGACTGCCTATCTGACCTCCACAACCCAGTTACTGGGTAATACGATACTCCTTGGTAAGACTGGTTGTCAGTTTTTCGGGCTTCTGACGATCCGTAACAACTGTCAAAGATCCACGAATGACAGCCGGGACCAACGGCTTAAGGTGCTTTCCGAGGCACGGAGGACAAAAATATTGGACCCATATATTGAATCTTTACTAAGGTTGAAACTATCTGACTGTCACATAGATACATCGACCTCTTAATTTTATGGTATGCAAGCAGGGCCGTGCCGGTAGGTACTCAGCGGTTCTTGCCCTTTCGGTACCTGGGTAGCGGTTCTAGACGGGTACCAGTACTCCACCTAATTTGTACTGAAACCAAATGCAGGTACCCATCGCATACCACAAATCTCGTATTTGTAACTTGAAGTCATTATCTAATGCCTATTAACTATCCTTTTTACTTACTACATCTGTTTTTTCACTGTAACTTACGGATATTTTGTTTAGTACCGGTTTTGGTACCGATACTGATTTGAAATACCAATGGTAGATGGTACTACGTCTGGCACCGGTATTTCAAGCCCTGCATGCAATCTAGGGTGGTCAAACAATTACGAGGTCGACTAACCAACAACGTACAGACGCCAGCACATCAAGCTACCCTAAACTGTCAAATTTTCCCAATCAACTTTGAACCTTATACTTTAGCGATAAAGTAGAAAATCTATTAAAGAAATTTGACAGATTGTAGTAGCTTGATGTGCTGGCGTCTGTACAACGAAAATATTTAATTGATAAGCCAAAAAATCATTTGTGACGTGCTACAATGTGGAACACGACTAGGAAATCGATGGTATGGCAGGACTATAAAACTATAAATAATAAATATTCGCGGTCATAAAATTTTATGTTGTTAGGAGGGCTGTGGAGCGGTGAGTGGCTTCATGGTGAACATCAATTGTTCTGCGAGGAGGCACGTCGCGCCGCAGACGGCACGATACATAAATTTAGCATACTGTTACGAATTCACGATAAAATATAGAGAAGAAAATGTGTTTATTACTCCAGTGTACATAATAACTTACGTGTACTTACGTAAACGTATAACGTAATAGTGTGATTCTTGGAAGCTGAAACAAAAGTATTATTAGTTTTTGTGCTGTCGTTAGTATTTGTTGTCTTATTTGTTGCATTATGTGGTGTTTCCAGATATAACATTTATAAATAGTACGTTACCTTTGTAAACTAGAAATAAAATACCATGCCTACTTACAAACAGACTAGTACAAGTTACTTTGTATAACTAATTGGAACAAACTCGGCAGCATATCAAGTTACTACAATCTGTTAAATTTCTTTAATAGATTTTCTACTTTATCGCTAAAGCATAAGGTTAAAAGTTGATTGGGAGACAGTTTCGGGTAGCTTGATGTGCTGGCGTCTGTATTTTCACACGACCAAATCCCATTTTCCAGTTGCGGTTTGACTGAACAACACCCTAATACAGTAACTCACTTTCAATCACAATCAGAAGTTTTTGAAGGAATTTGCTAGTCCATTGCTTCATTTGTTTTAAAAATTGGTCTACTCAACAACGTATATAACGCAATGAATGATGTTGAACTGTCAAAATGAAAGGCCAATCCATTGTAAGTGTGTTACGCCATAGATTTTGTAGCTGTCTTCATTATTATAAGTATATTATCATTTAATGTTTTAGTCATTCTATCTCCAAACCATGCAGGTAATATCAACAACATAGTCAAAGTCAAAGTCAAATCATTTATTTCAAATAGGCACATTAAAGGCACTTTTGAACGTCAACTTACAGTAAAATTGAATTGATTCTAGTCGCCCCTTCCAAAAGGTAGTTTACGTATGGAGAAGAATGGGCAAGAAACTCCACCGTTACTCTTTTAAAATGTTTTACAAGGTTTTGTATTCATAATATAATTATATACGTGAAGACGATGCACCTAAAATAAAAGTCTACCACAAAAAAAAAGAATTAAGAATTAAGCAATTACAGGTAAATCAATTATGTGATAGATACATGGTGCTCACATATTTACAAATATTGGAAAAGTAGATGATTTTTCTAGAATTTTAACAAGTGTGTGAGTTAGTGTAGTCACAGATTGTAAAAATCAATGTCATAAAATTTTTAAAATTATAAATTAAATTAGGAACCAGTTTGATTTTGTCTGGACACTAGATTGTCCTATGGAGCTGGACCAGCATGTTTCCAAGCATTCTTATCTTGGATATAATCCTCTAATTTGTAATATCCAACACAGTAGTCAACACAGAATGAGTCAACACACAATAGTCAACACAGAATGAATCAATATACTCAATACATGTGCTCTCGCGTCTTATGCCTCTTAGAATCGTAATACTGTCAATAAGTCCCACTCTCTCGCGCTTACATGCATAATATGAATATTAATCGAGTGAGAACATTCCTTTAATTCGATTTGTGAGTGTTTAGTTCTAACTAACTATGAATTACTATTAGTTTTTTTCCTCTAAGCTCTCTACATTGTAAGTGTATTATTGGATATCCAAATTACCAGTGATTTTGCAAAAACTTGTCATATGAAAAATTTGCAAAATTCTTGTGAAATAATTAATTAATTTATTTATCCTCGCACAAAAAGGTACAAAGGCGGACTTAATGCCTTAGGCATTCTCTACCAGTCAACCAAGGGTGGTGGTGGTGGGTGGTGGTTTAATCACGGTATTTTACGGTTAAAGTGTCTCAGTTTCCAATTGTTCATATAAAATTAGAAGAAAATTAAAAAACACATTAAACTTAAAATTAAGCACACATGCTTGCAGATTAATTAAATTTTGGGGAACAACGACAAAGACTTAATAATCTCATATTATTATTTGACTATTTCTTTCTATCTTCCGTGACACAAATAAAATCTTTATACATATATGGTAGGAAGGAAATCATATTTTTATATTGACACTGCCACCTGTCAATCCATCTAATAATGTCATATCCTCCTCTTATAACAGCTACTAATAATGACACCCCTGTGACGCAGGGTTGCCAACTAGATATGATCAATCCTAGCAGTAGCGAAGGGTCAATTTTTGTAAGAGGTAAGCCGGAGTAGATATCTTAAATATGATTAAGTATATTATTTGTCTATAAAATACTGACTGTGCCATTTTTCAAAGAGAAGCCGATAGAAATCCAGTTGTATGGAACCTTCGCTACTGAATCCTAGATCATATATGGAAAATAACTGCTGTAAATATAATAAAACAATTTGCCATTACTATGTAGCAATCGAGACTGTAGTATTAAGTGATGCGTGATGCCACAGAGTATCTACTACCCATAGTACCTAGGCGTCAATGTACATGTGTTTAGAAAAAACTGTCATGAAGGTATGAATGAAATGTTTTTTATTCTGTAAATAGGATATCGGAAGTACTTTTACACGTCATTTATGAGTGACGGAGTTTAAAGCCGAGCTTTTTTTAAAGTCTATGTTTTGTGCTATCCTAAAATATTGATATCTATGTTGTTCATGCGTTTGACCAGGGGGGTCGCACAACAATGGGTAGATATCTAATTTTGTCTCATTAGCTAAAAGTTGGTGGGTTAACGGATGAGGAATGCACAGTGATTCGTTGTCCATAGGGCTTGATAAATGACAAACTTTATACCATACCTAAATTATACCCCAAACTCTGGTAGGTAGGACAGTTTGGGACGTAAGCTACATCTTTCCCATAAAACCCCGCAGAAATCCTTTGTGAAAACACTAACGTTGACAGACTGTAAAGAGTTAATTTTGGTAGACTGTGTAGTATATACTCCAGGTATTGCTACAGGAGTCGTGTGCTCTTGTACATTGACATTTAGTGCAGACCGAACCATGGTTTATGAGCCACGCGCCCCAACCGACCCGACTAACGTACTTTTACTATGATTACAATTTAAAAATATTGTCCTACATGGTAAAATGGTTGTCTGATACGGAAGGAGTAACCTTTTTTTGGTGCGTAGATGAGAATTTTATGGTTTGTTGTATATTTTTTAAAGGGGGTAAATAAAATGCCCTCTACAGATTTCAATGTTTATTTTTTAACATTGTAGAAATAACTAAAAGTATTTGTAGTGTTCACTGTTCAGATATAAAGTCATCAGAACGTGTGGATATGCTTTTTTATTTCTCTCTTCGAAAAATGTTTTCATTATTTTAGTTGCTACCCATCGCAAAAACAAGCTCAGTATAAATAAACTCAATCTTCACTAAATAACGTATAAATAACATCAAAAGAAAAAACCAACAAGTTTTGCGTTGCTTGGTCATAAAAAATCAACTTTCTAAGGGTTCCATGATGATGTAAACCAATGGATTTTTATAATACATCACTCGTTCACCCCATGGAGTTGAAGGCAACTTCAGGTCTCCCACGGGAGTCCTACAACTTATAGGGATAAAGAATATCCTATTATGTTAATCTGGGAACTGAGGCACCTTTACACAAAAAGGTTCAATGTATCTACGCACTTTTAAGAGGGATGTGTAACGGATTTTCCGGGACGATAATGACATATAAAAATAACATAAAAGTTTTATCTATTCTCTTGTTTTTATGGAAGTATGTGTACGCTTTTATGGTAGTGGATTGATTATAAGAGTGTAAGTAGTAGCAGTTTTAATAATTTGAAAGTAAAGGCTCCTTCAAACAGGCGCGACACGACACGCGACACAAAGGCACCGCAAGTCGCGCAACGAGCGGTGCCTTTGTGTCGCGCGATAATATCGCTTGTCGCGCCTGTTTGTAGGAGCCTTAAGTCTTTACATATTTTAGCTATACATATTTTATCTGTTTGTTTTGTGCTTTTAACTGCTCTTATTTTGTGTGTGTGTTGTTTTGTTTTGATGTATGTTGAAATATTATATTTTCTGTAATAAATGTTTATTATTATTATTTTAGTTTTTAAATTAAATTTTCTCAGGTTAGTACCTGGTATTTTCAGAATCTCACGGGTGTGAACTAAGGTGAGATTCTAGTTATTATTTTAAGAAGGTAAATTGCTCTGTACTGCAGTGAAATTATTATCCAAGTCTAGTTGTAAAAAATTTCTTACTATGCGGCAAGTGTTTAAAGGCTCCTTCAAACAGGCACAACACGACGCGCGACACAAAGGCACCGCAAGTCGAGCAAAGAGCGGTGTCTTTGTGTCGCACGCGATTATATCGCGTGTCGCGCCTGTTTGTAGGAGCCTTAATATGGCAGCTTTTTATAGTGTATTTAGAAAGATTTAGTGCATTAAAACTATTGAATATTTGTTTCGGGATAACACCTGTTGTTGATATTACTATTAGGACTATAGCGACTCTATTCATTTTCCTATTATTATTATAAATTAAAGTCGCGTTTCGTGTGTGTGTGACCACGCTATTCTTCTAAGCAACGCAACGTATTTCGATGCGGTTTTTTACCATCATTTTGAAAATTCATCCCAGTGTATGTGTATTCATACATTCATTTCAGCTGGCCACTTAGACTGGTTCTGTGCTTTCTGCATCCAGCGGCTTTCACAGGGTATTAAACTTACATATAATGAGAAAATTTAGATGGTTTTTAATGACATACAACCCGTACCGAGCAGGGGCAGATCGTTATTTAAAACTATATGACCATCAAAGTTTAAACAAAACCTTTCTGATATCTATGTATTATTAGATATAGGTATCCCTATATCCCAATGCCAGGATGTTATATTTCATGCCATAACCAGCAAATGCGGATTTTACCTTTTGCCTGACGATATGGTGATACTTGTATGTTAAAAGTATTTGGTGGGTCGAAGTACCTAAAAACAAATGGTCAAGGTTCGTCGTAAACCCGACGTTTCGTGTTTTCATTGTGTGTTTTGGTTATAAACATGATATTATGTTTTTTTATAAATTTTAACACTTTGCGGGACACTTAACTCCCCTCGACGTAATAACAATAAAACTTCTATTGTGTCTCGTTCAGTGTCCTTCAATATGTTAAAAGATAATTGTTTGATGATTGATTTGATTTTCCGTTTGAAATAGATTTATCTGAATGAAAAATTAGTTTTGTGCGTGCCTTCAATCCTTACATATCTCAACCTATATTTTGCTTGCAAAGATATAATAATAATAAAATTATAAATATTAAAGTACCTAACCCAAATAATAAACAATAATATTAAATGATAATGAAATGTGTGACGAAATATGAAGAATAAAAGGCATTTTTTATTTAATTGAAATGTATTGTATTACAATCTACTGTACTCTCAAAAGTTGTTTACATATTCTGTATCTCTGCATTAAATAATATTGTCATCCTAAAACTATGACCATACTATGGTAAGTATAACTATTTCAATTTATAATTAACCACGCGTTGAACGACAACAAAAAGCTCTTCCAAGACATACGAACGCAATTATTTAACAGAGAGTCTCTAAACCAATAACAACGCCCTCAAAACACCAGCCAGCCCAAGTTTATCATCAGAGAAAGTTATTAAACTCCCAGTATATATAAACTACTTACCTCCACTGAGTAAATACACTTTGTACTGCTCAATACTATTCGAAATTGAATCGGTAGATATTGACTTCAGAGTGAAACTTTCAATCAGTCTCCGGACCCTCAAACAGTCAGTAGTAAATCAAAATATTTTCCCGCAGCACCTTGAGCGTATTCTAATACCGAAACCTTCGGCTCCCATCTCCGGCATATGAATGTTTATCTCAGAGATATTTTTTCTATCTTTTTATTTTATCCCGTCCCTCTGAATAAATAAGGCGAGCCGAAGCCTCAGCACTAATTGAAGGCGAATTGCTCCACCCCAAGATATTGGCCTTCTTCACCAGCATCACTTACATTATTACTGGATTTGAATTGGTAATTAATTGCCTCTCCAGACGACACTCCAGCCTTCAGACGCCAACACACATTAAACTTTATTTTCAAAGTGAAAATTTAATTTAAAAACATCTACAGTAATTTGTTACCTTTGAAAAATGTTACAACTTGGTGAAAACTTGTTCACGCCTGAACTCATGTGGGATCCAAGTCATAAATTCGGAAAAAGTTGAAAACAAAAGTCGCCCAATGCACTTCCCGTTTGCATCTGCTGCTGTTGCGGAAATAAAAAGAGCTTTTCTGTTCCACCATTCTCTGATTGCTTTCGGGATTTTTATTTTTTTGTAATAGAAAATATTTTACTATTAACCCCTTGTTTCGCATTTTGTTGAAAATAACAGTTTCAATTTTATATTTGTTAGTAAATAATTGAGTATTGAAAATGGATTGCATTTAAATAATACTTATTGTCAAAGATAACTCCTATTTTAATCTAATGGCATTTGAAATCCTCATTTATGTACGCTGACGCTACGCCATTCGGAGCGCAAACTTAACAAACACTACGCCAAATTACTCACTTTATTAAAGACACGTTACTAGATCGGATTTGCTAAAAGAAATCAGAAACAAAACGCTAGTTAACAAAGAAAATAGTGAAACATCCGAATGGATGGTCGATTACGGGACGGAGCGACACGGCGGCGCCGCATTTAAAACTCCGGCTAATTAAATGAATGAAAACGAAACTCGAATGTTTTCATTCCATTTACAGTTTCTATGCTCCCCTTTCTCATTTGTCGACCGACGAACGGTCATATGCAAACTGTATTACGATATTTCAAATGTGACAGTTTAAAAAACGAACGCGCTGCGTTTTAATTTCGTGATTTCTGACGGTATACGGTTTTTGTTTTCAACTAAGTGGTTTTTACTCAAATAGGTTTTGATATATACACTCGTAGACATGCCTCCTTACTAATAAAAGTATTATATCAGGTGAATAGTTACACACCGATTTCTCTCTTTCATCGTCAGTACAGTAATTTGTATTTTTTGTATTTTTAACTCTCGAAAGAAGAAGACAAAGCGTTGTGTAAAACTATACAGACGCTATACAACGTTTATTAATAAGGAGGATAATGTGAAAGATGTTTATTATCAAGATATCAATTCTGTATGAACGTTTATGAAATAATATTTGGATAAATGATATTTGTTATTTATTTATTACTACCTACGTTATCATATTTAAGTGGCTACATTAGCAGTTTATTTGTTATTATCAGCTAGAACTATGTTTTTACTATGACACTCAGTTATTATATTTCTACGAACTCATTACATTGTAGACACTTTTATAAGAAAACAACATTAATACGTCAACATTTTTACAACATCCTATTATCGTCAGAAAAACAACTATAAAATATTTATGTGCGTAACAAAATACCCAACTTTGTGTAGCTCAGACGAGACTTAATTTACCAACAAAATCTGTCCCACTGTGCTCAATCTTGCGCATAAAATTATCGTATTGGAAATCGGAAAATGCAAAATGCACTGCGAAATGTTAATACAGCAGTAGGTTAAAATTGGGGTTTCCAGATCAGATAAGATCTGGAAACCCGCAATTTTCACCATTCATTCATTTATGAGTGTTGTATTCAGAATCCTCTATTCAAAATGAGTGTTGTATTCAGAATCCTCTATTCAAATGAATGTTGTATTCAGAATCCACTATTCAAAGTGAAGGTTGCATTCAGAATCCTCTATTCAAATGAGTGTTGTTTTCAGAATCCTCTATTCAAAATGAGTGTTGTATTCAGAATCCTTTATTGAAAGTGAATGTTGTATTCAAGTTATTGAAATGAGACTTGTATTCGTTTTATTTTAAAATCTTTTTTTCTTTAATAAATTGAGGTCTTGATCTATCAAAATATTTTTATTTCACATAAATCTAAATGGACACTTACGAAACGTCAGAAGCTAGGTGCACGGTTCCAATTGGTTGTTTCCTATGGAAAAGAGCCGGCAAGAAACTCCATGGTTACTCTTGGTTTCCAGACCAGATAAGACCTGGAAACCCGCAATTTTCACTCATTCAATCAGCACATTAGAAAGATCTGGAAACCCGCAATTTTTTCTCATTCATCATTAAATCCATTCAGCACATTAAAATTCTGATAGTTGATTGCGCTCACACATTCTCCGATGTCGTCTTACATCGGATTTCTGATATACCTACATCACTGCGTCGCTGTCTCAGTTATGTAGATGAAGTATTGATACCTATTTGTATTAGAGAGTGCATACCTATATCAACTAAGTTTTATACGTGTTTTATAATGTAGGTAGAGTTCTTTAATCTCAAGAAGCGACGTGAATTATTCGACTTTTCAACCTTACCCTCAAAGATTTAAAAGTCACATGATGTCGCTTCATGACGTAAAAGAACTATTGAATGTGGGTGCTTATGTGAAAGGTTAAAATAAAAATACTTTTCATTGAATAAGGATTATGATTTATTTTACGACATATTATTTGATACTTTTACAGCAATTTCTTTAACAGATTTATAAATATCATCCATGAATATGTTTTTAACTACATGCTGCACGCACAATTCGGCATCACAATTACATAGCGAACTTATGGTATCAGGAAAATTTTCTACATCATAAACTTCGATCCTGATCACTTTAGCACCACGCGTAAGTTTTTTTAAAGAGGTGAATGCAGCTGTTGAACTTCTCTTGAGCTGTTTGCTGCTGGGGCCCTCCAGATTCAGTTGGTTTTCGTATTTCTGTCCTACCACAGTATTCATAGGAACGAAGTTGAAGAGGTCGTTTTCGGAGTCCTTAAAATAAAAATACAGAATGCAATTAAATTCGTGTTGTATCAGGAATAGAAAACTCTGATGTCGAGGACTTATTATGTATGTTTGACCCGTTTACAATAATCAATCAATTAATACATTTTATTTGTAGATAAAAATAATGTAATATTTTAATTGTTGGATAATATATTGTTAAAGTTAAAGAAAATATTAACACTCACCGACATTACGCAAAGGTACCGTTTTTATTCAGTCAGGACTCAGGACTCAGCAGGAGCAGAAATTGAATGATCGACTTTAACATTATTTATCAATTTATATATGTTAATTTTAATGTATAGAGTTCAAAGTCTTACATTTTTTTGTTAGATGTTGATATTCCGGACAAAAATGGTGTGGTAAATTGAAACCTCAAGACATCACGGCGCCAAACATTTTATTGATATTGATAAAATATACACTACTGTACGTTTGTGCACTGTACTTTTTTCATACATTATTATTGAGAAGATTCGCCAAGCAAAACTATCGCATGTGAGTAGTATGTCTAATTTGCAGTGTAAGTTCTAATTTTATTTATGGAGATGGATTGAAATTGAAACCTCAAGACATCACGGCACCAAACATTTTATTGCTTACTATAAATATATATTGATAAAATAAACACTACTGTACGTTTGTTCACTGTAATTTTTTTTATACATTTTTCTTAAGAAGATGCGGCTAGCAAAACCGTTGCATGTAAGTAGTATGTCTAATTTGCAATATAAGTCCTAATTTTATAAGGAGATGGATGAAAACAAAATAGCAATATCGACATACTATTGTTACGCCTAGTTTTGCCTTCTATTATTATCTTATTCTTCAAACTAATACTTTTTTAAATCACCAAAAGAACTTTACTTAATGTTCACGGGTAATGTCACCGTCTTTTGCTTGACACAGTCGGGTAATTCTCTTACTGTGTTATATTAGTATAGAATAAATTAATAGTAATAATGTTAATGTTGTAATAAAATAAAATAAATATTATATAAACGAAGTCGCGGTGTTTAACTAGTATGTAACACTTGGACTGTAGTTACTATACCTAGTCAAATATTAATATACACTTTAGATATCATAATTTAAGGTTGAGATTTGTAGATTTGGTTATGATTGCAAAGCATTTGTCTCGTGAAGAAGTCCTGAGTCAGGATTTTAGGATCACGCGTGCATTACATATATGGAAAAACTTCACGTGGATCCCGGCTATTTAAATATTGGAGAGTGAATTAGGAGCATCACTTCAGCTACCAGGTGCTCCAGATCAACATCAAGTACTTATCAAGAATCAGTGCAATAAGGAAAATGTAAGTAGCTTTTTAATAAAATATATATTAACTTATTTTTACTATCGCAGTTTAGTAGCAATGTATCGAATATAGTTGCAGCAACAGCTATGGGCCAAGGGGTTCGACCCCCCCTAATCTAGCGCGATATAGTATTGTGGTTTAATAGAGTATTATTTCTGTGATGGCTATGTGTCAGTATTCTAAAAAGATGTATTTCAATATTAGGTGTAGATAGATAGACAATAATAAAATAATAATAATTAATTAGAGTAGTGTACCTACCTGATGTCAAAGTGGGATATTATTTATTATTATTATATATTCAGATAACAGAGATCCATTGGGTTAGTAACAATAGTCTTAACCTATGCTAGTACTCAACTAATAACACCGACAATGTACAGCCGGCCGATTCTATAAAAATCTCACCGTGAAAACTTAGGTGATGTGAGTTTGTTTTTGTTAGGAATTGACACTATAAATTGACAGCTTACTCCACGCTCACTTCACCTAAGTTTTCACGGTGAGATGGTTACAGAATCGGACTGCAGGTGACAAGTGATCTCACCAATGATATGTGCATGAATCATTATTTGATTGTATTAATATTTATTTATTTGTTTCACTCCATTTCAGGTCGCACGAAAACGCCGAGACCCTTTTTCCCTCCGACGTCGACGAGGAACCTCAGGTTCGAAAAAAGAAGCATGACGGGCGTAAAAGGAAGCAAGCATCAACTCGCACGACGGAGCCGGCACGAGGTTCGTGGTCGTCACTATCGATAGTAAGTCCGGTGCCAGGGCCGTCCACTTCCGCGACACCTGCCGTGTCGTCCCATCCATCAGCTTCAAAGAAGCCGTTTATCAAACCCATCCCATCGAGGAAGTCCACGGTGTACGATCTGTTTGGAACCGATAGCGAGGACGACGAGAAAGCGGTCCCTGCAGTTACTGGTAAAACACCGTTAACTTCATATATAACACGACGCCTTGCAAACGGTCATTCGCGCCAAACCCACGAAAACAAGCCGGGAACGCACTATATTGATTTGAAAATATACCGGTGCGATGAAATAGAGAAAGTTCCGCCAATGAATAGGTGGCGCCAAGCAATTGTCACGCTTAAAAATCAAACCTTTGACAATACAGATGCTTGGCAACATTTGTCTAATTTTATTATAGCTACACGAAAAGAGTATGTTAAGTGCCCAGCATTTGTAAGTAACTATTATTGAAATAATACTTAATTACAAAAGTAGGCACTTATCCCAATATAACACATGCCTATTCACTTATACACTTTTTTGTATTACTGTCTTCTAGTGATTAAGATATTATCTTAGTATTTCAAGAATAGTAATAGTAAAATTATGTAACAAATAATAGGCAGATTGCGATTACATTATTATAGAAGACACTATTGCTATACTTAGATAAATGAATAAGAATAAATAGATCTAAGGTGTAAATCTATTATAATGCAATTGCAACCTTAGCCGGTACTTACTTATGCATATATAAATAAATCATGTAATCGGTTATAGAAATTAAGTATAAATAGGAATTCATATTATATCAAATTTTATTTAATGTTCATGGATTTTTTTCTTTCTTTCTTACAGTTACACCTAGACCCGGAATCAGAACAAATAACAATGATATAATAATATGTCAAAAATGTCACATTGAAATACCTAAAATTGAATATCAGTATCATTTGAGAACGAATTTGCATAAATCTAATTGCATACTAAAAACTGAAATTGAAAATATCGATATAATAGCCACGGCTTTTAAAAAGAGAATCATAAGTTACAAACTGAATCCATCAATGGAATACCTAGCACCTGAGGAATTCCTAATGGATAATCGGCATAACGTCATAAGACTAATTAACGATTGTTTGATAAAACATAGTTGTGTTAAATTAAACTTTGAGCTTTTTGCTTATTTCATTCTTCCAAAATCTGATGAGCAGCAGCTTAAATCATTTAACACAAAATATGAAATTGTATATAATAATACAGATATAAATGAATTATATTTAAAAACAATAAATACATTTGACAGAAAGCTCTCAGAGTTCCAACATTGTGAATCTGGTTGGTCTTGTTTATTTATAAGTCATCTAGAAATTAACCTTAACAAATACTCTCCTTTGAAAGGTGGCACTAGACTAAACTAGAAGTTGTTTAAATATTAAAAACAGCGATAACAACTGCTTTTTATGGAGTATTGTCGCAGCGTTATATCCCACCCAAATAAATGTTTGCAGAACAAGTTTATATCCACATTTTTCAAAAGTTTTAAATATAGATGGTCTATCATTTCCCCCATCATGTAAAGATATTAAAATATTAGAAAATTTAAATCCACACATAAGTATTAATATATATATGGATTAGATAATAAAAACATGGTCACTGGTCCTTTATATGTGACAAGTTTAAGATAAAAACAGCATGTCAATTTATTGTACTTTGAACAGAAAGGTTAACGAGCATTATTGCTTAATAAAAAATCTATTGAGATTGATCAAACGTCAAATAAGTAAACATAAAGGTAAAATATACCTATGTGAGACATGCTTACAAGTTTTCAAGAGTGAAATGAGATATAGTGCCCAAAATAAGTGTCCTAAGATTTTGACAATATTGCCTGAAAAAAATAGTATTCTTCAATTTAAGAACTTCGAAAGAAAATAAAAAATTAATTTCGTTATATACGCCGATTTTGAAAGTCTTTTACTAAACTGCAACATAAATATAACTGAAAATACTCGTACCTATAAGGTTCACGAACCTTCATGTTTTGGTTACTATATTTGTTGTTCACACAATACGGATCTGAATAAGTATGTTACTTATAGAGGATCTGATTGTGTAGAAGTATTTATAAAATATTTAATAAGAGATTTGGAGTACATTCACAGTATCTTATTAAATAAAATACCTATGGCACCTTTAACTAAGGCCCAAGAAAAGGATTACAAAAATGCCACTACATGTCATATCTGTAATTATGTGCTTTTTGACGATAAAGTAATGGATCATGATCACATTACATCACAATACCGAGGCGCAGCACACTCTCATTGTAATTTAATGTTAAGAGTTTGCCCTTTCGTGCCTGTTATTTTTCATAACCTATCTATGCTATGACTCTCACCTGTTTATAAAAGAATTATCGAAATATGAAGGTGCTTTTAAAATTATACCAAATCCAAAGAAACGTACTTATATGTCATTTACAAAAGTACTCCATACTAAGAATTCATTAAAATCAAGGCCAATTCAAGTTAAGTTCTTAGATTCTTATCAATTTCTTAATTCAAGTTTAAGCACATTAGTAAATAATTTGAATAAAACCGATTAATTGTTAATTTATCAAAAGAATTTCCAGATATTAGTTATAATCAGTTAACATTGTTACGACAAAAAGGAATTTATCCCTATGATTATATGAATGCATATTCAAAATATAACCAACTTCCATCGAAAGTTTGTTTCTATAACAGTTTGAATTGTCAACATATTAGCTGATGATGAATACGTACACGCACAATCTATTTGGCAGTCATTTATATTAAATCACTTGGAGAATATACAGATTTATATTTAAAGACCGATGTATTACTTCTTTCTGACGTATTCGAAAAATTTGGACAGACTTGTCTCGATCATTATCAACTTGATCCAACGTATTACATTACTGCACCTAGTTTAAGCTGGGATGCAATGCTACCGTACACAGGTGATAAATTAGAATTAATTCATAGTTTAGAAATGTATGAATTTTTGGAAAAGGGAATACGAGGAGGCTTGCCACAATGTTCTCTTCGTCATGCCCAAGCTAATAATAAATATTTACCAAATTATGATGCTTCTCAAAAATCAACTTATATGATTTATCTTGATTGTAACAATTTATATGGTTCAAAGAAAATGCCTATTTCGGATTTCTGTTTTTTTTTTTTGACAAACGATGAGATTAAAACAATAAATGTGTTATCAATATAAGATGATTCTGAATATGGATATATTTTAGAAGTTGATTTAATATATCCTGAGAGTTTACATAATACGCATAGTGATTTACCTTTTGCCCCCGAGAGGTTCACACCTCCTGGAGGCAAAACACCTAAATTATTTGCTAGTTTATATGACAAATTCAACTATATAATACATTATGTTCATTTGAAGGCATGTTTATTGAATGGACTAATTTTGAAAAAAAATCACCGTATTTTAACTTTTAGACAAGAATATTATTTACAAAAATATATTGACTTGAATACTACATTACGTCAAGCTTCAACAACCGTATTTGAGAAAGACTTTTTCAAACTCCTTAATAATGCTATATTTGGGAAAACTATTGAAAATAGACGCAAACAGGTTAATGTCAAATTAGTTACCATGTGGGATAATTACAATAATAAAAATAACAAGCACCAAGATGCAGAAAAATTAATTGCAAGACCAAATCTGAAAAGTATTGCAATCTTTTCTGAAAATTTTGTTGCTATTCAATTAACTCCTGAAAAAATTATATTAGATCGCCCTATCTACATTGGGTTTACAGTTCTAGAATTCGCAAAGGAACATTTGTATAAATTTCACTACAACTTTATTAAAAATAAATATAAAACTCGTGCAAGACTGTGTTATACAGACACAGACAGCCTTCTTTATTTTGTAAATACAGAAGATTTTTATGAGGACATAAAAAACTATGTTGCAAAATTTGATACAAGACATTTCCAGTCTGATAATTGTTCCAGCATTCCAAGAGTAGATACTAAAATTCCAGGACTATTTAAAGATTAAGAACTCGAGGGTGACATAATAAGCGAATTTGTAGGACTGTGAGCTAAACTATATAGTATAATCACTTCAAAAACTCGCATCACAAAAGCAAAAGGAATATCTAAAGCTGTTACTAATCGATTAAAATTATCTCACTACAGTAAAGCTTTAACAAATAATGTCAATTTTAAATGTAAAATGAATGTAATTAAATCACTCAAGCATGTACTGTACTCTCAAGAAATTCATAAAGTAGTATTAAATAGAAATGATGATAAGAGAAATACTCACGAACCTAATTGAAACTTTGCCTTGGGGTCACTGTGAAACTTTATTTTGAGAACTAATTTCTAAATATAAATAATTATCTTTAAATCAATAAATTATAATGTTATTATAAACTTTGTTTATAATATTGTATATAAATTTAGTGAGTGGTACTGTTGAATTTCGTATTTAAATAATTATGTAATATCTGAATAAAACATTTACAACTGATGCATGACTTTCTATTCTTATTATGGCCTTACAGTGTTCTTCATTTTATTAATATTTAGTATCACTAACTACAAATATAAATACCATACTAACTTATTAATTATTTACAGCAAGTAGAAAAATGAAATGGATAAGCACTATAAGTAGATATACCGAAAAATACATTCGTTTTACATTTGACATGACAACTTTAAACTAATCTCAATCATTTGTTTTTTATCATACTTATGCTTTATATATCTATGTATGGGTAAAATTGAATTAATAATCAAAATGAAGTTGATCAAACAACACACATCACTTAATGTTAATCATATAAATCTTGGTGACTTTGATAACCACATAAGGCATAGCATTTTGTTACCAAATACGATTCGTTGTATTATATGTGGTCCTTCAAATTGTGGAAAAACAAACGTCGTGCTTAGTTTATTGTAACATGAGAATGGTCTAAAATTTCAAAATCTTTATCTGTACTCGAAAACTAACTTTCAACCAAAATACAGGTTCCTACTAGAAGTTAGAAGGAGAGTGCATCAAGTTAAGTTTCATGAATTTAATGATAATAAAGAATTCATAGCCCCGCATGAATTCTTGGTCAGTTAAGACTGCATCGCAATTAGAGAAACCTCGATATGTAATTTTTGCTTGCAAACCAACAGAAAAAAATAATAAAATCAAAGACAGTTCTCTGTTTGATCACTGTGAGGTTACCAACGTAACACTATTTTTGAATTCACAGTATTATCCTTACGAGCCACTAAGCTTAAAATTTTCCGAGAACAAATACAATATAATTATTATATGAAATGTATGTGAAATTTCGTCAGTCGTATTACAACTATCCTGCAGACCCGTTGTTTGATTGGGTCAGTTTCAAGGACAAGGCTCCTCTCTTTATCATAGACTGTTCAAGACAAAACGATAGTTTGAAAACAGGCCCTGTAGATGTAGATGGTAGATGCCCAGCAGCAAACAGCTCAAGAGATGTTCAACAGCTGCATTCACCACTTTAAAAAAACTGACGCGTGAAATTTCGACAGTCGTATTACAACTTTCCTGCAGATCCGTTGCTTGATTTGGTCAGTTTCAAGGACAAGTCTCCTCTTTTTATGATAGACTGTTCAAGACAAAACGATAGTTTGAAAACAGGCCCTGTAGTTGTAGATGGTAGATGCCCAGTAGCAAACAGCTCAAGAGATGTCCAACAGCTGCATTCACCACTTTAAAAAAACTGATGCGTGAAATTTCGCCAGTCGTATTACAACTTTCCTGCAGACCCGTTGCTTGATTTGGTCAGTTTCAAGGACAAGGCCCCTCTCTTTATGATAGACTGTTCAAGACAAAACGATAGTTTGAAAACAGACCCTGTAGATGTAGATGGTAGATGCCCAGCAGCAAACAGCTCAAGAGATGTCCAACAGCTGCATTCACCACTTTAAAAAAACTGATGCGTGAAATTTCGCCAGTCGTATTACAACTTTCCTGCAGACCCGTTGCTTGATTTGGTCAGTTTCAAGGACAAGGCCCCTCTCTTTATGATAGACTGTTCAAGACAAAACGATAGTTTGAAAACAGACCCTGTAGATGTAGATGGTAGATGCCCAGTAGCAAACAGCTCAAGAGATGTCCAACAGCTGCATTCACCACTTTAAAAAAACTGATGCGTGAAATTTCGCCAGTCGTATTACAACTTTCCTGCAGACCCGTTGCTTGATTTGGTCAGTTTCAAGGACAAGGCCCCTCTCTTTATGATAGACTGTTCAAGACAAAACGATAGTTTGAAAACAGACCCTGTAGATGTAGATGGTAGATGCCCAGCAGCAAACAGCTCAAGAGATGTCCAACAGCTGCATTCACCACTTTAAAAAAACTGACGCGTGGTGCTAAAGTGATCAGGATCGAAGTTTATGATGTAGAAAATTTTCCTGATACCATAAGTTCGCTATGTAATTGTGATGCCGAATTGTGCGTGCAGCATGTAGTTAAAAACATATTCATGTATGATATTTATAAATCGGTTAAAGAAATTGCTGTAAAGGTATCAAATAATATGTCGTAAAATAAATCATAATCCTTATTCGATGATGAAGTATTTTTATTTTAACCTTTCACGTAAGCACCCACATTTAATAGTTCTTTTACGTCACGAAGCGACATCATGTGACTTTTAAATCTTTGACCGTAAGGTTGAAAGTCGAATAATTCACGTCGCTTCGTGAGATTAAAGAACTCTACCCACATTATAAAATACGTGTAAGTTATTTGATATAGGTATGCACTCTCTAATACAAATAGGTATCAATACTTCATCTACATAACTGAGGCAGCGACACAGTGGCGTATATCAGAAATCCGATGTAAGACGACATCGGAGAATGTGTGAGCGCAATCAACTATCAGAATTTTAATGTGCTGAATCGATGAAATGATGAATGAGTAAAAATTGCGGGTTTCCAGATCTTTCTAATGTGCTGATTGAATGAGTGAAAATTGCGGGTTCCCAAGTCTTATCTGGTCTGGAAACCAAGAGTAACCATGGAGTTTCTTGCCGGCTCTTCTCCATAGGAAACGACCAATTGAAACCGTGCACCTAGCTTCTGACGTTTCGTAAGTGTCCATGTAGGTTTATGTGAAATGAAATATTTTGATTTTGATAGATCAAGACCTCAATTTATTAAAGAAAAAGATTTTAAAATAAAACGAATACAAGTCTCATTTCAATAACTCGAATACAACATTCACTTTCAATAGAGGATTCTGAATACAACACTCATTTTGAATAGAGGATTCTGAATGCAACCTTCACTTTGAATAAAGGATTCTGAATACAACACTCATTTGAATAGAGGATTCTGAATACAACACTCAATTTGAATAGAGGATACTGAACGCAACCTTCATTTTTCAATAGAGGTTTCTGAATACAACACTCATGAATGAATTAATGGTGAAAACTGTAGGTTTTAGGATCTAATCTAAATATATAAAAAGTGAATAACATAAAATTGAATAAATGAAAAGATGAAGGAGTAAAAATTGCGTTTTGAATAGAGGATTCTGAAAACAACACTCATTTTGAATAGAGGATTCTGAATGCAACCTTCACTTTGAATAGAGGATTCTGAATACAACATTCATTTGAATAGAGGATTCTGAATACAACACTCAATTTGAATAGAGGATACTGAACGCAACCTTCATTTTTCAATAGAGGTTTCTGAATACAACACTCATGAATGAATTAATGGTGAAAACTGTAGGTTTTAGGATCTAATCTAAATATATAAAAAGTGAATAACATAAAATTGAATAAATGAAAAGATGAAGGAGTAAAAATTGCGTTTTGAATAGAGGATTCTGAAAACAACACTCATTTTGAATAGAAGATTCTGAATGCAACCTTCACTTTGAATAGAGGATTCTGAATACAACATTCATTTGAATAGAGGATTCTGAATACAACACTCATTTTGAATAGAGGATTCTGAATACAACACTCATGAATGAATGAATGGTGAAAATTGCGGGTTTCCAGATCTTATCTGATCTGGAAACCCCAATTTTAACCTACTTACAGCAAAAATAATCCAGTTAATGTAGTTCCATCGAGGATAACACCATCCAGCGCTGAGTTCGAAAAGTCATTTGTACGATTATCTGTCTCGCGGAGCACATCAGGCCCGCCATTGTATGTAAATTGAATTAATGACGGTGCACTTGAAGCCCTCTTTACTTTATGAATCGCTGTGGGAAAACGGTTCAAAATTCATGTAGGTTTTATTTATACGCGAATTTCTAGAACTGTTCGAAACGATATTTTGACTTTACGCTTCGTAAAATTTTATATGAAACTAGTTTCGGTTTAAAGATATTTATTTCTCAAAGAACAAATTACAGTTCACTTATAGAGAAACTTAACTAAGTTAACAATAAGTTGGTTTACATTACGACGTTCAAGCCATCGAAGAAACTGTACACCAAGGTTTTATTTATGAAATACAAGTATGTCTAGGGACTGATCTCTCCATGACCAGACAATTTCATCGGAGTGACAATTTTTTTTTTCACAAAAACTGTCAGACGCCAATCCTATCTCCACGATAAAAACCATCTAGACCGAAAAAATCAGCCCCACATAAAATGCAAAACAGTTCAAGCTAAACTTATATGTCTAATATAAAAAAAAAAAAAAACTAAACTTATTTATCTAATATACAATTCCTTAGGCCTTTTTTAAATGTTGGTATGCTTGTACACTCTCTGACATTTTTAGGTAATTTATTGTAAAGCCGAACCCCTTCATACTGTATTGTTTTCCTGCCGTGCAGGGTTCTCACTCTTGGTAGTTCTAGGTCGTCTTGATTACGGGTATTATATCTATGAGTCTTTTGTGTGAATGAAATATTTGTGTGTATGTTGGTCTTAAGAATCTTCCGGATAGTCATGCATGTATGGTATGTATACAATTGTTGCAAATTAAATAATTTTGTTCTTTTGTAGAGTAATTCCGTAGGAGTATAGTAGTTGTAATTAAAGAGGACTTTGATAATTTTATTTTGTGTTCGTTGTAGATGTTGTTGATTTGTTTTAGAAGCCTGTCCCCATATTTGGATCAGATATTCCAGATGTGGCTTAACTAGCGTGTTGTAAATAGTATGTCTTAGTTTGTAGGGTACGCATTTTGCAATGTTACGTATGGCTCCGGTTAGTGGGAGTATTCGAGATCTTACGTAGTCAATATGAGCTCTGAATGTCAACTTACTGTCCACAAGTAGGCCCAAATACTTTTCATGTGTTGATTTTCGTAACGGTTGGTTATTTATTGTTAGATTTGGGAATGAAGGTATTTTTTTATTTTTTGCTGCGAAAATTATGTAAGCAGTTTTACTAACATTCATAGTCAGAAGGTTTTGACTAAGCCATACATTCAAAACATCAAGATCCTTCTGTGCTTCTGAGACAATATCAGTGATGGAATCGCCAAAATAAAAAAGACATGTGTCGTCTGCATACAGTGATATGTGTCCAGTGAGTCCAGCGGTACTAATGTCATTAATATATATGAGGAAAAGCAATGGACCCAGGACCGATCCCTGAGGTACTCCGCACTGTATATTGGCCGGGTCACTTGCAAATTGATCAAGTTTGACGATCTGTTGGCGATTTGTAAGATAAGACTCAAACATTTTGTAGGCTGAAGAAGTAATTCCTATGATTTTTAGCTTTTTCAGAAGGATGCCATGACTAACAGTATCAAATGCTTTCTTTAGGTCGATAAAAATACCTAGAACTAATTGTTTTTTGTCTATATTATCTTTTATTTTAGTAATTAAATCAACAGTAGCCGAAAGTGTATTCGAATGTGGACGAAAGCCATATTGATGCGAGTAAAGAAAGTTGCTATTGGTTAAATGTTTAAATAAGCGCGTGTATAAAACTTTTTCAAATATTTTGGAAATAACAGGCAACACTGAAATTGGTCGGTAGTTTCCGGGGTCAGTCCTAGTTCCAGACTTATATATAGGGGTTACTTTAGCTATTTTAAGACTGTCCGGAAACACGCCACTGTCAAAGCAACTGTTTATGCAATTAGTTAGGTCAGTCAAAATTAGGTTCTTAATGCATTTTATAGATTTTGTTGTTATTCCATCAATTCCACAGCTGGTATCATTATCCAATTGATCTATTATTTTGGATATCTCATCCTCGGAGCAATGTTCTAAAATGGTAAGTTGAAGGTCTTTATCTGGCGTATTTATTGTAACTTGTGGGTTAGGATTAGTTTGTATTATATTCTGGGCCAACAGAGAGCCAATAGTAGCAAAATAGTTATTAAACGTGTTACAGATTTTAGTGCCGTTTGTTATTTCTTTGCCGTCAAGCATGAGTTTAGGAAGAGCACAAACATC
This sequence comes from Luperina testacea, assembly GCA_927399505.1. Lineage (NCBI taxonomy): Eukaryota > Metazoa > Arthropoda > Insecta > Lepidoptera > Noctuidae > Luperina > Luperina testacea. Next base: position 14,019,121 of record OV656760.1, on the reverse strand, counting down.
ATTTGTCTTATTTTTAGCCAGGGTGTTTATCAATTTCCACATTTTTTTGGGATTCTTAATACATCTTGAAAATGCATCATAATAGTAATTCTTTTTATCTTCTTTTATTTTACATTCTACTTTTTTCCTAGCAGTTTCATATTTAGATTGCAGTTGTAAATTTTCTGGATTTGTCAAGCAACCATGCCATAGTTGATTTCGTTCATTAATATAGGTAATTACTGTTTTATTGATCCAGTCCTTTTGTGGTAGATTTAGTATTTTGTATTTTATTATTTTCGAGTCATTTATATTCTTTATTATGTATTGTTCAAGAATGGCATAGTGGTTTCCTACTAAAAAATACGACTCGACAGACGAGTCGTATTTTAGCATGTTCTCATACAGAGCTTTGTAATCAATCGCATCATATTGAACTTTTTGTTTTAGGGTCTGTTTGTATTGTTTGAGCTCTAGGTAGATTTGTTTGTGATCTGATAGTGTTGCTTCAATTATTGCCATGTGTACCTTACCGTTCCATATATTTGTACATGCATGGTCAATTATGCTTTTTGTGTGCTTGGTTTGTCGAGTACAGTAATTTTCGTGTATATTGTTTAGTATATAGTATCCTGATTCTTGTATAGCATCTGTGTAGTCGGTTGTTTTACGCCCACTATTTAGTAAGTCGATATTAAAGTCCCCAAATATAATTGTCTTGCGGTTGTTCTTCTCCAAACTTTGTGTGTAAATGTTAAGAAAGTCGCTCAAGTTCGTATTTGGGGGTTTATAAATTAAGCCAATGGTCAGAGAGTGTTTTAATAAATTTATCCATAAAAAATTATTACCGCATTGATATTGCTCCTCTTTTATATCAAATTTTAAACTTTTGTGTATGTACATTGAAATACCCCCGCCTATACAATCTTTCCTTAAATTAAATACATGTGTGTAGTTGGGTATATCCAGTAAATCGGCATCAGTTTTAGATTTGATCCATGTTTCAGTTAACAGCACAATGTGTATGGTATGATTAAAACCTTGTAGGATACATTTTAACTCATCAAGCTTACCTGGTTTTACCAAACTACGCACATTAGCATAAAACATTCTTAACGAGGCTATAGATGTACATATATTTTGATAGGTATCTACATATTGATAGGTTACGTTATCTAATTCTGAAGTGTCGTAGTTGCTTTGTCGAGGGATTTGTTTTGGGGGTAGTTTTTTGCTGCATTTTTAATTATCTTCGGTATACCGTTTATGTACCTTATCGTGAGATCTAACTCACCACTTTCCGTTCGTCGTAACAATTCCGCACGTTGATCCTTCATATATTTTATTTGCATTGGCGTTTGATCCGGTAATATACGAACGTTATCATTTGTGAGATTCGATTTATTACGTAGAATGTGTATAACTGTTTCTTGCTGTTGGAAGGTAACCTTAAGGTATCTAGTTTTTTCCGAGTTATATTTGCCAAGACGCATGCATTTTATAGGGGAGGGACATTCCTTGTAAATTGTTTGTATTATGCTAAGCGCTTGATTTGTGTCATATTCACGCCTTGTTGTTGAGATATTGTCACTTAATTCACATATACCTCCAATTATGACATTATACTGTCGCTTTGCGCGGTCTTGGATTTCTAAGGCCATGGTCTCACAATCGAACTGAGGCTGATTTTTGTTTACGACGCACGATGTTTTATTATCAGTAGATAATTCGGTTTTGAGAAGGGTTATCTCTTCTTTTAAAGTACAGTTTTGGTTTTTCAGCTTTTCCAGTTCTTCCTTTATGTCATTCTGCTCGGATGTAAGAATATTGGTTGCACTTTGTATGTTTTTTATTTCATTTTTAACATCAACCATTTCTTGACATAGATTGCTTGAAATTTCATTCAGTTTTTCGCTGAAGGCTTGGAAATAGTTCTTCATTTCAGTTCGTAAGTCGGACATTTCTTGCATAACCTCGGCTTCAAAATTCTGCTTTCTTTTTCGGTGTGTTACTTTGCCATCTTCTTTTACTATCGTACGTAGGTCAGTAAGTGATCCACTTCCTTTGCTGCATAAGTTCGTATCTATTTCGGTCGACGATTGTTGTGCACTCATCTTTACAATACAGCAGTGACGTAGTACTCACACGCAGGGGAGATGGTACGAGAGCGAGCGAGTTGAAAAATCGGTTCGTTATGGTCTCGTCTCTTTTCCCCGAGGTGGTGAAGAGCGGTCGCGGCAACTGTAGCTCACGGCGCGAAAAGAATTAGCACACAAAACTGTCACCCAAGTTCACGCTATTTTGCTCGAAAGTGTTATTATTCTTAGTATCACTTTTGCTTGTACTTTAGAAGTATAAATCAGGAGTTAGTTAAAATACGGTGTACTACACGACTGTTCTCTTCGATAGCCGAACGTCGAAAAGTTTTAGGAATTAATACTAAAATTAAATAGTGGTCACTCATTTTTGGAATTGGGTTCGTTGAAGTAAATTGGTTTTACAATTTTGGTAAAGTTTAACAACGTGACTTTCTATAAATTGCTATTTTACTGTCTAGTGACTTGAGCTAAAGCGGTGACCGCACATAACAGCTGCAGTGAAGCCGTCATCATGAAAATTATGACAGCGGTAAATATTTAAATCGCTAGATACCCCTACCGCATCAAAAGATAGTCGCGTTTCTGTTTGGTTATGACGCCTCTGACACACAATGACACAGTGACTTGACTGGATTATCAATTTATCATGGAAATGCTGTATACCTAATAATGTATGAACTCACTCTTCTCAGTATGGACACTATAACGCGTGACTAAGTATGGTGAGGGCAAATCTAGCGATTTAAGTCTTTGGGCACCGGGTTTGACTTTACGGTGTCTAAAACCATCCTACTTCATTTCATAAGCAATGTTTCAGTGACGTCATTCGCCGGTAAATGCGGACGCTACGTGGCAGCCACTGCTCACCTAGAAAACCGCAGCTTTACATAATAATTTACGTAAAATTGTTAAAATAAAATGTTTCGGTACCTTTCATTTCTGTATTATTACGTTGATACGTTTGTACGTATGCTTACTCATGTTTATGCTTATAAGGTGTGCATTAGTACCCGAGTTGCTTATATATCGTATTCCTTATAAATGTTTACATAGAACACAAAACAAACAACAATAATATCTAGACTAAAACCCAAACACAAAGCCAGCTAATAACCACCCCGAAACCTAACAACAAAAATATTCTGCGTGAAATTTCTTCTTCCCCCGACCCACCCCGTCGCATTGCATCGCTTGCCCGCGCTATTAATACGTTTTCTTGCTCAGCATTCTTTCTGACTTTTTTTATTATTGCTCATCTCTTAGGAGTCCTAGCGTGATGTTGAGTAGCCTATAACCTTCCTCAAGAATTGGACTATCAAATGCAATTTTTATTTTTCTAATCTGACTGGTAGTTCCAGAACGCGTTCGAATAAACTCATCAACATCTGCCTAGCCTTTTCCCAACTATGTTGGGTTCAGCTTCCAGTCTAACCGGATGCAGCTGAGTACCTACCAGTATTTTACATGAGCGACTAACTATCTGACCTCCACAACCCAGTTACTGAGTAATACGATACTCCTTGGTAAGACTGGTTCAAACAAACTCTTCGGCATTATTATTAGTATAGATTACCTGTAATAAAAACAACAAGAAGATAAAAGGAGCACTAAGAAAAATGAACGTAAATATAAGAATAGCGAACTCAAAACCCGACCAGTGTATTATTCGGGTTATTACCGAGATGTAAGATATGGTCAGCAAAGTGTTTTGCCTCGGGGGCCCTCCCCCGAGGCCTCCTCACCTCACTAAATTCCCCCACTTTACGGACGGAGGTAGCCATTAAGATTATGAAATTATGAAGCCGACCACTCGCCGAGATTTGCTTCGTACGGTCACACTTAACTCGGCTGATTTAATTCAACCACACCGAATTGTAGGCTTCAATTGTTTAGTTAGTAATTAGACTATTGCTTGAGTCTTTGAGTGGGTTGTAAGTTAGTGTATCTTGGTTAAATTGTTTGGATATTGAGGGATTGAAGGATTACTGTTTATAGGTAAGTTGTTGTAGAACTAAAATAGACTTTGATGGGTTGTTAAACATTAATCTTTAAAAACAAAAGACAACGATGCGGATGAATTTTTCGACGCTATTTTTTAGTTTCTGTATAGTTTTAGTTGAGTTAGGATTTAATTTTGTTATTTTTATTAATTAATTAAATTTTAGTTATAATTTAATTTAGTAACAGCATAAATGAATTAAATTTCAAACAAAAGTAGATACTTATAAGTCAAAGCGTTGTGTATTTTTGGTTATTATGAGGTTGATAATAAGCTATGTCTTGTTAACATATAACAAAATATAGTGGGTTAAATTACCCATTCTCGAATACCGTAAATAATAACAAAACTAAACCGTATCTGACCTGGATTTACTGAACCTGATTCAATTGACATGACGCCGTATTGATTTCACTATGGAACGCCATTCTCGTCACACAAATAAAGCTGTGTGATTAGCCTGAAAGCCAGTATCTATCTACTCATAGCGTAGGATATTATCTTACTGTTACTGTTAGTCTGCTTCATCCCACTGCTAAGCAAAAGCCTTTCCCCATGACTTCCAGTTCTTTCGTTCCAGAGCTAAAGTGGACCACTGGTCGTTAGTTTTCTCCAGGTCATCCCACCATCTTCTATGGGGGCTCCCACGACGCCTTATAGCTGATTCAGAGCTCAACGTGGTGATTATTTTGGCCTATAGCTCATTGGGCATACAGCAGACGTGGTCAGTCCCACATCAGCTTAGCGGCTTTTTAAGCAACGTCAGTAATCTGTGATTTTTATGTCTTATTTTAATTAAATGATGTTTTGCCTTTTTCTCAAACATACATATTCCTAAAAGGGTTAAAGAGCTCCACAGAATTTCGATATGGACTATGATTTTTTTATGCTAATACATACGTAATGTGTTCCCGACCCCAAACATATAAAAGGAGTGAGCTAGAACCCTAATCTTCTAATTCAGTATGCAGACAGGGCAAAACAGCCAGTTTAAATCATAAATACTCTGTCCCACTTAGAAATAAAAGGTGAATCTAGGCCACGGCTAATTCTATGCTGAAGCCCCATCGCAAATTGTAATTTTCTCATACCCTTAGAACAGCAATTTATTTCATGATAAGAATCTTTTTTAGTCCTTGCAAAAAGGAATCTTTGTCAGAATCGAACATTCCTCGGGTTGATTACTAAGAGCCCAGGAGGCCAGATTTCATGAAGCCAATTGCCATTCACGCGTAGGCGAAACTGATCGCTGGGGTGATATTATTTAAATGTAATCTTTTTTCGATACTTTTAACCGTTTATCTTAGTTAAAGCATGCTCTCCAAGGTTGCATACTAGATAAGAGCACGATGTATCTTCTATATCTACAAATGAATAAAATTGAAGTGTCTGTTTGTAATACCCTAAATATATATGAATGTATATACGGTACTTATAAATAAAAAAGGATAAATTTTTGCCTGTCGTCAGTCTGTTTATCCGGCTAATCTCCAAAACGGCTAGACCGATTTTGACAGGACTTTCACTGGCAGATAGCTAATGTAGGAGTAACGTATGTTACCGTTATTTTTTTTAAGGAATTTGGGTTACGCGTAAAAAAATTAAAACCCATGAAATCCAATACACATACCTTTTCACGCCTAAACCACTGAACGGATTTCGATAAAATTTAGCAAGGAGATAGATGGCTTCTTGGGGAAGGACATAGGCTACTTTTTATCTTGGTAGCACGTTTCCGTGGGATAATTTTCGACATCCACACTGGCGAAGCCGCGAGAAGAAGCTAGTTGGGCATAAAGAAAAGGTACAAGTGCCAATATTCTTTCCTTATTGGATTCCTTTTTGTGTGTTAAATGTAGAAGAACACGTGTTGTAATCGAATCACGGGGAAGTAAAGGAAAACACAGTTGGCGCACGAATAGTAAGAATCAATTGAGTGAAGTGGATTGGTGCTCGTGGTCGATAGGCCAACTGCCTCTTAACATTAATGTACTGTTAAAGAACTTCCTTAACTACGTTCTATACTGTAAAGACTTGGTACCTGTCGATATTATTGTGAGAAAAGAAATATAAATGCAAGACACAAAAAAATATTTAAAACAAATTCAGAACATTTAAATGTCCCAATTGTTTTCATTCATCTTCATTTAAATACACATTTATATTATTTGTTCAAAAACTTCTGACTTAATTTTTCTCCTATTGTTTCGAATGTAATTTTCTTCCTGAAGTCGGCATCAAGCGACCAGATTAGATATTTTTTCCTTCCAATAAAGTAATGTATAAGGTACCGTCAAACTCAAAGAACTTCAAAGATTTTCCAATATACTTTGTCGGAATTTGTTCCATTCATAGATTATCGTTGACTGTACCTACCGACAAATTATGAGGTAAAAAGGTTATAAAAATACCAAAAAAAGACAATTCTCGAAATTGCTTATTTTACATCGAATAACTTCGCGCAGGTAGTTTAAAAGTAAAATATTGTGAAACTGTTGTTACAACAGGCGGCGACACACGGAACGTTTTTTTATTTTTTGTATTTTTAAGTAGCGTATTTTGCGTTCCTTAACTTAAACATTACTTGTATTTTACGAGTTCCGTGTTTTATGATTAACGCCATTTCTGTTTTTCTTATGTAAGGGCTTGTTATTCCCCTTGAGGACATCTATTGTATGATTTTATCTGGGTAATATATAAAAGGTAGAGGTTTAAATAATAAACATGATGTTACGGTAGGTAATGAAGATGTTGGGGGTCCCCCCACAGCGCATACGTCCACGTCGTGATCCCCGGGCAACGCCGTGTCTGACCACCGTAACGGAGTGGCAGACCGGCGGCTAAAGTGCGCTGTGACTTGCAGCCAACACGCGGACGACTGCAAGTATGCCGAAAAAGCAAAGACGAGACGCCTCCGGGCGCTTTTTAACAGATTGTCCCTCCGGGGACGATACAAACGGCCCTTCTCAGGGCCAACACAGTGGCCCTTCCCAGGGCCAATCCTCCGGCCCTTCTAAGGGCCACGTCGAAGCTGGCCGCGCACCATCTGTGGCCAGCTTATCCAGCCTGCAGGCGGAGTTTTCGGACTCCGGCGAGTCCGCCATGGACACGTCGGCGGCCGAAAACGACCGCCTCCAGCGGAAGCGGGCCTACCTGAGGCTCGGGTCCGGAGGCTCCTCGGGGTCTGTGGGCAAGTCGGGGAAGAGGCCGAAGTCGAAAAAGGCTTCGACTCCTGCTCCGACTCCTGCTTCGAGTCCGACCCACGACGTGGGTCTGGTGGACGCCGAGCGTCAGTTAGGCCTGGCAAGGAGGGAGCAGCTGCAGCAGGACTTTGAGGAGAAGGTCGCTGCCAGGGAGCAGCAGGCGCGGTCCGCCAGGTCGAGGGCTGGCTATGGCACATCCAATGTGCTGTACGCCGACCACTCCCTGGCGGAGCTGGAGCGCATGGCACTCCAGGACAAGGAGGAGGTACTGGAGGTCGCCTCCAAGTCCTCGAACCTCAAGGGGACCTTCCAGAAGGCCCTCAAATGCCGGGCCGTGAGCTTGCACGGCATTGTCACCGAGCTGGTGCAGCGCACGGCTACAGAGGAGACGCGGCAGCTGCAGGCGAGGGTGGATCGCCTGCAGCTGGAGGTCAGCCAGCTGCACCAGAAGCTGGCTGAGGCCACGGCCCGGCAAGCCCAACCTGCTCCTGCGCCTGCGCCTGGTCCGGCAGAGGGAGGCTCCTCCCCTCCTGGCAACCTCGTGGAAATAATCCGCGGGGTTGTCATGGAGGAGAGGGCCTTCATCAGGGGCTGCTTCGCCGGTATTGAGGACCGGCTCCCGCCGGAAAAGCGGCTCCGCCCGCCGCTAGCGGCGGATAAGAGCCCGCCACCGACGGAGCCGGTGCCTGTACCTGCGCAGCCTGCGGGAGACCCGAAACCGGGTGCGCAGACCCAGGCCCCGAAGCCCTCCAAGGGCAAGGGGAAGGGAAAGGGGAAGGGCAAGAGGAGCACGGTGGCCCCTCAAACACCCACCACAAGCGCGGAGGGAGCGTCTGCCTCTCCGGCAGCCCCCCAGAACACGCAGCGGGAGGACGCCATGCTCCCTTCCACCACCCCGTCCAACCAGGCGTGGACGGAAGTGGTCAGGGGGGGAAAGGCCAAAAAGTCCAAGCCCGCTGCGACTGCTTCGGCAGCCCAGAAGGCTTCGGCGGGCGGGAGGAAGTTGGTTCCTCCCAAAACTGCGGCGGTCGTGGTGACCATCACCCCGGAGGCCGCAGAGCGGGGCGAAACGTACGAGTCCGTCCTAAGACGGGCTCGTGCTAACGCGGATCCCTCTCGGCTGGGGATCGGCAATATCACGTGCCGCCGCACCCAGGCCGGAGCCCGAATTTTTGAGTTCGGGGGGGAGCAGCGCGGCGCAAACGCGGACCTCTTTGCAACAAAGTTGCAAGAGGCCATCGCGGATGTGGCGACGGTCGCCAGACCCGTCAAGACCGCATCCTTGGAGGTGATCGATATGGACGATTCGGTCACCAAAGAGGATGTGGTGGCGGCCGTTGCTGCTGCGGGAGGTTGCAGCGCCAGCGCCGTGAAGGGGGGAGCCATCAGGCCCGGCCGCCGCGGCATGGGCGCAATCCGCGTCGAGTGCCCAGTCGCCGCGGCGGTGGCCGCCCTAAAGGCGACCAAGGGACGGCTGCTCGTGGGCTTCAGCTCGGCCGTGGTCCGGCCGCTTGAGGACAAGCCTGCGCGGTGCTTCAAGTGCTTCGCGCCGGGCCACACCCGATCTACGTGTCCCTCCAAGTTCGACTGGGGAGAGTCTTGCTTCCAGTGTGGACAGGAGGGACACAGGAGTGCCGCTTGCAGCGTCGCCACGCCACACTGCCCGGCGTGTGCTGCCAGCGGCCGCCCCGCGGGGCACAGGATGGGGGGCAGGAGTTGCCAGCCTCCCGCGAGGAAGGGCGTAGTGCCGGTGCAGGTTCGCCCTGTTGCCGCCACCACCGCTGTCGCCGCTGCTGTTACTCCAGCTCAAGCGGCGGTGGCTGAGGAGGGGGGTGCGATGTCGGAATAGTGGGTTCCTATCACCGCATCCTCCAGGCGAACACCAATCACTGCAGAGCGGCCCAGGACCTGCTGGTGCAGGCCATGGCTGAGTGGTTGGTGAACGTAGCGGTGGTCGCCGAGCCCTACTCGATCCCCGGCAGTTGGCTGGGTGACGAGGACGGCTTGGTGGCACTAGCGGCGCGGTCCTCCACAGACTCCCCTCCCCTCTCGCTATTAGAGAGGGGACCGGGATACGTGGCCGCCGCGTGGGGAGAGATAGCCCTCGTGGGCGTCTATTTCTCCCCAAACCGCCCTCTCCGGGACTTCGAGAACTATCTTGGAGTCCTGGCCGCCGTGGTCGGCAGGGCGGCGCCGCGTCAGGTCTCCGTATTGGGAGACCTGAATGCCAAGTCGGTGACCTGGGGCAACCCGGCCACCGACCATCGCGGGCGGGCAGTGGAGCAGTGGGCAGCCTCCTCTGGGCTCTCCCTCCTCAACAGAGGGAACGTCCAGACATGCGTGCGGCGACAGGGTGGCTCGATAGTGGACGTCACTTTTGCCACCTCTGCGCTGGCCGCGCGCGTGCTGAACTGGCGGGTGGATTTGGTGGAGACCATGTCGGACCACCGCTACGTGCGGTTCGACATCTCCACCGGTGGCCCCGGAGGGACGCGGCCCCTCTCGGGGCGGTCAGCGTTTCCACGGTGGGCTCTCACCCGCCTGGACAGGGAGGCGGCGGCGGAGGCGGCGTTTATCCAGGACTGGCTTTCGCCGCCTTCCGCCGGCTTGGACGTAGACATCGCGGCGGGACACCTGAGGGAGTCTCTGACCGAGGTGTGCAATTCTAGCATGCCTCGGGCCGGCCGACCGCTGCCCAATAGGGCGGTGTACTGGTGGTCGGCCGAGCTGGAGAGGCTTCGAGCGGCGTGCGTGGAGGCCAGAAGGGCCTATGCGCGGAGCCGGCGGCGGCGTCGACGAGACCTCGCCCACGAGGACCACCTCTATGAGGTGTACATAGAGGCAAAACTGGTCCTCGAGCGGGCCATCGCCGCCGCCAGGGACTCGGCGAGAGCGGAGATGCTGGAGGGTCTCGACAGAGATCCCTACGGGAGGCCATACAAGGCGGCGCGCAACAAGCTGCGCCCCTTTGGTCCCCCGGTGGCCGAGACCCTGGAGCCCTCATTCCTGGATGGGGTGGTTCAGTCCCTGTTCCCGTGCAGGGACAACTTCACCCCACCAGTGATGGATCCTCCGCGGGGGATAGCTCCGCCAGCCGAGGAGGAAGAGGAGGCCCCTCCTGTCACGGAGTCGGAACTCAGCGCGGCGATTGTGCATATCCGCGCCAAGAAGACGGCTCCGGGCCCCGACGGTGTCCCGGCGAGGGTGGTGGCAATTGCCGCCACCCAAATGGAGGAGCGGTTTCGGGACCTCTTTAGCGCATGTCTTGCGTCTGGGAGGTTCCCGAAACCGTGGAAGGAGGGACAGCTGTGCCTCCTTCGCAAGGAAGGCCGCCCCGCAGACTCGCCCTCGGCATACCGACCCATCGTCCTGCTCGATGAGGTCGGCAAAATGTTCGAGGGGATAATCGCTGGCCGCCTAAAGAGCCACCTGCGGAATGTGGGGCCGGACTTGTCGGACGCTCAGTTCGGTTTTCGGGCTGAGCGTTCCACAGTGGACGCGCTGGCCCGCCTTAAGGGCCAGGTGAAGGAGGCGATGGAGGCGGGGGACGGATTGTTGGCGGTGTCATTCGATATAGCCAACGCCTTCAACTCTGTTCCCCACAGCACCATCCTAGAGGCACTCCGATTCCACGGGGTGCCTTTATACATGCGGCGTCTACTGGCCAGCTACCTGGAGGATCGGGCGATCGTCCTCGTGAACAGGGCTGGCCAAGTCCGGCGGTACGCAGTCGAGTCCGGCGTTCCACAGGGGTCGGTAGTGGGACCTCTCCTCTGGAACGTTGGCTACGACTGGCTCTTGCGGGGAACTCTCCTCCGAGGCACGAGTGTCATCTGCTACGCCGATGACACTCTCCTCACCGCCCGGGGGGAGAGTTTCAGGGAAGCGGCCAACTTGGCCTCGGCAGGCGGATCCTTGGTCGCAGGGAGGATCCGCCGCCTAGGATTGACGGTGGCGCTGCACAAGACCGAGGCAGTGTTCTTCCACAGGCCTCGGCAGCGCCAACCACCAGACGCCCACATCTTCGTGGAGGGCGTCCGAATCGAGGTGAAGGCCCAGATGAAATATCTGGGCCTTGTACTCGACAGCAGGTGGCGCTTCGGCCCGCACTTTAGCGGGCTGTCGACGCGCCTGCTGAAGACTGCGGGCGCCCTCTCGTGGCTGCTCCCCAACTTGGGGGGGCCCAGCGCGCGATGCCGGCAGCTCTACGCCGGCATCTTGAGGAGTATGGCCCTTTACGGGGCCCCTATCTGGGAGGACTCCCTCCACAGGAGGGAGAACGCCGCCGCATTGCGGGCCCCCCAAAGGGCCATAGCCCAGCGGGTGGCGAGGGCCTACCGCACGGTCGCCTTCTCGGCGGCATGCGCTCTGGCCGGCACCCCGCCTTGGGAACTCGAGGCGTGGGTGCTCGCCAGAGTGTATGAATGGACGGCGGGGCGGAGGGCGAGAGGAGAACGCCCCGCCCCCGAAGAGCGGGAGGCCGTCCGGCGGGAGGCGAAGGACGCCATAGTCGTCCACTGGACGCGGGACCTCGCCGCCGCAGCCTTCGGCCGCCGAACCCTAGACGCGATTGGGCCGGTCCTGCGAGACTGGCTCGAGCGGTCGCACGGGTTCCTCTCCTTCCGTCTGGTGCAGGTGCTGTCCGGGCACGGTTGCTTTGGATCGTACCTGCACCGTATCGGGCGGGAGGAGACGCCGTCGTGTCACGGCTGTGGCGCGGCGGAGGACACGGCGCAGCACACTCTTGAGGTGTGCCCGTCGTGGTCCGAGCCGCGCCGCAGTCTCACCGCGGCGATCGGAACGGACCTCTCGCTCCCCGGCCTGGTCAACGCCATGCTGAGGGACGAGGGGTCCTGGGCGGCAGTCGCCTCCTTCTGCGAACACGTCATGTCCCAGAAGGAGGCGGCGGAGCGCGCGCGGGAGGAAGACCCTCTCGCGGCGCCGCTCCGAAGGCGGAGGAGGGGTCGAAGACGACGTCAGTATGACAGTCACCTCCGACTCCTCCCAGGTAGAAGCCAGCAGGCGACGGGTGCGGGGGCACCCTCGCCTGTATTGCACAGGCTTCCACCAGTGCCGGACGGGAATGGCCAGGTGTTCCCGGCCATTCCCGTAGCCCCCCAGCCGGGGGGACATGCGGGGCTCGCCAGTTAGGCGGGCATGCGCCGGGGGGGTTGTGGACGCAAAGGCTGAGCCGGATTCCCATGACCCCTCCATCAAGGCGACGAGGGAACACCGCTGAGTTTTAGTGGGTATACTGCCACCTTGGCAGGGAGTCCCACATACTCCGTGTCGTCCCCCGACGAGCGGAGATGCGTAACGTCATTTCTCAGCGACAAAAAAAAAAAAAAAAAAAAAGGTAATGAAGATGTTACGTTATTTGAAGGTTCTACCTCTAGTCTGTTGCTACCTACGCGGTTAATTCCTAAAAAAGCAGTGAACGGTCGCACAATAACGGCTGTCCAAATACATAGCGTTCTTTAACATATTACTGTCTAATACTGGTGAAGATGACAGATTTTCATAACGTCCGTTACAATATGACGGACTCCGCTTTTCCAGGAAACCGTAGCTTTAGTGAAAAAAACAATATTTATTATGTAATCTAAGCGAATAAATCAACGTGTAAGGTTTAAACTAATCAATGTGCAAATGCCAGAATATCAATCAATGCGAAACTGTCAAATTTTCCCAATCAACTTTGAACCTTATGATGTAGCGATAAAGTTGAAAATCTATTAAATTAATTTGATAGATTGTAGGAGCTGTACATACTTACATGTTTTTCCGGGGAGTAATTAAAAACATGATCAGTCTATACTGTTCCCACTGCTGGGACACAGGTCTCCTCTCTGTGAGTCGGAATGGGCCGTAATCCACCACGCGGGCCCAGTGCGGGTTGGTAGATGTCACAAGTCTTCGAATTTTTGGTTTTAGGACATACCGGTTTCCTCACGATGTTTTCCTTCACCGTTTTTGAGACCAATGGTGATGAAATAAATTAACTCAAAGTAAAGCGCTTGTCTGGGTCCGAACCCACGACCTACAACTCGTAAAGGCTCCTACAAACAGGCCCGACACGCGGTTAAATCGCGCGCGAAACAAAGGCACCGCTTATTGCGCGACTTGCGGTGCCTTTGTGTCGTGCGCAATTTTATCGTGTGTCGCGCCTGTTCGAAGGAGCCTTAAGTCGGGTCGGTTATCACTGGGCCACCACAGCTCTCATTAATTCAAAACAATAAATATCCAAAAATATTTTTTTTAATTCTAAGTGGTGTAACTGTTTGTAAAACCATTACCAAGCTAGTATCGATTGGGTTTTTCTATTTGAAAATTCTCAGTAAAAGTCAGGGTGGGAAATAAACGGGATTGAAATTACCCCAATCCAGGAAATAATACATTTCCGTGAACTGCAGGTGTGTATCATGCCTGTATTTCCCGAAGGGGATATTGCATTATAATTGCATTTCCAATATCTGATATTTCAATCAATTAAGTTTCCAGTTTATTGGAACGCTGTTTTCGCAAATACTTATCAAGCTTTTGACATTCCACTCTCGTAGCTTCAACAAAGATTTAACAGTCACTTAGCAGTGATTTAGCAGACCTGGCTTGTGTATAATGCCTTAAGTAAATTGGTCGCGTGCCGGCCGCGCGGCGCCGGTGTCAACGCCACTGCACGACTCGACGCACTGCGGCACACCACTCAATTCACTGCCTTCCTCGTTCTTCTTTATTAAGACTTATGCATCGGGTAATTATTCGGCGCCTGGTCTATTATTCCAATACTGTTTTTGCAAGTTTTTCGGTCACGCTACTAGATATGTTGCCAAGTTCCTGCTGGAAACTCGGCGCCCACTTACGCTTGCAAGTTTCTACGGTCCTCCGGTTGTTTGGTTTTGTTAATTTACTTAGTTTAGCTGAAAATAAAATTGGTCTGGGGTTCCGGACACAGAAGTGAAAAACTTTATAAGGATGCTTCAGTTTGTGTTACGTAAAAAAATAGACAATATTAACCTCATCAGTCGCCGATGTTTCCGTTTTTTTGAAGTGAAAACTTCTTTAGCGGCGCTGTGTACTTTTTTTGGAATGGGTAAAAACTTCTAAACTCGCGTCAGGTCACGTGACCCTGATCGAAAATTCGTAAGACGGATGGCCGTAGCCGGTACCGCGCGTGTTTTGTTTATAAGACGATTCAAAAAATACACACGTATTTGTTCAAGTTTTCACTTCTCTCGGCACTCCCGGAGTGCCACACAGTTTTTTTTTTTTTTTTTGAAACAAGAACAGATTGAGCAGAGTACGAAGTAGCATTAACATTTCGCTAAGTGTTTGTTTATTAAGGTAAGTGAAGGAATGAATCCTAATCGTGTGTTGGTTTAGGATACGATAATGGATCTTTGTTTCCATAAATGTATCTGGGTAGATATCCAGATCCGGAATGGATCCAGTATCACTGGGTAGTGATACTGGATCCATTCGCAGTAACAAATCAAAGAAAATGCTTTGTAAGTCATGTGTTCCGCTTACCACGATTGTTATAATATTTCAATGTGCGTCCGAAGCTGTGCAATGCGCATATTGCAAAGTAAATCCCGAGAATTCAGTAAAAAGCTTACCGTGGAAGGAAACCTTCGATAAAAACTCTTACTGTGGTTAGTAGATTGGAAAATTCTTGTAAGAATAAACAGTCCGTGTTACACAGTCCAGAATTATTCCATACAAAGAAATAGAATGTTATAAATTGTCTTTTTTTTTATTTGAGAAGACATAAAATAAGCCAACTTCTGCTGTAAATCAGAATCATTCTACTTAAGTGAGTGCCTGAATATACTAAACTAATTTCTGTAACAAAGATATACAATTCTGGAATAAAGAATCCCCGCGAACGGTTGACTTATGTTTATCAATTTCGACGTGTTCAAAGACGCGATGTCGCACACTGCCACCGTATTATATTATAATGGCGCATGTTATGTACTGATTCATTACATTCTTTGCACGTAAAAAGTAAAACCTCCTCACATTCCTGACAGCTTTGTATGAGAAAATAACATAGCTAACTTATATGTAAGTCAGAAGCCCCTCTACGACCCAAACAAATTATTAATGTAGAAAAAAGATACAAAGACTTGTTCCTAAGCTAAGTAACTTACTCAAGTACGTGATTTGAAAGATTTTTTATCTCGTTCCCAAAATGAGAATTCAAACAGGGAAGCAATCATTTCCATAACGCGTTCCGTTGTTTAGAACATTTGCCTCGGGTTCTAGCACTTGTCTATACTAATAAACATCTGTTTTTGTTACGGGTGAAAGCTTTTAGAAATGTATAAATCTGTTTGTAATAAATTCTATTATGGTTATACCGAAATTTTATTGAGATATCGCCCGTAGGTTCGAGTCAAATTTCTTCATTATGTAGGGTAATTATTACTTTATTGTAGATTAGTTTTTCAGTATATTTACTTACCATGTGGCATGCCCACCTGACACAAGATGGACCCATAGAACCACGACATAGTCGGGACTAACAGGAAGAAGACCCAGAGGATGCCCACTGGAACGCTGGGTAAAATTTGATAAAAATATAGGCAAAGACTGGACGGTCAAAGCCAAAAACAAGGAACCTGGAGAAAATTGGAGGAGGCCTGTACCCGAAAAGGGGTACATAAAGGGGTTCCTTGTAGAAAAAGTGTACATTGTTTTTTAAGTATATATTTTTTAATGTGATTTTTTAATAATCCACCTGTATACATTTTCTTTTTTGGCTAAGGAAATAAAGGCTATATTATTATTATATTTACTTACCTACCCATGACGTCCACGAACGGCACTTTTCTTGAAAACAAATTGAATAAATTAACATCATTTTCAGCTCAGTATGCTAATATACAGACGGACGTCGATATACATTAGTTATCAGCGGGCGACATCTTACTTTCTGCAGCCCCAAGTTATAATAACCTAACTAAATGACAGGCGGCGAGGATACTTAGCAAAACCATCAGGTATCTGTTTCTCATAAAGCCTACTCGCATTTTCGTTATGATGTTAATAAAAAGAAATGGAAAAGTTGTTCGTGTGCGCGTCAAATGAAAAAGTTATGGCACGTGATGATACTGCAAATACTGTGGAGCCACCTGGCGGTACACCAAACTAATTACAAACTCCCTAACTTCCTCAAACACTAAAATATTCTCCTAAAAACGTCACCTAGCGACGTACTCGAATAGAATAATAAATTTTACTTTCTGTGTCTCTCTTAGAATTAGTGGCTAATGCACACCTCTCACTCCTTTGGCGGAAAATGTTACGCCACAGTTTAACTGAAAAGTACTGAAATGAAAACTTTAGTTTAAGGAGCTTACATGACCTAAAGCGCGGTCACTGTCGCACTCCATAGAAAAGAAAGCGAAACGCGATGACACAACGCTGGTAATTTATTGCAAAATATTAATTACAAAAAATCTATTGTTTGGACTAAAAAATTAAAACACTAGTGCTTTCAGTATGTTGCTTGTAGAATAATCTGACAAAAAATCAGAATGATTGTATGTATGTATATTAGTATTGTTTTATTGTAAAAAGAAAGTTTTTAGAGGTATCTTCATGATTTCTATCGTGCAAATTCAAACTTGCGTTTAGGTCCTGTAGTCCAATTAAATATTTGTGTAACGTTTTCAACAAATTATTTACAAATTATTTGAGGTCCACTTATATATTGGTACAAAAATATTAATAAGATTATTTTCCTTAAAAAGTATGACAAAGACCGAGGAAATATGCACTTTAGGTACTTATTTGAGAGCAGTGGTGGCCCAGTGGTAACAGCCGCGACTTGCGAATTTTAGGTCGTGGGTTCGAACCCAAGCAGGCACTTTAAGGCTCCTTCAAACAGGCGCGACACGCGATAAAATCGCGCGCGACACAAAGGCACCGCAAGTCGCGCAACGAGTGGTGCCTTTGTTTCGCGCGCGATTCGCGTCGCGCGTCGCGCCTGTTTGCAGGAGCCTTTACTTTGTGTAAATTATTTCATCACCACTGCTCTCAGAACGGTGAAGGAAAACATCGTGAGGAACTAGAACCAAAAATTTGAAGATATGTGACCTCGACTAAACCGAACTGGGCCCGTGTGGTGGATTATGACCCACTCCCCTTCACAGAGAGGCGACCAATGTCCCGGCGGCAGTGGGAACATTATCGGCTGATTATGCTGCTTACTTTAACTAAAGAACTAAAAAAATTTAGTGCAACTGAACTTAGTTGCACTGTTTTTAATTACAAGCACACTGTCACCTACTGGGAATTATTGACAACGTCGGTCCATTTCATGTCCACACTCGAATGAGTGTGGACATGAAATGGACCGATGTTAAAAAAAAACATAAACAAAATCTGTACCTACCTGAATAGGTAGGTACAGATTTTGTTTATGTTTTTTTTCATCAGGTACCTTATTGCCTCGTTTCATTTCAAATAAACAAACTAACTCATTATTATACCTTTAGGTTGTTTCTGCACCAATGTACATTGTCTGAAAACAATTTCCTATTGGGACATTGTGTCAATATCTCAACAAAGACTATGGGAAGGTAAATACTAATTCTTCGGGGTGTAATCAAAGATACTATAATTCTGTAATGAGCCCTTATACGCCATGATATGACTTAGGGTAAAGTTTACGTTGTACATTACTTGTCGTCCTAAGGGACTTAGAAAACTCGACCCCTACTATATGGTATCCAGAGGAGCATATTTATCTTGGTTCTACGTTGAGGCATATTGCGATAGTATGTTTTGCAATTGAGTTTTATTAAAAGATAAAACCACAAAGGGAATAGTTACTAAATATAAACTAATATAATATTATAAAGAGGTAAAATTTGTGAGTATGTTGGGGGAATCTTCGGAACTACCTGCTGATACGATTCCTAAGAATTTTTCACTATAGGGAAGCTACATTATTGCTGAAAATAAACAAGAAATTTCACGCGGACGAAGCCACTGGCAGAAGCTAGCAAAAAATAAAGACTACAAAGCATTTATTTAATCTATATAAATAAAAAAAAGTCGGCTTAGTTCCACCATTATTTTATAACTCAAGAACGGGTGGACCGATTTTTATGATCTTTAATTTGTTGGATTTGTCTCCGCCACGAATAGCAGAATAACATTAAAACATGGGACAAATTTATGAAAAAAAAAAACACTGGCACTCCGGTAGTGCCGACAGAAGTGAAAACTTGAACAATTACGAGTGTATTTTGTGAATCGTCTTATAAACAAAACACGCGTGTTAAGGTGTGTTCCTTATTTTATAGGGTTTTTTGCAAATCAGGTATGATGACCAAAGTGACTGGTTTATTCTTCTCGTGAAAGGAATTTATTCAGATTTACAAATAAGCAGACAGTTATATATCCGTGGTTCAGCGCCATCTCGTCGTTGTTGGATGAACTACGTAGTTAGTACGCGAGGCCCTCGTAGTTCTTCCCGATGTGCATAGATGGCGCTGTCCTCAACAACGCGCGTCTTAAGTTTTACGTCTGACGTTAGTACGCGAGGCCCTCGTAGTTCTTCCCGATGTGCATAGATGGCGCTGTCCTCAACAACGCGCGTCTTACGTTTTACGTCTGACGTTTTACGTCTTACGAATTTTCGATCAGGGTCACGTGACCTGACGCGAATTTAGAAGTTTTTACCCATTCCAAAAAAAGTACACAGCGCCGCTAAAGAAGTTTTCACTTCAAAAAAATCGGTTGTCTGTAAAGTCAATAGTATAAATAAAAAAAATAAAATAAAAATAAAAAAATAAATGTAAATAAATAATAATAATTGTCTATAAATCAATACTGACGATAGTTGAACGTGACAACGTCATAAGAAAATACAGATGGAATAGTTGCATTGCATTTGTTAATATTCGCTTGCACTTCAAGCCGCCATGGAACGCCTAGCCTCCACGCTACAGAGCGAGGCCGCGAGGTAACGCTACATGAGTCATGTTTTTTCGTGAGTGCAGCCAGCTTCATCGATTTATTAGACGTTGTCACGTCAAAAAATTAAGGTAATTAATTTTCTTATACATTGGTTCTTATTAGCTGACCCGGTGAACTTAGTGCCTCCTGCACTAAGTTCATCGGGTCAGCTAGTTAGTAATAACAATATAATTATTGTATCACCAAAATCCATCCGTGCCCAAAACAAAAGATAACGTAGAATACATACTTCACAACTTTTCGATTCAAAGTGAAGGATATCGACACCTCTATCTTTTTTAATTACATCTAGAGAATCATTGTATTGATTTGCTGAAGTACAATTCGGCTGGAGTAAATGAAGATTAAAATAACTAGCATAATGTGATCTACAAACAAATCAGTACGCACCTGCAGGATATCTGCTTAATTAAAAAAAAAAATATTGACAGACAATACACAGCCTAAACCGGTGGCTCTTGAAATATGAAATTATGCACAAGAGTTCCTCATACCTATAACAAATGCGTATTGTCTGTCAATAAATTTAGTGAACTAAGGAAGGGTACGGCTGGTCGATTCTGTAAAAATCTCACCGTGAAAACTTAGGTGATATGAGTTTGTTTTTGCTAGGAATTGACACTATTGACAGCTCACTCCACGCTCACTTCACCTAAGTTTTCACGGTGAGATGGTTCCAGAATCGCACTGCTGTATTAACTTCCAAAACGGGTATAATAGACGTAGGCAAAAAGGCTGCCAGGCACACGTGGGATTGGGCGGGTCACATCAGCCGCATGCAGGATGACCGCTGGGCAAAAGTTTCCACACAATGGGTGCCTGAAGATGGACGGTGCCGCCGAGGTCGGCCCAGAAAGCGGCGACGAGATGACCTGGACGCGTACCGCGAGGGCTGGTTTGAGGTGGCGCAGGAAAGGAGTCCCTGGAAGGCCTTGGGGGAGGCCTTTGCCCAGCGGTGGGGTAGTATAACCTAAACTAAATAAAAAAGGAAGGATTCGCTAAGGGGGTTAAGGAGGGGGTGGAAGTCTGTATGTAACATCCCATCAGGCACACGGCTTGTATTCCATAATTGAAGAGACATACGATACATAATCCTATATCATCAACGAACCCTAAATGTCTACTACATATTTTATAAACCCCATAAATATGAAAGAGTAATTAAATTAAATGCGACGCTTAACCTCTTAAGAACCTTCCCGTGGTCCGTTTAATATGTGCCATCACTTACTCGTCCACTCGAACAACGTTGTCAACATTATTACCTCCAGGATTGAACACGCCATAAAACTGGAATGCCTTTTAAAACCCGCTATGTTCACGTATATTGAAATAATATTACCTATGTACTTGCGTTTATGAAGTCGTTGGGGTTAGATTGTAGTGTCCTGTTTTTAATTTGTTTTAAAAGAGTTTAATGCACAGTCACGAGCGCAACGTTTTAAAGCGATTTTTTCGTGAAATAACGAATGGAATAAGACCTATTTGAATAATAGGTAGGCATGGGTTCGTTATTAATATGTTCGTAAAATAAAAAAATTGCAATCGATACTTTGAGAGGTAAATTTTTGTTTGTGACATTACAAGGCATTACAATAGTTATGATCGAACTATTTAATTGTAATTTTATTTCATTTTAATATGGAAGTAGTAAACGGAAGATTTTGTCTCATTTTTTATCATTAAGTACGTAAGGTGTGACATTTCCGGTACTTTTTAATTTAACGGTTTAATCACTTTCGATACATGAAATGTGTCAATATATGGAATTATTGATAATCCAACTGATTTTAATTTACCGGAAGTGTTACATTTCCTTAGTCCGCTAATTTATACCACCCCTGTGAAGCCGAGGTGGGCATAAATATCTAGTAAAACAAGTCTAACAGGAATTTCGAAAATATTTACGAAAAAAAAATATGGCGGTACGAAGTTGGCCGGGTCAGCCAGTGCTGATGGTGATCACCGGGGTGGTTTTAGTGAGGTAAAAATCCCACACTCCCCGACCTCCCTCCCCGGAGGTCGGGTGCCTTTTGAAGGTTTCCCCCGACAACAAAAAAAAAAAAAAAAAAGGTATAATACATTATTATAAATACATATGTAAGTAAATACATTAACTCACGCCGCCTGCTACGATCCTAAGGTAGGTACTCCTTTTATTTATTTATAAATACTTTATTGTTCACCATTTATGTTACAGAACAAAAATAAATTAAACATTAGGACACAATATACGACGGACGGCTTATCGCATTAATTTACCTACTGTTTTGTATGTTTGTTACTATATCACGCAAAAACGGCTTGACGGATTTGGGTAAATATTAGCACACACATAGTTTATGACCTAGATTAACAAATAGAATACTTTTTATACCGGTAGTACGATTCCGTGGGATAATTTCAGAGTGCCACGCGGGCGCCAAAAGCTAGCATCTATTAGATAATATCCTTAACATAACCACTGTAGTATTTCACAAGTTATGTATAGAGTGGTAACTCATTGCGGTTAATGTGGTGGTCGTAACAAATTAATCTATCTGAGACAGTTAGTTGGGCCTGAGAAATACGTATACGGATGAGCTAGGGTGAATATCCACCTACTCTGTACCTATTTAGTCCTACAAAAACATTTGTATTTAGAAGTAAAAGAGATAAAATAGGGGAGTTTGACATTTTGAATTTCGAATTGACAGTACAACTGAGGGGCAATTCTCGTATTTTTAAGAACGTACGCATTTTAATCTGTCTCAATCTGTCAAAAAAACCTTCATACGTCTTATGTTGAGGCTACGTAGATTGTAGCTAATCGTTTTTATTTTTTAACATTTTCGACCGGCTACCTACATCTGTGACATTTATCAGAATAAAATTGTACGTTCACATCAAGCAACGCATTTTTGCTTTATTCCCGTAATTATATTTCGTCGCTTCATTCTTCAGATATTTTTAACCATGTAGTCCCCTTCCCTTGCGCTAGCAACTACGCACGTCTGTTTAGATTTGTTTTAAAGTTTTTTTTTTTTTTTTTTTTTTATCCTGCCCACACTTTACCCTACCTCGATGTATCGGTCAGTTGTAACCGTCATTCCTTTTTCGTGCGCAGCAACGAACGGACGTCTTCAACACTCATTAAGTAGTAGGTTAAAAGTGTATTTAGGACAATTATGCCGAAGCGGAACGCGGAAGAAAAGATCGAGCATTACAAGAATAAAATACGGAGGTTAGAAAAGAAGGCTCACCGTCGTCGAATAGCATGTTTTTCGTCATCAGATTCGGAACAAAATCCAAGTAAGTACAGTTTCTTTATCGTTGGCGTTTTAAAAGTGATAATAAAAGTTAAGTAAAATATTACACCTGTGAAGAAAAAATGCCTGGAGGTTGCCCGAGATGGTAACACGATGGCTAAATACCTATCGTTACTTTACTAAGTAACTCAATAATACCGGGAGGTTGTCCGCGATGGCAACACGAAGGTTTAATTATACCGGGAGGTTATCCGAGATGATAACACGATGGCTGTAAATCGAACAAACATGGTTTCTATGAACTAGAATCACATGTAACACTGTTCTTATATACTTACGAACTCTTTGCCGTGTAAAGTTACGACTACCTTCATGACTTATGAAAAAATGTTACCAGGTCCAAGAGAAACGGGGGACCCCGAATTTGTGGACGCCGTGGAAGAATCACCACCAGAACCACCACCGAGTGACGTGATTACTACCCCAGAAGCTGCGACCAATCCACCCTGCGTTGACATCGGAACAACGAATCCCAACGATCCAGATTTGGATCCGAATATTTTGGCGGCATTAGGCGAAATCACAGACGAGACACCGGAATTTGGCGAGAAAATTCATGAAAATCTCGCAAAAATATGGCTACCTTTGCTGAAAAAAGGTATGACAAAAGAAAATAGAGAGATACTTTTGAGAAAGTACCTCATACCCGAAAATTGTCCTTTACTGCAAGCACCGACGCTGAACCTTGAGGTTTCTGCGGCCATACCGGAATCTGGTAGATTTCGCGACAAGAAAATGACCGCTAGCCAACAACAACTAGGATTAGGCATTACCGCGGTCAATAGAGGTTTACACTTGCTTTTAAATAATGAAAGCAGGGTAGATGCAATAAAATTTATAAGTGACGGATGCCGAATCTTATCCGACCTGCATCACCAAAATACGGAAGCTAGGGTCAGATTTATACTCCCCGGGCTGGACAAGTCATTTTTACAATTTCTCGATCGTTCCGAACGTGACAACACATTGTTTGGTAACGACCTTTCAGAAAAAATTAAAGCCTCAAAGGCTATTGTAAAACAAGGGGAACAAATCAAGAAGACTTTGCCCACATTAAAGCCTTCGAGTTCGAACTCGAGAGCACAACCAGCAACTAACAGGTCTGGCTACCAGGGAAACTGGTCGGGACCTTCTCGCTTCCAGTCGAACAGGGGAGGGGGGCGAGGGGGTCAGAAACGGACCAACTACCGAGCTCCCCCTGCATCCAGCCAGGCGAAGACCAACTTCAAGCAACGTGCTCCAACGCGGCGTCATTGACTCAGGTACATGCAGGCAGAATTAAGTTTTATTATGATTGCTGGGAAAAAGTCACCGATAATAAGACCGTTCTCAGATGGATTAGTCATGGTGTAGACATCCCTTTACTAGATGGGGTATTACAACCCCATAATACAACTAAAACATTTTGGTCTAAACAAGAAAAATGTGATATGGCGATCGCCATTAACAAGCTCATAGATCTAGGTGCGGTTAATGTTTGTGAACCTGTAAAACACCAGTTTATATCTCGCATATTTTTATCACCTAAGCAAAACGGTGAAAAAAGATTCATCTTAAATCTAAAATCATTTAATCAGTTTGTCAAAAAATCTCACTTCAAAATGGAAGATCATAGGACTGCCTCTAAACTTATTCCAAAAAATGGTTACCTTGCAACGATAGATCTTAAAGAAGCCTATCTCTTAGTTCCAATTAAAAAATCATTTCGAAAATACTTACGTTTTCAATTCGAAAATGATAAATCTGATATAATAACATAATTGAATTTAACGCAATGCCCTACGGTCTTTCCATTGCGCCTAGAGTTTTACAAAAATTATGAAGGAGGTTATGACCTATCTTAGATACAGAGGACATAAATCAGTCACTTACTTAGATGACACCTTATGTATCGGAAAAACTTACACAGAGTGCCTCAATAACGTTAACGAAACTTTACGAGTGTTAACTTGTCTCGGTTTTGTAATAAATTATAAGAAGAGCTCATTAATACCGAAACAAGAGTGCAAATTTTTAGGGTTTATCTATAATACGACAAATCTTTCGGTTTCCTTACCTATTGACAAACGTCGTAATATCGCACAGCTTGTTCAAAAATTCATTGGTTTACCTCCCTGTACCATAAGAGAATTCGCTCAGTTAATCGGAGTCCTCACAGCAGCGTGCCCTGCCGTCAAATACGGGTGGTTGTATACCAAAACCCTAGAGCGCCAAAAATACCTTTTATTGAATAGATTTAATAATAATTATAATTCTAAAATAAAACTAGAACGATACATAATTAATAATTTAAACTGGTGGTCACAAAATATATTTACATGTACAAACTTCGTCGACAGCCCTGATTTCGAATTGGAAATATTCTCCGATGCTTCGAAAACAGGGTGGGGAGCATTTTGCGATGGTAATCGCGCTCATGGGTCATGGAAGGAAACCGAAAGAGAATGTCATATAAATTACCTAGAGTTATTGGCTAGTTTTTTAGCACTAAAAACCTTCGCGAAGGAACGATCAAATTGTTCCATATTGTTACGAGTTGACAATAACACAGCGTTGAGTTATATTAATAGAATGGGAGGAGTACAATACCCTCACTTAAATGATCTTGCTTACCAAATTTGGCAATGGTGCGAGAAACGGAATATATGGCTATTTGCATCCTATATTAATACCAAACAAAATATCGAAGCTGATATCGAATCAAGAAAAATTAATCCCGATATAGAATGGAGCTTGTCAGATCAAGCATTTAAAACTATCATTCGTAAACTAGGTCTACCTGTAATTGATTTGTTCGCTTCTCGCATTAATGCCAAATGTCATTTCTACGCATCCTGGTTTCCTGACCCAGACGCGTCTTTCGTCGATGCATTTACAATTGATTGGAAACATAATTTTTTCCACGCTTTTCCCCCATTCTCATTAATACTTAAAAGTGTTTATAAGATAATAAACGATGAGGCGTGTGGTATACTCGTATTCCCATGGTGGCCATCACAGCCATGGTTTCCTATCGTTACAGAATTAATCTCCTCAGAAATTATATTTTTTCAACCCAGTAAAAACTTGCTTCTATCCTCCTCCAGGGATCACCACCACCCGCTGCACAGTCATCTTACACTGGCTGCAGCGATACTCTCCGGGAAGCCTTCCTCCGACGTAACATCCCCGTAGAAGCAATAAACCTTATGTTAGCATCACTTTCTGATAATACCAAAAAACAATATAGCGTCTCATACAAACTCTGGTGGCAGTTCTGCCAAATTAATAAAATTGATACTTTTGAGAGCACAGTAGCAAAGGTCATCTCTTTTCTAACAACAGAGTTTAATAAAGGTGCATCATATGGATCCTTGAATTCCCACAGATCCGCACTCTCGTTACTATTGGGCAATAACATTGGTTCTGACGAATGCATCAAACGTTTGTTAAAGGGAGCCTTTAAACTTAAACCTAGCAGACCAAAATATACACACACGTGGGACCCGCAATTAGTACTTAATCTCGTTTCTAAATGGTACCCGAACCGAGATTTAGACCTAAGTCAATTGACAAAAAAATTAGTTATCTTACTAGCTTTATGTACAGCACAACGAGTCCAAACTCTTTCCCTAATAAAAGTAGACAATATAAATATCTCATCAAATGGAGTAAAAGTAGTGATAACTGACGTTATCAAGACTTCGGCTCCAGGAAGAGAACAACCCGTACTTTTTCTTCCCTACTTCGTAGAAAATAAGAATATTTGTCCTGCTACCGTACTCACAGATTACTTATTTATCACAAAAAACTTAAGAGCTAAAAATATAAATAACTTAATACTAACAATTAAAAAACCTAACAAGGCGGCCACAGCTCAAACAATAAGTCGATGGATAAAATTGGTGTTATCAGAAAGCGGTGTCGATACGACAGTATTCAAGGCACACAGTACACGACACGCCTCAACTTCTTCTGCAAGCTCGGCAGGTGTGTGCATTGACACAATACGTAGAACCGCGGGTCGGTATGCCTATAGTCTACACAGTGTAAAGAATTGATTGTACATCAAACACAAATTATAATATAGAAGAACCTTCTTTATTCGTTCAATATGTAATTAAAAAATAAATAAATCAGTCTACACAGTGTAAAGAATTGATTGTACATCAAACACAAATCATAATATAGAAGAACCTTCTTTATTCGTTCAATATGTAATTAAAAAATAAATAAATCATCATTTCAAAAAACCTTGCAATTTATTTAAATGAACCTGCAAATCTCATTATCTCTTAACATCTACATGGTTAAAAATATCTGAAGAATGAAGCGACGAAATATAATATAATGATCAAACGAACTTCAAGTGAAGTTCGATCATTATTATATGAGTCGCTTCATTCGAAGATATACATAATTTCCCAACCCTCCCTAAATAACCCTAAAGAGATTTGCAAAAAGAAAGTCGTCTCTAAAATAATGACGGTTACAACTGACCGATACATCGAGGTAGGGTAAAGTGTGGGCAGGATAAAAAAAAAAAAAAAAAAAAAACGTTAAAACAAATCTAAACAGACGTGCGTAGTTGCTAGCGCAAGGGAAGGGGACTACATGGTTAAAAATATCTTCGAATGAAGCGACTCATATAATAATGATCGAACTTCACTTGAAGTTCGTTTGATCATTATATTATACCTGGATCAATCCCGCACATGGTTAGTAGCCAGGTTAGTACGAAATAGTTATTGTCATTTTCTTTGTTCTGTGAGTGGTTACAAATTGTAATACAATTATTAACTGATCAGTAATTATTGTTCATTTTGTTATTTACACATTGATAAAGAGTAGTTTTTTGTAGAAACTGCATTATTTTGCTTTACGGTGTAATAATTATACAGTTACTGAGACAGTCGGGTAATCACATTAGTTAACACAGATAGACTATAAAAATCATTGTATTTCAGGCTGCATCATTTGTAATTGTAATTTAAACGTTGCAATAACTTTATTTATATACATTCCAGGTTGATCACACCAGCTTACGCAATGCCAGAGGATAGGGAATTAAAAGAGCTCGTTAGGAAACGAGCGAGTTGCAAAGGAAAGGTGACAATGTTCTCGAACTATTTAAATTCTTTGAATCCCGCTTCTTTGAGCCTTACTGAGGTAAGCGAGTTGCAATTACGTTTTACTAGACTCGTGGCATTGTATGCCCAATATGATGAGGTGCAATTATTGCTGGAGTGTAGTACTGATGAGTTGAATGGTCAGATGTCGGAACGCGAAGAATTTGAATCTCTTTATTACAAAACCCTAGCTAAAGGTCAACAAATGTTGGATGATAATAGGAAAAGAGATTCTCATGATAACTGTGACGTAATGTCGCGTTCTAGCAATCATAAGTTTGTTAAATTACCGACTATTCAGTTGCCGAAATTCAGTGGTTCTTATACAAACTGGTTAGAGTTTCACGACACGTTTATTAGTCTCATCCATTCAAACGATGATATGGACGAAATAAATAAATTTCACTATTTGAGGTCATCCCTAGAAGGGTCTGCTGCTGTGGTGATCAACTCAATTCAGTTTTCTTCTGCAAATTATTCGGTAGCGTGGAATCTTCTCTGCGAGCGGTTTGATAACAAACACCTGCTTATTCAACATCATGTTTGTGCATTATTTCAAATAGACACCCTTCAAAAGGAGTCGTCAGTTAATTTAAAAGGTTTACTTGATGCTGTTAACAAAAACATACGTGCCTTAGAATCCTTAGATGAACCTGTTAATCATTGGGATACTTTACTCATTTATATTGTCACACATAAATTAGATAGCAAAACTTATCGTGAATGGGGTGAGTATAAGGGCCGCCTGGACAAGAATTCTAAAGTTACGTTTGAAATATTTACTACTTTTATTAAAAACCGTGCTGAGATATTAGAAACGTTCGAATTGGAAGCTTCTACGAATACTAAACATTCACACACAGGTAAAAATTCAAACAAGGTTAGGTCAATGTTGGTACAGGATTCTAATAAAAATAACTCAGGTGAAAGTTCAAGTAAACAGGATGATGGTGTTTCAAATAAGCCTAAGAATTGTGTTATGTGTAACGGTGATCATAAGTTAAGTAGTTGTTCTCAGTTTTTATCGTTGAGCAATGAAGCTCGTTTGCAGTTATTACCTAAATATAAAGTTTGTTACAACTGTTTTAATCAGGGACATTATGCAAACAACTGCAAAAAGCCAAGTTGTAAAATATGCCGCCGTAAACACAACACTATTGTTCACGTTGATAAATCGTTGAAGTCAGACGCAAGTGGTGCTTCTGCTAGCAGTGTTATTGTTGACACGAATGGCAGTGCGACTGTCTCCACTCAGCCCACTACTATAGGTGTAGGTACCGGTGTGTCGCTGTCCGCGAGTGTTGAACATGATGAAGTGTTATTGTCCACTGCACTCGTCAAGGTCATGAGTATTAATGAACATTGTGTAGTTACACAACGCTTTGTCTTCTTCTTTCAAAAGTCAAATTACTGACGACTGAAAGAGATAAATCTGTGTGTAACTATTAATCTGATATAATACGTTTATCAGTGAGGGGGTTACATTTTTCTCAATTTTTTACATGGATTGTCGCTGAGATGCAATTGCGACTAGATTTTGAACCTTTTTTAACCACGGAAATTGGCCTTCTGATCACCTACCTGACCTTATTGATATAAACCGTAAGTCGTAGGTGTTACTGTGTTAGAGGTTCTTTTAAGGAAATTTGTTAAAATATGATGATTTGAGCAGCAATATGGTGATATTGCTGTTGAAATCATCACATTTTAACTAATTTAAACCAATTCTCTCATTCCATGTCTACCTACTGGTGAGTAGGCATGGAATGAGAGAATTAGTTGGCAACAAGTAAGTTGGTAAGTACAGACGCCAGCACATGAAGCTACTACAATCTGTCAAATTTCCTTAATAGATTTTCAACTTTATCACTAAAGCATACGGTTCAAAATTGATAGGGAAAATTTGACAGTTTCGGGTAGTTTGATGTGCAGGCGTCTGTACATACCTACTTCAGATACCGATATTAGCACTAGGAACAAATACAAGCTGAGTGAAGACAAATAAGATTGGAAAAAAGATAGTTTTATATACAGAGACTTTAGGAATAGAGAAAGAACTCTTACGTAAAATCGAATTATTATTTTTCAGTTATTTAAAAAAAATAACTGAAAAATCCTTCACCAATGGGATTTGATACGATTAACTTAACAGTTAACTGTCCATTATGATTCATAATGTTATCCTTTTATGATTCTGCCAAAGTAGGCTTTTTTAGCCCCCTGTACAAAGACATGCAATACTAAAACATAATTCTTTAAAAGAATGAAACTTCGTTTCAAACAATTATTAACAGAAACGAAACGATGATACGTTTAGCATAAAACTCGTTTACTGATTTATGGTGCAACTGGGCCAAAGATTTAAATACCCTATCTAATGAGATAAAAAATTTCAGATAATCTACAAAGTTCACAGCACCAGTTTCTTTAAAACAATATCCCAAAACAACCCCTTATCAAGCAGACCGGAATGCATAACCTAGCGGACGCACATAGCATTTTCCGGGTTAGATAAAATTTTCACAGCACAATTTATTGGGCGGAACGTCTTATTTATCTTCTAAAGCATCGAGCTAAGAGAACGGAGAAATCTCTTAATGGTCATGAACTTTGAAAGTAGGAGTCCGGAGCCACCCTAGAGAGCTATGACTCAGGGCCAGGATATCATTACATCAGATAATCTGACGCTGGTTATAACACATCTATATTTAGATTAAGTGAAGCGTGGGAAGCTGCCAGAGTAAATAGCTTAGTTTTTATGCCGGCGATAGGAGAAGTTACGACGTAAATGAAATGGTGCGTCATGGTACACTATCAACGAAAATTGGGACGTTTCTGAAATAAAAGTATAAGTAATTTGGGCAAAGATCGTCACTCACTGGACGCCTGAATGGGGACATCGCTGTCGAGATAGACCACGGCGAAGGTGGTGTGACGATCTGACGAGGTTTGCAGGGCTAACGGGTCCAGACAGGGAGGTTTGGAAGGAAAAAGGGGAGACCGGGCCCAACAGTGGGACACAATACAGGCAGACGAACAAAAAAAACACGTTATGTAGGTAATCCTGCTTAACATAACTTCGGAACAAACAGTCGCACTCCAGTTAATTATAATTAATCTAAGTGCATGTTTACTTTGAACATAAACTCGGCGAAAGTTTTGGCAGTAATCAGACCGTACACGAGTCAAGTTGTATAGAACAATTAATTAAAAGCATAAAATGATGATAGTACGAAAACTGTAGCTATAAAGTGGGATGAAAAGTCGAAACACAAACGTAATGGGTAAATAAAGACAAAAACTTTCTGAAGAATTAAGCAAATCACAAAGGAATCGTCATTTAAGTAATGGATTGAAGCCAAAATAGCTCACCAAGGGAATTGCTTGAAAAAGTTACTCAAAATGTCGAAAGGTTACGAGCTGTCAAAACTGAGTGCCGCTAAAAATTCTACGTGACGCGTCAAAGGTCACGCAAACAAGAAGACGAAAGAAAAAACTTCACACGACTTTTTTTAGACCGTTCCAGGCTATTTTTAAAGGTTCTTCTTCGAATTCCTAGAATATAGCACAGCCTACTTGTGAAAGAGCTTTTCCAGACAATTATACAAGTCATAATCAACTCTCTCAAGCGGCATGGCTGTGCTTATCATGAAATAATTATGAGACCTGTCAACACATGTTTTAAGTAGTAATATAATTATTATTTGCTTACATTTCATAAGCAGCTGATGCATCTATAGTGTACTGTCTAGAATACTGTTATTCATTCATATTATAAGTGGCAACTTGTATGTTCTAACTGCACCCATTTTTTGTTATTAGCTGTAAGTTTTCCTAACAAAATAAAATAAATAAATAATTTGCCGACCATATACTACATGAGGTAAATTACTCATAATTGTCAATTATTTATTTCTACATATTTTATGTTTACCTACCTGTAAATGCATTAATTGATCGCCTCGTCGTAACAAACAGTCATAATATATAATATTATTATGATAATTAATTATTACCAGAATATGGACTGATAGTCTGAATTAAACGATTTTATATTAAACGGTTTACCATTGCTAGTTTCATCGGTGCTCCATGGACCAATTGAAATTTGACCAATGTTTTGTCATCTATCTAGAAAAAATATCCTGAATACGCTAGCCTAGTTGACAGTTTTCGTGAAAACAAATAATAATGTTCCTTGTGTTTGTTTCTTTCGTTTATGATTTGTTTCTAATTACGATTAGAAACTTTCAAATATTAATTAATCTAAAATTTACAAAATTAAGTTCTTTTTTTATACTTTTAGCTCACAACCATTAATCTACAATATTAAAATTCATAAGGTAGGTAATTTCTTTACTGTCAACTATCCTATTCTGTCTAACTAACGGGTCAACAAAGTTGTGGTTATCTGATCCATAACTATACATACATACTCGCAGTGTAGTTAAGTCTAGCTAGAATATTGACTGCGTAAATTGGATAGATGTAATCTCAATTGTGGTGAATTCCAGAATTGACACTTGACTTGAAATCTATTACTAAATCTATCAATAGGACAATTACGTTTCATTGCCATCAAACTTTGTTCAATCCTACTATATTTATAGACAATAATCTATCTTCTATACTTACTAATAAGCTAATTCTGAAGAGCAACAAGTTTTAACGCGCTAATCCCTGGAATGGATGTGAAAAAATCTTTTTACATTTGATAGCCCAATTCTTGAGGAAGGCAATAGTAGTATATATATATATAGCGTGATGTTAAATACATATTGCATCCAGGGGAAGGACATAGGATAGTTTTTATCCCGATATTCCCACGGGATCGACACTTATGCGGATGAAACCGCGGGGCGCTGCTAGTTTAAGTATATAATATATTTGACAAAGGGTGGCACACAAAAAAATTAGAGAAGAAACTTAGGTTATTATAGTATTGTGTGCCTCACGGCTACGCCAAATAGGCCCACTTCATCTACAGCATAAATGTCCTACAACTAGTGCCTAACTCTGGTTTTCAACTGGACCTTATGTTATAAGAAAATATATATATTTTTTGCAACAGGGACTGAAAGGGGGTCTGAAAAAATTCGAAGTGGGGCTACTAGGGCATATGAAAGAGCGCAGTTTGCACATTCTCAAACATTATTTTTTTATAGGCAGCGTAGTTTTCGACTTTCGATGAAAAATGTAAAAAAATGCCGTTCCCTCCCTTATCTCCGAAGTTGATAGAAGTCTAAGTAAAGATTACAGGAAAAATAAAACTAAGTCTATAAATAGCACAATTTTTCAAAAATTATCAATAAAAGTTACATTAGTTCCATTATCGTTCAAGAGATGGCGCTGAAAAAATTCTCTGAATTCTGTTAGACCTCGCCGATGAAAATTTAAAAACATTTGATGGTATGGAACCCTCGGTGCGCAAGTTCGACTCGCTCTTGCCCGGTTTTTTTTCATGTCTAAAGGATGGTTTTCCTATCATTTTAGTTTTATAAAATGTATAGGTTTCCACGAGAACACTTGGTAGGAGCCTGTGAGGACGCAATATGGAAGCTCCTCAGCCTCCATCCCAGTTATTGACCACTCGTCTGGTCAATTGACGCTAAAATGCAATATCCTGCTTCAAGTGTTTGGATTTTTTCTTTATATCGCTCTATAATAATTATTTGTATCGACGTCTCATATCAACACATAACAGTGATATTATAAATGCGAAAGTTTTTATATTTTGGTGGATTCTTGTTACTCGTTTTTGGACGTCGTGTTACATACCAACGTAGAATCACAATTATTTTGTGCTGTAACTACAATTCATTTTACAAAATAAAAGGGCAAATTTTACTGAGAAGAGTGTTTCCAATACTCATTTAATTGTAAGTATTATTCGAGTATGCTTTGATCAACAATAAACAAATGGGTCATTATTCATAATAACTGACGCCAAACAATATCAAAATATCAGAGAGAAATTATTAATATTTTGAATAAATAAACCGGATATTACAAACGCGCATGCTTTATGTTACTACATTTTATTAAAACGCAATGTAAATCTGTTTTTCACAAAATTAATTACCTGAATATGTTGATGAAATAGCGATAGTAATGTACTTTAGGTTATTAATATCATTCAAATATATATTTTGTGGCTAAGTAATAACAGCCGCACGTGTTGATCGATCAGGTTAAGCTACGCTTGCCACGGTTGACCCGTGGATGGGTGACCATCTTTACATATCAAGACCTCTCCATGCCTCGGAAAGCACGTTAAGCCGTTTGTCCTGGCTGTCAATCGTGAATCTTTGGCAGTCGTTACGGGTCGTAAGAATCCCCGAAAGTCTGACAACCAGTCTTACCAAAGGGCCAGTATTACCCAGCAACTGGGTTGTGAAGGTCAGCTAGGCAGTCGCTCTATGTAAAATACTGGTATTCAGCTGCATCCGGTTAGACTGGAAGCCGACCCCAACAGTTGGGAAAAGGCTAGGCAGATGATGATACACATTTTGTAACTGTAAAATTGAATAAGTACCTATGTATGTATATAAAATTGAAAACTCAACCCGCCGTGTTTACTCCACATTTTATTAATACCGTCAATTATTTATGTACTCGTAGCAAGTCATCAGTTTCTCGAATTATTCATAACGCCTGTCTATTATAAATACCACTTAGTCAATTAAACAGACGAACGGCATAAATTAAGCGTTTACGTTCCTTCTCAAAGTGTTTAGCATTGCTGAGGAGTCACTAATGTTCGTTTATGGTATGATGAGAAGCCATAAAATGATATTGCTGTTTGATAGGCTGCCGCCGGGTACGAATGTGGCAACGGATTGCCTCTTAAATGCATTATTACTTATCTACTCCCGCCGAGGGCCATCTACTGCTGCGATACAATTAGTACATTTCGTTTCTCGATAAGTGCCTATAAACACACAGAATAGCAATGTCCGTTAGCGTTTAAGTGCGAAAGTTTCGCAAAGAGATAAACACAAAAATATCGAACGTAGCATGAATTTAGTACGTAGGCAATCTAGAGCTCTTAAATCACTAGATAAAGATCTCGATTAAGAGATTTATTTTCGTTTTCGTAGAATGCTTTAGTGGCTAAACGAAAATGAAAGGTATAATGAAGTAATATAAAAACAGATTTAGAGAAAATTCTTCATATAAAACTTGGAACACAAGCACTTAATTTCTCTCGACATAGCTCCAAATCCAAACACGTCTCCATGAATCTGCTAAACATGTAATCCGTTAACTGGCCATTTACGAGACACAATGGATAAACTAACAAGGCTGTAAAGGGCCAATAGACATTATATATAGATAGTAATAGCAATAGAACTATAGCAATTAGCAAAGTGGAGGAGATAGCACGTTAAGCTCGCTCTCAAGTATATGTAGGGCTTTTATAGAGTTCTGTAAAGGCGCAGTTGTTACAAGATCATTACGCGGTATAATGGGTGCCCCTTTGATGGCTCTATCAATACATTTTTCGAAGTATAAAATTTTGCATGTGATTGTGTTATTGTGTCATGCGTCAGGCATGCACCCTTTCGCCTTAAGGCGAAAGCGCCAGGGTAGCCCGCGAAATTCAATTTTTTTAGGTTTTTTGGAATTTGCTGGTCAGTATTAAGGTATACGTTGATTAATATATGAATCGCGACCGTAAGAAATATGTGTTTACAGAATTATAATCATTAAAGTCATCAACACAACTCTCTAAGACCACGTAAGTCCAAAGAATAACTGTTTCATGAAATCATCATTCTTTGGACTTACGTGGTCTTAGAGAGTTTTGTTATGACTATAATGCATTCACCTTAAATTGTCTGTGGCCCCTTCCGAAACCAAACGGAAAAGACCCTGACTGGCGTTCTATTATTGCGGATTCTCACTGAACTACTATTTCTCTATGCCAATAGTACTTTCTAATTCCATACTAACTAAACTACAATTTAACATACGACAACACTACGATCAGTCTAAACATTATTTTGTGTTTATTATATTTTTTTCTATAGGCTGTTTAGCGGTCTGTTGTCAATGCTTTTATTTACACTAGCGCAGCGCGCGGATAAACAAAACCAGCGCGCCATTTTCCATACAAGTTAATATTTAAGAATACAAGTCTGTTTTTTTCATCGCAAGTGTGTTGAAAAACGTCGTATGAAACGCGTGTGCATATCAATGCACACGCGTTTCATACGACGTTTTTCAATGATCACATTATACTCGAGGCGGTATTATTTAACGATGAGGAAGCCGAGCGTACACATAGCACACATATATCATAATGTACTAATAACCACTCCAATCAAATGTGATTTTAACACGTCTAATATGTGATTAATGAACAGCAAATATCAGCATACAAATTAATGCATCAGCGTTGATGTCCATTCAGTCTCAATCCTTATTATCTAAACTACAATCACGGGGTTGTAATCACGGAAAATTAAAGCCAAAATACAGTCTGCATAAATTGGCAAACGTGTAGCTATTTTAACAAGCTTATCGTACAGATTAATACAAAACGAGCTATATTAGTTAAAGCATTGGACTTTAAACATAAACCAACATTTTGAATACTGTTTTGTTCGCAGAACAGTTTTTAGTCGAGTGCGTCATGCGATTTTCCCGACTTCGTCCGGAACAAAAATTGGATAAACGAAACATTTATAGGATCGCTCCGTGACTATTTGTACGTCCATCGGTGTCGTTTTCGCACAAAATGTTGCTACATTTCGAGTTCAATTTACTTTGAATAATAGCCAATTCTAGGCAAAAATATCGGTGTAAAATTACAATGAAATCCCCACGATAATAGCTAAAGAAATTAAGATATAACAAAAAGAAACTTTAAATGACAGCTGTTCAGTGGTGAGATTTAACTTTAATAAGTATTTTGATTTATATTAAACCACTTACATTATAAAACTAATTTAAAATGCTCCCAAAGGAAAATTCCGAGGAACGTCTCACCCTCGCTATCTCGCGAAGTAATACCCAATAAACTTTTAAAATATATGACACGTAAAGCCCACTAGTTAAAAAGGGGAGAGGGACCCGACAGATCACAACTGTACCTACTTACACCTACGCTCAAATGTACAGGATCGTGTACAAATGGAAAACAACAAATAATTTAAGCTTAAAAATTACGTTTGTTTTACAATTCTCAAAATTCAAAATAGTACACCGCGCAGGATTACTATTTCTCGCAACAATTAATAAGCTTTCTTTAACAAACACAATTTAAATTCATTCCTAGTATTTACCTGCAAACAATAACAATATACATGGCAATATGAAAAAAGCCTTTGAATAAAACTAAACGAGATTTGGGCTCGCGAGCGAAAGTTTGTATCGGGCCCTTCATTTACATTTCAATCGACATTACCTATGTTAATTAGGGCTCCGCGCCCCGCGGTATGTCCTAAACATTTTATTACATTCTATGCACGTAAAATATAATATCCCTACCCACACTCAGATGTACGCGTTGTGAGCAAATATCTAAATGTAATTTCCATGAGTTGTCCCCGCAATGTTTTCCCAGAAAATATTAACATGGAAGGCAAGGGGCTGAATCTCTCCTAAGTAAGTTGCAAAAAATGTACGTGATTTTACTTCAAAGTCCCTTTTGTCTTTATGGAGGGAAGGCATAAAAGTACAGGCACGGGAATGGCACATACGAAAAAATTACGCAGCGTAATGATGATGTGCCCGCACTTTCCTTGAAAACAAAATATTTTCTCTTTACAGTGACAGAAAAGTATTCAACGAGTTTTACTGTCGCTTATACCTACACTCCCGGAGAAAAACAAAGACAACGTTGCTAACTTACTTTTACGAATTATAAAAATGTGGGTGTCTATTTTTACTTTGAGAAAACTGCCGCAGAGGTATAATAACCGTTTCTTGTTGTAGATTTTTATTATATTTTCTTGAATAAAATGAAAATATAGGTACCTAGGTCGGTGGTAGGTAGTTTTCGATTGTCTAGGACCGTAGCTATGTTTCAGTATAATATCATTATGATTAATGCTACAGTATTCTGTGGATCTGGTAAACGTTAATACCTACTGTCGCAATGAGGTTTTTCCAGAATATTAGTCATTGACTAGTGACTACGCATTTGTTTTTTAAACCTTTAATTTTCCATATGATAACAGTATATTAAAATTAGTACCTATTCAAATGAGATCTGGTCAACTATCCAAAATAAAAATGTAAACGCAGTTCAAGCAATTTATTTGCTTTTACAAGCAAACTACCACTAAACTCGACTACTAACGCCATCTGTTTTGGCCAGGTGAAACTAAACTCTGGACGCTCACTCAAGTAAAGTTTATGGACCAATTTATTATGAGTCGAAACACTAACTTATTTGAGTGAATTAGAAAAACTACTAGCCATAATGTGGTTAGTACGATATACCTCCACACTTTGATGATGGCATTAAGGGTAATAAAAGAAAAGTGCGATTACTTGCGACCGCGGGAGGTCGTTCGGATCACTCCGGGAGGCTTGAGCACGGGAGATTGTCTAATGCTGTTACTCAAATAAGTGCTAATGCACTCAATTTTATTAAAACAATATGTTTACCGGACAAGGCACCGAGGGCATCCATATTAAATGAACCGTGCGGCCTTGCTTTACGTTTAATTGTGATTGAAATGTCGCTGAAAAATTTTTTTTATATGAAACTGGATATTCGGAAATGTTTTATAAAGTTATTTTATGATAACATTTATTTGCTTCTTTTTTACTGTCTGTCTGTTTTTGAGGGAATTAAAAAGCATTTTGAATTTGCATTCAGTATGCAAATGATAAAAAATATACACTGCCTTATATTTTCCGATATTTTGGTGTTGCTGGCTGTGTTTACTTTTTATAAGCTTTTAGACATGGATTTTTTAAAAACAAAACCTGCATCTCTTATCGTACCCATAGTTAATTCATCTGGGGGAACGGAATGCAATATCCGCCCACTAATAACATCACACTGCGGCGCACAATATAGCTCCCAAGAGTGGTAATGACGTCATTATTCCCCTAAGATCTTTTTCATGGGAGGCTCACGTTCTTGACTAAACTATTTCCAGCAGAATTAACACACACAAACAGTGGAAACCAATCAATGCTAAGTATTGTGATTGCAGCCTTTTATTTTTATAAGCAGCCATCGTGGGAGGCCTATGTCAAGCAATGACGTTTGCCCACATAAAAAAATTCAAGAAAACCACACTTCCCTATAATTAAAAAAACAACTACGTAAGTTCCGTTACAGAAATGTTACTATACGATAAATGAATATTTTGAATACACCATAGAATGATAGAATTTTACTTTTAGAGAAATATCTTATATATTGTATCTTCTTCTGTTATTATATCTCTTACATGATACCTTATATTTCTATCTTTCACTTTATATTATTTAAAGTTCTTAAATTATATAAAGTTAAGTTTTCTGTTTAACCGTGTAAGATTACTTTTTGTTTTCTTATTATTGTATTAGTATACCCAAGGGCTATTGCTAAGTGTTACAGAGATCTTTTTCATTTTTAATAGCTTTTTTGTAAATCCCTGTAGTTAACAATCAATATCCTATTCAAAATAACATTGCCAATTAAAGTTAAAAACAAAGGAAAAACTGCGGTCAGTTTAAATTAAAATAGCCGGTGCGTAGTTGGTAGGTGCAATATTGGCTTTTATTGTAATCCATTGGCTCGACAGGGTCACCCGTGTGGTACCCGTATGGCAGCAGGCCACGAACGCAGTAAGCCGTGTTTAAGTTTACGAGCAGCGCGTATCTTGGCTTTACGAGGACGGCGACTGCTGCTGTCGTGGCCGTAGCTCAGCACTGGATGAGACCCAACACATACGTATATAGGTAACTCCAACATTGTTTTTTTTTTAGCCTATTGTACTAGCCCCGCTAAAAATGCTGTATCCACTGCACCACCAGCTTCCTTACCCAAACCATTCGTAAGATTTCCCACCTGGACATGAGTTACCTTGGGTAGCCTTGAAATCTTTAAACAGACTCCGGATCTAGGTTGGCCGAAGCAAGGAAAACCTGTTCAGGTGGAAATTTATAGACGACTCCGCATTTTAGTGTAAATGTGGTGATGTTCCACAAACGATGGGACGCTAAATATCATATCCTGTACTATCTACCATCGAACTCTTTTTTTTTTTTCTTTGTTGCAGAAAGTAATCCTGCGCTTACGGACAAGACGTACAGTAAAGAGATTAAACTTGTTCCCACTGCTGGGACACAGCTGGACTCCTCTCGGTGAAAGGGAGTGGGCAGTAATCCACCACGCGGGTCGGTGGTAGATGTCACATGTCTTCGAATTTTTGGTTGTAGGACATGCCGGCTTCCTCACGATGTTTTCTTTCACCGTTTTGAGAGCAATGCTTAGTTTATAAGTATACTTACCATCTTAGTTAATAAATAAAATAAATAATAATGGTGATGAAATAATTTACACAAAGGAAAGCACTCGAAGAGAAGAGAATAGCGACTATGCATTTTTTTTTTTTAATAAGCTTATTTTTGTAAACACCCACAGTTCTTGCTAATAAAGGTTTATCTAAGGCAACTCTTTGAAAATTTTAAAAGAATTCTTGATTGAGCACGGCTGGTTTGCACTTTCGCAACAAATTCTTCGGCTAGATTAAAATATTGTTAATGCAAGACACTATTCCCAGCTGTTGCTGAGAAATTTACTGAAAGGAAACTTCGTGTCATTTGGAAATTCACAAGGAGAGGCTGAAAGTGTTTACGTTACTTGTATTCATGCTAACCCCCGAAATAATGCTTGCAATGTATCTAAATAAATTTTAAGGGATCGTATTTGAACTCACGACATCGCGCTCTTATGTATGTCGTTTCTACCATATGAACGGCTAATATGGTAGGAGTGGCAGACATTTATAAAAAATAAATTTGCTAGTGACTGCTGAATACAATTATGAAAAAATAAAACGGAAATATTGAGTAGAGTACGATTCATCATACAATCTTCCCACTGCTAGGACACAAGTCTCCTCTTGGTGAGAGAGAGTGGACGTTAATCTACAACGTGGGTCAGTCAGTGCGGATTGGTAGATGTCACATGTCTTCAGTTTTTTGGTTCTAGGACATGCCGCCACTGCTCTGACTACGATTAACCTTAGCCATATTTGCATAATTTAAAAGCTAACAGTCTTAAAATAATAATATGTACAAGTATATAAAAAGGAGGGGAAATAATCTAAGGGCACCAAAAAATTTGTCCGCATCGTTGTCAATAGGAAACGTGCCCAAAAGGCTGACAGCATTGCCACGTTATATGGCAATGCTGATTCTTTGGCCAAAAAATAGGCCAGCCCTCTGGTTTCGTGTCACCTTAGCTAATTAACTTACGAAAAATGCTGATATTCAACTGCTTCTGGTTAGCCTGGAAATCGACTTCAACATGTTTGGAAGGTTAGCCAGTTAAACAATATTTGACCGACATGCCAGCGATAGAACTGGAAACACACTCGAAAAATATAACCCTCCTTCAGGCGCAGTCGGGTAAAAAGTAATGGAGCACTGCTTTAGGCATTGCCAGAGTTAAAATCAGTCCAACTACTTATTAATTTGCCAATTTCTAGGCATTTTTAACACTCATGTCCTTAACCACAGTCACTTTGACTTTGAATTTTCAAGTATGATAAGCAACGTCATACCTAAATAAATCCATTTATTGCTCAGTAATCTACTTATATACCTACTTACTTTTAGTTTTCTGGACCTATTCAAAAATGTATTTATTTTGATAGGTCTACAGATTTATTCATACTTACTCGTATGTCTCTTCTGTACTGTAATCCAGTACTGTAATGTGACAATCATGACAAAATTTATTGTCAACATAAGCCTTGACACAAGAAATAGGCGGCGTCTCGTGTCACATCTAGAGGAGCCGTATCGTTGTGACGTCAGAGCTTCTAGGAATGCTGACGCCGCACTAGCTTCGTACTTTCGTAATGGCTAAACAACATGTTTGCCCCTGGCTTTCTTTTACGGTCCCTGAAAAAAAGCTTTATAAACCCTTTACCTTCATTTACATTACAATGTACGTGCACGTGTATCCAAAAATATTACTATTAAAAACAGATTAAACTTTGATCATTCAAATTGCTTTCCAGCTTAATTTTCCTCAAACCGCTCTTCAATGTTTAACGTTCGTAATTAACACAGAATACCTTTACCTATTATACTTAATTATCATCTCTTAAAATAGTTGAATTATTAAATAGAACTACTTAATGATTCATCGCAACTCTCAAACAGAAAACATTATTAACTAAATAAATTTCGAGGGAAACTTAATTGTGCAAAAATACGACGCAGCGGAGGAACGGTTGGTAACTGGATTATCGGGACGGTACACCCTCGGACAAAAGTGATCGTATCCTCCACTCACAGAAGCTTCGTTTAAAGAAGTAATTACACGAACAACAAGTTTAGACGATCTTGTGGTGACTTCATTGGTATGCGACGCACGTTAGGTACGCCCGACAGAGGCGATAACGCAAATTCGTTTGGCCGAACATCTCGCTAATAGAGTTTCACTAATTTATAAGACCGTTAAGCCGCAGCTAGACCGGACCTGCGTAAAACTGTCCGCGGTGAACGTAAAAAGGATTTCATGGTAGACCCTGCTAAATATTTGATGGGACTCAATCTTTCGCCGCGCCTTCGAGGTAAAAACACTTAATTATGAACAACTCCTGTGAAATTATACAAATTGTTGACCCGCTAGCTCTCAGTTAAGATGCTGTTTTCTTTTTGTGTTTTGGCATGTTTATTTAATTAAACCCGTCTCTTACATATGTGTATTTTCCATTAAACTGGTACGACTACAGACATGCCTAATTATAGAGATGGCAGATGCTCCAAGCTCGAAATAAAAGACACGTTTCTAACTTTAAAACCAAATTAACAAATTTTGTTTTTAAAACTTAAAAACACAAAATACGAGTCCAGAATAGTGAAACGGTATAAAGAGATTCTGTTATTTTGGCAGTGTCTCATGTGGATTATGATAGACCTTCTTAATTAAAATCTCGATGTACTTATAAGCCACAAGCCGGGGCCGCACCTGGGGAGCGCTAAATTACGTAGATGCAGCACAAGCTACCTCCGACGAGACGATAAAAAATATCCATATAACAAACAAAGGATATACGTCATACATAATGCGCCATAACACACTGTACGGTTCCGTTACTTGATTTTAAAGGAGCGTGTGCTAATATAACTGTAGCGAATGTTTTTATTTTGCGAAACATATCCTTAGTATAAAGTTTTTTGAAACATATCCGTCATTAATTTAGCAAATTAGAGTCATTTGGGTACGCAGCATTTTCTAACAAGATGAGATTTTATTGTCCAGAAAACTATACCAAATA
Source organism: Luperina testacea (assembly GCA_927399505.1). NCBI lineage: Eukaryota > Metazoa > Arthropoda > Insecta > Lepidoptera > Noctuidae > Luperina > Luperina testacea. Next base: position 13,975,964 of record OV656760.1, on the reverse strand, counting down.
AAACAAAAACAGTAACCATTGTAGATTCTTCATAATTAACTAGGCATTATTTATCATAACAAGGACAAATGCTATCAGTTAGTGCGCAAACCGTCTTAATAAACTTAAACAACCTCTCTTTTGACATCAATTCCCCAAAATTGCCGTCTCAGAGTCAGATTAAAATAATTATGTCTCAGTAAAGCGTTACGTGCCGGTAAATATTCATAATTTATTTAGAAACATGAGGGGCTTGCAGGTTGGCGCAGTTTACTTCACTCCGCCGTCGTTATATCGTCCCAGCCACTTTATTTTAAGAAAATTTCATTCTAAAAGCCCTGTGTTCCCCAAAATGTAGGTGTAATTCGCTTAGGCAACGTTTTGTTGCGAATTTTAAGAAATTATTTTGAATATACATTTTTATTACATAAGAAAAGGAACTCTCGGATGTGATTAACTTTGTGGATTTTCTTTACAGTTTGCTCTGAAGCCATCAAAGTCAAATAAAACTTTCATTCCTTGCTTATATTAGAATTAGTTTCTGATCGGATTTCGGTGTCTGAGGAATTCGTGGCTAAAGTTACTTACGGCTTATTTATTGGTCATAAGAACCAGCCAGAACACTAATGTTAAGTTTAATTTACGATTTAGTGTTAAAGAAGTCAAAAAGTGCCTATGTTAGCCAATAAAGGAAAACCAGAACCGACCTAAAAGAAGTCTTCAATCATGAGTAAATAAATACATACAGTTATTAAAATTTTAGTGTTCATAACACGGTAAAAATATATTAAAAATAAAATTCCTTGGGCTGGGTTAGTCAGCCCCATACAATTATCGACAATATTTTTGTCTTTACAAAGTATAATAGGCAATATGTTCCAATCTGCAAAACGAGGACGCGGCATCCGGCTGAAACGACAGCAGGTCCCAGGGAGCGCTCTAACTTGGATTTATATTTTGCAGGAAGCGCCGTTAAAAGTGGGCCGGAAATCGCATCAAGACGCCTTTGCGGCCACTCGCCGACCGCCCGCTGAGAAAATGTATACTCGAACATACTTCAACAGGAATAATTCCGAATATAAAACACAGTTACAATTGTTCTGTACATTTATTGGAGGGCTCCTCTTAAATTCGCATGACTGTAGCGACACGCGCCGCATTCCGCGCCATCGACTCCGACCCTGCCTCACCTTTACCCTTTATTCCAATAGTTCGATTTACCTGTCTCCCGATGGTTTTACTTCCCTCTAATACGGCGGCCGATCTAAATTCATATGACCGGGAAAACATTTTTATCCGGAATACTTTCCCCCGCCTGCTCGCCTGCCCGCCTGCTCGCCTGCTGCGACTGTGACTGCCTCTGTTCGTTGGAGATACAATTGCGCGTGTTTGCATTTTTATCTACTTGTTTTCGTGGGGTGAATATGAATGCAGTCTTTGTTTGGACGATGCAAAGGTAAATATTAATATTGCATTTGTATTGTCTTCGATGGACCATATTTTCAGGTTTTAACGTTGGATATAAGTGAGCAATAATGTAGAATCAGATGTATCGTATATCGTTTTCCCTAACTTAATACAAATAAGTTGGGTTCGCGTTTTAAATCCCACGTTATTTCGTATTATTTATTCAGTTTCATACAGATATTCCTGATCTCTCATTTTATTTATTCACATTGAGCTTGTGTACGTGTTAAGCAAGTTTATTGTGGGTTCATATTTAATAATAAAAAGTTAGAATATTGGAGTGTCTATAACTTTGTTACTTAGATGGAATAAACTCAATGCTCTCTTTTGTGACTTTGTCTTCTTAGCGTCAATTTCTTAGCAGCACAGTTTTATTTCATAAAGAGACGACCGAGAAGACCTTCCTGTCCCTTCCAAGGAGTGTCATAAGGAACCAGTTATATATAACGAAATCATCAACGAAGGTTAATACTAACCTCGCCCATACTTCATTATCAATTTAAAAAAATGCCATCAGCAGAGTAGCGATTTCAAATACCATCATCATAACATTAATAAAAATGGTGAATTCTAACCATTATCATAATAGTATGTATGTACTTATCATGGATCTGTATCATTATTATCATAATGATACAGATCCATGGATCTGTATCACTTATCATGATAAGTACATACATAAAATATTAGCCTCATCTTTAGTAAATCACGTACAAACACCCAGAAATCCGTAGAGCAATACTTTTATAAAACTTCTAAAAACTCCAATAAAAATGTCGTACAAACGGCACTTAATTTTTCATCTCGTCTGTGTTGCTGAGGTAGAAAACAACTTAAACAGTAGAAACTGTGAAGTGCGATATAGTGGGCGCTCATAAAATTGTAGTAGTCGGTAATTAACACGTACCCCGTAATAAGGAAAGAGTATCGCACTCACTATGTGCCGTCTGTCTAGTCGTATTCTTGTCAAAGACTAGGTGAAGGAGAGAATTAGATGTGGCTATGTTCTTAGCAGAATTTTTCTGAAGGATTTTAGGAAAGCTAGGAATATTATCGCTGCTCAGTAGCATTTTCACTATAAGGATGTTAGAAATTGATAGTGGCTACGTTTACACGACAACCAGGTAAGTTGAGAAGATGAGTGGTTTAGAACAAATCAGCATTCCCACTTGTGCACCTTAAATTATAAATCAAGTAGTGAAAGACAACATTTTGTTAGTAAAATCCTTTCTTATTTATCCTCTACACAACGTCCATGTCATCCAGCACTTTGTCACAGAGCCGCTACTGTAAACTAGTAAAACAAAGTAGAATCGCGTCTGCGTCAGTGATCACGTTAGCAGCAGAAGCCACGTCACGTTCCGCCGGAGCTCGTCTCATGCAAGTAATCATAATATCATAAAACTTTTGCACTTCGCCGAAAACCTCGCAGATCTTCCCCAACATGACGTCTCCGGGAACTCTCCGAGGGTAATCAGAACTTAATGAAAAGTGCGCTCGGCCGTCAGACGAGATGTTACCCAAAATTTTAGGGGTCACGTAAAATATTAAAGCGACGAAATGAAGTGGCCAGAGATTCATTGCTTTCCTTGTTTTTATTATTCGTAAATAAGACGGCCCCCAACACGTTTGTGTGTTCATAACATAAAACCGAGCTGCAGTAAACTTGCTCCTCAACAGACCGGCTCCACTCGTAAATGTTGCCTAACTAGCAACAAATGTTTCTATATATATTATGTGTTTTTATTAAACTTCTTCGTGTATGAATGTGTCCTAAAAACTATGTACAGACGCCAGCACATCTTACTACAATCTGTCTAATTTCTTTATTAGATTTTCAACTTTGTCACTAAAGCATAAGGTTTAAAGTTGATTGGGAAAATTCGACAGTTTCGGGTAGCTTGATGTGCTGGCGTCTGTACATACAAGAAATTTTCTTTCTACATAGTTTCTTTATTACTTTTTACAAACATATAATTACAGCCTGCAAAACGCTAGTAACTCAACAATAAAACAGTTTCAAAGATTTAAAACCCTCTACAATACTTTACATCCAAATCCGAAATACTTGACTGTATTATACAATAATGGTAACAATAAATGCAAACATTAAGCCATGCGATTTATTATCAACTCAACACTCACGAACCTTCAATAAAGACCCATTTACCATGTATCTAATAACATACATCGGCCGTGAAATTCATGTAAAGCTTGCGGTGTAACGTTGCTGTAACGTGTTACCGGATAAAGGTGAGAAGAAAATACTCTGATGTAAATATACCGAAATATTTGCATAGAGCTGCCTAGGGGTGGGACAGTATTTGTCGATTTGTAGAAATACTTTCAATAAAATATAGGTTGAGAAATAGCATTTCAGTTAACTTGGTTGCTCTTATTTATGAATGGTATCAGCAATTAAGAAATGTGTTGGACTGGACCCTACGTATAGAAGAAGCATCTATCTAATTAATGCCTTAGTCCTAATACTCGTGCATCGGCGGCGCTCGCTTGTCGGGTTTGCTTTTTACAATCAGTACGAAAAAAAATCATAATCACAAACTGCAGTTTTGTTTAAATAAAATTGCATTATTTTTCAGGTAGTGTCAACAAAAATTGCTACGCTTTGACGTTGTAGCGGCCGGGCGGCCGCCTACGCTTGCTACGTCGTAGCACTTCAACTTCAATTAAACGCCTACGCAGCTACGAATGAACTTATTGATCCATGACGCATGCAGTGTGTGCACGTGAAGACATAAATATGTATGTAATAAAATGGATGTAACTATAGAATTAAAATTATTATAAATAATAATATATATAATAAACAATAGCTTGGACCCTTGAGTTCCCGATACCGTCAGGTTACATTTTTTTTTGTATTCTAATTATGTATTAAAAATGTAATTTGTAACATAGCCTAACATAACCTAACTTCTTGTGTCTTCGTATGGTTAGGCAGAGGGTTAATTATATATATTTGAATGAATAAAGAGAATATATTATATAATATACAATTATTCAATAAATTAAATTGGTAAAATACTAAATTTTATCTTAAAAAAATAATTTTAGATTTATATTTATTGTTATGCAAGGGTTTTAACAATATAAAATAATTAAAAAGCTTATTTCTATATGTCATACATCGCTATGTAGTACCCAACCAGTACGTCCCAGAACTGCACTCCTACGCATCTATTTTCGGCACCCACCCACATACACTGTTTCTCCTTAACACAGATTTCCATAACCTAACACAAACGTGTGGGTGACTTATTTCTATATGTCATACAACGCTATGTAGTACCCAACCAGTACGTCCCAGAACTGCATTCCTACGCATCTATTTTCGGCACCCACCCACATACACTGCTTCTCCTTAACACAGATTTCCATAACCTAACACAAATGTGTGGGTGAGCACTGCTCTCCTAGAGCAGAGCTCACCCACACGCTTGTGTTTTTTTACCGTGTTCTACAATCCTTTGTTTTTGATTAATAGCTATTTATTCACCAAGGGGAGTAAGGCACAGATTACTAATCGAGTGTGCATTTGAGGCCCGACGCGAAGCGGAGGGCCGTAAACCACACGAGTTTAGTAATCTGTACTTACCCTCGAGTGATATATACTGCTTTATACTACACTTGTTGTACTACATTAATAAATTGCTATCATTGTCACTGGAATCACTCATTTTAACTTGTGATTTACACCGCCAAACCTTAAACTTTACCAAGAAAATTGTTTCTACAAAATACGTCAACACTCAAAAGCACTCAAAACACTCAAAAACACTCAAAACACTCAAAAACACTTAATAACACTCAAAAACACTTAAAACACTCAAAAACACTCAAGAACACTCAAAAACACTCAAAAACACTCAAAACACTCAAAAACACTCAATAACACTCAAAAACACTCAATAACACGCAAAAACACTCACTAACACTCAATAACACTCAACAACACTCAAAAACACTCGAAACACTCAAAAACACTCAATAACACTCAAAAACACTCAATAACACTCAAGAACACTCAAAAACACGCAAAAACACTCAATAACACTCAACAACACTCAAAAACACGCAAAAACACTCAATAACACTCAACAACACTCAAAAACACTCAATAAAACACAAAAACACTCAAGAACACTTAAAACACGCAAAAACACTCAAAAACACGCAATAACACTCAATAACACTCAAAGACACTCAATAACACTCAATACACTCAAAAACACTGTATAATGCTTTCTGTCTCATTTTCTCCCACGTTAAATCTTATAAATGTCTCTTTTTACTGTCGCTTTTTCGTTTCATAAAATTTCAAGCCGCAACAATGCCAAAGAAGTTTTCACTTCAAAAACAAAACGCGTTAGTAATGAACGCATTATTAGCCTGATTTTCAGGGCAGTAATGAAATTCCATACAATATAACTGCCTAGATTTTTGAGAAGGTTTAATGAACAGCTTTCAAGCCTTTTAGTGGGGTAGTATTGGTACACTTACTAAGCAAGTGTAGTATAAATAAATAAATAAAATAAAAAAATATTGTGTGCAAAGGTCATCATATTTTCAAAAACTAGCTATAACTAATATTTTGATCTTCATAACCAGAATAAAAAACTACCCTTTTATGGGCTAACTTGATAAACTATATATATGCTAATAAGACTGGTCTCATACAGCAATAACCTATTTCTGAGCCTAAGTAATAAGATGTTGTTAGCCTAGTCTGCGAGCACAGCGATATATATTTTTCTTGCTTATGAACTAGAAAAAAGAGAAAATAAATTTACTTAAATGACATATTCTACAATCCGGATGATTGCTAATATCATAAACTGGCGACCCGCCCCTGCTTCGCATGGTTTTTATTACTTGACAAAACATCGAAATTTCTTTATTATATTGAAGTATAACTAGTTGAAGTATAATATTAATGTATTATTAAACATAAACCGTCCGGAATAAATTATCTGAATTATGGTGAAAAGTACATCACTATCCGCTGCATAGTTTAGAAGAACAATTTGGTCACATGGACAGACACGAAAAACAACTTTGATTTATAATATATACTAATAATAAAGCTGATGTTTGTTTGTTTGAACGTGCTGACCTCTGGAACTACCAGTCGGCTTTCAACATTTATTTTTGCATCTGATAGCCCAATTCTTGAGAAAGGCTACTTAACATCACGCTTGGGCCAGAAAGAATGGTGAGTGAAAACGAAGTAATAGCGCAGGCATGCGATGTGATGTGGCGGGGTGGGCGGGGCCCGAAATTTTATGCGAACGAAGTCGCGGGCAGAGGCTAGTGTATAGGTATAGATTATAGATATACCTAGATGATATCAATATATATCTTAATAAATATCAACTTAGATCCGTACCTCACATAAATCATCATGGTTTCCTCCTCTCTCACCCTTTTCGTAGTAAAGAAAACTATTAGTATTATATAAATCCATCGTGTCTTGCTAGAAACAGCTTATTAGTTTGAAGAATGCATGCAGAATATGAAAATTATGAAGACAATATCTTTGAACATGAGCGACGGTGAGTGAATTTACTCAGAATATTGCATTATGTACTTACTTTTAATTTTATCATTTTATAAAGTAGAATATGGGGCTTCGCTGTTATTTTATAAAGAACTAGCTTCTGCCCGTAACTTTGCCCGCTTTGTAGTCATCTATACTATACTACACAACATACCCTATGGCACTTAGTAATAGTGTATCTTTCTGCCAGTGAAAGAATATTCGAAATCGAATCAGTACTTCCAGAGAATACTTACCACATCCCAACTTACAAACTTTACCTCTTTATCAGTGTAGAAAAAGGTATCCTTTGAAGTAAGCCTGGAGCTAGGACGAATTATGAAATTTATCGACATAACCTTTGATATAATCCCATCCCTGCGGCGTGATTCGACAGAGGTAACTCTGCACTTCTTTATTTACATCGTCGGTACCAAATTGAAGCAAAAAAAAAATGAAATTATCCCTTTATTACGTTATTATTTGATGTTTGAGTTCCGCCCTTCTACTGAAGGCAATTCACTCGGAAAATGCGTATTGTTGCTCTGTGACTGAATCATTTGTCGGATTTGTAACGGTTTTGCTTTTAAGTCACAATTCGCTTTGAGTCATTGCGTTCGGTTCCGATGTTGATATTGAAAGGGTATTCGATAATAACCAATTATTGTTTCGATAATTTAATGTGTTTATCATTTATTAAAGAGAAGAAAATTGAGAGTAGTGGTGGCCCAGTGGCAGTGGTAACGACTTACAAGTTGTACGTGATGGGTTCGAACCCAAGCAGACGCTTTACTTTGTGTAATTTATTTCATCACCACTGTTCTCAAAAACGATGAAGGAAAACATCGTGAGGAAATCAATACTCAATACTTTTATTGCATTCCACATGTAGATATTATTAGGTGATAAACTTGGGAACACCCAAATATTCCGAAATATTTTATTCCGATTCCGATGTTCCGATTTTCAAAAATGCGAAATACCTAAGAATTATATACATATGTCTATTATAAAAAATCACGAAATTTATTTTACCGAAAGTCATAAATGCGATTTGTTTGTTTTCCGATTTTCATATGTTCGAAGAATCAAATGCTCGATGGGTTCTCGGTCCGAAAAACGACATTCCGATTTTCTATAGCGGTCTCCGAGACTATACTTGACTCACACAAGCAAACAAACGCGTGCACGCACTAAGCTAGCAGACACAAACTTTCAGGCTAGATACCTCTGAGCTACATAGTAACTAGATCCAGGATATTTTACGATTTGTCTCGTCGAGTACGTCTAATTAGTTACTTAACGCGTGTTGACTGAAGTTTGAACATAATCTGACACATACAACACTAGTAGTTAATGGTATCTCTCTTTTACAATGCTTTTTGTTATCTCGACCATATACGTTATATGATAATGTTTATAAATACGTGTACTTGACTAGTCTGTTTGGAGTTTTGAATAACACTAATTTTGTTTTTTATAGTCGAACTCAAACTCAAAGCATTTATTTCAATTAAACCATTTACAGGCACTTTTGAATTGTCAAGAAGTCTGTCAGTCAGAAAATATGAAGCTAGTTGCCCATTCCAAAGCCTAAGAAACTCCATGGACACTCTTTTAAATTATATTTTTACAAAAATATTAGTTACATCATTAATGTCGAATTTATAATTATGTACCTATATGTGAGAACGATGTAAAAAAGATGTACGCGTTAAAAGCTCCAGAGTACAGCAAATAGTAAGAAAACAACAATTCAAAATTAAAATAATCAAAAATAAGCCGAGGCAGCTAAGTGATGACCAGACCCAACTGACGGCGCCCGTAGTCTTGAATGAACCTTAAAATATGCCTAGTATATGATACATTTTTATACCAGAACTCATAGTCTTAATAAATATTAAGACTGGTTTCTGGTATAGAAATGTATAAGAAGGTATTCAAAAATATTCAGCTCAGGAAAAATTGCTTTATATAATTGAAGAATCACAACCAGTGCTTATATTGCATTCCCCTATAATATGCATCTTGTTAACATCAAATGCTTACGCAGCCTTCGGGAAGTCTAAAGGCTCCTGCAAACAGGCGCGACGCGCGACGCGAATCGCCCGCGACACAAAGGCACCGCTCGTTGCGCGACTTGCGGTGCCTTTGTGTCGCGTGTCGTGTCGCGCCTGTGTGTACGAGCCTTAAGTCTATGTAATGCCACCGCCGGCTATGCGGAGATCGCAGAGTTTACAAAATGCCTACGCAGACTATGTGGAGTCTACAAAAACCCTACGCAGACTACATGGGGTCTACAAAATGCCTACGCAGCCTAAACAGACTCTACGAAACGAGTCTACGCAGCATCATCACTTTTCATCTTTGGCTCTTCTAGACACCTAAATTAAACAAAAAAAAAAAATACTACTGCTTTATGAAGCGTCAATTTTATCAACCTTTGAACAACTTTCTAACAAGGAATGACAGATATCGCAAGTGAGATACTTCAGAATGACATATCTGAAAATAAGAAACTAGTGAATGGATATGGGTATGCTTGACAAACCCGATGTTATCGGACCGAGGCGAGGGGATCCAACACAGACTGAGGCTCCTTTCAGTCGTTTATATAAGTTTTGTATATATTCCGAATATCTCAAGGGTCGCCTGGACTTTTAAAATATTTTTAAGGAAGATTTTAAAGAAATAAGTTGTATGAAACAGTTTTCTTTTGGTATTGGCATTATTGGCGTACTCAAAGTCTATACAAATAAAAAAGACGATGCCAAAGTCGACTTCTGTTGCGATTTTACAATAGAAACCAAATCTTATTAAATGTGGGAATAAATCTTATTGCTAACTAAGATAAATTTGCTCGGATTTGTGTTTTAAGATGAGAGGCACGTGGCTAAGCAATAACACCCTTTTTTACCTTTTGTGGTAGACTAATTTTATTCTAGGTGCATCGTCTTCACATATAATTTAATTACGTATACAAAACCTTGTAAAACATTTTAAAAGAGTAACGGTGGAGTTTTTTGCCCATTCTTCTCCATACGAACACTACTTTTTGGAAGGGGCGACTGGAATCAATTCAATTTTACTGTAAGTTTTGACGTTCAAAAGTGCCTTTAATGTGCCTATTTGAAATAAAGGATTTGATTTTTACCTTGACTTTGAGCCGCATGGGTCGAGCGATCAGGATTAGCTACGCTTACCGAGATTGGCCTGTGGATGGGTGACAATGTGTACATACTGAGACCTCTTCGTGCCTCGGAAAGCACTTTACGCCATTGGTCCTGGATCTTTGACAGTCGTTACGGGCCGTCAGAAGCCCGAAAGTCTGATAACCAGTGTTACCAAGGGGTACTGTGTTACCCAGTAACTGGCTTTTGAAGGTCAGATAGACAGTCTCCCCATGTAAAATACTGGTATTTATTAGATGCATCCGGTGAGACTGGAACTTGACCCCAACATAGTTGGGAAAAGGCTTGACAGATGATGATGTGCGGTTTAAGATAAAACAAATAACCAATTACAGTTAAAAGAATATGATGGCATTTATTATAGCATTTTTAATAGCATCTGATTTCGTTTGCCACTCGTCATATCACACAACACAAAGTTTATTATTAGCGCCATATTATATGCAGTAGACATTAATAAAATTCAAATCAAACGCATTAAACAACGCAGTATAGTGCTCATAAACAGCTGACAATCATGCCTCACACATTTAATTAGCAGGGAACGTGATGGGAGAAATATAAAGCATTTTAATAATCACAGAAGAAATTAATATGTTTGCAGTAAGCGCATTAAATGGACACGTGCGATGAATATGAGCTGGTAATCACATTATTCGTGTATTGACGAATTTGATTCGTTTTCAAATATAATGGCATTGGGGTTTACTTACAAACTTTATAGTGAAACTAGCAGCGCCCCGCGATTTCACCCGCATAAGTATCAATCCCGTGGGAATATCAGAATATAAAGTATCCTATCTGTTATACTGATGTATAAGCTATATTACTGTAAAGTTTCATCAAAATCCGTTCAGTAGTTTTTGCGTGAAAGAGTAACAAACATCCATCCATCCTCATAAACTTTCGCGTTTATAATATTAGTAGGAACTGTAGGAAGTAGGATTACATGATTATTCGCCATCTCTTTTCAGGAGGTTTTGGTTTTAAACATTACTACAGTACCCGGCGATAAATATTGCACATCGACCTATTCGATCCTATCAATTTAATACAAAGAATAAAAATAAATTATCAAAAGAAGCAAATCATAATAATTGTTTTAACAGCTCCTAATAGATACCGGACTGTTTGTATTTCGTGCGACAGAGATAACGCTCTACGAAGCCGAAATTAGCCAGACAATCGGCTAATTTCGGCTTCGTTTTTGTTCTTTCCAAAGGTCGATGTGCAATATTTATCGCCGGGTACTGTAGATAGTTATTTTCTTACATTAATACAACTACCACACTTGAATGTGGATATAATATAAAATGTATCTGCCTGCCTGTTCCTGTGCCTGTCTAAACATTTATCGAGTTGTACCTACCATTTCTTGTTGAATGAATAAATTTCAATGAAGCTACTTACCTACAGTTAGAATAATAATGTTGATACCTTATATTCATATTTACACAAGGAAAAGAAGGAATGTAAACGTAATAATATTATTTAAGTAGGTAAATAACATATGAATAACTGGAATACATATGAATAATTTACACAATTTTACATTTAAAAAACACTGAAACGGCGTAACTTAAAACTTTAATGTTCAGTCTAACCATTTAAGTCTCTTAAGCCAATTCTAAAAAGTAAGGTACGAACAACTTCTATAGGTACAAGCAAGATATCCACCTGATTTCTGTGATAAAATTATGTTTCAGTGAAAATCACCCACTTAAGTGTTTTCTAGCTAAACCGTTCTCAAACAAAATCCTAGTTGGTTCCCAGTAAAACCTAATAAGTATATTGTAACAAAAACATATACTAGGTAAGGCGAAGTCTCGTCTACCCCAGGTAGATACTTATCCGTCACAAAATTCCTCCTAGCATAGGCTATGTACTCATTTGCGTTATACAAGCATAACATTGACGCCACGTAACGATGTCTTAAAACTGTAACACAATACACGTACCAAAGAAAATGGTGAATATAAACAAAAGGCTAATTAACGCTTTCGTTTAATATCTCGCTCGCTATTATATTACGAATATCGGGTGGACTAATTTGTTAGCAGCTTTTATTTATTTTGCCATTTTGTTGCTTAATTATGAAGGTTTAGTTACCTAGTTGGTCTACTGGCAGCAAACCCTATAGCTGAGCATGCACGAGGTCCCGGGTTTGATTTTTTCCACCTGGAATTTTTCAGTAGCCTGGGGACTGAATTTGAGCCCAGTTGCCCGGTTGGACGCTCGCTCCCTATTAAATGGGATATAAACATAAATGGCGAAATGATGGGTATACTATAAGTACACCTCTGCTTAACCCCTTGAGATGGTGTGATGTTATGTGTAAAGGCTCCTTCAAACAGGCGCGACACGACACGCGACACAAAGGCACCGCAAGTCGCGCAACGAGCGGTGCCTTTGTGTCGCGCGCGTTTGGGTCGCGCGTCGCGCCTGCTTGCAGGAGTCTTAAAGGAGAAACAAGTGACAATCAACTTTTGCGATGTACAAGGAGTATCTGACGATCAATGGACTGAATCCGTTCGATTTTAGTCAATCAATCAGTCATCTAGAGTTCAAGGAGAGGACTCGACTTGCTAGGTCAGTTAACTAGAATAATGACACGACGAAGATAACAAGCAGAGATCTGGGGGCCTAAAAAGGCCATTTTAGCAGAATCACAAAAGGATAACATTATGAATCATAATGGACTGTTAACTGTTAAGTTAATCGTATCAAATCCCATTGGTGAAGGATTCTTCAGTTACTTTTTATTGTCTGTGCTAAAATACCAATCAATCAAATCCAAATACAATCCCAATCTCTTTGATTATACCTACGTAGTGTAGCGAAAAAAAGAAAAACGCGGACTGGTTCGCCATATTACGATTCATAATGTTATACTTTTACGATTCTGCCAAAGTGGCCTTTTTAGGCCCCCTGGTAATATGACAGGCTCACTGTAATATTATTGGTAGAAGCATATCTTTATTGTCATTCATTACTGATTCATGCAGCGACGTATTTTTGGATCATTGTAAATGGAATTCGGTAGCATTTTTAAGTAGAGATCATGAAAGTGCATTAGTCGAGACAGTTTGACAGCTTGGTATAAGCAGAGCCATGTCCAGCTCATTTCATCGCTTTATGAATAAAGTCTATAATATCAGAAATAGAGTGGTAAAACATAAACCTGTACGTAGGTATTCACGTACAATGTTTATCTTTTACCATTCTACATACCTATAGTCCTGAATTATTATTTATTTTATATGTGATTGTTAACAGCTAACTCTACTACACTCCGGTCGTCGAGATAATGCGTTACTGACACCTGTCAGTCACATACAAACGAATACGTGTTTTGCGGATTTGATATCTATACTGCGGATTTGATATTTTATAGATATAACTACTAGAATTTTCGCACTGACAGGGGGCCTAAAAAGGCTACTTTGGCAGAATCATAAAAGGATAACATTATGAATTATAATGGACAGTTAACTGTTAAGTTAATCGTATCAAATCCCATTGGTAAAGGATTTTTCAGTTTTTTTTTTGTCTGTGCTAAAATACCAATCAATCCAATCCCAATCTCTTTGATTATACCTACGTAGTGCAGCGATAAAAGAAAAACACGGACTGTCTTCGCCATATTATGATTCATAATGTTATCCTTTTATGCTTCTGCCGGAGTGGCCTTTTTAGGCCCCCAGGTGTCAGGGACGTATTCTCTCGACGGCCGGACTGTATTTAAGTGTTAACTTTCAAATGGTAGATATTATAGGTCCCAAGGCGAATCTTTTCTGATCATTTTCCAAGTATGTATTAAAAAAAGCCTGAATAATTGCTTTCCGTCTGGGAAAACTGTTGTTAGTTGCTGTTTCACCTTGCAGCGACATTCGCGCTTATAAACGCCGCTGTGAAGGTCAGAGCATCTCTAGAGAAAATAAAATTTCATTACTTCTGACATATCTCATCGCTGAAATATTGAACAGCGTAAATAGCTACCATTAAGATAAAAGCACAGAGACACAGTCGAGAATGTCTCGAATAGACTCATAATTCTTAATTCTAGCGTAATTTTACTATAGGGTTGTGATGAAAAGCTTTCCAACGTACTAATGCAATAAAGCAGTTCTTAGTTGTTACTCTGAAAACAATTTAAACTGAGTTATTCCTCTTTGCTGGCAATAAGTCCGGGCCTTACATGGCGTATAATGGTATGACACGACAAACAGCTTTAAGTGTGTAAAATATGGCACGTGACGTCAGCCAAACGCAGCACGAGCGAGTTTATAGTGGAGCCCAGCCTCCTAGCCTCCTAGGTCCGGATGCGGCCCACGACGCCTCCCGCTCCCGACGACGCCGCCGCCACGCGTCTACGCACTCTCAAATATTTTTATGTGCACTTACGCAATATGCAGTTTTCCCCAACTGAAAATTTATAGTAACGACTCGAGCGCCTATTAAATTTTGGATTTTATCGTGTTTACCCGAATCCTTAGTTATCTGTTTACTTGGGTTTTTGTTAATGTGTTTTTAGATTTAACTTTTTCTGTAAAAACCTTAACAATAAATAGATAACGTCACAGTAGCAAGTCGTTAAACATTTTATGAGTTTAAAATCAGTCCCTCGTGCCGCCGTCGCTGGCGTCAAGCCGTTTCGGCTAATAACTAGCTATGCATAAATAACGGCTAAGTAATGAACCGTACTAAAATTACCGACATGAAACAGACACATCATTACGGAACATAGACTTCTGAAGCCGCTCTTCAATCTATAGGATGAATACCTCCACTAGCTTCCTAATATTAAAAAAATACATGTGTATAATCGACCCTACGGCGTCAATGCAAATTTTTATTTTATATCTATAAGTGTATAATATAAAAATCAATTGCCATGCGTTAGTCTCGCAAAAACTCGAAAATGGCTCGACCGATTGTAATGAAAGTTTGGTAAGATGTTGTGTGCGCGTCGGAGAAGGTTCATAGAAAAAATAAAGATATCATAGAAGGTATTGTAACGCGTGCAGGGCATTAGTTAGTCTAGTATATATGTAAATAGTCTACTTAAATAAAATGAAATCCCAAATCGGGAGTGTCTGTGTGACTGCTTAGTTCTTCTAAACTACGCAACAGATTTTAATGCGGTTTCACAATCATTTAGAGAATTTATTCCGGAAGGCTTTTCACACTATCTAACTAGCATATATATCCTGAAGAATATGATATATTTTTCTGATTTTGTAAAGAAATCTTGATGTTTTGTCATGACATAAAATCTCTTAGGTAATACTTTCTTATGTTTGTTGAAGTTTACAACATAGCTGACTATTATTTATTGTTTACAAAAAGACTGACCTCTTAGTTTATTTCGGCCTTTCTTCTCAGACTAGTCGGATAGGCAACGCCGACCTCATCTAGTTTTTATAACATAATTGACGTGTAAAACTGTTTGTACCTACTTACAGAGGAAATATCATTTTTCGAGAGTTAAGGCTCCTACAAACAGGCGCGACACGCGATAAAATCGCGCGCGACACAAAGGCACCGCAAGTCGCGCAACGAGCGGTGCCATTGTGTCATGCGCGATTCGCGTCGCGCGTCGCGCCTGTTTGCAGGAGCCTTTAGATAGGTATAGAAACAACTAAATTGTTATCCGACTAATATTATAAAAGTGAAGATGTTTTGATGTTTTTTACTCAAGCACGCGTAAACCGTTAAACAGATTTGAATGAAAAATGGCACATAGATAGACCATTTCCTGGATTAACACATAGGATATTTTTTATCCCGATATTCCCAAGGTATCGAAACTTAGGCGGGTGAAACCACGGGGCGCTGCTTGTGTTATTATAATTGCCATATTGTGATGTATTGTTTTGTCTACTGTCTAATTGTTTTGACTAAGTCGTGTTGTTGTTACTTGTTAGGTTATGACAAGTTTTTTTTTTGGTCGCCTGGAAGGAGATATTAGCAAGCTGTACTTACCTATTATACAAGTAGGTAGTAATGAAATTTATATATTATTATTATTTTAAGAATTTTAACTTTTTAAATTAAGAATATAAATATTAACTAAAAAATTATTAGTAGATTATTAACCAAGGGGATAAAGCAGTGTCTTCTGTCGCGGGTGACGATTTAAATCGCGAGTGTAGCGAGGGATTTAAGTTCACCCAAGACTAAGACAGCTTTATCACCGATGAAAATACTCTACTTTTCGTACCATTTGCGAAAAAATTAACACAATAATAATATGAGATAAGCATTTTAGAACATTAACTTATTTATAAAAATAAATTAAAATAAACTTAACGTTTATGTATTTGAAGAAAACAAAAACGGGGCAAATTCCTAGACTAATAATTTTTTGTCGGAAAAGCAAAGGCATCAAGCTCATACGGCCTCGTCGGTTTTCGTAATTTTATTTAATAATCATAACTGCATAATAAATGCGTATTCCTTTTTCAAAAAGATGTACAATGCTTTATACAAACTCAATGGTGTAAACACAGATGTAGTTCAGTATAAATTTCCGTAAGTATTCCAAATTTAAATCACATTCTCCCCCTAGAGGATGAATGAAATTCAGTACAATTTTCTTTCCCTGTTTTTAACAGATTAAAAATGACTATTGTTATGTTCGCTTTTTGTGGCATAGAATGTCATTTTTTTGAGCAAGTGGTACGAAAAGGTATTTTATTATTGATCTTTGTAAGCACTATTGTCTTTGTATTTTTTTGAATAAGGGTTCCTTCAATCAGGCGCGACACGACACGCGACACAAGACACCGCAAGTCGCGCCACGAGCGGTGCCTTTGTTTCGCGCGCGATTTTATTGCGTGTCGCGCCTGTTTGTAGGAGCCTTAAGTTAAATCAAAATAAATTAAATAAGGATATAAGTAATTTTGATTTTGATGTTTATAAGTAATTTTAATTTTTAATAATTAATTTATATTTTTCTTCAAAAAACTCTTGCAATGTGTAGCACTTCTTGTTCAAATAATTACGTGTTATAAATAAATTGTTGTATTTTATTCCTTTTAATGACTTCTACTTCCACTAGATGGTGGTTCAGTATCGAGAGGTAGATGAAAGCGCAGAACGTAACTCTATGACAACCCAGAATGGATTGTCCTGGCGCCGCTGTACAAGAAGACCCGAACCCCAGATAAGAGATGGAAGAAGAAAAATGACTTCGGAATTTTATTAAAGGTAAATCTTGATACACATCAAATAATGAATGGAAAATGGTTAGTTTTGAAACCGGTAACACTAGATCGTCTTGGTGTCGCAAATTCGTTTTCAGACAATGAAACTACTTTTTAAACCGGTAACACTAGATCGTCTTGGTGTCGCAAATTCGTTTTCAGACAATGAAACTACTTTTTGGAACCGGTAACACTAGATCGTTTTGGTGTCTCAAATTCGTTTTCAGACAGTGAAACTACTTTTTTAAACCTAGTTGCACGAATGCTCGTCGAGTTATCGTAGTTGAGCTCACGAGCGAATATTGGTTTCGCGAATGAATGTTCGTTAGAATGTTTGCAAAACAAGTTACGTGTACCGTCCTAAAGTAGATTTTCGACCCTAACCAATTGAACTGTCGAAATGTAAAATGTCTATTAACAAAGGAAATATCAGTTCCATATAACCAAGCCATCAACGTAAATGACCAGAACTAAATTCTCATAAAGATATATTGTATTCACTGTATAAAGTTAGACAATTATTATACTAGCGCACGATATGGCGAGACGACGGCACGCAGGAGATTGGATGACGCACAACTCAATTGTTATCAGGCCCATGGAAATCGATGAACTATCCGGTTGTGACGACATCGCACGTCACGGATATCATGCGTCACCATTCCCTCACAGTGTAATTACGGACAGCTGCCAAAAACACTGGAATAGCACCGAATAGCACACTGTATCATACCACACAATGCAGTTTTATTGGCAAAACTGACCCATTTTATCAAAACTGCGGTTCGCAAAACTTTCAAAGAAATTTTAACTATGTTTGTTACATTCTGCGCTGCTCTAGATTTTCGGATAAAATTAAGGATACAATGTTTTTTAATGCTAAGCGGAGTGAAGTTACGTAAACTTTAAGATAAAGACGAGGAAGAATTTAGTTCACAATGTTGGCGAGAAAGTGGGTGGAGTAAAGTATAAAAAATATGTCCTTACGTAACATACTTACCAACAAAAATTGGGAAAAAGCAAGTACCTTAAAGTATTATGTTTGAGAGAAATCTTAACTGTACCTTGGAAGGTCTGTGCCTTCCAAGATTCAGTTAAGATTTCTCTTTGCTAAAATTGTTTTTATTTTCTGTCTTCTCAAAGCAAAATTTTCGGTAGCTGCGTAGCACGCTTCGACACCTAGTGAAAGGTCTAAGTAAGGGATATATTAATTGCTAAGCAAAGTGACTTACCAACATAAATTGTCAGCATATTCAATTCACAACTCATAACATTCATAGATAGTTGCATGCTATAACACGGCAAATTGAGGTAAGGATACATTTATTCTTAACAATTTATTTATTTTAATATTTAGATTGCTATCGACACGCTAAAAAGAATAAAAAGATTCTTCTTTTTGATGAAGAAGAAGAAGAACAATTTATTTCCCTGACTACCTTCTCAAAATTTGTGCGTAGTGCTGTGTGCATAGCTAAGCATGTCTCTGCATTAACTCAACGCATTGGTGTATTGTAGCACTCTGGCTATGTACCTACTAATCCTCTAGAACTACTTCTAGAACATCAACAATAATTAAAATATAATGAAAAAAAAATGAATAAAGCCAACTTCATTCGCAATAAGGGAAGTCAATGGTCTCGAAGGCCAGACACGGCGGCGCTAGTCTCCGACACGACCCGCCGACATTACGCTATCATTTGTCGAACTTACCCAATGTTCTCGATCGCTTCACTAGCATCACTTTCTAGAACCTTACTAGAACCGATAACACAGTAAATGAAAAGTTACTTAAGGATTATTTTGGATATAATTGAGATTATAACATGCGTCGAGCACTTGAACCGCTCGCCAATGAGAATGCAATTCGACGCACGAATTCGATTTATAGACACTTAGCCGGTACGTCGTAGCACACCTAAACATTATGTGCGCATATCTACACATGATGTGCGAGTAAAAAGATACGACTATCGTAAAAACCCCACTGAAAATAATTTGAGCGATGTTACTCGTTTTCCGCGAGACATTCGGTGGTAGGACCCGCATAAAAGTTGAACATCAGACAGCCTAATGGATTAGAAGAATTGCCTCCAATCGTAAAGCCCGCCTTAAACATTGGTAGAGCCTAGAGAAACAATAAAGACTGTAATCTGTATTGTTGTATGAATATGTTCCACCTCCTTACTTGTCGGGAAATATTCTGCGTTCGTGTCTGGTCTGGTCACTGGTAAGGGAATCAATATTGTTGTAGCAATTACAAGTAAAGGTCACGATCGCCTCCCATGTTAAATGCGGGTAACAGTCGAAGATTATGCTATCAGCTTTGAAGACTCGATCGAGTATTATTTATTTTCAAACCTAACAGAATGCTGAATACAAAATCAATTTCATTCTTCATGGAAACTATTTGCACCACACGTAATCGGCGTGCCCGTGGGTCAGCTGTCAGTCTTCCCACGCAAGTTGTATTATGTAATTGAACAATTATGGAAGTTCCTAGGCGCCCGCCGGCCCGGCGATGTGGCTACTGGGTATTTACGTGCAAAACGTTGGAATATGACCTTTATAACTTTGTAGTTGGAAAAGCACGGTTTAATTTATTCTGTTTGATATTGCGATATGAATTAGGTGAATATGTGGGATATTTTTGAAAAATCTAGGTTTTAAAAATAAGTTCTAGTCAGACTACAAGTTACTTTTTTGATCTGGGTCATTCACTGGCAAATGCGTCCCAGCCGATTTATTTCCACTTTTACTGCAATGGCAGTGGTCCAATTTCACAATCTACCCCCGTGTTCTACAAGCGAAACACGTTTTTCAAAATGCACTACCTTGTTCCTAGTAAGAGGGAAGAGTGCTCAGCTTTTATCTCTTATTCTGTCTACTCAGTTAATTCGGCAAAGACATTTATGTCTAGACACACGTGACCTGGGCCAACTAGGCAACGGAATATATTTGCCAATAGCCTTCCTTCCCCATTACCTACTTAGATCTGAACTTCGTAGAATACCAAGTTCCAGTTTATAGAATTTCATATTTTCAAGGAAGCAAGGAAACTTCGCGCTGCCCGATGCCCCGTTCACTCGAACGCTCAATCTATATCGAATTTGAGTAGAATTCTGCAGAATTTCGTTACCCTCACGTTACTGAACATCAAAATGGAAACTTGAACTAGCAGGAACTGGAAAAGCCAAGACCAATAACATTTTAGATTTCACTTCTGTTTCAAATATATTATAAACATTTTTATATATAAATAACAAGGACGAGAATGTCCTTACTTACTGTTCTTGGCACGTTTGCGAGAAAATAAGAAAATGCTCACCCAGTGTAGACGCCTTAGCGCTCGATTTATGCGTGGGACACAAAATAGGATTTAGATAATATAAGACGTTACTGGGCCTCACAATAACACTACGTACTTGTGCTTTGGCTCAAATCCGTAATTTACATGGCACTTAAAATACGATATTATCTTTTGTATTATACCGAATGTGTTCCGAAAGCCCGATTTTGACCAATAATATGACCCTCATTACTTTATATAGCTACAACGATTTTGTAATGGAAAAATGCCAGAATATTACGTTTTCGATATCATTTGTCCTGTTATTGTGGATATAATATCGATTGAATTGGTCAATTTGACGTCTACGGGATCCTTTTCATGTATTGCTTTCAGTAAGATAACATTGATGTATCCCTCTGCTCTCAGTAATTAAAATACATAATCAAGCTCTTAATAGTCTCAAGCAAAGCCTATACTAATGTCATCGAAAGAAACCGTCATTATTTGAAGTCCCAACTGTCCCAAGTGTTTAAAGAACTTCAATTTCAATGAAATGTTCAATCGACAACAAAATTAGAATACTTGTAAGAATATTATAACGAGGAGATGTAGTAAAATCTATCGGAGACAATAAAGTTCGTGTTCATAAGAAGGTTCTCGGTGGAAGCGAGCTCATCGGGCGAAACTAATGACATTTTATTTCTCTGGAGAAATGCATTAATTTCATTTGTTAGCCCATCGACGCCGGAACACGACCGTTCTTCTTCACTTTGCGAGAAAGTGGATTTTCTATAACATAGGAAAACCTATTAGTGCCCGGAGAATCTCAATTAAGTTATTGTATTTCTATAAGTGTAATCCTCGCCTCGGAGTATCTTATTATTTTGTTTTAACACAGAGTTCACGTCTTCACTTTAATATAGTAAAGTGGTTTATGTATCGTATTGGGGTGCCGCTACATGTACTTTTAAGTTTGTAGGAATTGTGAATGTCAAAGTTTTCTGTATAAAGAGTGAGGGCAGGGGCGACTTGTACATACGTGTCGCCTGGCCATAAAGTGTAACTTGAACGATGTGAATATCATGAATTGATCTGGCCCAGTGCAAGCTAAGTTGTCAGTAGTAAGGTTTGAGCGATCGGAGCGGAGCGCACGCCGCACGCCTCCGCCGCCGGCTTGAATTATAGAAAAGCGGCGCGACATTTGCCAAGAAGCCGACTCGCCTCGCCTTCGCGGTCTCAACACTCTGAATAAGTAATTTTTACCGTCTGCGCAGTTTTACAAACAAATTAACGGCTTAATGTTGTTATTTTAATAAAAGTTTCCTGTTAAGTTTCTCTCGAGTTCCATTTTTACGACTCTCGCCATCGCTGTTGTAGGATTGTTTATGTTTTCAAATATACCTACGCGCAAGTTATTCACCTGAATGTACTAGGATACATCGAACGTGTACAAATATTAAGTGTATGATTTGCGCGTGAGGCGGAGGCTGCGCGCTCCCTTCTCACTTAAAACTGCTTATTCTAATTTATGACTCGGAGTATTGCACTGCTTATTACTTCCGTTGCAGTTTCGGGGACCGGAAGTACATTTTATGGCGTTGTAAACCATGAGCGTCTTAGCATAATTGCTGTGTAACATTAAATTAGTTTACCCATCAATTACGTCTTTATGCTAATATGGTGGCGAGACTTGCGCCTTTAGAAATTAATTTCGCATTTTGTTGAGCACGTACGGAGTTGCGAAACTCATTACTGAAACATAACTATTAATATTACAACCGCACTGAATGTGCGAAAAAGTCCCACATTCATAAAAGGACGGGATAATCGTGTCAAAATTATAGCATAATACAGATTTAGGTAGCGAAATGAAATTCTAATGCAAATGTTAATTGTCGGCCGCAACAGATGGGCGCGACGGCGACACGCGGGCAATTGTCGCGCCAAACATTCGTAATTTAAAAAGCAAAATGAAATAAACCGCTCGGTCGCAGTACATAAATTTCATGTTTGCCTCGGCCGGCGAACTGGCAGCGGATATTGAAATATGTTGTTTTTTGGGCCGATTGATAAACGGCCCGTTGCGCTCCCGCCGGATTAAACATTGACGTTGCTTGCTCAAATTACTGCATTTTCATCTACGTCGCGTGTTTCTATCGCACCTTTTGTCTAATTCGCTTTGGTTTTCAAATATTTCACTTCATAAAAGCAATAAATAACAATACCAAGCTGTATTAAATAAAATATTATTCATACTACGATATACATACGGAGAAGGAAATTAAGCTAAACCAACAATTTTCATTAAATATTAAGGCGGGGCGGCACGGAATGCACGTTGTCGCAGCGAACGTCTGCGCGCTAAGATTTATGATGCGACCAACAGGCGAATATTGAAAATCTAGAGCACTCATGAAACCACTGGATACACTATAAATGCAGTCACTACGGCACAAATAATTATCCCTCCCATGTTATAATAATAATAAGCGTTATAAGTAGCGGGGTACAATTTAATACTTTGATGTTTTTCGCTTATCTAGAACATTTCTAGGAATACGACCGTGATTCATGATATACGATCTAGTTTCATTATTCAGGCAGTCTCGCTGACGCTAACCTATGATATTTATGTTTATTGTCCGCTTTATATTAGCAGAAGTTTGAACGAAAGTCTTGTTTTAATAAATGAGAAATTAATCAAGAAGGTTTCGGTGACAATCTATCCTAAAACTAATGAAAATGAGGGTGGTTATTGCTAAATTATCTTCTTTGTGTTCGACTTACGGGAAAACTCAAATCAAAGTTTAATTAACCATACATAAGTTAGTCAAGAGGAAATCATTTGAGTAAATGTTGGAATAATATCTGATCTTCAAATTGTCAGTGGCCATATAACAAATAATATGAAATCAGGGGTATACTTTGCCCACTTCTCATGCAACTTTCAAACATGAAAATTGAAAACTTGAAAAAAATCTGTGTAAATGATGACATCGCCACTTACGTAACACACATAGACTACGTTTTATAGATTACATTAATATACGTTCCGATACGCTTTGTCATCATTTGTGATTTCCATTTCAGTTGGATACCGGCGGCGCGTCGCAGAAACACAATATCTCATTTACTTATGATTTATTCTCCAATAGACTTTTTCATTTTCCCCCCTTCATTGAGATGCTATGAGTGTCATTGAATTATTGTAGTCTGCTTCTAATGCTGGTTGTGTAATGTGTTATGAACCTATTTCTTGTCTGTAATTTTTATGGGTAGCTATGTGATAGAGGTGCTATTTTGTATAAACTTTTTGTAAAGTAAGGTGGCCCAGTGGTAACAGCCCCGACTTAAGGCTCCTTCAAACAGGCACGACACGACACGCGACACAAAGGCACCGCAAGTCCGCAATGAGCGGTGCCTTTGTATCACGCGCGATTATATCGCGTGTCGCGCCTGTTTGTCTTTACGAGCCTTTACGAGTTGTAGGTCGTGGATTCGAACCCAGTGAGGTGCGTTACTTTAATTTCTTTCATCACCACTGCTCTCAAAACGGTGAAGGAAAACATCGTGAGGAAACCGGTATATTCAAGAACCAAAATTTCGTAGACATGTGACATCTACCAACCCGCATTGGGTACGCGTGGTGAATACGGTCCCACTCTCTCTCGGAGAGGCTTGTGTTCCAGCAGTGAGAATATTATAAGCCGATTATGTTAAGTTTAGGAGGGACAAATTATACACGTACAAGAATTTTGGAGCAAGTTTTTCTTTAGCGCCATTGAAGTGTGTGTGTGCGTGTGTAACACCAGCTTAGTACCTGTACTGTTTTTCACACGCACACAACATTTATTCATGTTAAAAAAGAACAGTTCAATTTTATTAAACATATACCTACTAAAAGGAGCATAGATTCAATAGGAACCACGTACATACCTTCACGTTCCCTCAAAAACATTTAACGTTGCAGGTGGCTGTTTTCTTCGCGGGACTTTTCATAGGCACCAAAGAGTAAGTAAGAGGCCCTTTTGTCGAGTGCCTTCGCCCCATAGTGCGCTCAGTATCGCATCATTAATCTCTGTGCAAACACTCTGAGCCGCGCCGAGCCGCCGCCGCGCCGTACCTCGCCGCTCCCTCCCCAGCCGAACGGTGCACTAGCAATACTTCTCAAAAAAGAACACCGAATATTTTTACCAACACATACAGATTTGTATACAGCATGTAACAGAAAGGTGTGGTCAAATTTAAGAGTTTTATAGACCATCTGTCCCATACAAAACTTCACTACCTACTCGACCCAAATCTATGGGACAGCTGATTATTTTTCCGCGAACACGATGTTGTTCCCATGGAGAAAGTTGTTCAGTTTGATCGACTTTACCACACCCAGACTTGAAATACCGGTATATTTGGGAACCGGTACCATTTGACTTAGTGTGATACCGGTATCAGACTCGTACCTGTGGGTACTGTTGGTAGCGGTAGGGCATTGTACCGTAATATTGGTATTTCTAATCAGTATCGGTACTGTATCGGTACCAAAGAAATATTTCAGTAAGTTAGAGTGAGAAAACAGATATAAGTAGTTAGTAAAAAGAATAATTAGATAATAGGTATTAGAAAAATAACTTCAAGGTTGCCAACCGTAAGAGATTCTTCGTACAAATATGTGATTTCTTGTAGGTACGTGTCGAGTGAATGAATATGGTATTGCCACTTGTTAGGTGAAGTAGCGGTACTCAGGTACCAAAATGGGAAGAACCGCTAAAGTACAGATACAGAACCTGTACTTTTGACAACCGGTATCAAGGCCTGGCCACACCCTCTATATGACCACACCTTTCTGATACATGTGTGTTAAATAATACCCTCAACTCCTCAAGGTAAGCACAAAGGTCGCTCCTCAAGAATTTCCCTGTAACGTGACTTGGAAAAATTAAAAACTACACGAACAACTACAAGGACTCCAAAGTTTTTTTTTTCTTAATTTACTTTTACTAAATTTATTCAGAGAAAATTGAACTTTCAATGCTACTCTTTTTAAACTACTTTATATTCCAGCAACAACCACACTTTCGCGGAAATTTAGTTTTCATTTCCGATTGGATTTAAATCCGCGTCACTACTTTTTGGGATTTAGATAGGTTAAGCTTTTGTATCGCTGTATGGTTGAAAGCGCGAGGTAAAACCTCCACTGCACTATTGGCCTGCGTTGAAGTTGCAAATCGACTGTAAAATCCAACCAATAACAAATATTTCCAAATATTTTTATAGAGTTGCAACCCCGAAACAAATGAGCATTATAATCACCCCAATGGTCCCATTGGTGGGACACACACAGGCCTCCTTTCGGTGGGAGGGTGTGGGCCGTACACTGAGAAAAATAATTTCTTACTACAGCATATTAAAGCGATTTCTTTAAGGCCAGGATCTTCGAGCGTAGTAGGCATTTAGCGTTACCTCCGTCCTCGCGTGGCAAATGCCGCGAAAGCGCAGTTCGAATGAACTCGCTGAGCTTAATTATCATTATATATTACAACTATATTATAACAAACTAATATTTAGTTTAATTATTAATACTAGAACCTAAACAATATTTACAGACTGATTTTTGAAACTAATACACAAACACGGAAATTAACAATAATATAACGTATATTTCGATCGATTAGCGGGAACGCGGCGAGCCAGCAAAAGCGACACAGGTCCTACCTCGGTAACGCCCGGCGGGCTACTGAAGTGAAGCGCGCAGGCCGCCTTTTTAGATTATATTTTGTTAAGACAATAAAAATCAGTTTTGAAAAAAATTAACCGTAGAATGTTCTACTATACATCATTGCCTATTTTTTGATATATTTTTTGCGAGTAAAAGTTAAGTCTACTTCAAATACGACTTGAAAAACGATTAAAAAATTCGCTGTTTTCGATTTGTTTGCGATTTTTTATGATCGAGTGAAGTTGTAAATATCGTGTTTTGAACCATAGAATAATCAAGAATGTTAGTTAAACTATGCCATATATTTTTTTCAGATTAAAACAAAGAATATTTGATTGTTTAATGTTGAATCAAAAATAGGTCGATTCCGAGATTTCCGAGAGTCCTGGCCTTAAGAATTACTGACTTTATACAGTAAGAAGAAATCTTTGTAAAACAGTAAAAGATAAAACAGTAACTTTTAATGATTTAATGTACTATTTACTGAAAAAAACAACAAAAAAAAGGAAAACCACCATTAAGGCTCCTATAAACAGGTGCGACACGCGATATAATCGCGCGTGACACAAAGGCACTGCGCGACTTGCGGTGCCTTTGTGTCGCGTGTCGTGTCGCGCCTGTTTGAAGGAGCCTTTACTATAATGTAAGTAAATTTCAATGGTTTGAACGATATCACCATTGAATAAAACAGTTAATTTTGTGACCTTTTAGCTACTTAAAACGTTAAAGTTTACTGTCATGACGGTAACATTTTGCCTCAAGCTTTTTAAAATGTTTTCGGATCAGTAAAAAATACTGTTTTGAACGTTGGGCTCTGGAACTGTTTAAAGCAGTTCAGATTAACGTTTTTTCATTTATATTTACAGCTTATTTCTTTCAGTGTAATCCACCACGCAAGCCCAGTGAGATTGGTATATGTCACACGCTGGTTTCCTCGCGATGTATTCCTTCACCGTTTTGAGAGTAGTGATGATGAATTAATTTTTGGACGACACGGTTGGCGCAGTGGCTGAGCGATCGACTGCTGCGCTGCGTGTCGCGGGTTCGATTCCCGCATGGAACAAATATTTGCATTGCCTACAGGTAGTCGTTCCGGGTCTGGCTGTTTGTGTATGTGAATTTAAATGTTTGTAAACGCACCCATGATACAGGAGTAATTCCAAGTGTGGGGTTTCTTTATAAAAAAAAAATTACATAAACTAAAGCACCTGTCTGGGTTCGAACCCACGACCTACAACTCGTAAGTAACCACAACTACGCAGACGCATACCTACCTATTATAGAGTTGTTACCCCGAAAGAAGTATAGAGCGCTCATCAACAATTCTGTATTACATGGGGATGAAAGAACAAACCATGAAAAATGTAAAAGATAACATTCATTCACCCTGGGAATTGTAAAACTTTATGTGTTGGATTCTATGTCGAATGCATTACCATTAAAGCTACAAAGTTGTACAAAAGGTTCCGTACCTAAGATTAAAACGCCTCCGCAACAAACTACCGACTGCACTGGGGGTAAAGCCACACATAAAAGCTAAAATACTTGTTTCAAATATCGGAAGTAAAACATAAATGGCAATAACAGTTCTTTACAAAACAGTTACGTATTTATTTGTCCGTTTCGGCAACACAGTAAAGTTTTCATTTTGTCCGCGGCGTCACGTACGTGACAAACGGCTCGTCTTAGGGATCGCCAAATATCGTTTAGTACGTGCGAGGAGAAAACCAACTCGCTGGGTAAATAAAATAAATCAAATATATAAGTAACAGTCTGTTCCTAAACTGAAATAATTCCCATCGCGCTATTTTATTTTTATGAACAGAAAATAACATTTGCAGTTTGTATCTCAAAACAAAATGGAGTATCGAAAGTTAAATAGTTGTAAGTCCGACGTCCGCGATGGGAAAGATTAATATCTGCCGAGCCGCGTCCGTGGCTGTTTGCTACAAGTGTTCCACTTACATGTCAAACTTGAGTGTTAGGAAAATTCCCTCGTATTTTTAATAAAACTATCAACGAGAAAGCGTGCGAGCGTCATTTTGTTCTGCAAACACTTAAGACAATGAGAATAATTTCGTTTTTCATTTATTTGTCTTCTAAGCTGCTTGTGTCGTATTGTAAGTTTTTTACCGTATCTACCTGTACCGTGCGAGACTTAGGCAATAACACGTCCTAAGCGTATATCTTTACTTTACTTCCCCACATCTAAAGGCTCGTAATTTCTGTCACATTCCACATTTAGGCATAAAAAGGTAGAGTAATTCGTGACTGGTAAATAACATTATGTACATGACATTAGCGTGTCCCGGCTAACAGTAATATCATCAAGTTCTTTTGTGTCGCGTCGTACGCTGGCCCCATATAAATAAGGTGCTTATCCAGTTTTTCAAAGACGACTCATGTTAACACGTGTTTGCAAGTTGGGGCGAAGTTCAGGCCGGGGCTTCGCATCGGACTGCCGGCCCAAATGAAATTTGCCCCACTGACACCGGCCAACTGGGGGATAAGAATATAAGTGTCTAGCAGGTGTGCTTAATTGTTTTAAGGGAAACTTGCTGTCTGGAATAATCTTTTGTTACCATCGTATTGTTCTGGCTGACCAATATTATAGGGGTTCGTACCAATATCTTCTTGATAGTAGTACTTAACGAAGTATTTGTAAAATATTATATTTATCTTTACTTATCGTCATGAAACGTCATCAAACGTTGAGTACGTTTCAGTATTTGCTTTCAGCCACACCGTTCAATGATAAAATTTTATAAATACTAAGACGGCAAAATGGCCAAAACTTAATACAAACTGCACCTAACTCTCACATCTTTATAAAGACATCTTTATATTAAGCTACATAAAACACATATGTATAATCTAAGGCTGCATATAAAACAGCATATCTTTTGAAACGTCAAAATGTTTTTACTTTTATTAAAAATCAAATAACGGATACAATACCGTATCCACATTTTCCATGGCAACATTGTAGACATACTCTGGTCGCGGTAAATTCGCTGTTCGCGTCTTCCTGACGCCTGCGCCACGCTCCCCCCCCGAGAAAATTCACTCAAGCCGCCTCCGTTAGACGCGAATGTTTTTATTGTTTTAAATGCGTACGTTATTTTTCGCAGCACAACCGAGCGTCTTCAACGAGATATTTTGTACGAAGTTATGCTGGCAGTACGTGGTTCAATTACGGAAAACGAGAAACTAACGTATCTTTTTGCTCCTTAAATCTTGCGTTGTTCGTACTTGACGATGTTTTATTTCATCTTTATCTTTGAAACCTTGTTCAAGAATAAAGTTACAAGTTTGCACTAATAAGATTTTTCTGCTTGAAATATAAAAAATCTTAAACAAGTTCACGAATGTGAATGAATGAATGTTCGTTATCCGCGTGAAATATCTGAATATCATAATTCAAATCTTTCAAGG
This sequence comes from Luperina testacea, assembly GCA_927399505.1. Lineage (NCBI taxonomy): Eukaryota > Metazoa > Arthropoda > Insecta > Lepidoptera > Noctuidae > Luperina > Luperina testacea. The sequence goes on along the minus strand of OV656760.1, from coordinate 13,946,119 downwards.
ATTCCTATTCTAATCTCTCGCACCTTTGTCCTTACGCAGTCACCTCATGCATGTTTTTTCTTAGGAATTTAATAGCTCATATTTATAAATAAGTATCCCGGGTCCTGTAGGTAGGCAATAAATATTAAACCGGCACACAGGCGGTACGGATTAAACGGCAGAGCACGTCCTTGGCAAACTTTCGATTCCAATTCGGTGTCAGTCGATATTAAATTAAAAGCACCCACGCATTCCTTCCGCGTCTTTTTCCTGTCCATTTGCAAGGACCGTGTAGATCTCACATCACGCTAACCTTACGGCACTGACATGTTCTCCGTTATATGGATACGACACGAAACACATGTAGAACGTAATTCACTTAAGACTTTATCAGCTTGGCCCTGTGTCGTCGTATCTCCTGCGAACACGAGAGCTGTCTAGACTCTATGTACTCTATAGCTATAGTATTTTTATCTAGCATGTCCACATTATTATAATGGTCGAGGGCGCAAATTTCTAGGCAAGCGAGTGAATGGCGACGCATACTTGAGTGATGGCGGACTTTTTTATTTGAATCGTGTTCGAATGCGACCGTCCGAATGCCCAGACGCGTTGTTGCGACACATTACTTACATAGACGAGCCCGAGACAGGGTGCTGGCTTTCAATAAATTATAGCAAATATTTTCAGAAGCAGGTGCTAGGTAGATGCTACGTGAAGGATTTCTTTACGACTAAAATGAGAAAACGACGCATAAGTTGGGTCTGGCTTTCACTTTTGCATAGGTTCCACTCTGAACATGCTCCTAAATTAAAGAATGACTTAAGTTTCCAAAAGCGAAACAAATTTGCGGTTTTTTGCAATGTTTTTTGTTAATTAACTTGTATATAACATATATATATTTTAGTGTTAGTCTGTAAATTGTAACTGTAATGTAGAAGTTCAAAGTATAAAATGAAAACAAGATTTCCTAAAGAAACCCCACACAGAATATGTGTGCAATTCACATACATGTTTTATTTAAAGAGGAACGCATTTCTACAGACCCTTAGACGGCGCGGCATGAAGGAACATGACAGTACAAGGTCGCATGACCGTCTCCTGAATTTTAATGTTACTCTCCCTTTGATAGTCGTAAAAATGATTTCTCAAGATTGCTGCCAACCCCGCTCGTCCCCATCGTACCTCACGCATGCATTCATATAAAAGTAAACACACATTATTTTAGATATTCCAGAGACTAAACAAATTCAGTTTGTCGCACAGAATAACAAGAACCCAACTTTGCAGCAAAAATATACTTAATGAAAGTTATGTAAGTAGAAAAATCCTACACGCCTATAATGGCAACACATGTTTATTAAAATAAGAATGTTACCTGCATAAAGTATTGTCACAATTGTAGGGAAATTTTCTCCCTCGCGGATCCTATTTTCTGGTGGTGCCTTTTTCACATTTTCGTTAATAGATGTGTCACTAAATTTGCGTTTTCAATTCGGCGTCGGTCGCGATGGCGTCGGAAGGGGCGGCGCCGGTGGTTTCAATCAAAACGGGCACGCACTCCTCCACATCCTCACCAGCTTCGCCTTTTAGAATAAGAATTGTCTTTTTCACAGTACTCGGCGGTGACGGACAAACAAGTAAGGAAAGTGCTTCCTCTCGCTTTGCATTTCAGGATAAATTACACTCTGTTTTGCGGACTTTTAAGCGAAATGGAGCCGGTGTTGCAGGGCATAAAGCTCTAGTGACGTTGATGTTTATAATAGAAGTTACTTTGACTTATAGTACATACCAAAAAAAAGGGTAGAAAAGAAAGAATGAACACACAATTTTTAATTCAAAATCTCATAAAACTCCAGCCAAAATTAAGCGCGGCACGAGTTAAAAGACAAGTTCCCAATCGTTGAAGCAGCCCTATAAATTCCGACAATCTGCCACGATGTTCTAATTAATAGCATAATTCCAACAATAGTATCGGGATCGTTTCCACACTAAGAGGCCGGGCCAACGCTCTGGGCCCGTGCCCACCCGCCATGAAATTAAAGCCGACTCGCGCCGAACGAATGATTGAATAATAAACGAAAGAATTCGCGTCCTTCCCTTGTATTACGTATTCATGACGACTGGCCCCGTGGACACGATGCTGCGCCGAAGCGTACAGTCACGAGCCCCACACATGTAGATGCCAGTAACTACTAGTACAGTCAACCGCGTATCAGTGGTAATAATATGACATTGACAGCACCTTTATTTCGTAGCGGTGAGGGCGATTTTCGTAATGCAAATGTTATAGTGTTGACTGTACCTACCTATCTTATGCTTCCACACCATACGGCCTACAATTATCATGTACTTACACGTGCTGACAGGAGAGAAGACTATCTACTTTCTTGAAACCATTTTTGGAGACCAGCTGCTTGAAAACTTTTCAGCAGTCTCCATTCACGAGCTGGATGCCTACCATGAGCTCTTAACGCGATCCATTTTAGGACCTAAACTGAATTGTTCTTGTAATTCGTACCATGACGTCAGTTTAACGATTCAATTTAGGCCATGTCATCTGACAGCGATTGTCCCAAACTGAGTCGCAAGTTTTGGTTTTATTCATTCAATTTTGTACTTGTTTGGGTACCATGCCGTTTATAGAGCAGCTCAACTGAAACGCTCAACTGTCAATATAAGCGATTCAATAAAAGTTACTATTTCTCTAACATAAACTGAAACGTTTGGTGAATTATTGACGAAAATAAAGGCTCCTTCAAACAGGCGCGACACACGATAAAATCGCGCGCGACACAAAGGCACCGCAAGTCGCACAACGAACGGTGCGTATGCGTAGCGCGCGATTCGCGTCGCGCCTGTTGGCAAGAGCCTTAAAGTGTTTTAGTGCTATTTTAGTGGAATTTTACAAAAAAGTCTAAAATATCTATTTTGCCTGCCTTTTTTAATCGCATTTGTTTTTCTTGGTACGTTCGAAACATAAACATAATTTATTTTATTACGTCGAAATAAAAAAAAATCGTATAATAAATAGCAAAAGGTATATAAATGAATATGTATCTACTTTGACTAAGAATTATTTCAACAATAGTTACCGTATTAACGTGGAATCTTAAAAACAATTGTTGAGTGTCTTTTTTACTTTAAAGTAATGATATTGAGTTAAAAACAAATAAAACGTTACTTGCTTCTGAACGTGCCTGACGCTAAAATGTGCGCAAAACAAACTTATTTGATAATAATAGCGTTGTCTCTTTTTCACCAAAAACGTTTCAAACGCGATTCAGCCACAAATTGCGATCTTTCATTTTTTTTTTAACGATCCAAATGCCGCTGAGCGTCTGATGTGATGCAGTTTAGGAACCTAAACTGAAATGTCTTGATTTTGAATCGTTTTTAATTTGATCATGTGTAAAGAATGAAAACTACTGAAAATATTTGTAACTATGAAACCTGTAAACATTGTTTATAAATGTTTAGTACTTATTTGTTGGCAAGTTCAACAGACGATTATTTTAAAAAAAATATTTTCACGTGAATACATTAGTATTTTTATTTAAATAAATAATGTATTGTAGTATATTGTTGTTACTACAAATATGCTGGACGTATACACGAGCAGGGTACAGCGACCACCGCGAATATTAATCTTCTTTTGTCTCCCAACCTTCCGTCTATCCATTTATCATTGCAAAGTATTTTTATGAACTAATTGAACTCACAAACGTGCCTGAAATATTATGCTCGCTTTAAGTTATAAAATAATAATGGACACAAATATTTCGGTATTTTGTAGTGAAGTTAGTATGAAATGTTGTTTTTAAACAAGGTTCAAAACCAAAAGTGCAATGGAGTAATCGTGATTAGTTTGGGCCTTATCACACTGGCGATTTGCAAGCGAGTCCAAAGCGAGACGAGTGCGCAGCGAGCTCACCGCGAGTTCACAGCGAGCTGCGAATTCGCCGCGAAGTCGCCACGGGCACGCAGCGAGCTCGCCGCAAATAACGCCGTCGACGCTAGAGTGTACAAAATGGCATCGACAGTGCTATTCGCGGCAAGCCCACTGCGCGCCCGCGGCGGCTTCTCGTTGAGCTCGTTGCGCGCCCGCGGCGTCTTCGCGGCGAGTTCGCCGCGCGCTCGCTGCGAACTTGCGATGAACTCTCTGCGCACTCGCCTCGCTTTCGAGTCACTTGCGAATCGCCAGTGTGAAAAGGCCCTTTGAGGTGAATGACATCAAGAGCCTTGTGTCCTAAGACCTATTTCAAACTGAAGCCCTACAGTGTTACCACGCACTACAACTGACTTCCGTTCAAAAAGGATGACCAAAGTCAAATCCCGTATTTCAAATAGGCACATCAAAGGCACTTTTGAACGTCAAGCAAACCAGTCAGTGGAGTTTGTGTAGCTGAACTTTTAGCTACACATATTTGAATTTTTGTGAGTCAAATGACTTTTTCCCATAAATATGCAGAGCGATGACGCAGAAGGATGACCAGCAAAGCTTCCGGACCTCATTTACAGCCGATCTTCGTCAACTAAAAGCAGTTGACATCCCATGCAAGTCTCCATGCTGTTTAGCTTTATGAAGCCCGTTAGCCTCTTACAGGGTAACTTTGGCAAGTATTCAAGGCTCTTTACAGAATTTTTCTAGAAGAGGTTTGTTGTACTAATTGTACAGATGCCAAATGGCCGGCGGCCGCACAGTATAGATAACTAATATAAGTCATGAGTTTGATACATGTACTTTATGGTTTCCGGTGATAAAACCACTAAGTACTTGTATATTCTAGAAAGTTACTTTGTTGAAAATGAACAATAAAATAAAAATTTCTGAGTTATTGCGTAGTTTCTAGTCATCTAAAAGTGGATCCTATCTATACCGGGTCAAATTAAATTAGCTAGTTAAACTCCACAGACGTGTTTGTTAGCTATCTATATCTAAACATGATAAATGGTCGAGTTGTTGTGATATTTTTTTTTGGGTAAACTTCACAGATGTGGTGTGCGTGGTGTGGCGTGTGATGTGGTGTGGTATGTGGTGTGGTGGATTCGCCTTCTTCCTGGTTTCTTGTGAAAAACTTGAATCGAACCATCGTAGTGTTCTGTTTGGTTTCAAAATGTTCATTGTATTTTAACACGAGCGTATCGAAGCATTCTTTGTTTTCGTCTTTGATGGTGAATTTGAAAGTTGTATACACATCGTACCCCTCCGATCCGACCAAATTCACCAACAAACTCGCTTTGACATCATTGGTTTCTTTGTGGACACCCGACGCTTTTAGAAACACGTTGAATTGCTTCAGCCATTTTTGCCACGCTTCAGCCCGACTAACCTTCCAGAACTAACCTTCCAGACACAGTTCCGCCGGAGGCCGTGCGTGTTCCATTGTTTTCAATTGTTTACAATATTTACTGTCACTTTTACCGCACTTTTGAACATAAATTGAGATTTTTGGGTATTAGTTTCAATTAATTACTCAGCACCGCTGCCACCATGTTGTAAATAAAAGACGGGTTGACCAAGACTGATTTTTATTGAGTACCCACAACTTAATTATTATTATAATGATGAGACACTGTCCTACCCACATAGTATACGACAGTTGGTATCGATATCTAAAACAATACTACAAATTTTCTCAACTCATACTTCAAGTAACAACAGTACCAGCTGCTGGGCTACCAGCGATACCCAACACGTCTATAGAGTTCCGCTAGCTAATTTAATTTGAACCTGCATTGTAAATCGCTTTAAAGGGACGAATTGATACATAATATATTTGAAAGAATGACAATGTAGAAGATCCTTTACCAAAATTATCTTTATGAAGTTTCACGCGAGTGATTACAGGAAAACCTTTTTCATAATAAAACTCATCATTGTCCACAAATGTTGTGGGATCTGTCGGGTATTCTATTTCGTGAAAACATACCCCTTTCGGGCGGTCATGTCTTGGTTACACATCCATCACTGACACCGGTACCTTTGTTTTACCTTATCTAAGCATTTGTATATCTATGAGTCAACAAAACAAGATTTTATAGTGGATTGGTTACAACACGTGTAACTTTATAAATAGCTTCTGGTTAAACTCTAATTACTAGTCTCTGTAGACATTCATTTTTATTTTTTATTATTCATTTATGTACTGTACACACATATAAACAGACAAGAGGAAAGGAACAGAAAATTTCGTACACAGATGATGCTTAGGATAGGAGATAGGAGAGTTGATAAAAAGAGATGTAGGTACAGACGCCAGCACATCAAGCTACCCGAAACTGTCAAATTTTCCCAATCAACTTTGAACCTTACTCTTTAGCGATAAAGTTGAAAATCTATTAAAGAAATTTGACAGATTGTAGTAGCTTGATGTGCTGGCGTCTGTACACAGCGTGTGTAAGAGTAGAAGGAAAAACAAAATACACTAAATCAAAAACAATTCTATTATATAAATATAAACATATTTAAACATAAAATCTTAAATATAAACATACAAAAACTTTTATTTAATAACACAATATACTAACACTAAAATATACAAGTACATAATAAAGAAAGAGGCAGGAGCTCATTGAGCATCAAACAATTGGTCCGCATCGCTGTCAATGGGATAAGTGCCCAAAAAGCTGGCAGCATTGCCACGTTGGATGGCAATAAAAAATAAACATACTATATAAGAATATACTACATACATACATACTTCTAAAATAAATATTTAAATAATAAACACATAATTATGCAATTATGACAAAGTGGAAACGTCTTCTTTCATTTAGTTATTGAATAAGACATAAAAATTATATATAGGACAATAAAACTGGCTAATAGAGAAGCAAAATTCCTTTCCTGAAAGTAAAACAATTTTAATTATAAAATTGGTTAAAAAAATTGAGAAAATTGTGAACATACAATCCCAAGAGATAGAAACTCCTTTCTATGAGATCGATTGATAAGGGGAATCCTGTTAACAATATTATAAGCTAAAGAATTATAACGGTTTTATATTTAAACACATAATTATTATAAAGCTGCAATCCCCGAAAAACCTTTCGAGGATTTCGGGGACCTTCTGCCTAACCAGGCAGAGGTGTAACGTAGTAACTTCATCCCTCCCCCCTTTTCTTTTAACCCCTTGTATTAAAATGGTAAATGAATATCAAAAGAACAATGCGTCAACCACGTTACTGACTTCATAACTGGTGTCTGACATTGGTACACGTATAACGTACTGGAAACTTTTGTGTGTTAAAATAAACTTATTTCATCTAACTTGTTACACGTGTAGAATCAGCTACACGAGCCTACTTTGCAAAAATAGCCTTAGCTTGATAGGTTTCAAATATAATTATATAATTTAATTCAATACCGGAACATCTCCATTCATTACCTACAAAAAAAGCTTTAATAATTTCAGTAAGAGCTAAAAGAGATAATAATATTATTCTCAATCAAATGGATTGTCGTATTATTTCTATTAATGTCGGTTTAACACAGACAGAGTGCCTGCTAATGGAGTTTAAGGTTTTAAAATAAAACAGAATTAACAAAACCATTTCGCTGACCTTTTCCAGTTCTATTTTTGAATCTCCTGACGTTTGACATTAAATGTCCTACACCTACATTCGAGTAGGTGACGAAAGTTTATTAATAGTTTCATAGACAAAGAGAAATTGTATTATGAACATCAAAAATCGATAGATTGGTCCAAGTTAACGTTAAACTACGTGACCAAGGCGGAAAACAAACTTCACCTGATCAACTCAATGCCCTCTCAAAACCGAGTCGTAAAGCGGTTAAACCAGTATAACAGGCCGATACAAATATCCCTATGTTCCATACTAAACGTATCCAAATCCCACAGGGTCCGACCACAGGGCAACTTAACCCGAAATTAAATCAAAGAGGGCTTAACCAATCAGGCCGAGTGGTATCATTGAATCGGCAAAGGAACACTAAAATTACTTCTTGATGCGGAGAAACGAAGATTCATCGTAAAAGTGGTGGGTGTGGGTTGGGGGTAAAGGGGTAGGTGCGGGGGGTGTCTGAACGGTTTTCCGTGTTTGAGAGAGGTCCGCGCGGCGATTACGCCACACGTAGCAGAACACTGGCCTGCCGCCGACCGGCCGCCCCGCACCTAATGCTGTGTTTTAAACATGAAAAACCGTTCCGGTAATGCTGTAAATGTTAACTTCGAGATTTATCCTCCTTTGTATTTAACGGCGTCTTGTCTTAGAGACTCAAATGTTTATGGTGGAGGTCGACAGGTGGAGTTGAGATGTAAAAACATACGTGAGCTATCTCCTGGCAAAGGTTAATTTGAAAATTTGACTTCAGCTCATACATCTGTGTACCTACCTAGTGAAATGATTACTAGCCTGACTGTCACCAAAAATCAAATTATAATGCCTGCAATAAAGTTTGTTTATGACAGTTTATCTGAGTTATAAATTAGATTAGCCAATGTTCGATAAATGCTAAATATTGGATTATCAACTTCGTGCTTCGTGTGTTAATATTTTGTATAATGAATTCTTTTCTGTACTATAAACCGAGTTCAATAATTCTTTTAAGAAGAACACTACTCGTAAAAGTATCAGCCCTAAGTTTTTATTTTGTGACTGGGCAACTAAAGGACTCAGAAAAAGTAGGGAAAGACTTTTCGAGCTGTATGGCTTTAAGCCGTATATTAACACGGAAACTTTTGATAAGTATGTTGCTACTTACTCTAGAATTTTTAAGAACGCTTGTAAGGCAATTAAAGCCTTATACATTAGCAACAAGGTTAAATCAGCAGACAATAAAATAAAGACAGCTTGGAAAATTATAAATAATGAAACGAACAGGAATAAAAAGCATAATTCTGATTACACACTGCAGACGTCAAGCGGTCTCATTTGCGATAACAAAGAAGTGGCTCAAGAATAAATATAATTTAAAAAGAGTGTCCATGAAGTGTATTGCCCGTTCTTCTCCATAGGTACCTACGCTTTAGGATGGGCAACTAACTTCATATTTTCTGACTGACCGACTATTTGACAATTCAAAAGTGTCTGTAAATGGTTTAATTGAAATAAATGCTTTGAGTTTGAGTGCCTATTTCTACTTACTGACCGTGAATACTAAACTCACCAGCAAGTACCCTTGTGTTATCTTATTAAGCTCCGAGCAATCCAAAATTATTAAATTAATGCTAGAGCGGCCATAGACAGCACTCTTTTAAGCATACTTACCAAAAAAACCGGGCAAGAGCGAGTCAGACTCGCGCACCGAGGGTTCCGTACCATCATATGTTTTTAAATTTTCATCGGCGAAGCCTATATTTGTTAGAGAATTTTAACACTGCGCACTGCGGTGTAGAATATTGCAGTTTTAGGTCAGCGCCATCTCTTGACCGATAGTGAAACTAGTGTAACTTTTGTTAATGATTTCTGAAAAAGTGTGCTATTTAGAGACATCGTTTTATTTATCCTGTCATCTTCACAAAAACTTTTATTACATAGATTATTTCAGATTTTTCTCTTTGCAAACATCGGAGATAACGGTTTTTTTTTTTAGATTTTTCATCAAAAGTCGAAAACTTAGCGGCCTAAAAAAAAGAAAAAATGTTTGTGAGTGTGCAAACTGCGCACATTCATATGATACCCTACAAGCCCTAGTAGCCGATTTTTTTAGAACCCTTTCAGAACCTGTGGCAAAAAAAAATGTATTTCTTTCTTATTTGCAAAATAGTTGGGCAAACGTCATCTTAAACTATTCCAAATTTCAAGTTGATAGCATTAGTAGTTCTTGAGATATAACAACTGTGACAGACAGACTGAGTCTCACCATATGGGTTCCGTGGAACCCTAAAAACAATAGGTATACTTATAAAAATAATAATAATAAAATTAAAACGGCTCCTAATTTAATAATTAACAGGCGGGCCCTTGGAGGTTGGTAATATTACAAAAAGACAAAGAGGCCACAATTTACGCGCGTGGCGGTGTGACCAGCACCTGGGTCATGTCTCCTTTCACTTTATCCTGTAAAGATTAAGTCCCCCGAATTTCCCCGAATACATGGCGCCCGCAGTGAAGTGAGTCATTTAGCCCCTGTTTACTAGATTAGGGGATTTTTATACACCGCACAGCTTTCTGCGCCGCCCCTCCCGCTGGGATGTCTCATACTACGAATATATGCTTATTTTATGGTACATCTTTAAATAATAGGGACGGATTTTAGGATATTAGATTTATGCCACAGGCAACATATTTTCCTCGTCAATTTCCACAGATTATATCGTGTATGAATACAGTTTCAGAACTAGATCGGTTTTATTAGTTCATTATGATAAGTAACGTAAGTAGGGATTTAATTGGAAATGTTTCAATAGCGACCAGAAACCTGTTGAACAAACGATGAAATTAGGTATTCGGTAAAGATAGTTGTTTACGTACGCTAACATCAGGGAGCGACCGACCCTACCCTAATCCAGGTGGGTTTAATTAGATACAGATTGGGGGCCAGCACCTAGATTGTCTATAGGAACACAATTGCTTGAGGCTTTCAGTGTATTTACGAAAAGAGAACACAGTATTTGTCAGTCATAATGTCAGTTCAATAGAGCTACTAAGTGACTGAATACAAGCGAGGGCAAATATTAGTATTCCTTGCACACCTCGGAATATACCTACACGAAATACAAAATACTCTTCAATTGTGCAATAAGTCAAAACGTCCAATAGATTCTCCCAAAATTTACCTTTCTCGGCACAAACGAGAAAGGCGATCGTAAAACCACCCCATTTGTACCTACGCAGTACACAAGGTCACTCACGAATATACGTATCTCTTGGAATTGAAATACATGTGCTTTTATTTCCTTGTGTATTTTCTTAGGTCACAATTTGTGTCCGGTTGAGAAGGTGAAATGACCTTTGACTTTTTATAAAAAAAGGAGAATTTATCTAATTTAACGCCTCAATTTTTTCACGGATTTGAAGATATAAGGAATCGTGTACGATTTATTAAATCATGTGCTTGATTTTTTACCTAGATGTGTTAACTTTTAAATCTGGGAATGTATCTGCATTCTGATTGAGCAGAACTTTCTGGGAATCTATATACTTAATTACAATTATTTAGGTACCTACATCTTATCGTTCATATTCTTCTGTGCAAACCCTGTGTACAAAAATTGAGCGTTCAGATATTGCGGGTTCAACAAACTTGTTTTCTCTTCTAAATGAAATGGCACATCGTTTATCAATATCAGCGACATCAGCCGAAGTGTCAGTGTAAAAAAAAACTAATTGGCCATACACAGACTGCTATTACGTATACCTACCTAAAAAATAACAAGATGTGGTAGGTATCAGTTTTTATTTATCTGAAGATAACAGACACCGAAGAACTTAGATAGAAGATATTTTAAAGAGACGTTTTGCTTTATTTTTCACTTCTATTTATTTATGTGAACTTCTGTACCTCATAAGCATGACGTATTTTATTGTTGATTGCCTGAATTTAAGTTCAAAACTCTTACGATTGGCAGTAGACGATAAGCCGATTTCATAATGAAGCTAAAACATAATTTTCACCTCTCACTTCTTTTCTCAAATCTTCTGCCGTCTACAAAAAAACGAAACACCAAATTCTCAATCTAATGAATATGAAAATCTTCGATATCACCCGCAGAGTACCTCTGAGTACCTACGTATTGGTGACGTATAGAATCACAAACACGTCCAACACGAACAAATATATTTGTAAATGAACACAATTCAACAGTCACGCATTTCTCATCTCAATTACAGTGAAGTTACCCCAGCGTCGGTCGGCCGTACGTCGCAGAGACGTGGCGCGTCGTGGTGCAAACAAATCAGCAGATAAATAGGGTATCCCGCAGAACAATGCAGTGTCAACACAAGATGGAATATAAAAGCGCGCGAAGTGACGGCCCGTACTTACATCCCGTTTACTTCTCACGACTGCCAGAAAGATTTATTTGATAATCGGAATTTTCATTGTTTTATGTGGAAATGCAGAAATTGATTTCGTTTTCCGTTTAGCGGATGGAAAATCTAACCATTGGCCTTTATTTCCGATTAGATGAAGATTGTTTGTGCATAATTTATTACTATAAGGGCTGATTTTTTCATCAACAGATAATTATTTTAATCTTGGAATAAAATTGACGTCTGACACTTTTTGTATGGAAGAACTGTCAAAAATTCAAAATTATTCCTCCGATAAAATTATCTGCCGTTGGAAAAATCAGCCCTTAGTATACTGTTGACATTACAATATAATAATATAAGGCCGCCAGTAACAGTCACTATACCCCCCGTACTAGTTAATATTGTATTACAGTGGGTACCTACTTATTCCTCATTGCTGTGACCCGTAGAGTAACAAAAGAGTGAGAACTTAGGATATAATTATATGAAAACTTAAAAACAATCATACAGTGCACTGCCACTGGCGCAAGCAGCTCGCGTCTCTTGTCAAACTCAAACGCACAAACGAAACTCATTGATTTCCTTAAACTTTTCATTATGAATTTGTTTAGTTTAATTTTAAAGCGCCAGTTTATTTAAATGTGTTTTATTTATCTTTTTTAACAAAACTTCGAAAGTGTCACAAAATATTGAGATTGTCTTATTTTTAGAATCCCAAAATAACTGCTATCGAAATTGATGCAGTAATTTCAGCCAAAAAATTAAAAATACCGTCCACCTTTAAACCGCTCATAAAATAAGGTATAAACCCTCCGAATAAAAAATAACTCAACCAAGGAGTGGAATTGTCGTGTATCAATATTCAGGAAGTCGAAAGCGTCGTGAGTTGTAAAAGGAGTTTTAGATCAGCGTGCCCCAAATCCAATCAGCTATTGAATTAACCCGGTCCGTGTGACGAGAATACGGATTCGCCCCATCCTCACGTCAAATGTTTATCTTTCATCTGGCAGAGCGTTAATGTAAGTGCGAGTACAGCGTGTAATGGCAGGGCGAGACTCGCCCTATACATCTGCTGAGCGAGCTCTGATCACGGATTATACACACACGATCGTCTCCCGATCATTCCCGATCACTATCGCATACCTATTTGAAATGTTTATTTACTTCACTTACACGACTAAGATAACGTTATCCATATTTATTTTTTCAGTTTCTGTTTTTTTTCAAGCAAAGGTTCAATCACTGAAGGATATGAATACCTTGATTTCTCGGTTCCTTTAGACGAATCGAATAAAATATTCGAATAAATGTAATGCTATCATATTTTGGGATGAAATACGGCGGAGCGTATTTCCATTCTATACAAGGCCAGAACGCAAGGGTGTGAACTAATCGCGTATGGATTGGAAATCACTTTTTTACTAAGATCTTCCAATCTATACAAGAGTAGTACGCAAATACTCGCGTATACTTCGAAATGACTTAACTAACTACCTTATTCCATAATATACATACAGTGCCAATACGCATACGGACTATAATCGTGTATATGAATAAGCACGCTGAACTCTAGATTCCAAATGATTCAAAATGGCGAGCATGCAACTGCTCGCGTATAGATATACATAGTTGCATACTCGCCATTTTGATTTGTTTTCCTCCGTATATAAAATTAACGAGTAATTAATTATATACTCCATTTATTATAACCTTCGTAAAAGAACAGGTCATATCAAACGTAGTTTAATTTCTTAGTATTTTTTGCGGTATAAATAAACGGGATATTATTAATTTCACATCAAATAAATAATCCCAGGGTATCAAGAACCTAGCTGACACAACGCTGGCTGAAAACGAGAGACAATTTAATTGCGAGCGAAGCGAGCGTGAGCGCGACGAGCGGAGCGAGGAGCCAGAAAAAAATATTATTTTATTAAACTATATATCAACTCTTGTCAGGCTTAAGTGATGTAGTATAGTTTTGAACCCAGGACGCGCGCATACACGTTACAAACTATACACAAGCAGTACGCAAAATTCGTGTATGTATACATTGTAATCGCAGATTTAAAAATAGCAATACAAAGTATACGCGAGCAGTTTCCTATGGCTGCGTTCTGGCCTTGTATAGAATGGAAAGACGCTACAGCGGACAAGTCTAATGTTATCTCGTAAAACAAAAGAATACAACATTATATTTGTGATAGACATATCTTTAGAGGCATTTAGTTGTTTTATTTCCAAGAAGCTTAAGTACCGCTTTCATATTAAGTGATCTCTAATAGGTTATAAATAAGGTTTTATTATGTTTGTTTGTCTGGCTCACAGTGTATGTGTTTCTCAATATTTTACGTAGCAACATCTTCGTATATCTCGAATCTAATAACGGGGCTCTCTCGGAGGCAAAACATACATATTTTCCGGGGTTCGGCTAAACACAGCGACCTCTGGCGGACAATATTTTGCTCGGCTCCCGCGATATCGGTTTATTCAAATGCTCCTTGTCCGACCCGAGCTCAAAGAATCAACCTGCATAATATTATACATATTGAAATTCTTCCACCCCTGAACATCTACAGTATATTATTCTATGAATAAGTTTATTGTGCGCAGATGTGCGAAATACCTACTTTACCAATAACACTATAATACCGCCCAGGTTTGTATCTAACTTGTGTCGTGAAATTTCATTAGAGTGGTCTATAGTAATAGATGAGGATGGGTGAAGCCAGTTGTAGTCCATAGAGCGAATTATAAACAGTAGGAACGGAGAAAGAGCAGTTAGTAAGAACTCCAATAAAGCGAACGAAGGAATCTTATGATAAGTGCTACGTGAAAATTGATAAATAACAAAAAATAATATATTGTCGGGACTGGAAAGCATAGGTACCGACTCTCAGAAATAATTCAATGATTCCTATCAGATATCGCTCTCTCCTCTGGGAAATTCTGTTTATTATGATTTGGCCGAGGTCGACAGAGGACGGGTAGCGTGGACACTGGCAAACAATCCTGATTATAACATACACACCACATCAAAGCCGCGGACCAAGTCCCGACTACTTCAAAAGCAAAATTTTATTGGTAGCATTTACATTTTTATTGGCATGCTAGGACACCGCCTGCCGGCTTCGTCCTGAAACGTAAGTGATTTTGAATTTTCTGATGTGTATTTTATTATCTGATTTTATGTGTGCTCAATATGACTACATATTACCATAGGGAAAACATTACGGTCACGTCTCTATGTAAATGGTTTACATACTCTTACACACGGAAACTCTCTTGTTCTCCTTTAACTCATTCCAAACATATTGTGTTGTTTCATAAAACGGCTAATTACATTTTATTCTGTTTTACAATAAAACATCAATTTACTAACCTAACAAGTAAATTGTTCATTCCCATCTATCTATCTATATAAATAAAAATCAATGTTTGTATGTTTGTCCTCTATGCGATCCGAAACCATTGGTCAGATTGTGATGAAACTTTGGTATGGTATTCTGGGGACGCCTGTGAGGGTTCCTAATATTATTAAAACATTATTAAAACTGAGCGGTACGAAATTCGCAATAGGTGAGCAATAGAAGCGTTTTATTTTTACAAATTTATTTCCTTTGTCCTAGATTTTCTGACTGTAATAACGTGAAATTAATTCGAATGTCAACAAACAGATTTATCAATATTTGTTCGTTCTTAAATCGTTTTCAGGAGAACAAAGTGACAGAGAAAATCGTAGATTTTAGTATACATTGAGAAGAATAAAAGATAGAAATCTTTATGGGAAAGCATTAGGTAAGAAAAGCATTATTTGTGCTATCTATAAGGCCATGTTTGGGCGGTTCGTGATTGATTCCACTGTAATTTCCATACGCGTGCTCTACTCATATTAGCCACTATACACACCAACCAGCTATAAAGACCCTCCTTTCCCCTTCTGTTTCTCGTATATAAACAGTGGAAAGGAGTATACTGCTCTATATTCTAAGCTCAAGCTTATCTGGTCACCTTTTCTAGGACTATACCATTGTATGGCGGGCGACCTCACGGCGCCTGCCGAGTCACGCACATATATTTTTTCAAAGCCTTAAATTCTATTGCCTTTTATTATACTGATGATACGTAGCTATTAATAAAGTATTAGAGATCTATCAAAGATCTTTTAAAAATGGAAGTAGCTTTTATCCGGGTTTTTGCACGCGACCTCGACTGTCGGCTTAGGTTACTTGATTCGTTAATTTATTGAAAGGGAAATAACATTGGCAATGTGTTAGTCTCGTAACAACCAGATTCTAGTGTCTAGTCTATATTATTTTAGGTAATTACCTAATGAGTATCCGTCTTTCCTCGTCTCGGCTTTGTAAGTAAAAATCCTTAGAAAACCCACAAAAACACAAAGAAAAAATTACTTGAAAATATTCCTCACTACAAAAATATTGTCACACAAATAATACCTACCATACATAATTAATACCTTCAGTCCCTCAACATAATTGTTTTAGAAGCCAGACACTTTATTCATTAAGACTCATATGACGTTCCAACAGTGAGCTAATTCGCCCCAACCTTAATCTACTTCAGCGCGAGGAAATAAAAATATGATATTTCCACTTTGAGTAATCAACGTGATATATGGGCTGGTTGTACGTGCTTGTGCGACCGAGGCCTAACGACTGACGGACAATTAAAACAGACATCCCAGGCTCACGCGCGTGTACGCGGGAATTGCCGCAAATGCAGTTTGGACAAGCGGCATTCCAACAAGTATTTGTGAGGCATTTTTCAACTTTTGTTTGTTTTAGCCAACTCGAACTGGTGTCAATATCACCAAAATAAAAGCCAGTATTTGATTTTCAGTTATTGCCATATATATTATTTTAATCCTCATCTAAAAAAATATAGACGTACACTTTTAATAAAAGTCACAATTTATCACACGCTATCCACATTTCCACAATACAATACATTACAATAAATTCAAAGAAGGTAATACTGAGCACATAAATAATAATACACGTACTTAAGCCGAGGTCGAGGCCGAGGCGGCGTTCCATCGTGTGGCAACACTAATAACCGGCGTCGGGTGACAGCGAACTGCCGACAGATATTGTCGTCAATTTGTTAGGGCTGCTCTTCTCGGCGCTGCTTAGGATTCGGCCGACGCTCGACCCGCCGCCCGGGCTTATGAACACACCACCAATAAGAACAACAAAGTTGAGATGTCAGCCGATTAGCCGCAAGTCACGTTATCATCCCCTTTTTCGTTCACAAACATTCTGTCCGAACAAATAACTTGTAACTGGTTGACGTAGCGTGCGCTATGTTTGGATATCAGACTTTACTCGAACACTAGATTAAACTGTCGATTTCGAAATTGCAGTATTCTAAAAAAATATCAAACAAAATATGAATTTGTTTTTCGACGTAATACATGCTCTCTCTCTATTTCCAATATAACCATAACTATATCTCTTAATTGTACCGAGTTCGGATCCGAGATGAGCTAAATTGCACAACTTTGTTCGGTTCTTATTAATGTACAGACGCCAGCACATCAAGCTACTACAATCTGTCAAATTTCTTTAATCGATTTTCATCTTTATCGCTAGAGCATAAGGATCAAAGTTGATTGGGTAAATTTGGTAGTTTCGGGTAGCTCGATGTGCTGGCGTCTGTACTTCGCCGCACTAACATATTTTGTTCTAAGTCTATAATAGTTCGCAATTAGTGACAGATCGCTAACCCCTCGCCTACAAGCTCCATTAAACACTCCACTTGCTTCCCGAGAAATCCAATTGAGACTTTGTTATTCTTTTACTGAGAAAAAGTAAAAATGTTGCGAAAATCCCAATGGAACCTTCTAAAGTTTGTTGCTGGCCATTGAAATTCAGACATCAATGTTGTCACCTTTTTAGTAATTTTGTTAGCTAAGTTTGCTCAGCAACATGGTGAAGAAAGCCGAATAGTTGATGCATTAGGTATTCTACAGTCTACTTTATACTGGGCGTCAGGCGCAGCGGCGGCGCGCGACGGCAGCAGGGGTAGTAAGCCTTATTTGAGCCAAGCGCGCGTGACGTGAAACTGGAAACTCGACTTGTATGTCGCGTCGCATCTTGTCGCCCAAATTCTCATCAAATCATCCCGCGACAATGTTGTTGCAAATCCCAACACGGGATCAAAAGATATTAGAGCTAAATTGAACCGAAGCAGTGATGATACCTAATTGCTTATGGTTGTCACAGTATGTATACATTTCATACGCGCTGGGAATGCTTTAGTGGGGAACTTTCACGGTAACAACTGAGACGTTGATGTGATATGTTTTCTTTTGTATGATTTCTGATATGAAAGAGATTATGCAAATATAGTACTTATAATCTATATCCTGTTGGACTAATCTAGTAAATTCCCTTGTTATACAGAGCGATACGCTTTCAAAGTACGTAGCTACATAAAAATGCTAATAACTCCCCGATTCAGAATTTATTAGCCTCTTAAAATCGCTAATACAGAAAAGTCGTTGCGACACCTGTAAGGCAAGTTTAAATTATCTCTGCAGATAAAAAGTGACTAGATAAGACAATGAGATCCTTCGAAGGCAGCTGATGTCCTCGCGAATCATTAATTTTAATTTGTACCCCGTGACGACGGTCTCTCTAATGAATTATTGGGAATCGCTGGAGTGCCACCTCCCACCCCTTGGACTTCCTACAGTTTCTCTTCGGGACTTAGCATAATGTGAAAAAATGTAACGTGACCCTGCTGCATACTAATTGCTTGTTGTGTCGCTCTCTTTAAGTAATATTCAGAACTTACCGACCGGAACTTCGGCTGTGCGAGACAAGATTAACAACTTCTCCCCCTGATCGATCACTTAACATCGGCCTTTTATAAGCTTCGATTTCAAACCGCTTTTGTTCGCATCGCCCGTTAAATTATTGAAAGGATCATCCAAATACAAGCTCATTTTTTTCGTGGAGAAAGGACTTTTGAAACAGTAGCTGCTTGTCATGCACTAAATCTTTGGATATTTTAATGGATTCTCATTCTTATTCCGACTAACGTTACGGGAGATGGCCATCGCGGATGGTTACCGCATACCAATGATAATACGTTTCGGAGCTTATTATTCAGTTTTTTTTTTGAAGGAGTAATTACTTTATATATCTTAAAAGGTAAGTAAAACATATTTAAAGAGATGCGCGCGGCTCGTCCGGCGCGTACGTGTGAACGTTGTGATGCGTGCACGCGAGCCAGGGACAAGAAAACTTGTATTTTTTAAACTTTTGCCTTCCCGTAAGCAGGAGCAGGAAAGTTACAATTGTATTCCCCCTTTGCCCCCTTCAATATGTGACCTGCTTATTTATTGGAGAGGCGTCGGCGGAGTTCTCAGACAATATGTCGCGAGCCACCCGACCAGACGCACGCGGAACGAGCGACTTAAACAAAACAAAATTTAACCCGACAGAGAAAGTGAACTATTTGATTTATAATAACTTTTAGTTGTGCTTCCGCTTCTAAGAACGAATATTGGAAGTATTTGTCATAAGTTGGAGCACAGTTGTTGGAGTTAGATGGATGTTTATAGAGTGGTAGGTGGTCCATGTGGGAGGCTGGCCGCTCAGTATTCAGAGCGCAGCCGTCATTAGCCGAGCCAGACGTTGGATTTCCCAGAAGCAGCTCGAATGAACCTACCCTGTGCTGCTGAATAATGATGACATCGGACCAACTCAATTTTGAATTCGAATTAAGCTATATTTTTCAATAATTATTAGAGAGCTATTGTAAGGACTTGTTCATAAAACACTAAGACTAGATAGTTATCTAATTTAATTTAAATTTAAATAAAATAAAAAGAACATTTAGTAAAAAATACATTTGAACATGTTCGTAAGTCGTTCACAATTGTCGTTCATGCGTTGGAGCGTCATTAAAAAAGTCGAAGTAATCCAGCCGATAAATGGCAAGTAAATCCATGGAAACCAAAATGCCCTATGCATTTAACTTTCGCCGTTGTTTTACGGAATGCTGAAATTTAAATACAGAATCCATTTTGTGTTCAAATGAGTTTTCGGAATAGCCAATTAGTTGTTAGCGCCCGGCCGCCCTCGTTCGCTTTCATTAGGCTATATAGTTTCCCAAATATCTGGGCCCCTCAGAGATATATCTTTCGGTTGCTTTTCCATTTTCTTCTAACAGTTCGCTTATGCGAGAATCGGGGAGCAACTCAGTTGTAAAATTTTACTAGTGTTTCGCGGTTTATTCGACGGCCGGAGCCGGCTTGAACACGCCGACGATACTTTTATTTAAAACATAATCAAATGCCGGTCTGAACTGTACAACAACAACGCTGTTAATCTTTTAAAAATGTATTGAATTTTTAACACTGTTAAAATAAAAACCTGTTCTACTACCTATATTATCTCTACCTTTGTTTTAAGGCTGTATTAAATTTTTAAACCAATCTGCTTAAAATACAGACACTCAAATTTATTTTTCATGCGTAATTTAAAACATTTGTACCTACTACCTGGTGGCTGGCGTTGCCATCAGAATGCTCCTAGTAAAATCCCGAAAATCTTTTACATAATTAAGATACTTTTACTTATAACATAAAACCAATGTACATTTAATCAACAGCTTTAGACATTGCTTATTAACAAACCCGTAGGTACAGTTAACAAAATTAATCGCAATCAAAAACGCACCAAGTACCGCGGCGGCGTATTTATTCGAAAGCAACTCTTTATAACGCGCAATTCCTTTCTTATTTCATAACGCAATCTTCTCGGCTTCTTATCTAACAACGAACATATCTCGCCCCCGCTCTGGAGGAAAATCGTCCAATATAAAATCGGTTTAATTTGCGCTTTTCGCACTCAATGGGATGGAATAATATCGGGCAATTTGGTTACCGCTGGCATAAATATGGCGGGCCGCGCAGTAATTGTAACGCGGGCAATTCGCGCCTCGTAACGACCGAGAGGAGAAAACTTCGCCCGTTTGAGCAGCTCGGCAGACGCACCGCCCCACGGGCGCCCAGCCACAGGCGTACGCGCACACTACACAGCTCTTGACCTACATCCAACTCAAACTTGCTCTACGAACAACCATTAATGGCCCAAAACTTACAATAATTATGTCTTGTGCAAATTGATGAATAAAAGTTTTAAGGCAGATACATTTTCAGTCTTCAAAACGTATATTTCCCTTAGTAGGTTAATTCACTGAACACAACGCTGTATGAAATCTTAGCTACTTTACTCCAAAAACATCAAATGAAAAAAACGACAATACCTCACCAAAAGTCACGAAACTACGTACTACGTAAATCGCGGAATCCTTTATCTGATTGCAGAGAGGCATGAGTAACAACAAAAAGGAGCAATTTTCTCGTTCCGCATGGCGGGGCGGTCTATCCGCGACACAATGGCCGGACCCACTCCCGCTACAGATTACTATTACCAAAACAGATCCTGTTGATATAATACCGACACAAAAGTAATTACCAGTGCCTACAGAGCTCTTCTTTGCTCCTTTGCCTAACGTAATAGAATAACGAATGTCATTTTCTTTTACTCTGACCCTTCCGCGGTTCGCGCGGGGAATGCAAAATTCCCGAAATTAGAGTGAATAAACCTGCGTTGTAATTAAAGTCGGGTGCCGGGCGCGCCGGGAGCGTTGTCCGCCCATCTTTCTTGGCTGGCCTACGAATTAAGCACCGAATTGCTTTAGTAATTCGAAGTATATATTCCTGGCTCTCAGTTAAATGTAAATCACTTTTACTGTCCCGATTTTCACCACTTAACTCTCTAATCTTCTAATATCTACCTTCTTTTATTTAGTATGTAAATGCGAGATGTAAAGTCGATTGCCTGTAATTCGATATCGGTATTAAATTACAAGAGCTCGGGTCTTTAAATCAACAGACAGATCGGCTTTGGATTCGTCAGGAAAAAATACAAAGAAAAAGTGGAAATTCAAAATTCATTTTGTTTCCAGCTGGCGGGCGCGATGGCATTTTAACTTTTATTAGTGATGTTTTAACAATTCAATGTTAGTTCTGTATTAAAATAATAAATATAAGCAGGTTGTGAATCGTGAGGCTGAATTCAGTAAGAGTACTTGGCGCCGGTCGGCGGCGACAATCAAGTGACGCAACAGTTAAACTAGGAACAGCCCTCGACCACTTCCGCCCGCCCAGCGCCACAGCCGCTCAAACTCGAGCAAACACTCGTCAATTGCCTTAGTGATGTTTATAAGAGAATTACAAAACTATCGATACAGTGTCAAATAGTTTGCTCGTGAAATTATTTTGCAAACATTATGTTTCTGAAACAAACTTGTTTTCTCCAGAGACATTTACAATACAATGCTCTACTAAAAGCCTACTACGCACTCGACAACAGATTGATTTGTAACGAGTGTTTTTCGCGTCGATTCAAATAATAATAACGTTGCAATTCATTTCCAGTAAACACTAATATCAATTCAATTTCAGTATCGCAGCGCGGCTCGATATCGATACGAAAAGAGATTGAAAAAAACATCGACACAGGCCGCTAGCCCTATCGCCAGCCAGCCGGATGGTAACAGTTTGCAGAACGGCTGATTGCTTTGATAATCGCCGCCTGAGACGTTACTAATGACGCAAGAACATTGTCTCGACAACCCCCGCAAGAACGGCTTGTTTCTACAAGATACATTATGACTACAGTCATCCTAAATATAGCCAACAACACAGCAGTCTCTAAATAAATTAACAAAATTATTCGAACACGACTTTACAGAGATCTGGACTAATTATAATGCAGTTAGGCTGTTAACTGTGGCCGTTTTATTGTTTAACTGCCATAAATCTGATTTTTATTTTAGCTTTGGCCTAAAGAATTCAGGCCAACTTGAAAATACAACATAAATGGCACCTTGAAAACATTGGTCATACATACTATTATAACAAACCGGGTACCTAATGGCTGCCACACATATTCCACAACGTACCAAGCAGTGATTTAATTTATGGATGATCTATTGAAATGTTTATCCAGGTAGGTACTTAAAGAGTTAAGAGCAATTGCTCTTCTCTTTCTCTTACCTAGTTGGCAGGTTTTCCGAAATTTTACAACAATTGTTGTAAAATTTCGGAAAACCTGCCAACTTTGCAGATAGTTACTAAAAAGAACGAAAGAACCGTCATTATTTAAATTCTATGTACATTTAAAAATAATAAAATTTTCTACTTGGCAAAATTTTATAAAAGCTTTCCCAAGAGAAGACCTGCATAGAGTGTGTAATATATTGAATTGTGACCAACTTCTACTTATAGCAACACAATGCAAAATAAGTTAGCAATGAAATTCAGTTGTGAAGCGGCGACAGCGTGAACTACTAGCTAAACTACATTTGCCAACTCAGTAACACGAGCAATCGAAAAATAGAAAGTTCTACTGGCTGGCTAGGATCGAGACTAACTGAGTAACTGGCATTCTTCACAAACTTTAGGTGAGACTTGCTTCTACGAGAAATTTATTCAGTTTGGTTTGTTTACCCAATCCTATTGTTCCTAGAAAAACCTTCCCCGGAACCTCGCGTTGGGTTTACTTTCTGTGTTAAATGTCGCAGAAAATTTTATTCATACAACTCATTGTCAGTTCTGGGGAAGTTCTCAGGATCTAGAGATTAAATAATGGTTCATTTGCACCGCTTTAAAGTATCTTCAGTCAAGTTATACAGAGTTCAATGAAGTAAACAATAATAAAAACTTGTGTTTAGTGTCATGATAACGTCACGTCTGGCTTGCAAAAGTACACTCGCTGAAGTAGTAAACGTAAAATTCAGATCTTCAAGCACAGGTTTGATGAGCCTCTTCCAAATAAAAACTTAACTCTCTTCTAAAACTTAAACCATTTGGGAAAAGCATAAAAACTATATAAAGAAAATAAAATTAGCAGACCAATCAAAATAATCGATCAATACCGAATAAAAAAGTTGTCAGATTTATTTGCAAAACAAAAGTTAGCCCCTCGACTCGACAGTACAATATTTGGAATGTTTGATTTCAAACCGAAACAATATCTTTGGGTCTTTAAAGCGGTATATTCGGAAGTGGCTCTTAGCGCTACAGAATAAACTGTTAGCGTAGTCGTGTAAACACGGAAATTCCAGCCTGCAGGCGGTTTACACACCCGAGGTCATTCAAGTTTCATTACCAATAGCTCGGAACTCATAACTTATTCAGTTAGGGGCAGGTAACGTGCTTTAACATTCAATTTGCTGGTAGAAGAGACGTTATGGTCGGTAACCGTCGCGGGAGTGGCGGAAGGCGCCACAATGTCATTGTACGTGCAGCACTCGTTGGTGATAACGAAGCGTGCTTGTTACTAGATGTATGGGGATGATTTCAAATGTATGTGAGGTCAATCAATTGTATGTGAGGTCTCATTTTGGTTCTAAATTATGGCAGAAAGGATTTCAAATTTAATTTCCTTTTGCATTTGTGATAAAAATCTTCGTGAAAAATTATGGTAGATACTTATACTCAAGTCGCTTTAGCGTGGAAATAGCGGTCATTGACCCACCTACATTTTATAGCATTCTTAATTTCAAAAACTGAAGTATAGTCCGTTAATATCCTGAATCAATATCTATCGTGATCTTCAACATGTTTCAATAACGAAAAACCATAGGTACATAGTTTATTGTTTGTGTTCCTACGAAGAGATATTAGGAAAAGGGTAATAACCGCTGTTACCATGCTAAAGCGACTCGGGTACATCAAAGCTTCACTAATATACGCTCTTAAAACCCTGCATGTTCTATCTGAAATACTCCATCATGTAAGTAACTACTCCACCCAAATTCCGATCAGCTTATTGCCAGTAGGTGTAGTTTTATGGCAAACATTGTAACCACTATATAAACACACACCTTCAAGAGTTACGCCCACCCACGACACTTAGGTAATAAACCCAAGAAAGTAGTTTTAAGGAAGCCCGCGACAGCCATTGCAGCCCCATATTACCCGCTGCAAAACCCTCCTTATTACACGAGACAAACAAGTTATTCGTTTCAAATTGAAAACTTTCCACCCCACTAGCCATGCTGGGGCTGTGGCCCATAAATTCCCGCCAATTTTGTTTTATTTCACGATGCAGGCACGGTAATAAAAGTAAGCTGGACGTGAGACAAAGCCTCTAGCCGGGATTACGCGGCCATCACAATGGATCACTGCAGCCTGTGATATGGTGTCTAAACAACGACACCTGACTAACTGGACACGCCCATGTAATTTGCCAATATGGATACAAAAAGTCTTTATGATACGGCTGACAGTCACGATCCCGAAAAAAGAAATCCCTCTTAAAACTCGTCGCACTTTGAAAAACGTATCCATAAAACTATACTCCAAGTTTACTGCCGAATACATAAAAATATGTACCTTAACCTCGGCTCGGCGAAATTTGGCTAGAGAGAACACTTTTTCTAAGCAAATAAAATCTGGTACCTTCATACTTTTGTAGATCCAATATTAAAGGACTCTGCCATGCAAACGGAGTGAGTAAAATATCAATAAAATATTTCCGATAACACGGAAACTAAATGTTTGGATTAAATATAGAGCAGTTGACGTCAATATCAGTAGGCAGGTGCATAGTTCTGGAGCTCCTCCAATCTCATCTGTTGTAGTTGGCAACGCACCGGGTGGCCGCATGTGCGATATCTACTCCTTGCTCATTGTTGCGTTCCTTTCTATATGAAACGTGTCGTGTACCTAAGCACGAATTTAAACTGGATAACTAAACAAATACTCTTGTGTTTTATTTTTAAAACATTCCTTTCCATTTTCTTTTATCGGAATCGAAGGTTATTTTCAAACATTGCAAAAGTCGTTTTTCTGTCTGGCGAAAAGAACTCGAATAAAAAACTACAAAGTTTTATAACCCAACAAATACGGAGGCCTTAATGAAGTGTGTCCGCTCGTACCGCAAGCTGCGCTTTAAGAAGTGCCAGGTGAAAGCAAGCTCTTTTTATAGCGACTAAAATAAAATCGCCACGCGTGAGTAAGGAGAGGTCCCAATGGATGCAACCACAACAATGGCAATACAAACACGAAAACTGTCCTTAACCCAAAGCTGTAAAGTTTGTATTCACTCTAACCTCGAACTCTCTGTGAACGAAACAATACCAGGTTTACGGATAGGATTGCAAACAGTTGCTGTGTCCAACGGTTATGATCCGTCGTTTCAGCAACACGCCAAATTTGGTCCCGTCATAAAAATAAAAAGTAAAGTAGTCTGGATAACACATGCTCTGAAGATTATCTATACAACACACAGTGCCAGGTCTTGAATAATTCAGACTCCAGTTCTGTCCATGAATGAAATATAAAATGAAGATGTTCTAAATATCCGAGCTGGAGTAAATAATGTTGTCCGACTAGAAATCAATATGAGCTACAAAACAACACGTAAAACAATAAACCCTGAAATAGTTAATGTGCCAAGAAGGAGCGTGGGAGCCAATTAATTTTTGCTGAGACCTCGGTTTATGTTTTCCCGGATAAATAAGGAGATTTAGCGGCGACGCCCAGAGCCGCCGCATAAAATGGCTTGCTCGTAACCGGCCGTGACCAGTCCCCTAACTAACGATTCTCGATAATGTTACAATAAGTCTGGATTTAGTATACTACAACTAAACCAATAGGTACAAATAACACAATATAAGAAGACAATTGAAAGATTGATTTGAATTGTGGTTTAGTATAAGTAACAGAAGTGAATATACAAAAGCGCTTTAAATGCAGATATAATAAAATTTAAACTACCAAATATGTTTTCACGACATCATGTAAAACTTTTTCAATACAAAGATCATAAACAAAGTTACGACCCGCGGTACATTTGATGGTGCATGAAATTGCACCGTACATACAAGAGTCATTCGAATGCATTTTATTTTCCTAGAGTAGGCGAGGAGGCCGGGCGATGACTAAATAATGACCAGGATAACGCAGTTTTATTGCCGCCTCCGTGTTGCGAATATATAAATGAACCCTCGAGGGAGTGTTAAAGACGCCGCCAAAGAACTCCTGTCGAAACAAGTCGGGCTCAGAGAAATGGCGCAGTAAACCACCCCATCCGCTGAGACGTCATTTTGCTCTTTGTACGAAACTGCTGTTTGGAACACAAAAAAATAATAAGAATTGTATATTTGTACCAACACGAGCCAATTTTCAGCGACAGTCGTAGTTGGCTAAATAAAGTTTCTTGATAAATTTTCTTTTCTTCTACTAATTTAAATGTATTGATAGATAAACGACCGCTTTATTTTAGAATTATATAATTTCTCCTTTTGGTAGAGCTAATGAACCACATTGCTTGGCTGTGTTTTTCGTGAAAATGCCTAGGTACTTGGAAAATACGCAGCCACTACAAATTTCGCATGAGAGAAGCTTCACGGCTGACAGTTAAAAATTTTTGTTTTTGGTCTACCAAGACTGGTGTTTAACTCTTCAAATCTCGCTCTATTTATTGGCATAAATCATATTTAAAACAAGTAGGCAGCAAACCAGGATTAAACTAGTGAAGAATACAAGGAAACAAATAGCAATTGAGCACGAAAATTAGTTTATTTTATGTATTTAATTATGCCAGTTGTGTTCACGGCTCCAGTTCAGATTGTGATTTCACGGTGTTAAAATATTAAAACTTTAATTGTATTCCGGCGCCCGACTCCATAGCCGTAAAGAAGTCGGCGAGGCGCTCCGTTGATACACTATTAATGCAATTGTTCGAAAACAGCGCGGGGCAATAAAATTTAGCCTTCAGGTAGAATATTCCGCCCCACTTCGCAGCCGTAGCCATAATTTTTCGCATTGCGGATTTCAGGTAAAATGTATTTCATTACTTCATTTTACGACTAATGAGATTGTTTTAAAAAGGTGGAGATTGCATGCAGATAAATATCCAATTAATTTTTAATTAAAAAATATATCATGGTTCAATTAGATAGTTAATACATTGGCTTTTTAAAATAACATAAGTGTCATTCAATTGCTAAACATAACCCTGTTGAAATACTTACAGCAATGAATTGCACTGCGCTTACATATTAGTCTCTGCGTGGCGCACGTTTGATCCCTTCCGAAGAAAACTACTGCTGAGCCTATTATCTAGGTACTCCCACGACATAGGTTCCAGTCCCCTACTACTATTAGACTTTACTACGCCCAAGAGCAGGATAGGCAGCAGTCTTTGCTTAAAATCATCCTTCATTTTCTTGGTTAGTTGGCTCTTAGTAACCAAACCAGCGGCATGCACATGCGACATGTTGGCGCCTGTGACAACTTACAAAGTATGAAAATACCACATAACTATTCGATAGAATACCGTTTCAGCGTTACTTTATTATTGCGGCCCGTAATATACCGTTTCCTAGAAGCCAGAGTCTTCTTCGGACCGTCAGGAAATTGCAGATTGCAATTTGACATTCCGGTCAAGCTCCGCATACCTTATGTAGCACGATACAATAGAAAATCAATTGTGTCTCATTAGCGAAGCATGAGAGGTCATGGTGTCAAAAAACACTCCGTATTTTAGGAAACCGAAGATGTATACAACAATGTAGTATTTCATCATTTTCCTCATATTTAGCAGTCAATATTTACACAAATAAATATAAACCCGCAAACATCACATGCATCACACAGTGCCGCCATGGATACAATATCTTTAGGCACTAACAAAACAAGCTCCATTGGGATATCAAAGACTAAAGAGTGAAACTACGCTCGCAAACCTATCAATCTGGCTATCGATGACCAAACATACACACACGTTAAAAGGCTAGTATAAAAAATAAAAATATGCGTCTATTTTCAGAAAATGTTTTCCCGTCGAAGCCGATATTCGTATTTTTGAGTATACATAAAGCAACAACAAAAATAGTCATCTGTTTTTTTGTAGGTAGTAGGTATAAATTCATTAATGAATCTGCACACGATTTTAACTTACCACGATTATCATTTCATTTGGTTAATAATTTTGATGGACTGACACATAAAACAGAAAATATGTGACAGAAGGCTGAAAGTCATCCAAAGGGCAATGGAGAGGGCTATGCTTGAAGTTTCCCTGCGTGATCGAATCAGAAACGAAGAGATCCGCAGGAGAACCAAGGTAACCGACATAGCCCGAAGAATTGCCAAACTTAAGTGGCAGTGGGCAGGGCACATTGCTCGCAGAACAGATGGCCGATGGGGCCGAAAGGTTCTGGAGTGGCGACCGCATACCGGAAGACGTAGCGTTGGAAGGCCTCCCACAAGGTGGACTGACGACCTTGTGAAGGCCGCAGGAACTCATTGGAGGCGAAAAGCACAAAACTGGACGAAGTGGAAGTGCTTGGGGGAGGCCTATGTCCAGCATTGGACGTCTTTCGGCTGAAGTGATGATTTGACACGAAATATGTACAGGTCTAAATTACTCGAATGATTGATAAATCGTGGTTGAAAATGGTTACAATTTTCATGAATAAAATGATACCAGCCTATTACTGTCTCACTGCAGGGCAAAGCCTCTTTCTTCTGTTCTTCGATCCCCACGTTTGTTCAAAACGGGTTAGCGAATTCGGACTTACATTATTTTTAACCGACTTCAAAAATGGAGGTTCCGTATTCGACCCATATGTGTGTACGTATGTATGTTTGTATGTCCGCGATTTTCTCAAAAACTAATGAACCTATTTTGATAATTCTTTCATTAATGTGATCTGCATACTTTCAGGAAGGGTTTAGTATGCATAAATGTACTGCATCTCCGGCATTTCCATGTGAATTTTGATGATTCTTCTAGTCGGTGTCTTCAATTCTTCAATGCACTAGTGTGAATTGAATTTGTGGGGGGTAGGTACAACTAAAAGGTGAAAAATAAAACTTTTTACAAAAAAAAACAACCGACTTCAAAAAAAAACACTACAAAGTGATAAATAACTTTAATTTCGGAAGTAGGTGTCAAAAAACGAAAATGCGGATCCAACGACACCGAAGTCGGTTGTTTTTTTTTTATAAAAAGTTTTTTAAGTCCAGTTTTCCTCACGATGTTTTTCGTTCACCGGTATCAGTGCTGTCCAAGATAAACTTAGAAACAATTTCCATAATCTAGATTTAATAAAAACTTCCAACTTCAAGAATTGTATGTGAATTCCATACAATATAACCTAAATCTTTATACCAAGTTTCCTCTCTCGAAATAACATTTTACATTGAATTTTCAGGAATTTACAAGTTCCTGTCCACTGTAAATCTTACTTGTAAGCCACTGGTGACTAGTATAACGTAATAATAAAAGGTAGCAACACCATTAATGTCCACAAAAGCATTTCAGTTAACATTATCAGAAAACTGAAGATATTTAATGTCAGTTACAGAGAGCTATAAAGCCACCGGACACCGAACTGTCCGGGAATTCTAGTCATAATTAATATGAGCTATTATCGCTTGGCATGTCGACATGTCGGAAGATCAAAAATTCGAAGACATGTGACATCTACCAACCTGCACTGGGCCTGCATGGTGGATTATTGCCCATTTCCTCTCACAGAGCGGAGGCCTGTGTCCCAACAGTGGGAACGTTATTGACCATAACTTGATATTTTGAATAGAAATTCAATATGCAGGTAAAAACATTAGTTACAACACATGCCTACAAAAAATCCGATGCAATACACATTACCGATTTAATAATTTTATTGTAAAACAAATAAATAATACTTTACTATAGCAAAGGTGTTCTGAAATTCACTTTTAATTTCAAAATAAAATAAACATGTGATGAAAATAATACATTTATTTAGTGTGTAATTAATTTAACATTATTTTACATTATTCACTTTACATCGGACGATATAATTTTATTTATTGATACAATAATACTTATTTACAATAAGGATAACACTAAATAACACTGTAACAATATACGTCCCATAAAATAATGACTGAAATTACCATAATAACATAAAGTATAAATATAATACATTTTCGAATAACGTTTTATCACATTTCTCGTACATATCGTAAAATTTCTATTGCGATGCTTTGGCGATGCTATATCTTATTTATATCCTGCAAGAGTTCTGCTCTCGTTTTGCTGTTTTCAATAAATCTTAATAATTTTAGAGCATTAAATTTATGTTTATCTATCCATAAAATCTTTCTTTGGATTTATCTACTACACTATAATATTAAGTTTTACTCCTGTAGTCTTTGAATTTAAATATACTGTTGCTGAATTCTTTACTACGACTTTCGAGATAACTTTGACTTTTCTCGGATATAACACAGATGTTTTTTGCTTGCTTTTCTTTGTGATTCATTTTAAAACTATACTCAACTTAGCATTTAATCGTATCGTACAAAAGCACGTTTATTTATAACATTAAAATATCTCTATTGTGATCATTAAGTTTACAATCCCGAGTACAAGGATTCAATGGTATCTGTATCAGTCGATCAGAAATTTTAAATACATCTTCAAAATTCTGACATTTTTTCAAAATTTGTTCATATACTTTTGAGCAACATTACCACATTCAAACACACATATTCCCCCGTCGTGTGATGTCGGGAGGTTAGTCCTATTCCTTACACAGGAAAGTCAAGTGAATCAGTAGTGTTATCAGGTGGGACTCATTCGCAGTACCAGGTGGTTCTTCTTACTTTCATATCTACTATTCCTAATCTCTTGCACTCTCCGGGTACTCCTCGCAGAGAATTATCTGGAATAAACAAATTACACCATTAGTTTACATCAACATAAACATTTATGAACAACATTTACAAGAGGAACTGTTATTTAAAATAGATATCAGTAAACCCAGCAACCACCACCAAGAATGAAGAAAGTGAACCATTTGCAAAGTAATCTATTAAAAATAATCCATACAAACGAACAAACTATATAGCCAAAAGACAGATAAGCTAAGTGAGAAAAGATGTCTGTTTTATTTTAAGGCTGGAGGGGATGTCGGCTAAAGTAAGCTTTATACTGAACCACTTCTAGACCTATAAATATTTGGAGTCGATAGCTTCGGCCGTTCAATAATTCAAGTGTAAAAAAAAATTCGAATTTGGGTCCTAGGATTTACGGTACATGTGAAATGGGAGTATGTGATCTCAGATTTTTGAATCTCTCTTAAATACAAGGACGCTGGCTTATTGGAACCTCTTCAAGACACGTACGTTGTACAAAACCAACCCCAAGATTTACTATCTAGAATCTAGATCTACGTGGGTATACACTAACTACAATCCTTCATGCTGCTATTGACTACACTACTACAAACAAACATGGTCGTTAGCTTTTTTTAACTTCAGTCAAAGCTGGACTGCAAAATAAGCCAAATCTTCTCTCCCCTTATTCGTAGGGTCTTATTCTGACTAAGATTATGTCTGGACTTTAAAAGAGACTGTGACCTCTGAGTTTGTTTCGGCTTTCTCAGAGTAGTCAGATAGGAAACGCCGGCCTCATCTAGCTTAAATATTTTTTATAATATGACGTGTAAAAGTGATTTTGATAGGATATTAGGATATTTACGGATTAAATAATTTCATTTCATTATGCCAAGCAAGGAATTTATCATCTGAATATACAGGAGCACAAGCTTATTAAATTAAATCCACGCAAAATTCCAGTATGTTGTCCAAAATTATTGAAGTCAAGTCAATTTTTTTAATGTTACAGTATAGTTCCCCGTTCTCCCGTCAATCCACAAAGCGAAGCCAAAGAAAACGAAAGCTGAAGAGATATAAGGTGTAATGTTTGGAAGCGTGCCTAAACTTTACTGACCTACAAAGCAATTCATTGGTGCAACTTCACGAGAACGAAACCATCTAACAGACCTGCAGCAGAGATGGTACATTGGTACTCAGTGTAATTGGTGACATACAGTACCCGGGAGTAAAGGCGAAATGGTCAGGATATCCCGCCAAATTAAAATTTCCTTCCTTTTTTTGCAATTTGCGTTGTATGTTGATCTAAATATGATTCGAGGCCGTAACAAATATTCATTTATACAAATTCTCTAAGTTCATATTCCCTATTCAATGTCTTTTTAATGAAATCATGACATTTGAGGCCGATTCTAACTGAAAGAGTTGTATTGCTGATTCCAATGTGTACAATTCTGTAAAGTCATATTTCTTACGGTCGCTAATTATATTTTAATCAACATTCAACATTTCACTGACTTACAAATTGCAAAAAAAAATAAGAAAATTGGGATTTCGCGGGATATCTAAGCGCATCACCCTTAAGGTCTATCCACACATATCAGGGCCGGGATCGGGACGTGACAGGGCCGTAGCACACACGTCAGGCATTGATGCTTCGTCGCCGGCCCGGATATGGACGTGTTTGAACGAGTTCATAATTTTACACACCGATATTCTTTTTTGAGCCCCTGACGGAGCACGGTGCTTCCACGTCCTGGGCACGCCCTGATATGTGTAGACAGAACTTTAATAAGTCACATCAAGCATCAGAAAGAGTCCATCACATAGGTAGTGATAAAGACGGCGTTCTATAAAAGAGAACTTTTTCTAATACTTGATGTGCCATAGGCCAGGTACGGTACAGTGTTAGTTACAACATTTACAAACACGACGACATTTTCCAGAACTTATGAATTCTAGAAGTATTTGGACGACAGCATTTTCACAAAAATCGTCGTAGTAGATTTGGATCTATTGTTGTTTCATTTTATGCGTCATTTGACTTTTTGTCACGATGACGCTATTATAATACAAGACCGAAGCCGACAACAATCTCAACATTTTTTTTAAGTTATATTTCATCTTCCAAGGCTATTCAAAGCTATGTATGTTGCATCTTCACACAGCTCAAATATCATGACGTAACTTTCTTTTCAACAAATCAATCACATCAAAACTGGGTAACACGGATTTAATAAAACACGGGTGGCTTACAGTTATAAACTTGGTGTTCTATAAATCCATACCTGATACGTGAGTACGTATTAGACTTGACAGTCCTGACACACTTATTGCGGTATGCAAAACAATGCAAAGTATGCGCTACTGTCACTGCGACATACATACTCGTATATCACAGTGACAGTAGCGCATATGTCACAAAAGATGCGACACTCTGACTTAACAAATAATGTGAGGTATACCCGGTTTCTGAATTAAGAATTTGAAGTTGTCAAACTCTAATTTACCACAACAGTAAGGCGATGCCTTCAACGTCGCAGAATTCAAAATTACTTGTTAGGTTTTTTGCCAAGAAATTTTGAATTTCGCTTTCACCTTAAGTAATGCTAGTGTGACAAGTTCTCAATTCAAAATCCGGGTGTAAGGCTTGTACTATCTACATAAAACTCATTAGCTCCGTAACGTCTAAAGTCCGATGTGCGAAACTCCTTATCATGCTACAAAGACACATTGTCAGTGTTGCTTGTAAATATGATTGTGTGTGTGCTTACATTTGTCATTTTCGTTCCTTTCTGATTCCACTGACTCTTCGCTATTCATGGACACCATCGATATTCTTTTGTTTCTCTGCTGCAGAAGGAGTTCTGGAAACCGAAAATATTATAATATTAGAAGCATTGTCTATTGGAATGTCTGACAATGGCTGACTCAGTTCAAAATGGCCCAACTATAATAATCTAATTCTACCATTACGCCAACTACATTCCCCATAGCTGTTTATTATGTGATTGTACTTGAGATAGGGTTAAAAATTAAGTAAAAGATAGAATTCGCACAGTTATTTATGAAAAAGATAGAAATACACTGACTAAATGGCTCGAAACATTAGCATTTATGACGACGACGCTTATAAATTTTTGATCTCCCAACTTCCTACAATGAGACATTAATGACATCTCGTTTGTCAAAACAAAACTGAAACGACTGTCGACGTTTAAATAATTTAGATGAATCTTATATAAATAACAACTTTTCTTATTTACCTTCAAATTCGTCGTAAGACAGTAGAATAAAAATAGATTTTGATAATGGAGAATTAAAGTCGAGAAACAGTTTTGATCGACAATAATATCTAAATGATGTACATTATCTTCAATAGGTATATCTATTGACCGCAAGCATTAGATTACACATCGATGGCATATCGCAGATAATTTATCGGTATGCCATGAATTTCTAAATTGTGTAAATGTACTATTTATCACGTTAACGAGTTGTGTTATCGTTAAGGATAATGTGATAAATATATTTTAGTCATCACAGAAACATTTCGATTCTGAAGTCTCCCCCTGTAATCATGAACCCCACGAACTACGGATCCTACAATATAATTATTTAATTTAATTTTTTTTTTGCAAGAATTTCTTGTAGCTTGCTTTTTATGGTGTACATAATAAAGACTATTCTAGTCTTCTATTATTTTCTTGTGGCATCCATCTTAGCAAAGCCACTACCAACAAAGATTAATATCTGCTGGGTTAGTGATTTCAGTAGGTTATTTTTAGTAGTCTGATGGATGCTGTTACCTGTTTTCCATTTAATCCCTCTATTGGCTATTAAGCCATCCATAGGAAGTTGTAATCTATTCTTAACATAGAACAAGGGGCATATTGCACTTACCCACAAGTCAAGTGGAGTAAGTATGAAAAAGATACGTCAGGTTCGTGAACGGGCGCCTTCAGAAGAGACTGATCATCTATTGGCTGCTACGGCTTATTTTAATTTAATACTCGTATTTGTATTGTCTTTTTTTTTCTTTTCATTGCGAACGCTTTCAACGTTCTGTATCGATCTCACACGCATAATTTCAACATGAATGATGTAACCAATATTTTGATTTAAAAGAGTATCCGTGGAGTTTCTTGCCCGTTCTTCTCTATGGATACCAACTACGCTTTAGAATGGGCAACTAACTTCATCTTCCTGAATGACCGACCCCTTGATAATTCAAAAGTGCCTGTAATTGGTTTATTTGAAATAAATCCTTTGAGTTTATTTGACTTTATTGGGCTTATACTAGCGAATATCGATACAACAACAATTTTAGAATGTGATTTAAAATAAGGCAGCGCTGCTATCTCAGTTAAGCCACACCTGACTGCGTTAGCGGAGCTGATAACAACACAGATAAAGCCTATGATTCCGCGAAATCGTACGTCGGTGCCCCATTCAGAACAATATAATGATTTCTGTAATACATTTGACGTTTGTATGTTTTTAGTATGGTTTGCTAATCGACTGTGACGACGCCTCGGGTAGGTCGTTGATCGATAGATCGACGGATGAACGCCATAAACTTGTAATACAAATAAAAAACCTGAAACCATGTCGGTCTTTAAGTGTTCACAGAAATATTTTATGTTATAATTAAATTCGCGTCGGATTTTTTAATTTTCAACGGATATTGATTACTGTGCTACAAACTGCATACTTGAAATAATCGAGAAAACGTAGGTCTTCGTCTGAATATTATGAAAGAGAAATATACTTCAGTGAAATGAGAAAAAGATGAAAAGTTAAGCCCAGAATCTCAAGTATATACGTTATGTTGCGTCTAATAATTTTTTATACAATCACAGAACTAAAACGTGTAAGTATACGTAAACATCGTATACTAAGTATCAGATGGAAACTGTGAGAACCAACGATCTTATTTTTAAACCAAAATTCAATAATAGCGGACATCGGCCGACAGAGAGGCAACTCAAACTACACTATCATCAATAAACTCAACTGTTAGACAATAATAGAACTCGATCGAACGCCGTCAACGCGTCACCTCCGTCGATAGTTTAGATAATATTTACGTAATGACGCAAAATGAACTGCGACAAGACGGCAATAAAACTCCACTGTCTCAGTCACAACATACGAGTACATGATCCGCATATACATCAAGTCGTCCAGTCCGACTCGATGGTACCGATTTCGTAATAGACAAAAGCACATTGGGCATTTGAGGAAATAGCAATTGTCGCTAAATAGCTCTAAGTAACAAAGAAACGCGTAACAAGAAAGATTTAAACACCAGTTTACGCTTATCGGCGTAATCTCAGCGAGAAATATGGCATTGTAACAGCGAGAGTTCAAAACGATCGTACTTTCGTCGCAGCATTCCCTTGTGATACTCCTATCTAATTATCCGTAAGGAAAGGTTGTTCAAGTTAGATAATACAGACGTTCTTCAAAGAGGAATTAAGAATACGAAGATAAAGATCGTAGGAACGTGTGAAACGTGTTGTGAAGTGTACAACCGATACTTAATTTTGTTTTGCGTAAAGCAACAAACGGAGCGATCGTTGCATATTCGTTTGCATTTACAAAACAACGGCGTCAAAGAAAAACGTCGAGTTCCTGGCGTTCCCACAGACGAGACGCAACGGAGTGCACATGCAACTTGCCAACGAGTGTCCAATAAAAAAGTATGTCGTCGACCCCGCGTGCGTCAGCCTGTGATAAAGAACCCCGCTCCTTCCGTCACGTATAATACGGGGAGCAGATGACGATCAATTAAAAAGTTTGTTCGCATTAACTATGCGGGAATTAGTTTGGTTCAGCGTGCGTGCCATATGGACTCAACGAATTTCTTTGTGAGAAATGGGCTCTAAGTTAACGTTAATGTGACTTATCGAAATGTAACGTTTATTACCTATGTTGGTCTTGATGACTGGAAATGAATGTTCAATAGAAGATGTGAGCACAGTAATATCAATCAATAATGTACATTTATGATGACATTAATAGATATCAAAACATCACGTGAACGCAGCATGCTCATCGATGGAGATGGGTTACCGAACTAATAAAAAATAAGCTTGCTCGGTCATTAATTTAAAGCTGGTTTTATTACCAATTGCTTCGCAATCTTTGAAATATTATACAGGGTTATTGGTAAAACATTAACAACATCTTATGAGGTCGTTGTACTCATCATTATGAACAACTTTTACTATGGGACCAAACCTCAAATCGTGAAAAAAATATCATCTGTTCCCTACATTTATATTCGTATAACTCGTCAAAATGTAGGGAACAGCAGATTTTGTTTTTCGCGATTTCAGGTTTGGTTCCACAGTTTGTTAATGTTTTACCAATAACCCTTTATAATTCTATCGACTTAGGACGGACTCGCTTTGTCACATCCTGCTGCGTTGCATGACGCTACACTCATCTTTGCAATGTTTACTATTGAGCGTGTTTTGTTTTCGCGAGCAACTTCTACAATAATGTACCTACAATAGTGAAGTATGGGGACAAGTACAATATTTACGAGTGGTCGTTACCACATCATGACAGAATCGAAGAAAATAAAGTCCCCAAGTGGATTTTCAAACCAAACACGTAATATAGTGAGACATTATAAAGTAATTTAAATGTTATAGCTCGTGATACAATAGTGGGTGCTTAAAATTGCATCATTAGTCAGTGTATTGTTTTAACGCAGTGCCCTTATCAACGTGTGCTGATATTGATGGTCGCGTATCGTTGCTAATCGTTGAACAACATCTAGGTACATTTTAACCAATACTGATAAATTGCCCCAAAACAATGCCAAGTTATCTAGATGAGTAAAATGATATTTCAGCCATGTTATTGTAAGTGTTGATACAGATAAAATACGGCCTAGTTTTAGCAGTATATGTATAGTCAACAAAAGAGATAGGTATGCAGGATCGTCGGATATAGTTGAAGTTTAGTAAGAAAACGATGGATGTTGTCGACTGAAATTTAATTTGATAAATAAGCTGTTTTTTTCTACTATTAAAATTACATTTTATTCGAGAACATCCATCGGTTTCTTACTAAACTTCAATTATATCTGACGATCCTGCATACTTATCTCTTTTGTTGACTGTACATATACGTCTAAACAAGCTTTTGAAAACTAATTGTACCTATCTATTGCCTCAATTCTCATTTCGGTATTAGATAAACTTGGATATGTTCATCTTTCAAAGGTTTATCAAGGAAAAACCTTTTCTTTCCTTCTTCGTATCGTTTAACCATCGTATTTAATTACCGTGTCTAATACATAAGTTATGGTAACTGGTCCCGGTCTTGCTTATACAAACACAACCAGTTCTTTCATTCATGTTGTGGCGAGGTTATGATTTCAACGCAAAACCAGATTCTCACTGTGAGCCTTATAACGTAATGAGTGCAACGACGTTTGACACTGCTTGGCTGTCTAGTTCTATGATAACATCAAGAATTGACGTATAGTTCATAGATATTTCTATTCTTTACTGCAATGACTAAAAATAAATTGGTTTTAGTACTTTTACCCCCTTAGTAATAAACGTTGTATAGCGTCTGTAAAGTTACACATCGCTTTGTCTTCTTCTTCGAAAGTCAAATTACTGACGACTCAAAGAGACAAATCGGTGTGTAACTATTCATCAGATTTATTACGTTTATTAGTAAGGGGGCTAGACTCCGCAACACGCAATTCGCAACCATTGCT
The DNA here is from genome assembly GCA_927399505.1 of Luperina testacea. Classification (NCBI taxonomy): domain Eukaryota; kingdom Metazoa; phylum Arthropoda; class Insecta; order Lepidoptera; family Noctuidae; genus Luperina; species Luperina testacea. The sequence goes on along the minus strand of OV656760.1, from coordinate 13,906,724 downwards.
CTAATTATTGATCGTAACGAAATCATATAGAGAAAATAGAACTCTTGGAAAGTATTACCTTTTTTCTGCATGGCTTGGTCCCACAGTAGCGAGGTAATGCCTTCAACCCACGCGTTCCTGACCGTGGGGTCACTGGTCTCCAACTTGTAAGACTTGAGGTTCCTCTTCTTGTACCAGATTGTGAACTTGTGCTGGTCGTGTTCCTTCGCTGTTATACCCAAGTCATCCACTGGTATGTCGTCCTTGTATATGAAGTACTCCACTCTAGGTTGCTGGAAAATAATAGGTTTTTCATTATTGAGTTTGTCTTTAAAACCAAAACACGACCATGATCATTAACTGACACAAACATTATTAAATATTAATAGCTATCGTAAAACCAAATTAGAAATGAAACACAAACGGTCACCAAACAAAAATAGAATTCACGTAAGTAGCCGTTTGAATTGAAACATATTGTTTTTAAACTTATTTATTCAAATTCAAACTAATATCAAGAGCAGAATATCAATTTCAAGTTTATTTTTACATATAAATGTAAATCGGAGTCATTGAATCGTTTCAACGATTCACAAACGATTCAAACGGTCACACTTTGGCTGGGTATAGCGCTACCCAGTTCTAGAACGACATTTATGATGATATTAGTAGCTTGTGTACAATGGGACACTCTCCCAGTATTACGTATTTCCTGTAGGTACCATCAAACAGCTGAAATCGACGATGCGTGGTAAATTAGTCGTTCCGTAGCATTGGCAAGGTCATTTAACTCTCGCCGCTACAATTGCTATTGTGTAAAAACTTCATTACAAAAATATCTCACAATTTGCTTTTGTGTGTTCTCTAGCTGCTAATATACATTTTTGTTTAAAGAAGCGTCGATAAAGTCCGTGACAATGACTGACTACGTACTCATTCAACATGTCATGGTCATAGAAACAGCTTTACTTTAAATTTGTGGAGAACCTCTGCAGTGTTTAAATTATTTTACCTCCAGAGATAAGACTAAAATATTTGAGTTGTTACTCAGAATACAATCCTTTGTTATGTTAACTTCAAGACACTCGACAATGATACAAACTTGAATCAAAACTATGAAGCTGTACGCGAATTGTGAATGATGGAATACAGATAATTCCGTCGGCGAAGACGCCAGCGCGTCGCGTCTGCGTAATAAACACTTCGTAACGTCTGACGCACAATATCTCATTATGATGCAAGTTAAGTGGCAGCGAATGGTATCAAATTAAAAATAAAAGTAATAACTGCTTGTAATACAGACTGAAACGAGCAATTGTAAATGTAAAGCTCTTTAGTTTCCGACTCAAATTCGCCGCGTTCAAGTCAATACTTGGCAAGTCATCTTTCTTTCAGACGTCACCCCTTGACTGATTTCTAAACGACTTCAAAGGCATCTCGGACTAACTTGAGTATTGAATAAAGCGCTTTCAACGTTTGTGTAAAGGAATTTAATTCTGCCAATACTGGGATTCATTGTATTTTGGCGAATCTGAATAAAAACTCGCAAAGTGCGAGAGTGCTTTTAGAGGGAAAGCACAGGTCGAGAATGAGAACAAAAATACACTACGTACTTAGATAAGATAAGTGATATCTTGATGCCAGTGTAACAAAAATGGTAATTAATTTCTAAGAAGTCACAAATTGCTTTATATTTGGTCGATCTAACGCCAATGACGTACGCATTTTATACGTCAAGATACTACAATCTAGTTTAAAGGTTAATCCAGTTATCTTCATTGATACGGATACCACAATGTCGACTTAGTAATTTGCTATCAATCGAACATATTATTAGTCACAACTGCTGTATTTTCCCTAAAATCAGGGCACATTTAAATAAGCATGAAGAACAATAAAAAGTCCCAACCGATACTGAATTACCATTAAGTTTGTCATGAAATAACTACCTTATCATATCAGCCGACAGTGGACACAGACGGGTGTAATTATAATAATTTTATTATTACATTGATAAGTCATGACTCACTTAAATTAATGAGTCATCCAAACATTGTTATAATTGATCTACATTAGGAATTATACAATTTACAATTTGCGGGAAATGCTCATAATCCGAAATCGTATAGCATTACCTACTGGCAAATGGGGACTAACGTCATAATATTACTGTTGCTTATTTACTTCCTTAATTGGATATTTTTAGGGTTCCGCACCTCAAAAGCAAAAACGGAACCCTTATAAGATCACTTCGTTGACCGTCTGTCTGTCCGTCGGTCAAAACCCTGTTTCTCAGGAACGCGTGGAGTTATCAAGTTAAAATTAATATCAAATAGGTACTCAGGGCTGCAATCCCTTGAAGTAATGAAAAAATCAAACTTCTAAGTCAACGCAATCAAAAGATACGGGCGTTTATGTTCCGGAGTCAAAACCTATAGGGCAGGGGTGGCCAACTTAGCTTGACCCAAGATCTACTGTTCACTGACGACACCCTATGCAATCTACCAATTACATACTTTTTCAAATCTTAAATGAAACAGCATAGTTCAGTACACAATTACATAGTATTTTTTATATTATTAAGAGGGAAAATATAACTCGTAACCACTCGTAACTCCGTTAAGGCTCCTTTAAACAGGCGCGACACGCGATATAATCGCGCGCGATTTTATCGCGTGTCGCGCCTGTTTGAAGGAGCCTTAAGTCTGTCGTCAACTAACTGACGGAGTGAAAGCCGCACGCACCCCACAAGCTTCCCGCTTATTGTTATCGCGCACCGAAAACAAAAGAGAGCTATGCTATATAAATAACGTGACGGAACGGCGATTCAAAAATAATACAAGATGATGCGTGCAGCAGTTAGTGATTAAGTACGTTGTGCAGTCTGTTCGACGTATTTATATTTTTTTCCTTGCCACGATCGACTAGGCTAATAGTCGCGATCGACCAGTCGATCGCGATCGACCGGTTGGCCACCCCTGCTATAGGGTCCTTCCCGTTGACCTAGAATCATGAAATTTGGCAAGAATCAATGTCATGTAGCACAAATAAAGGAAAAAATCTGAAAACCGTAAATTTGTAGTTACTGGTTACATTACATTTTTCATTGTTTTTTCCGTGATAAACTATTTACATATGTACGGAACCCTCGGTGCGCGATTCCGACTCGCACTTGACCGGTTTTTTTTCTCTTATACAGCCATTTATAACAGCGGTAAATTGTCAAATACGAAAATACTTTCACGTTTGTCGTTGTTGATCGATGCTCATTATACTTGTATTGTCATTCTCATTACAAGGTTGTTATTGTCTCGTGTCATCGAAGAAAACGTAAGTTCATTCAAACTCAAACTCAAAGCATTTATTTCAATTAAACCTTGTACAGGCACTTTTGAATTGTCAAAATTAAATAGTCTGTCAGTTAGTCAGAAAGTTGAAGCTAGCATTGACATCAGTTGAATTAATCTAATATCAATATTGTACCTTTACCCTATTGTAAATGTATCAAAACATTGACGATATACCTACTTCTAGGGCTGTCATTTATCTCTGTATTAATTGAATAAATAGCCATAGAATTTGAGTCAACTTACCTAATGGCAAAATATATCTTTACATAGTATAAAACAAAGTCTCTCCCGCTCCCTGTTAACTTAGATCTTTTAAACTACGCAACGGATTTTAATGCAGTTTTCAGCAATAGATAGTGATTCAAGAGGAAGGTTTATATGTATAATACATGAATATTATAGTACAGAAGGCCGAGAAATTCAACGATTTGTAATACAATTTCGGAACTATATTCAAGTACATGTTATATCCAAAGATGGATTAGTAAATATTGTTTATGCCAAAAAATATAGGTCAAGTATGATTAAGTCGGAACCATTAGATGACTTATGTACTAGATACACTCAATGTATGTAATTTAGTATATTAATATGAATTTGTCTTGTTACATAAGATTACTACGTAATACGAAGATGACTTCAATGAAAATGAGAGAAAATCTATAAAGGGAATTATCGAGAACTACAAACAAAAAATACGCGTAAATAATAACGAAATAAATTCAATTGAAAACATTCCGAACTTTCCCGTTGATGGGAGAAAAGAACAAGCATTATCTATTTTATTTTGAAACTGCCGTTTTGAAACAAAGTTTTTGTCTGCGAGATAGAGGTGGGGCAGTCGATTGTTTAAAACTGAAATCAATCATAAAAAAGTGCAATTAATGTTGTAGAACGAATACGCGAAAAGGCTCGTACACACAGGCGCGACGCTACACGCGACACAAAGGCACCGCAAGTCGCGCAACGAGCGGTGCCTTTGTGTCGCGCGTGATTCGCGTCGCGCGTCGCGCCTGTTTGCAGGAGCCTAAATCCGAAGTGTCTGTATTGCTAATTACTGTCGAGTACTAATCCACTTTGTTTATTAACTGATAGATGAACGTCACCATCCGGAAATTTTGTTATTGCAGATGTCACATTATGTACTTTAACTTTAAAGTACGAAAGTACCTATCAAAATATTTAACATTGTTATCAAAATTAACTAGCAACAAGCAAACCTTCTTAACTGTCGTTAATTATTCTGCAATAATTGTTAACAAGGTGAAATGAAAACTACATACGATTTATTTGATTCGCTGATAATTCATTTTTATACGACTTCTATCGATTAGTACTTACGTCTATCACGAGTCAGTCTCATAATTTACGATGCCTGCAAAGTTTTCATCAGGCAAGGATGTCGATCAATTCTGTTAGACGTCTGTTCTAGTCAAAACAGTCGATGGCAACCAACATTATGTAATTAATTAAGTAGCTACTTAACTCACTACCGACCTATTTGCAAAGTATTAATTGATTCCTTTTAGAGCAATTTTAATGTAGCCACATTTACATAATCGATGAAGTTAATTACCTTGTCGTTTATTGTACAATGCGTTTTCAGACAGAGTTTTATGTCTCCGGACTTTATTAATATTATTGTATTCATATTATGCTACAATGAATACTAATTGACTTTTAACTATAAATGGTTCATTTAATGCAGGCTGCAGCGTTATCTTCCTAATGACTTTAAAACCTTAATAGTCCGAGTAATGATTGCTAATAACTGTCTGTATTTAGTTAGCAGGTTCTCAAAAAAACTAACAACAGCAGTTTTTAAATAAAAATAACCAGACACTCAAAAATATGCAATAAAAGAACAACCACGCTGTCTGTGGCGTGTATTTGTTTGTGTGCATACAAGTGTTTGCGTCTGTGTTGGACATAACAGTAGACACTGACCTTTCTATACACCACAGTGATGAGCACGAGTTTGTCGAAGAGGAATATCCTCATTAGTTGTCGTCGCCGGCGCGCCGAGTCCATCGCGTAGAACTCGTTCTGTCGCAGCAGCCGGCCTTGGTTCAGCAGGTTCAAATATAGCTGCAACAGGAACGATCAATAGTGTTGCGAATTAAATTAAAACCCTACCGGACAGAAATAGATTTCGTATGAAACCTACATGAAACGGTTGAGAGGCTCCACCATTTTTTATGATTTTGCATGTAAATGGCATGTGCACGATTTTTGTAAACAAAATTGCAAATTTACTAAGTGCCATCTGTGTTTTTGTCAAGTTTGAAGGTAAGATTATACACAATAACATGTTGTTAATTATAATATTATACCCTCGTTGATTTACCTGGTTAATGCTATTATCAGAAATTGAAAGCATTTGTAGTAAACTCCAGGCAGATTATAATATTGCGGATGTTTCGTAAAATTCGTCACACTAATAATAAAATAATCTTTATCTTCTAACACACCTATCTGAGATATAATAAAATGAGAGATAATAAACATTGTCAGACGCCTGTGGCAAACAACGTGTATGCCATATGACTAACTAGCATTATTGTAAGTACATACTATTTACGGTTATCTTTTTGTATCTAAATTTAATTTAGTACCGATAATGTTTTACATGTCTCCATTAAAATCTATAGCACTTTCAAGTCATAATGTTTAGAAAACAATCGTATATACTTCACTCACCGGACAATCGGTAATATTTTCCAGCGCCATGATTTCATCGACCGCTGTTAGTACACATTCGATCATAGTTTTCGCTAGTTTCAAACTTTCCAGCGGGGTCTCGTCGTTTTCCGAAGACTCTCCGTTACTCCCGCCGGTCTCATCACTGTCCACGCTCAGTTTGGATATCCTCGACTCAGTTTCACACCTTTCGTTCTCATAATTTGAATAAGTTTTAACTAAATCTGCCAAGAACAACTTGTATCTCGGTAGCCTCTGCACTGGTTCCAGCAGGTAACTTGACAGATCTAATCGATCACCTAATTCTAATTGTATTCCCTGGAACATAAACATTAGACATATAAGTCATTTGCAAATCGATTCGATCGATAGCAATAAATATAAAAATGTTTGCGGTTAAATTACATTTAGTAAATACATTTAATAGCCTTTCACCGGCTTTCATGCGTAATTTGGGTCAAATGATATGTGATCGCGATCGAGGTGTGGGATAACTGGAGCAGAATTTTATCCGAACAAGTAGACTGAGAAGGTTCACAGAAGGGAAATGGCGCGCGACAATTAGAATAATAAAATACAAACTTTCACTCAACTTAGACGTTTATGTCGCAACATTTTAGCTTTTTGGTCAACGAAAGAAGTTACATTATGAAAATTGTAATTTGAAAAATCGAGGAGCACGCTTCTAGTCCAGTCGCTAACAACGGGCGGTGATAATTAAATTCATTTGTATAATTAATGACTGTTTATACGTAACGGAATATTATTTTTTGAAGCAGTGGCGGTCGAGTAATGCCTATGAATGTGCAAGTATAACGGTCGCGCCAACAGTTAGGCGGTTGTACGGCAGCGTGCGCCATCCCGCACACCGTACACTTAACAGAAATGAGGAAATAACGCTGAGCGTCCATCGAGCATCATCGTGATGACTGATGCGTGCATGCGGCCAACCGATAATGCTTCAATCAATTTAGTTTTTACGGTAATACATCTCACCTATTTATAACTATGCTAAGACTGCCATTTAAACCATAATGTCACGTTCGACTTAAAACTTCCATAGATTAGACACACAAAGTTAGAATGAATTGTGATGTAACTTATTTCTATAAAAATCGACCTGTGTGTGGGAAGCTGATAGATAGGGTTTTTTTCATAAACAGGGAACTCCCATGAACGGATAAACAAACGGATGCACAGTTTAAAATATCCTTAATTTTAGCGATAACTGTTATGATAAATGGCAGAAATAACTTGTGATTTTGTTTGTCATCAGAACAGTAGGATTCATTTAATTTTATCTGAAAAAACTGTAATGCGGGGGCTGTCAAGAGGGCTCACCTTCCTGATGAAGGTAATTAAATGTCGCAAAAAATAGCAAGCAATAAACTAAGCTTACCTGGAAAAACAGTTTGTGTTCGAATACCAGTCTCGTCGCTCTCTTATTATTCCTAGAGTACATTACGTACATATTGAACCTCTTTTCCTGTAAATAAAATAACGTGATTGTTGCGTAAATCCTATCTCGTATTGTTTATATTGATTCAGTTTGAATCAATCAAACGTCACGTACATTAACCGCGGTCATTATTTCTGATTTCCAGTGATACACACTCGATAGTTTAAGAGAAATTCTTCCACTTTCTCCGAAGACAATTGAACTAAGTAAAACTATCGTAAACTAGGGGCCAATGTGGCGATAAGCTGAAGAACTGTGGATAATCGTTCGACACGTTGATAGATATTGCCGTCCATTTAAATAAGAGCCGTGGTTATTCAAAGTTGCCGTGTTCCAGCCATTTCTATGAATCAAAAATGTGAAAAAAGACGATCTTATTATGGCGGTGAAGTGCGAAGGCATAGAATCATGCGCTCCGCCAGTCCGTGACACCAATGTTTTATAACGATTTGGTCTTAATCGGTCATTACGCTGACTATTTACTCTAGTTAGGAAACATAATTATTTCAGGGTGAACATTGACGGCAGTTCGTCAGTTTCAAAAATAGCAGGTCATTAAAAAAATTAAAAACATTAGGCGCTTTTAGGACGTACACTTAGTTACTATGTCAGCTTACGACCATTCCATACATCAGCACATATGATTTATCTTTCAGTCACACAGTCATAAAATAAGGTTCAGAAGATAAGCAGAGAAACCAATTTTTATCAGATATCTCATCACCATTTAAAAATTATCAGATTGAAACTAGAACGAGAACAAAAACAACACTTACGAATCTCCTAAAGCACTGTCCCAACTTCCTGAGATCATTTTCACATTCTCTTAAAGCTGGTAGGAACTCTTCAGAATGAAACCTGAATATCCTCTCGATGTTGCCGAAGATCTCAGGTTCTAGAGATTTGAAGGTGGGAGATAGTTCAGGTTTTCGCATGTTGGGGATGTAGTCGTCCACGACATGCCTCAGTCGTTCCACGTAGACGTTCTCCGTATGTACTAGTTCGTTCACGCGTTCTGTGAGCCGTCTGCGAATAAAACATTGTATTATTAAAGGGTGAACCGTTGTTATTGATAACAATGTACGTTGTACCCACTCGTTTGTAGGGGATTTTAGTTAACAGATGATAACGAAACCGTTCAACGTCATGATTGGGTTTTTTCTAATTGTAATCGGAATATGCGTCGCAAACTAAAGTTACACTAACTTATTGAGGTGGTAGGTGGCTTGGTCCGTAACCTTTCTGACTATAGTTGACCAAAATAATAACTGGGACCTTGAAAATGCATATTATTATGAAACCAGTATTTATTATATTGAAACATGGGTCTAAATTTAATTTCTTGTATGGTTTTGATCCCGTTCTTCTCCATAGGTACGCTTTGGAATGGGCAACTAGCTTCATATTTTCTGACTGACCGACTTTTTGACAATTCAAAAGTGCCTGTAATGGTTTAATTGAAATAAATGCTTTGAGTTTTTTGAGTTTTGATCGCATAATTCTCTACCTTGGCCAATGCACCTTATAGTTTAAACAAAATAACTGACATGCATATAGAGAAACGTGCTATCTGTGTGTACAAGTCGTAAACCGACTCGTCATATGTGTTAGCCTTTATTATAATACAATAAAGATGTAAATATTGTATAAGTATTGTCTGTGCAATTAACTACAGTCCCTATCGCCAAATGTAGACACGACGCACCTTATTACATCATCATTTGCCTAGCCTTTTCCCAACTATGTTACGGTCGGCTTCCAGTCTAACCGGATGCATCTGAATACCAGTATTTGACATGGAGCGACTGCCTATCTGACCTCCACAACCCAGTTACCGGGTAATACGATACCCCTTGGTAAGTCTGTCAGACTTTCGGGCTACTGACGACCCGTAACGACTGTCAAAGAGCCACGAATGACAGCTGGGACCAACGGCTGCATGTCCTATCCGAAGCACGGAGGAGTCTTGGTATGTGAAGATGGTCACTCATTCACGGACTAACCGCGGTAAGCGTGGCTTATGGTCGATCGACCCGTGCGGCTTTCATTTCTTAGCCACGAGCCCCCTAATATTTTATTACATAAACTATAAAATAACACTTTTTAGAAAAGTCAATAGCTATTTTATTCCTCAGATCAATTTTATTCATAGAACGCACAGTGTATCAGTATCCGTACAATTCATGCTGCAATGATGCTAAAAATATCCTTATCATATTATTTTATCAAACGGGTCAAGATTCTTCACTGCCAATAAGGACTTAAGGATATTGAGTACCAATGATAAAATGCACTACTTCCTACATTAATATCTTGTCTGTGAGATACTGCTTCTGACCAACGCTGTCATTTTATTGAGGCAATTAATACAATCTAAATGTTTAGGCAATATTATATTACTTGATTTCGTAAGATTGCCTTGAAATGTTCAGCATAGAAAATATATTACGAGTACATGTTTCAAATGCCTAGTTGCTACTTATTTATATAATTACGCAAGTTAGAAGTTGTTTTTGGGTATCTTTGTACTGCAGTTTCTACAATAACCTGATCTTTAGGCCTGCTGCAATCTATGCTTATACGAAAGACTGATAGCTAAATAACCATTCCATTTGATAACCCAAATATCATTGTGAGGCAGCAATGCTGATTTTAGTGGTACTTATCTCATAACCTTCATTTTTGGGAAACCCCATTTTGGGGGGCAAATATCGATGACTGAATAAATTAAATTAAATTTTGGGGGAGGCCTATGTCCGGCAGTGGACGTCTTTCAGCTGAAATGATGAATGACGAGTAAATTAAATATGTATTGAGCACAACACCCAGTTGTTTGTATATTTGAACTTTGAACTAACGATTAATCATTAACCAAAGCAAAAAAATGTTTATTTTCAGACTATTTTAGTTGTAGATTTTAACCCTATACCTTATAATTTGGCCTAGATAGTTATTTGATAGATTTTTAGGTTTAGGTAAAAACCTGATTTGACCACGATATTTGTCAGGTTTCTGTTTATGCCCGTGAATTTTTCAAGTAGAAGTCTTTTGTAACGATTTGTGCTCGACATCAAAAGTGAGGTAAGTACTAACATGTGTAATAAAGTAGTTGTAAATGAAATATGCCACAATTCAGATAGGTATCTATAGGTGATATATATAAGTAACCTACCTATCTATCTGTATGTATACATATCAATTACCAAGAACATAATTTTAGTTACAGGGAAAATGTTGTTTTAAAGCAACAAAAAGTACTTAAATTCAGAATTTAGGAAGCGTCTGAATGATTAGTTTTGTTGTAATCTGTATCAAGGTCAGCGCAATTAAATTTAATCAAGTTATAACAATTCATTTCATACATTTTTCCTTGTATTATCTAGCCGATTATGGACCCGATTCTCAGTGCAAATTGTTTCGATTGTTTCCAACGATGCTAGGTCTCATTTAGAGATGTTATGTACACAATATTTCAGATCTGGCGTCAATGCAAAGATTGCGCTGCCGGTGGTATTGAATAACAAACAAATCGTTTGAATTCGATAGCCTGGGAAGTATTACTACTGCTTTTGTGGAGCAATACAAATAGTTGATATTTATCTATAAAGTACTATAGTCTCGCGATCTCTCTCTATACTAGGAAAATTTCATAACCAATGACAGAATATTAATATTCATAGGGCTTCATTACATAGCTACTAACAGAAAAACAATTACAACAATGAGTTTGGTCATTAGATACCTACTAAGAAAGCATGTTTTAGTGACGTTCACATTAGTTCATTAACGTATTTAAACTTGGCTACGATTGTGAGAGTGATTCAACATCACAATTATAGTGTATCTGTAACAAAGTCATGAACAATGCATGGATTCTGAAACAATTCCGAATTAAAAGGATGTTTTTATTTGTAACAACAACATTATATGAGTCTATCGTCTAGAAATGTTTGTTTTCATATCGCATAATTATTTTTCTCTTAACAAACTATTAAAGTGATGTTTAGACTTTCTCAAAACGAGTTTTAACTTTAGACCTAGCCCAAACCTTCGAGCCAGTTACCGGCAAACGTAAAGTTCTTTATGCATAATTGAGAACATAGACTCGGGTTTAACGTCAGTTTTTGTAAAAACTACTTTAATATTTTTGGAATAACTACGAAATTCAAAAATTGCTCGATGGTTTAAACCTAGGTCTAAAGATAAACCTTGTTTTGTAATAAGGCCGTCTGTGTCATTACCTATTCCGTTGACATTAGATTTGCCAAATCATAGAAATATCAATTTATAAAAATTTTACTATCAAAGGTTTTAAAACTTTGTTTCCTTTCGATAGTTAAGGATTTACAAATAATATCATATTTAATTACTTGTCAATTTCTATCTATTATCTAAATATTATCTATTTTATCTGGGGCATATAAATTATTGCTAATCAGAATATTGCTATCATTAAAAACGTCTTGTAAGTAGATATAGCGTTTGGAGAACCCACGTAATGATGATGAAGTTTAATGACGTAATAATTACTGTTTGGTATAATTAAAAGGAACCTATTCATCGAATCATCGCCAATATTGGCGAAAGTGACAGTTTGACTCATTGATTTCACCACAGCATGTAGGTATCTAAATCGTATGTAAAATGTATACCTAACTGTGCCTCACACACTATTCAAATAACCTTCTAATTTTATCTGTAAACGTATAAAAAATATAAATAGATTCAAAGAGATATCTACCTTTTATAATATCCTTGACGTTTTTCCGCGACTCAGTGCAAGCCAAGTATCGAGACTGCGGCATAATCTACAAAGGTAACGAGTGAGAATCGTATTTGTATTCTTTATACGTAAATAACACTAAAAACGTAAATATAAGAACAACCTTGGCATCCACGCCGACGCTTGCGCATCCATACAAAAATATAAGATGTGACGTCACGAACTTGCCAAATTAGATGATGATGAATATAAACTAGTAGGTATTTGTTGATAATCAGTGCGCCTTTTCTATTCAAATATGAGGCTATTGTAACACTTCATTCTTCATTATAAATGGCCTACATTATTTTGACGGCATTTGCGGTTGATTTTACGTCAGAACTCTCTGAAACGGTATTCCAGTTATTCGGAACTAGTGACATTCAGTTATTTGTTATAGAAACTAGACAATAAATTACATGCCATCAATTTTATTGTTCTGTTTTCAAATCTATGCAAGTGATTTCGTTGAAATACCTTTGTCCAAATCACTTCGAATACTAAATAGACCACGTAGGTGAAACAGTTCTAGAAATTAGAAGGCTTGGCTAGGCTGACTAAATTTCTATAAGGCATTTAACTGGGCATCTAACAAATTCTTATTATTCAGAGTAAGGCACATGATTCTAGACCAGACAGCATAGAAAAATCTGCTGTTTCATGTAAATGTACACGGTAACAGCTGCTTTTTAAAAATAAATGACGAAAATTTTTAACGCTGCTGCGTCTCCCTCTCACAGAGAAGCGGCCTGTGTTCTAGCAATGGGAGCATTATTATCTGATCATGAGAATTTCACCTAATGTGAAACCTGTGTGTTCGTCACTGTTTTTTTTTTTACCGGGTTGGATTTTTTTGGTGCCATAGTAAAAGTTACTATTGACGATAAGTTCTATCAATTACCATTACTCTCAACTTTGGGAAACGTGTTTAAAAATTTGGGCCAGGATCAATATATAGTAGTATCTAAAATATGAAAAGATCAAAGGACAATGCAGACTAGCATTGTCCTTTGATATTTTACTAGATAAATCACAAAAATGGAAACAAGGAACTTTCGAGGCTTGAGCGAGTGACCAAGAAAGTCGAGTACTTAATCAGTAAGTACTTACTCCACGGACGAGTAAGTACTGATTAAGTAAGTAGGTACTCTACTTCCTTGGTCACTGGCTCAGGCATCAGAAGTGCCGTCTTCAGCAAAAGATTAGTTAGGCAACGGGTTGTTGTGAAACGTCTCCTTGGAAAAGAAGAGAATCTGGACACAACACCAGTCACAAGGGACCATGAGGAAGATCTTAACTTTTCGTGGTCAAAGGTTCATCAACATTTTTATGAAACTATTTCATCTGGTGGAGAATAATGAGGATCATGTGGAGATAACAACAAATCCTATACAATACTGCCATCACAAGATGAGAAATGCTTATTTCAGACCTATTTATAACTATTGCATATTCTTGTTTTAAAGTTATATTTGAACACGTGTAGGTATACAATGACAAAAAAGATTTTCCTTGTTGTAAGCATGTCGCACACGCCTTTATTACTTTTGTGACAATTTAAAGGTTTCTAATACCATAAGGGGCTGTTCATTCATTACGTAAGACGATTTAAGGGGGAGGGCGTCTGAACAAGTCTTATTTTTTCCTACGTGGGGGTGGGAGCGGTCTAGATTGTTCTTACGTAAGGTCACAAAAGTAAGCAAAAATTATAACTTTTTAATTGTTTCGCTACTTTTTCTTTGCAATTTTGGCAGATACTAATCTTACGTAAGATTGAAAGGGGCGGAGGGGGTTCTTCAGTCTTATTTTTTCTTACGTAGGGGTCAGAAAGTGGTCAAAATTATCTTACGTAATAAATTAACAACCCCTAAGCAAGCAGGCGTTACTCATAACTATATTTAAGTAAGTAGGTATCTGAGGCCTTATAAGTCCCCGCTAAATATAAACATATAATCTTGCCTGTATTCCTCGAAGGGTTTTTTTTTTTTTCAGGATGGAAAATCATCAATTGACCCCTCCCGCTCTGGCTGGAGCGGAAGGGAGTGTCAGACTCTTACTGACTAAAACCCACCCGTGTTCCTTCCTTAGCCTTTTATGTTCCGGGTCAGCGGTAACCCTTTCGGACAATCCCGCTGACCCGGAGGTTCTCGAAGGGTAAGGCAGAGGTGTACGTCCAAATTGAGCCAGTTCTGTTCAAGTCCCATATTATAATATAGGGGGCCTCCTATAGGGGGCGAGCCAACAACTGGGCATAGATCCAGAGTCCCGACTGCTACTGAGAAATTCCTGATGGAAAAACCCAATACCACTTTGCCCAGAAGCTCATGCTTAGCAGGTAGCGCTTGCGAGGACTAGACAAACTACAAAGTTAATGGAGGTTCTGGTCCAAACAAATGTTAAGGATTTCATCTTCATAAAATAACCCACCCACCACCTGCACATGAGTTACCTTGGGTAACCTGGAAGTCTTTAAACAGACTCCGAACCCAGGTTGGCCGAAGCAAGGAAAACCTGTTCAGGTGGAGATTCTTAGACGACTCCGCCGTGGAGTGTAAATGTGGTGCTGTTCCACAAACGATGGGAGTCCACTTAATATCGTGTCCTGCGTGTCCTGTCAGCTGTACGTTACAGGAACTGATGGACGCTGGTGAAGGCGCCAAACACGTGCCGAATTCTGGACCGAGTCCATTTAGATTGCTATCGACACGCTAAGAAGAAGATCATGATCCTCTTTATTTCTAGGACTAGACCTATATTATTATCAACATCATCTATCGTTTCACGCGGTACTTTTCTTTCCTACAATGACATATCATACGTCATTAAGATAAAATGAATAGATTTTCTCAGTATATGAGCACCTATGATAAGTAAATACTTATAGTACTTACTTATAGGTTCTATGTTGTTGTACTAGCTGCGCCCCGCGGTTTCACCCGCGTAAATGTCGATCCCATGGGAATATCGGGATAAAAAATAGCCTATATGTCAATCCAGGGTGTCAGGTATCTCCATATAAAATTTTATCAAAATTGGGCCAGCCGTTTGAGCATGAAGAAGTAAGAAACATGTAAATACACACACACTCTCAAACTTTCGCCTTTGTAATATTAGTGTGATAGGTAGGTGAATAATTTAAGAGCAGGGTCTCATCTCCTAAGCAGTAAGGTTCTAAACATAAATATGTATATAAATAGTGGAATATCATAGTCAGTTCATTTGAAATATTGTAGTTAGAGTAAAATAGAAACATTTTTGGATCTTATATTGTTTCATTTTTCTCCAAAGGTAGGTACCTAATAAAGTTATAAAATATGTATTCCATATCGTTACTTGATTGTTATACGCCCTCGATTTCGATGTTTACAAATGAGTTCTTTCGATTCAATTTGGTTTCACAGCTGTATTTGGGTAGGTACACGTAAATGAAAACAATGCCAAACTTCATTAAAAGGTGGCAGCAAATTGGAGTAACTACAGACAAAAAATAATTAACTCTTAATTACATCGAAACTAGTAAAAACAAATCGCGTAGTTCGCGTAAGTTATCTGAACTACAAAATACTTTTTTACATTGAGAAACTACATTTTTTTTTTAATTTAAGTGCGGAATCAGCACTGTTAGATATCAAGAAAGGTTAATATTTATTTGTTTGTGTCTAAAATCTTACCCAAATTCTCGTATGTGCTCGTAAAGCACAGATACTAGGAACATTGTCAGAGGACACTACGATTCGTCGCATTCACTCGAATATGTAGTACCTACTCAAAAATTTAGTATGACTTATATTAAAAAAAAAAACACTTAGTCCAGTCTTCACTTCCAAACAAGCTAAGCTGCTAGCTGCTAGCCAAGGAAACGAAAGTAGGTGTCTATATTTTACTCACAAACATAATTCACATGGACAATACGTACACATTGAATTTAAATAACTGTATTTATAAACAGCAGGACGTAGCGTTTCGGTTGTAGTTATGATTCTAATACATCGAATTAATAAACGAGACACTAGCACCAGTCAATCGATGATGCAATATTATCTATATGGATGCTAACATGCTTTGTTTATTAGTACCTACTAATAATAAGAGTAATTGACAACGCAACGCTAAGGAAAAACCTACGACTTACGAAGTGCCTATACAATGTACATAATATTATATGAAAAATTTGCATTTTCCATGCTTTGTAATAGATTAACTATGAACAAAACCTTTATTAACTCAACAACTTTATGCTTTAGCATAACTCGACGCTCGCCATATAAGTAAAATTAAAACTAAACGGTGAAACCAAACAATGAACTGTAAATTGATAATATTGATTTGGTAATACTAACACCGTTCGTTGAATGGGCGCTGAAAACGATATGGTGCTTTTAGAAATCTTTGTTTTCAAAAATATTTTATGCAACGAGTTTTTGGCGAAAATAAACTACTGCGTCTTTGAAACAGCTACCATTAAAGGTGCTAAGGGTTAAAAATCGATCAAAGAGATAAGAAACTTCTGCCTACAGAATAGGTAAAGGATTGCCGATTTTAATATGAATACAAGGAATATGTGGCACGTAATTATAGTTCTTAAAAAACGTCGCGTGCGCATCACAATCAAATTAAAATTATTAGATCGGTATTTAATATTTTAAAAGACAGTTCAACCCTATAACGTCGCATGTGTTGAGCTCCATGATTAAGTAAGGAGCTTGAAGAGCTCCTCAAAGTAATTAAGCACCAATTGGACTTCTTTAAATTTCTATTGATAGAACAACGATACATATTCCCATTTATGCTAGCACTGACTTATCTAAACAAAAACACCTAAATAAAACATTTGACACTTGCTTGAATGTTCGAATAGAACCCGGGCTAAATTATAGCCAGCCTACACTATATAAATTTAGACTATGTAGTCTATAAATTACTGACAAATGCGTACACTAACTGGACAGGTCCACTCAATCTGTGTGGTTCATTCCTCAAAATACCATTTCAGACACCAGTCTACATGGTCTTCTCATGATCTAAACAAGATTATGCCTGGACATTTAGAGACTGTGACTGAGACCTTTGAGTTTTCTTCGGTCTTTCTTCTCGGAGCAGTTAGATAGGATACCGACCTCATCTAGTTTAAAAAAAAAATGATTAACGTGTAAAAGTGTTTGTACAAACCTATTTACAGAAATAAAATCTGTTATCATTTATCGAATGTTCATTTGTTTTAAAAAATTATAGCAACTATTGCAAGCTACCCAGCAACTGGTAGGTACTTATATGGTAGACATTGCGGTCCATCGCCAGGCATAGCATGCCGTTATAATAATTATAGATACGAGCATAATAATTAGGTATGCTTCGCACAGGAACAACATAGAACGACCTTGCCACCTACGTTGACGACTATTTATCATGCTTCTTAAGATACAATTATCTTTGAATGAATCACGTGCGAAAATATATCAAGAATTTCGATTTTATTTCAATAAATAAATATTAGTGTTAATAAAACAGTTCACATACCTCTAATTACTTTGATTATAATTATAGCACTTTATTTATTCCGTTTTTTGTTATTGATTATATAGTTTCGTAAACGTAAATGACCGCCATGTTGTTTGTTTTTTTTTTCCGGCAGCTCATTGATCTCGGATGTTATTTTTTCTGGCACCGAGCAAAAAGTTTTGAATATGGAATCTTTTGAGAGTTTGCAACTATTTTAAATATTACTTGCTCATTGACTTTTATGTTTTATTCGTCGATAATCGACATATTTAAGTGCCACTGTAGAAATAAATCTAAATGTCATCATCGGGCGCTAATACGTATAAGCCACCTGCCCACAAGCCTCGCACCATATGAATAAACATCAAGGTGAAATCTCATACACGGCAACAAGACATTAGTAGTTACATGTGTGAGTTTATATTATGTAGTAAATAAGCGTTCTAGATATTTTTTTAGGTTTTAGTTATAAAATTACACCATGATAAACATAAAACGAATCAGTATTCATTCAACAAATCGCGCATAAAGCTAAAACAAAGACGCACTAGCCACAAGTACCTATACACACTTAGAAGGTAAAAGATACCTTATCATACCGTGACAAAGCCAGGCGGCGATATCGCAAATATTTTCCTCGATATCTTAAAAAAACTCGAGTGACCTCACCTGCGATATTTCTCCTTTTTCGATTCCACCGGCATCAATACCGGTTCCGTAGACTTGGAAATACACCATTCGTTCACTGCACTCACTGTAAGAAACTCTGAGTCCGGTGCGTGGCACACCTCAGAACCGAACTCGTCCGAAGACACAGTAATGCTATCATACTTCTGGTACGGAACCATGTCGAAAGACGATATTGACTTAATACTAACATTGTCATAATTAACACGATCACCAAAGTCACCCGAAGAAACAGACACATCATCCCCTCTTTCACTTTGTTCATCACTATTTTCTTCGTGTATCAAAGTGTCCGTAGAATGATCGGTCGACAACGTTTCCGCTGTACCGTCTTCTAAGTTCAGTACGTATTCCTTGCCATTACTCAAATTATCACTTGAATCGCTACTACTATCAGAGGTATCATTGTCTGACGATTCTTCAACGGGCTCTTGACTAGTTGATTCTTCCTCATTGTCAGACGGATCTGACCGTTTAAGTCTTAGCAACTTTTCTAGATCACTTTGTTTAACCCCATAAGACCAATGCCTTTCCCCAGGGTGCCCTTGACCTGCTGTAGATTTTCTCCTAATGACAGGAGGCTGTCGTGAGCGCCTCGTGACGACCGGTGATGAGTTCGGCGTAGTAAAGGAATACCGTCTTTCCTTAAACGTGATTGCCTCCGGAACTGGTGGTTTCCTCTCCGGTGAAGGTGAAGGAGCATCCTTAAATTGATCCGGAGGTGGTGGGGCAGGTCTGTGAGGCACAAGCACGTCTCCTGATTTCCTATCTGAAATAAAACCTGATGAACTAGATTCATAACTATGTTCTGAGGCATTAGATAATATCGAGTTCACTGATACGTTTGAGTTTCTGTCTTGAGACTTTGTCACTGGGCACAAATGCTGAATATGGGATTGAATAGGATTAACTACACTTGTCAAACTTCCCAAAGGTGATTTACACTTGTGGAGCGACTCTCTCGAGCCGCTGAAGTTGTTAAGTTTGGTCTTTTCGAAGCGGAGAATCATATCTCTAACGCTTGCTCTGTCCTTTCTGATGACAACACTGTCTTCGTCGGAAGCATTTCCGGAAGACGACTGGAGCTCGTAGTCGAGCCGGGTGCAACACTCCTCTTGTGTCATGGCGTGGTGGTAGCAAACACAAGGTTACACAAGCCGCGGGTGCGGGTGAGCGGGCTCATATCAAAAATTCCGCGGTGCGCACCTCCGACACGCGCGCGCTACTGATAACCAAACACGACTGACAGCAGCGCGCGCGCCACACCGCCCACCGCTTTCATAAAACACCAATGCATAGAGAACACACTGCCAGCTGGAAACGGAACGCGCAGTTGTACTTAAACTGGACGAATTTGAGTGTACCCTAGAAAATGGTCTTTGTTTGGTTCTTTTGCGCTAAGTCTTATGATTTAAAAACAAGTAATACAACATTTGAAGTATAGTATATATAATTTCATAATCATCTAAAAAAATATGGACTCGCGTTTCATCGACAGTCCCGATCAAATAACAAGATTATAGTAATCTTACTCGTTTTTTAATAAATAAGAATGTCAGATCAATTAAAAAGAACTGTCAAACATGACTGTTTAATTAGATTAAGGACACGCCTGACTTTTATCGTGTTATATGGAACAAAATCAGTTATATTAAGATGTTTGTTTATCAAAAAGGTATCAGTTGTTGTTGTCCGATTGGCAATCGGACTACAACAAGCAATCGTCTGGGTCACTAAACTCAGGTTTCAAGCTTCAAGCCAAGGTTACCTCAGCCGCCTACAATACAACTAGCATAACTAAGACGGCCCACTGACCAATAATTATTAAAATAAAATCTGTCAGTACAATTAACACTAACTTGCTTTAATTACCTACTTCTGATTTATGCTTTTTAAAAGAATGCCTGTATTTTGTAAGACTTGTAATGCAATTTAAGTTGAACACACTCATGTATCAGATATTATATTCGGTCCATTTTTAACCGAATGATTTACACTTATCCGAATCGCGTGCTTGAACATGCTACCTGCTTCTGAAGCATGATAATTATGTGCTTATAAAATGCATCGTTCAATTTTAACTGAAAACGCTATTATTGCTGCATGTTTTCTAGATTAAAATCTACGGAGAGAACTTGATTGCTATGCCATGAAACGTAAATAGGTTGACCTATTTTTGGAACTGAAGAAAATATACTAAACAATGCCTTACCTATTGTAAATTAACGTTCTTAGCATTTGTTTTAGTTTAAATTTTAAAAGTTATTATTGTGAATCTATCAATGGAAGTTTCATATTATAAATATTACATAGTCTCCACTCATCAAACAAAAGAATCAAAGTAACATGGTGTACTTATGACTTTCTAACGGGTAACGTTTTTATGATAGAAGCCTTATGAGGAAATGCGGACGGAGAGACTTGAAAAAGTCTAAGTAAAAAGTCATAATTCGAGGTTTGGCTCTCGCCTATTTCCTCCTTCAATATTGGATCAATTTAAAAAATATTTCATAAACTGAATAAGAAGGATATATACTGGGTCACTATGTTTTTCTTTTTTCATTAATAATTGTCGAATTTGTACACTAGGCCTCTGTTGACAGCGGTTTAAATCGGCAATTTGAGCATCATTTTAGGGTTCTAGTGCTTATAAAAATAATGTATCATCAAAAAGGAAAACATAGGGACATAAATATGTAGTTTTACTGTGTAAAAATCATTGCTTTACGGTCATTATCCAGAAATAAAACAGGCGAGAGCGTTTCTATGGAGAAAAGACTACCCGCATTTCCTCTTAAATATCTAAGAAATAAAATAAACCTTCGGGATTAAAAATAAATATAATTAATTGTTTATTTGTACAACATAGAAATCACCATCAAAATATTACACTATTTGTTCATTATAATTAATCGAAATCTAATTTCCTGAAGGATCCTTCTACTCCAAACAAGTTTGAAGAGTTCTTGGGAGTGCCAGGCCTCTTGGACTCGTCAGAGCGGGCCTCCTCTTGTTTCAAGAACCAGTCGCCGTAACTCTCTACTTTAGCTTTCCAGTGATCTGCGAAAATGACATTATGTGAGTTTCTAGTCGCCGCCAGCGCGGTTGTGACACAGGTTGTTTACACTTTACACATGACATTTATTAAATACTTAGTTAGTGCTATATGTTTTGCAGGTAATTCTTTTTTGTTACACAACAATACACCGCATGATAAAGTGGCTTATTAGTCGATTCACACGAATATACTCGCCCGAAAAGTGCGAATCGTCACTTTTAAATAATATTAGGTATATTTTCTATAGGCGACACGCACGAAGTTAATTTATTTGTTGACGACAACTACGTATACTTTTTCTTGACTTCATTGCATAAAATTCACAAATACACACTGACTTGTTCATTGTTTTTTTTTTTTAGAAGAATCGTATATTTTTACAATGTTTGTAAATTTGCACAATGAATCTATCACATAATTAATTCATCTATCATTTTTAATTGTTTTAATTTTATTTTAGGAGCATCGTCTTCACATATAATTATACAAAATGTTGTAAAACATTTTAAAAAAGTAACTGTGGAGTTTCTTTCCCATTCTTCTCCATACAAAACTACCCTTTGGAAGGGGCGACTAGAATCAATTGATAGTACTTTTATTGTAAATTTTGACATTCAAAAGTACCATAAAGGCTCCTACAAACAGGCGCGACACGCGATATAATCGCGCGCGACACAAAGGCACCGCAAGTCGCGCGACTTGCGGTGCCTTTGGGTCGCGCGCGATTTTATCGCGTGTCGCGCCTGTTTGAAGGAGCCTCAAATGTGCCTATTTGAAATAACAGCTTTGACTTTGGTACCTGTTAATTCTTGCAAGTTTCCGTCGGTACCGCCATATTCAACCGGGAGGACAGACTTTGGTATTATTTTATACATGGCCGCATAGTTTTGATTATGGACACGAATCTGAAATCAAAACAAAGATGTTATTACTTGCCTGCTTTTGTTAAGTCTGCTTCAGAGAATCGATGCTAGGTTTATAATGCAAACGTTCAATTAGAAGTTGTATCGTTTTATTTACAAAAATACCAGGTAATATAACTAATAATAAGATAATACCTATTAATTCAATAATAAGTAATATCCTTACCCTTTTCTTTAATTTCTCTCCTAAAAATGCTTTAAATATTGTGTAAGCCGTTTCAAATCCTGCCGGTGTGTTCAGGATGTGGTTTCCCTTTACTCGCACTGGGAGAGCCTTCTCGAAGCACTTTATCACCTTCTTGGCTAAGGCTGGAGTCCATTGACTTAGTACACTTATTCCTACATCTTGCATGTCGACTACTACAACCTGAAACAAATGTTTGATCCAACAATGGCCATATTCGTATTAAGGCTCCTTCAAACAGGCGCGACGCGACACGCGACACAAAGGCACCGCAAGTCGCGCAACGAGCGGTGCCTTTGTGTCGGCCGAGATTCGCGTTGCGCGTCGCGCCTGTTTGTAGGAGCCTTTAAGGCAAAAGAGTCAGGATAGCCCGCGAAATTCAAATTATCTTACGTTTTTGCAATTTGCAGGTCATTATTAGGTTGTATATTGATCTAAATATGATTCGCGGCCGTAACACATATTTATTACTTATAATCATAAAAATCATCAATACATCTCTCTAAGTTCATTAATAGGTACTATTATATTTATTTATATGTATATAAATACAATCGTTATACATACATTGAATGAGTATTTCATGTAGTCATTACATTTGAGGCCAATTCTAACTCAAGTTGTATGGCTGATTCTAAAGATTATAATTCTGTGAAGTCGTATTTGTTACGGTCGCGAATCATATTTTAATTAAAATACAACCTGACACTGACCGGCAAATGGCAAAAAACGTAAGAAAATTTGAATTTCGTGGTCTAACCTTTGCGCTTCCCCCCTTAAATGTTGATTTTCAAGGCATCTTTTCATTAATATAGATTCACATTCCTTGCTGAGTTCTTATTATGGAAAAAAGAAAGACCCGACACGACCCTCATAATCCCATCCTGACCGGAATGTCGGTAAAGTGATCCTACCTCGCCAAAAACAGAAAAATTGTCATCTTCGAGCATTAATATCTCGGTCACCATGAGAGCCACCTTAATTAAGTCAGACAGGTGATACTTAGAGGGGTCGAACACCCCTAGCCTCATTATACATATTCGTGGGGCATCTTCTCCTGAACAATTCTTCAGTGGTAGGAAAACTCTGAAAGTAAATGAAATATTCATGTTTAATTATACAACAGACACGAATACTACTGCTAGAAAATATATGTATTCGCACAAAAATAAAAGTAGAACACTGAAGTCGTTTCCAAAACCACATTTAAGCAGAAAGTGCCCACTGTTCCACTTTCCTCATTTAGTAAGCATTGATTAGACGCTGGGGTAAAAATATTTTCTTACCCGAGTTTAAGTATTTCTTGAACCTTTGTCCCGCTGGGAGCTCTGTTTACGAAAAATTCTGGCACAATAGTTTTTAAAGTGTAATACATATCCAACTTCTCTTTTGCTCTTTCGAGGCTGTATTTTCCACCGCGCAAAAATCCTGTCAGCCATTGATCCGCTGAAAATAAATTGTTTTTTGTTTTAATACATTTATTGGCTGTTTCAGATTCATATTCCTTCTCATAGTATGGTTATCCTTGGAAAATGCCTAAAACAAGAATATCACTCCGCAATTTCATGTTGGGAAATAAGTCGCAATAGATACTTGCAATTGCAAACGAGACTTGCAGCGACATCTGTTCAATACCGTACTGAACTAATGGTAAAAGTACCTGTCTCACACACAGACAGCAGGCTGTGGTTGCCAACGTTTTATTATGTAGCACTGCTGCTTTATGTCATGGAGTGTTGTTAACATAGATGTCGCTACTATAAAAACATGTAGTACATAAATAGATTATATTTATGCGTGTCTTATGATGCTGCTTCATATCATAGTATTCCATGAGTATTTAAATTATGGTAGTATTTTAATTTATTTTAAATCCTGTACAGTCGCCAAAATAGATAAGTAATCAGGGTCGTCGGATATAGGTACCTACTTTAGTTGATGTTTAATAAGAAACCGATGGATGTTTTTTAATGAAAAACTTGATAAATGAACTGTAAATTAAATTGTATTCAAAAACATCCACCGGTTTCTTACTAAACTTCAAACTATATCCTAAGACCCTGGTTACTTATCTCCGTTGGTGACCGTACCTTACCTATACCTTATTTTAATAACCTTACTTACTTGGTTGTACAGATTGCAGATGTGGCTGTTTTCTGAGCCATTCTCTAATGGCTGCGACATCAGACTGAATCCTTCGGGGATCCTCATTGATTTCTTTGGCGGCCTTCTTCGCGAGAGCCGCTGTCAGAGGCCGAACAGCCATTTTCGATCATTGATTGGTTGTCAGGTCTAGGTAAATCAAAAGATATAACGTCTTATTGTAATTAATCACGGATCAGGAGAAAATGCTTACTACATTACCTAACTAATAGCTATCTAAATGATTCATCGTATCTTATGACTCATTTTTGTTTGATAAAACAGTAGCCTAACAGAATTGACTTTTGTTCAAGGTCAATAGGTAGTAGGTGTATAATATACACACTCACAATGGGCCTTATAAGAAGGCTAAAAGTCACCCAAAGGGCAATGAAAAGGGCTATGCTTGGAGTTTCACTGCGTGATCGAATCAGGAAAGAGGAGATCCGCAGGAGAACCAAGGTAACCGACATAGCCCGAAGAATTGCCAAACTTAAGTGGCAGTGAGCAGGGCACATTTCTCGCAGAACAGATGTCCGATGGGGCCGAAAGGTTCTGGAGTAGCGACCGCGTACCGGAAGACGTAGCGTTGGAAGGCCTCCCACAAGGTGGTCCGACGACCTTGTGAAGGCCGCAGGAACCCGTTAGATGCGAGAAGCACAGAACCGGTCGATGTGGAGGTGCTTGGGGGAGGCTTATGACCAGCAGTGGACGTCTTTCGGCTAAAATGATGATGATTATATAATATACACATGGGTATAATATCGATCCATGTTTTATCTTTCAGTTTGTGAAACATGAGCGGCTATTCAATACTCACATACAATATCAAAGCTACCTGTATTTGCTTACCTTTAGTACCTACAACTATGCCTGCCTACCCGATAATAAAGGCTCTCCCTACAGGCACGTTTTATCTGTCGATAATATCGGATGCGTATTATTTAATTGCGATAATGCGTCCCGATTTCTTGCCACACAGCTGCGTTTTTATCGTCCGATATTTCTAACGTGTGAGTATAACCTACGTTACAGGCGCGCCCGCACTACGCGTTACCACGTTATTAACGCAGGTGTGTGTAAGATCGTATTCGTCCTAATACGAAATTGACTGAAACAGATATCGCAATAACGCATCCAATAATATCGAGCGATAATAACGCGCCTGTGGGGTAGAGCCTTAAGAAAAAGTCTTAAAATAAGCAATCCAAAAAAGGTTTCTATTTAAAATGTATCTCCAGTCTTATCTTAATTTGAATTGTAATAAAATGAAAATGCGAAATTAAACGGAGTAGATAATTGTAATTACTTTTTTATTTTAATGAAAATAGCAACACAACAATACGTAGTTTGTTTATTAAGCGGGTAATTAGAGTATATCAGACAGAAAAATGGGGATCTAATTAGCTAGCAGTTTATAATTAGCAACTTATTAGGCATAATTGTTTGCATTGCATTCTCGTTGGTCACTGTTATTACAGGTAGGTATTTACATGCTTGTTTTCATAATGTAAATTTAGTAATTTTGTAAACATTAACGATTTTAATTTTGACTAGGGTTGGCTGTTATCAAGGTAGAATTTACTATTGAAGACGTCGGCACAGCGTAGACCTTGCGTCGGAGACGCGTAGATCCTGTGAGAGGCAGCGTAGTAGACGCGTAGAGGTGCGTAGTAGCGCGTAGAGCGCGTAGAGGCGCGTAGCAGCACGGAGGCGCGGTGTAGGGGCGTATTTGCCAAATCTCCATCTTTTTGCTGGTTTAAAATGCGATCGCTTTTCATCGTGTTTTTCACCAAATTTTCGCATACTTTATAAAGTAAGTATCCCATTATCAAAATTATAAATATTCTGCTTTTTGTGTTCAAGTTTGGCCACGAAAAATCTTTTTAGAACTCCACAGAAAAAAGTCAAAACTTGTTGAAACTTATTAATTTGGGAGACAATTAATGTCAATATTCCTTGGGATTTACTGTCTCGGAGACATTCCTCTCAAAGTTTTGATTGTGTTTCGTGCAGTAAATTTTCAGGCTCCGTCTTATTAGTACCACGTGGTGAAGGCCTATCTAATTGATATGATGGAATAAAAAACTCAACATGGTAGCGATCACCAGTCACAGTAACAGCAACACTTGTCCAGTAGCCTCTTCAAAGAAGAATGGTGCAATTTCTCCACCTAATGAGACGTCAGTCGAAGAGGACTTTGCAGTAGGGTGTCCCGAAAATTTTTTTTTTCGCTTTTCGCTACTCAAGCCCCCTCAAAAGTTGCATTAAGGCTCGTACACACAGGCGCGACGCGACACGCGACACAAAGGTACCGCTCGTCGCGCGACTTGCGGTGCCTTTGTGTCGCGTGTCGCGTCGCGCCTGTGTGTACGAGCCTTTGTTAGTTTTAGATTACCGTAAAAATAATAAAAAAAACATAAAAAAATATCTTGAGGGTTCTACCGGCATTTTTTTTAATTTTTTTGGATTCAAGGATCTGAATCAGGATCTGAATCTGAATCAGGATCTGAATCTGAATCAGGATCAGAAACAGGATCAGAATCTGGATCAGAATCAGGATCAGAATCAGGATCGGAATCAGGATCAGAATCTGGATCTGTATCAGGATCAGAATCAGGATCAGAATCAGGATCAGAATCAGGATCCTGGATCTGAATCAGGATCTGAATCAGGATCAGAATCAGAATCAGGATCAGAATCTGAATCAGGATCTGAATCTGAATCTGAATCAGGATCAGAAACAGGATCAGAATCTGGATCTGAATCTGGATCTGAATCTGGATCTGAATCAGGATCTGAATCAAGATCTGAATCAGGATCTGAATCAGGATCTGAATCAGGTTCAGAATCAGGATCGCAATCAGGATCTGAATGTGGATCTGGATCTGAATCTGAATCAGAATCAGGTTCAGAATCAGAATCTGAATCAGGATCAGGATCAGAATCCGAATCAGGATCTGAATCAGGATCTGAATCAGGATCTGAATCAGGATCTGAATCAGGATCTGAATCAGGATCTGAATCAGGATCAGAATCAGGATCGGAATCAGGATCTGAATCAGGATCTGAATCAGGATCTGAATCAGGATCTGAATTTGGATCTGAATCAGGATCTGAATCAGGATCAGAAACAGGATCAGAATCTGGATCTGAATCAGGATCTGAATCAAGATCTGAATCAGGATCTGAATCAGGATCTGAATCAGGTTCAGAATCAGGATCGCAATCAGGATCTGAATGTGGATCTGGATCTGAATCTGAATCAGAATCAGGTTCAGAATCAGAATCTGAATCAGGATCAGGATCAGAATCCGAATCAGGATCTGAATCAGGATCTGAATCAGGATCTGAATCAGGATCTGAATCAGGATCTGAATCAGGATCTGAATCAGGATCAGAATCAGGATCGGAATCAGGATCTGAATCAGGATCTGAATCAGGATCTGAATCAGGATCTGAATTTGGATCTGAATCAGGATCTGAATCAGGATCAGAAACAGGATCAGAATCTGGATCTGAATCTGGATCTGAATCAAGATCTGAATCAGGATCTGAATCTGGATCTGAATCTGGATCTGAATCAGGATCTGAATCAGGATCTGAATCAAGATCTGAATCAGGATCTGAATCAGGATCTGAATCAGGTTCAGAATCAGGATCGCAATCAGGATCTGAATGTGGATCTGGATCTGAATCTGAATCAGAATCAGGTTCAGAATCAGAATCTGAATCAGGATCAGGATCAGAATCCGAATCAGGATCTGAATCAGGATCTGAATCAGGATCTGAATCAGGATCTGAATCAGGATCTGAATCAGGATCTGAATCAGGATCAGAATCAGGATCGGAATCAGGATCTGAATCAGGATCTGAATCAGGATCTGAATCTGAATCTGGATCTGAATCAAGATCTGTATCAGGATCTGAATCAGGATCTGAATCAGGATCTGAATCAGAATCAGAAACAGGATCAGAATCTGGATCTGAATCAGGATCTGAATCAGGATCTGAATCTGGATCTGAATCTGGATCTGAATCAGGATCTGAATCAGGATCTGAATCAGGATCTGAATCAGGATCTGAATCAGGATCTGAATCTGGATCTGAATCTGGATCTGAATCAGGATCTGAATCAGGATCTGAATCAGGATCTGAATCAGGATCTGAATCAGGATCTGAATCAGGATCTGAATCAGGATCGGAATCAGGATCTGAATCAGGATCTGAATCTGAATCTGAATCAGGATCAGAAACAGGATCAGAATCTGGATCAGAATCAGGATCTGAATGTGGATCTGGATCTGAATCTGAATCAGGATTCCGAATCAGAATCTGGATCTGAATCAGGATCAGAATCAGGATCTGAATCAGGATCTGAATCAGGATGTGAATCAGGATCTGAATCTGGATCTGAATCAAGATCTGTATCAGGATCTGAATCAGGATCTGAATCAGGATCTGAATCAGGATCAGAATCAGAATCTGAATCAGGATCAGAATCAGGATTCCGAATCAGGATTCCGAATCAGGATCTGAATCTGGATCTGAATCAGGATCAGAATCAGGATCAGAATCAGGACCGGTCGATTCTGTAAAAATCTCACCGTGAAAACTTGGGTGATGTGAATTTGTTTTTGCTAGGAATTGACACTATTGACAGCTCACTCCACGCTCACTTCACCCAAGTTTTCACGGTGAGATGGTTACAGAATCGCACTGCTGAATCAGGGTGCTGAATCAGGATCTGAATCAGGATCTGAATCAGGATCAGAATCAGGATCGGAATCAGGATCTGAATCTGAATCTGAATCAGAATCTGAACCTGAATCTGAATCTGGATCTGGATCTGGATCTGGATCAGAATCTGGATCAGAATCTGGATCAGAATCTGGATCAGAATCTGGATCAGAATCATCAGGATGTTCTTTAGCATCGTTGTGATTTGAAAGTTTAAGACACGAAAAAGCGACAGTTTTTACATGTTGTTTTGTTGTTTTTTTAGAGACATGTAAATTCATAAGATTTAACATGGGAGAAAATGAGATAGGAAGCATTATACAGTGTTTTTGAAGGTTTCACTTCTACCACGTGTGAATTGCACACATGCTGTTTTTTTTTTGTCTATGTAAAATAACCAATCAATCCAATCCAAATCCAATGCCAATCTCTTTGATTATACCTACGTAGTGCAATGAAAAAAAGAAAAACGCGGACTGACACAGTCAGTGGAAAGATGTGTAAAACTAGTGACGGAGGCTTCTCAAAGCCTCAGCGTTCCTGCACACGATGCCGTCACCGCGCCGTCGCCGCGCCGACGCCGCACCACTACACTGTAGCACAGTATAAAGATCTACAGTATTGTGTCTGGGCCGTAACCTTGAATTAAATGCCTACAGCCGCGCGGTACGTAAACATGCGATAGGGCTGCCCGCCTCCAGCATTTTAATTACATTTGCCTACTTTGTGTTTCCATTTAGTTTTGTTATTGTATTTTACTGTGTGTACATAAATAATAAAATAATTCGTCATTTCGAATTAACCATTTATTTAACATTAATCTGATTACAGTTTATTTCTATGAAAACTTGTTCATGTGTATTTTTAAACAAATTATGTTAAATTATTATTATTATTATAGTTAAATCAAACGTTCAAGAACTACAAATAAAATTCAAAACTTGTATATTAATGTTTTTTTAATCTTTCCTATCATCGTCCTATCCTTAACAGAATAACACAGATTGGAAGAAGTTAAATAGCAATCATGTATAATATAAAAATTATAATTAAAATAATCTGTTCATTGAAGTAATAAACATATTTAAATTAATGAGTGCAAATAAAAGCAAATTTATCAATTAAATTGTAGATTTCATTTCACTCCTTCCTCCTTTCTTTCCTCCTTCTTTCCTCCTTCTCCTTCATTCATACAAAATATTAATAATTCAATAAAAATAATTAAATTTTATTCATAAAAGTATGCAATCATTTCATTAATGTTTTGTTATGATGTTGTCACGTTAAACTATCGTCCGTAAATCGACTTTACAGACAACCAATTTTTTTCTAGTATTATTCATACACACAGTACAATAAACAACTATTATTAATAATAAAAACCACGTCTTTACTTGGAATTATACAAACTAACAAAACACACATGCCCCGAGGTTTTAACACCAGCGTACCTACCGTTTAATGATTCATGAACCGCCTATAACTACCTACCTCACTCGTGTTTATCACTTTCCTTTACTCTATTAACTTCATTTATTAATCCAGACATCTTTTTTTCGGGAGATAAAATCAAATACACATTATGTACCTACCTACGTCCTACAAGTAAGTAAAATTATTTTATAGTCTTACCTTTCAGAGTTTCCAGGTAATCTAAAAAAAGTTATCTCTGGATGCGTTATTGACGAATTCATGCAACCAAAAACAGCACAATATAGCCTACTCGTCATATTAAATATGTACTTGAACTTATTTTTAGTGAAAAAATCGCGCGGTTATTGTTAAAAAAAACAACACACCGTCCGTTCTTCACTGCAGCACAGTCGCGACTGTCATCATGCTGAGCGCATGCCGTGGTCGAGGCGCGTAGGTATAGCTCGCGTTTCGTCCGTTTGTATGAAGACGACGTACTGTATGTCTTTATTTATACTGTGACTGTAGATACGAGTCGCGCGAAGCCCGCCACCGCGCCGCCGCCGCGCCGCCACCGCGCGCGTTCCCCTCCCTATCTGTTTGATTCATTCACGGGAAATTACGCGGCGTGCACGTTCGTACGCGGCCGGTAATGGAATGAATGAAACAGTAAAAACGCGCGCGGTGGCGGCGCGGCGACGGCGCGGTGGCGGGCTTCGCGCGACTCGTATCTACAGTGTAACGGTGCGGCGTCGGCGCGGCGACGGCGCGGCGACGGCATCGTGTGCAAACGCTTACGGACGCTACAGCTCGGGATGGTTTTATTAGGAACAGATTAAAATCTCGCTCAGAAATGCCTAATTTTGGTCACAAAAACCAGTTCCGTTTTTAAAGTTGCAATTGATTATTTTGTCTTTCAACTATTTTAAACCTTGCTTTAACTCATTGTTGTACCCTTAAATTTAATAAAAACCATTTAAATGTTATTTTTGTATGATTTATAGTTTATATTAGGAACCCCTAAAAATAGCAAATTTGAAAAACTTCAAGGACTGGTAGAGGCCTCAAGATGCCGGATATCTAATTAAATTTTATTATAATAATCGTAATATATGTGTCAAAACGCAACTTTTGATACCTCTTGCGTAGCCGTAGCTCAATTTTTTTTTTCCCCCATACATGAACGGGACACCCTACTTTGCAGTCCTCCTGCGTGGGTCAACAAAAGTTACTAGTAAAGGTCACAATAGTGACATTTGGAACTTTAGGATACAATAATTATTGAAGGTAATGCAGCGGTCATCGTCTTATAAATGGTTCATAACGAATTTGACACATTTCAACTAACTACTTATCTTAAAATTTGACGCTAAATCAAAATGATAGCCAATAAAGTTGTAGGTTCGATCAGAGTTGATCCGAGTTGGCTACTCTATGTAGTTGAAAAAACTGAAAACTCTTAACGGGGTCATTATACTCATCTTTATGACCAACCTTTTCTATCGAATCAACCCTGAAATTTCGAAGAAAACACAGCTCCCGACATTTTGTCGAGTTATGCGAACATAAATGTATGGAGCAGGTGATCTATAATGATGAGCACAAGGACTCTTAAGAAATTTTCAGTTACAGTACCCGGCGATAAATATTGCACATCGACCAATTCGATTCTATCGATTTTATACAAAGAATAAAAATAATTATCATAAGAAGCAAATCATAATTGTTTTAACAGCTCCTAATAGATACCGGACTGTTTGTATTTCGTGTGACAGAGATAACGCTCTACGAAGCCGAAATTAGCCGATTGTCTCTTTCCTTTCTTTTCATCGTCCATGTGCAATATTTATCGCCGGGTACTGTATTTCAATAACACCTTGTATTAAAGAGGTAAAAGACGTCTACGCAGCTTTTACGCTAGACCAAACTTCTATTATAATTCGAATCCCCTCGATCAGTTAGAGCCTAAACTCTACACTTAGAAAGACCCCAAGGCGGTTCCATCTTAATGTTTGAAAACAACATTGTTTTTGTTTAACTTTCCTGAGTAAGGTATCCATTTTCAGATTCTAATGAATGATCATGTTACGCGGATAAATATAAAAATCACAAAACAGGTAGTTTTATTGTTTAACATAACACCACCCACACACGAAATTTAATTGTGTATTTTAATCTAACTCTTATACATAAGTATAACGAAAAAAAGAGATCACTTTTTTCTAACGTTTCTGGCGAATGTACTGACCTACAACACTAACTATACTATAATGGTTGCAAAGATAGAGCGATAATATTGTTATAACTCGATCATTGATAATTTAATTGATAAGATAACGTGATAGTTGTATCATTAAAATAATAGCAAAATGAGATAATTAGGGACACCTCCGCTAGCGTCGATACACGTTAGGTACCTGCTTCGTTTAATGAAATACCTACGCTACGATTAAGTTACACTATCGGTAACTTAATCGTATAATTCGATAGCTTAAAAATGTAACTAATAATTTGAGCTTTCCAACTAAACGTTTCTGGTTGTAACCAGAGCAACCAATAACATGCTCTGGGTTGTAATAAATATCTGAACAAAGACTGACATATAAAACACTACATGTACATATATACTGCGTTCGTGATTAATTTGCCAAAATTTTAAACAAATATGGATTTATGGAAAAATAACTTTAAATCCTACACACTAAAGTTCAGTTTACGCTACAACTTCAAACATTTTTATAACTTTTTCAATAATGCTAGTCACTCGATTAATTAAAATAAAGTTGATATTTGTTCAACTTGAAATTATATTCATTTGAAAAATAAGTTGGAATTGACTTTACCTGTATTTGCAATAAACGATTAAATTGTATCATGATTGTGTCATTTATTAGTTTTGTTGCGAACCAATTGTACATTTCTGGGTTTTATAGCGTTTTGGTATTTTACAGAAAGCAATAGGGAAATACATATCACGTGAAATGCCGCAATTATAGACACATTCAAATGTACACACATTATGTCTACGTTCAAAGAGATAACCATGAAAATATATACATTTCTATCCCTTTTTGTTTTGTCAACTTGTATTAGCTAAACAATTGCACATCTTCACTTAATATAGCACCGATGTATATTATGTGACAATGTAATACTACCTATAATAGAGTTAGGTAGTTATATTACCTAATGAAGTAAACAAACTGGTTCTAAATGTGAATCTTTGTATCAGCAATGGAAACTACAAATCCCTAATAAACAAACTAATATAATATGATAATTCTTGGTATATAACCCACATAACCAGTGGCGTATTTTAAGATTCAGCGCCCTGGGCGCATAAGGGTTGGCACCCCATAAATTAACGAAAAGAAGCAAAAATTTTTAATGAGATATAAAATAAAATCCAGCAGTGTGTCGATGTGGGCTGATAATGATTATATGTAATTAATGAAAAAACAAAAAGTCCATACAAAGAAATAAACATCATTTATTTCAATGTTTTTTTCCCTATTTCAATGTTTTTTTCCCATGAACAGATTGGTTAGCAAACTCATCAATGACACTGTCATAATTAACGGAGTTTGTCAAATCAGCTTCTATAGTCAGAATAGCTAAACTGTTTATAAAAACCTTCTTTGCTTAAAGATCATTTTTTATTCTTTTAAGTACGGAATTATTATTTTTTTAATTTCTTCATGCCTAGTAAGTCAAAAAGAAGGCGCACAAAGCTAAGCGCGAGGTGCGGCTTACACCGCCCCTCGCAGGTTGCCGCCCCAGGCCATGGCTCTTTTGACCCTAGGGTAAATACGCCACTGCACATAACTGATCTAATACAGATAAATCAACTGTTCTGTATTATTACCCAATAATTGGTATCGGGCGAAAATGTTTACGGGGTCAAATATATATAGGGACATATCGACATCATGTTGATATATTTTTAATTATCACTAAACGTAAGGAAAAATACGTTTATTTCGGCGTTTCCTCTCATGTTGCTATGTCGTGTTATTGAGTGAATAACGTTATGATTTAAACCTTTCCTACTAATTCATCATTTCTCACTAAAAATCGTGATCTTACTTAGAATTATTTATTTGACCTAAAAAGTACACAGATACAAAGTGACACTTGAATTAAGAGTGCAAATAGCCTTGCTCCAAATGACCCCATGCTAGGATAAACCAGTGAGACAGGGGTCATAATTGGAAAACAGATGTTTTACAAATATCAACTCGGGATGGTACGACTTGAATTTTAATTACGACTGTTTACTTTTATAATTGATATAATTACGCATTCCAAAATAATGATGTTGCGAGAAGATACTTATCAGGATAAAAATGGTGATTCATTTACTAAATTAATATTTTAATCACTCTACTGATTATATTATCACAATCATAACAACGACAATTGTACACTGAGTGTATTAATTGTAATGTTGTATAAACAACAGTGTCTGACAAACGGCTGATCTGTTAACTCAAGCAGTTATCTAAAACAAATGAATACACAAATATTAGACCTACCTTCTTTACAACAATTTTATCAAGTTCACGGCACTCACTGTAAATGTAAACTTATAGCCTAGTTCCGAAGTATCTTCGCGCAAGAAGTGAGATGCATTTTACCGCCAAACGATCGTACCGAACGCCGAACCGTACGCGCCTGCTGATCTCGCCTTCGAACTTGTAACATGAACCAATGAGCACTATCTCATTGACATTGAATTTGCTCGCTCTATTCCCTTTCGTCGCGTCGTCGTGTGCAACTACGATTCAACATAATCTTTCACACCTCCTCTTAAAACGGAAACGTGCACGTCTTCGTTTACATGCAAATGTAGTATACTATGGTGTATTTTAGTCTTTAGAACAGACGTTGTCTAACAAATGAACATCGGTGTGGTAGATGTAATGCTTCATTACAAATTGCACACAATAGAAAGTGGCCTCTTTATGTTGTTTGCTATAGAGATAGTTTTAATACAGGCCATAAACTTCATCTGCTGATTATGAGACCAACTTTTAATAGGTTGCATTGAACGGTTAATTTTTATTATAAGCCTGAATTGTTCCTCTGCAGGGCAAAAGCCTCCCTTGCGTCTTTCCACGTTTCCCGGTCTACTGCGATTGTGGGCCAATCCTTTAAGAAGGAATCCAGCTCATCTAGAACGGCCAAAGAAAATTAAAATATCAGACAGTGCGACAAAGTCAACAACCACAATCAAAATATTAGTATGACTTTTATTGTAAAAAGAAAGTTTTTAGTGGTATCTTCATGTTTTTTTTTCTATCGTATCAAATTAGGTGTATTATGTTTCAACACGCTATCTACCTAGCATATATCCTGAAGAATTTCATATACATTTCTGTTTTTGTTACTGTAGCCTATATTGTGTGTACTTTTATTGTTTCTAAAGACTTTTTTGTTTTGTA
Source organism: Luperina testacea (assembly GCA_927399505.1). Classification (NCBI taxonomy): domain Eukaryota; kingdom Metazoa; phylum Arthropoda; class Insecta; order Lepidoptera; family Noctuidae; genus Luperina; species Luperina testacea. The sequence goes on along the minus strand of OV656760.1, from coordinate 13,870,384 downwards.
CTGTAGCCTATATTGTGTTGTGTGTACTTTTATTGTTTAAAGAATTTTTTGTTTTGGGTCCTGGAAGCCCCTTAATAATAATATATAATTGTAGTCCAATGTTAGCAATGTTAGCATGTTGTTGTTATAACTACACTATCGTATTAGGTAAGCCTGTGATGATAGTTGTATGTGTTTTAAAATAAATAAATAAATAAAAAAAACAGATTTCACTGCCGAAGACAGAACATTTCATTTTGAGTGAAAACAGTTTTTAAGGATCAGTTTAACCACGCTTGTTAGATGGATTGGTGCTTGCAGAGAGTTGCTAGCATACAGGACGGAATCCAACTATGGTTTTGTGGAAAAAATTGTTTGTTGGTGTTTTCTTTAGTGATGATCAAGAACTGGAATTATATAGGTAGTATAATGAAGAATTAGCACTGAATCGAAATAGCAGGCAATTATGGTGGGAGACGTTTACTCATTGGTAGGATAATGCGAGTAAATAAAATAAATTAATTTTATTTGCTACCGAGGTGCTAGGTTGCTTGCTAGGTAGGTATATTAAGTACTTTTCTCCACGTTACGTGCGCTTGCCAGTAACATTTTAGGAATAGATTCAATCAAGATCCTATGACTATCAGTGAATTGATTTTCTCAGAGAAACAACACAGGTTATCTTATAAATATTTGCTCTTTCAGCGAAGGAGGCATAGTGAACAAACCCATTCTGCCTGAAGCGGCCTTCTTCGTGACGGCTTTATGTCTGCAATATCGTGTTCTGACGCATTTCTGACGTTCATACGCGTTCTAAGCGATGATTGATCTGTGTCGTATCTTACAGAATACCGTGTTTTTATTATTCGTTACTTTAAATTAGAAAATAACTGCAGTATTCTTCTCGAAAACACTTGCCGTAAATATATGCATGAATATTGAACATACCAATCAAAATTGCAATAGGCTCGCCATAACATGGGACTTAAATATAACGATAACAGGCCTAATGTGGGTGTTCCTACTATATAATAGTAGGGACACCTCTACCAACCCTTTGACGAAACAAAGCGTTATGTTATGTTATTGCACTAATTGATTAAGAATTAGGTTAACTATAGCAAAAAAACTTCGTTCCGATAGTCAAGATTGTATCATGATCGGGAAATCTATTTGGAGCTGTATTTTTTACCCGGATGAACATATCCGTAACCGAGAAATCAATAATAACTCAAATAATAAACTTTGTTTTAAAATATGGCTTAGCTTAGGTAGAAGGTGATCATCATTTCGCGAGACCAGCGCACAGCGACGTAATTACAGGCACTGGTTATCTCAGAAGAAGCCGGTGACCATAAAAATGGTTACTTACTGATGATAAATTCAAAAGCCTAAAAAACTAAAATTTAAAAAACCAAGTTCACGAAGCAGGAAAGATTTAATAAAAATATTTTACTAAGAAACAGTAACATTATAGCTGTCCACACACGGCTCAGTCTATATCCAGTTTCCTAAAGGATCCGTCTTCCAAGAAGTCAGCGGCGACAGGAGGTCCAATCCGTTTGGACTCGTCGGTACCTAGCTGTTCCTCAATCTTCATCCAGTCATGGTACTCCTTGAATTTTGATACCCAGTACTCTGAAATTACATTTTAAACTTCATAAATACCTAAGTAAAAGTTATTCCTGAAGGAAAAACCCAACCCAAAAAAGGGCCTTTTTGGCGCAGCCGTGAGGCACACTTTCCTGCTAATTTCTTACATCGGACTTTGCACTTTTTATTTTTATCTTATTTTTTATCTGATGTACGACTAATATCTAACTATCTGGTGTATTGTTTGTCTCTTAGTCTGTGCTAAATAAATGTATTTTCTTTCTTTCTTTCCAATAATATTCTATCCGACCTTGGAACCGAACCCAGGACCTCATGCTCATCAGTAACGCGTGCGACCACTAGACCAACGAGGCAGTCAACTTCATAAAGTCGCATCATAAAATCGTATCAGAGTTAGGACAATGGGCATGTGTGACAAACTTCATACAAAATAAGAATAACCCTACTAATTTTATTAAGTAGTAATATCGGTGTTATTCTGATGTATAAGCTTATATTACAGTAAAAATTCATCAAAATCGTACAGTCTTTTTTGCATGAAAGAGTAACAAACAATCATGTCATCCATCAATCCATCCTCACAAACTTTCGCATTTATAATACTAGCAGCGCCCCACGGTTTTAAACGCCTAAGTTTCGATCTCATGGGAATATCGGGATAAAAAGTATCCTATGTGTTAATCCAGGAAATGGTCTATCTATTTGCTAATTTTCATTCAAATCTGTTCAACGATTTACCCGTGATTGACTAAAAAACATCCAAACATCTTCACAAACTTTTTTATTTATAATACTAGCTGCGCCCCGCGGTTTCACCCGCGTAAGTGTCGATTCAGTGGGAATATCGGGATAAAAAGTAGCCTATATGTTAATCCAGGATGTCCGCTACCTCCATACAAAATTTCATTAAAATTGGTCCAGCCGTTTGAACGTGCAGAAGTAACAAACATATAAACACACGCACTCACAAACTTTCTCCTTTATAATATTTAATTAGTAGGATTATACAACAGCTTACCTATAAGCTCCGCAACAGTAGGCCCTGTTCCACCATATTCAGGAGGAACTATTTCTCTCGGGATGTCTTCCATCATCTCTTCTTGTTTCTTGTGGATTTTCAACTGTGAATACAAGCGAATATATTATTTGTAGCGATATAACATAAGAACAATATTTTGCGGTCAGCTATTATACATCCCCCCCGGTGGGTTCCCGCATTGTCGAGGCGGGGGGGCTCAGTAGCCGTGGCTTGGACACCCACGGTGAAGCGAAGAGGAACCCGAGGAGGGGCCGCTCGTCAGGGCTTTTGCCGACAAGCCAACGACACGTAGCGGCCAAAAGTAGGTTGCGGTGTCGCTTGGGCGACATCGCAACTGAGGCGGGCCGCGATGTCGTACCTGAGGCATCGCGGCTGAGGGTTGGAGGCCGCGGCGCGAGAGGAGTGCCGGTATTACGGTGCGCCGCTCTCCCTACCTTCCGCAGCCTTGACGGGGTCGCCACCGTACGATGGCGGACGCGGTGGGGCTGCAGGGGAAGAGGAGTGTCGGTATTACGTTGGCCGCTCTCCCTATCCTCTGCAGCCGAAAATTGGCAGGCGGCGGGGCCAATGTCCTGACCCGTCGCAGGGGGGACCAAGGGTGCCCAGACACGGGGTCGTCTGCATGGCGCCCATGTGCTGGTTTGGTCCCTGGGGTGGTCACGGCGTGCTATGTGTTCTAGTGCGCCGGTGATGGGGAGTACTCCCCAGAGGAGGGTCCGGCAACGAACAGCCGCGGCGGGTTCACGGATGAGTGCTAACGCGTGCCCGTGTTCCCGCCGTAAGCGGCAGAGGAGGACACCGTGGAGTTTTAGTGGGTTAGAGTCCCACATAACTGCACTATCTCCCCGTGGTAGTGCAGTATGCATGAGCATTTCTCCAAGATAAAAAAAAAGCTATTATACATGGTATAATTATTGTTAAAGCATAAAGGTTGGCCTCAAATTATTAAAAGGCGGGCTGATTTTTTACGAAAAAAGGTCACGCCTGTTTGACGGCGAGGCGAAAAGCGATACGGTGCTGATCCCTTTCCGGTTTGATACGTGTGCAATGACCTTTACGGCTCGTCGTCTCCGCGCTTACGGCTCGTCGTCCCCGCACTTACGTCTCAGCGTACCCGAGCTTACGTCTCTTCGTCCACCCTTGCCCCTCTCACCCCTCCCGCGGCTTGCCTGCACCATCAACCAGCGGTCGGCAAGCCGTAAGCCTACCTACTCATGTCTGAATTCATATGGAAAATCAATAATTTTTTTGTATCTAATCAAACTATAGTAAACGTAAAAAAATAAGAAAAATATTTACCCGTTGCTTAGCTTTTTCATTTAAAAATCCTGAGATAAGTGTAAATATTTTCTCAACGCCGGACGGTAAGTTTATATGGTGACTGCCTTTTAGTCGGAGAGGCATGGAATCCTGGAAGAAAAATACACTGTTAAATTCAGTGGTTAAATTGCTGTCATTCCAACCTCGCGTGTATACCTACAAGTTGTGTAAAGCCTATTTTTGACAAGTCTTGTAAAAAAAGCTTGTCAGTAGTGACATGATCAGTTACTAGTGTAGCGGTATCTACAACGCCACATGCAAACAACGCGTCATACTGACGTCACGCAAATCCTGCATCGCGCAAGCAGAGTTTACCGCGCAACTAGCATAGATACAACGGCCCGACATGAATCAACGGGCAGTTGCCCGCCAGACACAACACCCGTCTGGTCGGAGGATCCTCCCTTTTCTATGGAGGTTGAGCGAACTTTACACCCTGTTCCTCATACCTCTATACTAGCATAAGTATAATGATCTATTTCATGATTCATCCTGAAGGCATGTGTAGTGTTAATCGACTTTTGCTGCTGACTGTACCTAGATTAAAAAGATTTTATAGCTACATAATCTTTTTTTCTTCCAGCAACACCATGAAAAAATGATAAAGCCGTGGTATTTAACATTTTCAGTTTGTCTGATTGATATTATGGCATGATACGTACTTGGGTCACAGCTACCAATTTTTTCAACATCGACGGGGTGGCTTGAACGAAGTGTGACATAGTGATACCCTCGTAATCTGTCACGATCTTGGTACCCAACACGCAGGCAATGTCGTCTTCTACCACCATAATCTGGAAACATGGGTTATTAAATATTATTATGGTTTATCTTAATCTTCTTAATATATATAAATTACGTGTCACGATGTTTGTCCGCGATGGACTCCTAAACTACTTAACCGATTTTAATCAAATTTGTACACCGTGTGCAGTATGATCCTACTTGAAAGATAGGTTAGCTCACATCTCCATTTATAATCGCAATATTATTTTATTGCACAAAAACGTTAGCCACAGCAACGCGTGGCCGGGTCAGCTATTAAGCATTATTAATATTAAATAATTAACATATATTAAATATTTATTTCGAATTTATCAGCAGTCATTATTATACCTATAAATGGATTTAGAGATAAACACGTCAACATCTGCCTAGCCTTTCCCCAACTATGTTGGGGTCGGCTTCCGGTCTACCCGGATACAGCTGAATACCAGGCAGTCGCTCCATGTAAAATATTAGATGAAACGACCGCCTGACTGCCTGATTTGACCTCCATAACTGGGTAATACAATAGATACTCCTTGGTAAGATTAGTTGTCAGACTTTCGGGCTTTTGACGACACGTAACGACTGTCAAAGATTCAATCAAGATTGACAACAACGGCTTAATCACCTTAATGTGTGTTTATTCCACAAAAGCCATTAATCAAGAGTTGAAGTTGAAGTGCTTTCCTAGGCACGGAGGGGTATTCCTCGGTATGTAAAGATCCCACCCATCGACGGCCCGACCGATACAAGCGTAGCTTAACCTGATCGATCGACGACCCGTGCTGGTATTACTTAGCCACCGAGGCCCTCTCCGTATGAAAAGAAAACATTGAAAAAAACCGCCAGCAAAAACCACTAAAAAGTTCCAAATAATATCACTTTTCAAACAGTCTGATGCAGTTGGTCTCAGATATTTTAGTTCAATTTCAGATTTGATGCCACCAACTGCGTCAGACTGCTTGAGAATCAATATCACCTTGAAATGATTAAAACCACGCAAGTAAATCAAAATGAGACTGATAGTGAACTTAATGATAAGATTCACAGATAAATCATAAATATGTTATAGATTTTATTCCGATTTGCAACTCATATCTACTTGCAATTTGTTTCCATAATGCAAGTATTTTTGTCTGTATCTATGTATATTCTATACTAATAATAAAGCGGAAAAGTTTGTTTGTTTTTTGGATGCGCTAATCTCTGGAACTACCAGTCGGATTTAAAAAATTATTTCTGCATTTGATAGCCCAATTCTTGAGAAAGGCTATTTAACATAACGCTATGATCCTTAGAAACCGATCAAAAAGAAAAAAGTCAGAAAGAACGCTATGCGGAAACGAAGTGACAGCGCGGACCGGGTGATGCGATGCCAAGGGGTAGGTCGGGGGAACAAGAAGTTTCACGCGGACGAAATCGCGGGCAGAAGCTAGCGGCTTTATTTACCGACTTATAAAAAAGGAGGAGGTTCTCAATTCGACTATATGTTATTTTTTGTATGTTTGTTACGTGATATCTCCGGATGTTATATTAACTTCCTGTCACTGATATTTACATAGCAAGTAGTGTTATATGAATTTTTGTTTGGTAAATACAACTTAAAAGAGAAAAATATTTACAAAAAAATAACAACCGACTTCCAAAAAAGACAAACAACAAAAATGCTGTCCCAGCGATACCGACTTCCGAAATTAAAATCATTTTTTACTTAGTACCTAGTATAAAAGTTTTTTATTCATCGCTTCGCCTGCTATGCGAGCAGAGTTCCAAAAATAAAATAAAAACTTGGGTACGTGATAGAAAACTTTAATCTAAAACGTTACCGATTTTTTAATCCAGGAAGTACCTACCTATTAGGAAAATTCCCAAGTCCTGTTATTACTGGGAATGAGCCTGATAATCACTAAGAATTACACACATCAGTTTTTCAGTTGTAATTTGTGCTAATTCAATCAACTCTCATTACTTAATTAGAGCACACACCTGTATCATCTATTAGTCATTAAGGCTCTCCTACAAAAAGGCGCGACACGCGATATAATCGCGCGCGACAAAAAGGCACCGCTCGTTGCGCGACTTGCGGTGCCTTTGTGTCGCGCGCGATTATCTCGCGTGTCGCGCCTGTTTGTAGGAGCGTTTTAAGTCAGGACCGACACCACTGTTCTACGTAACATAACAGTTAAATTGAAATAATTACCTGTACTAAATAGTAAAGCATGCACATGATGTCGCCCACATTGTGTGTGGATTGATCGTATCTGCCTGCTCGGATGAGGATCACTCGGGGATACAGCTTGTCTTTCGGATTCGGTAGGATCAAAACTGTTCTGAAATAGAAAAATTTAAACCTTAAAGAGTTTCAAAACTGCTAGTAAAACAGTACCAGCAGCGCCCCGCAGTTTCACCGCCGTAAATTTTGATCCTGTGGGAATATCGGGATAAAAACTATCCTATGTCCTTCACCCGGGATGCAATCTATCTCTCTGCCAAATTTCATCGAAATCCGTTCAGTAGTTAGTAAGTAACATACAGACAGACAGACAGACAGAATTACTTTTGAATTTATAATATTAGTATAAGTATGTACAGTACCCGGCGATAAATATTGCACATCGACCTATTCGATCCTATCGATTTTATACAAAGAATAAAAATAATTATCAAAAGAAGCAAATCATAATTGTTTTAACAGCTCCTAATAGATACCGGACTGTTTGTATTTCGTGCGACAGAGATAACGCTCTACGAAGCCGAAATTAGCCGATTGTCTTTTTCCAAAGGTCGATGTGCAATATTTATCGCCGGGTACTGTATAGTGTTTTTGGAAAGAAAAATTTATTTCATTTTTAAATAAATGTAATAATGAAGAAGGTTTAACGGCCAATATATCGACACTTTTTTCATAATCCTTCAACCCACTGACCTGTACTTGTATGATAGAGGTCAGTGCTTCAACCTGACTTGTGATGATGAAATACTGGTGGACTAAAACCTTTCTAAAACAATTAATAAATTATATTTATCTCTCTTCCTTACCCTACTCTGAAAAACTCTATAAACTTGGGGTCCGTTGGTTTTATCCTCAAGGTAATATCAGGAGCCGTGGTTCTGAGAGTGTAGTACAAATCCAGCTTCTTCTTTACTCGTTCTAAACTGAATTTACAACCCCGCAGTAATGCTATGAGCCACTGATCATCTGGAAATTAAAAATAGTCACTTGAAATTCATACCATACGCGCTCGCGCATGCGCATGCGCGCGCGCTTATCATACGCGGCATTATTGGCAGAGATTGAGAGACACCCAAACAATAAGTGAGAAAAACCAATCTTTCCAATAATAAAATAAAGATAATTAATGTGTAAAAATATTTATATAATTTACTTGAATACAATGAGAAATGGCGACCATGGGCGCATTCCAACAAACTTTTATACTTAGAGTAAGTCTTAGCCTGAGAATAAATTTTGAATTTTTAACAGTTTTTACATACCAGAACAGTTATACTGTCAGACGTCAATTTTATTCCACTAATAAAAGATATCTGACATTGGTAAAATCAGCCCTTTAATTAAGAGCAATAAAGTTAATAAGATCAAACCAAAAACTATAAAACAAAATTAAATCATTATTGTTGACGTAACGTTGAAAACAGTCCCTACAGTATTTGATAATACGTGATCACGATAAACAGATAAATGTAATTACATTTTATTACTCGATTTTAGCACAAGGAAACTCTCATCGGTTTGATAAGCAATCAGTTACTATCATATTTCAATAAAAAGCAAAAGGGATGAAATATCCTTGACTATCTCACTATCTATAAAACCCAGAGATTATGTAAAAACATATCATCGTTTATTTTGCAAAGCTGATAATTAAAAAACCTTTAGTCACAATTCAGCCTACGAGTTTAATTTTCAAGCTACGCCCCTACAATTAAAGAAACTTCAATTCTCTTTTTACCATGTAATATCTATAGATAACTTCGAAAATTCCCATTTCATTTGAAAAATATGGGTGTACTCGTAAAAGTATCTGTCTGCTGTCACACTTCTGTCTAAGTATGTTATGTGATAACTTCTAACATAACATACCTGTTCTTGCTTTCAGGTGAGGCTGCTTCGAGATCCAATCCTTCAGATACTGCAGATCATTAGGAACCTGATTCGGGTTCTCATTTAACTCCGTTTTGGCAATTTGTGCCAGTTCCGGAGTCAACTCACGAATCATTATTTTGTTTTTGTTGACCTGCAAAATACAATTCGATTATTATTACACTATCCAGCACACTAATTGCGTAACACTATCAATCGGAATCTGAATTATTTTGAAGGAAATTGGAAATCCATTGCTTCATAAGTTCGAAAAATTTGTCTGCTCAACATGTAAACAACGCAATGAATGTTGTTGAACTGTCAAAATGAAACCGATTCCGATTGAAAATGTGTTACGCAATTGCCCCGCAGGTTTCTGTTCTAGCAATATTAGCGAAAGCAAAGCGATTCCCCATTTACCCAATATTAATTAATCAATAATAATAAACTGTTTATCTATCGAAAGCTATCAATCAATTGAGCACTGATAAGGATAACCTTACAAAATAAGTAAAAATAAACATTAAATACAGAAGAAACGGTTTTAAATACTGACATTTGTCCACACGGAAAAAACAGCATTTTTTTTAAAGTAATAGAAAGTAAGGTAAGACTCACCTGTGGTATCGTGCGCTGCCGGCGTATCGACTGACTGATAAAGAACGGTTGTTATCACAGTCGTGTTGTGAAACGGCACCGACTGCCAATGGTATCCAATTATGCGTCAAGCGTAATCAATGTCCTATTTCAACCGTAATTACTCGACAAAAGTGTAATTCGACTTTGGATTAACAATAATTTGGAACATATTTTAGGCACAGTATTTTTCCCCATTCCTTGTCGCCTCCTCTTTCCGCGGTACACAATTATGAGGGACGTCTGAACATAATTCACATTATTATATCAACCCATTTATATGTATGCAGCTGAAATCACCACTCAAATCACATTTTGCAAACCACTTATCACGTGCAAAGCCACACTTTGTTCTTCCACTGTTCTTAATTCAGCCACTTGTTCAATACTTTTTAGTTCATTACAACTTTACAGGACTTCTACTTACATTTTCAACGGTCTAGTCTACTTCCTTATAGTTTTCTACCGTTCTCCACACGACCCTGAGTGTTTACTTTAGGTAGTTTAAAACTGGATAAATACTTACTCTCAAAATATGCTAATTTTTGTTTATTTCAGGTGAAACCCGGAAACCTTTTTTCCTTGAGACATACACAATCACTTACGCACTTAAATTATCAGGAACAAAACAACATTTGGCTTGTCTTAAAACATTATATTTGCACGCGTTAACTTACAAGTAACTACATATCAAGAAATTTTATGATCTTTAAGTACCTTATACTCCATTTGTGCAGAGTATTGACAACTATCAGCTTATGCTATAGCCTTTGATAAAAAGATAGGCGACCTGCAGTAATCATAATGTAATTTGCTGTAATAGTTGTCTAGTTTAATTAGTACAACACTCGTATCATATCAATAATACCTACAATTGTTGCTATTGAAATATGACAAAACAAGAAATAATACTATGTGAAGAAGCGAAACTGGGCGTTTTGTAAGCCCCCAAACAATGGCTGGTAGGCCGACATTGAGGTCATTCGCAGCTCAAGATGTTACCTGGTACAATCCTGGCTGGTTCAAAAGTCATAGAAATACATGGTAAAAATAACGCGTTTGAAGATTCATAGAAATACATGGTAAAAATAACGCGTTTGAAGATCGATTTCACTTTTGTACAGTCTATATTTTTATTTTTTTTTTAATATCTGGCGGAATTGGGATGTACTATAGGTACATATCAGCCTAACACTTCGGGTAAAGGATCCTTCAAACAGGCGCGATACGACACGCGACACAAAGGCACTGCAAGTCGCGCAACGAGCGGTGCCTTTGTGTCGGGCGCGATTATATCGCGTGTCGCGCCTGTTTGTAGGAGCATTTATAAAGGCGTGATGTTTTTTTATGTTATACTATTTTATTTTAAGGGGCAAATTGCTAATCCACGTCAAGTTGTCTAAAGGATCCCTGGACTCCAAACATGTTCTCCGCAGTCTTTGGTTTGCCTGGCCGCTTTGATTCATCAGTCCCAAACTTCAGATCTTCGTCAAACCAGTCTCCGTATTGATCTAGTTTCTTCATCCAGTAATCTGTTAATAAATTTAACTTTTAATGAACGAACTGATGATTTTGTAAAGGTTGACTTTGGGACCATACGCTGACTTTACTATGGGACCAACTAAGTTAGTCTCATAGTTAAAGTTGTTTATATTTGTAAGTAGTTTATTTTTTTTTACCCTTGAAAGATTACCATTAAATCAAGCCGCAAGCAGTAAGAATGGCTTTCATTTTCACAGTTCGACAACATTCATTGCGTTATTTAGGTACAGACGCCAGCACATCAAGCTACCCGAAACTGTCAAATTTTCTCAATCAACTTTGAACCTTATGCTTCAGCGATAAAGTTGAAAATCTATTAAAGAAATTTGTCAGATTGTAGTAGCTTGATGTGCTGGCGTCTGTACGTCGCTGAGCAGACAAATTTTTTGAAAATATGAAGCAATGGATTGGCTATATCCTTCAAAATGATTCGGATTGTTATTAATAGTGTATTACGCAATTAGGGTGCCGGTCTGTATAAAAAATAAGGGAATAATCTTACCTATGACTTCTTGTTTGGTTCCTCCCTGCCCTCCGTACTCCTTTAGCAATATTTCTAGTGGTACATATTCGTGAAGGGCTTTTAAATCATTGCTATACATATGCATCTGAAAAATATAACCAGTTAATGCGCAAATTCTTAGCTACTAATCCTACTAATAGGTCAGGCTTATGCTAAGTACTGTACTTACTTTTTTCTGATGTTTCTCATTAAGAAGCTTTCTAACAAGATTGAATAGTTTTTCAAACGCCGGTATGGTATTTATGAAGTGTAAACTTTTCAGTCTTAGCGGTGAAGCATCCTAAAATAGAAATCCGTAAAATAGCTTGTCACTAGAATTAATTACAACATACCTACACATTACATAAACCCCGCACTGGGCCGACGTCGCGCGTCGGCGATTAAGGCATTAGGACCTCTCGCAGCCACAGAGTCCTCTCTGTGGCTGCGAGAGGTCCTAATGCCTTAATAGGAAAATATAAACTATAATGTAATGTTCACACAAGCCTCCTGGCTTACACGGTGGAGCACACGGTGGAGGTCTGCCCCGCTTGGGCGGAGCAACGCCGTGTCCTCGTTGAGGCGATCGGCAGCGGCAGCGACCTCTCGCGTCCGGGCCTGGTTCAAGCCATGGTCCGGGGCGAGAGGGAGTGGGGGGCAGTCGCCTCCTTCTGCGAAGCAGTCATGCTAGCAAAGGAGGCGGCGGGACGGCTGAGGGAGAGAGCCACCCGTCCCAGCCGCCGCGGGAGACGCTCCGGGCGTCGGGAGCCGCGCGACGACTCCCGGCCACCGTAGGCGCGGGCCTGCGGGCGGAGAGTAATGGGTAGCTCACCGTCCGATCAGGACCAGGCCCGTGCCGGACGGCGCGTACGTGTTCCACGCGCGCCTCAAAGAGATGTCAGCATTAAAGAAGGGGCCCGTAAGGGCCGAAGCCTACCGGGTCAGCGGGATTGTCCGAAAGGGTTACCGCTGGCCCGGAACATAAAGGGCTAAGGAAGGAACACGGGTGGGTTTTAGTCAGTAAGAGTCTGACACTCCCTTCCGCTCCACCCAGAGCGGGAGGAGTCATTTGATGATTTCCCATCCTCAAAAAAAAAAAAAAAAAGCCTCCTGGCTTGTGTGAACATTATATTTTACTACTTATAGGCACTATATTCACTCGTTTACACTTAACTATCTCAATTATAAATAATTTAATACTAAGGGCCGGTTGTTTCAAACGCTCGGTGAACGTAAAATACGCACGTCAAATAATATCGATTACATAAGTCAAGGCGATAAATCTTGTGAAACAATGCTATTTTTTGGTTTTACTATAGTTAGCGCATTTTTTGACGTATGCGCGTGCGTCAAGTGGACGTGAAACAACCGCTCTAAATTGAATGCAGCATGGCTGTTAAGAAAAAAAAGTAGGGCAACGAAAAATGTACACTTTTTTTTATATTACCTGTCCCGCTATAACTATTTTCTTCAGCAACGTCGGTGTCATTTGCATGAAGTGTGTCATAGTTATCCCTTCAAGATCTATTACATTGATAGTCCCGTTTACCATAAAAGCATCATCTTCCAAATACATAATCTGTAAAATATAAAGAATTTTTTAATACGACAACTTTTTAAAACTGCCTGAGATAAGTACGACGTAAGGGGGCGTCCATAAATTACGTGAGACGTTTAATGGGGGAGGGGGTCTCGGCAAATATCACGCAATATTTTTTTCTGATTGAAACAAAAGCAAATTATACTATTTTGGTCCATTTAATCCAGATTATACATGCTTAAGATTTAATCTTAAGCGTATATCGGAATACGATTAAGATCATTCAATAATTCGTTCGAAAAAAAATTATGTCATTCATACTTCGACGTTATTTATTTATTTATTTATTTATTAACATTTTGTAGACTTAACAGGACAACCCAAGGCGTCTACAAACAAGTTACATTTAGTAATATACGCGTACAGCTATTTGTTGTTAACATAAGTAATATTATTATTAAATACTAATGCTTAACTACTAACGAATAGTGATTACAGCATTTACAGCTTAGCCTAGATACTTAAAGTTCAGTTTGAAATCAATATGGTATGCTATCGTGTACTACTTACTAGTATGACAGTGTGTGAGGTGGACATTTGCCGCGGATATAATTTTATTCAATTTGTCAGTGAACAGGTCCACATCTTTAGTTAATAAGATCGAGTTGAGGAGTGCAAGGGTACGTCGTGTGGTTTCATTTCTTGTAGCACGGGTGCGGGAACCAACCACTATACTACTACTGACTGTCAAACCACCATATTTGTGGAAATAAAAGCACGCAGCAATTTTTTTTTTCTTTTTATAATAACAATCCAACGCGTTTACGAAAGAAACCCACTTTTGAAAAATCTCACGTGAGATTGGGGGATGGGGGAGGGGGTTAAATAAAATCTCACGACATCTCACCACGGGGGGAGGAAGGGACAGAAAATTTAAAAAAACACCTCACGTAATTTATGGACGCCCCCTAACTGTATGGAAAGTAGTTAAAGTCAAAAGAATGGTAGAAACGGCATTAAAAAATTGTTAATATCTACACAAAACCAAATACATACATAGCATCATATCAATTACCAGAATAAAATGTACCGACCTGCTGACAACAATGTGCAAACGAGAAGAAATCCGTAGGCGAAATTTTATTAGGATCATAGAGGCTAGGTTTGGTTATGACGACCCTTGGGGCTAGAGGAGACGCCAGCTTCGGCAATACTAACCCTGCCCTGAAAGAATTGAATTATTACAGAATACATTTTACCCAAAATCGTGTAAGTTACCTATTGGGTACCTAGCAGGTCAGGACTCGAGAACTATCTTCTACTAGGTACCTAGGTGTTGGTAGGTACAGGGTGAATTTTATGCGTGGATGGACAAATCGGAATCTCGGGGTTAATTTTGATTAAAAAAAAACAAAATAACCATTAATTATTTATTTTTAGTATAAAATTTGACTAAATCTAATGTCTAGTCTAGTGGTTTAACTTACCCAGTTTGCAGCAAATATTTAAACCTTTGATTATTATTGGGTCTGAAACTAAACAAGTCCGGTGACAAATTTCTCAATGAGTAGTACAGATCCAGCTTCTCTTTCGCTCGTTCGACGCTGTGCTTACAACCCCTCAGGAAAGCTGCTAGCCACTGGTCATCTACAAAATTGTAGCCAGTTACTATACATATCACCCAAGATCTAGGACACAGTATGATGTTGTAATGAGATGGCTCGAATTGCTGGTATGTCCTAGAACCCAAAATTCTTAGACATGTGACATCCACACAAGACCCGCAAACTGGATGACGACCCACTTACAGAGAGAAGGCCTGGGTTCCTGGGTATAGGCTGATCACAGGGCGACAAAATTTGAGATATGAACTCTCTTTCCCAGAAACCAGACTATACTTTTAATATACCTACTAAATGTTCCAATAGAGTATATAATAGATATCTCAGCGAAAAAAAAAAGATATTTGAGTTAACTCAACGTCATTTTAAAGAGAAAGACTGGTCCTTTGAGATGCTATTAATAATTCTTGAAAGAAAATTTGTTCGTTTTTCTCATTTTTGAGGTTATGTAGCACGGCCGATCCGTGCTACATAACCTCAAAAATGAGAAAAACGGTATTTTTTGCACTTTTAGGTTAGGATATCTCGAAACCCTGACATGATAGAGCAATTTTGAGATTTGAATTCAGCTCATCAAAATCCTTCGGAAAAGTATAGTCTGGTTTCTGGGAAATTGTGTAAACGAGTAAACGTTTAGTCTCTCTTCTCAAATTCTGGGATATTTCAGAATTATTCTTATGTGGACTAGATCTACCTAGTTACCTTTGCGAGCATTAGTGTATGTAACTGTTCCGGGGGTTAACAAAGATCACCTTCACATTCCAATACTCGAAGATACGTATTTCAACAATAACAATTAAATTCAATTAACTATACGTATCTTCACCTAAAACAATAAAGCTTTCTTTATTTTCAGTTTTTTCTATAAGTTTTATTCTTTTAATTGGGTGGTTTTAACTTATTCAGAGTTTTTAAGTTTCGTTACTCATCATCATCATCTGCCTAGCCTTTTCCCAACTATGTCGGGGTCGGCTTCCAGCCTCACCGGATGCAACTGAATACCAATATTTTACATGAAGCGACTGCCTATCTGACCTCCACAACCCAGTAACTGGGTAATACGAGACCCCTTGGTAAGTCTGGTTGTCAGACGACCCGTAACGACTGCCAAAGATCCACGAATGATAGCCGGGACCAACAGCTTAACGTGCTTTCCGAGGCACAGAGGGGTCTCGATATGTAAAGATGGTCACCCATCCACGGACCAACCGTGGCAAATGTAACAACTTAACCTGATCGATCGACCCGTGCGGCTGTTATTACTTAGCCACAAGCCCCTCGTTTCACAAAAACTTTTTTTGTGCTTCAGCACAAAAAATTTGACAATTTTAGTTTATCAAATCCTTTTGTTATTTTCCAGTTTATGACTAGTACCTACTTACTCGTATGCTTATTCTAATAATTGCTCTCACAAGGTCAAAACCTAAGAGATATAAATGATATTTACCTGTTCTAGCTCTCAAATGAGGTTGTTTACTAATCCACTCTTTCAACTGTTTTATGCCCTCCTCGAGTTTCTTCGGAGTCTCATTCAGTTCCAATTCTGCCTTCTGCTTCAAGTCAGGATTTAAGGGTCTCACCAACATCATCGAAAATTGTATTTTAATTACTTTGTTTTACTTTACTTCACTAACCAAAGTTCTTCCTCTATCTACTTTCAGACACTTTTCTTGAGTGAACAAATTCACAAAACTTCAAGGAAGTAGTATAAATACAAATATTTATTACAACAAAAACATATTACAATTTTTGTGAACGCTCGTCAACTTTTAAAACTTTAATATATTATTTAAATAACAGGTCAGAGCAAAATTAAAGCGTATGCGTCCGCCACTGTTTCGGAGTCTGAACATAATAAACAAAATGATTATAAATTGTCTCGCGGCCAACCAACTACATATAACTACTTGCAAGAAACCTGTTTATCTTTTATAGACATTTTATTCTTTATTTTTAATTTGATAAACTTACATGGTCACCGAGTTTAACTGTAGATGCTCAGACACTATCGTATGCCTATCTACACTTTTAATTATTATTTAATGAGTAAGCTTGATAATAAGGCTCGTGCTTTCTCTGTTGGGAAAGAATCTTTGCATTGAGACATAAATAGGCTGGTTTTCTATATTTTACTGTAACGATAATCATCAATCATTTTCATTATTAAAAAATAGTTTTACCACTTATAAAATAGAATGGAAAATAAAATACACCTAATATCAATGCTCATAAAAAAGTAACCTCTTCATTATCAACCTAAATGAATGGGTCTGATACAAAAGTTTTTACATTCTCGAGAACCTATGATAATGAACTCCCGACCTCCAAAAATTTTACGGAAAAATAATGTAGAGTCGTTGATTTGCTGCCCTTGGCTCATTCGCACAAGCACGCTTAAATTTGTGTGATCTCATACTTTCGAAGGTTGTTTTGTTTTATAAACAAAACAGCTTTCGGAAGTTTGTTCCTTCTTAGGGTGAACTTATGCTAACCCTTAAGAATTAACAAATGTTTTTAACACTCTTCTACAGAACTTCCTACTGATTTTGATTTCCTAATACAATGTTTGACGTTCTTCAACCAATCCATTATTTTCTAAAGAAATAATAACATCCTACACCTTATGTGAAAAACCATATTTATTTTTTAGTTTGGTACAATAGATAAAAATATTTTATCAATCAACTTGAAGTTGTCTAAAGGAGCCTTCTATTCCGAACATGTCTTCAGCAGTCTTGGGTTTGCCAACTCGCTTTGATTCGTCTGTGCCGTAGTTCAAATCCTCATCCAGCCAGGAATCGTACGCCTTCACCTTATTCCTCCAGTGTTCTGAAAGTTGTCATGAAACCCATTTAACTATCGGTTGAAAATCATATCACATGACTAACCTCTAAAGTCTATTTAAGGCGAAAGCGCCAGGGTAGCCCGCGAAATTCATTTTTTTTTAGGTGTTTTTGCAATTTGCTGGTCAGTATTAAGTTGTACGTTGATCAAAATATGATTCGCTACCTTAGCGGTTCCCCCTTAACGTAATATTAACTATCCGGTTACAAAGAATCTATGGAATAAAGACCATTAATAATATGGTACGGAACCCTCGGTGCGCAAGTCCGACTCGCTCTTGCCCGGTTTTTATTGTTGTATTTCATGTGCGTGTCCCAAATTTTTTTTTTTCGTTTTCTCTCTTTGAAAAGTCATCAGCTCCTGTCGTTAAATTTAGTTACAACAGAGGTACATTCTTCTTAGAGTGTCGATAGCAAGCCCAGAATTCGGCTACGTGTTCACTAGCGTCCATCAGTTCCTGTACGTGCAGACGACAGGACATGCGATATTAGAAGAAAACGATATTAAGTGTCCCATCTTCTGTCGAACTGCACCACATTTACACTCCAAGGCGGAGTCATCTATGAATCTCCTGAACAGGTTTTCCTTGATTCGGCAAACCTGAGTCTGGGGTATATTTAAAGACTTCCAGATTAGTCAAGGCTAACAGAGTTCCTAAAAATTACCAAGTCATTATCTACCTAGACTTTTCCCAACTTTGCGGGACGTCTTCCAGTCTAAACGGATGCAGCTGAATACCAGTATTTTACATGGAGCAACTGCCGATCTAATCTCCACAATACAGTTACTGGGTAATACGATACCTCTTGGTAAGACAGATTGTCAGACTTTCGGGCTAAAATTGCTACTAAATATTTGCAGGAATTTTATCCTCTTCTGTTACTCACCTGTAATTTCGTCCACTGTGCCAGCGGTTCCACCATACTCGGCAGGCAACACCTCTTTAGGAATGTATTTGTACAATTCATCGTAATTCTTGTTATGGACGTAGAGCTACAAAAAATAAACAATATTTATTACAACTCTAGTAGCTTTTCAAACGATTATTTTATATGGATGGTAAGTGTTAGGTATGTGTCCACTTACTCTGCTTCTGTTCTTTTCATTAAGCAACAATTTGATTGCATTGAAGATTGTTTCAAAACCTGGAGGAGTGTTCAAGTAATGTGCCCCTTTCATACGCATGGGCGATGCATCCTGAAAAGTATTTTACATATAGGTTAGTAAGATAACTAATGGCTCTAAGAGGAACTTCGTAAAAAGAACTTGAATACGAAAGAAAGTCTCGACAAGCGGAAGTTGCAAGTTACAAGATACGTGTGAACTTTTTATAATTTCTATTCAAATAGGTCAAAAATAGTTTACCTGTCCCATGGTTACCATCTTTTTCATGGTAACTGGCGTCATTTGCATGAAGTGTGCCATCGTCACTCCTTCTAAATCTATGATACTCTGGCCACCAGATATTGTAGCGTGATCATCTTCATTTAAGAGTATCTGAAAACGTACACATTTGCTTTAAGTTTTAACAGAATGGGGACACTTACTCGATGTACCACGAGATCTGAAATAGACCACTCGGTAGTCATTGTTTTCCAGAAAACTAATGGTCATCTAAGCCAAATAATTATTAAACAATCTGACTTCAATCCAAGGGGGATTTAGACTAATAAACGTATTATATCAGACGAATACATCGATTTCTCTCTTTCAGTCGTCAGTAACTTGACTTTCGAAAGAAGAAGACAAAGCGTTTTGTAATTGTAGAGACGCTATACAAAGTTTATTAGTAAGGAGGTTAATAGATAAGTTACGGCTCATTGAATGAAGAGAAGACTCCCAGCTAAGTCCTGGAAAGCCAATAGGCTGTAAACTCAGCATAAAAATCTATGATCTCTAGTGAGATCATAGATTTTTATGCGGAGTTTGAAGTCTGTTCTAATAAATTTACACTTCTTTCTTTATTTTGACACTAGCTTTTACCCGCGATTTAGCCCGCGTGGATGTTGGCAAATACCCCACGGGATCTACCGGGATTAAAAGTACCCTATCTGTTAATCCAGGTAAAACGGCTGCACTGATTCGGATGAAATCCGGAACATACATTCAGACAAACTGACAAACGAGAAAAATTATATTTTCTATATTTATATTAACTATATTTTCGGCATCAGACTCGTTCCAATATGTTTTTTTTTTAATAATTCCATGTACAGTTTTGACATCGTTTTTATTTTATTATTATAGGTATAATAAAATAAAAACGATGTCAAAACTAATTATGTATGTATAGATTAGGTGCGATAGTTATTTTCAAAACGAGATTGTGAAGTAGTTTTTAAATAAAAAACAACCAAGTACTGACCATCATCAAAACGTTGGTAGCGGACATGACGTCTAACATGTGGTACTTGTTGGGGTCATACTTCCCTGGTTTGAAAATGGATGTCTGTGGCGCATCGGGTCCTGGTGCTTTGGGCAACAAAACAAACGTTCTGAAAACATTAACAATGCATTTCGTGAGACAAGTTTTGAGTATGAATGTGGACATACATAAGAATAGAAAAAGACCAAGGAAACAACGGTCAACGGTGAAGGAAAACATCGGCATGACCTAGACCTAAACATTCGAAGACATGTGACATCTACCAACCCGCACTGGGCCCGCGTGGTAGATAGCACTCCCTCTCACAGAGGCCTGTGTCCCAGCAGTGGGAACATTATAGACTGATTTTGTTTATGCTAAGGAAACGGATGAAGAAAATGGATGGTTTTTGAGAAAGATGATATAGCTAGAAAGAGGCTGCATACTTAGGATGACGGCTGACACCCATAATAAGTTGCGTTAACCTCAAGTCAATCAGGATTATGACTGGAGAACGAAGAAATACTTTTGATACATTACCCCAGACTCAAGATCTCTTCAAAAATGGGATCGGTGTGCTTGATCCGGAACAGTTCTGGTGCCGTAGTCCGGAGGGAGTAGTAGAGATCCAGTTTCTCTTTCGTCCTCTCCAGACTGAACTTGCAACCACGGAGGAAAGCCACCAGCCATTGATCGTCTGGAAATTTTGCATGTCGCAGGTTATTGTATTAAATCAGACATTTCATGAATAGTGACAAAAGCTAAGTATGTAATTATTGAATAGAAGACCTAATCATTTATTTTATTTTTCGAAGCGTTTACTTAAAAAAAATACTATGATAAAATTTGAAGAGGATAAAGAAATTCCCTTGACCATAGAAGGTATACAACAATCAAGATGGTACATAGGTAGGTACTTTCTATTTAGCGGTGCTAGTCAATTGACAGACTTGTGCTGAAACATTTTCAATGATCATTCTTAAACCAGTTGTAGGAAGTAGAACATTTAATAACATTATTTGACGACTTTACTATTGATTAAAAGCTATCTGATAGAACTGGACTATTAAAACAAACCATGGTCAACAGAAGATATCGCAGGTTGATACGAGTACCTGCGACAACGACAATTCTTGTTGATAACTGATTGATAAAGTTTTGTATGACTTAACACTTTCAATAATCATTTATCTTTTTTTAAGGCGCCTTACAACTAATATTTTGTAGATTATAATTTTAATAAACACAACTTTAGGCGCAATACAGACCAAATACGGTAATAGTACAATATGTATTTAAATGCCAGTGTGCTACTAAACAAACATATCTTTTATGTGATTTTTCTCTTAACAAATATGTATCGTACACAGCGTATGTGTTTTTGGTATACGTGACAATTCCTAATTTGTAAAAAGCGTTACGACTTGAAAGGCCTACGCTGTTAGAACCTCTTTTTGTAACCGTAAATGACACCACAAGAACCATCGTGGAGAAAGGCTGTCCGCAAGGGGCGTCCTCTCGCCGCTTCTATGGAACCTGGCCGGAGACAGCCTCACCAAAGCACTCAACGACAAAGGTTACTTCATAGTAGGCTACGCCGACGACATAACCATAGTAATAAATGGCACCTATAAAAACACCCTGTGCAACCTCATGCGCCAGGCCCTGAGTCAAATTAGTAGAGAATTGGTGTAGTAAACACACCAATTCCAATCCAATTGTGTTGGTATATTGGTGCAGTATTGGTGTTGGTGTCAGTGAACCCTACAAAAACCGAATTGATTCTCTTCACAAAAAAGAGGAAAAGACGACACTACAACTACCACGATTCTTTGGTACCTACTACCCTAAGCCTATCAACTGAAAAACCAAATGTCTGGGCATATTTTTGGATAAACAGCTGAATTCGACAAAGCACATCAACTACATCACTACAAAAGCCAGCATTTCCCTCTGGCAGTGCAAGCGAATGCTTGGCAAGAATTAGGAGATTAACCCCAGGGTCACTTACTGGCTATACACCACAGTCATCCGACCAATTATTACATTCAGCTCGCTAATCTGGTGGCCCAGAACAGACCTGAGCACAGCCCAAAGAGACCTCGAAAAGCTGCAGCGATTAGCTTGTATAGCAATCACCAGCTGCTTGAGAACTACACCCACCGCTGCCCTATAGGCAATGCTTGGACTACAGCCTCTACAACCCGTCGTGCGGGAGGAGGCGGCCCTGGCTGCCTTCAGGCTCTATATTTATCAGGAACCCTGAGCAAAGACTCTAGGGTCAAGCACATACGCATAAAGGAAGATGCGATCAAACGGTAGCCAATGATGGCATCACCCTGCGACAAAGCCCCGAAACAACACTACTTCAAAAGCATTACAATATAGCTCTTACAGAGCACAGTGTGATTACTCAGGCCCGAAAGATTTGAGAGTATACACTGACGGATCAAAGACCGACTGCGGAACTGGAGTCGGAGTTTCACACGACCTTAACATAAACATTCCCGCTCCCATCATTCCCGCCGGGAATGCTCAACACGGTGTACCAAGCGGAGTGTATGGGTATTATACAAGCGGTTTATACCATAGAAGCCAGGAGATTTACAGACACCCACTCTTTGACAGCACCTAAGTCCTGGAGGACTGAGGAGGGAAAAATGCATCACATCGAACCTAATACTAGAATGTCACAATGCGGTAGAACGGGTAACTGTATCGAACCGCAATACAATGGACACAGTGGATCGCTAGGTAACTACGCAGCGGATGAGCTGACCAGAAGAGCATCCAGCACGTCAGTCTTTGGACCTGAACCCATTGTGGCAATCCCCTTCGACCAACTACGCAGGTGGCTACAGAAGCACACCCACACAAGCAGAGAGCTGGTGGACCTTGTCACCGAGCTGCAGGCAGTCCAAGGAAGCCATACCATCGTTAGATGACAAGCTAACCAGGCGTTTACTACGTCTGGACAGGAACGGTTTACGCCTGGTGACGGGGACCATCACGGGACACTGGTCGCTAAACAAATATTTCCACACAAAATGCAGTCCCCTGTGCAGGGCCTGAATGGAGGCTGAAGTGCTGAGTGCACAGTCGTCACCCAGATTAGGTCAGAAACACTCAGGACACCCAGATCGTACACAGATGTTCTCAACAAGCCAACTTCTGAAGGGAGGTGGGCTGGTTAGAGTAACCACCGGCCGCCATGGCCCACGCACAATGGTCCACTTGAAGGACTAAGTGCGGAAACCAAACCCAATAACAAAGAACATAGATCCCCTTTTTAAACTTATCATCAAAATGGGTGCATGGGAAAACCAATACGAGCCCTACTCTATTCTCTTGAAAACCCTAAAAAGAAACGAAGTTGTGAATGGTTTGCACCACCACACTCACATACATCTTCGTCATTAGTATCTAACTTATGCCATTTATCTCTTATCCAGCTGCTACCAGCCATACTACGGCCCACTCACACACGACAAACCCTAACTGGCACAACTATTTTTGTTCAAACTCACCAATACAGACTAGCCAGTTTAGTGCTTTTTGGGCTAAAATAATCTAGTTTCTCATAGTTTAATTATTACCTAGCTGCTTTAGAATTATAAATCTATTTACTAATACTTTACACCAATCTGTTACATCATTTACTAGAAACATTTTTGTACTACTCACCTGTCCTAGCATTAAGATGGGGTTGCTTGGCTAACCAGTCCTTAATATTCTGCAGATCAGCCTGCAGCCTCTGCGGGTCCTCGTTCAACTCCACTCGAGCCTTCTCCGCGAGAGCGGGAGTCAATGGCCTCACAGACATTTTGTACAGAAACGTCCTATCACACAAAGAACCCAACTCCACAATGATAATATAATGTCGATAGAGTGATAATTGTACATGATATTCGATTAGCTATCTACCATTTAATCCACCTCGCAATATTAAATAATGTTGTGTGTTTTTTATCATTATCAGGTTCTAGGTTTTGCGTTGACTTTCATCCTTCATCTAATCTCTTCTTAAATAATTTTATGTCCGTGACCACCAACGCCAATCGCTTTCATATTTGGTAAATAATTAGTACTCAATTGGTACTAATTAGTACTCGAACAACATAATTGGTACCTTAGTAGTTTTCGAGAAAATCGACTTTGAAGATGATCTCGAATTAATAATAATAATAAACCCGAATCTCTTCAAAGTAAGAGTGAACAGTAAACTACTGGAGTACTCTTTTTGAATTTCGGGTACTAATTTTCTATGTAGGTTTGAGGAAAGCCACAAGCTTCTCTAACTTGGAATCACCATTCAAAATCGTGGTCCTGCTGAACAATTGCGAGAAAGTTCTCATCGTTGATTTCTCGGTAAATATAAATGTTACAGTTCTGGTTTTTTCTACGAAATAAATCACATAGATATATAGGGTACTAATTATTTGTATAGTCACGGACATAATAATTTTATATTTATGTTTTGGTTTTATTAAATGTCTATCGTTGATTATATCAAGTTTGAGCTCAATCTAATGATCGATATCTTGAACGCCCTTTATTATTACTAAAATGGGTGAGGTTTTACTATGACTTAATCTTTATTTTGTGCGTCATGTATTGTGTACATCGTTTGTTGGAGATCGTAAATAAAAAAATTATTTTAGTTACCACAGCGTCACTTAGTAATAACAAGTTCATCGACCAACACCTTACATGATGAAAGATTGTTATCATTTTCTTAATAAAACTTATCAATTTGTTGCCTACGAAATACATTTTGTGCTAGTACACAAAAATATATTTCATATCTTTTTACAGCTCACGACTACATACCTAAATGTGAAGTGGTGATGGCATAAATGGCGATGTCCTCTATTGATTCATAAATAACACGGTTACCGGCCGCACACGTATTATATTATACACTAGCGACCCGCCCCGGCTTCGCACGGAAACATTATTATTATTATACATAAACCTTCCTCTTGAATCACTCTATCTTTTAAAAAAAAACGCATCAAAATCCGTTGCGGAGTTTCAAAGATTTAAGCATACAAAGGGACATAGGGACAGAGAAAGCGACTTTGTTTTATACTATGTAGTGATTATTTAATAACCCGTTGAAAATCGACGTAATATCCCAGTGCCAAGAACAGTGTTGAAATCAAGAAGACACTAGTATTATACTTTATTGGTAGCCTATTATTTCTGTAAACAATTGCAGGAACATTTTATTAGGTTTTTTTTTTATTGCTTAATGGGCCCTCTCTTGACCTCGATCACGCCTGATGAAAAGCGATGGATGAGGTCTATGATGGAACAAGCGTGCCCAGAAGATGCCTAAGGCACTTGAACTCCCACGCATCGACCAAACACAGCAGGCTGCTTGACGCCGGACTTCGGTGGGAGGGTGATCGCAAACCAGGTGGGCGTTAGCCCTACCACCGCAAGTGAAGAATTGGCCAATCAAATAAGGTGATGGTTGTGACTGTCCAGGATGCGCCGAGCGCTCGATTCAGTTGAGTAACTGGCGGAACAAACTGCGCTACTCGAGGAGGCTTCTTCCTTCATACATCCCAAATTCCCAAGGTAGCATTTTTAGGAGCTTTGCGATGTTAACTTTTAACCCGCAATCGTATAAGCCGTGGCCGAGTCTCTCATTCCTAAGTAGATATCCAATCTGAAGACGATAAGCCGCTTGTGAGACATTTAAATAATAAGATGATGCTTCAGATTATTTCATTTTGATAAGATTAGTTCAGCTGTCACTTCCGGCTTGGATGATACATCGCCCATTCTAAGCTAGATGCTCAGCATTAGCGTCTCAATATTATTCTGGAAACGAATGTCTTTCCCTCTATCTTGTAAGAAAGATGCAATGACTGTTAAAACTAAATCTATAGGACATCTCTAAAAAGATAGAATTTTTGACGTGTAAAGCCGTCCTTTTGTGGTCTTTAGTTGCATTTATTGACAGATATCCTGTCTACTAAAGATAGCAATTGGTTGCTTGCCAGCCTCAATGTTCGTGTTCGGGTTGACTTACTTTTAACCTTTTAGGGGTTATCAAAAGCTACGAAGATCAAAAGTCATAAAACTGTGACAATCTATATACTATATTAATATTTATTAGATATAAAGAGGTAATTTGTTTTTTTGTAAGTATGTAGGTAATCGCTGGAACTACCAGTTAGATTTGAAGAAATCTTTTTGCATTTGATTCAATTCTTAAGGGGCTTACATGACTTAAAGCGCGGTCACTGTCGGACTGCATAGAAAAGAAAGAGAAGCGCGATGACACAACGCTGGTAATTTAATGCAAAATATGAAGCAATTATTTAATTACAAAAAAATAAAACACTAGTATTTTAGTATGTTGCTTGTAGAATAATCTGACAAAAAATCAGAATGATTGTATGTATATTAGTATGGTTTTTATTCTAAAAGGAAAGCTTTTAGAGGTATCTTCATACTTTTTTTTTCTATCGTATCAAATTAGTTGTATTATGTTTTCAACACACTATCTACCTAGCATATATCCTGAAGAATATCATATATTTTTCTTTTTTTTGTTTACTGTGGTCGATCGTATACTTTTATTGTTCCTAAAACTTGCGTTTTTTGTGTTTAGGTCCTGTAAGCCCCTTAAGGAAGGCTATTTAACATCACGCTAGGACTCTTAGGAGCCGCGAAAAAGAAAGAAAATAAGAATAAGATAGAAATTAGAAGATAGAAAGATAGAAATTAGAAGATAAAGATTAGCGAAAATGAAGTACTAACGCGGGCAGTACGTTGTTTTATTACATAAACTGCTCCGGACCCGTCACTAACCAATTATAGCTAATTTCTATTTCGTTACCGAATAGTTTATTTTTCATCTCCATTATTAATAGTTTCTATTTCGAAATCCTGTTTGTTGGCTCACCGTAGATAGTACAAGCAAAAATCATAAAGCCACGATTGTTTACATCGAATCATTTTTTACGTTTGCTCAAATTGTTTACACGAACTCATTCAGGAGCCAAGAAGAGTCCAAACATATTTTAATTGTTTGAAAATGTAATACTAACTTTTTATTTATATGAAACAGAGCTTGGTAACATTGTATATCGGTTGTTGTACTAATATTATCTTTTCTTTAGAAGATCTAGATTCTATGTAGTTTTATGTTAAAGAGGTGTTGAATGGTTCTCATTTCTAGCCACCTTTGTACCACCCACGCTCTTTGGAACCAAGAAATCGCATCGAATTTCTGGTTTTCAGTACGGTAATTAATTACAATTTCAATAACATTTCTTTACAAATGATAATCAGGAACACCTTTCATAACACATTCAATAATTAAATTAAACACACCTTGTTTTAAACAACACATTTATTTTTGTGTATTTACAGTTATTATAAATTATCTACAACCCTGTTACAATAATTTAAACATTAGG
Source organism: Luperina testacea (assembly GCA_927399505.1). NCBI lineage: Eukaryota > Metazoa > Arthropoda > Insecta > Lepidoptera > Noctuidae > Luperina > Luperina testacea. The sequence continues at coordinate 13,843,072 of OV656760.1, read as the reverse complement.
TATGTTACTAACCAAATCAGATTTCAGGAAAACTCAGTTTAATGCAGTTACCTACTCCTGATTATGATGAACCTGGTTTTTATTTCGCTGATTTCATTTCGAAGTGCAGTTGTGTCGAAACCAAGTAGCCTATTTCCTAGATGACTGCTAAAGTGTAATACGTTAGCGTTATGCTATTGTGGTCGATTAACTATAATCACCACAATAATAATTTTCCATGTCGGTCGTTCGCCATCCGCTATAGTTCATTTTTATCTCAGTGGGGCGAAGCAAATTGCCTCTTATTTTAACATCGCAAGCAGCATATTTTCGCATTACAATCAATCAGAGAAAGGTTTCGACTTGATAATCGACTAGGTTTTTTCTGCCATAACTAAAATCGGGTTTGTTTAGTACGTACCATTTACATTATTTTTAATTACTGGCTGTATTGATTTTATTATGACACAATTGTTTCAGTGAACAACGTCAAAGTTATCTTTGTCAAGACTAAAAAGATCACAGAAATACTGTATGGCCTGATAATTACAGTAACATGACAATAAATAGATAATACTACCTATAGTGACATTTTATGCTTTAGTTTTTCTTTACAAATATAAATTGTGTGAGATCTTCTTCTAGTGGCTTAGCCAACAAATGAATGAAGTACAAAATGTCAGATTTAACAAATAACCTATTGCAAGAAAAGAAAAGTTTATTTAAAATTAAATTTAGACTAATTCTTTAAGCCTCACTCACTAGATGGCGCTACAAGATTCATATTCAATCAATGTATTCAGGAAACAAAATTCAAATATTAAAATTAAGACATCATATTTATTTCTAGATGATTAAATTAAAGGAAAATACTATGACATACCTCAAAATCACAAACATTATGTGCCATTGATGGCGACATATCTTACTTCATAATACTAACATTTGAACTAGAAAGCATTGGAAATGTAATGCATAAACTTACAAATAAATATTTACACTTTTCTAATAAGCCTCTGGGTGCACTTCGATACTAACTGAGGCATGTACATTGTACATTACTTAGTAATAGGTAGAAAAACATACACGAGAAATGGGTGTGAAAATTTGTAACTCGATATATTTTATTGTAATGATTTATTTCTTTCAGGTCCTAAGTTAAACGCCAATCGTCCTCATAAATGCACACACAGGAAGGATTGATACAAGACTGACCAAAGCCAAATTGATAGTTTACTGAAAGGAATTGGGTATCTACACGACACCGTATTTAACCAGAAGGGTGAAACAAGGTAGAAAAGTAGGAAGTACCTACATACATTTTTAGACTTAGATCTCATTTACAAAGACATTTTATAAGGTAGATATAATAATAGTCTGTTTACAAGGAATTCGAACGAACATTTGTCGCTTAAAGGTTCCTTCAAACAGGCGCTACACGTGATAAAATCGCGCGCGACACAAAGGCACCGCAAGTCGCGCAAGGAGCGCGCGAGCGGTGCCTTTGTGTCGCGTGCGATTCGCGTCGCGCGTCGTGCCTGTTTGCAGGAGCCTTTACATGTCGAAGAGTTACGATTACTAGTTGTAGACATTGACATAATAGGTACTAAGCTCTATGGTACAATTACGAAAATTAGTGTCTTCAATATTAGCTTTATTTTTCAATTCCATACCTATTTGCTGTTCCTATTTTCGGTTTACCTTTGAAAGTAGTGCATGACTCAACCCCGGAATGATTTCTTCACCGTGATTAGTTACTCGTTCAATCTCCTCGTTTTGTTATTAGTCCCTTGCCTACATACTCAGGAATTTCTAGACCACTTGGCTCCAGCCAGTCGCCGGCTTAACACAATTAAACAATCAAATAGGTTATTCATAAAATACAAATTCGCTCTACTCTACTCAAATACGGACGGTTTCCTATCGACTCTGCAAACACAACGGCGCTCTTGGCCTCAATAACTAACAAAGATACCTACACTTAACTTAAGATGTTAAATATAATATGAAAAAATACTTGGTATAAGTAGTTTCATAAATATGATTAGGCGACCTGTTCTCCACCTCGCATCTGTAGCGATATTTATCTATTAACTTATTTTAACCACTGTCATACGTTTGGGCGATCAAAAGTTGGCGAACAGCTTGAGTTCATCGGAGTCCAGCGCGCGCACTGCTTTCCAGTCCGTCTCGGGATACTCGTCGAAGTTGGAGGTGTCTCCTTCGTACGACACTGCCGGCATGATCGGTGGCTGTGGACAACACAAACACAGTTCAACAAACTCTAACAATAACACTCTCTAACACTTAGTTAACTTATATGTTGTGCCTATCTACTATCGTTTCCTGTACAATGTAAATCGGCCAATAAATAAGCATTAAAGTATTAACGGTAAAGTATTATTGAAATTAGGTAACGTAAACTTCGTGAATCTCTGTCGGCCTCGCGACCTAATTTAAATCAGTTCTGAAATCGTGCTTCGATGGTATTGCGCAAAAGTATATTGAACTCGAACTGCTTTATATTGTTCCAAATAAAACAAAAGTCTTCCTCATTATATTCTTCCGACATATTTGCCAAATAATAAACAGTGCTCAATTTTCTACCTACTTTTCCATAAGTGGGCGTTTATAATACCAGTCATCATCGATCTATTTTAAATCCAATAATAAAGTGGGAACATAAACACACATTATTGATGAGCTAATATATACCTGAAGTTTCTTCAGGAAGACGTCAGCCCAGTCTATGTGCTTAAACCATCTGTGCCGTTTGACGTCTTCGGTACCGCACTGGAAATGAAACAAACATTGCATTAACGAGAATAAATACACAAATAAAACCAGTGCAAAGATCATCGAAGAACTCAACCGACAATTACTGAAATGTATACGAGTATCAGTGAAAGATCAATCAATCATAACAGCGATATTGACTACGAGCATAATGCGCATTTGTGGGTGTCCGGAATTAGACCAACTTTGTTATTATTGGCGTTCGCGACGTTCTTCAACGGTTAGACATCGTAAATTCTCAGATTTAGAGTTAGCAGAGCATATCGGAGCTTAATTTATTATTGTACGGCGATGCCAAGCGGGCCACTCGCTTTAATATCAGCAGGGAATTGTCTCATAACTCCTCCAAACCTGCGGCAATATCGTTATTTCTCCAATGTAATAAAATGTATTGATGGAAAAGTCGCCTCTAACATTATAGGTACCCACTTTCCACAACTTTCATATTACGCAGGTTTTGTGATAAGTATCATTACCGCTTCTACAGTCATTGTGCTATTATCTGCGGTGTTGCCGGATAAGAAAGACGTTATAAATCAAAACACTTGTTGCGTCTGTTTGAGACCTCGTGATTCCTTTGACCTAAATCTACTTTCTCCTTTTAGTATATCCTTGACCTAATTAATAGGGAGGGCCCTTAATTAATCTATTCAAGTTCCACTAAGTACCTTAACGAAACAAAGATTCGGTAGCTGATGCCCATTTTATGAAGACTCGTGATAAACATGGAGTAACATATGTACTTACGTAACCCATTCAAGACAAAGCATTGGCATCAATATAATCAATTGATAGCTATCTAAACCGTGTTATAACTATCTAGGACTCTGAGTGTAGCACTCGGCTATCATAGGTAATCACTATGTAGGCCAAGAAAAATGCGTGCCAAAATTATTACACTCTAGGATCAGAAAACAGATTCAGTCCGCGAGTCACCACGGCTAACAAGGCTTCTAGGGCAGCACGAGACATCGGCAATGTATCGTATTTGCGTCGTGACACTCGCGACATAAGTCAGCGGCGGGCAGCGGCTTTTGAAGTCGCTGGCAGACACCTGACTGATGGCTTTCTAAACATCTCAGCGACATCGCGGCAAAAAGCTCGGTGTAAACTACCAACCACTAACTGCAACCGTTTAAAAATACATTCTCAGCGTGATACCGCGACACTTTATTGGGCACGCCGCATCCCGATTTCTCGCTTTAGCCATGACCACATAGGCACGACCGAGGAAGGGATATTTATAACATAGTCTACTGTACTATACAGAATATGACATGGACTTTCTATTTGACGATCCGCATGTTCCTCGTATGGCTCGAGATTTGTCTATCGCTACTTATGTGGAACTATTATTATGTAGTTCTGAATCAGATCAATCAAAGCAATAACGCTAAGAACGTTTATTTTTCTATTATCAATAATACAACCGCAGTTTATTACAAAATGAATCGTATATAAAAAACAGTAAACAGTGGTTCTGGTCAAGTGCCTAGAACTCAATTTCTATTTCCATTCTTCTTTATTCAATGTTTTCCAACAAACATTCTAGGTGATACCAATTTTTTTTAAATCCCTCTCAAACTGTATAATGCAATGAGAATTCAGATTTATTCTGACCAAAGCTCAACGATCTGCAGTTGTCCCACTTTTACATTTAATTCGTTTTACTGTATTAAAACTGAAATGGTTGAGCAAAATTGAATCGAAACATCTAAAAACTTGAACAAATTCAAAAAATCTTTAACATTTGAAGTGTCAAGAGTTACCTAGATTAGAAAATAAATATGGAAATATCTTGGACCACGGCCAACTTCAAAAGTTAAATAAATTTACTTTTAGGACACAATCCACTCGATTTAAAGTGCATGAAAGAAAGGAATTTTAAAAGTAGGAACGCAACATACAGCTCAGCGATGTGGAAATTTCATTTCATGTATCTTTATCATTTACAGAAATCTGTGCTTTCTTGAACTGAGGATCTTATTATCTTGTCACAACAAATGAATAGCCCACGCAATGCTCTGTTGGACATGTGGTTATATCGAATGCTCGTGCGCAGTCTGTCGCGTGTATAATCCAAAACTGGTGCCGAAACGGGTCAAGCGCAAGGCTGAAGTATTTTCAGTTTGCGTAAGCGTAAACCACAGCCGGCCCGTGACTTCGCAACAATATCTGCAGTTTATATGTATGTACTGTGCATCGCCCTTCAATATCATTATAGCGGCTGACAAAATTGTACCAATGTTTTATACGCTGAGGTCAACATTATGTAATAACTACCTACAGATACCGGTATGATGATAGGACTCCCTTTTCCGCACTTAGACTCTCATTCGGTCCGTTGTGCGTGCAGATACCGGTATTTACAACGTTCAAGAAAAACTAATTTCCTGTTGATATTATAAACTCTAAGTAGAGAAAACACGTGGAGTGAAAAGTTACATACAAAAGGTACATTTAAAGTAGGTACCAGTGACGTTTTTGATTCCTTTCCAAAGAAAACCTCGAGAAATAATTCTTCGAGTAATGTTAATCGATAGTCCCGGCTAATTATTACAAAAATTTAAGGTATTTCAATTTGGCAAGTAAACAAAACATAGTAAACGGTAATTAATTTGATCAACGTAACCCCACGTGCGTATGCGCGTGACACAAAGTTGTAGCATATAAGCTTGTAGCAATGAAAAATGGAAATAGAACGTGAAGTGGGAATTTTCCTCAGGAGAAAAGATTTTTATAAAATATTAGGTAGGTAATCGGAGGCTTAAACTGTTTCATTTTCAAAACAATTGTTTTATCGTTGGTTACAACTAGCTTAAATTCTTAGCCCCGCTTGCTCTATTTAAAATATAATCATTCTGTCTCTGGCGTCTTCAAACCGGTACGATGTTTTAAATTATTTCAGCGCTAAACGTATTTAGTGGTGTGTTGTACAAGGGGTCCTTAGACGAATAAGTAAGTAGGTAGACTAAAAGCCAAAATTCGATTCATACCTTCATGTTTCCCAGCCTCTTGGTCCTATCCTGCACGAGCAGCTTCTTGATGACGTCCTTAGCGACTGGGTCCAGGTGCCGCGGCCACTCCACCCGACCGTTCAGGATCTTCTCGTAGATTCCGAACGGGTTGTCGTCGTAAAACGGAGGATAACCCACTAACATCTCGTAAATAAGCACGCCTGAAAATTAAAAAAATAAAGTTTATTAATAAAATCGATAAATAACATCATCAAAATAACTTTATGATCGGCAATGACACAGAAACAATTAAGTCGTATTTTACACAGATATAAATACCCCTAATGTTAGTAATTGCAATGTATAGTAGATAGTCGTAAAATCAATTCTCACGAGATGATCAACGTCATGGTCTTTAATTAATGTTTCATTTAATTAACTAGTAAAGGCTATACATTATGCGTAGTAGGATATATGTGCCAAAGCTATAATAAGTTGAGAATTTTATATCTCAGCCAATAATTAGCAATTAGTAGAGAAAATTGCAAAGAGTTTAATGTACATGTATCAGCATTTGAAAGGAGTGTGCTAGAGGTGCGCAGAAAATACAAAATGTTTCGCCACTAACAAACGACTTCAGTAATTAACACTGAAAATATTGCTACTTATATTAAAATAGGATACCTACAATGTGCTGTACTGCAAACTTACTTTAGCACTGGTATGTTTAGACTACACAGTAACTTGATACTGGAAAATTGTGGAGCAGTGGCGAAGTGCAAGTATATTTTGTATTATTGTTGTAATGTTTATAGAGCATAATGCCAAGCGCGGGAACTACGATTCACAAACGTGTGCCTCTATAAATAATGTAAGTATATAAATTGGCAAGGAGGCGCTGTACCCAAATGGAGGAGACACCAGTAAATCAACAGAATACTAAATAATAAGCAATGATGTACACAATTCATGATAACGGCGCCACAGAAACTGTGCTTATGAAATATATATGAACAAACAATAACAAGTGTCGAGAGACACTTTACGAGATGTATAACAAGAATCAACTGAAAATACAAACAATAAATGACTGTAAACATATAATGCGAGCGAGTATACAAATAAAATCTTTGACAAATAATACTAGAGTCATCAATGTCAATTAGGAAAGAATCATAAGACTAATTAGTTAAATAATGAGCCCTAAAATTAATTCCTTAGTTCGCACGTTGTCTTCATTAGATCATCATCTGCTATACTAACTATAGCAGTCCCTGGGACACTCCGAATTGCGCACAAACAATAGCAAATAAAATATTTTAGTAGGGTGACAAAAGTATTTCCGGGAGACTTGAAATTTTATCTATTATATTATCACAAGATTACATAGTATTAAAAATGTTCTTGACTGTTATAAATTCTACGAGGTTTATAAACATTAACAATAATAACGAAGCCTTTCCTCGAATACAAAGAGTTTGATGGCGTGACTAGAGCCCGTTTTATGCATTACATTACCGCAATGTCATTTATGACGACGTAATATTATATTTGTTTTCTGAAAGGCAATTCGGTTGGAAGGAAGTACCAGTGATTTACACAAAATAATACCGTTATTATGAGTAACAATGTTTGTACTCACCCAAGGCCCACCAATCGACGGCTTTATTATGTCCTTTACTCTGTATGATCTCTGGCGCCAGATACTCTGGAGTTCCACACAAGGTCCAAGTTCTATCTGTCAGCTTTTTCGCAAATCCGAAATCCGTTATTTTCAAATGTCCATCCCGGGCAAGGAGTAGGTTTTCTGGCTTCAAGTCTCGGTACACGATGTTCCGGGCGTGAAGATATTCCAACGCTGACACGATTTCTGATGCGTAGAAGTTTCCTGCGAACATAACGTTTAAATGCATTGATTTTTTTATGACTCTGACCTATTAATTTATACGAGGCGGCCAATGATGTATAAAACGTCATTGGAGGCGGCCTCATTTTGTATTGGAACGAGTTAAACCCGTGTTAACGGGTTTAACAATTAACAGTTAACTTTATATTTTGTGGCAACGATAACGTAGACGTTGTTTTGTTGAGGCTTAAGGAAAATAGCTGCCATAAAGGTCTAGGAATAAGAAAACACAGCGCGCACCTTACTTTCCCGTAGCAGCTACCGAGGGAAAACAATAATTACTTGACCGCATTTACGCAAAACCATTTGCTTTAGACAGAGCACATAATTACATGTGTGAAATGTGAATGTTGCTAACATTGACTTAAAAATAAATATTATGTATTCATAATGATGTTTATTTTAGGCGCTATCGATGGCTTCAGTTGCATAAAATTTCACGTCTGCCATACTTTCTCCAATATAAAACGGTTAGTTTTTTTCCATGCTGTTTGTGTGTATAGGCATTCATAACTATGATTTAAACTCTTCATTATTTAAATAAATGCCTTAACTATCGTTTTCTCTTGTTTACGATATTTCCGAGATCAGAACGTTAATGTTTTATAGTTCCGTTTTATTGACTCATTAAATTCTTTTGCTATATCTTTCGCACCTATGAATTTAGCTTTTACTTTGGTAACTTGTTTTATTGTTTGTTCAAGAATGAAGCGTTTGTATTGAGCAAGATTTTGTAGATATGAACTTTTTAATTTAATACAAAATCTACGTGACTATCAGAGTCGGTGGAATCTACCGAAGCCACCTACGTAAGTATGGTAGTATGCAAAGACCTAATTAATATAATAATAATAATCTCATTATTTCTGAATACAATTCCATAATTACAATGCAAATTACAATAGTTACCAAAATGTTAGTAACATAAAAACTATGTTAGTAGACATTACCAATATTTACAGGAGCATGTAGCTGACTTAAGTACCAGATGAAAGGACAATCCAGTTTGTTGGCAATGACACTCAGGACATGACATTAAGGCTTCAATATAATCATTCTCACACCTCACATTAATTTCATACAAAGAATAAAGTAGCCCCAACTAATAAATAAAGCAAGCTTTTAATTCAATAATTGAGTTATTTATTAATTCACCGGATTTAAAATGGCAGAATTATTTATTACAGAAAGCTTAATTTATGATACAACCATGAACATTAATTTGTTAAGATATGAGATATATATTTAAAATAAGTGACAGAAACTCATTATTTTATTTTTAAACAAACATTAATATTCATGATGAACAGAAATAAAAAAAAACCAGTTATAAAATTAAGATTTGAACAGGCGCCTCTACGGAGTATTATTATTAGGGAATAGCTTCCACGCGCGGCTTCGCCAAAGTCGTATGTCGATAAAAAGTAGCCTATGTTCTTCGCTAGGATTCAAAGTAAGATCGGAAATCGGTCTAGCCGGTTAACAAACAGAAAGACAGATTTTTTTTAATTGTTGTTTTGTTATAAGTAACGTATATGCATCATATCATATGCATTTAGTAAAAAACTGTTATTTTGACATTAAAAACATACACTTTAATTTTATTTATTTGTATAGATTGCAACTATAGATCATGTTTTCATAAAAGTTTACGACCGGTGAAAAAAAAAATATGGCAATACATGTATTACCTTTGCAATTTTAATGAAATTCTCACATTTATATGTACCTATTCTTCACATCCCCAAAATGTTTATCCTCACTTTCATTAACTGTTGCAAAATGTAATCCGACTAAATGTGCAAATTCTAAATTAAGTTATGGCTTCATTAAATGTATATATGCATCATACGAAACAGTATATAAACATGTTAAATTGTATCCAGGATTAGCCAAATCACGTCTATTTCTATCATGTGTAAAGTCAATGCCAGCTGGAAGAGGCGCGTCGTCACTTCGTTCTCGCGTGTGTGGGCTCTCTAGTGCAGGGAAACTGACGATACTGATTTATTGCAACATACAATCAAGACGTTTATCAAAGTTTCTGGTACCATATTTATGTATTAGATTGCATTCTTTTATCGAACGGCAAGCTATACAAGAACTCCTTACGAGACAAGCCTGTCAGCAAAATGTTCAATGCCATGATGTTCATCATGTTCTTGTAGGCGTTTTATACTTTGCTTTACTTTTATTTTTTATTTTATGCTTTGTATTAATGTTTCGATATCATTGGTATTCTGATGCTTGTTCTTGTTCTGAACTTTTGTTTTTTTTTTATATACTTGAGAACGCCAGCCATGTGGGCGACATGGTGCCACGCGGAAGCATGTCGAATACGGAGTCTTCGTGATCATCCGATCGTCGCATGACATCACACCGTGACTAAACTTCCCAGACAATACTCATTTAATAAACCCATTAACCCGATGTGTAATCCCCACAAAAAACACTGTTTTACATTTTAAAAATAATTAAATGTTCTCCCCACTTCTCCTAAACTTTGACTAAATCAGAGCATGTCACTTAGGCAGGCCGCCTCATCTAATAGAGTGAAAAGTAAGTTTACTTTTTCTTCGAAATGCAATATAGTTCACCGATGGATTTTGCTGGCACAAATCTCATTTTATCAATTGTCTCAAATGTTTTTAAAATTACTTTAGAAAAGCTTTTAATTTATCTTCCACGACTTTTTAAAATAAAACATTTCATCCACATTGCAGTCATCACTTTGTTTTTTAAGTGCACGCTATCCTTCTATCTGCCGACACTCATGGATATAGGTACCTACGTCTTATCCTCTCAGATCGATACTTTATGTTACATAAGTATTTTTAGCTTTGATATCTAAAACCGCTTTCCAAATTTTATCAGTGAAACTTATCTTCTTAAATTGGTGCCGTCGGAAATTCTGTTATACATTATAAATATTTGTCAATATCAAATAAAAAATTACGGAGAAAGAACATAGTTGCACAACGTAATTATTTAAATTTATACATGTGGTTCGCGCAGGAGCGCGAGGCACGCACGGCAGCGCGGGCGCGGGCGTCAAGATGTCTGGCTCAGCGGCAGTCGCCAAATGGCGCAGACTTTTTTATTGTCAGGCCACTGTATCCCAACGTCATGGCTATATAAACCAACACCCATGATACATGGGCTGAGCCACCTTCAGCCACACGGCACCCGGCACGTAGTATTATTACTTAATCTACGACTGAAGCCCGACAGTTACTCGCTCACTCCTCACGTCACTGAACCCACATGAGACCCTATTTCTGTCTTGTCTTTTCTCCAGAAATACGAGGCGGTCGTTTGCCGTGTATTTTTTCAGTTTTTTGCAATTCTGTTTCTCTACACGATACATATCTATTTATTCTACCAGTGTGTGCTTGCTACACATTATATCAATTTATTTATTTTATTTTATGAAGTACCTAATTAAGAACAGGAGCTATTTTACGCTTTGCATATTGAATGGATCGCGACTCCCTATTGTCATGGTTAATATAATCTCAAACATAACAAACCTAACCTAACCTACGGATAATAAAATCTAGGCAATATTTTAGTACATATATTTATACCTATAATGAGTATCTTTTCTCAACTTTTCTCTGCACCCCTCAAAAATCTTTTAGAATAATAAAATAAAAACATATTTTTTTCCAAAAATAAATCGTTCGATTTAGGTTTGATTGTAAATATTTATTACCTTGATTTAGAACCCAAGTCCTAAACAAGCACCATGTTGACATCATCTTCCACAAATGGTTTCCCGACCGGTAAATTCGTAAAGAGTATAATGACTAAGTCAGCGAAAGAAATCGACTTCTTTGAAAGTTGTAATTCCAAATTAAAAACATACGTTAGAAAAACGTGCAGTGTGCAAAACTACGAGAGCACAAACCCTATGTATTCTAATTTTACTATCCTTACACACATCAAACGCTCCAATTCTTTATCAAAGTTTACTATTATGCAACCAAACGTTATGCAACTTTATATAGCTACCGTGCTAATCTTAGAAAATATTAAATGTAATATTTAAAAACGTCTGTCGCCAATTCATTTACGGCTGTAGTTAATGTAAAAGATAGTAGCGTTTCAGTAATTGATGTCAAATGATTATCTAAAAAGCACCGAACGCCGTTTTTCTTTGTATGAAATTCAGCTTTAATGCCCCTAAGTATAGGAATTATATTGGATATAGCATATACAGTGATGTGATAAAATTCTGTGAAAAAGTGAACATCGTGGTTGATTGCAGAGCATCGTGCGCACAAATCGTACGGCATGGTACGGCTGCCTGCGTTGTGTTGGCGTGATTCCAACCGTTATTTATTTATTCCGCTCCAGTTTATTTATTTACAGTGATTAATAAGCAAAATTGTTACTGATTTTTGTTTTAAATCTATTCATCAAAGGAAAAGTTGTGACAACTGAAGATACTGATGTGGTTTGACTTAGATGTCGTAGTTGTTGATGTTCATTTGTTGAGCGATAAAAAGGTCATGTCGTTTAAATAGCATTTCTTTAATAAAAAGTGTAATTACCGATACTGTTGCTGAATCGGCCGGCATTCCTCAGGTAGGAGAAGAGTTCCCCGCCGCACACGTAGTCGAACAGCATGTAGATGCAGGAGTCGTCATGCGTCCACCACCGCCTGCAAGTAATCAGTAACATCATCATCATACGACGCGAAGGCTAAGCTCAAGGGAACTGGAAGTCCACGGTTATGACAACTTCGATTAGTCTTCTGTGAGGTAATTACTATAACAGATGCGTGCCAGATACTAACTCTACTACACGGAAAGGATTCTTAAACAAACAAGCCGATACGATTTTAGAAAATAATTTTAAACTACAAAAGAAAAGTTATTTACATTTCTTAGATTTACTTATTTAATACTTCAAGCACATAAATGTACAGAGGCGGACCAGTCAACCTTTGGGTGATGCAGAGACAAATAGTAGTAGGTGGTGCAATCATGAAAATTGAGGAATAAATATTTTAAAAGATAAGCATAAATCTATTAAAAAGATTCCCTGTTGTTTTTTTCCTAGAGTTGGTTGGAAATCCCTAGTAAACAATAACGTCACTTCAAAACGAATACCTACGCTCTTTATATATACAAAATTTACGTAAATCAATATATCATGGATTACTGATCAGAAGTGACATGGTGACAGTTGCCATATCGTCATTAATAGGGCACGCGCACTGAAATTTGTCGACTCGCGAGACTCGCAGTTGGCGCTTATTCGGCGCCTACAATTCTCTCCACAAATTAGCTCATACTAAAATAAATATTAAAGAGTAATCGATTATTTGTGTAACTAGCGCGTTTTAACAGGTAATTGGGTTAAATGAATCCAACACGGAAAGAGTTCGAGAGTCTAACAAAGAAGTTATGTGGGGCAATCTTAATAGCGCCTCCCCTAACAAAATTACTGAAATGAACTAACTTTACTACAATAGCTACAACTGCCAATGAGACAGCAGAATGACTATTATAAGTTTGTTTTCGATTGGTAGGCTATTCACTGGAAGGTGGAACGCTGGGAATGAAAACAGGGGTAAGTACATTGGCTCAATGCCGAAATTTGGCGCTCACATAATTGACGTGCGTCAAATGCACCCATGCACGTTTAATTAAACATCCAACTGTGTTCCAATGGTAAACATCGTTGTTATGATCCCGCAAAAATAATGATACCCTTTAGACATGTCGCACCAGTCTAGACGCTTTGGATAACCACCAAAAATATTAATTGCATGACATGATTGACGGGGACTTGAATATATTCACTTGGTAAGTGATGTACTTACAGATTTACTATGAAGGGATGATTGATCTCGGCGAGGATGTTCTTTTCGTTCATGACGTGATCCACTTGCTTTAAACGGATGACGTCGGCCATGGATAATATCTTCATTGCCAGATACTCATCAGCAGCTTTGTCACGACACAGGCATACGCGACCGAACGTACCAGTACCTGAAACAATAGAAATTAGAAAGTTATTTCATTGTACTCTGAAAAATTATAAATATTTACTTGTTGCGGTATCCTACTTCGTTTATATACATTCTCATAATTACTGTTATTCAAATACAACACTCAATAACCAGCAATTACAGGATAACAATTGAATACAATAACAGCCGCAAAAGCACCTTGTTTACAAAGCTGTGCATTGAAATATAACTATTGCATGATTATCATTCTATTAAATTGTGAAATCATTGAAAACACAATCTCATAAGTCGTGTTTTGATGAAAACAATTCCGAGTACAATGATATAAATAAATGAATCACTAACGGAGATTCCCGACTCAATGGTATGAGGAGATCAGTGCAAACATGATGTAAATGATCTTAATGCCTTCGTGGTAGTGTGTAAACAAATTGAGAAATAAATTACTTATAAACAAAATTCACTCATCGAAAATGTATCAGAATGTTTTCTGTCTGTCTTTCGATATTTAATTAGTCATTCGACTTTCCCCACCACTGCAGTAGGTAGGATATTTTAGTTAGTCCTTGAAGGCTTGATCTACGAAGCTGACCTTGCTGGAAATAAAAGCTCAAGTTCGTTTATCATTCAGAGGTTCGTTATTGAAATACCTATCTATATAAATAAAGAATAGAAATAAAACAGATACTTCAGACTTTAAATATTCTATGGAGGTTTAACGAAAAGCCTGGACAGAGGCATGTTGGGTCGATAATGATGTCTTAACATTACGTTCCCGGAACATGTGATCCCGTAATTGACCCTTGTAGTGCTCTGTGTAATAATTGAGCTAATTAGTGCACGTAAGCTATCAATTATACCTCTTTGGAACTCGGCACTGACTGCAGTAAAGGCATGTACAATTTATTAATAGATTATATTCCAAACGTTCGATTCCACTGCTCGTTCGGAAGGAACCTGCACCCCAATTGCATAACACACTATTTTTCACAATCCGAAAGATTTTTAAGGAAATTCCTAACCCATTGCTGCATATGTTTAACAAACTCGTCAGCTCAACAATGTAAATAATGCAATTAGTATTCGATTTGCCAAAATAAAAGGCATTGAAAGTGTGTGTTAGACGAATAGGATGTCTTCCTTGGTATTGTCAAGAAGTGGCATAGAACCGGGACTGATTTATGGAATAGAGGGAGGGCTTTGTCGAGCACTGGAATAGTACAGGCTAGCTATAACTATAATATCCCAAACTAGTTTATGAGAGTGATTCTGAAATGATTTTGGCTATCCTTGGGGACATATAGTTCTCGAAGAAAATTCAAGTAATTAATAGGTACGGTTAATCCCACTGATGTAATACCTAAGTCGAGTCTTAGTATGCTGACACCCGCTTTGTTATATTATACTTATTTAGATTTATGATTACATCATACACGTGCTGACTGCCTAGCCAGCTTAATACCTTGAGACCTCACGTGTAGGGCTTCATTTCAATTTCTAAGAACGCCGAAGTAAGTATACGTTAGCTTCATTATTTCACAAGTTTTTCCAAGGACAGCTCTGTGTCATTCAAGGTCATTCTTTTACACAATGAATCATGGTATGAACGAACTAATAAATAAGCTCTGTGGTGTATTTTGTGAGTCACAGAAAGTTACCGCATGATTATGATTATATAATAATTACATTATTATTGTATCGTTATTGTAACGAACTCTGTTTTTCGTTTAGTTCGTGAGTGGTGTTGAAACTTTTCCTTCTATATTAACGTGAAAACCACGTAATAATAATAAACATATAATTATTTATTTAACAGGTACCGTAAACTTAACAGACGGTCATAACAAACGTATGTTAGGTTACTAGTAACACTTCGACATTGTGGAAACTTCTTCAGATTCTGGCTTCACCATAAATCAAATTCCCTAAGTTCAAGCATATTAGAAAATTGTGCGGCTGTTTTCCTGATGATCTTCGATATTTGTCCCAATCCAATTAAAACAATAAATGACTCTCCTACAATCCATATTATTATTTTTAGAGTTCCGTAAACTAGTAAACTCACATTCGCAGTTAGAGAATTGACCGTGACGTATACCGATGTATGGGAGAAAATGTTTTTCAACTACAATGTTAAGTTTGTTTTGGGATAAATTTATCCCAAATGACTACCCAACCCTCCATTATGCGTGGTCCGACTCGACTTGGCCGGGTTTTTATTTTACGGTTCCTATCTTCTTTCTCTATATTCTGTCAAACCAGCGCTTTATTCTGCACCTTACAATAGCACAATGAGCTTTGTATATTATTCAAAACATAGTTTTTCAAATAATTTATTTCAGAATCATCATGAAATCCTCTACTAATATCTGTTTTTATCTATAAAATTCATATATAATTTCTAGTCAATCGAACTTCACACGTAACTTATGTAAGGCTTCATTCATAATATAGTTTTATATTACCTCTTTAAATATTCATGTGCCGGTTACATGCGATATGATTCAATATCAATGTCACTGAACACAGCTTGCAAGGTTCAGAACAATAGGCTGTTGAACCTACGCGATAATAAACCTAGTTGATTCTGGTCTTTGTTTAAAACTGTGATTGTCTCTGTATGACCTTTTAAATATCCGCATGATCATCTTTGATAGCATTTTCTACATTGCTGGTAACTGTTTTGTCATTTTGCATCTCTTTTGCGGTAGGCTACCCTAGTAGGAAGGTAGCAGGTGCAGTAGAGTCCGACCGAAAATGGATTTTGTTTTTGTCCGAAATTCGAAAACGATGTTTTTTTATTATTATCTAGTCGATAAAAATTATTAAAAAAAAATGCAGTTTCCATCTTTTAAACCGACTTCAAAAAAGGAGGAGGTTCCCAATTAGGAAGTCTATATAATATATATTTTTTATGTATTTTCGGGCATAACTCCGTCACATATAGGCGGATTTGCAAAATTCTCTCATTTTTCAATGGACAAGGTATGCCTCAGGGGCCAGGCTCAGGGGTGGTTCCATATAAATTTTATTAACTTTGCTTGGGTAGTTTTTGAGTTAGCTTTAATAATAGGATTTTTTTTCCACTTAGTTTATATTAATGATGTTTTAATAGCTTCCTGTCATAAAAACTTTTTACAAAAAAAAAAACGTTTTTTTTGGAAGTCTGTTGAAAAAAATCCTATTATTGAAGCTAACTCACAAACTACCCAAGCAAAGTTTTTTAATAATTATATTTGTTGTTAGAAGCTATAAAAACCTTTTTTTCTACATTTTCAGTTATTGTGCTTTTAGTTGTAAATATCGATTTTCTCTGAATAAAGATATGAAAGAATTGTTTTGCCCGGCACAACGAATATATTTTAGTCGATCTAAAACGAAAATGAATATTTGGACCGAAAATTGCCGGAAATCGAAAACGAAATTTGTTTAAACTCTACCTAGCAGCCCTTTCAAAATTATTATACGGAGATTTCATCAAAAATTACGTTATTTTTGTAAGATAAAAAATCAAGCTTGACTCGTAACTAATATACAAACGATAATTGGGTCTATTTATTTTGAACACCTTGAGCCAACCCACTTATTATTACGAAACATCTATTTATGAAACGTTGTATCTTATACAGATTTGTGATCTCTCAAAATATTATATTCTCTATACTTATCTTGTTAAAAAGTTTATCACCTCATAATTTATAGATTTACACGAATAGAATTCGCTCTGAGTGGAAAATTTGGTGTTTGATGGTAATAAGGTGATCCGTAAGGCTATCATCAGATGCTTAGTTAAAATAAATCAAGTAGCAGAATGATTTCAAACATATTTAGGCAAACCTACTAAAAAATGGTAAAAACGTAAAACTTTTATCTTTAGCTGATAAAGGCGTACCGTAGAAAGGTCATTACCTATCCCTTCCGCCGCAGATGTCATTTTTTTCGGTCCACGTCATCTGGCGCGCCTGCGCTGCCAATCGCGGAACTACTGCCGCTAAAGTGCGCGGTTACATTAAAATGACGATATCTCCTAAACTATCCAATGGAGCTATTTAAAAGTTAAATCGTTGGAATCGTTATGAAATAAGCTAATTCCATATCCGTTGATTATTAAAAACTTAGACTTGAAGTATCCTGTTTCCGAGAAGATTACTTGAACGCGTTAGAGTTAAATACGTGATGAAAATAGGATGGCCCAGTAAACGGGTTCTATGCCTACCCACGGAACCAGAGTATCTTATTTGTGTCAGAAGGCCGGCCCGATATCTTAAATTGGCGCTTTAATTTGCGTAACACTAGTTACAGCGTGGCCTGACGCAGCGTCTTTCAATTTTCCACACACTTTATTTTCTGCTGTCTCTTGCGCAAGGTTCAGGCGAGCCAACTGCTCGGAAAATAGGAACAGAGGCCATAAAATAATCGTCGGCGTGAAGGAAACACGAGTGCTGCCATCCCTGCATGTAAATGTGCTGTAAATATTTAGATTATAAATATTGATTTTATTGTTGCTTCATTTAGGATGTACGATTTATGAGCGGTTTTTAAGCGGATGCTCTTTTGTTTTAAAGAAATTTCATCGGTAGGTATTGTTGCAAAAATTATTCATCTCTTTTAACGTTGTGGTTATATCTTATCATTTTTATGCGTATCTTCATATTTCATCACCTTTTATCCACGGGTTTATCTAAACTTGAATTCTATTATCACGACTCCGACAGTCTCATCCCACAACAAGGGTGTGCCTGTGCGACGAAGATATACAGAGTGAACACAAACATGTTTTTATGTATACTAATTGCGTAGATGAGGTTATCGCACCGTCGAATATTTTCTCTGAAAGGGACGATTCAGTTACCAGAATAAAATTATACATTTCTTTCATAAATAATTTACTTGGCTCGTGTGGAATCTAATCTTGAAGAAAGACGGATTAGATTTGGCTTCAATAATCCCATCTGAAGCCTTTAAGCAGTAGATACTTTAGTCTTGTTTTGACATTGTGAAGGATATTTTCAATGTTCTAGAAATAAATGACTGTAAAGAATGGTCACATTGCCAGTAATGGATAGGTAGGTACCCCTAGAAGTATTGTAACCTATTATGAGGATTACCTAAAGCAGCCCATGCCTAGTCACCTTATTGTTGTGGCTTTAAATATAAGTAGGTAATAAATACTTAAAGGAAAATTAAAAATTGCAATGGTTCAAACATTATTCACGTTTAATAGTTATTTATGCAACTGTTTAGGTATAATAAGGGGTATTAAAACACGAATGTGGGTGAAAATAGTATCACATGAGTGTTATTTGCTGCTTGTATGCAACTGTACATATTACATAATTATAAACAGTTGCATACAAGACTTTATCTACACCCATGATATGAATCCTCTGTAAAAGTTTCTGACTCCATAGGGTATTGCTCTCTGTTGTAAGAACTCTATGTAAATTCATGGAAAGTTTAATTTCTGAATGCTAAATTAAACTTTCCATTAATTTTTCTAAATTTTTTATCAAAGCTTGTATCACTTATTTTTGTAAATAACAAAGTAATAAATTTTTGCAATACTAATATCGAACAAAAATGGCGGGATACGACCTGAATTCGAATAACCCATAAGTTTTTTTAATTACGGCGCTGTGGTAGTGAAACGCGCAAGCATGACAATGTTCTCTTTTTGAAATTCATAAAGATACCACGAATTGAGTAGTGAGAATGTGGCAGTTTGATAAGTATAGAAGGGATCGAAAAAGCAAAGGAGTTGCATGAAATTTAGTACAACATTATAACACTCGTTTGGATGATATTATGGTTACATTGACACTGATCGTTTTAATGTTGGCAATAAGCTAACTGTTTCAGGAACTTTTATAGAAGATTTAATGCATGGGTGTAGATAAAATATGTATAAGGTGAGTGTTTCGAGATACAACCAGGGGGGCCTAAAAAGGCCACATTGGCAGAATCATAAAAGGATAACATTATGAATCATAATATAGCGAAGACACTCCGTGTTTTTCTTTTTTTCGCTGCACTACGTACTCGTAGGTATAATCAAAGAGATTGGGATAGGATTTGGATTAAATTGATTGGTATTATAGCCCAGACAAAATAAAATACTGAAAAATCCTTCACCAATGGGATTTGATACGATTAACTTAACAGTTAACTGTCCATTATGATTCATAATGTTATCCTTTTATGGTTCTGCCAAAGTGGCTTTTTGAGACACCCCAGACGGTGGTTCTAGTTCCCTTCTTCAAAATCAAGCACATGACTACTTTTCTTTTTTCTCTATTTCCCATGGCAGAAACTCGAATCCTCACCCCCCGTATATCATCACAGATTTTCACATCTTGTCTTCCGAAATTGAGAACCACTTATTTATATATCTATATAATATCTACCTATTATGATTGCAATTGAAATACCTGAAGCATCATGTAGGTATTATGAATTTGTGACGCACGAAAACATGAAACCGAAAACAAAACATTATTATTTTGAATACAAACAAATACCCACAAGTTGGTGCCATGTTGCTTTTTGCAATACCTACCTCAGCTGGTGAGGTAGTTTTATTGTTGTTTATTAAGTAAATAGGTAATTAATATGTACGGTCACCAAAAGAGATAAGTAACCAGTGTCGTCGGATATACAGAAGTTTAGTAAGAAACCGATGGATGTTTTCGAATATAATTTAATGAAATGAATAGAAAACAAACAATTGTTTGATGCCCAATGACTTCCCGCCTTTTTCTTTAATTTTTTACTATATACTTGTATACAATATAATATGTATAAGGTACTTATTATTTTAATGTTAGCTTGTAAATTGTAATTGTTACGTCTTTGTGAATAAAGATATAATCGGACG
The DNA here is from genome assembly GCA_927399505.1 of Luperina testacea. NCBI lineage: Eukaryota > Metazoa > Arthropoda > Insecta > Lepidoptera > Noctuidae > Luperina > Luperina testacea. The sequence goes on along the minus strand of OV656760.1, from coordinate 13,822,577 downwards.
TAAAAACAAACAGTTCATTTATCAAATTAAATTTCATACGAAAACATCCATCGGTTTCTTACTAAACTTCAACTATATCCGACGACCATCGTTACGTATCTCTTTTGGTGACTGTACGGGGTATGTTGAGCGAGATTAAATAATTACCAAATAAGAAAAGAATCTGCGATATTCTTGCAAATAACTACAAATTAATTACAAAACTTATCATCACGCCTTGTTTCCTCGAAGGGTTGGACAGAGGTATCCATAAGGTGCAACCTTTTTTCTTTTTCAGTATTTTATCATCAATGATCCCGCTCTGGGTGGAGCGGAAGGGAGTGTCAGACTCTTACTGACTAAAACCCACCCGTGTTCCTTCCTTAGCCCTTTATGTTCCGGGCCAGCGGTAACCCTTTCGGACAATCCCGCTGAGGGACAATCCCGCTGATAAGGTGCACCCTGCCAGTTAAATTTATGTCCCGTCTCTAAAGGGGCGAGCAAATTGCCATCAACCGGGCTCAAAGACTACTGGCTGCTACTGAGAAATTCTAGATATAAAAATCCAATAACACTATATTAAGTAGGTATAATTAATCTGCCAAGAAAGTGTTTATCGAAAATAATGTCCACGGTTGACATGAAATTTACAAAACCAGGCGATAGAAAACATGTTTCACAATTTGCGTTCCTCGTGATTTGAAATATCACTGATCCGCTTCTTAAACGCCACTTTCACTATAATTTGGTTTAGATTTATTTATGTTATAAATAACATGGCGTTTTAACATAACATGTCACCGTCACCGTTAAACATTTTATAGGTACAGTAGACTATACGTCAGTGGTAACAAAACCAACATGAGCTGGTCTCGTATGCTATGGAAACACCGTATTACGCTAATCAAGCTCAATGTCAAAGTATTATTAGGTGTGGTCGACTGTACTATGTCGTCTTAGAACCGAGTTTGTTTCATGAAGAATCTTGCAAACAAAATACAATGCTTAGGTCCTCACTATCTTTGTCTATAAAGTATAGAATTATGGTAAAATATTTCGTATCTCTGTATGTTATTGACGTAGTGAGTGGGAGCCATTGTTTAGCATACAATCATAGCCGAGCGTCGAACGGTCCGGTGTGAAAATTCATGGGTTTATTCTAAAATTCGGGAACCGAAATATTAAATTTTTGTTCTGGTTCTGACCCCTCCTATGCCCTTTGACAATATATTTCAAGCTTCGATTCAGATTCTGCTCTATTTATGACTAGCTTATACTAAAACTAGCTGAATTTAAATAATAGTAAAACTTCATAATTTCGACTAACAATAAGACTTATTACTTAGGACTGTTATTAAATATAACATGATTCATGCATATAGACAGGTACAAAAAGTAAGATTTTGTGATTCTATAACTCCTAAATACTTTTTAATTGTCATAAAACTTACATTACTTTTAAAGGAAAGCTCTGAAAACACGAGAAGATGTTCTAGACACCGGAATAACTCAAAGTAAATATGAGATTTCTTGGCACATGCCGCACCAGAAACCACTTCTTCTCAGCTTTCTGCTAAGTGAGAATGTCTGCATACCTATATCAACTATGCCAAACATTGTAGGTATATACTAGAATATTGTCAAAATAGAGTTCAGGCATTATACGACTCGACGAGAACTTTAAGGAACGAAAGCACCAACACTGCAAGTAATAAACAAGTGACCTTTATGTTGCGCAAGAGTTTCTTTCACAAACCCATGACGAGTGACGTTTTAGATCTGTGTATCAGTGAAGGGCGCTGAGACTAATTTATTCGTTCACAGTTAAACCAGCGCGGACGCACTTGTCTGACCACTTTCACCGACACTGCGCATAACGCACAAGACTGATGGTATTTACGTCACTATACCCTAATTATATGCAACATATAAAATATATTTTAACTTTTCTCTTATAACTAAAACATTCCACGCCTACGAGCCATACATCAATCTATACAATCTGCTGTTTGGAGTGCTGATTTCAGAAACTAAAATGTTTGAAAAAAAGCGGAACTTGGCTCCGGCACGGGACAGGAGCAGTAAGCAGCATAAAAATAGAAGTGATCTCTTTATCATAAAGCTAAGCAAATCGAATTGAAATATTAGATTCTATTACAAAAAATAAAATAATGGGTGACATTTATGTAATACAAAATGTATCTACCTACGGCCTACGTACGTAGAACGTTCATCCGAAATCAAGTTCTGGTGTATGTAGAGATTACGCAATCGGTGATAGACACGGTACAGGTGTCGAGATGCTGATAAATATTATGTCTAAAACACGGCACGGTTTTGGCAATGCAACCTACTACGACAAATTATTGTAAATAGAAGTCGTAATCATTTTGATATTTCACTTACGTTCATAGAGGACAGGAAGGAAGAGCATTTCCGTGACGTAATGTATCGTAGTATGCGTAGGAGCATCACCTATTTCTGAGACGACTTTCCACTTTCACACATAGGTACCGTCGTCGTTGATCAATATAGGTATCTGAACTGTGCACCTTCATCATGAACATTAATGATCTGTTTTAATAATATAATTTCAAGTCTTATTAAAAGTTCTAATGGATCTCTCAACGGCCAAACACTCGACCTTTGCGCACTTGACCCTTAGTCACTTTCTAATATTTAAATCAGATTATAATTTATAATGGTTTTCACTTCATATGACATCCAAATGAATGGATTTAACGTCATCCATAAAACTGGTAGTTTTGAGTGCGTAAGCGCAACAGCCCGATATCTTCGACCGATCAATAATACTGACACATAACTCGTATTTTACTGTCATTCTGAATTTGTAGTTTATATCATGAACAATGTCTATAGGAAAAGTTTTCGTATCGTTGGAGCCGTCTTTTTTTCCATTTATTTTGTTTTAATTTGGCAGAATAAATTCAAATTCAAAAACTTTAATTCGAGCGAAAATATAATTTTAGGGTTAGTAACATTAAGTCCTTACAACTAGACAGTGTTAGTAAATAACACGATACGACGGCACATGAAGTAACTGACAGTAATGAATCATATACGGACAGTCCACTCTGTGCGCAATCATTTTCTGAACCCTGTTGGGGCTGGCCATGACTCGAGCCACAATCGATGCTGCGCGTTTGCGCAATATTGTGTAAAAACAGTATACACGCGCCGCGCGCCGCCGCAAACATCCCTAACGCACTGCAACGCCATGGCAACCCCATCAGTTTTCTGAATGCGTTATTAAATTGGACACGAAGGGCTTCATACGACGCCCTAGAATATAAAACTTCCGCGCTTCAGCATTTATCACAATATTCAGTCTTTTGTTATGTACGCACTACTTTCCTTCGTTTCCAGAGCATGTTTTTGTTCACAAATCATGTCTAAACTGAAAAAATGCGATTGGTTAAAAAGTAACCAGTGGGCGACTTGAGTAGATTATTTAAGGCATTCTCGTTTGTATAGTCATTTATTTAAACATACCTTTTATCAGGTCAACCAACTCTAGGCACATCATCTTACTTCTTACATAAGCATGGCAGTCGATATTTTATCACCCCTAAAATCTACTGCTCGTTAATCGTTCAATGAAGTATCGCAGTTTTACACTCGTTGTAAACCTGAATATTAAAATATTATACGCAAATATTGAGCCGATCATTCAAAATATTTTGGTTTACGTTATGGCCATAATAATAAAATTTATTTGGGAGTGAACCTTGCTCTAATTTCGTGTAAGTGTATCGTTACCTACATTAGTTCATTACGTGGGCTACTTTTAACTTTCCCTGCAGTTTTCATCGTCAAATGGTTTGTTAATTAGCTTACGTTAATAAAAACAAAAATAAAAAATCGCCATAAAAAATAACGATTCATAAATTAAATTAAATACACCGATGCATATGCAGCCACAAACTTTCAATACCATTTTTCAAAAAGTTCGCGATAAATAAGAAAGTGAAATTCTAGCAATTAACTCTGTCAGCTCTGTATTTTGACAAATATCTGGGGAAAATACATAACTACTTATCTACTCGTATTTCTTTCTGTTCCAGCAGTGCGATTCTGTAACCATCTCACCGTGAAAACTTAGGTGAAGTGAGCGTGGAGTGAGCTGCCAATAGTATCAATTCCAAAAACAAACTCACTTCACCTAAGTTTTCACGGTGAGATTTTTACAGAATCAACCGGCTGCTTTCCTAGCCCGTCACGGTCGGCATCGTTTAGTCACCTCTGACGCAAATGTCTCAAGAAATTGATTCTAAACTCATGTCCTCTGCCAACCGCCGCATGGCTTTCTAATGTAAAATAAGACGTTTGAAGTTCAAACATCTCTTCAACACTTTGTTTTTTATTAGTTCTTTTCCCTCATCTCCTTTAATTCGATTAATTGTTTGCTACAACAACACATGCATTTTTGGGACTTCAGAGAAGTACTTAATCTTTTATTTAAGTATATTTCAGTTTAATAAAGATTATGAAATTTTGTCGTAAAAACCTAAACATAGGTATCTAGTATAGTAATAAAATAAAAGTTTTAAAAACAAAATAATTAAATTTATAAACGATCACTGAAACTTAACATTTAATCATACTCTAAACTTGCTTGTTTAACTCCTCGGACGGGTTCATGCCTCCACGAAAAATTGTTATATTGAATAAATCATTGGTGAAGAGAATGAGAGTTGAGAGGTGTTTTCACAAGCAGTGACGTCATAGCACAGCTGTCCCTCCCGTCACGTCGAGAACTTGACACACACACTATTATTTATAATCTTAAACACTTTTATCAGCATTAATCTTCCGTTGGTGGCGACGCGCTGGTGGGTGACGCGATGACGTCCTGCCAGACCAACCCACGAGCTCCGACCTTCACACGAAGGTAACATAAAAACATCTACATAAAAACCAAGTTCAGCCGCTGTAATGCAAAGTTGCAATGAAATTGATTAGCCATGCAACAAATGCAGAATGGCATTTGCTACAAATTCCTATTAAACAACTGAATTTCTTTTATAACGGTATAGCCATATTTGAGAGCTGTATGTCCATAGAAATAATTTTTAATGACACATATGGATTGCGCTGAGGACTACTTCGGTCATTCTATTTGCATATGTTTTTTGAGAAAGGTAAATAAAAAACTATGTCGGCTGATATTCAGTTCACGAGTGTTGAAAAAGTGGACTGAAGCAATGATGTAGTTCCTACATTATGTAACTAGATAAGTAGATACTAGATACATTATGTAGTTACTTATTTTGATCAATTACAGTAACAAATTACAGGTGCCTGTTTGAATGGCTAGGCATAATAACATTATTAATATCAATACAATACAATATTTTTCAGTGTACCTACTATAGTTTTTAACAGATAAAGTGCTATATAAATATTAGGTACCTAAACGCCTACAGCCAGCTAGGTAGTAACAGAAGCCATTGTGTATAAACAAGTAAGCAAACCTATCGATCATAAGTATATTTGTATTGGTTGACTGCGACCGCGTTTTATTTCGCTAATGGTCCGCAAAGAAATCGCAACAATGGATGTCATTTTTCTGAAGCCGAAAGCCTCTGATGCCTGCCCACTATTGTTCAATAAGCTGTTGAATACAAACAACTTGTTTAACATGAGAATGTGGTTTTGAAATAGGTTGACTCACTCCTGCTGCTGGTGTAGTGTTCCGACAACCACGAAACTTATTTTTAGTATAGTATCCCATAAAGCGAGTCCTGACACCAAACTGGGACAACGCTCCAGTGTTTCAAGAAAAGCTAAATATATCAGTGTGATATTATTCTGGAAATTCTGGAAAGTAACAAAAAAATCAGGTTGATATTCTTTAAAAAAATAATTTATTCTTCTCGTTAAGTGGTCAACACCAACCATATTGCACGTTCTGAGAAACGATGCTATGCTGTCATTAGTCACAACTCACAGTCGGCTCGTTATAAGTACTGTTTTATTAGAATACCGCAGTCTATAATAAACTTCGGTCGTTTTACTAAACCATAACTGCTGTTGTATGATGGCTACATGCATATTTTATAATATTATAGAGGCGGTCTACCTCGTGTCGAGGATGAAAGTCAAAGTTGTGATTTTTGGACGAGACTCAAAGTGTCACCGGTTACTTTAATTTATGAATGAACGCACTAAACTTTACCCGGGGGAGTGCAAAGATTTTCTTTATGTCACGCTCTCGACTTTTTACGCGGAAAAGGTGTAGACAATTTACACACACAAGTCTGTCTCGAAACACACGACGAAAACCAAGTGTCACCGTCGTCGCCCTACACCAAACATACACGCGTAGGTAGCCAAAAGTAATATTCATACGACGACGTGTAATTTTTACAAGTTTCAACGTTGATGGATATATTAAGTACTAGCTGTTACCCGCGACTTCGTCCGCGTGGAATTTAACAAAAAAGTTATTGTTCAGTTCGCAGAGTTTACGATAACTTATTAATACTGTATTCCGCGTAAAGAAATCCATATGCTAATTTTAATGAAATTCTTCTATTTTATGAATCAATATTTTGTTTTGGTTCCTTTTTTTCGGTTTTGCATTTTTAGTTTTTCGTATTAGCTTTATTGAAAAATTTCTTTATATGTATACAATATTTGGTGTACGATTTTCTTGGGCTAAAACAACAACACTACTGGCATTCCTCGCACGTGTAGGTACATGCCACGTATAGTTGCCCATGGGTAAAGCAACCCTTAGTTAAATCTATGCCAGCTTTGCTTAACGTTTGCCCTTGTGACTTGTTGATTGTCATAGCAAAACTGACATTGATAGAGAATTGCAATCTTTTGAATTCAAATGGAAAATTCGACGGTAATATAGGAATCCGTGGTATAAATACTATCTCACCTTTTCCGCATCCGGACAACCTTCTATAACGTTTCTTTGCAACAACACTACTCGCAACCTAGTACGGTCAGCATCAAAAGTCGATTAACACTTCAGTTTTTTTAATCTCAGTTATTGAGCAAAATATTTGTTCGAAATTGCAGCCGAAGTATAATGCGATTTTGAACAAATATTTTGCTCAATAACTGAGATTTAAAAAACTGAAGGGTTAATATTTTGCCCAATAACCCAGATTAAAAAAACTTAAGTGTTAATCGACTTTTGATGCTGACTGTACCATTGCAAAGTTTCGGTGGGTTTAAATTACGGAGTAGTATGATGGGCACGCCAATCTTAAGTTCTAGTTTGTGAAAGGGTAGACCAGGCACAATATTATTATACTGTTTAAAAAGTCTGTTGGGTAATTAACCACTTCATCTGGATTGCAAACTGTATTGATGGAAAGGTATGTTTGTGATTCACCAGATAGCTTATCTAAAATGCGCTAATTAAGCGCAGTAACCTTTCAGTTCATAGGTGCTAAAATTGATCTTTCACACAACCACGAATCTTCTTTGATATTGAGATTGTGAATATCATCATAAATACTATGTATTAAAATTTCAGTGTCCGCCACAACCTGAAAAAGACCGGTAGGTAATTCTATATCATGAGTAGGTACTATTCACTACTGGACTCTTTCCGTCACCAACATCAAGAAGAATTTTGCTTAATTCTGAATCGGCTGAATGTGATTTCATTTCATTTGTTTTAATTTTTTTTCGTGGGAATCAATTTTTTTTTTTCTAAAATATAAGTAGCCCATAAGTTACTCCTTATTAAATCAGTGACAGTCCCGTCAAAATCGGTCCAGCCGTTTCAAAGATTAGCCGGAATAAACAGACATACAGACAGACCGACAAAAATTGTAAAAAAATGTTATTTTGGTATATGTAGGTACCGTGTATACATCCATATGCATTTAGTAAAAAGCGGAAACAAACACTCTAATTTCATTTATTTGTATAGATGTATAGATTTCATTTAATTAGTTTTAATTTTTTTCGTGGGACCCTATTTTGTTTTCTATAATAAGTCGAAGTTACTCCTTATTACATCAGCTATCTGCCAGTGAAAGTCCCGTCAAAATCGGTCCAGCCGTGTCAGAGATTAGCCGGAACAAACAGACAGAAAGGCAAAACTTTTTAAAAATATGATTTTGGTATATTGTTCCGTGTAATCCATACGCATTTAGTAAAAAGCGGTTATTTTAATATTAAAAACTCAAAAAACTCAATGTGCGTGTCATAATATAGATCGATGACTTATGAAAAGTTTAATGTATTCTAAAGCTTTACCTATTATATACCTACACAAATTACAATGATTAAATCAACCGATAAAGGTACTGACAATTACTGGAACAAGTAATTTAGCAACCTAAGAATAGATATTTATTCAAGCGAAGGTTAGACCACGACCGTAGGTACGTTCCAATCGCTAGACTCTGAAAGTCACGAATACTGGGACGGGCACAGGAGCCAAATAATTTTGTTGTAGATTTACACACTGATTTTCCGCCATCATCGTTAGCATTATGGTCTAATTAATGTAACTTTATTTATAGGACACGTTCATGTGAGGGACAGACGTGGTTGCTTATCAAGATGACGAAGAAACTCAAAAAAATTTATCAAAACATATTCTTGGATTGATGAACTAATTTTGTTTAAAGGTATATCTCCATTCTCCATACATTATACGTGCTAACTACTATTGTATAGTGCATTAAACCGCCAATATTGTAAAAACTATAAATATACTGTTACCATTTGGCAATATTGGGCAAACAAATACTTGTATTTGTTTGCCCAATATTGCCAAATGGTAACAGTATATTTATAGTTTAATAAACAGATGCATTCACGAGTAAGTATTACGTTCGATGACATAAGAGCTACAATCATTTTGTAAACTAGTTTTGTGAAGTCAATCCGCCTTCGGGCATACCTACATACAATGTTGCTAGAACATTAAACATTTGAGACCCGTGTTACGAGTGCGCTAGATAATTGCCGATCATTAGTGAGGACGCAATAAAAACTTATGCGATGACTTTTAATAGAGCTTCCTGTTATTAATTTTATCTTTTATCTTATTGGATAGGTAATCATTTATTGAAGGACTTGTAGGTTTACATCAAAATCTAAAGGAGCGTCAAAAACCTAGTCAAAATGATCTTATTCTTTCCCTGGCTCTTTTTCTATTTTATGTTCTTCTTTCTTTCTATTTCTTTCTCTAAGTATTCTTTATATATTTTCCTTTGTGTATCGATTCTTTGTTAACATGATTGTGGTCTCGTGATTTCCTAGTGTTTGCAACCGTTACAGATCCTTGAATAAAACAATTGATGTCACTGTTTAGTTAGAGTTACCAAACCATTGTGATTGTTGTAGACACCGGAACCTGACAATATTATAAGTACTTGCGAAGGCGAAATGCAACGCGGCACGCAAAGTACACATAGATAAAGTTACGTTTTTAATATTTGTTTCACATTTTCCATTGATTTTCGACGCTCGGAAAAGGAAAGAAAATTAGTAAATCCGGTAGTTTAACTTTAAACTGGATGTTGGCTAACAGGTTGCTTGAACCGACGCAGGCTGGTATCTATTAATTAATCTATTTACAATGTTGCAATCTTTACTCAGAGACCGGATGTGGTAGTTTACAAACCCAATGAGCTAAAATATTCAATGGTTTAAAAGTGATTTTAAATATGCTGAAAACTTCCACGACGCGACTTGCTGATAAAACCTATTTTACAATTTCATATACTTTTTATACGGAAACAAAGCCCGTTCGTGACAAAGGTAAAGGTTTTAACATGAAATTGAAGCATGTTCCCTGAATCGCGTGCCGCCGGAATCACGACAAATATTAATCACCCCAGCATACGTAATAAGTGAACTATACGTTTTTAAACGGTAGACGGTACGTCAAATTTATCGTTGTTTATAATAGAGAAATTATGTTGGCAATGAAACAGACATCTTGGGGAATTTAACTACGTCTATTTCTTGTTTTGTACAACATTCGTAGATATTTTCGATTGTACAATATGATCAGCAACTATATATAACCGTTTTCCATATATTCGAGGTTTTATACCCAACGGGATGTCGAATTATTGTGGTGATAGACCCATCAAAGCGCTCAGCACGATCTAAAAACCTTTAATAAAGACTTTACACAAGAAAATAGCGTTTTTAATCGAGGCAGCAATCGTTATGCTAATTTCTTGCAGGTAAGCAATGAATATTTAATGCGTGTGGACATAATAGGTATTTTATATTCATGGAGAGCAAGTTCAAACGGTTCAATGGTCTTTGATCGCGATGCACGTTATCGCTAATGACGGCTCTACCTACTCTATGGCCCTACTGTGTGTCTCTACTTAAAAGCGCGCTTTTTGTTGCCTTGTGCGCGCCTACCGGAATCGGATGTTGTTCACAACGGTTTTGTTCAGCATCTTTTTATTCTACTTATTGTACACAAAGATTAATTATATTATGTACTTATGAATCAGGGACTTGCGAATCATAGATAATTGTTATTTTCAGACGCAATAGTTTGTTATTGTACCTGCTTATATTTTTATCAATTAGGTTGCAAAAACGTACCTAAACAAATGAATTGAGGGCGTTGATAAAAATCTCGGCATAAATCTGATTAGGTTTTTTCTATCAAATCTTATTGTAGATGCAGACTGCGATTAAATTTAAGCACTTGTTCAAGTTTAAAATTGCTACATCATTAAAAAAACACTGGCACTCCGGTAGTGCCGACAGAAGTGAAAACTTGAACAATTACGAGTGTATTTTGTGAATCGTCTTATAAACAAAACACGCGTGTTAAGGTGTGTTCCTTATTTTATAGGGTTTTTTGCAAATCAGGTATGATGACCAAAGTGACTGGTTTATTCTTCTCGTGAAAGGAATTTATTCAGATTTACAAATAAGCACACAGTTATATATCCGTGGTTCAGCGCCATCTCGTCGTTGTTGGATGAACTACGTAGTTAGTACGCGAGGCCCTCGTAGTTCTTCCCGATGTGCATAGATGGCGCTGTCCTCAACAACGCGCGTCTTAAGTTTTACGTCTGACGTTAGTACGCGAGGCCCTCGTAGTTCTTCCCGATGTGCATAGATGGCGCTGTCCTCAACAACGCGCGTCTTACGTTTTACGTCTGACGTTTTACGTCTTACGAATTTTCGATCAGGGTCACGTGACCTGACGCGAATTTAGAAGTTTTTACCCATTCCAAAAAAAGTACACAGCGCCGCTAAAGAAGTTTTCACTTCAAAAAAAACAAAGGTCTATGTTTACTTTATGATGCGTTTACATATTTCTTATTCGTCAAAACCGTCTACTAACCATTTTCCAAACGATTAGACATCATAATCGTCTCTTTCTTTTCGAAAAGCTTTATTATTCGCAATGTTGACTTGGTAATATTATACCATTTAGAGGTACCTACTTTTTAGACAAAATATTCTAAACTCCACATACTACAGCCGACGACGTCAGCGGATAACGTAAAATCCTCAAAACATTGTAGATATAATGTTTTCACTTAACTTCCTAGCGGACGCCACGTTTTGGCAGCATCCGATACAATAAAATCTTTCGAAACAAAGGTTAAATAATACAATATTAGAATATCACTCATTGGAATAATAATCTAAATAATCGTAAAAGTGATCTGGTTATAATGTAACCGGCCATGTGATGTGGGCACTGACGCACGGTGAATTATTCCATCATCGGGAAACCTTTCAAGTCGAACGTCACACGTTTACGTCGACCAAGCTGAAGAAAGTCGCGAAGATTCTTAAAATAATAAACGGTTCTTGCGATAGACGTATTGATGTCACAGTTACTCATACTCACTGAAAGCTTCGGTGATTTTTAATCCAATTTGAAGTTGACCTCCCGTAATTTAAAACTTGACACTTTCTAACATGTCAATATAATCTGCAATAAATTTAAGTTAATTATAAATAACGATTTAAAAATGCGTGATTTTGAACTGCTTGCTTAGTCTTGCGCATTTATTATATTATTACAGTATTGCCTTTTTAAACCCTTATTATTATATTTTTTTGTTATAGTAGGTATATTGAATTTCCGTTTTATAGACACCAAAGACAGTTTAAAACATAAAATTATCAAAAAATCATTATTTTTCAAAGTGGGGGGTACATTTTTGTGAAAATGCCCAACTGCAAAATGTTAAGAAGTTTATTTACAAAACAAGCATCGTAATTTGTTGCAATTGGGCGGTGTAACCAATTTCAGTAACAAAAAATGAATGGCTATTAGTTAAAACAACTCATTTTTTATCGTTTACAATAAAATCTAAAATAGTTAAGTTAAAATTAGAATACGGAAGACCTGGAGCATTGTTAACAATGGATTAACCTCGCAGTGTTCCTACAATTACCATTCAGTAAAGTAATTATTACTCAGTAGTGATATAGGTTTAACACGAGTTCTACAGGTCTTGCGAAAATACATAGGTCGGGTTCTACATCCTGAATGTAGAACCCGACATACATATTTGTTACGCTCGCGATTCACATTTGTTCAATATACAACCTGACACTGACCTGCGAATTGCAAAAGACGTAAGAAAATTCGCGGATCCCCCTTAAAGGCTCCTTCAAACAGGCGCGACACGACACGCGACACAAAGGCACCGCAAGTCGCGCAACGAGGAGCCTTTGAAGGAGCCTTTAGTTGTATTTTGTTTCAGAATCCATAGTAAGATCGTTTTGCGAAGCATTATTAACAAAACTTTTTACCCATTGAACATCTATTATTGGCATCTATGACGTACATTATGCTTTTGACTGATATTATAAGACGTAAGTCAAATCCACTCATACCATAACCGTTCCAAGAAAAACAGTATTACACTGCTGATGATTTTGATGGAACACGTAATGTTTATAAGTAAATATTATATGAAATTCATATTTTATAGCATTGTTTTATGCGTCCAGCACATCAAAGAAATTTATCCCGTAACACAACGGCATTATTACACAAATATAGATAACACTATTTGGTAGCTAGTATTTGATGACCCATAGTATAAAATAACGTTTTCGTGTAATCATGATTTTCCTGAAATCCATTAAGAACAGAGATACGGACCCGGAAATTATTAACTACGTGAGTAGATACAACAACCTTCTACTTAATAAAAATCTTAAATTCATTCATTCATTCATTCACCTGTCGGGCAACGCACAGCCTAAACCATTGGGTCTAGAAGCATTAAATTTTGCCCAAGATATGTGCACTAAGGAAGGATTTTTTAAATTCTCCCCCTAATAGGGGATGAACTTTTTAATGGAATATAGTAATTTTTGCCGGTAGGAAATCCGTTTGGGCACACGGGTTGTTTTGAAGAAATCTCTTCAAAGGACACTGAGCCTCCGTATACTTTTATCTTCTGTTCTCTTACTCAATGCAAGCAATGCAGCAGTCCAACAATGTAAGCAATATTGGACATAATTTAACGAATTACCTTACGATTATATTCAATGTAGCTGTGCCACCAACGTGTCTTATTGTTTGAAAGAGCTGTTTAACCTGTTGCTACACCTCGTGGCGTTAAGTTGTGCTCGTAACGAACTACCTTAGCCGACGCAGACGCAGACGCAGCACACAAAAGAAAACGAGAGTGAAGTAAATCACTAGTACGAAACGTCACTTTCAAATTAGGAACTAACATTACGACACAAGATGTAGATTACATTAAAGAACGGAACTAAATACGTGTGAATGTACATACATAATGACAAATAAATAATAATTTAATAAGTGTAAAATACACAAACTCAATTCTCTTGTCGCTTTTGACGTTTTATTAAATTGTCAAAACGGCAAATAGACCTTTTCCCAGAAGCGTGGGAGTGTAGCGATGTGGTGCTGAAAGTAGGTCGTCTTCACCGGAAAAGGGAAAATCTTCACCTACGTTATCGGTTATAGACGTTATAGTTATTATCAGACTATTGGGTCATCTATTAGTAACATGATGATAATAATGAGTCATAATCATAAACAATACAAAAAGAAATACCCATTAATATTGTTTCATCAAAATCTGATTAATGTGGCTCTACTTAATGGCACCCTGTGGTTTCGCTGTTTATTGTTACGAGGCTAGAGTAACAAATCAAAGCAGCGAAGCATGCCAGTCACATTGTGAGATACAGGAATCGGCAGTTGTGAAATCTGTCGGCAATCAAGTTTACGCTAACAAATACTTACTTCGGCTTAAATTGCTTGCGCCTGCGCTTCTCCACTTTCGAGTTTGTTGACTCTAGAGAACATTTCACTTTTTTGGTGTCTCTGAGCCGGCTCTTTGGTGTGCCGAAAATCTTATCGATTACGTAGTGTTGCATAAACAAACCTGTCTTCGATTGATTGAGCGTTATGTTTTATGTAATTTTTTTACTTTATTTTTGTTTAGCAAAGTATTTTTAATACAAAATATAAAAGAAAAGAAACATTTATGTATGTTAGTATGTAATCGAGAGTGGATTAAGGATAAAACTTATTATTAATGCACTCAAATTAGGTATACTAGACCATTTGCAATGTGTTTGTAATAGGTATCTTAGGTATCAGTTTTAAGTATCTACTAAATGCAACGTAATTCATGGATATTATCTACTTAATTAACATGGGATTTAATTTGTCGTCATGCTTTAAATTAAAGACAGTAAAACCACCTTTTTTCGAGTTGCACTTTAATAACGGTTTAGATAATATACTTAAAAAATATAGAAAATAATCCACCCTCTTAATTACATGGCTAAAAATACTATACGTAATAATCGCAACCATTTAAAAAAATTAAGCGAGGCTATCAAGCAGCTGCTGCATAAACCCATTGTTTGTAATTCCGAATAGGTATTGTATTAGTTATATCTAGCAAGTTTTTACTGTGTAACCGATAAGCACGCAATGTCACGGTTGCTATATACCGACTCGTGATGGAGAAAGTACATGCGAGTGTTGTATGTCCACGACTACAGCCTAGCACGCACTGGCTATAAGAGACACTTAGTGTCGTAGAATCTCTCCTTGTACAAAATTTGACAAAATCTGTGATATTCTTGGCACGTGAACGAGCTACGTCTGCTGGACTTACTCCAGCAGCAAGTACAAGGAAAACAGTCGAACATTGTTCTGTTACCAGTGTAACTACGCAATTAGACTGTTTACACGCTTCTAAAGGTAAAACGTGAACAATGTAGCAAAAAAGAACAAGTTAATAACCTATAAACGTCTGAGCTGATCTCTTGATGACCAACAAATCTTTTTACAAGTTTAGATCTGGTTTTACAACTATGAGATTCAGATTTGCACTGATATAACAAATATTTTTAGAGCTCTATTTCTAGAAAGCGAAAAACCAGTAGGCTTGAAATAATATATTCATGTCTTTTATTACTATTCGGCAATATTTTCTTAGGATATAAATTGGTAAACTACTAACCGCATAATAAAGTTTTATAACGGGGAACTAGACTCAGAGAAAACGATGAACATTGAACATATCAAACAGATAATGATCAGCCATGTAAGCAAAGATTAGGCCCAGATAGTGTCGTACAACATGTAACAATTGATTCTGTAAATGCCGGTTCGCAGACACATTACGAGGGTTAAGAGATGGGACCAGTCACGAGTGTACTCACCGACCTCGCCCGCATCCCAGCTTACATGAATATTAATAATTATGACAACTTAATAACAACACGATGGAAAACGGTCAAGGGCAGTGCATCCATGTGCCATACCTTGGCACTTTCATGATAGCTGGATACATGCATTATTCAGAGAGGTATATGGGTAAAGACTTGCTAATTTAAGAACATGTCTGTGTTTTCACGAAGCCTGATATCTTAGAAAGCTGTATTTCCAAAGATTCATGGTCGTAAAGTTAATAAACAAAGACAGAACTAAAGATCTGATGGTAGACTCATCCGCAAAATTTACATTTTATTGCAGGAATGGATACCTAACGCCGGCCGGCGCGAATTGTTTACTACAATCAACATAATAAAGTAGTCTTAATTATTCATGGATCTATGTTTCGTCAGTAATTTTTTACCACCGATTTTATAGATTTAGGTACTTAAATTGATGTAGATAATTTTCCTCGGTGTTGTTTATTGTTCCAGCAGATTTTTTTTTAAAGTACGTTAGCGTAAAGAATTTGGTAAAATTGAATAATGGTCTAAGTCCAAAAACTATTTGTAGTCAAATTGTTCTTGAACTTCTGGTGTGGAACCGTTATGGACTTACAGTACTGGACTAAACATTAAGATTTATAGTGGCTGACCTGATCATTGTTGTTCCACGAAAGCTCATAAACTTCATGTCTTGTCACGTTTAGTGCTTGGTTTGTTGGCAATCAGTGGGAACATTTAGGAGCATGCGGTTTGTGACCGGTTCCATTTCCGTCTGGACTTGCGTCTGCGCACCACTCCGACTGCCTCATTGTTCTTAACAACTTTCTTTTCTTAATTTAGCTTCACGCACAAGTACCTACTTTCAATTGTGCACGAGTGCACTATGGAGTATGGGAACGGCTCATTTCGCAGATTTCACGTCTAATATGTTGTTGATTAACAACGGTAACTGTTTACATTTTATACATTTTCTTTTAGTTATACCGATTACGTTTTGACAAGCGACTAGAGATATCGTCTCTACCATTATAACCAGCACGGATTAAACGGCATTGTTTAACTTATCTTAACTTCATCGCTTGCCATTTTAACCTCGTGGCTATGGCTAAAATATCATGAAATGCACTAATTAAACCATTTAGTTATTATCTGGTTAACATTATGGTAGTGGGCACGCGACACACTAACCCACATATCTGCTGTTAATCACGCGTAACAAACACAATCGTTTGCGTGCGTAAACATAAGCACACTGCACAAATGAATTCTTCTGTCTGTGCTATTTGTTTGAATTACTAACCGTCTCGCAACGTTGCATATTATAAACAATATCGTATGGTTACATCCTCTTTGCTCACCTTACCTGTACTGTAGATATGTTATTGTGGTGGATGATTCTGCAGCCATCGGCCTATTCATTATTTCTTGTTACATCATTATGTCCTGGGTGTTTAATTTCATTTTAAACGCCGTTGCACGTAAAGTGATTATAATACTTACCTAAGTTATATTGTGCTGCTAACTAGGCTGCTACATATTATTCGTCATCGTGTTTGATATGGTAGATAGTTGTATTTGGTTGTATTTCATTCAAACTGTAGGTATGTATGTTTGCGGTGGGCCGGCGGCGGACGAAACAGCGCGGGCGCGTGATGGAGTCGTTAGCACGGTAACTGGAGCACCGAATGGCACCGCGAGGATAATGCACAAAGTAGATCTGTGTGCCTACTGCCTACCCGAGAGACTTTCGTGCTCTGTTTCACCTCCACAATTAACTGTCTGCCACGCTGTAGAAATATTATTTTAGTTACCTACCTATGCAAGCCATACGACACCTTCGTCGTTCCAATTTCATTGTAGAGAACAGAGAATATGAAACCTTGTATGTACATCCCTAACCGTTACGAAAACGACTGTTGACATATTTCGATACTAGGTCGTGATAAAGCAAGGTCCCACAGACAATCCCATCTCACGACCAATCTGTAGGTACCTAACTTAGAATTTAAAAAAGAATGCACAGAAACTCAAGTCTCGACCCGAGACTAATTAAGCCATTCCTAAATCACCCTTGATGTTCAAATAACTAGTCCAAATAGTTATACACCATTTCGATCTTTAGACTGTACATGTTTTTCGCACTTGTAATTATACCGCTTGGACTACTGCCCGCCCTGTTATAACAAAGCGTATAATTGTACAATAATACAACGACACAACTCTATTTATTTTATAATCATGTTCTATTCTAAGTCCATATTTTCAGAGGACGTGTTTAAAGTTCCCGAGTTTCAGGAGACAGTTTACATCAACTCTTTTTAGATAGATACGAACGAACGTAAAATCTATTTTTCATTTTCATAATGTGGTCCTCACCTGAATCATATTATGCGGTTGCGAGGCAACCTTATGCGGGTTGGGGAAAATTTAATAACATAAACCATTAGGGGCGGCCTCATCGAGCGAGAGTAGTCTCGCCGTGTCATCAAATTTTCGCGGCGATGATATCGCCGAGTGAAGACACGTTCTATGAGAGTGTATAGAAATTAGAAATACGTGGCATTACGATAATATCGCCGCGATTCTCTCGCTTGTGGAGGCGGCCCCTTAGAGCACCACTTACCTACCTAATTTTCAGCGAGCGGTTTAGAATAAACTCTTATCTTTATGTAGCTGTGGTTAATGTATTTTACCAATAGATTTGATTGACACCAGCATCTTAGAGTGCGCTAATAACAACAAGCACATATTTCTGTCAACAATCCGGACACTGATTATTGATAGCTCTACATGCCAACACGATCAGTAGATTCCATTCCTTCACCGGTTCCTTACAACGATCTATTAAAAGCTCCGCATGTTCGTGCAGAGTAGATAACTAGTATACTATGTTCCAAAGTTCAATATACATATTAACATGATCTTTGTTAGGACTCCTCCCTTCTTGAACCGTTGAAAACCATTCTCTTTTCTCTATTATGGTGACGGTTTACGCATTTTACCTACTTGCTTCAATCTTTGCCAAGTACAAATTCAACTTTTAATGCACAGCAGCACACATCTAGCTCGATATGAGTGCAATACAAATCTTTAGTCTTCATCCAGAATACTGATCAGAGTTTGAACATGTATAATGTGTTATCGCGTCTCTACACTTTCCCTGATATCTGTAGTTTCCATTTCATTTCATTTCATTAGATTCTTATAGATATTAATGTATTTATTGTTACCTACTAAAGTAATAGCACAGTATAAAGACATACAGTACGAGGTCTTCATACAAACGGACGAAACGCGAGCTATACCTACGCGCCTCGACCACGGCATGAGCTCAGCATGCAGACAGTCGCGACTGTGCTGCAGTGACGAACGGACGGTGTGTTGTTTTTTTTAACAATAACCGCGCGATTTTTGCACTAAAAATAAGTTCAAGTACATATTTAATATGACGAGTAGGCTATATTGTGCTGTTTTTGGTTGCATGAATTCGTCAATAACGCATCCAGAGATAACTTTTTTTAGATTACCTGGAAACTCTGAAAGGTAAGACTATAAAATAATTTTACTTACTTGTAGGTAGGTACATAATGTGTGTATTTTTAATGGATAAGTATTTCATTTTATCTCCCGAAAAAAAGATGTCTGGATTAATAAATGAAGTGAATAGAGTAAAGGAAAGTGATAAACACGAATGAGGTAGGTAGTTATAGGCGGTTCATGAATCATTAAACGGTAGGTACGCTTGTGTTAAAACCTCGGCGCATGTGTGTTTTGTTAGTTTGTATAATTCAAAGTAAAGACGTGGTTTTTATTATTAATAATAGTTGTTTATTGTACTGTGTGTATGAATAATACTACAAAAAAATTGGTTGTCTGTAAAGTCGATTTACGGACGATAGTTTAACGTGACAACATCATAACAAAACATTAATGAAATGATTGCGTACTTTTATGAATAAAATTAATTATTTTTATTGAATAACTGTTACTGTAATAAGAATAACTGTTTCATGAAATCATCATTCTTTGGACTTACATGGTCTTAGAGAGTTGTGTTGATGACTTTAATGATTATAATTCTGTAATAGTACATTACGATATTAGTGCGTTAAGATGTTATAACCAATACGCACGTATATCGTACGACGTTTTTTAACACATTTGCGAGGAAACAGAAAAAAAAAACATTTCACAATACAAGTACAAAGAAAAGAAAATTTGAGAAAAATGGCGCGAGGATTATTTTCTGCCGTGGCTGCGTGAAAATGTTGGCAAAGACACTAGAGCATGCAGCCAAGTTTTTAAATTACCGAATAAACTGTTTTTTTAATTTTAAATAAAATCAATCTGTGAATGCACACTTGCTTTCCCGCCATTTTAACAGCGCGCTAGCGCTGCCTACTGACTGGCGCCGCGCGGCGATTAGTTCGAAATTTGAATAGCAACAGCGCCACAGAATAAAGACATACAGTATTGTTACTCGGCCGTAACCTTGATGTAAATGCCTACAGCCGCGCGGTACGTAAACATGCGATAGGGCTGCCCGCCTCCAGTATTTTAATTACATTTGCCTACTTTGTGTTTCCATTTAGTTTTGTTATTGTATTTTACTGTGTGTACATAAATAATAAATTAAATAAATAAATATACCTACTTCTTTTTATATAAACAAATAAAATACTTTGTGAATTGAATAGGAAGTGTTTAATAAAAATGCGTGTTGTTTTGATCGCCGCCGCACGACTCCAGCTAGTGAGCAGCAGCGCGCTGTTGCTATTCAAATTTCGAACTAATCGCCGCGCGGCGCCAGTCAGTAGGCAGCGCTAGCGCGCTGTTAAAATGGCGGGAAAGCAAGTGTGCATTCACAGATTGATTTTATTTAAAATTAAAAAAACAGTTTATTCGGTAATTTAAAAACTTGGCTGCATGCTCTAGTGTCTTTGCCAACATTTTCACGCAGCCACGGCAGAAAATAATCCTCGCGCCATTTTTCTCAAATTTTCTTTTCTTTGTACTTGTATTGTGAAATGTTTTTTTTCTGTTTCCTCGCAAATGTGTTAAAAAACGTCGTACGATATACGTGCGTATTGGTTATAACATCTTAACGCACTAATATCGTAATGTACTATTACAGAATTATAATCATTAAAGTCATCAACACAACTCTCTAAGACCATGTAAGTCCAAAGAATGATGATTTCATGAAACAGTTATTCTTATTATAGTAACAGTTATTCAATAAAAATAATTAATTTTATTCATAAAAGTATGCAATCATTTCATTAATGTTTTGTTATGATGTTGTCACGTTAAACTATCGTCCGTAAATCGACTTTACAGACAACCAATTTTTTTGTAGTATTATTCATACACACAGTACAATAAACAACTATTATTAATAATAAAAACCACGTCTTTACTTTGAATTATACAAACTAACAAAACACACATGCGTCGAGGTTTTAACACAAGCGTACCTACCGTTTAATGATTCATGAACCGCCTATAACTACCTACCTCACTCGTGTTTATCACTTTCCTTTACTCTATTCACTTCATTTATTAATCCAGACATCTTTTTTTCGGGAGATAAAATGAAATACTTATCCATTAAAAATACACACATTATGTACCTACCTACAAGTAAGTAAAATTATTTTATAGTCTTACCTTTCAGAGTCTCCAGGTAATCTAAAAAAGTTATCTCTGGATGCGTTATTGACGAATTCATGCAACCAAAAACAGCACAATATAGCCTACTCGTCATATTAAATATGTACTTGAACTTATTTTTAGTGAAAAAATCGCGCGGTTATTGTTAAAAAAAACAACACACCGTCCGTTCGTCACTGCGACACAGTCACGACTGTCTGCATGCTGAAATCATGCCGTGGTCGAGGCGCGTAGGTATAGCTCGCGTTTCGTCCGTTTGTATGAAGACGTCGTACTGTATGTCTTATTTATACTGTGACAGCGCGCTGCTGCTCACTAGCTGGAGTCGTGCGGCGGCGATCAAAACAACACGCATTTTTATTAAACACTTCCTATTCAATTCACAAAGTATTTTATTTGTTTATATAAAATTATTTATGTACACACAGTAAAATACAATAACAAAACTAAATGGAAACACAAAGTAGGCAAATGTAATTAAAATACTGGAGGCGGGCAGCCCTATCGCATGTTTACGTACCGCGCGGCTGTAGGCATTTACATCAAGGTTACGGCCGAGTAACAATACTGTATTTCTATATTCTGTGGTAATAGTTATTGCAAGATTTGACTGCGGACTTCGCTGAACTTTATTAGGTGTGTCTTTAATATGTAACTGGGTCAACAAGTAGGCAGTAGTTTTAGCATTATCATTTATCATTCATATCTAAGCTGTTAGGTTAGGTTAGACCACATGACATAGACCATTCTGCACTGACTTATTCCAACTAGTAATTTGTGATTTCCTGCAGTTACTTGTGTGTATATTATTATAACTTGTGCACTCGGTTTACTTACATTTGCTTTAATATCGCTTTACCGTTTCAAGTAATATAGTCAGTTTATGGTTCGTTTCGAATCTTAGATTAAAATTATAATTAAAGTACCATACACCACGCATTCCATTCCTTGATATTTTTTCAATTCAATAGAATGGATGACTGCATTGTATTTAAATTCTGAAAGAAAACGCTTGCTAACAGTGACTACTACAAGTCTATCATAACACCAAACACTAGGACATCCCCGAACTTCGAATTACACAATTAAGTAGGTACAGTAGAAGGCAATAACCTGGCGTCAATAACTTTATTTATGTTATTTTCCCAAATATACTCAAACAATGCAATCTAAAGTCCGTAATAAAAAAATATATGCACAGAAAACAGGAAATGTCAATACTCGGGCCGAATCCTACTGGGTCACGGGTGGCTCGGCCACCCTTGGCCTATATTCCCACTCTCCTAGAATTGGGTCGAGGTGTTATCACCTGCATTCACATTATACACGGCGATAATGATATCAATAATCACATACTCATTATGTCCTTGATCCATTTATTTTTGTTTTCGCATAATTATTAAAACAACTTCAATACTCATCACGATCGATATAGGTAAGTACAAAGATTACGTCAGAGAGATTATGAAAAAAATATTTATAATAATATTTATAGTTCGTATAGTCATTATGTTGTTATCAACTTCAGATTTCTCGTCACGTGTCGCAATCCCTTAGTAAGTACAGAAAAATAATATGCATAGGTAGACTTAAAACTTCATCAATTTCCGCGAGACGTGAACAAGAAATAAGCAGATACGTTTCAATAATAGGTAGGTATGCACAATTTCCTCGCGATCCATCACAGACTGACAGATATGAAAACAGCTATCAATATAGGTATATAGATACACACTCTTGAAGCTTGTAAAAGAAACTCGTGAAAAACCTGTTTTCTCTCATTTTCCTAATCATAAATTACGTCGAACATTTTTAAAGTGGACAAGAAAATAATCTTTTGACAACTTTTGAAATACTACTACATTGTCAAACAATAAAACAGCGTTTTGAATAATCGCCTAGAATAGAAGTGGTCTTAATCCTGAGAAAATAAGAGCGAGTTTGTCCTAACAATAAAATTGTATTGTAACTGATGAAATAAGAGATCTAAAACTGTCCGATCAAGTGGAAACATACAAACCTACAGACAGAATATTAATGTGTTTACGTTAAGCCATTATGTCATTCGGCATCGCTTTAATTTTTATTTCGATTTAAGCGAAATTAAACGCTCTCTCTCATACTCTATATTATACTGTAGAACAGCACATGGCTTGAATGATCAATGCTTAGGCTATGAATCCGCGATTTGTAACACTTAGTGTCAAAACAAAGACCACCATGACAAAACAAAACGCGGTCCACGTGCTACGGTCTGTTAAAACAAAAGACTACACTAAACTTGATTAAACAATTTTCCCCATTCGCCTAAACTGCAGAATAATTTTCCACTGTGTCAGTGCAGTTTCAAGAGATACCTGCAGGAGGCAGCAGAGCATATAATGGAACCAAACGTTTACCTTTATGACTAAGGGAACCTGCTAAAAGTTACCTCAATTCATGTAAACACACCTAGTGTATCAGCCACAGCATCTAACCAATTCTTTTTTGTAAAATAATAAAATAACTCATCATCTGCCTAGTTTTGTCCCAACTATGTTGGGGTCGGCTTCCAGTCTAACCGGATGCTGTTGAATACCAGTATATTACAAGGTGCGACCGCCTATCTGACCTCCACAACCCAGTTACTGGGTAATACCATAAAAGAATAAAATAACTACATAAAGAAAATGTTTAGAGAAAGCTAAGCTATAACTGCAATTAACATTTATGTAATTGTGTAAATATTATAATGTTATGAGAAATTATTTTATGGAGTCCTTCCTTTATAACTGTACCGCTCAGAACTCGTGGGTACCTAATAATAAACATTTCATTAAACTTATCGGCGTCATTTATTATCAAGACTTAGGTACCTAATCATCTTTCTTTATATCCGTGTTTCCCAAGAAATCATTACAAATGACGGACACCAGTGATGGTTTAGCTTTAGAATAACACGCCAACTGTAATTTGTTAAAAGTTATGACAATTAAGTAGGTACAAATGGCCAATAATAAGTTCGATATTTACTGATTTTCACTGATTTTTTTTTTCCAGCGGACGCCTTCCATATTTGTTTGTCCATTTCATGTGGGCAGAGACGGGCAATGATTCATATACCTAACTTTTACTATATCGGAAGGTTTTAAATGTCGATGACTATCTTGTAAAATTAGCAAAATGTGATTCTTTACTATTTATAGAGTTCTGGAGTCGTGGAAAACGCACAAGTGTTGTTAAGTTTGCTTCGCAGACTCCTGGACTATAAATTGCTTATTTTAAATGAAATCGCACTTAATTATAGGCTGGATTACAATATTATCTGTTAATAGATCGTTATTTATATAATTTCGTCATCAGTGAAATGACGGTAGGTACGATCGGCTCTCTTTAAAAATTATTCGCGCGTTAATTTGCAAATAGTAGGTAGGTATCATGTCACTTACCAATAGTTTTCAATATCTGGAGGTCTTCTAATTCGTACTCCTTTTCTTCTTCAGTGTATTCTGACTCCGTGGTTGTGGAGTCCTGTTCCTCCGTCGAAGAGGCAACCGACAGGGACCGCACGTCAGAACTCAGGTCTGAGCTACAGTCCCTCACCAGTTTCGCACTAGCCATCATCATTTTCAAAAGTTTCTCACAATCGAAATTTAAAATTCAAGTCTCTTTTACGAGCTCCTCAGTTCATATATTTGTTTTCCGAAGAACATAAACATCGCAGTTTGTTTTAATTATTTTATTAATTCCGCTTAACAATATTATTTAAGTGTATTATTATTAAATAAAATATTTGTTTATATATTTTATTTTGGTATTAAAAAAAATATTAAATGTGTGTTATCGTGAAGATACGCGCGATACCGGCAACAGTCGCAAGGCGTTCCGTGCGCGCAGCGGTTTGAGTCTCACTGGCGGGCAGGCAGGCGAGTGGCGACCTCGCTCGCTTCACTGCCGAGCCGAACGAGACGCGACTTGACGCGAGACGAGACGGCCACGATAAAATAAACGCTGACAAACTCTTGTTTCTGCAATGTTGCCGACAAAGTCGACGATGCTCTTCGTATTTAAAATAATAATTTAAATGATCAAGTACCACTTGGCCTGAAAACAATAAGAAGCCTTGAATGTAAATAAAATTAACTTGTTTAAATGTATTCCTTTCTTCAACATAACACCTCAATAAATAACTCAGCATTTCTACAATTTCTTGATAAATAACTATTTCTGCAGACACTTTGTTTTAATCCTGGCCCTCGGCGTAACAATAGGTACAATTATTTAGAGGAGTGAGATTTCAAATTTCGGGAAATTTAAAGGTTCACTGTCTGTAAAGTCAGTTCAGTGTTTCACGTGACCGGTTAGCAGTTTCTTCGTGAAAAATATTGAATATTTTTTTTTTCACGGTGTAGGATGTATCTGACTTCGAGGGTTATCATTTTGCTGAAATAGTACTAAACTTGGCTTCAAAACAGAAGCAGTAATCATTTTTATTTTTAAAGGTACGTACTTCAGAAATACCAAGAAGGCTCGTGTATCCGATCCAACGTTAGTCATTATTTTTTTTAATTTAATACAATAAAGCTTAAAAGTCGCAGTGCGAACTAATGATGACTCACGACTTCAATTAAGCTCTTTCACAACTTTCAGCAATACTTTCTTTGTACCGCTGCCATTTTCTATAAAAACTCATAGGTATATAATATATAATATAATAGTATACTCAGATATAATTAAAAAAACATATTTATTTAAAAAGTTTATTTGCAACAAGCATATCACAATCAAACAAGATATACAAGGAAGTTAAATAATAATATCACTGTAGAATCCGATATAAAGTTTCTGATATTACCTAAGAATAAATAAACTACAACTACTTTAATTACAAAGTTATTTTCCCGTAAATAATTGCCCCTTTATATAAACTTATAAAGATATTATTATTATTAAAAATGGCAATCGAGATTAATATACATTTTCAGATACAGTATTGGTACGCCGCCGATGTTAAAATGATGACTTGGAAACGTAGGCACAAAAAAAAACTAAATCTTGTGATGTGAATTAAAATCGATTAAGATTTGTTGACAGTGTATGCGATAGATTGCAAAAAAATATTACCCTCCTTTTGGGTTTTGTCACAGTCGAGTAAAAACAATCAACAAGATAAAATATTTCCGCAAAATTTCCTCATCAAATTCAACTTACCCATTCGTTTAACCCATGCCGAGGCCTTAAATTCGAAACCAGTAAAAACACTATTTAACTTTGTAATCATTTCGTACTGTGTAAAGCAAAAGGAATGTGATATAACAAGTTGATTGTATAATTTGATTATCGGCATTGGTGTCGAAAATAAAGCATCGAGACGGGACTAATCTCTACGTCGAATGACGCTAAAGAATAATATTTACACAGAGAAAGGGCTGTAAATGTAGGAGATGAGTTACTAATGACGCATTTACATTATTCACTAATCGCATCAAGTGACCAACACCGATGTAGTCAGTAAAAGCTTGTGTATTTCACCACAAACATTGAAGTAAAATTGTGTGTGAGTTGCTAGTGCGTCATGTTGTGTGGCCACAGTCAATACTACGCAATGCCTTGACGCACAGTTTGCGGTTTTAGAAGAAATGATGTAAATGCGACAAAAGTGCGCAGAATATAAAGAAAAACATTCGTGTTTCAAAGACTTTTCCTTCAGACTAAAATTATCATCAAACT
This sequence comes from Luperina testacea, assembly GCA_927399505.1. Taxonomy (NCBI): domain Eukaryota; kingdom Metazoa; phylum Arthropoda; class Insecta; order Lepidoptera; family Noctuidae; genus Luperina; species Luperina testacea. Next base: position 13,795,547 of record OV656760.1, on the reverse strand, counting down.
TCGCTGTTAAAAACTTGGAATTATATAATTTGAGACTTACATAATTTATATATAAATAAAACGCTTATTATACATACCTAACAAAAATAAAATTTACATTTTTATGTGCTTTCACATAAGATAAACGCCCTTATACAATATATTATCTGTAAGCTAATTAGATACAACACAGAATATTATAATACATGCAATTTGCGACTTTTAATGGTCATATGTCTTAGAAACGAAACAGAGACAAAGTAACTACTTCAAAATAATTAACAACTTATTACAAGAATTCAAATAAGATAGATAAAATAAGGTTAAAACGTTAAAAATATTATTATTTATCTTAAAAGAACTACATATATATACATATATCTTTAAACAGGGTGTTTGGAAGCTGAGTGCAAAGTTTTAAGGGAGTGACAGTTGACACCATTTGCATGTCATTTTGAGCCATAGATGTATCAGGCGAAGTATGTTTTTTTTTTAATTTTTAACTACAAACTATTAGTCAAATATAACATACCAACTTTAAAAGGAAAAAAAATTAAAAAAATACTTCGTATAAGACATGTATGGCTCAATAATTATGCTTTAAATGGTGTCAACTATCACCCCCATAAGACTTTATATCCAGCTTCCAAACACCCTAAATACTACAATCAATGAATATGCATAATCTAAAAATCTTATTGACAATACATTTGATCTTTCTACCGCAAACGTTACTCTATGTTTTTCATCCATAGACTACATTATCTATTCCTCTTGAACAGATTTTTAAAAGTCTTGATTATTATTTTCGATCTTTAACAAACGTTTAATCTTCATTCTCCAATTCTTGATAGTTTTGCGTCTAATATACCATACTTTTGTTTACTGATTATTATGTATTAGTTACTTTTAATGAGAAAAATATATTTATCTCCCTAGCTTAGTACTTTCATGACGATTGTCTTATATCGGTCACAAACAACACAATCGTTCATAAAGATAACGTCAGTCATTTGATAATTTCGACTCAAAGTTTTAGGTGTCGACAGAAACATTATTTGGAGATTGGAGATATCTGTTCACTGGTGACCGCATGTGATTATTAATTTAATAAATATATTTTGAAACAAAACGCATCTAGCCTTCTTCCTAAGATCTTGTGATGTAACTAACACATCTGGGTGCTTACTCTTCAATTTAATTCCGATAGATCGACATTGGAATTGTGACGTTTCGTACTCTTGAGTTCGATGCTAGCGCCAAATGATTTTTAGATTGGGTGTCCATTTTGGAGAACTAAGTGGAATTGGGTTCGGGCTTGGCGTGGGGTAATTGTTGACAACATTGTTTTCAAGAGTACCGAGTCACGTGACTGTAAATTTAACATTGGAATCATATTGGAATCTCATTGTAATTAAAATTAGTTTGGAGAGTAAGCCCCCTGCTTTGCACTTCTAAGCAATCCTCTATAAACATGTGATGCTAATAACTCCTTAATTTGCTCTTGAGAACTCTCTTTTCACGATTTCCTACTTTGTTCTGGTTTAAAAATAAAGTAACGAATGATAAAAACTCTAAGGCAATACCAATATTTTCCAGTGGTACTGACAAGTTTATCAAAATGCATCGTGGTTTTTTATCTACGAATATATTTTCTTTGGTATATTGTACGTCTAATATGTGGCTGTCGAAACGGTAAAAAGCCTAAACAAAAGAAAAAATTCGTCTCATGATATTTGTTTAAAGTATGATTTTAGTCAAATCAAACCATTGATTATTATTTCGCACTGAATATTTGCTCTGTGCTAGGCTCTTGCTATTCATTAAAGTAAGTTTTCATTTTATGATGACGACCATTAATGATGAGATTACCATTCAATACTACTATCACTATGGTAATAGTACTGACATAATAGAATCATTATTATTCAAACTGAAATCATTCTCACATCATCCAACTTGCAAAAAAATAATTTAAAAAAAAATTGAGAGACCGCGCCTTTTAAAGTTAGATGTTTGCGTTTGTAACTAAAGGTTTTGTAATTTTGGCCCCTCATTAAAAACCAAATTAATATTATAAAGAGAAAATATTTGATTTTTGTATGTTTGTTTGTTACGGTTTCACGCTAAAACGGGTGCACGGATTTGGATGAAATTGGCACATTGGGTAGGCCGTGACCTGAATTAGGACATAGGATACTTTTTATCCCGATAATACATATTAAACTTATGCGGGTGAAACCGCGGGGCGCAGCTAGTAGCAAACAAACTTGAGTAAAATTTAGATAAACCACTTCCAGCCAATCTTAATGGTATACGCCACGACATTTGAAACTCCTTTCATTCGTTTTCGTTCATTCAATAATATGTCATTTCAATTAAGACACAACATATGTACATCTGTAATATAAAGCTTACTCTTACAGTTAGTCTATAAATTACTTTCATTCATTTCGATAACAGTTGCTTTACATTTCTTATAAATAGTTTTAATCGCCTAGTGACCCCCAAAGTCAATTAATTCCCTTGTCAAAATCACACATCAACTGACATGATTGGAGTCCTTTTTCTCAGCCAATCACAAAAAACTTACATGAAGTTTGTCAAAGAGACTTGATCAGGTTTTCAGAAACTGGGTGTACAGTACTTTCACAGTTATTTTACCTCTGCATCACTGTCAAAATCACAGTGATCTTTATTCTTGTGAGAACAAGGTTGCAATTGGTTTCCTGATGTCGGAGGTAAAATAACTGTGACAGGACTGTACCTTTGGTCACAGAAACCCATCTGGCCCGTTGGCGTCGCTGTCGGTGAACAAAAGAATACAGATTTTGTCACTTTTCATAGTGATCTGGTTAGGTTCAGCCACACCAGGTCAAATAAGTTTGTGGCACTATACTACCATGTTTGCATATTAATAAGTGCTTATAAAATAAGATAAGAGCAAGCATCATACGGAGATGATGAAGATGAGGCCGGCGTGCATGGCGAGCGCGAGCTTGTGGTGTTGTTTGAAGGTGGGGCAGAACTTTATGGCTGCCACGTCCGAGAGAGGGAAGCGCTCGGGGTACGCGTCTCGAGGAGTTGCTGATAACTTCTGCTGTGTGCTCTGTTGATGATAAAAGCCGTGTAATTTCGCGAATTAGGGTTTTTTAATGAAAATATAGTCATAATAACATTAGCCTGTAATTTCTGTCAGGCTTTTCCTCATTCTAGAGAAGACTGCGTGAGTTTATATCTACCATTTAGGTCAAGGTTAAAGAGGACGTTTTCATTCGGTGATGATCGTTGTCACATATTTTGTAAAGGATGAAATTATGAAATACTACGTCAGTCTACTACATGACGTCGATTTACTTGATACAAGAAAGAAAATTATGCAACAGTAATTGATTTTTTTTTTTACTTTTTTTCCATTTCACTCAGATACTCATTCAGGTCAAACAGATTGTTTGGTCTAAACCCAAATGGAATATTTATTAACAACTTTCTGTTTGTATAAATGGACCGACTGAACTAGAGGAATAACATTTTAACGTTCACTTTCATCAAATTCTGCGAATTTTTAAACTTCGAAGTTATTGACAAGTTAATATCTAAGAGAAATAAAAAAAAAAGTTGGCACAGATGAGGAAATACTTTAGTCCAATTGGGCTAAAGAGTGATTAATTACATTGATTCCCATTACATTACAATTTGCTACCCACAAACTATACATAAATTTTTGTTACTTTGCTTTAAATTCTCTATCATTGCATTTGTTATTATTATCTACTAGCCAAAAACACAAGGATCTCAATGATGATTACTACTCTAGATATTTTGATGGTTCGTTTAAATCTGGATGTACATATTTTTTTTATTTTTTATTGTTGAATGAGCTCTTGACCTCGATCACGCCTGATGGAAAGCGATGAATGAGCACTATGATGCAACGAGCGTGCCCAGAAGATAGAGAACTAGATATTGATGTAAATAAGTATAATATGCTGAAACCTAAGTCACAGGAACTTACACTTAGTTAAGGAGTCAGAATATTTAATTATTGATATTTCTATTAAGCCTTTTAGGTATTAAGTCATAAGGATAAAGGAAATAAAGTTTGTTAAGTGTCTTACCCGATCCCTGGCAGTGATCTGTTTGAACTCGATACCGTACTTCTTGACTGCGTCGCTGTAGGTGATGGGTTCCACTATCATGGCCAGCTCGTCGTTCTGCCGCTTACGTTTACCTCCAAGCGGAATCATCATGATTCTGCCTATGACCTGTTTATCAAAAATCTTTAGTTCTCTTCTTAGTTTATGTTAGTTTTTGATTTGACATTTGTATATATGCTCGCAAATGTAATCAAATTAGCGTAATTACATTACACTATTGATGATATGGGTCAATCAGTTGTTTCCGGTACGTCGTGCGGATCTAGGCTAATCCCAATTTTTCATCGAATGTATCATGCCTATTTATATCAATGATCGTACCCGGCAAGCGTTGCGAGGGACACCCCCTTTATATAATAATCTCAGATATTTTTCATTCCAACGCTACACTACAGCAATTATTTATATCAACGCTAAGAGGATAGTTGTTGTTTAATGGTCACAAAAAAAATTACTTAAAATACAAAAATATGTATTCTACTTACTGTACGGTACATGCCCGGATTTGAACCCACAACCTTATGCATGACAGGCGAGGCATTAACTACTGGGCCATCAGGAAACATCCTGGATACAATGAATAATGAAAGAGTAGTCAGTACAGCGTACAACCTACCTGCTTATGAACGTCAGGGAAGCACGGATGCACCCGCATGAGCCGCAGCAGCGGCAGCGCGGCCGTGCACACGCGCCCGCACCACGCGCAGCCCGCCGCGCCGCGCGCGCCGCCCAGGCGCCGCCCGCCGCCCCACCACTCCAGCTCGTTGATGGACTGGTTCACTGGTACAGAACAATATCGGTTCGTTTTCTTAAGAAACGTGATCGAGATCACATGCAATGGCTTTATTAAGAACTAAGTATACGAGAGACTATACGAGTACTACTAGTAGTAATATTCAAGTGACGACTAATAGAGAAGTATTGAAGAATAGGTCATTGTTGAGCCGACGCCAAATAAATTGGAAAAACGGCAAGAGACTGATGATGAAATGTCCATACCAATACAAAAACTCGCTGTAGTCCACATTTTCACTCGCATAAAGTTTCCTAGAAGAACCACGCATTTCCGTCACAAAAAATATCCTATGTCACTCGAAAATAATCCAGCTTTTTATCAGTGAGAGAATGGTTATATTCGAATCAGTGTTACCAGAGATAACCCTTTACAAACATACAACCACCTTTTTAATATTGGTGTGGAAATTGGGCTTCAACATTTATAACGAGCTTGTACAGACGCCAGCACATCAAGCTACTACAATCTGTCAAATTCCTTTAATAGATTTTCAACTTTGTCGCTAAAGCATAAGGTTCAAAGTCGATTGGGAAAATTTGATAGTTTCGGGTAGCTTGATGTGCTGGCGTCTGTACATACACTAGAGGTTTTTATTTCAGTATAGTGCAACATGTAGTACTCACCTAGACAGTCGTCCCCGGCCAGCAGCGCGGCGGGCCAGTGCGGCGGGTACAGCACCTGCGCCGCCGCCACGTGCGACTGCAGCGCGCCGGCCGCGCCGCCCGCGCCGCCCGCGCACAGCACGCCGCCCGCGCGCGCCGCCGCGCTCGGGTACATGTCCACGTCTGGGCGTACAACAGTTGCGCTTAGAACGGACGCGCGGAGTCAACGTAAAGTACATTCGAACGATTTTAAATTTGAAAATAAAGCGTTACAAGGTTCCTTTGATGCGTGGGCAAAATAGGAACTAACGCCGCCATCTTGTTTTTTCAAGATATTATGCCTACCAGCAACGCCTCTCTTTCAACATTATTTGAGCGCCAAAAGATCCTTGTAACAGTGCTCTCCTCTCGCACAAACTATTAACTTAGTTCTGAAACTTAATTCATATCTAATTGTGCTTGCCTGATAAATTTTAACCCAAATGCTATAGGATTGTTGTATTTTCGATTAAAAATGAGATAAAAACCTATGTTACGTTTAGTTCGCACTATTGATGCGGAAATACTGGATACTTAAAACAAAGTAACAGTGCAGACGTAACTTAGCATGACATATGTATTCCACGAAAGGTTAGGTATGCCTAAAGGTATAAAGGTTAGGTTTGCCTAACATAGGAAAAAGAAGAGGAGGAAAGAGCAGGTGTACATAGAGGCAACGCAAACATATTAGTAACATCAGTGTTACTTATTTGGGGCTATATTGTTATTCACTGGTTGCTTGCAGCGCCCTGCGCGCTATGACTGTAGGTGCATATAAACCGTTTTAAACCAAAAAACGGTTTTAAAACCACCACGATTTGACCAAATTTTTAAAGACTCACGATACGCGGGCCAGACGGCGCGCAGTACCACTTAGATAATGACAGGCCCACCCATAGTAAACCTTAAATCAATGCATGACTGTTTGAATACCCTTTTTAATGTAAAAACGATACCAGTGCCAAGTAATCACAATGGCCGAGTACTAAAGTGAAAATTATCGATACTGCATCGACCAGAACGAGCCATAAGTCTCGGAATGCAGCCATTACATTCAGGCGTAAAATTCACCGACATAAAACTTTATTTCCAACGCGCGTGGATTGTTCGTACGTGCCAAAGTTCTACTTACCCTCGATACAGGAATTTTGAACACGCTCGTCGTGATAAGGATAAAAGACTGTACGATTGTTCTCTGTGGTCTTCAGTAACGGAGATTCTCCGTTTAGATCATAGTACGCCGTGGTTCCATCTGCGTAGCCGACTACCACGTGAGAATGTCCTTTTTGCTGAAATATTTTTTTTACTTATTATAAGGGTGGTAGATGTCACATGTCTTCAATTTTTTTGTTCTAAATATACCAACCCGCAATGGGCCCGCTTGGTTGATTACGTTACGGACCACTCCCTCACACAGAGAGGAAGCCTGTGTCCCAGCAGTGGAAACATTTTAGGCTAATTATGCTTATAATTAAAAATATACGCTATTATAAGGGTACTTATATATCTATTATACTGTAAAACAATGTGTTCACGGTAGAAAATAGCGAGTACCATGGATGTTATGCTATGCCAGCAAATAACTATAGATAATCAAATAAATATAATTCCCGAAATATGTTTCTACTTACCACAGACCACTTGATAGCAGTAGCCTGATAAATCTTTCTATTCTCCTTACTTGTTAACCTCAATTCCGCAACCGGCTTCAGTTTATAAAATGGTTTTTCTCTGTAAACAAAATTCATATTTGTTAGCTTACATTTTTCAACAAATAAGGAAGTATAACTTGATATAGAAAATGTATTTACTTTTCTGTTATAGATGTTGGGTAAGGTACTACGAAGATGTAAGCCAGTCCGTTAGAGCAGGCTGTGGCCATTAAGCCCAGTCTGTGCATATAGCCTGATCCGGGCACGAGGTCGAATACATCCCTAGCTCCAGATGGACACCAATCAATAGCCCACACAGTTCCGAAGTCGTGCGCTATTCCTAGCGCGAACTTTGGCGTAGTCCTGAAATTAACATTTTTATTACACGACTGCCCAAAAAAGGAGTGTTATTACTACTCATGTCGGGCGGCGCAGGCGCATAGAATACCTAACGAATGACGCAATATACGTTTAGAGTGGAGAAAAGAGGTGAAAAGTGTTAAATCAGCATTAAAAAAATACAGTAGTATGAAACTATTACTAATAATAATAGTATAACATCTTATTGCATTAGGTCGTGATGCCGGATTTAAGCCCTGACCAAAATCAACCATGCAGAGGTCAAACTCACGATGACTGATTTTGGGGTTAGAGACAATTGACTAACGTCGAGGTCACAACACGGCAGTATTTTTGCAACTGCATACGATGTCATTCACATAAAAATTCAGTGTAATCAACTCACTCTATCAAATTTCCGCAGTCCCACAGCTGTATGAGCCCACTTTGGCTGAGTGTGGTATCCCACGCGAGCCGCGGCGCGTCTGTGTCGCAGTGCGTCACCGCGGCGAGGTACTGCGGCTCGCGCGCCGAGCGCTCCTGCTCGGCCGCCGCAGGGACCCACGACATGCACTGGATACTCGCGCCCAAGAACAGTACTATTGTATCTGGAAAAGGAAAAATGGTGAATTCGAAAATACGACTACACACACACGTGTAAATCCAAATTCTGTGCTGCTACTGAGAAATGATATAGCCATATATAAGCCAGAGACTAAGGTTTCGTTTATAGTGTTGTTCCAGTGGAGGCGTTCGTCGAACGCACACGCAGTGTAGACGCAGCGTGAACGCGACGCTTACGCCGCGATTGATACATTCACGACTTGTGAATGCCTTCGCATGACATTTGGCTGGAGGTATTAGCCAATCTATTTCGAAATAAAACTATCGATAAATTCAACGTCTATTGAAAAATAAATCTGCAATCACTATGTAGTTTTATGGGTATTACCTCTTACTCTGCTAGATTCTAGTCGATTGAACGTCACCCAGTCTAGATTTTCATCGAATCTAACTTTACAGGACTCTTCGATGGGTGGCATGTAACATACCACCTCATTCTCTGGCACTTCTTCAAGTTCACAACTATGCCACAGCGGGAACAAATCTTCGTCCGTTAGATACGTGTCAATACTGGAAAAGGACAAGGTAAATATTTACCTACTTACATACAGAGATTATTCTTAGATTTAGATTTCTTTATTATATGTATGTTTATGATGAATGTACAGACGCCAGCACATCAAGCTACTACAATCTGTCAAATTTCTTTAATAAATGATAAATGATTTTATTTCTGTAAGTAGGTTTGCACAAACACTTTTACACGTCAATCATAAATTTTTTAAACTAGATGAGGTCGGCGTTTCCTATCTGACTACTCTGAGAAGAAAGGCCGAAACAAACTCAGAGGTCATAGTCTCTTTTAAAGTCCAGACATAATCTTGGTCAAGTTATATGAAGACCATGTAGGTCGATGTCTGAGATGGTCTTTTGAGGAAAGAACCACACAGATTGAGAGGACCTGTCCAGTCAGTGCACGCATTTGTCAGAAATCATGCAGCTCAACTCAAGACTTAAGGAGCTCAACGATTCGACGAACAATACCAAAGAAAGGACATTTGGGTAGGCCACATAAATTACTCAAACTGCCAGACCATAGAGAGAATAATAAAAATATAAAATGCCTAAATTAAATGACCCACATCGTCTTCACATTCACAATAATTAAAATAATATAATACTTTAAAAAGTAAGCAAATGTCAGTTAAAAAAAAAATCATTAATGTCAATGTGTATATAAAAAAAAAACATCAAAAACACTCAAAATGCAGAAATTGGAAGCAACTCAATCCCAAGCCTTTGTATCCTCAATATAATCTTTAACTTTCTTTTAATAGATTTTCAACTTTATCGCTAAAGCATAAGGTTCAAAGTCGATTGGGAAAATGTGACAGTTTCGGGTAGCTTGATATGCTGGCGTCTGTACTTATGATTCACATAAACCTTCCGGAATCAATTCTCCAAATGTTAGTGAAAACCGCATCAAAATCAATAGCGTAGTTTACAAAAATAACGCGCACTCTAATTGCGTAACACACGATCATACAGACTCCTGGTCTTAATGTGTGTAACTGTCTTATTGTTTTGTGTTTTTTATCTGCTTTTATTTTTGTGTGTGTTGTTTTATTTTGATCTTATATGTGTGTGTTACAATATGGATATTAATCTGAAATAAATGTTTATTATTATTATTATATATACACAATCAGAATCATTTTGAAGGATATTGGCAATCCATTGCTTCGTATGATCGAAAAAAAATCTGCTCAACAACGTAAACAACGCAATGAATGTTGTTGATCTGTCAAAATGACATATTGCTACTGATAGTGCGTTACGCAATTACCCCGCCGGCGCCGGTCACACACACAGATACGAAAAGCGACTTCAATCTATACAACAGCAATACTACCAACACTTATGGCAAATAAATTGATTTGACAAATCTAAAATTGATCTATATACAAATAAATAAAATTGAAGTATCTGTTTGTAATATCAAAATAACAGTTTTTTGCTAAATGCATAAGAAAATATACGGTACTTATAACATAAAAACAATTTTTAATCTCCGACCGATTTTGACGGGACTTTCACTGGTACATAGCTGATGTTATAAGGAGTGGGTAACTTAGGCTAAGAAAAAAATTAAAGAAAATTAAAAGGTATGAATATCACGCGAACGAAGTCGCGGGCAGCAGCTAGCTGATAAATATGTAAAGATTAGATAATACTAGCAGCGCCCCGCGGTTTCACCCGCGTAAGTCGATCCCGTGGGAATATTGGGATAAAAGCTATCTTATGTCCTTTCCCGGGACTCAAACTATCTCTATACCAAATTTCATCTAAAACGGTTCAACGGTGTAACAGACAGACAGACACACTTTCGCATTTATAATATTAGTATGGATTATGGATCTTGTTACTTACAATCCTTCAGTGCTTCTCTTCATATAAGTGTTTAAATTACTAATTTGGTATGGTAATCGACGTATTTTGGCTGAACCTGAAAGTAAAAATGATCAAAATAACTAAGTACTTATTAGAATAATGATGGTCATAATAATATATTATGGTCAAAGTCGACCTTTCCGGTCTTAGCTACCTCTACAGTTTGGTCAGGTTAAAACCTGAGAAACCTCAATACTGTCAATGAAGAACAATGACGTGATTTTTTTTTTCGAAACTGTTGTATGGTATCACTTACTGGCATCCGAATGCTTTTTCTTTTTACTAGGGGCATGTTCAAGCGCTTCTCGTTCCTCGTCAGATACGTTAGAATCAATGTCAGACTCATCAGATTCGTCACCGGAACAGTTTTCTAAGTTGACTGACTCGTCAGAGTCGGTCGCGTCGCCCCACTTGTCGTCTACGCACACGTGGTCTGATAGCTCTTTCTCAATTTCAGAATTAAAACCACATTTGGAACAATGGTAATTACCCTGCAGAATAAAGCACAATAATGTTAGAAGAATGAAAAAAGTCCGAGGTCGAGATAGCATTAATTGCACGCTCAAATCACATATAGTTGCAAGTTAACTTACATCGTGGAAGTTGTTTTTATACTTTTCGATTACGTTCTTCGCTCTAAAAAGAAAAGAACAAAATATTATACAATCATAATTCTTGAAGATCATGTCAAATGAATTATTTTACCGGGATTACGTCGTGTGGAAAGAGGGCTAAGGCAAGGGGACGCTTTAGTCAGCTTATGTCCATACAAACATTGTGGGGTGACTACTCCACTGTTTGATATCAAAAGTTCGAACATAAGCATGATATCGATTTGTCTCGTCAGCTGAATACCAGTATCTAACGTGGAGTGAGTATTTATCTGACCTCCACAACCCAGTTTTTGTTTACACCTTAGCAAGACTGGTTGCCGACTGTCAAAGATGCACGAATGACAGCGCAGCTTTAAACATTAATGTAATAAAAAGCTTACTTCTCAGCTGCCTTCCTACGACCCTTCAGAATGACATCCACGGGTTCATCAACCTCTTTCTTCCGCGCTTGCTCTTTAGCGGCGAGCAGTTTGCGTTCCTTCGCGTATTCCTTCTCTCTGTGCATGGTCATGTGCTGGTTCTTGTATATACGCAAGTACTTATTGTTACATATGTCACACAGGGTTTTGTATATTTCCGTTTCCTGAAATTATTGTTATAAAGTATTTAAAATGTTTTTCTAGGCTCAAAAGAGTACAAAATCAAACTAAATTATTGCTTGCTATGCTAATAATTTCGTATTTCATTTAACTAACCTTTTCAGATTTGCCACAGACGATAATGTGAGCATAAAATCCGACGAACGATACCCTGCTTACTTTACACACTTTACAAACTAATTTATTGTGTGCATGCAGATACTCCTTCAAATAACTTTCTACTGCATACGGATTATTTATTTCCTGAAATATAAAATGTTATCATGTTTTTTTGCGCATTTGATTCGGCCCACATAGTTTGGAGAATAAGTATAAAGAATGGATAAAAAAAGTTATGCATTTAAATGATGATAATTAAGACTTACAATAGGATTGTCACCGACCACCCAGGCAATGTTGTAGTGTTCCGCCATAGCGTGAGCCCGCCAGTCTTTGGGTTCCATCGTTGCAGCACAAATAGCACATTCAACGATATCTGGAAGAAAAAATATATAAAACGTTAGGCAAAAATATAACTACGTGCTTGCGTTTTTGTTGGCCATACATGCGCATGCGCACTTTTTCATTTTCTTAAAACCGCTACTTTTTCAGCTCTTTATCGCACAAACGCAAAACGAGTGCAGTAGCTAATTCTATAAATAAATAACATTTCTTACCTTTACTCATCAACATGAAGGAAAGTTCGCCGGTGTTGAGTTTCCCTTGGCACGAGTCTACGTGAAGCAGGTAAGACTTGACGTACTTCCGCTTGACGCCGCACTTGATACACATCAGACTTCCTATTATTTTAGAAACATCGTTCAAATGTCTTTGTACCATTACAGCATCGTCGAGGTTCTGAAATTACGAGTTTTAGTCAAGAGATTGTATTTGGAAATTTTACCTAAATCCGTGTTTGGAATTCATTAATTACACCGACAAGGACACAAGCAAAGAAACATTTCTTTCTATCATAGGCTTCCCCAAACATCGCCATGAGCGGTGCAGCGATTTCTCGCGACTTTCCAAAGGGCCCCATTTAATAATACCGACAGGTGACAGTCCGACCATTTGACAAGTTTCTTTCATACATTTCGTGAAAATGTCTATTAAATAGGGTTCGGGGAGCGGTGAACGCTTATGCAAATCCCGCACCCCCGGCCATCGACAGAGGTGGAACACCGCGATGGTTTTAGCCGGTAAGAGTCCGGCATGCCCCTCTGTCACCCCCACGATGGAGGAAGTCCATGAGGATTCCACAAAAAGCAAAGGTTTCCTTGTCCGTATTTTGATAAATCTTTAATCACATTCATATACTTACAAGAGGAGGGTGGCCTTCCACCCAAGCCAAGTACTGATGCTTGGCTTCTATGTGATTGATCCACTTTTCACTTTCTATTTTAGTTGCACACACTCCGCACGTTAAAACCTCATCTTTAATTTTATTGTTACTTAACATTTCGATCCAACTCGGGGTTGAAGTATCCAATTTTTTGTCAGGAGACACCTGTAAAAGAAATAAAAGTTGTTTTCAGTTGTTGCCTGTTGGACCATATGTACAGTCAACCTTCGTACTTGGTACAGTTTAACATTGGCAGCGTCTTTATTTCATAAGCAGTAAGGGCAGCTTTTGCAAATCAAGTACTGACCTGCGATTGATTGTACGCGAGCGAGATCAGTAGTACTCTTATTCTTTACAGGCTTCAAATAATATAGGATTTTACTATTATGATTATTATGACAAAAATGTTATTAAATTAGAGTGAAATAAAAACACGTATCCAATACTCAAGCGTTTTATTTTCGTCTCGCGCGTAGTCCACTATTAACAAAACCAATAAGAAGGTTAAATGGTTGCGGTCGTGTTACAATAAATTAAATTCCCGCTTTTGCCTCAGACCCTAATACTAAAGACCGTGAGCGTGTCACTTTGTAATATTAGCAATGTGTTAACTAAAGAAAATTTAGTGGAAATATTTTTATTATACTTACGCTAGGCCCATTGCATTCTTTTATATGGATTTGGAACGTTTTGGGGTACTTCAATCTTTTTTCGCATTTGTTGCAAACCAACCCGCCGCCTTGCCTAGACACTTCAAGGAGATGCACTTTTACCTCCAACTCGTTCTCTAAGTCCTGAAACATTTTTATATGTGTGTTATAAAATTATAAACATACCAACTTCCGAACTATGAATTAATAGGTTTTTATTTTTTTTTTTCTTTTTTTTATTTACCCTGCGCTGTCCCACTCCTGGGCAAAGGCCTCCCTCCACTCCTTCCATCTGTCGCGAGCCTGCGCGTCCTCCTTCCAGTTTTGATGGAACCTATCCAGCTCGTCCCGCCATCTCCTACGTGGTCTGCCGCGACCAGCCTCACTGTCTCAGGGCACCAATTCTGCGCTATTTGGGCCCACATTTTGTCCGGCATGCGGCAGACATGTCCTGCCCAGTCCCATTTAAGTTGAGCAGCCTTTTGAGCCACGTCAGCTATCTTTGTTTTGGAGCGCAGTATTGTGTTTCGAACACGATCCGTCAATTTAACGCCTAGTATACTGCGCTCCATTGCTCGTTGGCAGACCTTGAGTTTGGACTTCTGGATGTTAGTCAAAGACCAAGTTTGTGCACCATAGGTTAAGACGGGAAGAATACACATGTCCATGAGTCGGTTTTTCTTTAATAATAATTTATAGTGTTTTGTCCAATTTAGAAGAATAACACCTGTTACAAAAACTACAAAATCAACAACTGCAGCTTTGCGTTATCTACTGGTAGTTTTAGGTTATTTATGTACACTACCGTCATTTAAAAGTGCCTTATATCAATTCGCCGTGTTATGTTATAGACGTTTCATACAACTGTCAAAGAATGATAATTGTTATTTGAATATACGGACAATTAAGACAGTAGTCCATTTGACGATCAATTAATTTCCCTAACTCTACAATTAAAGACCTACCAATGGTGTAGCTCCATCTTGCCACGCCAAGTACTCGTGTTCCTTGCCGATATGCTGTATCCATTCCAAGATCGGCACCTCTTCACTACAAACTCCACATTTGACAACTTTCCTATCTTCGTTTTCTATTGGTACTTCATACCATTCGTCAGTCGACTCAGCTGTAGGATTCAAGTCAGTAGTCGCAGTTGTAGTGTTCAAACTAATATTATTAGACGAAATATCGATTTGGCTCTGAAAAATTAAGTATAATAAATTTAAAAACATTATTTAAAGGTGAAATTATACTTACAGCCCGCTTCAAACTTCATGGCGGCTCTGAAAGTCTGAAGTGTGCTACTCGCTGCGCAGTACCTCACCTCCGTTGACACGTGAATTTGTTACTACGCAGCGACTCTCCTCATGTTCCAAGCCGCCATTAAATTTATCAGCAGAACAGCATTTTCTTGTATCTCTTTCTGACACTATGCTCGTTATCACTAACACTAAAGGACACCTAATTGAATTCCTAATTTAAAAGCGCGCATTTGGATTTTGAACGCTCGGGCTCAGCGCGGAAAGTAGAAAATCCAACAGAGCACTTTAATTTAGATATCGCCTACTGTTACTGAAAACTGACATAAGAGGCGTCGCGTCGCTTTTCTAAGATATCTACTTATATGCGTGAGCGGTACTTACGTTTGTCCCATCACACATGTCAACGTGAGTCAAATAAAACTTGACGCGTTTGCGCACTAAGCCACATTTGTGACAAGTTAATCCTCCGTTCTGTCTGATGAATTGCTGCAAGTGATTCCACACTGCTTCTTCTTCTTCCAAATCCTGGAATAAGTGATTTATGTCATTCTTAGGTTTGAAACATTCAAACATTCTGAAAACAGGTGCAGTAGACCGTACGTCAGTGTCAGTACTTGAGCAGAGGTAGGCCGCAACTCCCAAATAAAGTTGAGTTTTTAAACTAACTTCAAAAAAAAAAATAATCAATCGAAGCGTATATTTATATCGAAAAAAAAACTGACTTTCGAAATAGAGATGGATAGCAATTATTAATAAATTCCCAAATTTTCATCAACCCGATGATATTTTTTTAATTTTAAACTCAAAAAATTTTTGTTTCAAATGAGTGCAAACACATTATACAAAATGCATAAATAGAACAATATTATAAAGAGTATAAGCCTAAAAATTTGCCAATTATAAACGTTTTAAAATAACAGCTAGACAAAAACAGCACTATCACAGGAGTAGGTAACTTCATATGAGCGCACTACATTGACTGTAACGCGTTACAAGGATAGGAATAATCCCTTACAAAAACTTTTAAAGCGTGTAGTTTGTTCATATATTTCCATACTTTTTTTTTCGATTATCTTTTTTTACTATGCCTTCTTTGAAATTGCATTATTTATTCGAACATCTATACAAATAAATAAAATGTTTGTTTGTTATGTCAAATAACAGCTTTTTACGAAAGTATAAACGGTACTTATAACAAAAAAACATGTTTCTAAATTTTACCCTGTCTGTTTGTTCCGGCTAATCTCCGAAAAGGCTGGACCGATATTGACGGGACTTTGTTGAATGGCAGATAGCTGATGTTATAAGGAGTAACTTCGGCTTTTATTATAGAAAAAGAATTAGGGTTCCGCGCAAAAAAAATTAAACCCATAAATCCAATTTCTTTTCCGACATGCACGTGAACGAAGTCGCGGGCACACAGCTAGTTTTTGATATTAGTCATCATCCCTATTATGCATTAACGATGTAGGTTGACGAGAGTTTCAATTAAACCCCTATAAATACGTACCAATGGCGTTTCACCTTCCTGCCAGGCCAAATACTTATGTTCTTTGGAAATGTGCTCAATCCAGTCCTCGTGTGCCACATCCTGCTCACAGACTCCACACTTCACAGTTCTGGCTTCAGCACTTTTATTTTCAGGAATAGTTGATGAGTTCAAATCGACACTTATTGAGGATTCATCCAAAGATAACTGAAATAAAATACATGGAAATTAGTAATAGCGTTCCGCGTTATCTTATTTCCAATGCAGTTTCAGAATCTATTCAATTTGTCACTATCATCATTTATTTTAGGCACACGTGAAACGTGGTAAAAAAAAACCGGCCAAGAGCGTGTCGGGCCACGCTCAGTGTAGGGTTCCGTAGTTTCCCGTCCGTCACAATAAGTGTTCCCACTTATGAGTTTAAAAGTGGGTATCCATTATGTTCGCGTAATAATCGTAGTCGACCATAGATCTTAAAATATTGGGATTCGATTTTAATCATTCTTTTTTTGTTATTGTTTGAAAAAAGATACGTTCAGGATAATAAAATATGTAAACGAAGTTAAAAAAATGCTTGCATATACGATTATACTACAAACTTAGTCCAGAAATTATTTTGTCTTTTTTGTACAAAAACTGTTGTTTCCATCAAGTTCAAAATAATTTTCCTAGAAAGTCCTTATAAAGTTCTACTTTGCAGATTTTTTTCATATTTTCTAAACTTATGGTTCAAAAGTTAGAGGGGGGGGGGGGACACATTGTTTTTTACTTTTGGAGCGATATTTCCGAAATTATTGACATTATCAAAAAATTATTTTAGTAAACCCCTATTCATTTTTAAATACCTTTCCAACAATATATCACACGTTAGGGTTGAAATAAAAAAAAAATCACTTCCCACTTTACATATAGGGGGGCTACCCTAATAAAACATTTTTTTCCAATTTTTATTTTAGCACTTTGTCGGCGTGATTGATATACATATTGGTACCAAATTTCAGCTTTATAGTGCTAACGGTCACAGAGATTAAGCGAGGACGGACGGACGGACGGACAGACATGGCGAAACTATAAGGGTTCCTAGTTGACTACGGAACCCTAAAAAACAGTGGTTATGCAATTTTCAAGTACTTAGACGTTTTCTGGATATTGGGCATGTGACTTTTTCTTTGCAAGATTAATAAAAGTTTACAATGTTAGTAAAAATTTACCTAAAGGTACTCAACCTTAATTCCTTTACTGTACATTAATACTTACCCCACTACCATCACAAGATTTAATGTGCGCCTGATACGTCTTGACACGACTGCGTTGCAACCCGCACTTGTAACAAGTCAAACTTCCATTCAGCCTAATAATGTTCTGCAGGTGTTGCCAAACTTCTGATTCATTTTTCAAATTCTGAAAGGATAATCGCAATGGTTTGTTTTAATTATAATTAGATATCAATAGAATTTCGACAATTGTACTTTTGTATTTAACAGCTGATTTTTTTTTTCGTAATTTCAAAGTTGGTTCCATAGTGAAAGTTGTTCATATTCATGTCCCCCCAAAAAAAAAACCCCCTGGACCCCTTGGACCCTGTAAAAAATTAATTATCCAAAGTACAGTACAATATTTTTATCTTACGAAGCGACGCGCGTTTTACATGTAGGTAATAAATAGGTAATACGGGCTGGTGTCCGCTACTCCACGTCAATGCGCGTATTTTGCGTACGGTTACATGTAGTAACAAAGTGTAGAAAAAAAATTAAATTAACAAATTCTCGTCTTCACGTACCATTCACAGCCCGTTTGTACACTTACATGTAGTAACAAAGTATACAAACACGCAGTGAATGGTACGTGAAGACGAGTAATGTCAGCTCATAACATTCTCACGCACACACCCTCACACACATACACTTCTGACTTCGCTATTGTCTCTGACGGTACCGAGAGCTACTGCGCTCACATACACATCCACGGCGTGTTTGTACACTTGGTAACCACAAGTAAAGCGCGCATCGCTTCGTGAGATAAAAATACTACACCCAGGCATTAATATGACACATTGAGCATAAGAAAGAGACTGTCACACAGGTATGAGTGACAGAGACGACGCTCTACAAAACCGCACTTTTATTAAAAGTCGACGTGCCATATTTTCGGCCGAGTACCTACTGTTTTGGGCGGGCACAGTACATGGATGCACACACTCACAGCAATGTTATCATAGACAATTAAGCTCACCAAAGCCTCTTGTCCTTGCTTCCAAGCTAAGTAATCATGAATAATTCCTATATGTTCAAGCCATTTAGAAGACAGTATAGTTTTCTGGCACACGCCACATGTAACATGCTCGTCTACTGCAGTTCTTGATTTGCGCGGAGCCTTATCTGGTTTTTTGTCGGCGTCTGAAAGCTAGAATAAACAAACATTAATATAATATGAAAAATATATACAGGGTGGCAGGGACATCGACGCGCAAACTGTAACCATGAATTCAGCAAATGATTCTAGACCCCCTAGCGAAGCATTTTTTCGTCGGTTATAAAAACAAAATTAGCTGTTCCATACACTTTGACCGCGTAGGTATTGCACTTTTCTATGAAACAGCAGATTTATTTTTAAATAACTGACGAAAATTGATGAATTCAGGGGATTCAGAATCATGTACTGAACCTATGGCAACAGGTGGCACGTCGATGTCCCGGCCACCCTGTATTATTTTTCAAACTATCTCTATGAAGCCTTTTCTGATGCATGAAACATGAATATAAGGTTCTACAATTTATTATGGGGAAAGTAGGAAAAATAAACTACCTTCTTTCGTATACAATACTTGATGTGTTCCATGAATCGGTTAAACTTCTTTATTTGCATGTTACATATACTGCACTCCAGCACACCTTGAGTTTTGAATCTATCTTTCAGCCTAGTCACTAATTCAGGGTCGTCCAATTTCTGTAACAGCAATAGACAATTTATAGGTATATTAAAATGTATGCTTGAGTTAGTCACCATGGCACTGACCTCTATTAAACAAGTAAGCTGGACTAAATATACTATACGAAATGGCAGTTGTTTTTTGTGCCGATTCAAAGCGCGGGTTCGAGGTTCTCAGGAACTTAAATTCAGATTTAAATAAAGTTGTGAATGTTCCATGTCGATAATGTGTTGATAATTTCCTTAACAACGACATAATTGTACGAGCCAATAATGCTCATACAGCAAAAGTACGTTTACGCGTATCTTAATGACAAATCAGTCGAGTCAGTCGTCACTAAAACTCGGTCACAGCGCTAATGTGCGGGTCGATAACTACCTAATAAATATAGCGGCTCAGATAACTAAGCGAACCCTTTAAACTGTTTCCACAAATAAACTACTAAACTTATCCGTGGTTTGGTGTAACTTAACTTGCTACCTACAACAACCACCGGGGTATCCGTCAACGACGAGAAAACCCCAACAATAATAGCTCATTAGTTTTTAGTTCACATTGCGAACTAATGCAGCAGCAGTTGTGTAGTTGTAGTTGAGCCCGGAGATATTAGCTCAACTAGTAGTTTTTAGGCTAAGTTTTAAGCCTATACTCATATTTAAAGCTCACTGATCTGACAGTCATGCGCTATAACTTTACTAGGACACTATCCACTAATTTATAGCTTGCGATCTTACCGCGCCCTAATGAATTTTCAGTTAACCTTTGCAGCAATTATTCTATTACATACTTAAAAATGAAGCATAAAAATAACTAGCAGTGATTCGATATTTTTCTCTTATGTAATATAAATTACTCTCAGTGGTTATAACGATCGATAAATTTCATAAAAGTATTTTTTATCGAAGAATATATCCCATCTCTAATATTAGTTCCACGGTACCTTCACGTTGCTATCAGCGCCAAAATGGCGAAAATCAAATGTCTTCATTGTGTCATCGATAGTATGAAGTTTAGTACAACGTACTTGTATAATACAGGTCAGTGCACTATGGGAAATCAGGAAAGTCTGGAAAGTGTATAATGTCGTCGTGTCTTGGAGCTACAAGACAAATAAATAAACTTTTAAATAGGTATTTTGCTACAATTATTTGAGTTTAATTAGACATTCGCACGGACGTAAAAATATCGCGGCGGGATCTTATCGCGCTCTGGATTTTCAAGTGTCGGTGTTGAGCCGAGCATTGTGAATCCAACAGAGCGTAGGTATCCCAGTGCGTCAAAAAAACACACTGTTAGATTTTCAACTCTCGGCGTTGTCGTAGAAAATCCAGTGAAAAAAAATCGCCGCGGGAAAAAAACGCCTGCGCGTACTTGGTTTTTTTTTTTCAGGATGGGAAATCATCAAATGACTCCTCCCGCTCTGGGTGGAGCTGAAGGGAGTGTCAGACTCTTACTGACTAAAACCCACCCGTATTCCTTTCTTAGCCCTTTATGTTCCGGGCCAGCGGTAACCCTTTCGGACAATCCCGCTGACCCGGCAGGCTTCGGACCTGACGGGCCCCAACGGTTGATGCTGACATCTCTTTGAGGCGCGCGTGGAACACGTACGCGCCGTCCGGCACGGCCCTGGTCCTGATCGGACGGTGAGCTACCCATTACTCTCCGCCCGCAGGCCCGCGCCTATGGTGGCCGGGAGTCGTCGCGCGGCTCCCGACGCCCGGAGCGTCTCCCGCGGCGGCTGGGACGGGAGGCTCTCTCCCTCAGCCGTCCCGCCGCCTCCTTCGCTAGCATGACTGCTTCGCAGAAGGAGGCGACTGCCCCCACTCCCTCTCGCCCCGGACCATGGCTTGAACCGGGCCCGGACGCGAGAGATCGCCGCCGCTGCCGATCGCCTCTACGAGGACACGGCGGTGCTCCGCCCAAGCGGGGCAGACCTCCACCGTATGCTCCACCGTGTCCTCTGGGCGATCCTGGCAATGGTGACACCCGGGCGTTTCCTCCCGCCTGATGATGTGCAGGAACATCCCGAAACTTCCGTGTCCGGTGAGGATCTGCGTCAGGTGGTAGGTGAGGGCGCCGTGACGCCTCTCTAGCCACTCCTCAAAGAGGGGTCTTACCGCCGCTATCGTGGCGTGCCCTGCGCTGGGTTGCGACGTCGCTTGGGCTACTTGCCCAAGCTTGCTTCCTTGTTTGCTTGTACTTGGGCTTAGATTACAATTTGCCAGTCCGAATTGTTCGCGACGGTGCACATAATTTCGCGCATTTTTTTATGAAAATAATACGCATTTTTTATGAAAATACTACGATGAAGAATAATTATTAATTAACAGCATCAATTTTACACTTACGATGGAACCACCTGCTCGCCAAGCGATTAAATGATGCTGATCAGCAACATGGTGTTCCCATTCCCCTCCAGAAAATATATTATTGCATAATCCACACTTTACACTTTTCTTGAAGGATGGCTCAGAGCCAAGTGTCGTTTTTCCTGACAAGCGTTTCTGAAAAAGGTAAAAAATAATTATTATTGCAAATCTATAAGATTCGTGTTTTATTTTTTCCATAAATATCTCAGGGGACGTACTGTAACAGTTTTATTGATTGTATTAGATGAATTCAATTTCACTTCTTTTCTTGAGATTTTATTTTCAATGCTAGAAGATTGTCTACGTTGATAGGTTTTGTCTTTAGGTTCACTATCTTCTGAGGATGTCTGAAAAAACAACAAAAATACTCGATAAAATTGACCTGCTTGGCAGTAAAATAAACACCCCTCGGTCCCTTTCATAAGGACAGGACAGTTTTTTGCGTTTATCAGAGGGTTTTCATACCAAAAAGGATATCACCAGCAATTATTTCTAATCCATGTTAAAAAATTGTGGCGATTTCGACTTTATGATGGGTCTACTTTAACCCTGTTTTTAGTATTTATATAGATACTTACTGTCAGTTTATGTTGCGAAGAGCTAAGGCCAGTATTTATATGCTCACTACCTGCAGCACTGTTAATATCAGTATTCAAAGGCTTTTCTATATTTGTTATGCTATCGCTATTTTTGGATTCAGCTATTCCAACCATATCATGATCAATGGTTTCTAAAATAATATCAGAATTTGAATTATTTTCCATACGAACTTCTTTGTGGGTTTTGGACACAATTCCATCATCTACTTTTTGAGCTACATGATTCAACGCAAGCACTTGTGAATTTTCACCAGAACAAGCATCTTTCAATTCATCTATTACATAATTATGCCCTATTAGCTCTGTGTCAGAGTAGTTTACATTTTCAGAAAACTCACTTTTATATATATTCCAACAAACATTATAAGGTTCTATTGTTTCTTCAGTCTTCTCCTCTTTTTCTAATCCACTTTCACTATTACTAATAACTGCCTCGTCACTATATATGGCAAATATTAAATCTAATTCACAATGTGCAGTATGATGGTGCCAGAAATGTATATGCTCATATAAGTTATCACAATCGTAGTAAGCTAAACGGCCAAAATCATCGCATAAACAGAATTCCTGCATTTCACATGTTGTTGAAATGTTTACAGCATCAAGATCCAGATTCAAAGCATCAACGGTATTACATGTATCATGTTTATGTGAAATATGTGTAGATAGTTTAGACGCTTTTGGCGGATTGCGCTTAGCGTAAGTTTTAAGAACTTTGCACTCACCAGTGTGTTCTCTATCTACTTCCACGTTTCCTCCAGGTTTTTCGACTCCTTGAATACATAATTTTGATTCAATTGTATTTGTATTTGAATTTATTGTTTTCTTTTTAGTAATATCATTGCTAAGAGCTGTTTTTGTTTTCTTTTTATCTGTATATATGTGAGAAAATTTCCGTAAATATGCAGCTATTTCTTTAACCTTATCTACTTTTATATCTGTAATGCTGCTAGATAGTTTTTTGGTTGCATTCAAAATAGTAGCTAACTCATCGTGTTCTATTGTTTTATCTTCTACATTTTTAGAAAAAATGTTGTGTTCTGTTAATCTTTTCACTCCACTATCGGTATCAAGAGTAGCTTTTGAATTACTACTTTGCTTGGTATTCGATTTTTGTTTTATAGTCTCTTTGGCCGTATTGTGTTCCTCAATACCAGTTGCTTCTTGTATTGGACTACCTTTTTGTTTCATATTTTCTTTAACCATACTGTGTCCTTTAATACCAGTTGCTTCTTGCATAGGACTAACTTTTTCCGCGTTATCCGTAATACATTTGTGCTCGTTTTCCGTGAAACGATATTTTTTTATATGTTCCGCTGCAGGTTCAATCCTATCAGGTCCGATGCCTTCATCTAATTGGCCAGTGGACATCTTAACACTTTTATCTACATCAATCATCATGACTTCATCTCTATCAAAACCATATACTGTTGCATTTGCTACTGTTGATATATCATCTTCTGAAGTTTTATTTCGATCATTTAATTCATAGTCACCCATTGCCTTGGTAGTGTTATCTTCATTGAAATCTGTACTGTCTTTATCAGTTGATTTCCAGGAAAGAGTTCTGTTCTTACCGGTGTCTTTTAAATTTTGTTCATCTTCCAACAAATTGACATTTTCAATAATAGTTGATGTAATATCTGTTCTTGCCTCTTCAACTTGCTTTGGAGTTACAAGACTAGGAACAGCAGTACCCTCTATTTGTTCATTGCTATACATGGATTTTATATTACGTTCATTCGTATTTTCTCCATTGTTTACTTGATATAAATCCGAGGGTAATATCCCGGTGTTTACATTAGTAAACACTGGGATACCTTTAGGTACTGTAGAGTTAGATTCCACAATACTTTGTAGCCCAGAGTTCCCGTTTCCAATACTTATTTTAGTATCAATGATAGACTGTACTGTCACAAGCGTACGTTTTTTGCCATTTAAAGATTGTAATCTTTTCATTTCTCTAAGTTTTGATAGTGGGATTGTTTCTTCAGAGATAATGTTTATTTTTGTTTTTATTGGTACAGGAATATCATATGTATCATCATTAGAAGAAATACTAGTAGAATCTGTGACTGCTGAACTTAAAGTCAATTCAACATTATTGTCACTTTCAAATGAATGATCAGCATCCAAACCATTACAAACTTTGCTTTCTAATTTCCTTAGATTTTCATCAAAAGTCATATTAATATCTACTACATGTTTTTCATTTCCATCAAGGGGCATGCATTGGTTTTCTTGATTAATATTTGACAAAGATAAACATTCTCCATTCAGAACAATGTTATATTTATCTACTTTGAGACATCTTTCCGGTGGGTTTGTAACGTCGATGATATCTGCAGATTCAAAAACACTGTCTTGTGGCTCTACCAAGTCTGTCACAGCAACAGAGTCTTCTGCGATGTTTTTGCTTGAAATTTCAACTTCGCCTGAAATCGCATTTGCTATGGTAGAAACAAAGGTAGGACTCAAGAAAACAGATTTCTTCATCAAGTGTGCAGTTTCCAAAATTGATGCATCAGATGGTTTCTGACTACAGTTTGATGCGGGAACATTTTCTATGTGTTCATTGTGTATGATTGCAGTACCTAGAAAAATAATTTTAGACATCAAATAAAAGTAGGTATTATACAGAGTGATCCATTGAGATAGGGTGGGTCATCATGAACAATTGTGAAACTATTAGAGGTGGAGATTTTTCTCTAAGAAACCGTGTTGTCCAATAAAGAGTTAAGAACAACTGCTAACGAAATTATTCAAAAAATCTCTTACACAAATAGAAAAATAAAAACCCAGTTATTCTTTATATCCCTTAACCTAACCCTTCGGGGAATAGTATAGAATAATTTTTATTTATAAGTTCACATATAAATTACATAAAAGTTACATCATTACAAAGTTACATATTATTATAATAATATTATGAAGAAAATATTAAACTATGCCTAAAATAAATCTAGTGTATAACTTATATATATATTGGTTAAAGGCCTACTAAATTTAATAGCAACCTGCCTCATGTAGGTTTATTCAAATCAGTGTTTCAGGCTTTGCAGGATTACAAGTGTGATGTTATATTTTAATGTCATTTTTCGTATATTTTTTTTTAATGGTGTTTATTGTTATACTTAATTGATAATGAAAGTTGTAAGAATTCAAGTTTACTAAGGACATCCCTAATTACAATTTTTTTTTTTATTTTAGAATTAATTCTGAAACTTTTGGAGTCATTTCTATGTCCGCCAACATACTACAAAAAATAAAATAAAATACTTAACTCTAAAATTAACATGTTCCTGAAAATAAAGTTTATACTGACCCATCTCAACGAATCATCCTGTAGATTATAGTAAAATAAAATCAGTCAAGTGTGTGTCAGACCACGCAGAGTGAAGGATTCCGTAGTTTGGACGACTTTACCGGCCTCAAAAATAAGTTTGTATTTCTCGAAAAATCTATGAATAACAAAGTTATTTCTGAGGTTTTAACCGAAAATATCCCTTAAGTATCTCAAAAACTATTGACTTAAATAGCAATGTCAATAAGATAATTACATAATATTTCTAATTATGGGATCCCACATGCATAAAAGCATTATTTTTATCCCTCGGTTTCCATGTATGGGGAGTGCCACCCCTAATTATTATCGTAATTTCACTACACAATTCTTAAGCAGTGTATGGAATAAACCTTCTTTTCCATTTTCATCATTATAGTGTAGTCGAGTAGAAAGGTGGTCGGATATATGGAGGGACAGACAACATGACGACATTAAACTATCGTATGTCCATTGCTTTTCATCAGGCGTGATCGAGGCCTAGAGTAGGCCCATACAGCAATAATAAAATAAAAAATAAGTATATTTTATAAAACTTAAAAAGGAAAAATTGGATAGACTTACTAGGTGAACCATTTGCATTGGAAGGAATTACTCGTTTCCTATTTTTATTTCTATAGCTTAAGGCAAATTTCCTGAAAAGATCAGGCGGTACTACCATAATTTCTTCAGGTTCATGCGTGCCAGTTTTCATCTTTTTTGGATGTTTACAATAGAGACTTTTAGTATCCATTTTTAGTAGGTAATATTTTTAAGTTATTGTCATTTGGACATTAAATTCTTCATGAACTGTTACACTAAAAATAATTAGATATTAATCAAATGTTATACAGAAAGTTGCTTATGTTCACAGTGTACCTACTTTTATATTAAAAGTTACAGGAATGAACCTTAGTAATTATTATTACTTCAAAGACAGGAATTAAATTTACAAAATAATAAATAATCTACGACGAAATAAGTATAATAATAAAACTGCTACTGAATCTGAACAAAAAATGCACTTCTGAAAAAAAACATACTAGTGAAATTGCACCATTATCACCGATTTTACATCAAATATACATGTTATCTGTACTGAAATATAAATTAAAAAATACAAAAAGCAAAACAAAAGATTAGGAAAAACGAAATACAGAAACCCAGAATCGAACCGTGGTCACCAAAATCAATGATCACACGTGTTCTTAACTATGCTAAAGGAACCGCTTTGCACAATGTTGTAATTTGCGTTCCCTTCTTATTTCAGTTAGTCGGTGAGAAAAAAAAATATAATCTAGAAATTTAGGCGTCTGTGTAACTAAAATTTAAAAAAGCAAGTAACTTACGAATCTTGCGACACTCCTAGATACTCAGCCTACACGTCGTAGAAAATTCTTGACATTACATTTTTCATCATACACATGATACGCATTCGAGATAAATATTTAAAAACGGACGGTCACTCATATGCCAACTAGATTACAAATGGTCGTAATTGACTTCCGTTATTTGTATGAAATTACAACAAGCACCACGCAAAACGGAAAACGAATTCACATGAAAATTGAAAATCGTTGAGGTTATGATCGCTCATCTGAAGTGACTGAAGTTTACATATTTACAAAATTAATCTTGAAATATGAAGTCCGTTAAAACTATCAGCATAAGGTTGAGTTTGTAAAAACTGACCGTAAAAGTAAATGGTCGTAGTTACCACAGAGGTAGTCAGTCAGAGGTCGCATTCCAAATTAGCTACACAATCGCTCACAGCACTCACATCATCTCACATGCGTGATGCGTTCCGATTTAGATATTACGATTTTGACAGCTGAGAGCTGTCAACAATTCGGAATGCTCGTGAACGCGCTCACAATCACAATGCTTACAGTTCGTGCCACATAAGAAGAGACTTGACCCCGCCACCCTCGCCTCTTTCCGCCGCCCGAGGCCGCCCCGATGACGCCCGGTGCGGGACGGGGACCGGGCGTAATCGGGGCGGCAGAAAGAGGTGGGGAGGCGGGGTCAAGTCTCTTCTTACGTGGCACGAACTGTACTCAATGTAAAGACGATATTATTACAGTATATCTTTGTATAAACACCACATTTCTTCTTTTGTTAAATGGCGACTGTCAGCCAGAAGCACAATTTCGAAATTGCCACTTTAGTTTAATTTAAAGATGATATAACTCCAAACAAAACACACACTGACACATCCGTCGGACGCACACCACACCTGGGACCGGGGTTCTCAAACTAGTTAGAGCTTTTTTCTAGTTGTTGGAGCAAACATTATGTAACCTCATATCTGTCACATTATTTGTAGACAGGCTGGTTGTCAATTTTAAATAGAGATTGTTTAAAAGATTGTTTGGAATAATAGTAAAAGTATGTGCATCAAACGTTCGGTATATTAATAATTTTATATCTAGTATTTGTATATTTGTTTAACACCAAATAAAGGTTATTTATTCTGCGCTGTGTTCAACTAACATTTAGTCATAAAGGTTATGGGCCCAGAAATCAAATAACCCAGAGACCAAATAAACCGAGAAACGGCGAAAATTATTCAGCAGTAACCGTAAGTAAGAATGATTCTCTGAGCATGGCGTCAATTGAGAAACTAGATGGTGTCACTAACATATTCATGGAAATTGGTGATGGATTTAATACTTGATCATCTATGGGACACACATACTACGCCCGTTGATGAGATAGGCAAAAAGAGAGGTCAAAAAGCAATAAGTAAAATATGCTTGATGGTAAAACCAGAGTACCTAATTCATGTACGTCAAGCAAAGACTGCTAAGGAGGCTTGGAAAACTTTAGAGAAAGCATACGAAGTTATAGAGCTAAATAATCGATGCCGATTGCTATCAAAACTTGTTAGTCTTAAACTGGAGCGGTTCATGACTATAAGAGATTATATTTCGGTATTGATGACGACTGTACAAAAACTGTGTGATCTAGGAAAGGAAATATATGAAGCTATGGGATTAGCAATTGAAAATTCAAAATATTGAGCTTACTAAGGATTATGTGAAAACTAAATTTTACCAAATGGAGGATACACATACAGCGGCTACGAGTGCAAACAATCATGCTCTATTGACAAAGAAAAATACTTTTAAACAAAAACAACAGAAAAAGTTTTAATGTTTTATTTGCAACGGACCACACAAAGCGAAACATTGTCCAGATAATCCAAGCAAGAAGAGAAATGAAGCATCTATAGCTTTGGCGATGACGAATTCAACTTCAGAAGATTTTTGGATTGTTGACTCTGGAGGTTCTAATCATATGATTGCAAGGCGTGAAAGGTTACATGATTTGAAGAAGTATGAAAAGGGCACGCTACGTCACTACGTAGCGTGTGCAAATGGAGAAAGGCTACAAGGTATTGGAAGTGGTATGCACAGTGGTATGTACGAAACCGGATGTTACAATTAACGCTATGTGTTGGCCGAGCTTCCTCATCTGGAAATATAAGATGACAGAACACTGAATATAACAGTTGCTAGGCAACGACTTAAGAAGACTACTCCTAGAGCATAGTGCATTACAACCTTCATGGTGTGTGCAAAACACATGTTTCTGCTTACCAACTCCCTTAATCATCATACTCGTATCAGCAGGCTTAAGGGTAGTCTCACAATATTCAACACAAATAACCCTTTTCTCTGCTTGCTCTCTAACGAAATGATATTTTATATTTATGTGTTTGGAACGTTTTTCAATAACAGGAGTATAAACTAGCTTACTGGCACTTTGACTATCACTAAAATAGTAACAGTAGTGTTATAGCCAGTCAGTTCAGAATATAATCCATAAACTGATATCACTTCCTTAGCGACCTCACAGATTGCGATGTACTCAGCTTCGGCATTACTTAACGAAACAACGCTGTTTTAATGACTGCCAAGACACCGCAGCACCACCGAAAATAAGGGTATAAACCAGAGAAAGATTTCCCAACAGACCCATTTCCCCAATCTGCATGTGCATAGGCAACCAAAGGCTTATTACACTTTTTGTAACACAGCGATAGTTCCGCTGTCCCCTTTAAATACCCACACACATACTCACACGCACACGTTTCAGTGCCGCCATGTGAGTAGAATTGTTGCAATTATTAAATTGACTCAGCATCGTAACTGCATACGATATATCAGGTCTCGTATGTACAACATGCCAGGTATATTATTGAATTGATAATTTCCTGATATAGAGTATTGTCCTTCTTTTCACCAGATTTCAGGCGAAAATTCACTTGCAACTGGCGTACTAACTTGTTTACAGTCCGACATTCCATATTTCTCTAAGATTTTTTAAATGTATTTCTTTTGAGACAAGTAGATTTCACTAGCACTCTTCCACTCAATACGGACTCCAAGACATTCTCTTGCCTTACCCAAATCCTTTATTTTGAAGGATCTGCCAATCTGAAGTTTCACCGTCCTGGCTTTTACAGCTTTATCACTACATAGTATAAAACAAAGTCGCTTTCTCTGTCCCTATGTCCCTATGTCCCTTTGTATGCTTAAATCTTTGAAACTACGCAACGGATTTTGATGCGGTTTTTTTTAATAGATAGAGTGATTCAAGAGGAAGGTTTATATGTATAATAATAATAATGTTTCCGTGCGAAGCCGGGGCGGGTCGCTAGTTTGTAAATATAATAAAAATCATCCACGTACAGAGCTATTGCAGTGAAAATTTCATTATGAATCTTTGTGTAGACACACTGGTCATATTTAGACCTAGAAAAACCAATCTTAATTATATATGATCATGAATCTTCGAACACCGGGCAGCTTGTTTTAGGCCATATATTATGGCTTTCTTCAATTTGCAAACCTTGCCTTCACATGAACAAAAGATTGCGGCTGTTTCATATATATTTCTTCACGCAGATCTCCATTTAGAAAAGCGGTGGTAACGTCAATATGATGAACGATCAGGTTCTTCTCAACTGCCAGTGCTAGTAGAAGACGAATCGTCGACATCTTGGCTACCGGTGCGAACCTTTGAAAATAGTAGGTTTTTACGAATAACCCTTAGCAACCAGCCTGGTATTATGGCGCTGGGTGCTGCCATCCGCTCCAATCTTTAACTTGAAATCCCATTTTGTTTTAATGATATTATCGTCTAACGATCGATCAACTAATTCCCAGGTTTCATTCACCTTCAAGAAATTGAACTCGTCCTTCATCGCTTCCACCCAAAACTTCTTGTCAGAACGCTCCATAGCATCCCTAACAGAATTAAGATTCTGACACATGGAAATTATATATCATGTCTTTTTTCCGCTTCGGAACCCTATTTCGAGCAGGGTAACGTCTCGAACTTTGCAAATCTTCTGCCGCAGGATCTCTAAGTCGACAGAAACTGAACTTTGAAAATCCTCTGTCGTAGGTTTATCTACGTCAACAAAGTCATAAAAATTCTCTCCAGAATCCGATCTCGTCAGTGAACTAGCCCTCGCTGTACTAGATGCACTTCCAGATTCTTCTTCATTCGAACTAGCCAGCGGAACCCCCACTGCATCAGGACCCAGGACCAGCAATCCTTAGCACCTCTGGTTGAGTAGTGGAACGACTAAGACTAACTCCTGGAATGTCATACTTTAAATCTATGACATCCTTCTTAGAAACAGGAACAGAGCTTCTTGTTTTTCTTTAATAATCATGGGAACATTTTCCAAAAAAGTAGCATCTCGAGTGATCCATCCGTTGTTTGGAACAATACAAAATGCTTAGGGCTGATTTTTCAATCATCTGATAAGTCTGATAACTTTTGAGGAATAATTTTGAAATTTTGACAGTTATTTCATACAAAAATTTTCAAACGTCAAATTTGTTCGTCGAAAAAAAGACATCTGGCGATGGAAAAATCAGCCCAATAATCTTCCAAGTATGTCCATCAAACGTTCGGTATATTAACCTTTTCACCGCCATGGACTTCAATAGAAGTTCCGGATTTTCGTGCCACCAGTAGGTACCACGACTTCATTAGAAACTCTCCATTTTAACTATCTTATAAAAATGATTTTACTGTATTTAAAAGCTTTGTTTCATTTTATTATTTAATATAGCACTGTCTAATACCCTGTTTTATATTTTTCCACACAAAAGAAGCCCATAATTGTCTTAAAATCGGCAAAAACAAAAACATTGAATATTTTAATGTCCCCAGAACGTCAAGAACTTTAAAGTCGGCCAGGGATGTGACGCGAAAGTTACAACTGTTTGAATTCGCCGGTTGAAATATTTATAAATACTACTATCGACAACAATTTGAGGTCAGTAAAATATTATGAACTGGGTTAACTACTTTATAACAAAGGGAAAATAGACGAATTTCGACGCTCAGATGGGTGCCGGTTCGGAATTAAATAGTTGTTAGCAGTCCTTGTCGATAATTATATTTCCATCTTTACAAAACAATTGGTTGTCAGTGCCCCGGGCCGGGCGCCACGGAGTATTATAGAAGTCGTTCTGTGACATCATAAGCGTACGGCTGTCAAGGTCACTTTGGCATAGTACCTACAGCGCTAATCAGGTGAACGCGCACGCATCCTTCTTTGAATTTGCTTGTAACAATACTATTCTATTTTACTAATAAGTAAACAATACCTAGTGAAATGAATGAAGAAGTAGGTTGATGTGCTGGCGTCTGTACATGATTCTAACCACTGCCGTATTATAGAGATCCCACTATTGTAGTCCATATTCTGTTTAGAAACAATCTTGTTATGTTTTTTATTATAAAATATATTTTTAAAATAGGCTAAGGCAAAAGTAATTCATTATAACATCTGTTATTTCATTTTGTTTTATCTTGTAATGGCTATAAATTATTTTATAAATGTATTTTTCGACAAAAACGTATCAAGATTGTTTACCTTTATTTAAATACTTACACTAATTAACTATACTAAGAGATACTTAAAGTGTCAGCAGACTGCAACGGACCGCCTTAAGGGCCCTTTTTTACGTATATACTTGTTACGAAAATTTTGTTAAATAAGTAACATTTTCATACCTTGTGCTAATAAAAAAAGAAAATTTAAGTTATCTTGAATGTTGCACTAAAATATTGATTATGCATGCTAAAACAAAAATATTGTTTAGTGCCTACCATTAGGGCCCTTTTTTAATTTGTTTGAAGAAATTGTTCAGTTCTCTATGTAACTTTACAAGATCATAACTAACAGTTATCATTGTTCTCTTAGCTTTATTAGCATCTAAACCAATTATGTATAACCTATTTAGTGATTAAGTGTGTGTTGATTTTGTTACTGTCAGTCAGATCTCAAAGTTTATAAAAAATAAGAATTCTTGCTAGTAAATAAAAACTATATTTTTTAAATTATGTGTTGTTTTTATTTACATCTAAGGCCTTTCGCAAATCTATGTAATTAGTAGCAATATAAAAACGATAAAAGTTTAGTGAGAAACAGGCGGTTTACTTATTTTTAATACTATTATCGATACTTTGCATCTCATTGATATGCATTATGTTGGCGGGTCTAGTTCCCACAACAAACAAGTTTATGCAAGGATTGTAAGAATTTCCATTAGTAATAATCATAGTCAATCAAAGTATACCATCAGTTACATAACTTCACACTAAAACATAACTTTTTTTGTACGGCATTGTGGACGAATGTGGCCTGTATTTAAATGTAAAAAGAATGGAAAATGAAACAAAGAGGGTCACAGTAAATTAAGATAATTATTAGCAGAACCAAGAGGATGAGTACACTCACTTATCACAAGTCACAAGCAAACTATTTGACAACAACTGAAAAATACATCATTTGTCATTAAGAAATAAAATAGTTTAAAAAACAGATTTATAAAAAAGGAACGACTAACCAGCCAGTCGCCAACATTCCGGGCCCCTAGTGGGACACTAAACCCTGGTGGCAACTGGCTGGGGGTCAGCCATAAGTGGTAGGAGTTTGCGGACTGGTCGACGTAAAATCCCGCCTTTGGTGGCTACATCTACAACGCGCACCAGTCCGTCCGGTCCCGTAAATGTTTTGGTTACCCTACCCAGAAGCCAAAGACCCCGTGGTAGGGTGTTGTCGACCACGACAACTACGTCACCCTCGCAAAAGTTCGTGACGAAAAATGTGGACGAATGTGGACTGTATTTAAATGTAAAAAGAATGGAAAATGAAACAAAGAGGGTCACAGTAAATTAAGATAATTATTAGCAGAACCAAGAGGATGAGTACACTCACTTATCACAAGTCACAAGCAAACTATTTGACAACAACTGAAAAATACATCATTTGTCATTAAGAAATAAAATAGTTTAAAAAACAGATTTATAAAAAAGGAACGACTAACCAGCCAGTCGCCAACAGGCATACTTAAATTGCGATTTTCTCGAAATTTTAGCTGTTGCTGACTACATATAATATGCTATTTTCAAAAATGTAATTACCTATAACACTAGTTTACAAAATTTAACTTTTTGTCTGTTGCCGCGAATTTTGTGGTTGATAATGTTCACTTATGACTTACTTATGTCAAATCTACCCTCAAAATTTTTTGAGCAGCTCGAGTTTCTTTGTTTTTGATTTTTATCTTTTAAGCGTATATATTAATCAATAACAGGCATATTTTACTATGTTAAGATTAGTATCTGAAATTTTTGCGTCATGAGCAGTTCAAGCAGACGTTATTTAAACAATCCAGATCATTTTTGCTATATATGCGGAGAATATGTGTTTAAGGATTGTAGAAAAGTTGTATCAGAGTAGGTAAAAAATACCTATTTTGAGTATTTTGGGTTGCTCTTGGATAAAAATGAGAAGTCTTGGGCTCCCAATTGTGTTTGCAAATCGTGTATGGAATATTTGAGATTATGGAAAAGTAGTAAAAGAAGTTCCTTTAAATTTGAAACACCGACTATTTGGCGAGAACCAAGAAATCATCTCGAAGACTGTTATTTTTGTAGCGTGAACGTAAACAGTTTAAACACAAAAAATCGAGCTAAATGGCAAGTACTAGTTGTGTTCAACGTCCAGTGCCGCGTTTACCTGGCTCTTCAGTGCCTAAAAATATATCTGAACCCTTAGAGCAAGACATTGAAGGACCAAGCTCAGCGCAGCATGATGCTGATTTTGAAGGTATGTCAAATGAGCCAAAATGCCTTTCCCAGAATGAGTTAGATGATCTTGTTAGAGATTTAAATCTTTCTAAACAAGCTTCAGAATTGTTAGCATCAAGACTGAAAGAAAAAAATCTGCTTTCCTCAGATACTAAAATAAGTTTCTTGGAAATAAAAAATCCCAAAAAATCTTGGAAATAGAAGACCTTCTGCTACAATTAAAAAATATGGGGTGCAATATGAGCATAAAACTCCACTTCCTCCATAGTCACTTGGACAGGTTTCCGGATTATTTAGGAGATATGAGCGAAGAACACGGAGAGCGTATGCATCAGGACTTACGCGTCATGGTAGAGCGCTATCAGGGTTTCTGGGATGCGAATATGATTTCTGACTATTGTTGATCCCTGATACGTCATTTTCCAAAGTCAGATCATCAGAGAAGAGCTTTAAAACAAAGTTTTTTAGAATTCAATGATTAATTATTTTTTTTAGTAAAGTTTTTCTTAGTAAATACATGTTTTATTCTGTTTTATACCTACATAGCTGAAACTCAGAAACTGGAGCTGATAAAAATATTATAGCTAATTCGGAAAGCGGCCATTAGAGAGTAGGTAAGTGTTCTGTCTGTGGTACATGGCTGTATGGGCTCAGTTCCCCTTGCCTGTCCCAGAAAGGAACGAAATGAACCAAAAAAAAAAATGTTTGTGGTAGAGGAGTTTTTGGCGGGATTTCTTCGAGTGAAGTTTAGTTGGCTGTTTTAATTATTCGCAAATTGATTCCTAGTGGATATTGTGATGTAAAATTGGTGTAGTTTTGTATCTCAAGTGTCTGCGCAACTGGACAATATGTGGAATCATTGAAACAGACGCGATCCCGGTAAAATGGAGCTGAGAATTTTTTTGTAGTTTTGGCTCGTACTCTTTCTAACAAGCTGTCATGCACTATATTGTTACCATATAAAATAAATTGAAATATCGATGTGCTATAAAAGCGTTTTTTTCAATATAATATGTAGCTTTTAAATAGCAATCTTATGATTTTTCGTTTATTTAACTAAATTTGACGGTTATTATCTGCATTTAGAAAAATAAAAGAATATAATCAGTTTTAAAAATATTAAATGGACTCTGATTGGTAGCTTGCTATGGCAACACCACAAGGTAAATGTCTTCCGTTGAGGTCGGTCGTTTTTTCTTGTGTTTATATTTATTTTGTTTAATTTAAACTATTATTGTGCCACTAAAACGCGAGTCGAGCATCCAGTTCCTCCGTTCCATTGTCAAGTGTTAGAAATTCTAACGAGATAGTGACTCTTGGTGAGACAGTGACTCTTGGTGAGATAGTGACTCTTTGTGAGATAGTGACTTTTCATTTCTGAGAAAATAAGTATGGTCTGGCGGCCCTGGGATCTTGGACTATTTGATACTACTCATGTGTGTACTGATTCTGTTACAGAAATAAATATCTTAAACTAATTTTATTTTTATTCTAACAGCTTACTATTATATTTCAATAATACCTTGTTACAGGTATAACATAATCATAATCAATTATTGAAATATAGTATTACTGGTACTGCCGTTGGTCCGACACAGACAGTGAAATGGTTTTTTAATGATAATATTATTTAGACTTAGCTTTCAAATATCAGAAACATTTCCAATTCGCAGGGCAGTGTCAGTAAACAAAGTTGAATCCCCTTTCGAAAGTATAACCATATCAAACCTATAAATAAATATAAGTATACCTATATATAGGTACCAAAATTAGGCGGCAATTTTGAATCCACAAGATTCAAATTTGCCGCCTAATTTTGGTTTGTCAAGTTTTAGGAGGGGTTGGCACTAGATGGCGTGAATTCCTGTCTCATTTTTTTCCTATGCGCTTGTTATTCTTCTCTTCTTGAGTATTAATGTTCTGTGCTGATGACTAGGCAGCATGGTCTGACCTTAGCCTTTAAAAAAAAAAAAATGGTAGTCCGTAGTCTCACTTGTCAGTCAATTTTGACAACTCTGTCAATGTGATTCACATTATATCAATTATCCTCCTGTGTTTGGTGGCTAACCCGAGTACACTTGACATTGGCTAAATTGTGGTGGTTTTTCCGCAAAAGCCATTAAACTAAGAGAAGAAGAAGATTATTCCTCATATTATTCCTCGCAAAAGCCATTAAACGAAGAGAAGAAGAAGAATATTATTCCTCGGTATTCCACATCCACTACCCTAACTTATTTATTTAAAGGTTAGGTTCATGAATCATTAACCTAGTTAGGTCATATTATAGTCTGTGGATTATATGCATCATTAACTTTTGTATGGGCACTTAGGGGTCTTGGAGCGGATTTAGTGGTGCTATAAAAACAAAACCTTTATCATAAAAATCATTTGGAGTTCTTAATATACAAAACCTCAGCTCCGAGTTAATAGCCATTAGGAAGGAAGTTAAAAACAAAATATTGTGACCACCAATGTGGCTGCCCCATTGGTCTCGTGGTTGCAAGCGCGACTGCTGAGCGTCCCCGTCCTGGGTTCGATTCCCAGGTCGGGCATAGTGTATTTGGGTTTTTCCATTAGGAATTTTTTGGTGAGTGTGGAAGTTGGCGGTTGGCTATTAACATGATTGTCTGAATTAAGTGGTTTGATTTTAGTTTAACTGGAATTGCGAACAAAAAGAAAACAACAAAATCTGGAACTGATCATTAAGTACTAGAGATACTTATTACTTAAAATGGGTGCCAAATCATTAGCGTTATCATTCCACGTAAAAGCTGAATGTAATGTATCCAGAGCCCGAGCTGGGTTGATGAAATTACCTCATTATGAAGTTAAAACACCGGTTTTTATGCCCGTAGGAACGCAGGTGAGGTTGTTTGCTGCTCATTCAATTGTATTTTCAGCCAGAAGAAATCAACTGCTCAATATAGGCCTGTAGTTGTATTTATTTTTTAAATAATTTTTAATAATGTGACAAAACTTTTAGGGAACAATGAAGGGACTTTTACCAGACCAACTTGAAAGTCTGGACTGTGAAATAATTTTAGGCAATACCTATCATTTAGGCAATCGTCCAGGTACTGATGTTTTAACAAAAGCTGGAGGCCTTCATAATTTTATGGGATGGAATAGAGCACTTCTTACCGATTCAGGAGGTTTTCAAATGGTTTCACTTTTA
The DNA here is from genome assembly GCA_927399505.1 of Luperina testacea. NCBI lineage: Eukaryota > Metazoa > Arthropoda > Insecta > Lepidoptera > Noctuidae > Luperina > Luperina testacea. Next base: position 13,757,513 of record OV656760.1, on the reverse strand, counting down.
AAATTAGCTGAAATAACTGAAGAAGGTGTTAAATTTAGATCTCCTTACGATGATTCTGAAATCATGTTAACTCCAGAGAAATCAATTGAAATTCAAAATTGTATTGGTATGTAATTGTAACAATTTTTTTATGTGAGTCGTATGATTTATGATCAGATAATATTTACTTTTTTAACTTGTAGGTGCTGACATCATCATGCAACTGGATGATGTTGTTCAAACAACATTCCAAGACTATGACCGCATCAAGGAAGCCACAGAGAGAACAAGCAGGTGGCTGGACCGCTGCTTGGCCGCTCATCAGAGACCTACAGAACAAAGCATATTTCCAATTGTTCAAGGATTACTAAACAAAGAACTAAGAGAACAGAGTGCAAATGATCATATGACCAAGGATGTCAATGGATTCGCCATTGGAGGTTTGAGGTAAACCGATAAGAATTGACAATTTTTGGGCTTTCCCTAATAAAACTATCCTTTCTGCTCAAAATGACAACTCTTTGGATTTTGAAAAGTTAACAATAGCAGTAAAACTTAGCCATCAAAAACATAACTTGTAAAAGAAAACAAGTCTCGCAACTCAGTTCTTCTACCGTAAAAAGTTGTGAGATCCATGTAATACCAAGTCAGTTAATTTATTCAGTCCCTACTTAAGGGACCTGTCCTGTCCTGACCTCCACTCTGTTACGTAATCAGCTAACCTAACAACATCTTATAGCGACCATATCAAAATTAAAAATCTTTTACGTTTTAAATAAATAAATTGATTTGACCATTGCATGAAAACACAATGTATCTCACAAGTAATACATATTATATTAAATTAGACTGTTTAGTATGATTGCCAAGTCAATCTATTTATTTAAGTAATCTATCTACCTATTTATTTTTTTTACAAGTTATGTGTTTGGTGGCATCTCACTTCTTTTTTTAGATAGTCCTACTTTTTTTCCTTTCGGATACCTTTTCCTTTTTTTTAACATAATCCGTTGACCATTTTACAAGTTACCTTTGAACATAATTATATCTAGGTACCTATCTACACCTATTATTCCATTATATTATACATAATTATGTATACAGATACACTGATTCATTCACTGCAAATGTAACTTTGTAATTCTATATATTTATATGGGATAACAAAGTTATTTATGCAATTGGTATATCTAGAAAAGTGGACCGAAATTTCAAAATATTTTAGTTTTTCCTTGATTTATACACTAAACACTAATTGTATTCTAAATTTGAAGCTTCTATGTCTGCTAAACGTGCCTTAGATTTGTGATGATAATTTTGTCACTCACTCACTGACTGACTGACCGATCAGTCAGTCAGCGTTCCTGCACACGATGCCGTCACCGCGCCGTCGCCGCGCCGACGCCGCACCATTACACTGTAGATACGAGTCGCGCGAAGCGCGCCACCGCGCCGTCGCACGGTGGACTGAAATCAAGCTTTCATGGACTTAGGGATTCACGAAAATTGATGAGCAATTTTTAAAAAAATAATAACGGCTTTGCGATCTACCACTAAATACAAGACATATTTCTTCTACGATTTTTGTATGTACTTAATATTTTTAAAGTTATAACGATTTGAATTTATTTTGTATGGAGAAATTTGATTTTATATGAATAACTTTTAATTCTCAAGAGTTCTCAAAAAACGGCTTTCGGTATTCGATTGTGCTATTTTTTTGGCAAATTATCCGATATATCACTTGCTTCGATTTTCTTCGATTTTGGAGAAAATTGTTTTTCATTCCCTTTTCCACACCACCCTTGAGGTAAAGAACTAAGCGCGTTTTTTTTTATCAGTGGTGTCTCCTGGAGGCCTAATCCACTCATACGCACACTCTTACTCACACACGCACTCACAAAATTATCACTTAGACAATTTCATCAGATTCTGATTCAGATTCGTTCTCTAAATTTTCCACAATTACAATATTATTTTCTCACTCATCATCTTCAAATGTTGGAGATAACAGAAGCATGGCTTTCGCTTCTTCTGGAAATGGTTTGTGTTTCCGTATCATTTTATGACGTTTTGATGATATATAAGGATCTGAACTAATTATTAAATTATTCAAAATATTAGCATTCATTCACTCATTATTAGCTCTTCTGCAAAATTTTCTTGTTGGCGATATCGCCTAAAGTCTTGATAGATTCAGCCGCTTCTTCCGATAACTTTCCAATCGGAATTAATCCCAAGTTTTCAATGATAGCTGCTCCATGAACAAGAACTTTATGCACACTGAATTATACGTAGATTTATATGAGTGGTATCACATGCCCTCGCATGTGATACCACTCATATAAATCTACGTATAATTTTATGGTGGCTTCCGTATATTCTTTAAACTTCACTGTGTCAATTTTATGACTTGAAGATATTGTTTCTAAAATGATTGAAAACCGTTTTATTAAGTTTTCATCGACACCAGTAATTGCAGCAGCAATCTCTGTATTTGTGAAAAATCTTCGAGCGGTATTCCCGTCATTAGTAGTTCCATGCCCTTGCTTTACAACATCTAAAAGGCCTGTTTGATTTTTAAAAGCTTCCTGAATGCTTTTTTTTCTATTTTCCATCAAAACTTTGTTTTCACCTTTTGCAACCCATGTTTTGAAATCCAGTCTATAGGCTATGTGAAGAATACATTCCATAAAACGTATCCATATATGTAGCGATGATAAATCATATTTGTACAAGTCGGTATCAATGTTTTTAGTCAATAACAAAGACAAGTTATTCATTTCTGTAGGAACAGCTTTACATATGTCACATCGTTGAGCTGAAGTTTCACAGAGGTTTGATGTTGCTTTACCATCTATCATGGTAAGCAATAATGAATGTGAGACTTTTATTTCTCCAATTTCTGTTTCCTTCAATTCATTTATCCCTTTCAAGTTCGGTTTTCTCTCTTAAAATCGTTGATTTATTTTATCTTTTTCAAACTTGAAAAATATTGGACGACATCAATATGCTGAATTTGGTGAGTCGTTTTCCCAGATAATTTGGTCCTCGGAAACAATTTTTATTGGTACTAAACTACCCATAAAAATACTTGAATCATCTGTCGAAGCACTGTCCTCTTTGTCATCCGTTGTCATTTTTTGCTTATAGTTTGCTTCATTCGAGGCACCATCCATTCCCCATTTGCTTATCATTGTCACCTCCTTACAGTCTGTGCTATCAATATTGATTGCTTTGAATATCCTTTTGGCGGTTATATCTAATAGAGGCTGCAATTTTATTCTAGCAGTTATATCTGTTAAGGTGATATCATCCTTTGGCGGGTAGCATTCTTGTTTTGCATTTTGCACCTTGTAGTAGGAAGGGAACATGTCGACATTTTTCTCGTTGATACTTTTTCTTAAAGTATCAAAACAAGTCCCAAAGCTTCATCTGGCTGGAGTAAATTTAGGTTTTTCATTTTTACCTAAAAGACTATTTTTGGCTTTTTGCACATCCTGTGGATTTTTAAGTAGGCTTTCGAGGATTTCAGCTATTCCTTGATTACCATCCTCTCGTAATTTCATAATACATATATGCATGAGATACTTTCTCTGTAGTCATAGTTGTATGAATATGTGCTGTACGTCTCTTTTTTTGTTTAGGTCCTAATTCACAAAATGGTTTTCTTGGACTTACATTCGTTGATGTGGCAGTAGACACTTTTGCTGGAGATTCATGTTCACTTGATGTACTAGGAACAGAGTCTTGGTTTCTTTCAAATGCACTTACAATGAAATCAGGCCAGTTTATTTCCGATGATAACCATTCGCTATTATTGTTGCTAAACAATTCCTCTTTGCTATGAGCATTTTGCCATCTCCTTTGCAGATTATAGCAATATTTTGCACAAAACGCTAAATGACGTCATAAGGGTGGTGTAGAATGTTTACCAATAATTTGATTTTTTGCTATATTTCTGTAATACAATATTAAAACATGTCAGATTAAACCAAAAACCGATTAATATTTCATACAAAGTTTAGGGGTCTATAACTCGAAAAATACTAGGTATAAAAAAATTACAAATAACAAGAAATATTTGTATTAGTACATAAAATTCAAAAATACTCATTTGAATCCTTAAGTCCCTACTTGACGATTCCAGCCCACCGTGCGTCGCCGCGCCGCCACCGCGCGCGTTTTTACTGTTTCATTCATTCCATTACCGGCCGCGTACGAACGTGCACGTCGCGTAATTTCCCGTGAATGAATCAAACAGATAGGGAGGGGAACGCGCGCGGTGGCGGCGCAGCGGCGGCGCGGTGGCGGGCTTCGCGCGACTCGTATCTACAGTGTAATGGTGCGGCGTCGGCGCGGTGACGGCATCGTGTGCAGGAACGCTAAGTGAGTAAGTGACAAAATTAAGAAACTTTGATTAGTTATAATTCTTAAACTACTGGTTCAAATTGAATGAAATTTGAAATGAACCGTGTTTATACAATGCCTGCTTGGTTACTGAAAATTCAGGCTTCTAGTTTTATCCACAACGAAGTTATAGGGGAGTCGAAAATGGCCTGAACTACTACTTCGAAAAAAGGATGGTACGGCCGGCCGTGCCGCTTTTTGCTCGACTTGGCGGGAGCACTTCCGTGCCCCCAGATATTATTTTTGTTTGCATTAGGCAAACAAAAATAATAGCGTAGTTTTTATTTCGACAGTGTTCAAATAATACCAGCCCATTGTGCATTGTTTTAGTGGAGGTGAAGCAAAGGATGATTTCTGGCCAATGGTCAGTCTGAGCACAGGGATACTTGACAAGGATAGACCTAGATACCTGATGGGTGTTGGTCTAGCAATAGACCTTGTTGTCTGTGTAGCCCTTGGAGTAGATATGTTTGACTGTGTCTTCCCAACTCGCACTGCAGTAAGTTGAATGAAAAGAGAAAATTTTTAAGTATAATGCCTACAAATATTTATGTATCATTTTTTACATAGTTTTTATGAACTTTCCAGAGATTTGGCTGTGCTCTTGTTTCAAATGGTCAACTGAATTTGAAACAAAAAATGTATGAAGCTGATTTGGATCCCCTTGACAAGGACTGTTCATGCTCAACTTGTAAAAACTACACCAGAGCTTATTTACACAGCATAGTAACAGTGGAAACTGTAGCTTGCCACCTCATATCTGTGCACAACATTGCATATCAGGTAGAGTAGTTTCTCCAGTTAATTTCATATAAATCATGAAAATAAGAGCTCAACTGTTACTAATTAGACAATTACCTACTTTTTCTATTGTTACCAAACTTAATTAGCTTGCATAACAGACAATGGGTTAATACAATGTTTTGTTACTGAAATTAGTTACCAGCTTATCTAATTAAATAGGTTAACACCATCGAGATATAAGTACTAACGTACTAGAGAAGCTACGTCAAATAACTGAATTGTCCTATTCTTCGTAATTTGAATCTTTAGTTCGCTGCAGCGCTAAAATAATAACAATTCGTCTAAACCGTAACTAATTTACCACAGCGCTAGATTTGCTGCAGAAGTGTATTTATTCTCGGCAAAAAGGTCTTAAGCGCCATGTAAATCACGGCACTTACGCGTTTTCTTCGACAAAGTGCAACAACATGTCTTCCCTATAGAATAGACTATGACAGGAGTACTACAGAATGTACAACGTAGGTATTTTGCCTACAGGGTTTATTTCATAAATAATAGACAATTTATTTTTTTGATATAAGTATTTTATTTAGTTACCCTTAAATAATATGAGTTTAGTCATCTTTTGCCTTTTCGTGGAATAATCAACGCTTTGATCTGTTTTTGCTTCATGTTTTAAACGAATAGCTAAAAAAAATTATATTGATACTCACATTATATGTTTAAAGTGCGATAGTTTAAAAAACTAAATATTAATATCAACATTAAAAACACAACATACGATATTTTCACCGTAATGTCAGTCTAATCTACCTACATTGCACTCTGTTTGATTAGTCTATGACAAACAATACAATATGGCGCGTGGTAATTATTTAATTTGTAAAACAAGGAAATTAGTTTACTTACCGATGAAACTTAATTCCTTTGCACTTTGCCGTGTTCCTTGAATTATTAGTACAATATCTCAACACACACCAAGGCATTTTTCGTCGATTTTTTCTATGAATTAATTTATTATTGTCGGAAGTACTAGGCGCGAAAGAGCAAGAGAGCGACTGAGTGAGGTGCGGCACGATCACCGCAGTTGAACGAGACAAAGTAGGAATTTACGGTGTCTTCTCTAGTACGTTAGTACTTATATCTCGATGGTTAACACTTAACATCCTACTGAATTATTATTTTAAAAGCAAGTACCTAATGATTGTTATGTTTACATGACGTTTTCGTTTTTGCAGATGAACCTAATGAGAAAGATGAGGGACAACATTGAAAATGGAACATTCCCAGAGTTTGTGAAAAACTTTGTTAGTGAATATTATACCGATAGTGAGTATCCAAGCTGGGTTGTTGAATCATTAAGTTCAGTTGGAATAAACATAGTTAAAAAGTAATGCACTGTTTTCTTGAAAATAAAATAAGTATTACCCTTGTATTTTTTTTTAGATATTGTAAGCATATTCAACAGGGGTGTATTATCCTGCCAAGAAAAAAATTATTTAGAAATTATTGTAAATGTTTTATTGTTTTTTGTTACATAAAATCATCTGAATCGTTTCCATCATTATAATTAGTAGACATGTTTTCTGCTTTCATTAAAGTGGAATAACTTCTCAACTCTGCCTCTTCCTTCTTTTTCTTCTCTTCCTCTTTTTCCTTCTCTTTCTTGTCTCTTAGTAGCTTCTTCTTGTCTTCTCTTTCTAGCCTGTCTCTAGATTCCCTTTCTATTCTCAAGTCTGGGAAGGATTCTTTTTTAGTTTTATTTAGTCTGTTAACAATATCATTACATCTTTTAGCTACTCTCACTTTTCTGACATCTTTGTCTTTATGAAATGCTACTTGTCCAGCCTGAAAAATAAAGCATTATTGAATACTTACTAAAATATCAAATAACTTTTACTAGTTTAATGTTAAAATTACAAGAAACAAAAAAGTTTCATGATCTAAACAGGAACTTTTTTTTTCATGCTTTCCTATAACTAAGTTTTACTACAATTTCTTCAATTGAGTAATTTGAATGAACTATACTTTGAATTTTAGCATTAAACAGTGTACGTTACCCCAGCAAGAAAGTGTCTCCTAGAGTTATAGGAGTAGAACGTATAATATGTGCCCTATCTGCTGTAAATGTGCCCCCAAATAAAAAATGTGTGCCCCCTGTCGTTTTGGAAAAAAACGGAAAAAACGATTCCTGCTGGGGTAACGTTTTTCTAGCAGGAAAATTCTAAACGAATGATCGGAGAGAGAAAAATTGTGCATGGCCAGAGAGCTTATATGTGTGCCCTAATGTGCCCCCAATAAAAAAATCTGTGCCCCTTCAGGTTTTCGAGATATTGCATTTCCTGCTGGAGTAACGTTTTGATGAATCGTATATCTCTAC